>CM055123.1:68986486-71386486 GCA_029206835.1 Rana muscosa
TGGTTTGCGCAAAAGTTAAAGCGCCTACAAAATAGGGGATAGAATTCTGACATTTTTTATTAATATTTTTTTTGTTACTAGTAATGGCGGCGATCTGCAAATTTTTGTCAGGACTGCGATATTGCGTCGGACACATGGGACACTTTTGACACATTTTTGGGACCATTCACATTTATACAGCGATTAGTGCTATAAAACTGCACTGATTACTGTATAAATGTGACTGGCAGGGAAGGGGTTAACACTAGGGGGCGAGGAAGGGGTTAAATGTGTTCCCTATGAGTGATTGCTACTGTGGGGGGAGGGGACTGACTGGGGGAGGACACCGATCTGTGTCCCTATGTACAAGAGACACAGCATCGGTCTCCTCTCTCCCTGACAGGACATGGATCTGTGTGTTTACACACACAGATCCATGTCCTTGTCTGTGTACCGGCCGATCGCGGGTACTTGGCGGACATCGCGGCCGCCAGGCACGCGTATCGGCATCTTAGTGATGCGCCGGGCTCGCGCGCGGGCCCCCGGAGGCCGTATATTGACGGCCTCCCGGCATTATAGAACCACTTTGCGGCCCTCATTAGTCGTATGACGGGCGCGAAGTGGTTAAATTTTATCCTAAAAATAGGATTTTTTTGTCATACTTACCTGTGAAATCCTTTTGAGTACATCACGAGACACAGAGTTAGGCTATTATTCCTTACTTACTAGGTTATATGCCATCTCTAGGTGAATGGACACTGGTAAACCAAAGCCTTAGACCTGAAGTCCGCCCCTATTCAACCCCTTCTATACAGGAAGCACTTCAGTTTTGTAGCAAGCACTGAATCCTTGCTTAGTGGAAAGTCCCAGAGCAATAGCCTTGAGGCGAGGGGGAGGGAGACACCCTGCCAAAAAAATAGCTACCAGACTTAATACAGCAGCCTGTAGTACACTACGGCCAAAAGTCGAATCCTCGGCTGCTCTAACATCCACCTGATAAAATCTTGTGAACGTATGCACTGAAGACCAGGTAGTAGCCTTACAAATCTGAGCCAGATACCTGATGGCAAAAAGCCCAGGAGGTTCCCCTGAATGACCAATTGGAGGACCCAATAGATAATGGAAGCTGCCTGCCCCCTTCTTGGGTTCTTCTGGTAAAACAAAAAAAAAAGGAGTCTGATCCTTGGATTTCTGTAGATTTAGACAAACTCTGAATGCCCACACTACATCCAAGGAATGCAGTCGCCTCTCTTCCGCCAAACGAGGCTGAGAGAAAAAAGGAAGGTAGAACAATGTCCTGATTCAAATGAAAGGCCGATGCCACCTTTGGCAAGAAGGATGGAATAGGACGCAACACCACCTTGGCGTGGTGAAGAATTAGGAAGGTTCCCTACATGAAAGGGCCGCCAATTCCAACACCCTTCTAGCCGAGATGATGGCCATCAGGAAGGCTAGCTTGCGTGGCTCAAATGGTTGTTTCTGTAACCCAGATTGCACCAGGTTTAAGTCCCAAGGACACATAGATGACCTAATGGGGGGAAGCAAGCAAATTGCCCCCTGCATAAAGGTTCAGGCCAGAGAATGGGAGGCTAAAGTGCCTTCGGAAGAATACAGACAATGCCAAAATCTGACCCCTGATTGTACTCAAAGCCAATCTGATTTCCATAGCCGACTGTAGAAAAGATAACTCTCCCAATCATGTATTTCCAAGGATGCCATTTTCTGGCTTCACACCAAGCAATACAAGTCTTACAGACCTTATAATAGATACTCCTAGTAACCGCTTTCCTGGCATTCACTAGGGTATATTCCATGATCCTTCAACACCCTGGCTTCAATAGCCATGCCGTAAAAGTTAGAAAGAGGCTACTCCTGCGCTATCACTATAGAGGAAATGAAAATAGATAAATGGTGCAACTGCTGCGAACACCGATAGATGAATTCAAAACCAAAAATAACGTGATCTGCTGTAAATGGTGCTGCGCTATTGAAAACCTAGTAAGAAACTACAAAAACTATGTGAAATCCAAGAGAATATGAACAACAGCTTGCAAACAAACACTGGTATCAGCTAACATATAACTTCTGAAATGCAAGTGCATTACTCAAAATGAACACAAGATGGCAGTGAAGATCCAATGGTCACTGTATACAACTTCTTAAAGTGCAATAGTGAAAGAAAACATCCAGTGCAAATACACAAACTATGAAGTGACTAAATCCACACAGTCTATGAAAGCACAAAGTGCTTTCATAAAAAATAAAACGTGATTGTCCCAATCTATAGCATGCAAATAAAGCAGGTGTGGCGGGCATCTCTTCTTTCCATGCAGTGACACCTCTAATAGGGATGGCCTCTTACCTTACGGCTGTAAGGTAACAGTATGAAAATGGAGCAATGATCAGATTTCCTCTGCGGGATCTTTCATGGGTGTCTGGTGTATCCCATCTCCTGGGGCGAGGGGGTGTCTCATTGTTTAAATCCAGCAAATGGTAATGGCTGATATACTCCGCTTCCACATACACCCAGGACGGGGGTAAAAGAGAAGGGGGAAGGAGAGGAAAGCCCAAATAGTGTAGTATATCTTGTAAAAAGTGGCGCCCGTCAGCCAATCACGACGCGTATCGTCACGGTGATGAAGTCACATGACCCCGGCCCCAGGAGATAGGATCTACCAGACATCCATGAAAGGACCCGCAGAGAAAATCAGACCATTGCTACATTTTCATGTTGTCAACTTACAGCCGTAAGGTAAAAGCCCACCCCCGTTAGAGGTGTCACTGCATGGAAAGAAGCGATACCCACCACACCTGCTTTACTCGCATGATATAGATTGGATTCAATAAAAAATAAAAACACGATTGTCCCAGAGAACACCATTATTGCACTTTACATATCTGTCAAGCACTTTGTGATTTCATAGACTGTGTGGATTTAGTGACTTCATACTTTGTGTATTTTCACTGGACGTTTTATTTCACTATTGCACTTTAAGAAGTTGTATACAGTGGCCATTGGATCTTCACTGCCATCTTGTGTTCATTTTGAGTAATACACTTTTGCATTTCAGAAGTTATATGTTAGTTGATACCAGTATTTGTTTGCCAGCTGGTGTTCATATTTACTTGGATTTCACATAGTTTTTGTAGTTTATTATGGGGTTTTTAACAGCACAGCACCATCTACAGCATATCACATGCCATTAAAGTGCCACCAGGATGACTGGAACCCCCTCTTCCAGAATCCTGCGCAACAAATGTGGAAGGAGAGGGATTGGGGGGAAAGCATAAACCAGGGAGAACTGGCTCCATGGAACTATCAGAGCATCTGATCCGATTGCCATGGGATCCCTTTTCGGGACACAAACTGATGTAGCTTGTTGTTAAACCTGGATGCCAATATATTGACATTTGGCCATCCCTGGCAAAATTTCCGAAACACATTAGGGTGTAGGGACCATTCCCCCGAGAAGATCTGCTGGCGGCTGAGATAATCTGCCTTCCAGTACTCTACCCCCGGATATGGACCGCTGATAGAGCTAGCACATGTCCCTCTGCCCAGGCTAATATGTGGTTCATCTCCTACTGAGCTGAACGGCTCCTGTTACTGCCTTGGTGGTTGATTCAGGCCACTGCAGTGGCATTGTCGGACTGAACCCTGATAGGGCAGTCCTGAAGCTCCAACGTCAAGGATCGTAGGGCTAGACACACCGCCCTCAACTCCAGGATGTTGATGGGCAGGCTCTGCTCTGCCCTTGACCATCTTCCCCTGAGCTGTGAGACCTTCTAGGGTCGCTTCCCAGCCAGAGAGACTGGCATCTGTGGTCAGAACTCTACAAGACACCGGAAGAAAGGATCTTCCCCTTCGCAGGTTCTGATCCTGCAACCACCAGCTTGAGCTTATGCGTGCCCGAGGAGATAAGGACATGAGGCAATCCAGGGCTTGCACTCTTGTTCCAAGCTGAAAAGATGTCTTGTTGTATGGCCTGGAATGGAACTGAGCATAGGGAACTGCCTCAAAGGACACCATCCTTCCCAGAAGACTTATGCAGAGCCGAATGGAGGGTTGCCTGGTGCCCCTTACCTGATGCACCTGAACCTTTAGGTCACACATATCTTTACGGGTGACAAAAATACCCTTGCCTGGACCGTATCTAGAATCAGACCTAAATATTTCAGAGACTGAGCTGGCCTCAAGGTTGACTTTTCTGTATTTATAACCCAGCCCAGGCTTTCTAAATACTGCACTGTGCAGGCTACACTCTGTTCTAGGGCCTGCAGTGAGTGATCTCTGAGCAGGAGGTCGTCCAAGTAGCCGAACACCAAGATTCCCTGGGCCCTTAAAAGACCCAGTACTGGAGCTAGGACCTTTGTAAATACACAGGGGTGCTGTGGCAAGCCCGAAGAGCAGAGACACAAACTGGAAATTAAGTTCCTCTACTGCAAATCGCAGGAACCTCTCAGACAATAGTAAAAAACTGAAGTACTTCCTGTATAGGAGGGGTTATATAGGGACTTCTTGTCTAAGACTTTGGTCTACCAGTGTCCATTCACCTAGAGATGGTGTATAACCCAGTCAGTAAGGAATAATACCCTAACTGTTTGCCATGATGTACGATAAAGAAAGTAGTTACTCCTCCTTAGATAGAACCTACATCGATCAGTCATAACATTACGACCACTGAACTTAAAAACGTAAAGAACACTGATTCTCTCATTACAATGATATCTGAAAGTCGGTGGGATATATTAGGCAGCAAATGAACATGTTGTCCTTGAAGTTGATGTGCTAAATGCAAAAAGAATGTGCATGTATAAGGATTTGAGCGACTCGGACAAGAGCCAAATTGTAATGGCTAGACAATTGAGACGTCAGAGCAACTCCAACACTGCAGAACTTATAGGATGTTCCTAGTCTGCCATGGTCAGGACCTTACTAAAAGTGGTCCAAAAACAGAAAACCAGAGACAGGGTCATGATGGTTCTAAAAGAAAGGTGTCAGAACACATTTGGTTGCATATGGGGCTGCATAGCAAAAAAACAAACAAAAAAATGGTCTGAGTGGTCACACCTAGAAGAGCATACAACGGCCATGTGAGCATCAGAACTGGACCACAGAGCAAAAGAAGAAGGTAGCCTGGTCCGATGAACTCAAAAATTGGTTTGAGGTGTTGACTTTGCCTCAAAATTCTCAAGATCTCAATCCGAGCACTTATGGGACATCCACTCTCTCTAGTTGTCCTGCTTACCATCATCATTGAAAGCGAATGTAAATGAAAAGCCCAAAATTTTGGGTTGTCTCCTGAAAAGTAAGAGGGGAAATCTTCCAATGGGGACACAAGTTTTGGTGACCCGAGGTCCCCAAGGAATTCCCTTAATTTGCAGGGATTTCTTCTCACTTTCTGTTTGGCTATGGGACAGGAAGTGAAGGGAAAATAGGATTTTTGTACTCACTGTAAAATCCTTTTCTCTGAGTTCATGGACGGACACAGCTTCCTATTGACAAGTGGGTATTAGCCTTCATTTAGGAGTGACTAGGCAGAAAAAGTGTTAACAACTTCATAGCTGAACAGCCCCACCCAGGGGGCGGTCCTACTGGCTATATCCCCTCAGCCTGCACTAAGCAGATCAGTTCGTCAAAAAGCAGTACAAACTTAAAAAGGAAGGGTGGGTGCTGTGTCCGTCCATGAACTCAGAGAAATGGATTTTACGGTGAGTACAAAAATCCTATTTACTCTTTCGTTCATGGACGGACACAGCTTCCTATTGACAAGTGGGACGTCCCAAAGCAGTGTCAAAAAACGAGGGGTGGGAACAGCATTAAAACAACTTCACCCCAAAACAAAACAGAGCTCCTCAACGGAGGAGTTTCAACTCTAAACAACCACCTGCAATACCTTGCGGCCGAAAGAAGCATCCGAAGATGCACACACCTCAACTTGTAAAGTTTAGTGAAAGTGTGAACGGACGACCAAGTCGCCGCCTTGCACACCTGGGAAACAGACGCTTGATGCTCTCAGAGCTCGGACAGTGTCCAAGAAATACAACGTCGTCCCCTTAGGACCCGACGGATGAGGACACAAGGATGGCAGTACAACGTCTTCCTTGAGATGGAAGGTCAAAAACGACCTTAGGAAGAAAAGAAGGCTGCGGATGCAGCACCACCTATCCTTGTGGAAGATCAGATAGGGAGCCTTGCACAACAAGGCTGCCCGCTCAGAAACCCGTCTTAACTGGCATAACAGCCACCAAAAGGACCACTTTCTGAGAAAGTGTCAACAAGGGAATCTCCCTGATGTTCTTAAAAGGTGGTTTCTGAGGCACCTAGAGGCCATACCGTTAAAGCCATTGACTGCAAGCAGGATGGCATATGGGACCCTGCGACAGCAGGTCCTCTCGTAGGGGTAGACGCCAAAAGGACGTCTGCTACACAAGCCCCACGGAGGTAGGGGAGGGTGGACCAGAGGGGCCACCTGCCGAACCCTCTGTACAGACGTTCTCACTAGAGAGTGAGTCACCAAGGGTCGTTGAAAAAGGACAGCCAGGGCAGATACCTGCCCCCTAAATGTACTTAAAGCTAAATTATTGGCCCATTCCCTGCTGAAAGAACAGCAGGACTCTGGAACCAAATAAGTACGCGGATGCCACCTCATTTCCTCACAAATGGATATGTAGGTCTTCCAAGTGCGATGGTAAATCTTCCTAGGTGATTTCCGAGCACTCCTCATGGTAGAGATCACAGAGTCTGACAGGCCCCGGTCTCTTGGCACCTGGCTCTCAAGCCATGCCGTTAAGCCAGTGACTGTAAAAACAGGATGGCGTATGGGACCTTGCGACAGCAGGTCCTTTCTTAGCGGCAGATGCCAAAAGGCGTCTGCTACCAGACGCACTAGATCGGCGTACCAAGGATGCCGAGGCCAATCCAGAGCAATTGGGACCATTGGAACACTCTCTGCCTCCAGTCTGCGAAGCAGATGCGAAAGAAGCTTCAGAGGAGGAAAGGCATAGATTAGCCGGTACTGGCTCCACAGTGCCATCAACGCAGCTGTCGTGTTTGCCCATGAGTCTCTTGACCTGGCCACAACCTCAATACCTTCCGATTGAGTTGAGAAGCCAGGAGATATACAACTGGCGTGCCTCCCCTCTGGCAAAGGAAATGCCTCCGGGTGTAGAGACAGTTCTCCTTGGTCCAGCATCTGGCAACTCAGGTAGTCCGCCTGCCAGTTTCCCACACCCGGAATGTATACGGCCTGGTATGCTCCTTTCTGCCCCCTTAGGGAGGTGAGCGAACTCTGATGCTGCAGCAGAGCTGCTTGTTTCTCCTTGATGATTGACATACGCCACCACTGTGGTGTTTGTCCGACTGGATTCTGACTGGACACCTCTGTAGCCTCTGAGACCATGTGGAGAGTCAAAGCCAGATCGCCCGGAGTTCCAGGACAATGATCGGCCAGGAAGATTCCTCCGGAGTACAGCGACCCCGGTTGACTGAGCTCCCCAGACTCCTCTCCAACCGGAAAGACAGGCGTCCGCCGTGACCACCAGCCAGTAAAAAAGGAAGGAACGACTTCCCAGACAGAAAAGCCGGTGATGTCGGCCACCAACTAGGGAGGTCCTGACTCGGTGGCTCACCCGGATTTTGACAATCCAGGGATGAAAAGCACTTGACCCTCTGGACAGATTTACCTTCTGTAACACTCGTGTGTGAAATAGTGCATATGGTACTGCCTCGAAGGAGACTACCATGAGGCCCAGGACTCGCCTGAAAAAGTGGTGTGACAACCCTCTTTGGGATGTCAACTGCCGCACCGCAGCCCGAAGGGTCTGCAACCTTCCCATAGGGAGAAAAAAACTTTAGCCGAAATCAACCCTTGATACACTAGGAGTTGAGACGGTACCGATACTGACTTCTGAGTGTTCAGCACCCAACCAAGAAATGGAGGGTCTGACAGGTTATAGACACGCTCACCTCTAATTTTGAGTTTGAGGTGGCCCTCAGAAGAAGATCGTCCAAGTTGCCCATGATAGCGATGCCACGCCGTCTTAGTAGTAGGGCCAGAATCGGGGCAAGCACCTTGGTGAACACACTTGGTGCCGATGCCAGGCCAAAAGGGGAGAGCCACCATTGGTAGTGGTCTTCCCCGGCCGCCAAACGGAGACATCTCTGATGCCTGGTGCATATGGGAACATGCAAGCATGCGTCCTTGATGACCAAGGATGCCGGAAAATCCCCCGGATGGAGGACAGCGACAACAGAGCGTCTTCAGCACTACGAACAGATTAGAGTCGAACCCCTGAATCCTGTACCAAGACAGGACGGACCACCCTGCGTATCAGCAGGTCTTGAACCACCCCATATAGGACTTAGACGTGTCGGCTGAAGCTGGCGGTTTAGAGGGAAAAAAAATCTGTTCGGTAGGCAAGCAAGGTTGGGCTTGCGAAACCAGGGACGCTTCTGTCCCTCAGCAGGCGCTTTATCAGCCTGGGGTTGTTTACTTGCCACACTAGGCGGACGAAAGAACTGTGCGCGGTGAAGGAGAGCCCTAGCCTATGGCGTGGGTCCTTACCCCTTTTTGGATTGCGGAAGCAGCAAGCTCTCACCTCCTGTGGCATCCTTAATGATGTCACCCAGAGAGGCTCCAAAAAGACTGTCACCCTTAAAAGGGCAGGTCCAATAAGGCCTTCTTGGAAGTATTTTTGGTCCGCAGACCAGCACTTAGCCAAACCAGGTGGCATAACACCACCGCTTAAACTGAGGCTCTGGATAGCAAGGGGAAGGTATCCATGTCTGACTCGCAGACAAACTTAAGGCCCTGAACCAACTGGTCGGCCAAAGCTACCTCGTCCGGAGGAGCTTCCTGTGTCTTTTAACCCCTGGAGTAGCATCTTTGCCCACTCAGTAGGTTGTATAGGTAGCGAGCGATTGCCTCAGCCTTCTTGTCCGCAGGGTCCTTGAAGACAGGAGCCCCTTCCACTGAACTTGTGGTTACTTATTTAAGTCTGGACACAGGGGGGTCCACTATTGGGGGAGAGGTCCATTTTTTCAGGAAACTCTCCTCAAAGGGGTACCGGGCCTGAAAAAACCTTCAGTGGTTTTTCCCCACTCCTTGTATGAAAGTTTATCGAGATAAGACATACAAGGAAACACCTTGGCAGTGCGGGCCGGCTTACGGAACCCAAAGGGAACCGCCGTCACTGCTGCAGAATTCCCCAATTTCAGCGTAACCCGCACTGCGGTGATAGATACCAAGCCTTTTCGCGTACTGACCCGGACCTGGAGTCATCCTCACTGTCCGATCGGTCACGGTCCGCAGCCGCTGATGCATCAGAATCAGGGCCATGCAGAATTATCCCCAGAAGATGGCGGGGGGAGGGGGCGCTTCTTCCCCCTCGTGTTCCCACGTGCCGCTTCCACCTTGGCAACAAAAGGCCTTCAGGATCGCCGACATAGCGTCCACTGATATGGCAGGAGGTGATTCAGGGGAAAAAAACATCTGTTGACCAGGGAAAAAAAACATCTGTTGACCCACACGCCTGACACCCACAGGGACTCCAGGCAAGGTATCAATGGCCCACCCTCCTAGCTGCTACAAAGATGCAGGGTCTCCCAGAGGACTCGCCACCCTTAGAATGGTACCGTTTTCCTGCTGCCGTCTGCTCCCGCCTGAGATGCTCTCCCACAGCTGCCTCTGTCAGTGTGGGTCTGTGTATTTTTGCACCTGTAGAATGCACCCTAGAGGCTGAAGACTTCCACATAATGGCCGCCGAGCGGCCGCACTCAAGAACAGTGTGGACCATAAGAAAACGGCAGCCGAGCAGTCCAGAGGCCAAAGCGGGCACGGACCACAAGAAAATGGCCGCCGAGCGGCAGTAGATCCATACCGGTGCGGACCACAAGAAAATGGCCGCCGAGCGGTGGTAGATCCATAGAGGCGCAAACCACAAGAAAATGGCCGCCGAGCGATAGAGGCCAAAACAGACCTGGCCCACGAGAAAATGGCCGCCGACAGCATGGTGGGAGAAAACACACACAGATAAGCAGCAACCATTGGCATTTTAAAATTACAGCCTACCGCAGTTCCCGCTCCAGATGGAGCCCCCCAGGTGACCCCCTGCATCCAGCAGCCAGCCTTGGCTTCAGAGCCCAGGGAGGAGAGAAGGCAGGGAGAGAAGAAAGAAAGGGAAAACCACTTACTTGATCTCTCCAGGAATGTCCAGCCAAGTCATCCTGCCCTTCCTGCGTGGATCATGCTGGAAGACATTCTGGACAGATCATTATCTGCGCATTTACGGAGGTGACTGTCGGCCCGGGATACTGTGATTGTGCCATAGAGTCCGATCATGTGCATGCCCTGCAGCATATGCTCACCGGCCACCCGTGGAGCAACGGGCATATTGTTGAAAACCCAGCGCATAGCTAGGGTCGGCACACGCTCGATGGCCGAATAACTGGGAAGACTAAAAGGATCTGGGATCCAGCCTGTCACCCAGTCGGCAGTTGATCGAAGATCGCAGGAACAAAAAAATTTAGAAAAAAACCCCCCAGACCAATGGGCCCGATGGGAGCCATGTCCTTCTCCTATACTAGGCAGAAAAAAAACTGATCTGCTTCGTGCAGGCTGAGAGGATATAGCCAGTAGGACTGCCCCCTGGGTGGGGCTGTTCAGCTCTGAAGTTAACACTTTTTCTGCCTAGTCACTCCTAAATGAAGGCTAATACCCACTTGTCAATAGGAAGCTGTGTCCGTCCATCAACGAAAGAGTAATATCTGCAATGGGACACAGATGATGAAAAAATATCGGACAGGGGTTATAACCCTCCCTTGCTCTATGCAAAATGGAAAGATTTTTTTTTTGTCTATAGTTCTACTTTAAAGGATCTGCTACTGATGGCTTGGTGCCAGATACCACAGACCTTCAGAGGTCTAATGGAGTCAATGCCTCAACAGGTTATGGTGGGTGGTTATGGTTGATCAGTGTAGATTAAATTGTTTCTAAGCAAAGAACAAAACGAATGTGTTACAGCTTGCCATTCCTCAGGCTACCGATGTTTCCTATGTCAGGCTCCCCCCCCCCCCATTTTCAACTGGTGTCCCTGTCAGTAACACACTTCTTGCCTAGACCTAGTTACAAAGCTCACTCACTGTACTGTATTGAGGAGAAGAGTTATCACCATAAGACAGGACTACAAAAATAGGATTTTTATAACAGCTTACCTGTAAAATCCTTTTCTTGGAGTACACCACGGGACACAGAGCTAGTCATTACATAATGGGTTAAGGGTCACCAGCGGTGATTGGACACTGGCACAACCAATGGAAGACAGTTCCCCTCCACATAACCCCTCCCATCAGGGAAGTACCTCAGTTTTGTAGCAAAGCAGTAAGGTTCCCATAAGAAGGGGGGGACCTCTGTGTCCCGTGGTGTACTCCAAGAAAAGGATTTTACAGGTAAGCTGTTATAAAAATCCTATTTTCTTTATCGTACACCACGGGACACAGAGCTAGTCATTACATAATGGGACGTCCCAGAGCAATGCTCATATGAAGGGGGGGAGACACAGATCAAAACAGGCCGCTTGCGGACCAGAAGCCCTATACTGCTGCCTGCAGCACACTTCGCCCAAAGGCGGAATCCTCATGTCCTTTCACATCTATTTGATAGAATTTGGAAAATGTATGGACTGAAGACCAAGTTGCAGCTTTACAGATCTGAGCCATCGAAGCCTGGTGGTGCACTGCCCATGAAGCACCTATCGCCCTGGTAGAGTGCGCCTTAACAGGAAAAGGAGGAGTCCTGTTCTTTAAACCATAAGCTTGAATAATTACTTGTCTAATCCACCTGGAAATGGTGGATTTTGATACCGCTTGGCCCTTCTTGGGCCCATCTGGTAAAATAAACAAAACATCTGTTTTACGTATCTGAGCGGTTGCTTGCAGATGCACCTTTACCGCTCTCAGTAGATCTAGAGAGTGTAATAATTTTTCCCCCGCCGTCCGCGGGTTTGGAAAAAAGGAAGGCAGAACAATGTCTTAATTCAAGTGAAAAGCCGACACCACCTTAGGTAGAAAAGCCGGATGGGGTCGTAGTACGATTTTGTCCTTGTGACAAATTAGATAAGGCTCTTTACAAGAAAGAGCTGCTAGCTCTGATACTCTCCTAGCAGAAGCTATAGCAATCAGAAAGGCCAACTTCCTACTCAATATAATTAAAGGAATATGGCGAATAGGTTCAAAAGGTTGCTTTTGCAACACTGACAATACCAAATTCAAATCCCATGGACACAAGGGAGTCCTAACTGGAGGATTTATCCTCAGTACCCCCTTAATGAATGTCCGAACTAGGGAGTGAGATGCCAATGGTCTCTGAAAGAAGACTGATAGAGCCGATATTTGCCCTTTGATGGTGCTAAGGGCTAAATTCATATCCACTCCTAACTGGCAAAAAGCAAGAATCCTACTTATTTCATACTTCTGAGGATTCCAACATCTGGATTCACACCAGGAAACGTATGCTCTCCAGACTCTCTGATAGATGAGTCTGGAGGCTGGCTTTCTAGCATTAATGAGCGTAGAAAGAGCCGGACCAGAGACCCCTCTCTTTTTTAAAAATGTGGGTCTCAGCAGCCAGGCCGTCAACTTTAGCCTTTGTAAGGAAGGGTGGAATACTGGACCCTGTGACAGCAGGTCGTGTCGAAGTGGAAACTTCCAGGGCCTTCCTATCGCCATTTTTACAATCTCGGCGTACCAAGGCCTCCTGGGCCAGTTTGGGGCCACTAGGATTACTGGTATTCCCTCCTCCTTGATCCTGCGAAGCAGTCTTTGTAGAAGAGGGATCGGAGGGAATGCATAGATCAGTGAGAACTGATTCCATGGAGTTATTAGAGCGTCTGTATTATTAGAGCGTCTGTCCCGTAGGCTAGAGGATCTCTCGTTCTGGACACAAAGTTGTCCAATTTCTTGTTGAACCTGGCAGCTAGCAGGTCTACATCTGGGTTTCCCCATCTCAGACATATGGCCTGAAAGATCTCGGGGTGAAGAGACCACTCTCCTGGTAGCAGCTGCTGACGACTCAGGTAGTCTGCTTGCCAATTTTCTATCCCTGGAATGAAGATTGCAGAAAGGCAAGGTACATGCTCTTCTGCCCATGCCAGGATCCGGTTCACCTCTCTTTGGGCTGCCCGACTGCGGGTGCCTCCTTGGTGATTGATGTAAGCTACTGCAGTAGCATTGTCGGATTGAACCCGAACTGGGTAGCCCTGTAACCTGTATGTCCAGGTTTTGAGGGCTAGATATACCGCCCGGATCTCTAGCACATTGATGGGCAGGATCCCCTGAGTCTTGGCCCAGGTTCCCTGGGTAGAAGCCTCCTCGAATACTGCACCCCAGCCCGATAGGCTGGCATCCCTAGATACCACCCTCCAGGCCACTGGGAGGAAGGACTTTCCCTTCCGTAAATTCCTGGCTTCTAGCCACCAATCGAAGCTGTGGCGTACTTGTGAGGACAGGCGCATGGGTATATCCAGAGCTTGGCTCTTCCTGTTCCAGGAAGCTAAAATATTGCCTTGAAGTAGTCTCGAATGAAACTGGGCGTAAGGGACCGCCTCGAAGGAGGCTACTATCTTTCCCAATAGTCTCATGCAAAGGCGAATAGACGGCCTCTTGTTTGCTTTGACCTTGTGGATCAGGTCTTTCAGAGACTGTATCTTCGGTTCTGGCAGGTATACCCCGTTTTGGGCTGTATCTATGATCATGCCCAGGTACACTATCCTTCTTTGGGCCTGGAGAGAGGATTTTTGTAAATTTATAATCCATCCTAAATGCTCCAGGTATCCTACTGTAGTGTGTACAGCGTGACCCAATCCCTCCTTTGACTGATCTATTACTAGTAGATCGTCCAGATAGGCTGTTACCGCAATGCCCCGTGTTCTTAGGTTTGCTAACAGAGGAGCTAGCACCTTTGTGAATACTATGGGCGCGGTGGCTACACCAAACGGCAGAGCCACAAATTGAAAGTGGCGATCTTCTACCGCAAACCTTAGGAATCTTTGGTGAGCGGGGAGGATGGGTATGTGTAAATGTGCGTCCTTGATATCTATGGGCGCCATGAATTTTCCGCCCTTTAAAGTGGCGGCCACGGATCGGATCGTTTCCATTCGAAAATGGCGATCGTTCAGGAACCGATTTAGGGATTTTAGATCCAGGATGGGTCTGACATCTCCATTTGGCTTTGGAATCACAAAGAGGTTTGAGTAAAAACCTGAACATTGCTCTTTTTGGGGTACCTCTGTAACTACCCCTTGAGCCATTAAGTGATTCAAACCTTTGAAGAAGGATTCTCTTTTTTGTGGATCCTTGGAGAGTCTTGAACCTCGGAATTGAGAAGGTGGGATCTCTCGAAATTCCAGTTTGTACCCTGAGGATATTGTGGATACTACCCAATTGTCCTGGATTTCTGACCACCAAGTCGCTCAGAACTGACAAAGCCTTCCTCCCACTCGGCCGAGCGGGGGTGCCCCTTCACTGAGAGGCTTTGGGGGCTTGCTTATTAGCTCTTGCACCCCACGGCTTCTTGTTCTTCTGAGCTTGCCCCTTGGCTTTTGTGGGCGGCTAAAACAGGCCGCCGCCACTGGTTGGAGTCAGATTTCCCGGGAGCTGGGGAGAGAGAGCGTTTAAAACAAGATCTCTTGTTTTTCTTTCTCTCAGGTAAAAGTCGTTTTACCACTTGATATCTTCTGTATATATTTTTCTAAATCTTCCCCAAATAGGCATTCGCCATGGAACGGGAACTTGCCAACAGCTTTTTGCATGGGGTTTCCGCTGACCAATGCTTAAGCCAAAGTACTCTGCGCATCTGTACCAGCTGGAGTGTAAGGCGTGATGCCTGTATGATAGAATCTCTCATGGCATCCACTGTGAAGCATAAGGCTTTAGGCAAATTTTCCCAATTTCTAGCCTGCTCTGAAGGCAGTTCCTTCAGCCCCTGCTTTACCTGTTGGCTGATGACCTGACACATACCGACTGCTGCTACTGCAGGTTGGGTAATTGAGCCGGCCAAAAGGAAGGAGGACTTCAACTTCCTCTCAGAAGGATCTTTTAAACCCTTGTACATTATCCACCGGACATGTCAGGTTTTTATTTACACAAGAAATAGCCGCAACTACCGCAGGCAGGCTCCATTTCTTTAAAAAAAAAAATTCCCCCATAGGATAAAGAATGTTAAACCTTTTTGGAGGTGAGAAACGCTTATCTGGATGTTGCCAGTTTGCGTATATTAGATCCTCTAGTAACGGATGAACCGGGAAGGAGCATGCACCTTGCAGGGATCTTAATGACCCTAGGGAGGAGACAGGTAATTCCGTTACCTCCGCAGAGGTTAACTTAAATGCACTGCTATAGCATTGTACCTGTGACCTTAAAATCTGGCTCCTCATCCTCTGCTGATGTAGCCTCCTCCTCCTCATCCTCCTCCCTCAGGTACTTCTGAAGGGAGGTCCAATACTGGAAGAGACCTGCTTCGCTTATTGTCCCTTTTTAGAGGACTTAGCGATTAAGGTAGCAATTTTTTCCTCCAGATTATTTAGGGCAGCTGATAAAGTGTCCTCAGTGACATATACAGGCCCAGGCTTCACTGGGGAAGCCGCCATACCTGACAGAGGTAATGGCTCATCCTGAACAGGTGCATTTAGCAACACAGGAGAGAAAGGTACCGAGTCAGCACAGTTAGAGCCTCCTCTCAGGCGGTGGTGCTTTCTTATCTCTTTTTGTCCGTATTACTTCCCCTGGAAGGCTTACTGTTTAGACAAAATACAAGGTACCTAAATGCATATACTACCGTGTTCAGTTTAGCAAATACATTAAGTATGCAACTTTTAACACATAACTATGCATAACATGGATGTCTTCTAGGAAGTACCCAATCCAACCACATGGAGTCTTACGTCCCTGTATAGCTGCTGTGTTTCTCTGCCAGGAACAAGAGAACTAACGAGCTTGCTTGCTGCTGCAGTGCTTCTCACACTGACAGTCTTTTAAATTTGGCGCCGTTTCTGTGCCTGCGCGCGCCACGTGCCCGCGCACGCCTTCGCCCCCCCCCTCCGATAAAGCGCGCTCCCCCACGCGCGCGCGGCCCTTAGCGCTATGGCGGTGGCCATAGTGAGAGAGGACTCTCATCAGCCCTTGTTCCCACTTACCTGCATCTGCAGGTGTCTGGTCGGCCACCGAAAGGAGGATCGGGGTGCCCCAGCAAGCTCAGCAGCGGAGGTGACGAGCAGTGTACTTCGCCGAAGCCGACACTGAACAGAGTGAGGTGAGTATATTCAGCTCTTTACTCCCCCCAGTGGTGGAAAAAAAGAAGACATCCACTTTTTGAAAAAGGTCCCAACCTAGTTATGGACCTTCTAATCTCACCTTATCCACGCCGCAGGTTTTTCTGCTGAAAGATTTCAGACAGATACCAAACTTCACCCTTCACGGTGGGCTATGTGTGCCAACCTTCAGGGATATGGGTTCCTATTTAAAGGATACCTCTCCCCTGGGCCTTGTACAAGACTCTTACCAGGACTTTATAGCGAAATAGCGAAAGTGCTGGATCTTAGAGCCCAGTCCTCCGAAGAGAGACATTACAGGCGACGCCTCATGGATGAGGCCCGGATCCCATCCAGATTCAGCTCATTTGTAGGCGTCTTGGATGGATCCGAAAGCATAGCTCTTTTACCCCCAGAGGGTCTCTTTGGTAGAGCTTTCCTTTAGCACCTCCTAACGCGTCCAACACCTTTCGACACTGGCGAAAAAACTGAGGTACTTCCCTGATGGGAGGGGTTATGTGGAGGGGAACTGTCTTCCATTGGTTGTGCCAGTGTCCAATCACCGCTGGTGACCCTTAACCCATTATGTAATGACTAGCTCTGTGTCCCGTGGTGTACGATAAAGAAACTGCGCCTTTCCATGGCATGGTGGCAGTGTTATTCAGTCCACAGAGGGACTTGGAGGAATGTGAACAAATCAGGTCACTATATTTTTGTCTGGATCAACTAGTATTTTTAACTTATTGAACAGATAACAAAATTTATACAATTCACACACCAAAAGGGAGCAAATATAAGAAGGCCCAACAACTTTAATGCTGACTACACATTTATAGGTTATGTCAACCAAATAGCCCATTATCACAATTGACAAAATATAGAGGACCATTGATCACATTTAACAAAACAGCTGTAGTATCAATGGATAAACTAGACAATGATCCCAAGGAAAATGGTGGAAACACATCCAGTAATTGCTTGGCAGATAATGTTGTTCTATCTAAATAGATGTTATTTTGGCATGAGAAGATTATGGAAATGGTTCACTAGCAGTAATTAATGTATATATAAATGTGGTTTACCTGTAAAGTACTGGAGGGAAAAGCAAAAGCATTGATATATCTGTCTTTTTCCAGGCAGGATATGGTCACATTCACACCTTCCAGTGGGCCCAACACCGATTACATGCGAGAACCAGCAATTCCAGCAATTAGCTGTGTGACAGCCCCATTAAAAGCTGCCGACTCGTGCAACTAATCTTGAACACTCACATGTAATCGCTCATAGGGCTGGGAAAAAAATCGATTTTAATCTTGAATCGAGTTTTGAGCTCAAATCGATTCAGTTTTGAAGAAAATCGATTTTTTTAGATTTTTTTGTTTCCTTCCCTTCAAAGTTTCCGTAGCAGGACTGCAGGGGGCGTATCCGGAATGGCACTGGGCAGCGTTACCCCAATTACATCTACTCGCTGCAGCCGCCGTCTGCCTACCTGATCAGCGTGTCATGCAGACAGACGGCGGCCATTGCAGTGTTCAAAAGCCGCGCCTCCCGAGTCCTCGTCGTCTGTGATAGGCGGAACACTCAATTTCACAGCAGGCAGTATTCAGCCTATCACGGACATCCTCTCATCCTCGTCTGTGTTATGAGGATGACCATGATAGGCGGAACACTGAATGCTGGGAAATTGAGTGTTCCGCCTATCACAGACGAGAAGGAGGCGCGGCTTTTGAATACTGGAATGGCCACCGGTGTAGCAGTAAAATCCGTATACCATGAAAATCTGCATCAGGTACGGGCACAGTGATTGAAGCATGGGCACAGTGAGACACGGGCACAGTGAGACACGGGCACAGTGAGGCATGGACACAGTTCAATTCAACTAAGAGTAACCTCAGGATTTTTTGTTGTTTTATTAGCTAAATCCAAATACAGTATTAATAATTTGGATGTTTAACAATCTTTGTTGCACACTGCAAAAAACAACAAAAGGTCACAAGCGCTAAATTGGTGGATAAAGAAAAAAATATAATGGATGATAATAATAATAAGAAAAAAATCCCAAATATTTTGGGAAGTACAAAGTATCCAAAAAGGGGGAAAAAACAGGATCCAGCGCAGCAAGAAAAAATCCGTACCCAGAAGTACAAAATACACAACATGCACACAATATAATCCAGCGCTCATGGAACATACATTATTAACTATTGAAAACTCTTGAAGAATTGATAAAAAAGCTTAGTCCATTTATCACAAAATAAAGAGAGGGATCCAATCCCAAATGTGCAGAGGGCAAATGAATCTTAACTCTCCAGTTGCCAGTGGTGACAAACTTGTTAAACTTGCAGTGACATCCGTGGAGCAAGGAGGGGTTAAAAAAGTCAAAACAAAGCCTGTGGCATGATCTCCGTGTGAGCACAGTACCTTGAATGATGGACAACAGGCAGACCAGCGTGTGGAGGGCCCTCCAACCCAAAAGGATGCAGAGCCAGGATCGCAGCAAGGCTGGGACAGAAGGAATCACACACAGAGTTTCAAGAGTTTTCAATAGTTAATAATGTATGTTCCATGAGCGCTGGATTATATTGTGTGTTTGTTGCACACTGACTTTGCAGTTAGAGAAAGGGTTTGCCTTTGCAATTTTGTTTGTTGATGCACTTTAATTAATATAATAAAAAAAAAAAAAATCGAATCGTAAATCGAGTTTTTTATAAAAAAATCGCAGATTTTTTTTTGGGGGAAAATCGCCCAGCCCTAATCGCTCATACAATAATTACCTATGAGCGATCAGCCATGGACACAGACTGAATGCATTGCTTTCAACGGGTATGCCTACCTCAGTTAATCGCTGGTACTTGCATGTAATCGGTGTCAGGCATGTGTGAATGTAGCCAATAAGTATACATGGAGCTGATGTAGGCACCTATTTTAACCATCCCAATATGCAAAGAAAAAGTATCAAACTCAACTCACCTTCACTCCAGCAATGTGGCACTGACATCTTTGCCTTCTTGAATGGCCAGCAGGAGATGATGCAACTCCCAAGCATGTGCACACTGAGGTGTACTGAGAATGTACACTGAGCTGTGCATGTGCAGCTCAGTGTACATCCTAGAGAATATTGCGAACAGGCAATTTCTTATATTGGTGAAATACATGCTCACAATTTCTAATTTCCAAACTTAAATTTAGCATTAAAGTGGTTCTAAAGGCAGGTGTTTTTTCTATCTTAATGCATTTAATGCTGTAATATAAACATTCTGTGTGCTGCAGGGCCCCTCATACTAACCGGAGCCCCATCTCGATGCAGCGATGTTGTTCGAGAGACTTGGCTGTCCGGGACTCCTGATTGGCCAACACACAGCGCCACTGGCTCCCGCTGCTGTCAAAGTCGGTGAGCCTATGAGGAGAGAGAGAGAGAGAGAGGGGGTGGGGCTGAACTGTGGCTCTTTGTCCAAATGGACACACATTGCAGCGGCTCAGGTGCCCCAATTGCAAACTGCTTGCTGTGAGGGCACTCGGCAGGAGGGAGGGGCCAGGAGTGTCGGCGAGGATCTGGGCTGCTCTATGCAAAACCACTGCACAGAGCAGGTAAATAGAACATGTTTGTTATTTTTAAACATAAAAAACAAGACTTTAATATCACTTTAAGCATCTAGTGGCAATTCGTACACGTAAAAGTCTTTATTCACGTTAGTGGGTGGAAGACCTAACAAGTAGGTATATGAATGAAGAGGAATCTGAATAGGCAAAAGATTAGAGTGGAGATTCTTTACTGCCTGCCAGAACGGTTGCATCTTAGTGCTGTTCCAGAATGTGTAAGAGAGATAGGTGTATTTGAGGCATTTCCAACATTGGTCTGGAATGTTGACAGTATGTTAAAAAGGCAGGAATACAGGAACAGTGGTAAAGAAATTAAAACAGTACCAAGTGAGGTTTATGGACTGACACTAATCCTGCTTACCTTTCTTTTCTTTGTAATGTTTATGATGGGACTGGGGAGTTAAAGCTGTATTAGGCCCCATGCACACGAGACACTGTTAAATGCGTGTTCAGAGGCAGTTGAACACTTTTTTCAACTGCTCCTGAACACATTCAATGTTATCCTATGTGTCCATGCACACAGTCTCGTTTATTGCCGTTTTTACGCAGTTGCGTTTAACCTCGTTTTTCCAGAAGCAAAAAAAATGGGTTCAGACGCAAACGTTTTCCACGTTTCAGACGCAAAACGCGGTACCGGCGTTTTCGTTTATAAGCGTTTTTAAAGGTGACCTATTTTTTTACATTAGAAATCTCAAAAATGATGGCAAAATGATGAAAAACCATTAAAAAAAAATATTTTAAAAAAACTAATTGCTTGCATTGCACTGTAGACAATCCACAACTTGTGGCAGGTAACGTGGCAAGTGGACAATCCACAAATTGTGGCAGGTGACGTGGCAAGTGGACAATCCACAACTTGTGGCAGGTGACGTGGCCAGGTGACGTGGCAGGTGGACAATCCACAAATTGTGGCAGGTGACATGGCCAGGTATGTGGCAGGTGACATGGCAAGTGAACAATCCACAACTTGTGGCAGGTGACGTGGCCAGGTGACAATGCACAACTTGTGGCAGGTGACGTGGCAAGTGAACATGCCGCAACTTGTGGCAGGTGACGTGGCAAGTGGACAATCCACAACTTGTGGCAGGTGACGTGGCCAGGTGACGTGGCAGGTGGACAATCCACAAATTGTGGCAGGTGACGTGGCCAGGTGATGTGGCAGGTGACGTGGCAAGTGAACAATCCACAACTTGTGGCAGGTGACGTGGCCAGGTGACAATGCACAACTTGTGGCAGGTGACGTGGCCAGGTGACGTGGCAAGTGAACATTCCACAACTTGTGGCAGGTGACGTGGCATGTGACGTGGCAAGTGGACAATCCTCAACTTGTGGCCAGGTGATGTGGCAAGTGGACAATCCACAACTTGTGGCAGGTGACGTGGCCAGGTGACAATGCACAACTTGTGGCAGGTGACGTGGCAAGTGAACATTCCACAACTTGTGGCAGGTGACGTGGCATGTGACGTGGCCAGGTGACGTGGCAGGTGGACAATCCACAAATTGTGGCAGGTGACGTGGCCAGGTATGTGGCAGGTGACATGGCAAGTGAACAATCCACAACTTGTGGCAGGGGACGTGGCCAGGTGACAATGCACAACTTGTGGCAGGTGACGTGGCAAGTGAACATGCCGCAACTTGTGGCAGGTGACGTGGCAAGTGGACAATCCACAACTTGTGGCAGGTGACGTGGCCAGGTGACGTGGCAGGTGGACAATCCACAAATTGTGGCAGGTGACGTGGCCAGGTGATGTGGCAGGTGACGTGGCAAGTGAACAATCCACAACTTGTGGCAGGTGACGTGGCCAGGTGACAATGCACAACTTGTGGCAGGTGACGTGGCCAGGTGACGTGGCAAGTGAACATTCCACAACTTGTGGCAGGTGACGTGGCATGTGACGTGGCAAGTGGACAATCCTCAACTTGTGGCCAGGTGATGTGGCAAGTGGACAATCCACAACTTGTGGCAGGTGACGTGGCCAGGTGACAATGCACAACTTGTGGCAGGTGACGTGGCAAGTGAACATTCCACAACTTGTGGCAGGTGACGTGGCATGTGACATGGCCAGGTGATGTGGCAAGTGGACAAACCACAACTTGTGGCAGGCGACGTGGCCAGGTGACGTATCAGGTGGCGTGGCAAGTGGACAATCCACAGCTTGTGGCAGATGATACGCTAAATACAAGTACACTGCTGCTCTCTCAGCTGCTGGTCTCCCAAAATGGCTGAAATGGTTAAATAACACTGTTTTTTGAGCTTAGGGAGGGTCTTATGATGTTTCTTAACTAAAAGCCCATAGACGCAAACGTGGTAAAACGCCGATAAAATCGCGGCAAAACGGGCGTTTTTTAAAAACGTGTGTTCAGCAGAGTTTGCACGGGCGTCTCGTGTGCATGGGGCCTTACACCCAAAAACAAATGTTACAGCTTACCAATTCCTAGATGTAATGGCTGCATTTGTTTTTTTTTGTTAGGCCTTTTTATTTTCACCTGATGATCCAGCGAACAAGTCTGTTTTTTAACAGAACAAGCTGTCCTGCAGCTGTAGCAGTTATAGGGCTGAGACAAACCATTTACCACCGACGGTGCTTACAAAGATCAGCATTTATTTATACAAAGCCTTTATCCAAAAATGAAAAAATTGTAAAGTAACTACTTAAAAAGTGTTAGCTGGAGTTAGGCTTCGATTTGTTAGTGTATCCAACACTGCCTTCCCCCAGATTAACAACACTGCTGTCCATGTTGGTCCTTCATCCAGAGCGTAGGCACTCTAATACAGGAGGTGTGTTTGTGTTACTGGCCAGATCGCCACGTGAAAAAAACCCAGAATGCAGCCACCACATCTGATTGGTAAGCTGCAATGTACAACGTATTACAATTTTGGTTTTAGGTTCAAGACCCCTTTCACACTGGGTCGTTTTGCAGGCGCTATTGCGTTAAAAAATAGCGCCTGCAAACCGACCTGAAACAGCCGCTGCTGTGTCTCCAGTGTGAAAGCTCCGAGGGCTTTCACACTGGAGCGGTGCGCTAGTAGGACGGTGAAAAAAGTCTTGCTAGCAGCATCTTTGGGAGCGGTGAAGGAGCAGTGTGTATACCGCTTCTCCACCACTCCTACCCATTGAAATCAATGGGACACCACGGCTATACCGCCGGCAAAGCGCCTCTGCAGAGGTGATTTGCGGCGGTTTTTAACCCTTTCTCGGCCGGTAGTGGGGGGTAAAACTGCCCCGCTAGCGGACGAATAGCGCTGCGAAATTGGCGGTAAAGCGCTGCTAAAAATAGCGTCACTTTAATGCCGACGCACCTCCCGCCCCAGTGTGAAAGGGGCCTTAATATTGCTTTAATATTTATCATAACCCGGTCTGTACTGCACTGACAGATATCATCACTTGCAAACTAGATTTGAACACTGTTCCAACAGAGTTAAAGACCTAGAAGCTGGACTTTTTTCACTGTATGTTAAGGGAAAACTTGGTGTCCCCAGGCTGTGTGGGGACAGACTCACAATTGTTTAAAGCAGCTAGCAGTTTGCCCAGAGACCTGCTACAAACATCCAAAAGGTAAGAAAACTAGAAATTGGTGTGCTGTGTGAATGAGAACCAAAACATATAGTGGGGTTTTCGCATACCTAATTGCAAAACTGGAAATACACCAAGCTTAGACAGCACTCCATGTGGTGCGTCACCAGCCACAGTCTGAAGAGAAAGGAGATCATGAGGGAAGCAAGGTAGATTAAATTGATTTCCCTTTTCCAAAATTCCAAATCTTTTTTATGAATTTAATCTTAACATTGGTTGAAGGTCCCCAGAACACTCCAGGGTTTTTCAATGTCAGACTTTGACCTGTAAAGCCTCGTACACACGAACGAGTTTCTCGGCAAAAACCAGCAAGAAACTTGCTGGCAGAGATTTTTTCCCGAGAAATTCGTTCGTGTGTATGGTTTCTCGTCAAGAAAAGCGACAAGAATCTTGACGAGAAAATAGAGATCCTGCTCTCTATTTTCTCGTTGAGATTCTCGTCAGCCTGTTTCTCGACGAGAAAAGTGAGTGTGTGTACACTTACCTGTCCTCCCGGAAGCCCGCGCATGTTCGAAATGAATTCGACGCATGCGCGGTAGCTTCCTAGGCATAGGTAGGGTATACCAAGATGGCGGCGACGGCATCGAATGTGACGAGCGCATGCTCGTCGTAGCCGATGACGTCACCGCGTACGCTCCATTCAAAGAACCGCGGGTTCTTTGAATCGAGCGTGTGTACACTCGGCCAGGACAAGTTTCTTGTCCAAGAATCTCGTCGAAAAAAACGACATGTTTTTTTCGACGAGAATCTCGGCCGTGTGTACGAGGCTTAAGAGTATAAAGTAGACCAAAAAAATTGCTTGTCTAAGGTAAAATGTGTAATCATATTATAAGATGTCATGTAAGCCCCACTTTTGATTTAAGAGCTGTGAGTCGTTTTTAAAACTCATTTATGGTCTCCCCATATACTGTAAATAAAAAGCTGGGAGTTTTATAAAATTTAGTGAAGATTTTTCAACTCAAAAGCATTTCAAAGATAGTCATTTTAATAGATGCGATTCTCCCTACCCAGGAAATATGTGATGGCCAGCAGTGCAGGAATTGTCTAATGACATGGAAGAGATTGGGATAATTAAAAGCAGAGACTTTTGGGGGTAGGAGTAAAATTGATGCCTAGATTGTTCCACCTACATGACATCACTGCCACAAGCTCTACATTCCACCTAGTGGCCAATAAAGATAATTCCCCAAGTGGATCTTACTACCAGCTGATACTAGACACCAATATTAATCACCTTGAACTGAGGAAGTGGCAATTTAAAGCCATCAAACACATTTTATTTGGTGAAATAAAGCAATTAGATGTTTTACTAAGCCCTGGTTCACACTGGTGCGATTTGAATTGGCGAAATTTGCCGCAAATTGCGGGCAATGGCACCGTCCTAATCGGTGCGACGCCGCATCTGCGGCTCTGCACCGATTACAAAAGTTTTTGTACTACTTTTTGCGATTTCAGCCGCGATTTACATTGACATCTGTTTCAGATGTCTTTGAAATCGTGGCTGAAATCGGGACTGCCAGCGGGAGTAAAATCGTGCGAGTTCAGCTGAACTTGCAGGCTTCACTCCCGCAGCCCCAGTGTGAACGTGGGCTAAAGCAGACAACTCGCGCTTATTTTGAACCACAATCGGGCGCCTCTGCCAATTGAACTACTGATGGTCCCTTTTTGCTCCAGCTCTTTCTACTATTAGCCAGGATAAAATTTTACAATCAGAATTCAAATAGGGATGTGGTCCTGAAGTTGGCACAGTTGCTGGTATGGATACTCTTTTAAAGGAGTAGTAAAGGTAAATGTTTTTTCATCTTAATGCATCCTATGCATTAAGGTGAAAAAACATTTGACAATACCGCCGCTCCCAGCCCCCCCGTTTTACTTACCTGGCCCCTCGAAAGTCCCGCGCTCGTTTCCGTCATCCTCCGAGTTCCTGTGCCTGGCCGTTGATTGGCTACTGTGGATGGATTGAAAGCAGCGCAGCCATTGGCTGGCGCTGCTGTCAATCACATCCAATGACGCGGCACGTCGGGGGCGGGGGCCGAGTGATACAGTCGGCGGCTATGGCCGCCGCTGTATCACGGGAGCGCGCCCGCAGTAACTCCACACCATGCGAGCTCGCATTATGGTGTGGAGTCCTTGCGGGGAGGAGCTGAGACAGCCGCCGAGGGACCCCAGAAGCAGAGGATCGGGGCCACTGTGTGCAAAACGAGCTGCACAGTGGAGGTAAGTATAACATGTTTGTTATTTAAAAAGAAAAAAAAACGGGAACCTGTAGTGTTCCTTTAAGGATAACCTTAGTATGGCCCCTTTCACCCTGAGGCGTTAAAAAAAAAAAAAAACGCTAAAAATTGTGTTTTTTCCCGGCGATTTTACCGCGGTACAATAGCGCTAAAGCCTATGTGTTTTACCGCGTTACTCATTAATTTCAATGGAGATAGGCATTTTTACAGCGCTATTTTTAGAGCCCTAAAGATGCTCCAAAAAAGCTGTTTGCAGGATTTTTTCCAACGCACCGCCAGCACAACGCCTCAGTGTGAAAGCCCTCAGGGCTTTCACATTGAGAATGATGGGGCAGGATTATTTCAGGCATTTTTACAGCGCTATATTTACCGCAAAAACACGTTAAAAATGCCTCAGTGTGAAAGGGGCCTTAATGAATGCATCATGAATGAGGGGCTGGATTGGCCTCGTAAGAGGATGTTAAAGACATGGCATATATGTTGGGGTAGAATATGTTGGAAGGCTTTATAGTAAAAAGGTAGGCAAGACCATCTGAGCTAGGAGTCTTACTGGCTGACAGCGCTTTAGTTGCTCTTGAATTACTTCTAGTTCATATGCAAGAGCGGGTGTGAATTTTTGGGCACTCGCTTTAGGCAGAAACATTTGGCTTGCTTCACTATAAACAGGGCCATTAAGATTGTAAAAATGCCTATTTGTGGATCACCTGGGCGATCTTGTTAAGGTTATAATGTAGGTTAATATTTTCGTCTTTAATGGCAATATATATATCATCTGTCAAGTTACAAGCTAAGGGGGTGTGGGCTTTATAACCACATTTGCAATATTGTTGCTTATGCAAAGTAGAGTAAGATAGAGACATACAGGCTTCTTATTTTAATAATTTCTCTGCTCTGTCGTTCCAGTAAGAGCTGTAAGGACAGAGTAGAGAGACGGTGAGTGACAGTCACAGGTCTCTGCCCAGAGCAGAGGGGGAGAACTGAGCAATGCTCTATCCACTCCTAAGTAAGTATAGTTTTTATTTTTTTCCGTTAAAGATTTTTATTGAATTTAAAAAAAAACAAAAAAACAATTTAGTACCAAAAATACTTCAAATTCTTATTCGTACATTGTTATTATCAAGGTATCTATTAGGTGTCAGACATCCAACGTAACTTAGCATTAGCAATATCAATTTTAACCATCTAAATATTATTCAAATGCTTAATCAGGTAAATATAAATCCCTGTTTAGTTTTTATTTTTTAAATCGCAAATGTCTCATTTAAAATGTAGAACGTTAGTGTAGGACTCGTCAGAAATGAATACCCTTGGTGTGGGTAGTCAGGCCTTTGGTCAAAGTGCAAAACCTTATATTTTGTGCGTTTTGAAAACGCCTACCAGCCTGCTTGCTTAATCAATATAGTATACAAGAGGGTATATTTCAGCATTGTGTAACCACAGTTGAAATCCCCTGTTTTTTTGTATGTTTAGTACGTAGAGCTAGTAAAACTAAAACAGGGAAAACATTTAAAAATAAGTCATGCTTCACTAATACTGTAAATAAATAAACCCTAATTGAATGCAAAAAAGAGAATTCCCTCAGTTGTAGAGAATGTATTAAGTAAAAAAAGATTGAAATTTTCTGGGGGGGGGGGGGGGGGGGGGAGGGGGTTGAGCCTGAGACAGCATGAGGGTTAACTGGGTGGTCAGGGACCAAACTCAAGTAACCAAAAAAAAAAAGAATCCATTTGTTCCTTGTATTCACTTTAAATGTCGCTGCCATTGTCATAAGACAGGTACAAAAATGTATCAATTAAAAAAAAAAAAAAGGGGTGAAAAAACAAATGCACAATCGTTTTGTAATATAAGGTTCTTTAATCCTTTGTTAACCAAGATATATTCTGAAGAAAGCGGGATCACAAGAAGCCTTTTAACCATTGTGCTCACTAGAAAAACTGTATAATATCCAGGTTACCGCACCACCATTATGATTCAAGAGAAGCAGAGGTGCTGCTGTCTATGTGAAGCTGTTTTCAGTAAGAAAGCACTTGATGGATTAAATTATAGTGGTTTGAATATGTTTCAATATCCTACAGCTCCTGTATTAGGATATATAACACTATACCCCTCCTGTGTGTTGCATGCAAAACATATTACAGTATGCAGGGGAAAAAAGGTTAAGTAAAAGACAAGAATCTGGCAGCGCAGGACAGAGATAATGAGAAAGCGCTGCAGGCTGTCAGTGTTATTAAGAGGCACTTAGAGGGGACACGACAAACACCAGGGGGGCAAAGCAGTCTGACTTCCTGTAATTACACTCAGCCAACCTCATTAAACACCTTCACAAGCCCGCAATAAACGTTCAGACAGCCCCTGAGACACAATGTAGAAAACACTAATCTACAGACAAATCAAAGCATTCAAGCAGCACAAATAGAACCCCATCACACAGACAATTATACCCATGTTTACTTAAGTAATGGTCATAGTTCTGGGGTCCCGCGTTATGTTATGTATGAATTCTGTCTCATTCATGTGTCAGTGAGCAAGCAGTATCCTGTGTTTCCCACAAAATCAGCTTCATAACAGACACAGTCACGGTGCCCAGACTAACATGCACACTTCAGACACATGCACTGCCAAGAGCTCCAACAGACAAAAGAGCTACAGCACAAGTACACAGCTGCCAAGATCAGCTTAAGCAATGAGTTCTGACAGTACAGGGAAAAGAAGAGAGGGAGGGAGGGAGAGGAGGGAGGTCTCCATTCCTAGGGTGAGATTTTACACGCAATGCAGATCTCTTCCTTATGCTTCCACCTTCTGCATGGTTTTATCTCCTGAGCACAGTTGTATACAATCTAGCTTTGATAGCTCACAATACAGGCGTTGCGAGATTCATTTTACCACGTTAAAAACAGGACAAAATGGGCTAAAGACGTTATTTTAAGAACAAATCATACATTTTGATGGTGGTGAAATGCTGCATCTAAACTAGATAACTAAGTAGTGTCACATCCTATAGGTATACTTCCTGAAAAGGCTATGTGACTGTTAAACAGTTATTATGATCCAAGACCGTATAACTAGTGTGCACATAGAAATAAGTTGGTGCTTGCAACAGGCTCCGTGTTAGCACACCAGCCTATTTAACACATGGGGGGTGGGGATGATCAGGGGGAATTTAAAAAAAATACTGATAAAAAAGTCCATAAAGTCTGTGTAATATCACCTTGAAGGCAGCCCAGTGGCAGGCCAGAAGCTCCTTCTGGAACAGCTGAGGATAAAACACAGCTGCCACTTTAAGTGAAGAATAAAAGTATATTTAATTCAAAAACGGTTTTGAGAATATAGAGCCAAACAGATGGGAATATGGAACTACCTAACTGATTGGGCATGGGCAATGCCCAATCAGTTAGGTAGTTCCATATTTCCATCTGCTTAGCTCTATATTCTCATTTGCATCACTATAAGCTAGCAATGTGTGTGTATACTGTATATCCAAAGCCGTGGGACTTTAAGACCCAGCAGCAGCGGTTCCAGTGCTTAAAAGCCCTCATCCAACATGGCCCCAGTTAGGTCTGAAGAAGGAGCGCATGCTTTGTAAACGTGTCGCCTATTGGTTATTCACAATCCGGAAGTGATGTCATCCCTTGGCTCCCTGTGTGTTCCAGATCCAGGAAGAGTCGGTGACCATCGGCGCAGCCCGCTCCGAGTCACTAGCAAGCAGCTCCACGGATGTACTCCCTTCACGGACACTCAGCAATTTGTGCCTAATGCCAGTTACTACCTTACTCTTGTGAGCACTTATACCCGTTTGTGTAATAAATTTACTTTTATACTGCACTTAGAGTGGCGGCTGTGTTTTAGCCTCAGCTATAACTAGTGTGGATTGTGAACTGAGTTTGTTTCTAAGATACTTATCAAGAGCCTCTTTGGTATATACAGCATCTCACAAAAAGTGAGTACACCCCTCACATGTTTGTAAATATTTTATTATATTTTTTCATGTGACAACACTGAAGAAATGACACTTTGCTACAATGTAAAGTAGTGAGTGTACAGCTTGTATAACCGTGTAAATTCGATGTCCCCTCAAAATAACTCAACACAGCCATTGTTGTCTAAACTGCTGGCAACAAAAGTGAGTACACCCCTAAGTGAAATTGTCCAAAATGGGGCGAATCAGCCATTTTCCCTCCCTGGTGTCATATGACTTGTTAGTGTTACAAGGTCTCAGGTATGAATGGGGAGCAGGTGTGTTAAAATTTGGTGTTATCGCTCCAACTCTCTCATAGTGGTCACTGGAAGTTCAACATGGCACCCCACAAAGAACTCTGAGGATCTGAAAAAAAGAATTGTTGCTCTACATAAACATGGTCTGGGCTATACAAAAGATAGCCAAGACCCTGAAACTGAGCTGGAGCACGGTGGCCAAAACCACAGTGGTTTAACAGGACAGGTTCCACTCAGAACAGGCCTCGCCATGGTCGACCAAAGAAGTTGAGTGCACGTTGTCAGCGTCATATCCAGAGGTTGTCTTTTTTGAAATAGACATAAGAGCAATGCTGCAGAGGTTGAAGGGGTGGGGGGCAGCCTGTTAGTGCTCGGACGGTACCCCGCACACTGCATCAAATTGGTCTGCATAGCTGTCGTCCCAGAAGGAAGCCTCTTCTAAAGATGATGCACACGAAAGCCTGCAAACAGTTTGCTGAAGACAAGCAGTCTAAGGACATGTATTACTGTAACCATGTCCTGTGCTCTGATAAAACCAAGATAAACTTAATTGGTGATGGTGTCAAGCATGTGTGGCGGCAACCAGGTGAGGAGTACAAAAGACAAGTGTGTCTTGTCTACGGTCAAGCATGGTGGTGGGAGTGTCATGGTCTGGGGCTGCATGAGTGCTGCCGGCACGGGGGAGCTACAGTTCATTGAGGGAACCATGAATGCTAACATGTACTGTGACATACTGAAGCAGAGCATGATCTTCTCCCTTCAGAGACTGGGCAGCAGGGCAAGATTCCAACATGATAAGGACCCCAAACAAACCTCCAAGATGACCACAGCCTTACTGAAGAAGCTGAGGGTAATGGTGATGGACTGGCCAAGCATGTCTCCAGACCTAAACCCTATTGAGCATCTGAGGGGCATCCTCAAATGGAAGGTGGAGGAGAACAAGGTCTCCAACATCCACCAGCTCCGTGATGTTGTCATGGAGGAGTGGAAGAGGACTGCAGTGGCAACCTGTGAAGCTCTGGTGAACTCCATGCCCAAGAGGGTTAAGGCAGTGCTGGGAAATAATGGTGGCCACACAAAATATTGACACTTTGGGCCCAATTTGGACATTTTCACTTAGGGGTGAACTCACTTTTGTTGCCAGTGGTTTAGACACTAATGGCTTTGTGTTGAGTTAATTTGAGGGGACAGCAAATTTACATTGTTCTACAAGCTGTACCCCACTACTTTACATTGCAGCAAAGTACATTTTCTTCAGTGTTGTCACATGAAAAGATATAATAAAATATTTACAAAAATGTGAGGGGTGTACTCACTTTTATGGAGATAATGTATGTTCCTTGACTACTTTGATTACCATGCCGTCTTTATGGTGACTTACTCACATTGGTTTTGGATGGTTCCCCATTGGGAAGTTGGTCCTTCTATTTTAAGATTAGAAGTAGAAAAACTATTTATTGTACCCAAATTTTTACCCAAGAGGCAGTGGCTTCGCCTTGACTTACTCATTTGCACCTCTATGGGCAACATACACATGCTATGAATTCCAGTCTACCCTATTGACAGATATTACTCTATTAAAGATTAGGACTGGGTTCCAGTGCACGGATTCTGTCACATGTTCTCCTGAAGAAGGATTCCCGAAAAGGCATGGACTCCAAAAGTGAACAGTAATCGGAATTTTGACTGATTAAGAGCAGCGGGAGCCAATGGCGCCACTGCTGTGTCTCAGCCAATCAGAAGGGAGTCCCGGATGGCTGAGGGACTCGTGGACATCGCTGGATAGAGATGGGGCTCAGGCAAGTAGTGAAATTCCGAGCAAAGCATATAGGAAATCTAAAAAGCGCAACCCAATGTGATTGATAACAGTGAATCTCTGAAACAATGTGAAATTCCAACTGATATCCCAACCAATATCTCAAAGCTGGAATATAAGTGAAACAAACATATATAAAGATAAGATAAATTGATCAAAAAATAAAAAAATTATGACATAAAACTCTCAATTGATAAAAGTCCATATGATGTAATATCTATGGGAGACTAGTCCAAAGATGACATATATAGGATTGTTGCCGTGAAGGGATTCCTATGCGGCGGAAAGCGTAATACTCAGACAGGTTGATAGTATGAGCTTCACATCCAATAGTAAGTAAATGGGCTTGCTTACCAGATATAAGATGATATTGGGCTCAGGACTAGGCCGACCTGCCTTCACACAATCTTTTTTCGGTGTTCACCACACATGGATCGATTGGGAAATCCGGAGGCGGTCACTTTGGCGCTGAATCCCACAGACTGCGAGCACTTCAAAAATCTTTCGCTTGACGTATGGGGTGGAGCCACAAGTCTCTGACACCATCACGTTCCAGCCAGCTGGTGCTAACCACGGCTGTTTTTGGAAATTTGTCTCTGTTCCAAGGATGTCAGTGTTTTATGAAGCCTGTGCAATAAATACGTTTTTTATGAAGAAATACTGCACCATGAGGATCTTTTCCTCTTCCTTCTCTTTGGTAATTGACTGCTGACTTCTGGATGCTGATCTCCACTTGCTGTATGTGGAAAACGTGAGTTATATAAAACAAAATACTCACCATACGTATACCAAGCGAAAGATTTTTGAAGTGCTCGCAGTCTGTGGAATTCAGCGCCAAAGTGACCGCCTCCGGATTTCCCAATCGATCCATATGTGGTGAACACCGAAAAAAGATCATGTGAAGGCAGGTCGGCCTAGTCCTGAGCCCAATATCATCTTATATCTGGTAAGCAAGCCATTTACTTACTATTGGAAGTGAAGCTCATACTATGAACCTGTCTAAATATTACGCTTTCCGCCACATAGGAATCCCTTCACGGCAACAATCCTATATATGTCATCTTTGGACTAGTCTCCCATAGATATTACATCATATGGACTTTTATCAATTGAGAGTTTTATGTCATAATTTTTTATTTATTTTTTATCAATTTATCTTTATATATGTTTGTTTCACTTATATTCCAGCTTTGAGATATCGGTTGGGATATCGGTTGGAATTTCACATTGTTTCAGAGATTCACTGTTATCAATCACATTGGGTTGCGCTTTTTTGATTTATTTTTTTCATATGTTTTGAGTCCTTTTCAGGCTAATTGAATAGCAGCGCCCGTCAGGTGAAGGTCATACCATTCACCCTTCTCTCACACATTTAGAGCATTACACCTAATTTGTGTTTTAACACATTTAAGTTTTAAATTATTTAATTTTGTCACCGTTTGAGGCAGCGCTGGATTTTTCCATTTAATATAGGAAATCTATCCTGCCGCTATTGCTCACAGCGGCAAAAAGCTGCATCCCGCTGTTCTGGAAGCAGACACAGCCACTGTCAGTTGCCGTCTGGCTGAAAAAAATAGCCAAAATGAATGTGATGAAGGACTTGGTGGCCACGGAAAAGAGCCCAAGTGATTAATGTAAAAAATAAAATAAAAAATGTTTTTATTGGCACAAGTTTGTCTACTCTGAGGAATACGTGGAACTGGTGACTTGAATCCCTGAGAGTAAGGGACTATACTGCTGGCTCCCCAGGTTTGGAAGGAGTGTCTGGATGGTGGTACCCTCCCCCCCCCTTTCTTTCTCGTTTTCTTCTTTTCTCCCCCCTTTGCTTGCTGAAAAGCCTGGGGGGTCTGTTCTGTTTTTTCATTGTTCTTGCTAACCGGTATATACCGAGTAGTAAAATGTCATGCAGGATATATATCTAATTTCATTGTTCACTTTATGCAAAGAGGTGTTTTCCTTTTTTTGGTGCTGTAGACTCATTATTGCTGGAAATGTTTCTTGTTTTACATATTATGGATGTGGTATCTGTATTTCTCGTGTGTTCTCTTTAAATAAAGTCTTGAAAAAAAAAAAGATAAAAAACCTTCTGCCTTTACGACCCTTTTAAAAAGGCAAAACAGAGGCTGCTACACCAGGCTATTCTTACAGGCATAGCTTTGACCACTGAGTAGTTTCAGTTTGTGGTTACCGCATGCCCCCACATTCCTATTGGCCCATTACTATGATGGACTGCATCACTGGCCAAAAGAAAGTGCAAGAAGCAGAAAGAGCCTGACAAGTTTTGGAACCATAAAAAGTTACAAAGCTTTGTCCCCTCCGAACAGCCTGGGATTTATCCTAAATAAAAATTAGAGGCTGTTGCCTCTTTTTTTATTACCTGAAACACAGTCTTCTTTAACAATAGATTCTCTTAACTATGTATCGTATTTATGTGGTTGTAACTGAAATAGTACATTACGTTCTATTTCACAATATCGCACTTGTACAGAAATTTGTTGCACTATAGAAACCTAAAAAAACTTAAACCTAAAAGACTGCACAGAAGTAAAGACTAAGATACCACAAACATATTACAATATTTTAACCTGACAAGGTAGGCGTATTTATCTGTACACCAAAGAGCCCATGAATCTCCTAAAAATACCACCTGCATCACGCAGCTGTATGCAACTTGAACTTGAGAGCTTGTAGTCTTTCATCTACTACAGAGCAGTATCAGAAAAAGACTTAAGTGTGTCAAACAAAGAATCCTCAATATACAAAGAATCAAACATTCCAATGATCAATAGCATTACTTGATCTACAACGTTGTATGTTTTTCTCTTGGCACGTGGCAAGCTAGCACACTAGAGCTTCTAATGGTCTCAAATGCCCAAAGGACTTGAAGGAACAAAGATGGATAAAACTTACTGAAGTCAATGAGGAACCTTCCAAATCCCTGCCGCTGATACTGAGGCAAAATCATGATACATGACACATTGTACTTCTGCTGGCAAAGTTTCTCCTGTATAAAAAGGAAGACAACAGGGTTAAATTATTGATACACAAAAGAATAAAACAGGCCTATCCAAAAAGAGAAAAAACGAACATAAGGGGCAAAGTATAGTTTGCCTATAACAGCCAATCAGATTTCAGTTTACTGCATTGATATAAATTAAGAGTCTGACTGGTAGTGATGGATAACTGCCCTTTCCATATCATCACTTCTCTTTTCAAAAACCTGATAAGTAAGCCTGACAGTGTTCTGGGGACACCCTTGTCCTTGCCCTACTGTGTAGCACCTTTGTTACTTGACGTTTATTTGTACTATTCAAAATAAAATGTTGGGAATTTAGGCTGCATGCTAGTGTTTTTTTTAAGCTCCTAGTTATCTATGTGTCAATGCACACTACTTTAGACTATTAGTGTTTTTTGAGCTTCAGCGTCTAGAAGCGGAAATAAATTTGTTTTTGTAGAGTTTCTTGGAGCGTTTTTCCAGGAGAAAAAAAACACTGAAAGCTCCTAAATGCTCCCAACTGCTACCAACAGGTTTATATATTTTTTTGTCTTCGTGTACTGCAAAAACGCTAATAAAATGCCAATTCTCCTAAAATACTACTAGAAGCTGGTATAAAATGAGGATTTTTCATTCAGCATTTTTTTCAAGTTTTCTTAAGCTTATCAAAAACGCTAGTGTACATGAAGCCTTAAAGTGTTTGTAAAGTCAAGTTTTTCTTTAATACCAAACATGTCATACTTACCAGTTGTTTTGCACAGAGCAGCCCCAATCCTTTTCTTCTTGGGCCCCCCTGTTGGCACTCTGGTCCCATCCCCCCTGCCAAGTGCCCCCCACACAGTTGCCTTTTTTCTAAGTATGGAAAGGGTTTGAATCTCAGCAAGGTTTTATTGCCGTCCGTGTTTAAAGGCCAAGTTCACCTTTTGGAGCATGCAACATGTCACACCCATATTTAGGGTGTGATGTGTAACAAGCTCCTGAAGTCCTCCTCACGATCTCCCCTACCCATGACAGCAGACAAAGGTTTATCTCCCTGCACCCGCTGTCAAAAACAGCATGGCTGTGCAGGAACCTTTGAATGAGAGAACTACAAGTCCCGTCTTCTACTATGGCAGACAGCTTGTAGCCCTTAATGAACTGCTGATGAGTGCAGTCATAGTTAATTCACAAGCCCTGCAGCTTTCAAATGGACAACCTGTACAGGAGGTATGGGCAGAAAGCTGTAGGGCTTGTCTGCAGGAGTCTTGCATTGCACCTGTGATCTACTGATCATGGGTGCAATTCTCTGCAGACTCCAGCAAAAACAAATGTGTGCAATTTTATTTATTTTTTTAAAAAGGTGAACCTATCCTTTAAAGCTGTATATTACTAGAGCCTAACCAAGGCTCTTGTGTGTCTGCAGCCAATGAAAAATATTTACACCAGATAAAACACAATTTCAGAGATACAAGCTCCTCATCCCCACATGTCCACTTTGTTTCCTTTATGTGATGGGTAATCCAACTGTGAGCTCCACCTGCCAAAATTGGCAATTCTATTTATGTCAACTCCCCCCACCCACATCTCTGCACGTTTCAGTTCCTCCTAATTTTACATCATGAAAATTAAAATATTCTCAGGGAGACTGGAACCCTTTCAGAATGGCCAAAACATATGTGCAAACCCAGGATATAAGAAGCTGGCAGCTCTCCAGCATCTACCAAACACAAATATTAGTTCTTATTATCAATGTTTTCATTAGCATTATTCATGGGAAAATGGTTGAACTTAACAGCACTTATAAAGAAAACAATATGGGATCTGACATTTCTCACTTCTTTTATAAAAGGTGCATATTTCAGGATAGTCACCCTCTCACATAAATGCACGAGGGTCCATTTTATTTTTTCTATTGGTAGGGGCTCTTTAGATCAGCTAAGGTCAGTTTGAGATCAGTGCGTTGCTCTATTCAAGTCAATGAGCATGTAAACACATAGCAAACATTTAAAATACCTGTGTATACTAGCCCTAAGTCTACTTGCAAGATAAGAGAATAGGTACTTGCATAAAGCATGTCATCTTAAAATATGAACAGACAAGACAGAGTGAAAATATTTCCATAGCTACTAGAGAGCCATTAGACCCTAATTGTATTAGTACAAGTGATTCATCAATGTTATAATCATCTGGTGAGTTATGAAAAGTGAAATCTGAATACTTAGGTTAGAGATAACCATTAGGAATTGGTAATGGCCAATGTGCATGCAATTATTATTACAAATACACTTCTTGTGGGCTCAAAAATGCAATAAAATACATCAACAATCACATGTACAGGGCTAAAGAAGCAAGGCGCAGAACGTAGGGAAAAAGCCTTCAACTGTGCTGTTTTGAGTCATCCTTTTCAGCTCAGAAATGGATTCATTCCACACACAGTGTTTGGAAATCAAGTTTTAGAAAACCTACCTTAGAGAAATATCCAACCAAATGACAGCCCTTCTTGTCATTTTTTGTAAGGACATAAAAAAGGAATGGCTCAACGTCATAATATAATGTTTTGTGATCCAGAAACAGCTTTGCCAGCAAACACAAATTTTGGCAGTAGATTTTACTTAGGTTACCGTCCACCTAAAACAACAGCCATACAAAAGGCATTTATAATGAGCACTGTCCAATAACAAACAAGCAAGTATATAGATTACAATCTTTCAAACCTAACCGTAATACATATGGGAAGGAAATGTTGGAGTGCACCTACAAAACCATTACCTACTATAGTAATTGCTATTGCCTTTCACATCCACAAGCTACATGATACTAGCAAAAGAAACATTTGTTTATGTAAAGAAACTGTAGGGTTGAAATTTGAGGAGGTCAGAGGACACATACATTTTAACATTAGGAGAGAATATGCCTGGCCTTCTAGAGATTATAGTCACCCACACACCTCGAACACTGACAAGTCGTCTTTCCGGTAAATTTCATTGGCAGGAGGGTGGAACCAGCCACACTTCTTTAAATGCCGCAGTAGGATAGTCTTGCTCTTCATATACTTCAGACAGAACTCGCACAGGTAAAGCTTTGGTAATCTGAAAAAAAAAAAAAACACCAACCAAAAAGGATCAAGAACTATACATTATTATTAAAAGAGAAGTATGAGTTTTTTTTTCCATAATCATACTTACCTAGGTGGATGCAGCATCGGTCCAATGTGGCATCTGTCCCCCGGCGCCTCTACACTGAGAACCAAGCCATTGAACACTGCAGCTCTCTGCTCGGGGAGCTGTGAGAACCGAGCCATCCGCAGACTGTCAACCAGCAAGCTCTCTGCTCCCTCCTTGCTCATTGGAGCGCTGGGCTGTGGAGGGGCAGGGAGCGGCCGTCTAAGGCTCTTAGTGGCTCGCTGAGACGGGTGTCAGTCCACGCACCTGGCGGATCCAGACTTCTATTGTCGGGAGGACACGGTGCCTGGACTATTTTGTGATGTCAGCAGAGAGCGGACTGCAGTCCGCTCTCAGCTGAAAATGGGTCACAGGAGTGCAAAATGAATTGCACTCATGTAATCCATAGGAGAAGCCCAGCCAAACGAGCTTTGGCTGGACTTCCCCTTTAATAACATAACTAAGGAGCAACTGCCTTCAGCTGTGCCAGATAGAAAAACACAGAGGAATGAAAATAAATGGCTTTTGACCTGTCAAAAAAAAAGTGTTCTTTTCAAGTCCTATCCTATTGCTGTGACCTAGCCTCAGCTCACTGTAGAAAGGAGAGCAGCAGGTTCATGAGAGACACAGTTTAATTTTTCTACCATGTAGAACAACTGACCCGGCAAAGATAATAGAAAACAAACTGTTAATGGCCATTTGTAATCTGTACTCTCCATTATAACAGAGCTGACTCAAACTGTCATAATGATGCTGTCCGGATTACATGCAAGAAGATCAGAAGCTTTATTAACTGACAGTTTTACCCTCCACTAGAAGCTGAAGCGTGTCAAGATCATGCTGAACTGCCCTGACTGTACGCACACCCATTGTTTTTATTTTTACTTCTAGGTACAACCATAGCTTAAAATAATTTCCCCTAACTGAATATAATAGTATTTAGTAAATTTCCTCCTTTTCATTGTATATGCATATTTTTATTACTTCTACATTTACAATCCACCAAGCTGTCCATCTACAGTGATAGTGCCAAAGTTTGTAAAAAAAAAACAATTACACGGTCAGGAGAGAGTAAAAGTATTAACTTTTTTTCCCGTGGTTTCAATTATTTTTGGCAAAAAAACTGTTGCTGTACTTAGGTCAAGCACCCCTGGGGGTGTTTGTCCTACCAGAATCTGGCACACTAGTCACTGCCAGAACCAAAAGTGTTGCAAATTCTACATGAATTTGGTGCAATACATTAACCAGAGCAAATTAATGCAAGAAAAGTAGAGCAGCAGCTTTATTAAATTTGCCCCCAATAGCTTTCACATTAGTGTTCCTTTAACTGAGTTAATATACCGGTATGTTTTACCATGATAAAAAGTGCATGGGTAATGCAATTTTTCAAAAAACCTATATGGGAAATGAAATGTTTTTCTTTTTTAGGGAAAAGTGCTTATGTGGGATATCACACAATTCTCACCTTGCATATTCCTGTGGATAAGGCGAGGAGTACCACGTCTGGATTTCAAACTTTCCAAACTCAATGACTGAAGGGTAGCGTCCAGTGTGGTCATCAAATGTTTGGCAACCTATTTTCTACCCAATAAAAAAAATGGCATAACAATTAGTTAAAACATTATTACATGCAAGTGTATTATATATATATATATATATATATATATATATATATATATATATATATATTAGGCAGATTATTGTTGTTCTTTAAAATACAACCAGCTTCTGACTTGTAATAATTGTGAGGTTCTATGAGATGTCTATTAAGGATGAAATGGAAAATGAGCCATTAGAGGTGGAAATGAAATACAGATTCATAAGAAATAGAGGACTTAACAGATAAAATTTCATTCCATGATCAAAAAATACTGATTTCACAGTTTTCTCTAAAGAAGAAATCAGAACAGCTCAAATGAAAGATAGAAATCGTTCATCAATAAACATATCAGAAATGGTTTGCTTTTAAACATAACTGAAAATAAAAGAAACAAAGCCATTGGGACATATACAGTGAGGGAAAAAAGTATTTGATCCCCTGCTGATTTTGTACCTTTGCCCACTGACAAGGAAATTATCAGTCTATAATTTAAAAAAAATATTCAGAAAAACACATTTCCAAAAAAGTTATAAATAGATTTGCAAATTTAATAAGTGAAATAAGGATTCGATCCCCTACCAATCAGCAGGATTTCTGGCTCCCAGGGGTCTTCTATACAGGCAACGAGCTGAGATTAGGAGCACTTATTGGGGAGTGCTCCTAATCTCAGCTTGTTACCTGTGTAAAAGACACCTGTCCACAGAAGCAATCAGATTCCAAACTCTCTGCCATGGCCAAGACCAAAGAGCTGTCCAAGGATGTCAGGGACAAAATTGTAGACCTACACAAGGATGGAATGGGCTACAAGACCATTGCCAAGCAGCTTGGTGAGAGGGCGACAACAGTTGGTGCGATTATTTGCAAATGGAAAAAACACAAAAACGGTCAATCTCCCTCAGTCTGGGGCTCCATGCAAGATCTCACCTCAGGGAGTTTCAGTGATCATGATCATGGCGTTTTTGCACCATGCAACTTCCCTGCGGGTCACGCACCCGCAAACACACTGCGGGTTAAGATGCGTGTATGTGCTATTGAGAATGAATGGCAGCCCGTGCTTCTCTACAGAACAGTGTGATTTGGCTGCTGGTTCGGAAACAGCTGTGATACCCACAACAGTGGTACAATGGGTGCACATCTGGGTAGAAGCCAGTACAGGCACCCAGATCACTTCTGCATTAGGAGGTAAGCCAGCTGTCAGAGTTGAAAACAGGCTTACAGCTGCCATTGCAGCTCCTAGCTTGTTTTTAAGTCTCCTACTGCACTATCCATAATAGATTACAGCAGTGCTACAAATACAGTTGAAATGTACCTGTACCAAGATCAAAAAGTGGAGAAAATAGTATACTTAAAGCAAATGAGATACAGATATGGACAGATTTGTTGGTACCCTTACGGCTCACTGAAACCTTACTTAATCCTTCTGAAAAGTGACAAAATTAAAGAAAATATTGTATACCTGCTTGCCTTTGGTATGTCATAGAACACAGCAAAGTGTGAATTGAATAATATTGCTTATTGTATGAAGATAGTCTAAAAGACTAGGAAAGATTAGTTGGCACCCTTAGAACAGTTTATAAATAACTGAACCATAGTGACATTTCAAACTAAAGCTGGTCACAGGCGCATCAAAATTAGATTAGTGTGTGGCCCTCCCTGTTCAACAGAAACAGATATTTAGATTGACTTCTGTCAAATGGACAAGTTAATCAGTGTATTCTGACAGTAGCAGGAGCTGCTGTCGGAATGTAATGTCCTGGCAGGGGGATTCCTCCATCCAACCTTGTATATGTGAATGGAGGAATGTGTTCTTTTTTTGTTCAGCCTGCTGAACAAAAAAGAAAAAAAAAAACTGAAAAAAAAAAAACAACAGTCTATGGCCTGCTTAACTGTTTTCTCCAATTAGTATCACACATCTACAATCTTGTAACCAAACCAGTCATTCTATTTAAATGAAGATAAGTAGTCACTGCCATTTGGTGTCATGTGTACCGCACTGAATATAGACCAGAGAAAGCAAAAGAAGAGGAGGAGATTAGAAAGCAAATTATAGACCATCTTGTCAAAGTTAAACTAAAAGACCATCTCCAAGCAGCAAGCAGTTCTTGCAACTGCATTCGCAAATATTATATATTATAAGTTCCATGCGACCGTAGCCAATCTCCCTGGCTGCAAGAGGAAAGTAAACCCTAGGTTGAAAGTGTGAATGGTAGACAAACAGGCAAAGGAAAACTACCAAGGAGATACAAGGTGCATGCCAGGGTCAAAGTAAATCATTGACTGATCATGCCTAGCCATCCCTTTTTTGAGCAACAGTGTGCTCAAAGAAAAAAGACCCAGGAAGACTCCACATAGAAATACCACACTGGGTCTATTTTTTAGGCTATAGAAAAGTTAAATCCATGCTTGAATTATCCTTTATAACGACTTCTTGACGTTTATGTAATCTCAACATTGGTTTACGAATTAGACAGATTATATTCTTTGCAATTGGATATACTGATGTCTATATACTATAGATGTAATGTTCTGGATCTACCTTTTCCTGGTTTAAATAAAATATTTAAAAAAAAAAAAAAAAGAGAAAAAAAATACCAGACTGGATTAGCTAAAATGCATATTGAGAAGCCACAATAATTGTTTTTTGGGAGAATACTCTTTGGGCATACGATACAAAACTGGAATGTTTAGCAAGCGATATTCGCTCTTTGTTCACAAAGAAAAAAAAATTAAGCTTTGGAAGAGAAAAAAAAAAAAAAAATCGGTACTACTACTGTGAAACAAAGTTGACTTGTTACGTTTTGGAGATGCATCACTACATCTATCACAGCGTGCCTTGAATCTGAAAGTGGAAGGTCTCAAACTAACAGCTATGCAAATTGTGTGATTGATCTCTTTTATACTGGTGGTTGGGGGTGAAAAATACAGGTGGCTTTATTGTCCCCCATTGAGCCACTGGAACTCTAACATTACAACCCGACAGGGCTGTACACATGCCACAGCCGCGATGACTTGCTTTGCGTTTTTTTTTTGTTTTTTTTAACGCGGACTGCAGAGTTTGACAGGCAGCACTTGCCTATTGACAGCAAATGCTTGTCTCGCAATTGTGATGCAGTCCCACCATGTTAAAGAGAAATACAGGCATCAGGAGGAGACCGTAGCACCTCCTGAACGCCTGCCAGCCAATGTTATACCACCCTCTAAAAGTTATCCATAGCAGAATGCTTTTCATGTGTCAGTAAGCATTACAGTCTTTCTGAAAGAGCCCTAAAGGATGTACAACCAAATATTAAATTAGGGATCTCATTACTTTTGTCCATGTCATTTTCATTTGTTTTATTATTTAAATTATGTTGATCCAAACATCAAAAGCAACATCAGTTTTTATTTTAAAAAAAGTGCGTAAATAAAAAAAACAAAAAACAAATTACTCACCTACTGTGGCTGCAGCATCGATCTGATCAGAAGTGTGTTGGATGGATGTATTTAAAAGTACATAGCAATATTCCCTGTTTGAATAGTGGCTGCTTTGTATAAATTTTTCCTGTACAGTATTTTATATCTATCGAAAATGCCCATTGTGTAGCCTTCACATGCTGGGGATACACTACTTGGCTATATGGAACTGTAGCTTTTAAGTAAATATTTGGTTGCCCCTCTGTCTCTAGAAAATGGCAATATAACAGTTGCTCTTAGCCAGTATTTTCTGCCGTTTTTGTATTTCAGCTTCAGATGAAGCTTAAAATGGAACCGCGCTGACCAATGAAAAATTTACACATTTGTTCAAGATCAGGTAATCTAGCCTTGTAGCGTGCAATATTGTACCCGTCATGATAACTATTTACTTGCATGCAGAGCGAACATTAAAGTGGTTTTAAAGCCTCAAGGTTTTTCACCTAATGCATTCTATGCATTAAAGTGAAAAACCTTCTGTGCTGCAGCTCCCCCCAGACACCCCCCCCTTTTTTTTGTATTATTTTGGTTAAGCAGGCCATATACGGTCAAATTTCGAACAAATTCAGAAAGTTTGTTTTTTTGTGATCCGATGATGCCACCATTGATTTTCGAAATTCGGCCGGGAATATTCTTTTCTTGCACATGCGCATTTTTTTTATATTACATTTCTCGCACGATTCTCCTATCATTGATTAGAAAATCGTTAGTTTTTCAAAAAATTTCCAACAGGTCCGATTCCTCAAATTTGATTGCCGCACGAAAATCGGCTGTTGTTGCAGCCCAGTAACGGTGCGAAATTCATACGAAAATTCTTTGATACGATTTTCAAAAGAAAATTATTTCGAAATTCGAACCGTGTATGGCCGGCTTTACGTTTTTATCCTAATACAATATGAAAAAAAAGTTTATATATTCATACAATTTTTGTTGTGCTCCTTGTTTTGAAGGTAAAGTCTGTCTTTTTCCTAGTTGTAAAAGCCAAAATCCCTATTTACAATATCCCTTAAATGAATCATGTGCCCTAATTTCTTAATGCAATATAGCTTTCAATTTATTTAATTTTTTTCACATATTGCTAAAAAAAAAAAAAAAAAACATGAATAAAATTTCCTGCTAAATGAATACAGGCAATATGGGAAATATTCACCTCAAAGGAAAGTTCCCGTGCTTGTCTGAAAAGGTCAACATCTTCTTCGGAGACAAAGTCCGGCTTTTCTGGAACACAGATCAAATCCCATCTTTCTTGCTTGATATTCATCTTCAAGTCAGCATCTGACATTTAAAGCAGAAAGACCACTGAAAGGCTCAGACACATTGTAAGTATTCAACTGAGAACAGTGTAGGTTTGTATATAATGGAGGTAATAGCAGTTTGATTTTAAAGACATTTAGCAGTAATAGCAGTGCTAAAACACTAATATTATGTCAGTAGGCAAATCAGAGGTCTCCCAAGCAAGTACGGTACAGGTTTTTTGACTCACAAGAGAGCTATACCACCTATTTTATTTTTCCATTGTGACTCATTGGGAAGACTTTCCTTCACTTTCTGTTTCATAGCCACAACAGAAAATTGTCTCCAAAGTGAGGGAAAAGTGAGGGAATCCCCTCTTAGACAATGTCACCACTGAAAGATTTGGAAGATTTCTCCTTTGTTCTGGTGACAACTCAAAATGTGGAGTTTTCTTATATTTTCACCCGTGATAATGATCACCAAGACAAACCGAGAGAGAGTGGATATCTCGAACGGGAGACATAGGCAGCAATACAATCCCTCCTGTTACTTTGCACTGCATGGAAAAACCATTGTTTTGTTTTATAGGAGTTTAACCAAGTACTTACCAGTTGCATTATACAAATTCCAATTCCACAAAAGTTGGGATGCTGTGTAAAATCTACATAAAAAAGAATGCAATGCTTTGCAAATCTCAAACCCATATTTGGTTCACAATAGAAAAAAAAGAAAACAACAAATGTTTAATTTGAGAAAATGTACCATTTTGAGAAGAAAAAATAAATAAATTATATTATATATATGTGTTGTGACAGCAGGAAGGTAAAGTCACCTGGTTGCATCCAGGGGGGTAGATATATTTCGCCCAGATTCAGGCTTTACGCCGACTTATACAACTAGGTGGAGAGTTGTATAAGGCTAGTGGGCTCATGGATGACTCATACCTCTAGGGAAAGTGTGGGGCGTCGTGCAGACAGGGAGTTGATGAGACCAGCTGAAGCTTGTCAGCTCATTTAGGCCTCTATAAGAACTCCCAGCTTCATTAGATGTTAGCTCATGCCTGGAACCAGACCTGTGTGGACTGTCTAGGGAGAGTGAACCACTGTGCGGTGAGACAAAGCCTGTGTGGCTATTTGCTTGGACATTTAAAACCAGGGACTTAGGGACTAGGACAGCACTAGGCTGATCCCAGTTGTTAGTTAGGAAACCTGTATGTTTAGTCAGAGGTCAAGTTGACCAGGATTTATTTTGTTTATGTTTCTTTTGCTTTGCTGTGTTTTGTCACTGTAAATAGAAAATAAACCGCACCTTTTTGATTTTGAAAACCACAACCTCCGTTTGCTGGGCCTGTTTTTGTGTGGGGAGCCCATCTCGGGGGTCACACACACCCGCTGCCGAGCTAACCCTCTCACAGTTGGTGGAGAATGCAGGCAGTTTTTTTTTTTAAGCCAGCATGGAGGAGATACTGAAGCAGCTGGCTCTAGCAAATGCCAATCAACAGCAGACAAATGCAGGTTTGCAAAAGAACTTCGCAGCCCAGCAGCAAGCTCATCAACAGAGCCTTGCAGCCCAGCAGCAGACAAACGCAACTTTGCAACAGAGTCTGGAGGCTCAGCAACAAGCCCAGCAGCAATCTGAGGCCCGCTTCATAGACCTGTTGCAGAAGCAAGAGCAGAGACTACAACAACAGATGGAAGCAGTAATGCAGCAACGTCCGCAGACCAGTGAGGAAAGCCGTCCCACTAATACCGCGTCCTTTGGGGTGAGTCGTTTATTGACAAAAATGACTGGAGAGGATGATCCAGAGGTATTTTTGACCACATTTGAAAGGACCGCTGAAAGAGAAAAGTGGCCTGAGGAGCAGTGGGCTGGACTGGTGGCTCCTCTGTTAACTGGTGAATCGCAGAAAGCTTACTATGACCTAGAGCCTAACCAAGCAAAAGACTATGTGATGCTAAAAGCTGAAATATTGGCAAGGCTGGGTGTCACCCAGGCTGTCCGGGCTCAGCGTGTGCATAACTGGACTTTCCAGCTTGGAAAACCCCCCAGGTCTCAAATGTATGATCTCATTCACCTGAGCAGAAAGTGGCTACAGCCAGAGACTTTGTCCGCACCAAAGATTGTGGAACGTGTTGTAATGGATCGGTTTTTGAGAGCTCTTCCTACTGCCATCCAAAAGTGGGTAAGCCATGGAGACCCAGAGACGGCCGATGGTCTTGTGGATCGTGTGGAGAAATACTTGGCTACAGAGAACCTGACGGCCTCTTCCAGAGACACTCTGACTTTCCACCCTAAGACCAGACCATCCCCAGGGGCGGATAAGAGGATTCCAAGGGGTGAGGGTGGAGAGAGTGAGAGGGTGGGAGCTCTACCCCAAGTTTGGCGAGAACAGCCTGGGAAATCAGCGGCTCAAGAGGCCGCAAGAAGGATCGTTTGCTACCGCTGCCAGCAAGCGGGACATATTGCAGCCAATTGCCCGGTTGTGGAGGAACCCATGCAGTGTGACTTTCTGACGGGCAGACGTCAGTCGCTGTGTGCGACAGTCGCATGCACTGCCATTCGAGGAACTGAGAAACATTTATGCAAAATGTGTGTTAATGGTAGAAATGTTGTGGTATTGTTGGATTCAGGTAGCCTTGTGACCCTGATAAAGGCTGAGTTAGTTAAAACAGAGGTCTCTGGGAATAGCAAGGTAGCTGTTATTTGTGTGCATGGGGACACCCGAGAGTATCCAGTGACTACAGTGTGTTTCGAGACCCCCAAAGGTACCCTCTCTCATCCAGTGGGCTTAGTATCTCAGTTACCGCATGACGCCATTGTGGGAAGGGATTTTCCGAAGTTCTGGGAACTGTGGGATGATCCTGAGCCCCCCACTGGTGCCCCTATGTACCAGGAATGTGATAGCCAGAACTCCCCTGAGAGTGGCGAGGACTCTCCGGAATTTCCCTTATCAGTATTGGCAGGGGAGACTCAAGAAACTGGAGAGGAGCCCACCTCCTCAGACGAAAACCTACCGTCTGTGGAGTTTTCTGATCTTGAGGTTCACAGGGAAAACTTTGCCACAGAACAGTTGAAAGACCCCGCCCTAATAAAGGCACGGGAAAACGTAGTGAAAATAGATGGCGAGTTAGTGAACCCAGATAATACCTGCACTTACCCATACTTCAGCGTAGAGAAGGACCTACTGTATCGGGTGGCAAAAAGGGCAGAAGAAACCGTTGAGCAGCTTGTGGTGCCCAAACCTTACAGGAAGTTGGTGTTGGAGTTGGCCCATGGGCACATTCTTGGAGGTCATCTGGGGACAGAGAAAACCCGAGAGAGGGTATTACAGAGATTCTATTGGCCGGGGGTGATGAAGGACATAGAAAATTATTGTTCCTCCTGCCCTGTGTGTCAGAGGTCGGCCCCGATGCCACATTTCCGTAGCCCGCTGGTCCCTCTACCCATCATTGAGGTCCCGTTTGAGAGGATCGCCATGGATTTGGTAGGTCCTATAATCAAGTCCGCTAGGGGGCACCAGTACATATTAGTTATAATGGACTATGCCACCCGTTATCCAGAAGCGATCCCTCTCCGAAATACCTCGGCCAAAACCATAGCCAAAGAGCTATCTCTTGTGTTTAGCCGGGTGGGTATTTGTAAAGAACTGCTTACGGACCAAGGTACACCCTTTATGTCCCGGGTTATGAAGGAGCTGTGTAAATTGTTCAAAGTGACGCAATTACGTACATCTGTGTATCACCCCCAAACCGATGGGCTGGTTGAAAGGTTCAACAAAACCCTAAAACAAATGTTGAAGAAAGTGGTGGATAGAGATGGAAAGGATTGGGACTGTCTACTTCCTTATCTGATGTTTGCTATTAGGGAGGTGCCCCAATCCTCTACGGGATTCTCCCCCTTTGAGTTACTGTATGGGAGACACCCAAGAGGGCTGTTGGATATTGCCAAGGAAACTTGGGAAAGTGAGAGTTCTCCCCACAGGAGTGTGATTGAGCATGTCGCCCTGATGCAAGACCGAATTGCACAGGTAATGCCCATCGTGAAGGAACATTTGGCCCAAGCGCAGTTAGCACAGCAGAGAGTGTACAACCGTGGAGCCAAGACCCGTACCTTTTCCCCGGGGGATAGGATACTGGTACTTGTCCCTACGGTTGAAAGTAAATTCCTTGCCAAATGGCAAGGCCCCTACGAGATAATGGAAAAAGTGAGCGAAGTGAATTACAAGGTCAGACAACCAGGAAGGCGAAAGCCCGAACAGATCTATCACGTTAATCTGTTGAAAGCCTGGAGGGATAGAGAGTCCCTAGTCGCAGACACTTGGTCACCAGCTCAAACTGGTTGCGTGATTCCTGAGGTTGGAATAGCAGCCACCTTGTCACAACCCCAACAACAGGAGGTTAAGGAGTTTGTGCTTCGCAACAAGGAGGTATTCTCTGAGCTGCCGGGACAAACATCTGGGGTAGAGCATGACATCATTACCCCGCCCGGTGAAAGGGTGAAGTTAAAACCCTATCGGATCCCAGAGGCCCGACGGGAGGCAATACGGGAGGAAGTACAGAAAATGCTGAACTTAGGGGTGATAGAGGAGTCCCAAAGTGATTGGTCTAGTCCCATTGTGTTGGTGCCTAAACCGGATGGGAGCTGGCGATTTTGTAACGATTTTCGTCAGTTGAACAAAGTTACAAAATTTGACACCTACCCCATGCCACGTATAGATGAGTTGATCGACCGGCTGGGAACAGCCCGATACCTGACGACTCTTGACCTCACAAAAGGGTATTGGCAAATCCCCCTGGCCAAGTCGGCCAAAGAGAAAACCGCATTTGTAACCCCAGACGGGGCGTTCCAATATAAAAGAATGCCGTTCGGGTTACAGAATGCGCCGGCCACATTCCAGCGGAAAATGGACCAGATGCTGAGGCCCCATCGGAAGTATGCTGCGGCTTACCTGGATGACATAATTGTCCATAGCACAGATTGGGCCTCATCTGCCAAAAGTGCAAGCAGTCCTGGACTCTGTTCGGGAAGCGGGGTTTACGGCTAACCCCAAGAAGTGTACCATTGGGCAGGAGGAGGCCAAATATCTTGGGTACACCATTGGGAGGGGAGTAATAAAACCCCAACTCAACAAAGTCGAGGCCATCCAGAGTTGGCCACGTCCCAACAGCAAGAAGCAGGTACGAGCCTTTCTGGGAATCGCTGGGTATTATCGGCGATTCATTCCCCACTTTGCTTCTAAGGCTGTGCCCCTAACCAACCTGACGAAGGGGAAAGGGTCGGTCATGATTAAATGGACCCCCGAGGCTGAGGCAGCATTCCAATTCTTGAAACAAGCCTTATGTAGCCAGCCAGTGTTGTACTCACCCGACTTCTCTAAAGACTTTGTCGTACAAAGTGATGCGTCAGATGTGGGGTTAGGAGCAGTATTGTCCCAGGTCTGGAACGGGGAAGAGCACCCAGTCATTTACCTCAGCAGGAAGTTGAAGTCCCATGAGGTAAATTACGCCACCGTTGAAAAGGAGTGTTTAGCGGTGAAGTGGGCTCTAGATTCCCTTCGGTACTACCTGCTAGGTAGGCACTTTGACATGGTTACGGATCACGCTCCGTTAAAGTGGATGGCTCAAAACAAGGAAACAAATAGAAGAGTGAATAGGTGGTTCCTGGCCCTCCAGGAATTCAACTTCACAGTAAAGCATCGCCCTGGCATTCAAATGGGGAATGTGGATGCTTTGTCTCGAGTACATGAATGCCTGATTGCTGGTGTTCCAACCCCGAGGTTAAAACAAGAGGGGGGGGGGTATGTGACAGCAGGAAGGTAAAGTCACCTGGTTGCATCCAGGGGGGTAGATATATTTCGCCCAGATTCAGGCTTTACGCCGACTTATACAACTAGGTGGAGAGTTGTATAAGGCTAGTGGGCTCATGGATGACTCATACCTCTAGGGAAAGTGTGGGGCGTCGTGCAGACAGGGAGTTGATGAGACCAGCTGAAGCTTGTCAGCTCATTTAGGCCTCTATAAGAACTCCCAGCTTCATTAGATGTTAGCTCATGCCTGGAACCAGACCTGTGTGGACTGTCTAGGGAGAGTGAACCCCTGTGCGGTGAGACAAAGCCTGTGTGGCTATTTGCTTGGACATTTAAAACCAGGGACTTAGGGACTAGGACAGCACTAGGCTGATCCCAGTTGTTAGTTAGGAAACCTGTATGTTTAGTCAGAGGTCAAGTTGACCAGGATTTATTTTGTTTATGTTTCTTTTGCTTTGCTGTGTTTTGTCACTGTAAATAGAAAATAAACCGCACCTTTTTGATTTTGAAAACCACAACCTCCGTTTGCTGGGCCTGTTTTTGTGTGGGGAGCCCATCTCGGGGGTCACACACACCCGCTGCCGAGCTAACCCTCTCACAGTGTATATATATATATATATATATATATATATATATATACACATATACACACATATACACATACATACATACATACACACATATATACACACACACACACATACACACACATATACACATACACTTTTGAAATTGATGGCAGCAACATCTCAAAAAAGTTTGGACAGGGCAACAAAAATCTGGAAAAGTAAGTGGTACTAAAAAGATAGCGCTGGAAGAACATTTTTCAATTTAATTAGGTTAATTGGGTGTAAAAAAAATCTCTTAGAAAGTCAGAGTGTCTCAGAAGCTGGGCAGAGGCTCCCCATTTGTGAAAATTTGCATCTAAAAATTTTACAATTTCAGAATAATGTTCCTCAGTGTAAAATTGAAAAGACTTTAAATATATCATCTACAGTACATATCAAATGATTTAGAGAATCTGAAGAAATCTCTGTGCGCAAGGGACAAGGCCGAAATGCAATACTGGATGCCCGTGATCTTCAGGTGCTCAGACGGCACGGCATTAAAAACAGGCACGAGTGTGATGGACATCACTGCACTGCCACAATTGGAATTCTTCCAAAAATCACTGTCCGTGAACACAGTTAACCATGCCATCCAAAAAGGCAAGGTAATGCTCGATCCTGCAAAGATGAAGCTATATCTGAACAGGATCCAGAAAAAAGTTTTCTCTGGGCAAAAGCTCATTTCAAATGTTCACAAAGTGGAAAACTGTGCTGTGGTCAGATGAATGAAAGATTTACATTGCTTATGGCAATCATGGGTCTGCATCTCTGATGGTATTAATGCGTATGGAATGGGCAGTTTGCTCGCCTGGAAAGGTACCACCAACGCTGAAAGAGATTCAAGTTTTAGAGCAACATATGCTCCCATCCAGATGATGTATTTTTTCAGAGAATGCTTTGCATATTTTAGCAGGACAATGCCAACCCGCATACTGCATCTATGATAACAGCATGGCTTTGCATTAGAAGAGCCTGGGTGCTTAAAGCGGAGTTCCACCCAAAAATTTTACTTTTGCTTTTTGGAATTCTCCACCTCCTCTGGTGTCACATTTGGCACCTTTCAGGGGGGAGGAGGGAGCAGACACAGGAGGGAGCAGATACGTGTGTAATACAGGTATTTGCTCCCACTTCCGGGCATAGATCACCTACGCCACGTCCGGTGCCTACTCCGAGCCCCCCCCCGCTGTCTTCTGGGAGACACACAGGTTCCCAGAAGACAGCAGGGACCAGTGGACTCGCGCATGCGCAGTAGGGAACCAGGAAGTAAAGCCGCTGTGGATTCACTTCCTGATTCCCTTACCGAAGATGGCGGTGGCAGCATCCGAGAGCCGGGGGAGAGATCGGCTTCGGGTGCCGACATTGCGGGCGTCCATATTTAAAAAGGCAGCCGCTGCTGTATTTGCAGCTGCTGACTTTTAATATAATTTTTTTCGGCAGAACTCCGCTTTAACTGGCCTACCTGCAGTCCAAACCTTTCACCAATTATAACTATTGGTGCATTTTGAAACGAAAAATACATCAAATACGACCCATGACTATTGAGCATTTAGAATCCTAAATCAGGCAAGAACAATCCTCTCCAAAAACTCCAGCAACTGGTTTCCTCAGTTTCCAGATGCTACACCATGGTAAACATTGCCTGTCCCAATTTTATTTGAGACATGTTTCCACCATCAATTTCAAAATTACCGTATATACTCGAGTATAAGCCGACCCGAATATAAGCCAAGGCACCCAATTTTACCACAAAAAAACTGGGAAAACGTATTGACTCGAGTATAAGCCTAGGGTGTTCATCTGCATGCCTCACTGTGCCTCGCTTTGCCCATGTCCGTGCCTCACTGTGTCCGTGCCTCACTGTGCCCATGCCTAGACTGACGTTTAACATGGGAGTCTATGGAAGGGGTGCACGGGTTTGAAAAATCGGTGCTCCCCGGCCGTAGGTCCCCTGGACAACAAACTTTGCACACTTATAGAGGAAGAGTGGGACTACATATGTGCCTCGAGTATAAGCCGAGGGGGGCATTTTCAGCACAAAAAAATGTGCTGAAAAACTCGGCTTATACTCGAGTATATACGGTCCTTTTTTTATTTCTTAAAATGGTACATTTTCTAAGGTTAAGCATTTGATAGGTCTTCCATTTTCTAGTGCGAGTAAAATATTGGTTTAGGAGATCATTGCACTCTGTTTTTATGTAGATTTTACACAGCGTGCCAACTTTTTTGGACTTGGGGTTGTAGTTGCTGGTACCCTTTCAGTCATCTCTGTTCAAGAAAGTGTTCAATATGCCATTGTTAAATATTCTAGAGTAAATATATTTACCCTGAGATTAAATTGTAACCAATTTAAAGTGAACCTTTACAAAATGTTATCAGAAGTACCTATGGCAATGAAAAAAATCACAATAATAGGATTTTTTACTCACCGTAAAATCCTTTTCTCTGAGTTCATGGACTGACACAGCTTCCTATTGACATAGTGGGTATTATCCGTTATTTAGGAGTGACTAGGCAGAAAAAAACTTGTAAAAAGTGTTGCATCACACCCTCTGGTTATATCCCCTCACTCTGCATCTCGCAGATCAGTTCGTCAAAAAGCAGTACAAACTTAAAAAGGAGGGGTGGGTGCTGTGTCGGTCCATGAACTCAGACAAAAGGATTTTACGGTGAGTAAAAAATCCTATTTACTCTTTCGTTCATGGACTGACACAGCTTCCTATTGACATAGTGGGACGTCCCAAAGCAGTGTAAAAAAAAAAAAAAACGAGGGGTGGTAACCGCATAAAAGTAAACTTCACCCCAAACACAAAACAGCACTCCCAACCGGGGAGTTGCAACTGTAAACAGCCGCCTGCAAAACCTTGCGGCCGATAGAGGCATCCGAAGATGCACCTACATCTACTTTGTAGAATTTTGTGAAAGTGTGAGCGGACGACCAAGTCCCCACTTTATATAATTGGTAAACAGACGATTGATGTTGGAAAGCCCAAGAGGCACCTATTGCCCTGGTCCAATGCGCCGTGACAGGAAAGGGGGGCGCTTGACCCCTTAAGGCGTAAGCCTGGATTACTATTGGTCGGATCCATCTAGAAATGGTGGCCGACGAGACTGCTTGGCCCTTCTTGGGACCAGCCACCGAAACAAACTGTGAGTCTGACTTCTGGAATTGGGAAGTAGCAGATAGGTATTCTCTCAAAGCTCGGACAACGTCCAAGGAATGCAACGTCGACTCCTTAGGATTCGACGGATGAGGACACAAGGATGGAAGTACAATGTCTTCGTTGAGATGAAAAGCCGAAACGACTTTCGGAAGAAAGGAAGGCTGCAGCCGCAGCACCACCTTATCCTTGTGGAAGATCAGATAGGGAGCCTTGCATGACAAGGCTACCAGCTCAGAAACTCGTCTAACTGACGTAACAGCCACTTAAAAGACCACTTTCTGAGAAAGTGTCAATAAGGGAATATCCCTAATATTTAAGATTCTCAAACGGTGACTTCTGAAGCACCGAGAGGACCAGGTTCAAGTCCCACGGAGGTAGCGGGGGACGGACCGGAGGAGCCACATGTCGAACTCCCTGCACAAATGTACTCAAGAGAGAGTGAGCCGCCAGGGGTCACTGAAAAAAGACAGCCAGGGCAGATATCTGCCCCTTAATAGTACTTAAGGTAAGCCTTTGGTCCACCCCACGCTGTAAGAACAGCAGGATTCTGGAAACCAAATAAGTACGCGGATGCCACTTCATTTCCTCACACATGGAAATGTAGGCTTTCCAAGTGCGATGATAAACCTTCCTAGAGGATGGCTTCCAAGCACTTCTCATAGTAGAGATTACTGAATCTGACAGGCCCCGGTCTCTCAGTACCTGGTTCTCAACAGCCATGCCGTTAAAGCCAGTGACCGTAAAGCAGGATGGAGTATGGGACCTTGCGATAGCAGGTCCTTTCGTAGTGGTAGGCGCCAGGGGACGTCTGCTCCAGATTGGCCTCAGCGTCCTTGGTATGCCAATCTAGTATGTCTGGTAGCAATCAGAATCATTGGAATTCCCTCTGCCTCAGTTCTGCGAAGCAGATGAGGAAGGAGCCTCATGGGAGGGAAGGCATAGATTAGCCGATACTGACCCCACGATGTTACCAACGCGTCCGTTGCGTCTGCCCATGGGTCCTTTGACCGGGCCACAAACCTCAATACCTTCCGATTGAGTCGGGAAGCCAGAAGATCTACGTCTGGTGTGCCCCCTCTTTGGCAGAGGAGCTGGAACACATCCGGGTGTAAGGACCATTCTCCCTGGTCCAGCATTTGGCGACTCCGGTAGTCCGCATGTCAGTTCCCCCACACCTTTTCTGCCCACCTCAGGATGCGAGCGACCTCGGATGCTGCAGCTGAGCTTCTTGTTCCTCCTTGATGATTGACATATGCCACTGCTGTGGCGTTGTCTGACTGGATCCTGACTGGATGCCCTTGCAGCCTCTGAGACCATTTGAAGAGGCACAGCCTCATCACCCGGAGTTCCAGGACATTGATCGGCAGGTGGGATTCCTCCGGGGTCCAGCGATCTTGCGTCGACTGAACACCCCAGATTCCCCCCCAACCTGTAAGGCTGGCGTCCGTCGTGATCACTATCCAATGAACAGAAAGGAATGACTTCCCGGCCAGCAGAGCCGGTGATGTCAGCCACCCTACCAGGGATCTCCTGACTAGGTGGCTTACCTGGATTAGATAATCCAGAGATGATAGGCATCTGTTTCATCTGGACAAAACCTCTTTCTGTAACACTCGAGTGTGATCTTGAGCATATGGGACCGCCTCGAAGGAGGCTACCATGAGGGCCAAAACTCGCGTGTAAAAACGGAGTGATGACCAACTCTTGGATGTCAGCTGCCGCGCTGCAGCCCGCAGGGTCTGCAATCTTTTCACAGGGAGGAATACTCCTGCTGCTAAGGAATCCAGAATCAACCCCAGATACCCTAGGCATTGAGTCGGCAGCAATACTGACCTTTGCGTGTTTTGCACCCAACCACAGTCTCGGAGAGTCTTACCTCTAATTCTGAGCTCAAAGGGGCCTTCAGAAGAAGGTCGTCCAAGTAGCCCATGATAGTGATGCCCCTCTGTCTTAGAAGGGACAAACACGGGTCGAGCTCTGGAACTGGCTTATAGCCTGAGATCACTTCGCAAACCCACTGGTCGGAGATCAGAGATGTCCACTGAGTCGCAAATTTGCGAAGACGTCCCCCCACCCGAGAGCTGGGTAGGGGCGGACCTTCATGCGGACGCAGGTTTGTCCGCAGGCTTGTTGGGCTTGCGGGACCAAGGACGTCTTTGTCCTTGAGCTGGCGCTTTGTCGGCTTGGGGTCTTTTCTCTGTCGCCCTGGGCGGAATAAAAAAATGCTTGTGTGCAGTAAAGGAGGGCCCTTGCCCCTGGCGTGGCCCCTTACCCTTCTTGGTTTGAGGAAGCAGAGTACTCTTACCTCCTGTGGCATCTTTAAATGATGTCATCCAAAGAGGCCCCAAACAGTCTGTCGCCCTTAAAGGGCATATCCAACAGAGCCTCCTTGGAAGTTTGGTCCGCAGACCAGTCCTTTAGCCAGATCAGGCGGCGTATTGCTACCGCATAAACCGAAGCTTTTGACAGCAAGGGAATAGTATCCATGTCTGACTCGCAGACAAACTTAAGGCCTTATACTAACTGGTCGGCCAAAGTTATTTCATCAGGAGGAGCATCTCGCTCCTTTAACCCCTGGAGTAGAAATTTTGGGCATTCAGTAAGTGTCTGGGACACTAAGGCCCCAGCCAATGCCGGGCGCACCGCTGAGCCTACCACTGAGTATAGGTAGCGAGCGAGTGCTTCAGTTTTCTTATCCACAGGGTTCTTAAAAACAGGAGCCCCTTCCACTGGGATAGTGGTAGCTTTATTATGTCTGGACACCGGAGGGTCCACTATAGGGGGGAGAGGTCCATTTTTTCATGAAACTCCCCTCAAAAGGGTAACGTACCGCAAAATTCTTTGTGGATGAAAAAACCCTTAGTGAGTTTTCCCACTCCTTGTATAAGAGCTTATCAAAATAAGACACACAAGGAAACAACTTAGCAGTGCGGGCAGGTTTGCGGAACCCAAAAGGGGACCGGTGTCTCTGCAGCAATTTCCAATTTTAGCGCATCTCGCACTGCATTAATAAGGTCAGATAACAAAGCCTTTTCGCTTACTGACCTGGACTTGGAGACAATCTCACTGTCTGATCGGTCACGGACTGCAGTCTCTAATGCATCAGAATCCGGGTCATGAGCGATAGATGGGCCTGGTTCTGCATCAGAATTATCCCCGGAAGATTGCCGGGGACGGGGGCGTTTACTAGCCCCAGTGTTCCCATGTGCTGCTTCCACCCTGGCAACAAAAGCCTCTAGGATTGCCGACATAGCGTCCACAGATACATCAGGGGCACCAGCCGCTAAATCCAGTGTTTCAGGGGAAAAAACGCCTGCTTCAGACGCCATGCTGACCCACGCGCTGACACCCACATGGCTCCAGGCAACGGTATCAATAGGCCACCCTCCTAGCTGATACAGAGATGCAGGGTCTCCCAGAGGACTAACCACCCTTGGAACGGTACCGCTGTGCTGCCGTGTGCTCTGCCTGAGATGCTATCCCACCGCTGCCTGTGTCCATCTGATTCTTATCAGCGTTTCCTGTGTGAATTTGCGCCAGTGCAAATGCACCCTAGAGGCCGGAGACTATTGCAAAATGGCCGCCAATCGGCTGTACGGAAACATGTGGGCTCCAAGAAAATGGCCGTCGAGCCGAATATAGAGGTAAAGGCGGCCACGCACCACAAAAAAATGGCCGCCGAGCGGTGGTCTATTCGTACTGCGTGAATCTTAGGAAACATGGCCGCCGAACATTCGATAGAGGCCAAAGCGGGTGCGAACCACAAGAAAATGGCCGCCGAGCAGCGATATATACATATAGGCGCGAAACCACAAGAAAATGGCCGCCGGACAGTCACTAGAGGGTCGAAACAGGCATGAACCACCGCAAAATGGCCGCCGACAGCATGGAGGGGGAAAAGCACACACAGGTAAGCAGAAATTAAATTTTTTAAATGATAGCTACAGCCAGCCCCGCTCCAGGTGACCCCCAGCACCCTTAGCTCAGAGCCCAGGGAGGAGGGAAGGCAGGGAGAGAGGAAAGAAAGGGGCCACAACCACTACTTGATCTCACCAGGAATGTCCAGCCAAGTCACCCTGCCGAAGCAGGGGAGTTATTTACCTATCCTGCGTGTCTCATGCTGGAAGACATTCCAGACAGATCATCATCCGCGCACGGAAGGTGACTGTCAGCCAGGCATGCCGTGATTGAACCCTAGGGAACGATCATATGCATGCCCTGGAGCGCTAGCTCACCGGACAGGCTACTGCGACTCGGCCGTAAGGTCAGCCGAAGCTGAGCAGTCCGATGCAAGCCCTGGAGCGTAAGCTCACCGGCCACCCGTAGAGCGACGTGCATGTCGTGGAAAACCCAGCGCGTAGCTAGGGTCGGCACACGCTCGATGGCCGAAACTGGGGGGGACGGGGACTACAAGGATCGAGGACCCAGCCTGTCACCCAGTCGGCAGTTGATCGAAGTTCGCAGGAAACAAAAAACAGATTGTAGAAAAAAATAAAAAATTTCCCCGGACCAATGGGCCCGAAGGGAGCCATGTCCTACGCCTTGCTAAAAATACTGATCTGCGAGATGCAGAGTGAGGGGATATACCCAGAGGGTCTGCCCCCTGGGCGGTACTGTAGAAGGTGTGATGCAACACTTTTTACAAGTTTTTCTGCCTAGTCACTCCTAAATAACGGATAATACCCACTATGTCAATAGGAAGCTGTGTCGGTCCATGAACGAAAGAGTAATATAATTATTTTTTACTTTATTTACTTTTATTACGGGCTGCATGCTAGTTCCAAGGCAGATACTGACAGTGATAAATGTATAGGCCTTTTAATGCTCTGAAATGAGTATGCAGTGTCAGAAAGGCATTTACCTTGACTGCAGAATACTTTTAACAGCAACTACCGGTAAAATAATACTTGTGCTAGGTAGTGAAGACTAGCCAAGTAACAAAAGTCAGTAAGTAAGTTCTGTAAAAGGGCTGATCCAAACAGATGCCTGGAAACACGAAGGGATAGGTGTATAACAATTTTTTACTGTGGGGATGTCTTAAAAATTTGCATGGGTACAATAAATGATCGCTGTATGGTCTGTAATATGATTATCTATGATAAGCAGCTTAATAATGCAATTTAAAATAAAAAATAAAAATCGCAAATCACAAGAAAAAATAAAAAAATAAACACATACTGATGCTATGATCATTCATTGTGCTTGTGTGAATGCTTAAGACATCTGCAAGATAAATGGTTTATACAAAGACCCTTAACTGTCATACTTAATTTCAAACAAACTTTGGAAATCAGAGCATTGTCAGCTTCAAGTCCCCTGCCTTTAACCACTTGGCGCCCAGAGGCCGTCATATGACGTCCTGGGCTTTGTGGGGCTATATCTGAATGGTGCCTGCAGCTACAGGTATCATTCAGATATCGGCATTTTCAGCCGGCGATTCCCTACACCATAAGAATGATCATAGCGGCTGTTCCGCCGCTTCATCGTTCTTACGGGCGGCGAAAGGGGACGTCCCTGCCCCTCCCGCCGCCCTCCGGTGCTTCTACCGACTCACCGTTGCGATCGGTGAGTCGGAGAACGGATCCGCCAGCCCCGGATGCTGATCATAGAGATTTCCAGCGGACCAGATGGTCGCTGGAGTCTCTATGATCGTCGGAGGCCGGGCGCGATGTTATGACGTCACGCCCCCAGCCTCTGCATTCAAAAACCGATGCCGCCTTGGCTGGGAAGCGGTGATTTTTTTTCATTTAGGCTTCCCAGCCTAGAGGTGAGATGTGGGGTCTTATTGACCTCATATCTCACTGTAAAGAGGTCCTGTCAGGTCATATTCCTATTACAAGGGATGTTTACATTCCTTGTAACAGGAATAAAAGCTTCAAATTTTTTTTTTTTTTTTAAAGTGTCAAAACAAAAAAAAATGAAGTAATATTAACAATAAATATATATATATATATATATATATTTTAAGTGCCCCTGTCCCCATGTGCTCGCTCGCACGCAGAAGCGAACGCATACGTAAGTCCCGCCCACATATGAAAACGGTGTTCAACCCACACGTGAGGTGTCGCCGCGAACATTAGAGCGAGAGCAATAATTTTAGCCCTAGACCTCCTCTAACTCAAAACATGTAACCAGTAAAAAAAAAATTAAAGCGTCACCTATGGGGATTTTTAAGTACCGAAGTTTGGCGCCATTCCACGAGCGTGTGACATGTTAGGTATCTATTTACTCGGCGTAACTTCATCTTTCACATTATGCAAAAAAATTGGGCTAACTTTACGGTTTTGTTTTTAAAGCATGAAACTTAAAAAAAAGCGCGTTAGAAAATTGCTGCGCAAATACCATGCGAGAAAAAAGGTTGCAATGACCGCCATTGTATTCTCTAGGGTCTCTGCTAAAAAAAACATATATAGTGTTTGGGGGTTCTATGTAATTTTCTAGCAAAAATTATTATGATTTTTATATGTAGGAGCGAAGTGTCAGAATTGGCCTGGGCCTGAAGTGGTTAAAGGCCATTTTCAGTTGGCAATAGAGTGCAATAGAGTGCTTAAAGCAACATTTTATCCATAAACAGCTTGACAAAAATATATTTTCTTTAACAAAAGAACATATATTCCACATTAATAATTATGCAATGAAAAATTTGCGTGTGCTGTAAATAGCCTCCAGCATTGGTGCTGTTTCTTCTTGCTGGAGGCCGCTATTTTGTTAAAGTGATTATAAAGTCTTTTTTTTTTTATTAAAAAGAACAAAACATATCTATACTTACCAGCTCTGTGTAGTGCATTTGCACAGAGCAGCCCGGATCCTCCTCTTCTCGGGTCGTCTTCGGCTCTCCTGGCCCCTCCCTCCTGTTGGGTGCCCCCACAGCAAGCAGCTAAGACGAGTCACAGCTCCCTGTGTCATCTCAGAAATGGAGATGCGGCCCCTTTTTTATTCTCATTGGCTGAATGACTTTGATTGACAGATGCGGGAGCCAATGGCGCCATGCTGCTGTCTGAGGCGAATGAGCAGGGAAGTCCTGAACGGCTGAGACATTCCTACAACATCGATGGAGCTAGGAGGGACCTCAGCTAAATATTAGGGGGGCTGACGCACACAGAAGGCTTTTTATCTTAATGCTTAGAATGCATTAAGATAAAAAACCTTCTGCCTTTACAATCCCTTTAACACTCTCCCACTCTCCTTAGTCTCAAAAACGATATGTCACTTTCTGTCTTGGCTCTAGAGAGGAAGGCTTTTGCCATTTTTTTTTTTTGCCAAAGCTCCTAAACTCAATTCCATAAAAGTCTGTATGTCCATGTACACATAAGCTTTTAGCAGAGTTTACGAGCTGCCGTGTTTAGGCGAGGTTAAACCTTCTCCTGAACACAGAAGAATCGTGTTCAGGATAGGAAGATTTTGACCGCCGGCCACAGGAAAACTCGGCAAAAACATTATGTTTTTTCATGGCCAGAGTAGCCTAATGTACATGTATAGCCTTACAGTGCTAATATTCACAGGCTGCTTCTGAGTAGGGAGAAAGGAGAGAATATCAGGGAGGCAAGATAAGACACTATCCTTGAAAGTTTAACTCGTGTGTCCCTGGTAGTAGAGGAGTTTGTCCTGTCACCTCCTGCTTTTCTTTTGGTCTTTTCTTAATTTGGGTTCCCTCAGCACATTGTGTCATTCCTCTTGTATCCTCTCACAGCAGCAGTAAATCTTTAGGCTGTCAGCAGATTGGCCTCTAGTGACTTTGTGATTATCACCCCCCCCCCCCCATGCCAAGAACACAGGAGGTTGTAAAGAGCAGGGTGAGACAGTGTCTTACTGTAATTTAAAGGAGTATAGGTACTTTTTAATGTTTTACATAGCTATACCTGCAAAAGGAGCCAGCATGGAGTCATTGATCAGTTTTAATTTTCTAACTAAATTTCCATTTTAAAGTATAACCATGAGCAAAAAAATTTAGATTTGGATAGAGTGGTGATGGGTTAAAACAACTGTCAGGTTTTTATTACTGTCTGTGTCCCCGTTGGGGACATTCACCCTCTCAAATAGGTGAAAGTGGGATGAATACAAAATATGGAATTGTCACTACAACAGAAATAGGAGGTGAAATCTTCCAATGCAGACACTTGTTCCCATGACGACAACTGCTTAAAAGGGGATTTCCCTATTATTGAAATTATATACTCTCACTTTCAGTTAACTTTACACAGACAGGAAGTGAAATGTCCCTAATCAGACACAAATGGGAACAAAAACAGGGGTTTTAGCCTCCCTTATTCTATCAAAAAAATAGGAATTTTGCAATACCTGTAAATTCCATATATTGGAATACACTACACGACATAGGAGTTGAGTCTTACATTATGTGTTATTATACCGCTACCTTCAGGTGACTGCACACCGGCAAAATGCTTTGCTGGGACCTCCCCCTATTGTACCCATATGACCCTGCCCATTTTGTGAGGCTTTAATTAACTAGCAAGCAGGAAGAAGAAGATCATCCAAAATAGAGGGGGGACTTGTGCCCTGTACTGTACTACAAAAATGGATGTACAGGTACATCAAAATTATTGTTACCATAATGTACAGGACACAGAAATTTTTAGACCCTGGGATGTCCCCAAGCAATTATTTAACGGGTGTGCAACAAATTAACCAAAACAGACATGACAGGCCTACAGGACAAAAACCCCAAAAGGGTCAACGGGCCTGCTCAAATTAGCAGAGGCTCAAACAGCCACCTGTCAAAAAAAAAATGGATGCGAAAATGTGAACATGGAAACAAGCTGGAGGGCCTGCCACTTGAGGGGAAAAGCAGGTGCTAGATGCTGTAAAAAACCCAAGAGTTCAAAATATCTTTGGGAGAATGGGCTCAGATATGGAAGGAGGGACTAGAAAAAGGCAAAATAATCACCCAGTCAGCTGGAAAGAAGAAGGGCAGATGGACCACCATGTAAGGAAACGGAGGTAATTTCCTAAAGGGAAATGTGGCAGGGACAATCTTGACTGTCCCCATAAGGTGAATCGTAAATTGTTTTACATGTCTTCAAGGCAGGACATAGGAAAAGAGAATAATATTCCCACAGAAAGAAAGAGGAGCCCCCAAGTAAGCAAGATGTGCTTGCTTCCAGGATAACTTGTCTCCATGAAGCATAAGATAAAAATGACTGTATTCATTTATAAATTGAGAAATTGTGCTGATCACTTAATATATATTTAAGATAAAAAGGACGCTCCCAAGATGAATATAGGATGAGCCAAGGAAGAACTAAGGCTACCAGAAGTAACAGAGAATAGAAGGCTTTGTTTTTACAGTGAACCTCACAGTTTACAGCGTGGGCAAACGCACCCAAGAAAGGCCCTGGAGGGAGACAAAGTTGCAGCGAGTGACAAAGAGCAACTTCTGGCAAGGGAAAGTATGGGGCACCAAGGGGTAGGGGTTTGGCGATTACAAACAAAAGTTGCAAGATGAAGAACGGGAACAAGTTCTGGCATTGCACTAGGCAAGAACTTCCTCACACAGCAGATTGCAGAGTATTGGGAAAGCGATCTGCAAGCCCCAGGAAAAAAATTGGGCAGCCAACCTAGAGGTTAGAAGATACATAACTGGTAAATATCAGTGAATAAATGATGCTGGGAAATCTCTAGGTAAGAGTTTGTATAGCAGTCATATAACTGAAGTTTAGTGCGAGGCAGGCAAATGGCAGGGCACCTACAGACCAAATATGGAGAAGGAAACAAATACAAAAAGAGTGTAGTACTGAGAACAGGAACAATGTGACTTTTACCAGTACTAAGCCAGGCCACACAAAAGGCCAGGTTTTTGAGAAGACGAGAGCAGAATGGCTTCTCAGCCTGAAAAAACAGGCAACCAGGTCATCTGCAACTTTGATATGGTGAAGAATGGCAGAGTACAGGAGTTGTAAGCCTGGGAGATTCGATTTCATGGAAATTAGTAAAAAGGGGTTCCAGGTAGTAGAGCCAACTTCCACACATGGTGATGAGGAGAGTCCCAGTGACCTTGAGTGGAGAAAACTGAGCATGGGCAGTCTTGAAAGAGACAGACCACCAGCATAACCCGAGAGAAAAATTCTCCTGGAGAGGGAAGTTAGGGGTGCTAATGAAAGCATGTTTTTGACTATGACCATCATGACAAAAATGCCACTATTAAAAAGGTGAGAATGGGAAAAAAAAATCAGGATTGGACTCAGATACCCTGGGCAGTGCATGGTCAAGGGAGGATTCCAAGAAGAATTGCAGTGTCAACCGAAAGACAATGTGGAGTTTGACAAATCATATTACTTATGCTGGCTTTGCAAAATAGTATGGATGAGGACAAGAGCTATAATCTTGCATACAGAATAGGTTTATCCATTTCAAGAGACAGCTTGCTGTTGCGTACTCTACTTCAGTTTGCCATACTCCGAGCAATAAGGTGGAAACAGCTGGTTGCGGGGCAGAACCAAGCACCTAATATCTGAATTCTTATAAGAAGGAATGCCCTCCAAAGAAACAGATTTAGTGCCAATAGAAACAGATTATTTTGTGCGAGAATGGCTGGGCCGACAGTGGGAAAAGTCAATTTTCATAGGATAACAATGCCAGGAGGGGTGAATAATCTCTTGAATTTCCAGTCATTATATATAGCCCAACCGGATTAATCAAGAATAGAAAAAATCTTTCTAGGACATTTTTTTTGTGCCTATAAAAGTATGGGAGTACATGCAGGCTCAGCAGCGCTAAGAGTATCTAGAGACTCCTATGCACTCTCTCAATCTATCAATGAGGTAACCGTAGCCAGTATATGCAAAAAGGTCTACATGCTGAAACCTAGCTACTGCAGCAATATTGGTGATTAAAAAACTTCAGCAGCCTTCGCTAAGATGTCGGAGTCCCCTTTTCCTCCAGCAAATATAAGTGCGATAGGCAGGTTGTAAAACGGAAATATACTGTAGTCGAGAGAAGAGAGGCCAAAGAGCAGTTATGACTGACGGCACTGTTTCCAGAGGGAGCAGTAGTCTCTGCAGTAGATCAAACTGCGAGAGAAAATTCTGCTTCAGTCAGACAGGCTCTCGGTGAGGGAGCCCGAATCGAGGGATAGAGCAGGGTCGTCCATCAACCTGAGAAGAACTTTGAGTTTCCTCAGGGCTTGCAGCTGAATTCATGTTATTTGTCCCATGTCCTTCAGCTCCAAAGTGCCTTTAATCTGCTATTGCCAAGTAAAGATCTTCCACTGGAGGGTACTCATGGAATAGATGTGGACTGAAGGAGTCCAGCGTGTCCAGCATGAAAGAATCGTATTAATCCAGGTATTAACCAACTTCCTATCAGTTTGTGTACATTGCACAGTGGTGTATCTTGTATGAATAAAAGTAAATATTGTAATTGTACTACAAATCCAATTAATGACCCAATAAAACATGTATAGGAACCAGTTTGTAAAGGAACAGGGAAACATTGGCTTACTTTACCCATATTGCTGGTCCCATCCAGACAGGCATAACCCTGAAGGGGTCTTCAAAGTCTGGGTGCCATTGGAACAGACCATGGCCCTGGACCTTGTGACTAACTCACTTATTCTACCACATACCAAGGTGAGTGTTGAACAAAGGATCCAGCGCACAAAGCAAACATTACAGGCCATCCCTGCTACTGCGGGGTCCAGGGACGGTTCCCAAGATGTATATTGAGAGTATTTGATCTAGTGCCAATAAGCCATAAGGCAATAAGCAGTCAGGTCTTGATAGAAGTGTCAGTTGAAAAAAACTGGGAAAACTGGTGAGCTATAGAAATAAACCTTTTCAAACGGGAGGAGGGGTCCATCACTTAAGGACACAAGCAAAAAACTAGACCATCATGTAGTGGGCAGGGTTATAAAAGGTACATTGGGGGATGGCAAAGCTATTTGCCCGTGTCCAATCACATGAAAATAGCAGCATATAACCCATGGTCAATTCCAATAAAGTTTTGGCTTTAATAATCCAAATTGTGTGTGTGTGGTGGGACTTTCTAGGTGCCATTATCTGCAATTCATGTCTCTGACACATATGTCTGAATAAAAACATTCATGAATTTTGTTATAATAAAATTTGAAACTACATATAAAATCAAGGTGGACAAAAGAAGTGCACAATCCTTACGCAAGAGGATATAGATTTCCACACTCTATGTTCCACCAAATATCATAAATACCAACAGATCTCGTATAACATATGACGTAAGTTTAGATGAATTCTGCCTCAGGGGTTAGAGCGTTTTTTAAAATATATTAATAAAATATCAGAACCTTCAATAAATACTGTACAACACCAAGAAAGATACAAATTTGCAGGGTCAGCCATATGTTTAAACCATTGTCAAACCTCTGCGTGGTTTGCTTATGCCCCTCCGGAGACAACAGAAATGCTCAGAGGATAAGATTATAGGAGGTAGATTAACATTATAGTAATTATATGATAATGGTAATATGATCTCCCATAATCTTACAGAGGGCCTCTGAGCAACCCTTCATGCGTATCTCTGTTGTCTCCTGAGGGATGGGGGTGGACTGTATGGAAGGTTGACAATGGTTTTAACATATGACTGACAGAATCTTCAAATTTGCATCTTCTTTGTAAGTGTTGTATTATTGAAGGTTCTGAACGTGGCCAATATGGTTTAGATACTCTATCCCCTGAGGAATAATTCATCAAAACATGTTGGGTTATCCACAGGACTAAAATCAAATGCTATACAAGAGCTGTTGGTATTTATGATTTATGTTTTGTGGAATATAAAACTTGAAGATATATATATACTCTTGCATGGCGATTGAGCAATTGTTCGCCTTGATCTTATAGGTAATTTCATACATTTTATTATAATAAAATTTGCATGTTTTTATTCAGATATACAGGCGATACTCGAAAAATTTGAATATCGGTCAAAAGTTGTGACAGGAGTGACTTTGGGTTGGGGGTTTGTGCAACTCAGCTTACCCTGGAGAGCTCTGGAAACTCTGGGTCCAGCTTCCCTGACCCCTCTTATGTGTACATCACCATGTGTCTCTAATAGAGGCACAGGGTGAATGAGAACTCCATTCTGATCTGTACTAGTCAGACTCTTTTTACAGCCACACTGGAACCTTGTAAAATGTATATATTGTGTGTTGCCTCATGCTGTTGGACTATTTGCTGTGATGGTTTGGGGTGTGACTGTATTCTATTGTCTATTGTGGCTGTCTGCCTCAACTATTATGGGATGTGTCTTTCTGTGAGGAAAGAGGGAGGGGGGATTCCTCCAGCAGCCCCCTGCGGATAATACAGTTTACTGATGAGAAGTTTAAACACACCTGACCTGTGTGTCCATTGTCATTGGACAGTTTAACCCGCCCTGTTTTCCAAGGGTGGGAGGGAAGTGTTTTGAAGTGAGATATCTGTTGTGTTCATGTTTGAAAATAAAGCAGTTTGTTGTTTGCCACTCTACACTGAGGTGTTGTCTGGTGACTGGAGGGGGGGGGGGGCTGGAGAGTCTTGGATGGTGCTGGTTCTGGACAGAGGAAGCATTGACGGCGGACCAAGTTTTGTTTGAGGACAAGGGTTCGTCAACTTCTTTTGCAATTACCCTTTGAGGCTTTCCCTCCTTATGGAGGGTGTCAATGATGGTTTTCTGCACAACTGTCAGGTCAGCAGTCTTTCCCATGATTGTGATTCCTACTGAACCAGACTGAGAGACCATTTAAAGGCTCAGGAACCCTTTGCAGGTGTTATAGCTTAATTAGCGGATTAGAGTGGGACACTTTGAGCCTAGAATATTGCACCTTTTCACAATACTCAAATTTTCTGAGATTGTGGATTTGGGGTTTTCATGAGCTGTAAGCCATAATCCTCACAATTATGACAAATCACAGCTTGAACTATATTGTTTTGCATGCAATGAGTCCATCTCATATATTAGTTTCACCTTTTAAGTTTCATTAGTGAAATAAATGAACTTTTGCACAATATTCAAATTTTTCGAGTATCACCTGTATTATGTGTCAGAGACATGAGTTGCAGGTAATGGTGCCTAAAAAGTCTAACAACACATACACAATTTAGATTATTGATGCTAGCTGGGATGCTGGCACATGTTCCTCTACCTGTAAAATGTTGTGAAAGCTTTGCCTTTAGATATTCTTAATGTATGTATATAGAAACTTCTTACTAAGAGCCCTTGAAAAACAACAAACAGGAAAAAGGTGGAAGATCATAATTGACTGTACAATGATGCAAAGATTAGTTAGCGCAGACTGCACAAAATATGCAATGCTCAACAAAGTACATAAAAATAGATATCAACAATGTTTGATATTTTTCATCTTCACTGATTATTGAGGTCATAAAAATCATCATCATCATAATGTAACAGTCTACAGTCACTTGTAAAATATATTATGCTCTATATGAAATGCTTTATATATATAGCAGTAGACAGTAGAAAATGAAGATGTTAGGAAAGGTATGCTCGGCCCTTTTTTTTATTTATTTATATTTGAAAGGCTGCGAAGCCCTGCTCACCATTAATTTTAAGTAGAGAACTATCTTATTTAAACCCCTCCACTTTTGGTACATTTGTGAAGTTGGCCATAGATGGATTTTTTTGGAGATCAGCTGATCCTCTATTGTATTCTGGCAGAGGGACAACTCTGCTGCCAGAATACACTGATCTGCACCCGATTGGCTGGCAAAATATGCTGACAGTCTTGTTTGGGAGGAGCTGAACTGGTCAAATTCCGATCCATGTATGTCCAGCTTTACTAGGACAGTGAGGGGGGTTCATTTGTGGTTGACTGAGAAATGTCATTTAGTCCCAGTCTCTACATTGGTTATCATGGCAGTGCTGGGGGATTCAACTTTTGTAGACAAACTACATTCACATCAGTTTTGTGCGTTACTCCGTGTGTACTAGATATGCCCAACAGCACATTGAACCTTTTTAGGCATTATAAAGAATCACTTTCAGCTCATTTGAATGATAAATACAGGTCAATAGTTAAAAATGAATGCAAGAGCTTTTTCTAATATATGTCAGTGCAAGGAATCTGGTGGGAAAAAGTCCTATGAAAAAATGTGAATTTTAACAAACAGCTGGAAACATGTTACACAATCTGGCGTGAATGTGCCACAGGTTATCACCAGCACACAAAAATGTCCTGAGGAGCTGAAAGAAAAGGAAAAAGCCAGAGACCGAAAACTGGAGGGGGACACAAGTGTTAGAAGCCAAGTAACTAAACTAACACCTGTCTTTTTGCCCAGCTTCCTCTCTGCAGGTTCACAGGCTACCAGCTGTGCTTGTCCAGACCTCCTTGCACTGCCATAAAAGAAATATATATAAAACCATTATCAAACAGCTTATCTTTCCCACCTCTTCATTTTGAGTACTGTCTACTACTGAATGGTAGGTGGAATTTAGTTGTAGAGGAGATCAAAGTGTTCATGTCTTCAAAGATGTGGACATATTTTGAAACCAATGAATACATGTTCATTATTTGCATGGTATTTACACAAACGTTTAAACAATAGTGACGTTCTGTTAGAACAAAAAGTATTCCAATGACATATTTAATGTAGTTCTACTCTGTAATGTAAGCAGTCAGGTCAAGCTAGAGAAAAAGGTAAAAAGGTATTATTTGGTGGAATGACTAGGATAAAAGCAAGCAATGATGAAAGATATGGAATAACGTGCATGGGTTGAGCTGATGAAAAGCAGAGTTAGAGTTGGGGACAACGCAGTACCCAAATAATGCAGCCAGATGGGAGAACACTGGACCAGCCATGCCAAAAAGCCAAAGCAATGAAGATATGGAGGCCAGGGAGGTGGTAATAGCTGAGCTATTCTATAGCATTGATCAAATGGTAAGAAAGACCAGGCAGAACATGAGCACAGTATGTGGAAAGAGGGAATATCATCTAAAGAGGTGAAGTAACACAAGGTAAGCTACGCTGAAATCTATATATCAGACCAAGATGTTTTTGCTAAGACTAGAAAGGGAAAAATTAGGAATGAAGCAACAGTAGTATTTTTTTTACCTGTACTAATAATGCAGACATTTAGAAAATCATTAGTTAGAGCATATAGAGGCAGTCGTTTCTGACTTCTCTTTCTGAAAATGCTAGTTACCTTGCTGTTTTGCCAATTCAATGACCAACATAAAACAAACATGGAGATCAGGAGTTCTGCCTTTACTTTCTGCACACTTGTTTTTGGTCAGCAACATTGAAGTCACTAGTAACCAAGCAACTTTCATTGCATTTTCAAGAAAAGTTCAGCAAGTGTGGTCTTCATATTTTCTTTTTAGGAGTATAGCCTTTTAATTAGGATCATAAAATAGGGCCCCAATAGAGGTTAAATCAGAGATCCGCCCAAAAAGGTGAAGCTCTGCTTGTCTGCCTCCTCCCCCTCTCCGCTGCCACATTTGGCACCTTTGCCCTGGTTTTGACAGGTACCCACTTCAGTTCGCTGCAGTGAACTGAGCCAGAAGTACAGCCCCCCCCCTCCCCCACACCCAGACCGTTTACAAAGCGCAGCGCGCTTCACGCGTGCGCAGTAGGAAGCTTAACTGCCAGTTTCCCTTAGTCAAGATGGAAGCACCCAATAGCCGATTGAAAACTCGGCTCGGGTGAATACACCACTGGATTCCTGGACAGGCAAGTGCCCTATAATTAAAAGTCAGCAGCTACAGTATTTGTAGCTGCTTACTTAATTTTTTCTAAAGGAGCCTGGAGCTCCTCTTTAAAGTACATTTCTATAATTTTCCAGACTTTGTTACTTGTGTTTTTGAGGCAAATTTGCACTAGGCATATACAGGGCAAAAACATCAATTTTGTCTGCAGGCTTCATTTGCTTGCTTCTATTTTTATCTGACGTTCTGAACAGAGTACAGAAGAAAGAACTTTAGACTGTAAATTTTTTATTTTCAGATAAGATATAAAACATAAAAAAGCACACAAAAGGGTTTTAAGTTAAATTTATAAACCATATATATTTTTTTAAATCACTGTACTCCATAGAATGTTGCTATTCTTGCGCTACCATCTATATATACACAGTGTGTACACACACATACTATGTTCTACATGATGGATGATGTTGTACAGACTAGTCATGTACAAATATTTGCCCACAAATGTTAGTGGCCTCTGGAACCTCAAAGCAATGCATTTAAAATTTTAGGCTTCCAACTGACTCCTGACCAGTTGAAACAATCTACTGAAGATTATTTTATGCATTATCAAAACTTTGTTCTTTAAAATGCAAAGGACACCTTCTTGTCAAGCAGTGAATCATGCTATAAAATATACAACTAAAGCTGGCCATAGATAGATCATATTTTTCTTGAATAGCCATCCGGCTGATTCACTAGATCGACTTTTCTCGAACTAGAACGGCCATAGATGGATCTAAACTCTGTTATCTGTTGAACTGGCCAAAATTCGATCAATCTATGGCCTGTTGAACTCCTGAGTTTGCAGTGGCTTTATTTGTTGTAAATTATCCTTAAACAGTTGTCTGACCAGGGGAGGAAAAGACTGCATTAGCAGCACTACCATTAAAAAGGCAAGTGACACAGTATGTTACAAAAATGTTCAAATGCTACTGCTAAAGTGCAATATAAAAGTACAGAGGAAAGGGTTCTAAAGCCTCTGCTTACCATCATCCTGGTCGGTCCTAGTCCTTCTGTCTGCCAAGCTGACCTTTCCTGGTGTCCTGGCTCCCGCCCCTATAGGTCCCACTTTGTACTTTAACCTGCCTAGTGTCCTGTGTTTTATAAAGAATGAGGAGCGCTTGTACTGAGCAATGGCTTTCAATGCCCGACCCCGAGGCACTGCCCAACTTGGAGGGCTGGAGTGGGAAAGAAGGAGCCTACTCCTTGAGTCCCTTTTGCCAAAGTAGTGGGTTGAGGTGTACAGTCTGCCTTTTTGGCGAAGGCGCTTTGGAGGTGCATAGCTTGGGTGGCTTTTTTGGCGTGGCTGGCCCTGAGTAGCATAGATATGGGACAGTCCATCAAACAGCCCCTTCAACTGACTGTTACTAGGTAGGCTTCTGAGTGATGGGGCACTGGAGTGACTTGAAGAACTCTGGGGTGAATTAGACGTGGTAGAGTTGCTGGATTGCTGTGAGGTAGGGCTGTAGCCAGAAAGGGAAGAGATTTGTGAGTGAGCAGGTGGGGGAACAAGTTGTGAGGGAGGAGGAGGGCTGCCTAGCCCATGAGTGGTACTCGTTGCCAGCCTATGGAGAGTGCAAGAGTCTAGGTCATTATATTTTTTCCGGGGACGGTAGTGCACAGAAAAGTCTACCATTCGCCTGCGAAATTTGCGTCCCTCAGGTGATGGAGTGAAAAACTTAGTGAGGCCGTCAATTAGCCCTTTGGTTTTCCTGTTAACTTTGAGAGGGGAACAGGTGGAAGTGAAGGTGGAAGTGATGGGATGGGGGCCAGGCCAAATGAGGTCAGACGCAGCCAGGCTGCTGATGGGGTCCGATGCAGCATGACCAGATGGCAGTGTGGTGGGACACATTTTATTTTTTTGACTCCTACCGGATGGCCCCCTTCCTGGTAATGAGTTCACAGATGTTCCATCATTGGGCATACACCTGCAAGTAACACAGTGAATTTTAGCAAACAAAAAAAAAAATGCCCACAAATAACCTAAATAAATGTAAAAAATAATGATTACATTTTAACAGTAAATCAGTAGCTTTAAGAAATATAATGCATTTAGAAGTTTTCTTCAATTGACACACAGGATTTCAAGAAAAATGCTTACAAGGACCATTTTTATGGCCTGTTACGGACTTTACTTTGAGTTTGGCTATCTTTATGGTTCTCCTGCACCTCTAAAAAACCTGACCAATTTAGTTATCTGCACAAAGCCTACACCTAAGATGGTGAAAATTTATTCTGCAGATTTTATTAAAATTACTTAAATTACATGGGCATCCTTTGCATGTGAATGCTATTATTAGATATGTTACAAGATATGTAAACAAGATGAAGAAAAACCATAGCACTTTAAGGCCCCTTTCACACGGAGGTCCGTTCAGGTCCGCCTGTCAGTTTTTTAGGCGGACCTGAAACGGATCCTCCATGTACCCCTATGGAGGCACGGATGTCAGCGGAGACATGTCCGCTGACATCCGCTCCGCTCCGCCAAAGTGTGACGGAGGAAAACCCTATTTTTCCTTCCGTCGGCGGAGCGGATCGGATGACAACGGACTCTACGGTCCGTCGTCATCCGATTCCCCATAGGGGAGAGCGGCGCTCTGACAGGGCGGTCCCTGCACAGTGTGCGGGGACCGCCCAGTCATCCGTCGTCTCAGCGGGGATCAACGGAGCGATCCCCGCTGAGCAAGCGGAGCTTCACGGGGCGGATCTGCACGGATCCGCCCCGTGTGAAAGGACCCTATCTAGTATGTTTAGATGTGCCATGCATTAATGTGAATGTATAACCAAAACGTTTTATTTTTGTTTTGATACAATAAGGTAGAATACAACTCAGTGTATTTTTTTTGCTCTCTCTTCAGTTGGGTAATTTTTTCCTTACTTCCTGTCCTGGAAAGGTATTAAAAACGCTTTTAGGGAAACTGGCTTCGTAGACAGCCATCACTGGATCAGGTGCTTCTTTGGAAAAATTATTTTCACTTGTTCTGGTGACCACTGTAAAATTTGGGATTTCCCATTTCTTTCCATCTTGGTCACAAGGACAAGGGTGAATTTAATCAATATGGGCACAGAAAGCAACAAAAACTTGGCATGGGTTCCAATCCTTCCCTACTTTATTCCAAACAAAAAATGGCTGGGCTATGCATATACAAGGTAAATTTTGATATTAAAAATATATGAAACAGCAGACCATTCTGACTTGTTTTTAAGGCATGAGTTCAAAGGCTGTCATCCCTAATATTCCCTCAGTACTTGCAGAAACACTGACTTGATGTAAGCATGTGAATACTGGGTGTTGAGGTGATACCCACCTTTATACTACATCATAATTCTATGTTTAGTGGCTCTGTATATCAGGCAGAAAACAGGCAGTCTCCTTAATTACGAAGTTGAAATAAAATCCTAGCCATAAACTGAGTATATTGTTTTCAAAGAGAACTACCAGTAACTGAAATGTTTCAATGAAAGAGAAGATAAAAAGATAAAAAAAACAAGCTTTTTAATGCACAAAAGCTCAGGAAGGAACTCACCAGATTATACACATGCTGTATGCTTACTATATGTGAAGCTTTATGTTTTGTTCATAACTATTATACATCGCTATGGCCTGGTCTCACTGACTTGCATGACAATGAAAATAATAAAACTTCCAATGGTGCCCTATCACATCAATGCAGTGCAGCTGCGGTGCGGCTTTGGGGAAGGGTCCTGTGCTACTTTGGTGCAATGCAGTGCAACTTTGTGGTCCATAGAAATCAATGAAGGTGCATAAAAATTACATCTACATGCTTTTTTGATGCATTTTTGTGTTGTTCAGAAACAGGCACCCACCGGCATCCTAAAAAACAGTAGCTGATCCTTGCTGTGAGCAGCAGGGATGAGTCATCAGTTGTTAAAGAGGTAGTAAAGGTTTAGAAAAAAAAAAAAAAAAAACCTGCAAGGTAAAAGGCATAATGTGCTAGTAAGACTTACCTTGAAACGAAGCCCTCCAGAGGCGCCCAGTCACCGCTGCAGAGGCTTTTGTCTTCACCCGGTCTTCCTTCTGGTTTCGGCTGCTTGAAGGAACGCGCTCCGATGACGTGCACAGGGCTCTGAAGGAATGGCACTGGTATACTGCTCCTTCAGAGCGCATGTGCCAGTGACATCAACCGCTGCTGCTGCCTAGAATATCTCAAACAGTGCATGTTTAGGAGATATTCATTTAACCTACAGGTAAGCTTTATTATAAACTTACCTGTAGGTAAAAATAAAAACAGATACTGCCTTTACTACCACTTTAAAGGAGATGACACGTCATAATAACAATGAGTCATTCCCCGCTGACAGCAGAACGTAAACAAAACCTCCAGACTACAGGCACAGCTATGGGGGCACATTTTTCCCCCAGCTATGTCAACCTAACAATGGGCCCATGGGAGGCCAATTACATTTAAACCACAACCCTTTTGCCCAACATTTGGCATTTTTTTGGCAGGTTCATGGTTGAGATTGTTCTCATCTGGGACGGTCCTCTCTTCACCATTGCCCATCTTGTTCAGTTCTGTAACAACCACCATTACGGATTGTCCTTTACACATGTTGCCGATACAACCTCATTAGTGTTCTTGGATCTAGAACTAGGTATTTTAGGCTCTAGAATTACCTCCAATAACCACTCAAAAGCTATCACTGCAAATTTGTACATTCACTCCAGTAGCTGTTGCCACCAAGGGGCTATTCACCTGATGTTGGTGAAGGAGCTTTACCACCTTTCTAGAACCCCTCACTAGGTGCAGAATAACAAATTATTAAGACAGATCAGGCCCCAATTAGGTTCATCACTCAATTTCACAAGAAGTGCAAAAAGATGAAGATTTGTGCCCAGCACTGGGACATTCTACTACATGATCCAGTACTAGGTTCCACACTTCGTTCCAGACCCCTGTTTGCATACCGTTGGGCCTGGAATATCAGAAGCCAGATTGCCCCTAGTCAACTCAAATGTAGTAAAACCCATTCTGTCTCAGACAAATTTGGAAACCTGCTTGGGATGTTTCAGTGCTGTAAAATCAAATGTCTCACATGCCAGTTTGTCTTTCGTGGTAAAATATATTTCCATGCCAATAGCAGAACCTACTTCATCTCAAAGTTTTTATCCATTTTACAGAATTTGTAGTTTTATGCCATATCTCGCCCCTGCAGGCTGCTATGTGTGGGCAGAACTATCAGGACTTAAACAGAGCAAGGTTTTGGGAACATAGTTGCACCATCAAGCAGGGGAGAAAAAGCTATATAGTGTACCCAAACATTTTAAAGAGGTTTAAGTGTCTGGGTGGAACAAATGCCCAACAAATATTCCAAAGCTCAATGTTTCAAAAGGCTAGGCGAGCAAGAAACAGCCAGGAATTTTTCCTTAAACACTATCCTCCAATGGCTTGAAATTAAGAAATATAAACAAATACAGTTATTTAAAGTGTTTGTTACCCTAAAACTTCATATTTCCGATATGTGTCTTCTGTACTATGTGCTTGTACGAGAAAGTATCCTGTTCTTTGTATTGCTTCCTTTATGCAAACTTCCTGGTGTTCCTGCTAGTCCCTCTGATTTCCTATTAAAAACTGACCAGACTAAGCAGAAGAGCACAGTATGGTCAGTTCTCTAGCTATGCTGGGAACTCAGCCTGCTCTTCTCCAATGATCAGACTTGTCCTGACACTCTCCCACTGCACAGCCATTCACTTGGAAGATCAGTGTGCTGCTGCTTCTTCTTCCACAGCTCTTATGCAGCCGAGAACAGAGGGAATGTGATCACTTATACAGTGCCTTGAAAAAGTATTCATACCAATTGAAATTTTCCACATTTTGTCATGTTGCAACCAAAAAACGTAAATGTATTTTATTGGGATTTTATGTGATAGACCAACACAAAGTGGCACATAATTGTGAAGTGGAAGGAAAATTATAAACGGTTTCCAATTTTTTTTTACAAATAAATATCCTAAAGAAGTGTGGAGTGCATCTGAATTAAGTTCCCCGAGTCAATACTTTGTAAAACCACCGTTCGCTGCAATTACAGCTGCAAGTTTCTTTGGGTATGTCTCTACCAGCTATGCACATCTAGAGAGTGACATTTTTGCCCTTTCTTTGCAAATTAGCTTAAACTCTGAAATTGGATAGAGTGTGTCTGTGAACAGCAATTTTCAAGTCTTGCCACAAATTCTCAATTGGATTTAGGTCTGGACTTTGATTGGGCCATTCGAACACATGAATATGCTTTGATCTAAACCATTCCATTGTAGCTCTGGCTGTTTAGGGGCGTTTTCCCGCTGAAAGGTGAACCTCTGCCCCAGTCTCAAGTCTTTTGCAGACTCTAACAGGTTGCAGATTGCCCTGTTTTTGTCTTCATCCATCTTCCCACCAACTATGACCAGCTTCCTTGTCCCTGCTGAAAAAAAGCATCCCCACAACATGATGCTGCCACCACCATGTTTCAGGGTAGATATGGTGTGTTCAGGGTGATGTGCAGTGTTAGTTTTCCACCACACATAGCGTTTTGCTTTTAGGTCAGAAAGTAAAATTTTGGTCTCATCTGACCAGAGCACCTTCAACAAGCTTGCTGTCCCCCCCACATGGCTTCTCGCAATCTGCTGTTTTTTCACTAAGGTTCTCCAACAAACCTGAGGGCTTCACAAAACATCTGTATTTATACTGATTAAATTATACACAGCTGGACTATTTCGAAAATTGGTTCCACTAGATTTTAGTTAGGGGTATCAGCGTAAAGGGGGCCGAATACAAATGCATGCCACACTTTTTAGATATTTATAAAAAAAATTGAAAACCATTTATCATTTTCCTTCCACTTTACAATTATGTGCCATATACAGTGGATACGGAAAGAATTCAGACCCCCTTAAATTTTTCACTCTTTGTTATATTGCAGCCATTTGCTAAAATCATTTACCGTATATACTCGAGTATAAGCCGAGTTTTTCAGCACATTTTTTTGTGCTGAAAATGCCCCCCTCGGCTTATACTCGAGTCACCTTTTTGCGCCTGATCTCCTGGACTTTGGGGACCCGGTACTGTCCGGCCGTAGGTCTCCTGAACCCCAAACTTGGCACACATGTAGCCCCTCTCTTCATCTACAAGTGTGCAAAGTTTGTTGTCCGGGGGACCTACGGCCGGGAAGCACCAATTTTTCAAATCCGGGCACCCCTTCCATAGACTCCCATGTTAAACGGTCATTTCTCTGGTGACTTTGGGGACCCGGTACCGGCCGGTCGTAGGTCCCCTGGACCCAAAACTTGACACACATGTAGCTCTATTTCGCTTATATAATTGTGCAAAGTTTGTTGTCTGGGGGACCTATGGCCGGGTAGCACCGATTTTTCAAATCCGGGCACCCCTTCCGTAGACTCTCATGTTAAACATCAGTCTAGTCATGGGCACAGTGAGGCATGGGCACAGTGAGGCATGCACATGGACACAGTGAGGCATGCAGATGGACACAGTGAGGCATGCAGATGGACACAGTGAGGCAAAGTGAGGCATGCAGATGGACACCCTAGGCTTATACTCGAGTCAATAAGTTTTCCCATTTTTTTGTGGTAAAATTAGGTACCTCGGCTTATATTCGGGTCGGCTTATACTCGAGTATATACGGCAAGTTCATTTTTTCCCTCATTAATGTACACACAGCACCCCATATTGACAGAAAAACACAGAATTGTTGACATTTTTGCAGATTTATTAAAAAAGAAAAACTGAAATATCACATGGTCCTAAGTATTCAGACCCTTTGCTGTGACACTCATATTTAACTCAGGCGCTGTCCATTTCTTCTGATCATCCTTGAGATCGTTCTACACCTTCATTTGAGTCCAGCTGTGTTTGATTATACTGATTGGACTTGATTAGGAAAGCCACACAACTGTCTATATAAGACCTTACAGCTCACAGTGCATGTCAGAGCAAATGAGAATCATGAGGTCAAAGGAACTGCCTGAAGAGCTCAGAGACAGAATTGTGGCAAGGCACAGATCTGGCCAAGGTTACAAAAAAAATTCTGCTGCACTTAAGGTTCCTAAGAGCACAGTGGCCTCCATAATCCTTAAATGGAAGACGTTTGGGATGACCAGGACCCTTCCTAGAGCTGTCTGTCCGGCCAAACTGAGCTATCGGGGGAGAAGAGCCTTGGGGAGAGAGGTAAAGAAGAACCCAAAGATCACTGTGGCTGAGCTCCAGAGATGCAGTCGGGAGATGGGAGAAAGTTGTAGAAAGTCAACCATCACTGCAGCCCTCCACCAGTCGGGGCTTTATGGCAGAGTGGCCCGACGGAAGCCTCTCCTCAGTGCAAGACACATAAAAGCCTGCATGGAGTTTGCTAAAAAACACCTGAAGGACTCCAAGATGGTGAGAAATAAGATTTTCTGGTCTGATGAGACCAAGATAGAACTTTTTGGCCTTAATTTTAAGCGGTATGTGTGGAGAAAACCAGGCACTGCTCATCGCCTGTCCAATAAAGTCCCAACAGTGAAGCATGGTGGTGGCAGCATCATGCTGTGGGGGTGTTTTTCAGCTGCAGGGACAGGACGACTGGTTGCATTCAAGGGAAAGATGAATGCGGCCAAGTACAGGGATATCCTGGACGAAAACCTTCTCAAGAGTGCTCAGGACCTCAGACTGGGCCGAAGGTTTACCTTTCAACAAGACAATGATCCTAAGCACACAGCTAAAATAACGAAGGAGTGGCTTCACAACAACTCCGTGACTGTTCTTGAATGGCCCAGCCAGAGCCCTGACTTGAACCCAATTGAGCATCTCTGGAGAGAAATAAAAATGGCTGTCCACCAACGTTTACCATCCAACCTGACAGAACTGGAGAGGATCTGCAAGGAGGAATGGCAGAGGATCCCCAAATCCAGGTGTGAAAAACTTGTTGCATCTTTCCCAAAAAGACTCATGGCTGTATTAGATCAAAAGGGTGCTTCTACAAAATACTGAGAAAAGGGTCTGAATACTTAGGACCATGTGATATTTTAGTTTTTCTTTTTTAATAAATCTGCAAAAATGTCAACAATTCTGTGTTTTTCTGTCAATATGGGGTGCTGTGTGTACATTAATGAGGAAAAAAAATGAACTTAGATGATTTTAGCAAATAGCTGCAATACAACAAAGAGTGAAACATTTAAGGGGGTCTGAATACTTTCCGTACCCACTGTATATATAAAATTTTACTTTTATATTGGATGTTTGTTGGACTTTGAAAGGGGCAGTCCTTCCTTATTCTATATTGCGCTGTAATTGTTTTGGTACAGCATTACATATTGGGTTGACATGCCCAGCCATCCAAGCCTACTGTAATAACATCTTCCTGGTCTATAAACACTTCTCAATTACATCTCGGCAACTGTTACAGGAAGCCACACTGCTCTAACCATTGCCAAAACCTGGACCGCTTTCCATGACCTGTAGGGAAATGCACCTGTGGTCACGTGATCGCCAGTCCTCCTGACCCGGGGCATTCAGAACTGTTTAAATGGATGCCAGGGTGGCCAGAAAGCAAAGAAAGCAACCTTAGAATAACAAACTTTATAATTCCAAAATCACTTTTGCTTGCATTTACATACACCTGTATCCATATACAATTATTACATGCATTTCAAAATGTACTATAAGGGCCAGTTCACACCAGACGCAGTTCTGTGTGCTTTTTTTCTGCACAAAATGCATGCACAGTATTTTCCACGTATTCCAATGGCTCTAGTTGACACCATGCAGTCAGTTTCTGCACTGGAAACTGACCGTAAGCTTACTGTATGGTGTGAACTAGAGCCAACAAGAGCCATTGGAATACATGGAAAACACTGCGCATGCATTTTTAGTGCAGAAAAAATGCGCATGAAACTGAACGGAACTGCGTCTGGTGTGAACTGGCCCTAAGGCCTGGTTCACACTGGGGCGACAAACGCTCCGACATTGGGAGCTCATGTCGCATGACGTGTGAAAATCAATGTTTCCCTATGGGAGCCGTCCTAACTGGTCCGACACATGTCGGTCCGACTTTGAAAATGCTCCCTGTACTACTTTGGTCCGACTTTGATCCGACTTCAGCCCATTGACTATCATTGAAGTCAGATCAAAGTCGGACCGCAGTCTTGCATGATCCGACTTTGGCATGCGACTTGTGCTGTGCTGCTCTTGAGGGGGAACTCCAGGCCAAATTTTAAATAAAAAACCGGCGTGGGTTCCCCCTCCAGGAGCATACCAGGCCCTTGGGTCTGGTCTGGATTTGAACGGGCGCCCCAACGCCGAAAAAACGGCGTGGGGGGGCCCCCCCAAAATCCAAACCAGACCCTTATCCGAGCACACAACCTGGCAGGCCGCAGGGGAAGAGGGGGGGACGAGAGAGCGCCCCCCCCTCCCTCCTGAACCGTACCAGGCCGCATGCCCTCAACATGGGGGGTTTGGTGCTCTGGGGCAGGGGGGCGACCTGCGGCCCCCCCACCCCAGAGCACCCTGTCCCCATGTTGATGAGGACAGGGCCTCTTCCCGACAACCCTGGCCGTTGGTTGTCGGGGTCTGCGGGCGGGGGGCTTATCGGAATCCGGGAGCCCCCTTCAATAAGGGAGTCCCCGGATCCCGCCCCCCCACCCTATGTGAATGAGTATGGGGTACATCGTACCCCTACCCATTCACCTGGTGGACAAAAAATTGCAATAAAAAAACACTACACGGGTTTTCAAAGTAATTTATTGCACAGCTCCGGGGGTCTTCTTCCGACTTCCGGGGGTCTTTTCCGACTTCGAGGGTCTCCGGTGTCGTCTCCCGCTCTCCGGTTCTTTCTTCCGCCGGGCCTCCGCTAACTTCTTTTTAGCTCTCTTGCTAACAGAGGCCCGGTCTTCCCGTTGTCTCGTCCGGCTCTCCGTTGTCCTTCTGCGGGCCCCTCCACTAACTTCTTTTTAGCTCTTTCGCTAGTGGAGGGGCCGGGCTTCCCGTCGCCGTCGGCTTCTTCTTCCCTCTTCTCCTCCTCGATGTTGACGCGTCGCTTCTTCCCGCTGTAATACTGGCTCTCCGCTCTGCTCCGCATTAATATAGGCTTCTCGTGACGTCACAGTCACATGTTCCGGGGCACATGGCCCCGGAGCATGTGACTGTGACGTCATGGGAACATGTGACTGTGACGTCATGAGAAGCCTATATTAATGCGGAGCGGAGAGCCAGTATTAGAGCGGGAGGAGGCGATGCGTCAACATCGAGAAGGAGAAGAGGGAAGAAGAAGCCGACAGCGACGGGAAGCCCGGCCCCTCCACTAGCGAAAGAGCTACCAAGATGTTAGTGGAGGGGCCGGCAGAAGAACAACGGAGAGCCGGACGAGACAACGGGAAGACCGGGCCTCTGTTAGCAAGAGAGCTAAAAAGAAGTTAGCGGAGGCCCGGCGGAAGAAAGAACCGGAGAGCGGGAGACGACACCGGAGACCCTCGAAGTCGGAAAAGACCCCCGGAAGTCGGAAGAAGACCCCCGGAGCTGTGCAATAAATTACTTTGAAAACCTGTGTAGTGTTTTTTTATTGCAATTTTTTTCCACCAGGTGAATGGGTAGGGGTACGATGTACCCCATACTCATTCACATAGGGTGGGGGGGCCGGGATTTGGGGGCCCCCTTATTGAAGGGGGCTCCCGGATTCCGATAAGCCCCCTGCCCGCAGACCCCGACAACCAACGGCCAGGGTTGTCGGGAAGAGGCCCTGTCCTCATCAACATGGGGGCAGGGTGCTCTGGGGTGGGGGGCCGCAGGTCGCCCCCCTGCCCCAGAGCACCAAACCCCCCATGTTGAGGGCATGCGGCCTGGTACGGTTCAGGAGGGAGGGGGGCCGCTCTCTCGTCCCCCCCTCTTCCCCTGCGGCCTGCCAGGTTGTGTGCTCGGATAAGGGTCTGGTTTGGATTTTGGGGGGACCCCCACGCCGTTTTTTCGGCGTTGGGGCGCCTGTTCAAATCCAGACCAGACCCAAGGGCCTGGTATGCCCCTGGAGGGGAACCCGCGCCGTTTTTTTAATTTAAAATTTGGCCTGGAGTTCCCCTTCAAGATTCATACCAAACACAGTGCCTGATATTGGCGGGGATCCAAGTCGGATCCCCGTTCATTGAAAGTCGGACATATGTCGGCTTCATGTCGCAGGGCAAAGTAGGACAGATGTCGTGTCGCACTAGTGTGAACCCAGCCTAAAAGCGTGTATACCACAGACATTGTGAATGAGGCCTTACACCTGAATGAACACAGATGTTTCACAGGTGGTGGGCTACTTGATTTCACAGGAAAAGCTGAGACCCACATACAACTTGCTTGGATATCTAGATATACTAATATTTTTGAAATGCATCTTTCAGTAAAGGTATCCTCTGGTACTGTATGTCTTTATCATATGCCCAGCTACTTGTACCCATTAGTGGGTATATAAAAACATTACCGCCCTAGTACGCCACTATGCACAAAACCTCACGAGCACCCTCCAATTCCCTAAACTGATGGTGTTTGAAAGAATTGTCTAGAAGGCCCATCCTCTAAGGAAACGATCTCCCAAATTGATCAACTCCTTATTGCTGTTTCCAAGCCACCAGAGGCTCTGAATGCCTATATCAGTGGTTCTCAACTCCAGTCCTCAGGGCCCACCAACAGGCCAGGTTTGCAAGATAACTGAAATGCATCACAGGTGATATAATTTGCTGCTCAGGGATTGCAGTATTCTAGTCTGCATCTCACCAAGGTAATACTTAAAATCTGGCCTGTTAGTGGGTCCTGAGGACAGGAGTTGAAAACCACTGGCCTATATGCAAGAGGGGGAACAGGCCTTGCGGGAAGAGCTGCTCTTGAAGACATGGCATCAAACTTGGTCCCAGGCATCCAAAAGCTCCATATGTACCTTATATAAGGAAAACCAGTGCAAGATTCACTTTCACTGGTATCACGCCCCAGATCTGCTCCACTCCATATATCCCTCTGCTGATCGCTGTTGCTGGGGATGCTATAAGGATCCAAGCACATTGTACCACATCTATTGGTCCTGCCCATTGATCGCCCACTAACGGCAGATGGTCCTTTAATTAAATCCGATCCATCTTTGGATCCTGGATTTCTTTCAATCCTAAAACCTTCCTCCTGGGTCTCCCTACTAAATCCTCCTTTAAACTTTCTAAAAAAAAAAAAGACACAAAAAACAAAACAAAAACACACATCTTTTTGCACAAGTGCCGACTACCGTGCGATGCTTGGTTGCACTCAAATGGAAGAAACGGGAGCCCCCCTCCTTGACTGAACTGCACTCCAGAATTCAAAATGTGAATGCGATTGTGCATTTTCTCCCTTTCTTCTTGGAAGCAAGACTGATGACCTCACTGATGACTGTCACTGAAGCGCTAGGCGAGGTTTACCCACTGTATTTTCATTCAGTTATTTGTGTGATGGAACCTTTTGCAATATGAATGTCCTGTACTTTGTATTTTTGAAAACTGATAATAAAAATTGTCAGTTGTCAAAATATTACTACTGCCCTACCTCCTAAAACAAGAATGATACCAGTGCTTTGGGACCCCATCTACAAGCATGAAATACGGTATTGGCATGGCAGGAATCTGCTTTATTTCTATTGAGATACTGGCCTACGAGCCTTGGCTGCTCCCAGCGGTGTGTGTTTTTTTGCTAAAAATAGAAAGAAAATAATCTTCAAAGTGCTGATCCTGTGTTTTTATTCAGGATCAGCACTACAGCATGCACAATGAATGCACTTCTAAACATTCAAAGTCACATTTTGCTTAGAAAATGTAAAAACTTAGCCAGTGGCATTAGTCACACAATTGTATGCAAGAAAAAAAAAGCTTCAATGCTAAAAACATTAAAGCAGATCTTTACCCTCGATTGGATATTGCCTCCACCCCTCCGCTGAGCAAAATGGGCTCTCTTTTTTTAATTTTATTTATGTCATGGAAGAACTGCCGCCTGAACCAGGAATGCCTGCAGCTTCCCGATGACGTCACTGAAGATGTTGGTGGCGCTTAATCTGCTGGGTGGGCGATCCTTTAAATGTGCAGAACCCTCAACCAGGTAAGGATGGATTTAAAAAAAAAAGGGGGGGGGGGTATTGTTGTTTGGGTTAAACTGAAAATCCACTTTAAGAAGAAATCCTATGTGATATACAGGTGCATCTCAAAACAATTGATAATCAAAAAATGTAGTTCAGTAATGAAATTCAAAAAAATAAATCATAAATTATATAGATTCATTACACACAGCGTGATATATTTCAAGCATTTTTCTTTTAGGTTTTGAGGATTATGGCTTACAGCTAGTGAAATCCCATAATTCAGTATCTCAGAAAATTGGAATATTGTGAAAAAATTCTATATTGTAGACTCATGGTGTCACACTCTAATCAGCAAACTAACTCAAAACACCTGTAAAGGTTTCCTGAACCTTTAAATGGTCTCTCAGTTTGGTTCAGTAGGATACACAATCACGGGGAAGAATTCCGACTTGACAGTTGTCCAGAAGACACAAGGAGGTCACAAAAGGTCATTGCTAAAGAAGCTGGCCTTTCAGAGTGCTTTATTCAAGCAATAAATGGAAAGTTGAGTGGAAGAAAAATGTGGGAGAAAAAAAAAGCTACACAAGCAACAGGGATAACCACAGCCGAAAGAGGATTGTGAAGCAATTTGGGGGAGATTCACAAGGAGTGGACTACGGCTGGTGTCAGTGCTTCAAGAGCCACCACACACAGACGTAACCAGGACATGGGCTACAACTGTTGCATTACTTGTGTAAAGCCACTCCTGAACCAGAGACAACATCAGAAGTGTCTTACCTGGGATAAGGAGAAAAAGGTCTGGACTGTTGCTCAGTGGTCCAAAGTCTTCTTTTTGGATAAAAGTTAAATTTGCATTTCATTTGGAAATCAAGGTCCCAGAGTCTGGAGGAAGCGTGGAGAGGCACAGAAACCAAGTTGCATGAGGTCCAGTGTATACTTTCCACAGTCTGTGATGAGTTGGGGAGCCATGTCATCTGCTGGCATTGGTCCAGTGTGTTTTATCAAGTGCAAAGTCAGCGCAGCCCTCTACCAGAAGATTCTAGAGCACTTCATGCTTCCCTCTGCTGACCAGCTTTATTGATAATTCCAATTTCATTTTCCAGCAGGACTTGGCACCTGCCCACACTGCCAAAAGTACCAATACCCGGTTTAACCACTTCAGCCCTGGACCAACTTTGGCTGGTTAAAGACCAGGCCCCTTTTTGCGATTCGGCACTACGTCGCTTTAACTGACAATTGCGCGGCCGTGTGACGTGGCTCCCAAACAAAATTGACGTCCTTTTTTTCCCACAAATAGAGCTTTCTTTTGGTGGTATTTGATCACCTCTGTGGTTTTTATTTTTTGCGCTATAAACAAAAATAGAGCGACAATTTTGAAAAAAAAATGCAATATTTTTTTACTTTTTGCTACCGGTATAATAAATATCCCCCAAAAATATATAAAAAAATGTTTTCCTCAGTTTAGGCCGATACGTATTCTTCTACATATTTTTGGTAAAAAAAAAAAAAAAATTGCAATAAGTGTTTATTGATTGGTTTGCGCAAAAGTTATAGCGTTTACAAAATAGGGGATAGTTTTATGGCATTTTTATAAAAATATTTTTTTTTTACTAGTAATGGCGGCGATCAGTGATTTTTTTCGTGACTGCGACATTATGGCGGACACATCGGACACCTTTGACACATTTTTGGGACCATTGTCATTTTCACAGCGATCAGTGCTAAAAAAAATGCACAGATTATGGTGAAAATTACACTGGCAGTGAAGGGGTTAACCACTAGGTGGCGCTGTATGGGTTAAGTGTTCCCTGCATAGCGTTTCTTACTGTAGGAGGGATGGGCTCTGTGTCACATGACACCGATCTCCGCTCCGAGTACACGGAGCCAAGATCAGTGTCATTGTCACTAGTCAGAGAAGGGAGATGCTTGTTTACACAAGCATCTCCCCGCTCTATACCTCTGTGAGACGATCGCGGGGATCCAACTCACGGGAATGGCGGGAGGGTCGCGTGCGCGACCACACGGACAGGCATTTAAAGGGGACATACAGGTACGTTATTATGCCTGTCCGTGCCATTCTGCCGACGTAGAAATACAGGAGGCGGTCGGCAAGTAGTTAATGATCATGGTATCTCGGTGCTTGATTGGCCAGCAAAATCACCTGACCTAAACCCCATAAAGAATCTGTGGGGTATTGTCAAGGGGAAGATGAGACACCAGACCCAACAATGCAGAGGAGCTGAAGGCCGCTATCAAAGCAACCCTGGCTTCCATAACACTTAAGCAGTGCCACAGGCTGTTCGCCTCCATGCCACGCCGCAATGATGCAGTAATTCATGCAAAAGGAGCCCGACCAAGTATTGAGTGCATACTATACTGTACATCAGGGATATGCAATTAGCGGACCTCCAGCTGTTGCAGAACTTCAAGTCCCATGAGGCATTGCAAGACTCTGACAGCAGCAAGCATGACACCTAGAGGCAGAAGCATGATGGGACTTGTAGTTTTGCAACAGCTGGAGGTCCGCTAATTGCATATCACTGCTGTACATGGACATACTTTTCAGCAAGTCAACATGTCTGTATTAAAAAAAACATTTTTTTTATTAGTCTTATGTAATAATCAAATTTTCTGAGATACTGAATTTAGTTTTTTCACTAGCTGTAAGCAATAATCAAAATGAAAAGAAAGAAATACTTGAAGTATATCACTCAGTGTGTAATGAATCTATATAAAATATACGAGTTTCACTTTTTGAATTGAATTACTGAAATAAATACATTTTCTGACGATATTCAAATTTTTGAAGATACACCTATATAGCTAGGCAGTATCAACAAATTCCTTCACCAATGATCTATAATGAACCAGTCCCTAGGAGTGGTTATGGAGGAGAATGACTGTTTTCACTGAAGCTCAGAGCGCTGCAGTTTACTACCTCATCATTGACTACCTTCTCTCTGTAGAAGACAGTGAGTGAGAATCAGGTCGGACAGAAGAGATAAAATCAAGAAAAAAAAAGAAAAAGCAAACTACGAACTGCAAATCTGGCTAAATACAGATGTAGAAACATTAGAGGGCAGTTCATGGAGGACATGACTAGGGTATCAGATATAGATATACATCCACAGTATGTCTGCAGTATTATGCAACCAGAGTAACGCTTTTCAACATAAAAAACAAACATAAAAACAGGAAAAAGAATACATACAACATGCGTTGCTTTAATTTGTTTTTTGGTCGGCCAATGGGTTTTGCGTATCGCCTCTTGATCTGTGCAGCTTTCTCCTGAATGATTTTACGACCCTTTTTCTTTGGCCGGCAGACATGACAAATCCACATACCTAAAAAGTGACACCATTAAATGGCTGAGATTGTGCTGCAAAAATGTAAACACCTTTTAAATTAAACTAAATTGAGTTAATGGATATTTCTGACTTTATTGCTCACTATTAAAAGTGGATGTAAACCCTCACATATACCCAGTGAAGTGAACAGCCTCAGATAATACACAGAGATAAAACAAATCTCCCTACATAAGTTTTACTTGTATATCTGCTATCTTTAATAAGTGCACAATGGGGGTTATTTACGAAAGGCAAATCCACTTTGCACTACAAGTGCAAACTACAAGTGCAAAGTGCACTTGAAAGTGCAGTCGCTGTAGATCCGAGGGGGACATGCAAGGAAAATAAAAAAAAAACAGCATTTTAGCTTGCACATGATTGGATGATACAATCAGCAGAGCTTCCCCTCATTTCAGATCTACCCCTCAGATTTACAGCGACCGCACTTTGCACTTGTAGTGCAAACTGGATTTTCCTTTCGTAAATAACCCCCATTGTGTTACAAACATTTCTTCCTGTCTCAGCAGTGGGAGGGGAGTCTGGGCATCTATTGTGTGAGCCGATTGGTGGAAAGGCACCCCCCCACATAGGCAGAGGAACAAAGAAACTTGCAGACCTGTGCTGTGTATAGACCAGCTCTCTGCTTATCTACCTCCGAGTTCCATCCCTGACACACATTTTCAGACGCTTTTGTCTCCTGTGTTGGAGAACTTGTCAGAAGTTATCATGCTGATAACAGAGGAACGGAGCAGCAGAAAGACATGGGACTTAGACCTTTGGAGAGAGATAATTAAAAACACTGCAGATATATATGCCCAGGTAAGATTTCATGAATGGGGTTTACATCCACTTTAAAACAAGACAGCTCTATTTTTTCATCATTAAATCCTCCAATTTAAACTGTTAACACCAAGCCAAGATAGAGTATATATCTATATCATCCTGGAAATGGGCCTTCTTCCCAGGCGTCACATATGTACGCTCCTGTGTTTGCACTGGATGAGTGCTCCATAGCATGCTGCCAGCAGGGAGACAGAGCTGTCACTGATAGCTGCTGGTCTCGTACTAAAGCTGGATACAAAACTATACAACATTTGTTGTTTGATTTTCTTAAGATTTAACAAAAGCATGTAATACAAGGACCTGCCTGATTGCATACAAATGGAAACTTAAGGTTTGACCTCACATCATATTGTTTTGGTAAATCTAAAAGGAAAAAATCTAAAAGAAGCTCCTGATCACATGAACACCAATAGGCTTCAACAGTGATCACTCTGTAAGGATCTGGTCATCTAAGTGTGACCTGCATTCTGCAGGTAGAGAAGTCTATAGGAATTAATTGCCCCCGTGTGTTTGGTAAAGAGCAGCAGGTTTTGCCTGCAGGGCTGGGCGTGATTTTGTGTGAACTCTCTCTGCACACTGCTGTATACCCTTTCTAACAAACTTTGCACAGACGTAAAGCTTCAACACGTACTGCAATGCGTGTGAACTAAGAATCCCTGTTTTTCATTGCAAAGTTTGCTAGAAAGGGTATATAGCAGTGTGTAGAATTTCTAGTGTTAATATGTGGTCACACCCTTTAGCGCCTGATGGATCTTATACATGTACAAGCTATTGGGATTTTAGCACAGGTACATCTTGTTTCTTTTGTGCAAACCTAGCCTAAAACTTGGCCATGTACCCCCTTTTTTTTTTATTCTCTGAATATATAAATAATAAACAAAAAATAGCAAGATCAGGGCTTGCTATTTGTAATGTAAGAATCAGAGTCCAAGTCAATGTGTTTAGAAAGGATCAAAAAAAAAAAAAATAGGATTTTTGTACTCACCGTAAAATCCATTTCTCTGACATCCATGGACCGACACGGCGGCTCTTATCACTGAACGTATTGGGTATATGTCCCTGCTTGCAGGAGAAGACCTAGGCAGAATGTTAAATGTTAAAACATTCTAGAACAAACCAGAGCTGAACAGCCCCGCCCAGGGGGGCGGTCCCTCCGGACATTACCCTCCCACCTGCAGTTAGCAGACCTCAGTTCGTAACAAAGCAGCACAAACCTAAAAGGAAGGGTGGGTGCCGTGTCGGTCCATGGATGTCAGAGAAATGGATTTTACGGTGAGTACAAAAATCCTATTTTCTCTTATCATCCATGGACCGACACGGCGGCTCTTATCACTGAACGTATGGGACGTCCCAAAGCAGTGTCAAGAGGGATGGGAGCAGTATAAATGGAAAAACCAAAAAAACTTCACTCCAAACAAGGCAGAGCTCAACGGAGGAGTTGCCACTTTAAACAGCGGCCTGCAACACCTTGCGGTCGAACTAAGCATCCGGAGATGCAGCCACATCAACCCTATAAAACTTAGAAAAAGGTATGAACAGACGACCAGGTCGCCGCCTTGCACACTTGTGCAACCGACGCTTGATGTCGGAAAACCCAGGAAGCACCAATTGCCCTGGTGGAATGCGCCGTAACCGGGAAGGGAGGTGCCCGCCCCATGAGAGCATAGGCTTGAAAGACGCTTTGTCTGATCCACCTAGAAAATGGTGGCGGACAAAGCAGCATGGCCCTGTTCCTGACCAGAGACAGTCAAACAGAGAGAGTCAGACTTTCGAATAGAAGCAGCAGACAGGCACACCCGCAAGGCTCGTACCACATTCAAAGTGTGCCACGCACACTCTGGGATGCGATGGTCGAGGACACTAGGACGGGAGGACAATGTCCTCATTTTTGGTGAAAGGTCGCGATCACCCTTGACAAAAGAGAAAGTCGCGGATGCAACACCGCCTTATCCTTATGGATGACTTAATATGGCGACTTGCAGTACAAGGTCGCCAATTCAGATACTCGTCTAACCGAAGTGATGCCACTAAAAGGGCCACCCCCTGAGACAAAGTGAAGAGGGGAATATCCCTGATATTCTCAAAAAGGAGGTTCCTAGAGAACCAAGAGTACCAATTCCGATCCCACGGGGGGAGAGGAGACTTGACAGGAGGGAGCCCATGGCGAACCCCCTGCACAAGGGTGCCAACAAAGGAATGACCCTCTAGTGGTTGCCGAAAAAAGACGGCCAAGGCCGAAATCTGACCCTTAATGATACTTAAAGCGAGCCTTTGGGCCACTCCATGCTGTAGGAAACGCAGGATTCTAGGGACGGAATACGTCCGAGGATGTCAGTCCAGCTCTTCGCACATGGCGATGTAAGCTTTCCAGGTACAGAGATAGTTCTGGAGGAAGACTTCCGTGTCCTCAATATGGACGAAATGACCGAGTCTGAGACCTTGGTCTCTCAACACCTGGCTTTAAACAGCCATGCCGTTAAGGCCAGAGGCTGTAAAGGCAGGATGAAATATATGACTTTGAGACAGAAAGTCCTCCCTTATTGGCAACCATCTGGGAACGGCCGCGACGAGACGTACCAGTGAAGCCGAGGTCAATCCGGAGCAATGAGGATCACCGGGAATTCCCTCGGTCGCCACCCTGCGCAACAGGCGAGGGAGCAACTGCAGCGAAGGATAAACGTATATCAGGTGATAATGATCCCATGGGCCACTGACGCCTCTGAGGCATCCGTCCAAGGGTCCCTGGATCTGGCCACAAATCTCGACAACTTGCGATTGAGCCAAGAGGCCATCGGGTCCACCTCCGGCGTGCCCCACCGTATGTGTGGCAAAGGAGTTGAAATACCTCCGGGTGCAAGTCCACTCTCCCTGGTCCAACGTCTGGCGACTCAAATAGTCCGCCAGTTCTATGCCCGGAATGTAAACGGCCGACAGAGCCGGCACGCTTCTTTTAGCCCACTTCAGGGTACGGGGGACCTCAGAAGCCGCAGCTGAGCTCCGAGTCCCCCCTTGATGGTCGACATACGTCACCTCCGTGACTTGTCCGACTGGATCCTAATGGAGCGATCCTGCAATCTCTGACCACGAGGAGAGGCACAGTCTGATGGCCCGTATTACCAGAACATTGATCGGCAAACGGGCTTCGTCCGGAGTCCAAGCCCTTGGGCCTCCCCAGACTACACCCCAGCCCTTCAGGCTGGCGTCCGTAGTGAACACCGTCCATTGGATGGGGAGGAACGACTTCCCGGACCGAAGAGCCGGGGACTCAAACCACCATGTCAGGGACGCCCTGACCAGGTGGCTCACCTGGATCGGAAAATCCAAAGACAACGGGGAATTGTCCCAAGGGAACAAGATCTCCTTCTGCAATGCCCTGGTGTGTAATTGGGCATACGAAACGGCCTCGAAAGAGGTCACCATGAGTCCCAGGACTCCCATGCAAAAACGGATTGACGACCATATTTTGGTATGTTAGCATCCGCACTGCAGACTGAAGTGTCAGTAGCTTCCCCGGAGGTAGGAATACCTTTGCCTCCAAGGAGTCCAGAATCAGACCGAGATACTCCAGATCTTGAGTCGGGACCCGGACTGACTCCTGAATGTTTAGGAGCCACCCGAAGTCCCTGAGGGTCTGACTGACGATAGTCACACTGTCTTCTAATTCTGAGCCAGAAGATCGTCCAGATAGCCCACAACAGCAATGCCTTGCTGTCTCAGCAAGCTAGAACCAGCACAAGCACCTTGGTGAACACCCTCGGCGCTGAGGCTAGGCCGAAAGGAAGAGCCACAAATTGATAGTGGACTAAACCGATCGCAAGCGCAGATCGGAACATGCAAGCAGGCGTCCTTGATGTCCAAGGTTGCCAGAAAATCCCCTTGACGGAGTGTACTGACCACCGTGCGAATGGATTCCATTCAGAACTTTTGCACCTTCACGAAGGCATTCAGGACCTAGAGGTCCAAGATAGGCCGAACCCCGTCCCCTTCTTGGGACGACAAACAAATTCGAGTAGAATCCCTGAAACCTCTGCTGTGACGGAACCGGCACAATCACTCCGGACCTCAAACCTGAATAGGCCCCATAGGGCCGCCCGGACGGGCAGGAAGGAGAGGAAGATTCGAGGGAAGAATCTGTCTGGTATTAGGAACGGAACCTATCCTGTAACCTGAGGTGATCACCTCGCACACCCACCGGTAGGAGACCCGGGAGGTCCATTGATCCGTGGACCTGCAAAGTCGTCGTCCCTATCCCAGAGTCGGGTGGGGGCAAGACTTCACGTGGAGGCGGGCTAGGGAGCCGGCTTGTTCGGCATACGCACCCAGGGGCGTTCGTGTCCACCAGCCGTACCGCTGTCAGACTGGGAGGGCCTCCTCGTTGACTGACGAAAAAAACCTATTTTTGCTGGAAAGGAAGGACCCTGCTCACGGCGGCCTCCTTACCCTTGCTAGCCTGAGGAAGAACAGTGCTTACCTCCCGTGACATCCTTGATGATGTCATCCAGCGCAGCACCGAAAAGCCTAACACCTTTAAATGGTAAATCCTTCAGAGGCTTTTTAGAAGCTAGGTCAGCAGACCAGCACTTCAACCAGATCAGACAACGCAATACCACCGCCAAGACAGAGGCCCTGAGTTATAAGGGGCCGCGTCAAACGCTTGCCCATCCCGTAAGTGTTGGAGACACAAGGGTCGCCGCTACCACAAGCCATAGGGCGGACCCCAACAAGGCAAACATGGCTCTACTTACCACTCCTGACCTCCTGTGAGTGGGGTCCTTAAATGCAGGAGTCCCCTCCACCGGGAGAATGGTGGCCTTGTTCAACCGGGCGACTGCAGGGTCGACCAGTGGGGGAGAAGCCCACGTTTTAAGTAGAGCATCTCCAAGGGGTATCTGATAGACAAACGCCGCGGGACCATAAAAAAGTCTTCTGCGGCTTTTTCCCCAGACCTTATCAATAAACTGGTCAAAGAAAGGAACATATGGAAAAAAAAAAACCTTTTTAGAAGGCCTGGCCCTAAGGAACCAGAGGAGACTGTCCACCTGAGGTTCTACATCCGCAGCATTTAGCTTGCGAGTGTCCCTCACTGCATCAATGAGTTCACAAAACAAGCGCCCTGTCATTTACTGACACAGAACTGGAGTCTTCCTTGCCAGGAATGTCCTGTTCAAAACCATCAAATATATTCAGAGCTAGGGTCCTGAGCGGTAGTGGCTAGGCCCATATCTGAATCAGCGCACACCCCCTTTTTTTTTTGTGGAAAAAACGTGGGGAGAGGGGCTTTTTTGCTCCCTTGCGCTCACACACTGCTTCCTCCTGGTCAGATTAATGATTCCAGGACTGCCGACAACTGGTCCCTAAGGACCGCAGGTGCAGGAGCACTGCCAGTTGTCCCTAACAATGTGAAGAAACAGGTGAACCAGACTCCAATATTGCCACCCTCTGAGACCTTATTCACGATTACAGTGAATAATACAGCCCACCCACTGGCTATGCTGGGGCTGAGGAGGGGATACCTGGAGTACTCACCACCCCTAGGTACCGCTGTATGAGCCGCGCTGTATGAGTCGCGCTGTAGTGCGGGTGCAGCCTGAGGTGAAGAATCTGTGAGGATGTGTGTAATTTGCGCCGTTCAGCAGCGCTGCTAGAGGCCGAAAACTAAACTGAAGCACCGCGGCTACAAGAAAATGGCCGCTGGGCACCAGTATAACTGTGTATTGAGCCCCAGCAAAATGGCCGCCAATGGCGCACTTTTTAAAATTAAAACACCGCGCCAATGGCGAACAGAAAAAAACACAGCAAGTCCCCCAGAACACTTCCCAAGCAAAATGACAGTCATGGAGCGGCCCCCCCCAGGGCAGAGTGACCCCCCAAGCATCCCCACACAGCACAACAGGGTGCAGAGAGCAGCATAACAGGGGGGAGACAGGGAGAACCCCCCACACACAGAAACACAGCCAGCATGTACTCACCTTGCAGCAGGAGAGACTACTTACCCGTCCCGCAAGAACCTTGGAGAACACCCCCAGTACCACTAGAGGGACTCACTGGCTTGTTTCAGACAGACCTATCACAGAGTCGTACTGCGTAGCTGTCGGCCCGGTCCACCGCGAGAGATACAGTAGGTACTGTTCGATCTTGAGAGAACCGCGGGAGCATGAAAGCAACCCGGCCACCCCTGGAGCCATGGGGTATGTCGTGAACTGAGTCTCACGCACACAAGGCGAGGATCAGCACGCTCTATGGTAGGACAGGGAAGACTACGAGGATACCAGTGTACCCAACCTGTTGCCCAGCCGACAGTTGATTGAAGGTCTCAAAAATAAAATAATAAAATTCCCAAAGGAATAAAATTTAAAAGTAAAATCTTCCAGGAGACTGGCTCCTGAGAGAGCCACGTCTTCTCCTTCTGCTAGGCAGAAAAAAACTGGGGTCTGCTAGCTGCAGGTGGGAGGGTAATGGGCTGTTCAGCTCTGGTTTGTTCTAGAATGTTTTAACATTTAACATTCTGCCTAGGTCTTCTCCTGCAAGCAGGGACATATACCCATACGTTCAGTGATAAGAGCTGCCGTGTCGGTCCATGGATGATAAGAGAAAATAGAAACATTTTTTTTCTATTTAATATCACTGTTGGTGCATTTAAGTTGCATATATAAAAAAGCAACGCGCACTATTGCTTCTCGACTACAATGGGTGCTAACAACAAATAACGCACACGTATGCTGTATCGCTGTAAATGTTAGGAAAAGGATAAATCATCATCATTAAATTTGTTTTTGTTTTTAGTGGTGGGTCATGGCAATGGCAAGAAATATACCGCTCAATAAGAAATAAAAAAAAAGTTTTTATTTTATTTTTTACATACTATTTTGGCCCAGTTTTTCTTTGAAAAAAAAAAAAAAAAGATATCCATTGCACACAGGCGCATAAAGCACAACGTTTAGTCATGCAACTTTTTTTCCCCTCTTTTACTGATCTGAACACAGGTTCATTGTTGTCTATGGGACAGTACACACAGCTGCTTAAAGAGGAAGTAAACCCTCTTGGCAAAAAAATAAATAAAAATACTCCCTGCAAGACAAAGGCATAATGAGCTAGTATGCATAGCATACTAGCTCATTATGAAGTACTTACCTGAGATGGAAGCCCCCGCAGTGGCCCTTGTTCGCCTCCTCCGACGCCAGCTCTCCCGCTCCAGCGCTTTGACTGTCCGGAGCCGGGATGACGCCACTCCCACGCGGGTGCCGCCACTAACGGCATGATGGCCGTCAGAAGCGGCACGCTCAGTGCGCCTGCGCCCGATGTCTACGGCGCATGCACCGTAGACATCGGTGCCGCTATTTCTGCAAATATCTCCTAAACCTTTTAGGTTTGGGAGATGTGTTGCACCTACAGGTAAGCCTTAATCTAGGCTTACCTGTAGGTTAAAGTGGTTGTAATGGGTTTAAGGCAGTCACACGGACGTAAACGTTTTACTGATCTTACTAACAATGTTTTTTTAGTAAATGCTTGTGTAAAATTGCCCTCCCCCAATACCGGCATTGCTACAGATTTTTTTGTTACAGATCTGAGAGCAGTGCATGTTTATGCACCTGTGAGTCTCCATTGAAAACAATGCAGCTGCATTCAGGCCTGTAAATAAAAAATGCTTGTAAAAGCTTTTTTTTTATGGTCGTGTGAATAAAGTCTAAAATTCAATAATGCAGCAATGTGTAAAGAAGTAAAAAATAGAGCGTGTAATGCTTCAGTGCAGTAATTTACACATACGCATGAATATTCAAGTGTATACACATATTGCAACACTGGCAGCTAGAAGAGGATGAAGAAGAATTGTACGCATACGTCCGTTTACATGTCTGTAATTATGTATGCATATGGTCTTTACAAAACATAACTTGTGCTTTTTACTCGGGATCTCAACTGAATCAGGCGTTGACGTGTATGTAAACAATGCAGTTCTCGGATTTGCTCCTTTTTGATGTGCTAAATATATCATTTAAAAGTGTTTAATTATATTTGTTCACCAAACAGAAAAAAATAGCTGTTCATCCAGCCAGAAATCTTGTGAGCTGACATCATGTAATCTCTGCCTTTGGACAGTTAGCATTGTTCCCTGCCATCTCTGTGGACTACTAAACACCTTCCCTGTTATGGAGACAATGCCACTCAGTACAATTGTCACCCTCAAAAAGTTAAGGGCAGGATTACCAGTTAAAATAAGGGGGGAAAAAGTATAAAAAAAGAAAACGACTGCAGCGCCCACATATAAAGACTGGAACAGCCACTTATATAAACACCAGTATTGAGTCATTTTGTAGAGAGGACTTTCTCCACAACAATTCTGTTTTGCTTAAAATTTTATAAATAAATGGAAAAATTCATACCCTTTGGCATGCGAGCCAGAGGTGGGTCACAGCATTCCATGTGAAATCCTCGATCACAAGAGTCGCAAAAAAGCATATTATCCTGCAAGAGAAAGTGAATGAAAGTTTAATCACTGGCGTTTAAACCTAATGGCTAAACTAAAAATAAATGAATGTGAACAGCCCTACAGAACTCACTGCATTTTTGCCTTGAATCCTACAGGCACTGCAAGTTTTGCATTCGATGCACTGCCACCTCAGTGCTTTTACATTAGAGGTGAGCTCTGGACAGAATTTTAAACACGTTGGGTGACCTGGAGAGTAAGAAAGTGCAAAGGGGTAATGTTATAGATTGCAGCCACCAAGAAAAAGAGCACAGTAACAAAACCGGAAGCAAAACATGTGCATCATTAAAGCATTACCTCCAATACAACACACTAATGCCGCGTACACATGGTCGGAAGCCTACGCATTACGGTTTGAATCTAAAAATATTTGCTGGCAACCAGGTCCTGGACCCGTAGGTTTACTTTACTGGTATTGTTATCTTAAGGTATTACTGCTGGTGTACATGATCTGGTTCCTGGGCAGGTGGCTTCTACACCCCAGAGATCCGTTTATAATAAAGTTTTATTATATTCAACTTTTTAATTAAATTAATATCATGAGTTTAAACGAATAGGATTTTAAAAAACGCAATCCAGTAACGCAAAATAACTTCTTGAAAGTAACACAAAAATTGGACAGAAAATAATAAAATATATATAACATTTTTTTTTAAAACTAAATATGCTGCACAATAATAAAAATAAATAAAACAGGCAAAACAGAATGGCAGAGTCTCTCTGTTTATGTAGACTTATTTTCACTTTTTCTTAATTATTGTGCAATACAGTTGTAATGAATAGAACCACCCAACAGAATGTCAAAAGGCTTCTAATCTGTTTCATGTAAAATGTATTTCTTGTTCATACATCACGGGACACAGAGCGGCATAGTCATTACTATGTGGGTTATATAGAATTACCTTCAGGTGCTGGCACTGGCAACTTCCAAAACAGGAAGTACCCTCCCCTATATAAGCCCCTCCCATCCGGGAGTACCTCAGTTTTTTGCCAGTGTCTAAGGTGTTGGCCAAGGTTAACATGTATTCATCTGGGCTTGTGTACAGGTTCTCTGGGCCTTAGCAAGCTATTCCGGATCCGACCAAAAAAGCTTCATAGCTAAACGGTCGGTACCCGGGCCTTGCAGAGAAGAGCAGGGTTTTGCCTGTAATGCCTCTCTTAGGAGGGCTGGACCCTGGGATCCAGAGCTCTGGTCATACCCAAAACCAAGAGGCTATCTGTGCAGGGTGCTATACAGGTCCAGGGGAGTGGAATCCTTGGGAACCCGGTCCCTGAAGGTCTAGTACAATGCCTGCCGTGAGAGGTGAAGTTTGGGCTTCTGTGGACCAAACAAAGTCCTGCGGCGGGGAAAAGGTAAGTGGGGGCCCCTCAGGAACTTGGTTCTATTGAGGGGACCCCCAAGCCTAATATGTCTTTCTGCCTGTTACCTAAAGGTATTCCCGCTAATAGCTGTATATGCCTAAGAAATCCTAGAAATGTCTTTTCATAAAGGAAGTTTTAAAAACTGTAAACCTAGAAATGTTTTTCATAAAGGAGGTTTTAAAAAAAAAAAAAAAAAAAAGACAAAAGTGCGGTACCTGTGTTTGTCCACTAGAGGCCGCTGTGGAACGTCTTTTTTTTTCTTGGGACTATTCCTTCCATGGTGAAAGTCCAGGCAGATGAGTGAGCTCTCTATCAGGGAAGCTGCATTCCTCTGTCATGCTGCCAAGTAGTTTCCTTCCATCCCTGAGTCCTGGTGAAACAGGGACCCTGGCTCCTCTCCCTACATGGCGCCAAGAGCGCACACGTGCGCGCGCGCACACACACGCTTTCTTTTTATAAGATTTAGCTTCAAAAAAGGGGGCGGAGCCTGGCGGATGACGCGCTCTGTGCGCCCAGCGCTTCTGCGCATGTGCGGGCGTCCCAGCAAGATAAAAGGACTCAGTCCACGCTGCTTGCTATGGACACAGAGCATGAAAAGGAGCTGGTAGCATGGTATAGGGGCTTACAGCGGGCGGCTGATACAGGCATCCCCAGAAAGACGCATTAGTAGACACCCACTGATGTACATAGCAGCAAATTGCATTAGACTATTTCAGTAAAGGGGTGTATTGCGGCTGGAATACCTCAGCTTTGAACTAAGGAATATGCCGCCTAAAAAACTCTGAGATATACCTCTCAGGAAGTGTAGGGGGTCTCCATCGGGCTCTGAGGATCTGGAGCAGTCATCTGCACCTTCCTCCCCTGAGAAATCAGAGGTTAATACCCATAAGGAACCCCCGGGAGTGCCAGGTACTGCGGCTGTCCTCAGTCCACCTGCTCCTGCATATATAACAGAGGAGGTTTTTACCTCAACTCTGGAGGGATTGGAGCAGAGATTGGCAGCATTGATCGCTTCTTCTCTACAGGAAAGAAAGCGCGCCAGATCTCCATCACCTCCATCAGAGTGCCTGTTGGCAGAGCAACAGTCCCAGGAAGGGACTGACCCACCTGAAGGGGATCAGGAGGAGGTTAACTCTGTTTTTGAGGAATCGACAGTAGATGAACCATTTTCAGCATCACAGACTGAAAAATTGTGGGTCCAGACCCTAACTGACATGGTTCGATCTGCATTTAAAATGCCTCTTGTTGAACCATCAACTACTACTGTCTCCTCGTTGGGGTCGCTAAAAGCTCCCCAGATTAATTGCTCCTTTCCAATTCATCCATTATTGGAAGGACTTATATACCAGGATTGGGAACATCCTGATAAACTATTTGTTCCACCTAAGAAATTTCAGGTGATCTATCCCATGAAGGAAAAATTCACCCAGAGATGGAATGTTCCTACGGTGGACGCAGCCATTTCTTCTGTGAACAAATCACTGACATGTCCAGTAGATAATGTTCAAATGTTCAAAGATCCAGTAGATAAAAAATTGGAATCTTTAATAAAATCTGCTTTTTCCACAGCAGGGGCTGTTACACAGCCAGCAGTGGCAGCTATTGGGGTCTGCCAAGCTTTAAAGGATCAAATGAAAATGGTCCTGAGGGATTTGCCAGACCAGCAGGCCCAGGCTCTGGCTGATCTGCCTAGAGCATTATGCTTTGCGGTTGACGCCATCAAGGATTCTATCCATCAGGCCTCCCGCCTCACGCTGTCTTTGGTACATATGCGTAGGCTTCTGTGGCTCAAGAACTGGTCTGCTGAGGCTCCCTGTAAGAAGCTCTTAGTTAGCTTCCCATTTCATGGAGAACGCCTTTTTGGCAAAGACCTGGATAAATATATCCAGAAGATTTCCAGTGGTAAAAGTACTCTCTTACCAATTAAAAAGAGGTCTAGGGGTCCGTCTTTTAAGAGGACTACCTCTCCTATCCCTGGGACGTCTGCTACTAAGCAGTTCCGACGGCCTCCTCGGTCAAACTCAGGAGGTAAAAATCAGGGACAGTCACAGGGTAATAAAAAGCCCTGGATCCGAAGAGGTACTAAACCAGCCTCCAAGTCAAGCCTATGAAGGGCTGCCCCCACTCAAACGGGTGGGGGGAAGACTTCAGTTGTTCACAGAGACCTGGCGGGAGACGATCAAAGACAGATGAGTGCTCTCCGCAGTAACTCGGGGATACAAGTTGGAGTTAAAAGAGTCTCCTCCTTCCCATTTTATGTGGTCAGGCATGCCAAAAGACCCTCTGAAAAGAAGGTGTCTCCTAGTGGCGTTAGAACAACTATTGCTCCAAGGAGTAATTATGGAGGTTCCTATGGAAGAGTGGGGGTTGAGTTTCTACTCAAACCTTTTCAGAGTCCCGAAACCAAACGGAGACATAAGACCCATATTGGACCTAAAGAGTCTAAACAAATTTCTAAACGTCCGGTCCTTCCGGATGGAGTCGATCCGATCGGTCACCGCTGCCCTACAGGGGGAGGAATGGTTAGCCTCGATCGACATCAAAGATGCTTACTTGCATGTTCCCATCTTTCCAGGTCATCAAAAATGTCTACGCTTTGCAGTAGAAGGGCGCCATTTTCAGTTCAGAGCCTTACCATTCGGTCTGGCCACAGCACCACGAGTGTTCACAAAAATTCTGGCCCCACTGTTGGCCGATCTAAGAACATGAGGTGTAACGATAATGGCATACCTACACGACCTGTTGTTGATGGACCACTCAGTTGCCAAGCCAGAAGTGGTAATTGTCGATACAATCAAGTATCTAGAATCTCACGGTTGGGTCATCAACCTGGACAAGTCAGCCCTACAGCCAGTGAAAAACCTGGTATATCTAGGGCTACGGCTGGATTCAGACCAGAGGAAGATTTTCTTACCTCTAGACAAGGTATCCTCTTTGAGGGGCTTGGTCCATCTGCTTTGTGCAAAAAGACGGCCGTCCATACGCCTGTGCATGAGGCTGCTAGGAAAGATGGTAGCATCATTCGAAGCTGTGCCATACGCCCAATTCCACTCAAGGAATTTACAGAGGGCCATATTGTCAGCCTGGAACGGAAAAATTCAGGCTCTAGACTTCCCGATGGCTTTGTCCCCTTCCGTTCGGAAGAGTCTCTGCTGGTGGTTGATCGCCCAGAATCTCCAGAAGGGAAAACCCTTCAGTCCGATATCCTGGAAGGTGGTCACTACAGATGCCAGCCTTATAGGCTGGGGGGCAGTACTGGAGCAATGGTCTCTCCAGGGCAGATGGTCAAATGTAGTAAAAACCCTGCCCATCAATCTCTTAGAGATACGAGCAGCCCGGTATGCCCTAGTAGCCTGGGCATCCAGACTCCAAGGGTCCCCTGTCAGAATTCAATCAGACAATGCCACAGCAGTGGCATATATCAATCATCAGGGAGGCACCAGGAGTCGTGCAGTCCAGAGGGAAGTAAGTCACATCCTGGAATGGGCAGAAAAGCATGTCCCATGTATATCAGCTGTCTTCATTCCAGGGGTGGAGAATTGGAAGGCGGACTTTCTAAATCGCCAACAGTTATGCCCAGGGGAATGGTCCCTTCATCCCGAGGTCTTCCGAGCAATATGTCAGCGGTGGGGAACACCGGATGTAGATCTGCTAGCATCCAGATTCAACGCAAAGGTGGACAGATTTGTCTCCCGGACAAGGGATCCCCTCGCTTGCGGCTCGGATGCTCTGGTGTTCCCTTGGAATCAGTTCAGACTGATATATGCATTCCCTCCGCTACAATTGTTGCCTCGACTCCTTCGCAGAGTCAGGTTGGAAAAGAAGCCGGTGATCTTGGTGGCTCCAGCGTGGCCCCGAAGGGCCTGGTACGCGGAGATCATCAAAATGTCTGTGGGGAGTCCTTGGACCCTTCCACGTCGTCCGGACCTGCTTTCGCAAGGACCGATATACCACCCTTCCTTACTAACTCTAAGTTTAACGGCCTGGCTATTGAATCCCACATCCTAAAGAAGAGAGGTCTCTCTAACTCTGTGGTATCAACTATAATCAATGCCAGGAAGCCTGTATCCAGGCAGATCTACTATAGAGTTTGGAAGGCGTACATCACTTGGTGCGAGGCCAGAAAGTGGCATCCACGTAAGTACGTCATAGGCAGAATTCTGGACTTCCTACAGTGGGCTGTAGACAGGAAGTTTGCCTTAAGTACTATCAGGGGTCAGGTTTCGGCCTTATCAATACCATTTCAAAGGCCCCTGGCTATGCATTCACTTGTCAAATCCTTTATGCAAGGGGTGACTCGTATTATTCCACCGATTAAAGCTCCCATATGTCCATGGGATCTAAATTTGGTTCTGTCGGTTCTGCAGAAGCAGCCATTTGAACCTTTGCGGCACATTTCCTGGGTTCTACTCACCAGAAAATTGATATTTTTAGTAGCCATATGCTCGGCTAGAAGAGTGTCGGAAGTAGCCGCCATGTCCTGTAAAGAGCCATATCTGGTTATTCATGAGGACAGAGTAGTGTTACGTCCTCATCCAGCCTTTCTTCCTAAGCTGGTATCGAGGTTTCACTTGAACCAGGATGTGGTTCTTCCTTCTTTTCTCCAAACCGAGCTCGGTAGAGGAAAAGTTATTGCATTCTTTGAATGTAGTAAGAGCAGTTAAAGCTTATCTAAAAGCCACTGCTCAGATTCGTAGAACGGATTCTTTGTTTATTCTGCCGGAAGGCCCCAAAAAGGGTCAGGCAGCGTCAAAATCTACTTTAGCCAAGTGGATTCGACAGGTCATAATACAAGCCTATGGCTTGAGAAGTAGACCGCCTCCGTTCAAAGTTAGGGCGCACTCCACGAGAGCAGTTGGAACTTCATGGGCAGTGCATCACCAGGCCTCCCTGGCTCAAATTTGTAAGGCCGCAACATGGTCTTCAGTACACACGTTTACTAGGTTCTACCAGGTGGACGTTAGAAGTCAGGAGGATGTCGCCTTTGGGCGCAGTGTGTTGCAGGCCGCAAAAGATCCTCATGCCTGATGGCGCCCAGCTTATGTATGGTGTATCCCCCTCCTCATTTGGCATTGCTTTGGGACGTCCCACATAGTAATGACTATGCCGCTCTGTGTCCCGTGATGTATGAACAAGAAAGTAGGATTTTTAAAACAGCTTACCTGTAAAATCCTTTTCTTGGAGTACATCATGGGACACAGAGCTCCCACCCCTCTTTTTGGGACACGTATTGCTTTGCTACAAAACTGAGGTGCTCCCGGATGGGAGGGGCTTATATAGGGGAGGGTACTTCCTGTTTTGGAAGTTGCCAGTGCCAGCACCTGAAGGTAATTCTATATAACCCACATAGTAATGACTATGCCGCTCTGTGTCCCGTGATGTACTCCAAGAAAAGGATTTTACAGGTAAGCTGTTTTAAAAATCCTACTTTTCCCTTGAATTGAAAAGTTACTGTGCAAAACAGTCATAAATAGAATGGCAGAAGGCCGTTATTCTGTTTCATGTAAACATATTTCGACTTCAATTGAAAATGAATGTGCAAAATACTATATAAATTAACTCAAATATTTCCATACACCGCAGACATGGTCTGCCTTTTGCTGGCAGTGCAGTGATATGATAAGATTAACAGCTAGAGTGGGAGTGAAATCTGAGGGAGGGGGAACTGACTAATTTTATTAAAAAAAATACTTTTATGTTTACTCATAAACTACCCCCACCTCCAGCGCTCACTTCGGCAGTCCTTTTAAAGGATTGGGGAAAGGTCCGGTGGGCGGAGGTCATGGCGGCGTCACGCAAAAAAGCCAGGCACTGGAGCAGAGTAACGGCCGCGGAGACAGAGCGGTGTCTGCATATTACGGCATGGCACTGGCAGTAATAATACGTGTTAATTAAGCTTTTCAGCCATTATTGGCAACTTTTTCTTTTTCTTTCCATCGGCAAAATGCAGATAACCCTATTTTCGGCTGATAATTTGGGGCGGCCAATATATCGGTGCAACTATATCAATTTCATATCTAGGTTGAAAAGCAGTCATTAACAGAAACAGTTGTGTAGGAGGCTTAAAACTGGGTAAAGAATAGCCAAACTCTAAGGTGAGGTTGTGGAAGACCGTTTCAAGTCACAGGTCATACACTATGGCAAGATTAAGCACAGCAACGAGACACAAGGTAGTTATACTACACAGCAAGGTCTCTCCCAGGCAAACATTTCAAAAGCAGACTGGGGTTTCAAGATGTGCTGTCCAAGCACTTTTGAAGAAGCACAAATAAATTGGCAATGTTGAGAACCGTAGACGCAGTGGTCGCCAAGGAACCTAATGCTGCACATTAAAGACAGATCATGCTTACTTCCATTCAACATCGGAAGATGTCCGGCAGTGCCATTAGCACAGAACAGGCAGAAACCAATGGGACCCAGGTACACCCATCTACTCTCCAGAGAAGTCGGTCCAAAAGTGGTCTTCACAGAAGAATTTCATCCAAAAAGCCAAACACATACCTCTGACGCGGAAACAAGGCTAAGCGACTCAATTATGCATGAAAACATAGGAAGTGGGGCACAGTGAAATAGCAGCAGGTGCTCTGGACTGATGTGTCAAATTTTGAAATATTTGGCTGTAGCAGGAGGCAGTTTTGTCACTGAATGGCTGGAGAATGGTACAAAAACGAATGTCTGCAGACAAAAATGAAGCATGGTGGAGGCTCCCTGCAAGTTTTGGGCTGCATTTCTGCAAACAGAGTCAACGATTTGGTCAGGAAATGGTGTCCTTATTGCTGAGAAGTACAGGCAGATATTTACTCACCATGCCATACCAGTATGGTGGGGTGTGATTGGCTCCAAATGTATTCTGCAGCAGGACAAGGACCCCAATCATACAGTCAATGTCATTAAGAACTATGTTCAGTGGAAGTGATAGTTTGACCCCACAGAGCCCTTAATCACAACATAAATCGAGTGTCTGGAAATATATTAAAAAACAGAAAGATTTGAGGCAGTCTACATTCACAGAAAATCTGCAGTTAGTTGTCAAAAATATTTTGAACAACCTACCTGCCGAATTCCTTCAAAAAGTGTGTGCAAGTGTAGCTAGAAGAAGAATTGAAGGCAAAGGGTGGTCACACCAAATGATGATTTGATTTGGATTTCCCTTCTGTTCCTTTACTTTCCATTTTGTTAATTGATAAAAATAAACTATTAATAGAGGAAAAATATATATTTTTTCTTTTTTAAATAACAACATCCATACTCACCGAGGCGGATGCAGCATCGATTCAATGCTGCATTTGGCCCCTGCCTCTCTACGCTGAGAAATGAGCGATCAAATACTGCTGATCGCTCAGTTCTTGCCTCCGCTCTGAGCAGAGTGGTGGTGGTCAGTCGCTGACTATCTACTCTGCCCCTTCAACGCTCACTGGAGCGCCAGGCTATGGAGGAGGGGGCACGCGCAACGCGGTCAGTTGCTCAGCAGTGAGGTGCTGAGTCAGCTGCCGGTCCAGGCTACAGCTGATGTCAGCCGACAGCGAACTTTGGCCACAGGTCTGCAGAACGAAAGCTCTGACCAAAAAAGCTTTGGCAACACTTCTCCTTTAAAGTGGTTGTAAACCCACTTACACAACATGCACCTACAGGTAAGCCTAGATTAAGGCTTACCTGTAGGTGCATGAAATATCTCCTTAACCTACACGGTTAAGGAGATATTTGCTTTTAAAACCGGCGCAGCTGACGTCACGTGCATGCGCACTAGCGGGCCGGCTTAGTAGCCGGATTTCTTAATGGAGTTAGCCAGCCCGAGCGCGCATCCGTGTGACGTCATCGCTGCTCCGGGGCCAATCACAGCGTTGGAGTGGCGATACACGGAAGGGACATCGAGGTAAGATGGCGGCGGAGGTGTCCGAGCACCGATGCGGGGGCTTCGGTCTAAGGTAAGTAATTCATAATGAGCTAGTATGCTAGTCATACTAGCTCATTATGCCTTTGTTTTTCAGGTTATTATTTTGTTTTTGTTTTTTGGGGGTTTACAACCACTTTAACACTTCTATTTCTGAAAGCATTCTTAAGTTACAGCATTTTTTCACACCTGCCTAAAAAAACTTTTACACAGTAGTGTATATATACAGTAACTATATCCTACTCACTAAATGGAGGGGATTAACTGCTTAAGGACCGCCGCCTGTACATATACGTCGGCAGAGCGGCACGGACAGGCATAACCACGCACCTGTACGTCCCCTTTAAGATGCTGCCGTGTGGCCACGCGCGTGCCGCCGGCCTCCGTGGGTCTCGCGGACTCGATCGTCGCGGGGACACCCGCGATCGTCTCACGGAGAGATACAGCGGGGAGATGCTTATGTAAAACAAGCATCTCCCCGCTCTGCCTAGTGACAATGACACTGATCTCCGCTCCGTGTAGTCAGAGCGGAGATCAGTGTCATGTCACACATAGCTCATCCCCCCTACAGTTAGAAACACTCATTAGGGCACACTTAACCCCTACAGCGCCACCTACTGGTTAACCCCTTCACTGCCAGTGTCATTTTCACAGTAATCCGTGCATTTGATCGCTGTAAAAATGACAATGGTCCCAAAAATGTGTCCGATGTGTCCGCCATAATGTCGCAGTCATGATAAGAAAAAAAAACAAAAAAAAAAACGCTGATCGCGGCTGTGACGGGAAGGCCCGGGGAACTCAGAATCGCTTAGAAAGTATGAGATACCCTTGCTTCAGCTCCCCCAATGCCTCTTATGTGTCAACCACCCTGTGTCTCTATTAGGGGCACAGGGTGAATGAAAACCCCGATATGGTCTATGATAGCCATATTCAATGCTGCACATACATTGTATCTAGATTGGATGTGTACTGTGAGGGGGGGGGGGGGGGTTGTGTAATCATTGCTGTGAGGAGTTAAGGTGATTTGCATTCTATTGTCTTTTATGAATTAAGTCTGCTACTGTGACGATGTGGATTGGAGCTTGGTAGACCGTCTGGCTGCCTATTATGGGATGTTTAAGTGTCTTGCTGTGAGGAAAGGGGGAGGGAATCACTCCAGCAACCCCTCCTGCTAAGACTGTTTACTGAAGGAGAAGTTTGAACACACCTGACCTGTATCACCATTGTCATTGGACAGTTTAACCCACCCTGTTCCCCAAGGATGGGAGGGAAGGGTTTTGAAGAGAAATGTGTTACCATGTGTTTTGAAAATAAAGTCATTCCCTGTTTTGGAACTTGAATACAGAGCGTTGTCTCGTATCTGGGGGGAGAATCATTCGTATGGGGTCTTATTCGGCTGGTTGGAGTGTCTGGTGGCTGTCGTGTGGTGGGAAAGGGAATATCCTAACGGTGTTAACCCCTTTCATACTTGGGGTGCCATTACAGCGGCCATAACTAGTAAAACAAAAATTATTAATAAAAATGCCATAAAACAGCCCCCTATTTTGTAGAAGCTATAACTTTTGCGCAAACCAAATCGATAAACGCTTATTGCGATTTTTTATATATAAATATGTAGAAGAATACGTATCGGCCTAAACTGTGGAAAAAAATAGGATTTTTGTACTCATCGTAAAATCCGTTTCTCTGACGTCCATGGACTGACACAGCTGGATACTGTAAACGTGTGGGTAGATGTCCCTGCTCGCAGGAGAAGATCTAGGCAGAATGTTAGAAACATACATTCTAGAACAAACCAGAGCTGAACAGCCCCGCCCAGGGGGGCGGTCCCTCCGGAGATTACCCTCCCACCTGCAGCTAGCAGCCTTAGTTCGTAACAAAGCAGTACAAACCTTAAAAGGAAGGGTGGGTGCTGTGTCAGTCCATGGACGTCAGAGAAACGGACTTTACGGTGAGGACAAAAATCCTATTTTCTCTTATCGTCCATGGACTGACACAGCTGGATACTGTAAACGTGTGGGACGTCCCAAAGCAGCATCAGAAGGGTGGGAGCAGTAGTAAAGGAACAACCAAAACTTCTCCGTTGAGGAGCTCTGCTCGTTTGGAGTGGAGTTGCAACATTAAACAGCGGCCTGCAATGCTTTGCGGCCGAAGGAAGCATCCGAAGATGCAGCCACATCAACCTTATAACATTTTGAAAAGGTATGAACGGACGACTAGGTTGCCGCCTTGCACACTTGTGCAACCGACGCTTGATGTCGGAAAGCCCACGAAAGCACCAATTGCCTTGGTGGAATGCGCCGCAACCGGAAAGGGAGGCGCCCGCCCCTTAAGGGCATAGGTCTGTATGACGGTCTGCCTGATCCACCTAAAGACGGTGACAGACGACACCGCTCGGCCCTGTTTTGGACCAGAGACAGACACAAACAGTGAGTCAGACTTCCGAATGGAAACAGTAGCAGACAGGTACACCCGTAAGGCTTGTACCCATCTTAATGTATGAAGCGCAAACTCTCAGGGATGCGATGGGTGAGGACACAAGGACGGAAGAACAATGTCCTCCTTAAGGTGAAAGGCCGAGACCATCTTTTGAAAAGAAGGACGGTCGTGGGCGCAACACCGCCATATCCTTATGGAGGACCAAATAAGGCGACTTGCAGGACAAGGCCGCCAACTCAGACACGCGTCTAACCAAAGTAATGGCCACTAAGAAGGCCACCTTCTGGGACAAGGTCAAGAGAGGAATCTCTCTGATATTCTCAAAGGAATGTTCTTGGAGAACCGAGATGCATCAAATTCAGATCCCAAGTAGGGAGAGGAGGCTTGACAGGGGGGATCACATGGCGAACCCCCTGCACAAAAGGTGCTAATCAAGGAATGGCCCGGTAGTGGTCGTTGAAAAAGACAGCCCGGGCCAAAATCCGACCCTCAATGGTATGCAAGGCCAGCTTTTGGGTCACACCACGCTGTAATAACAGCAAAATCCTGGGAACGCCAGGACGCCAATCAAGTTCCTTGCACATAGCGATGTAAGCCATCCAGGTACGGTGATATACCTTTCTGGAAGAAGATTCCTGAGCCAACAAGATAGAAGATATGACCGAATCCGAGAGACCTCGGTCCTTCAGCACCTGGCTTTAAACAGCCATGCCGTTAAAGCCAAGGACTGTAAGGCAGGATGAAGTATGGGATCATGAGACAGAAGGTCCACCCCAATAGGCAGTCGCCAAGTAGATCGGCATACCAATGTCACCGTTCCAGAGCAATGAGGATCACCGGACTGGCCTCAGCCCCTACTCTGCGAAGCAGGCGAGGCAACAACAGTAGCGGAGGGTAAGCATATATCAGGCGATACTGCCCCCACGGGCTACCAACGCGTCTGACGCGTCTGCCCAGGGGTCCCTAGACCTGGCAACGATCTTGACACCTTGCGAGTGAGTCGAGAGGCCATAAGGTCCACATCCGGTGGAAACACCTCCGGATGCAAGGACTCTTCCCCTGCAATGCACACGGCCGACAGGACCGTCTTGCAGCGAGATGTATGAAAATCCCAAAGAGACTCCGCAATGTATTGGAGAAGAGAGGCCCCCGGTGTACCGGGTGCCTCAACTGTTGGTCAATAAAAGGCAACTTGACAGAGATTCCCTAGAAACTCGGTCAGAGGACCAGTACCTCAGCCTCCACAGGTGGCGCAAACCCACCCCGGGCATAGAGACCCTAAAGGCTAAAGCAGTTGCAGTGCACCTGCTAGTCGACTGATAGATGAAGCAGAGGCTTTTTCCCAGTCATTGAGCTACAGAAACGCCAGAGACGCAGCCACTAGCGGGCGTAACGCTAACCTCAGCCTGGCGAACACAGTCCAAGCCAGCGCTTCTGATCACCACTGAAAGCAGGTGGAAAGTGGTACTCCTGAAACCAGGGATCCTTATGACAATGCTCCATCCAGCAGCTACCCATGGATAGGTGCTGATTGTGCAAACAATAGGATTTTTATAACAGCTTACCTGTAAAATCCTTTTCTTGGAGTACATCATGGGACACAGAGCGGCATAGTATTTACTATGTGGGTTATAGAGCTACCTTTAGGTGATGGACACTGGCACACTCAAGACAGGAAGTCCCCTCCCCTATATAACACCTCCCATACCGGGAGTACCTCAGTTTTGTAACAAAGCAATAAGTGTCCCCAAAAGAGGGGCGGGAGCTCTGTGTCCCGTGACGTACTCCAAGAAAAGGATTTTACAGGTAAGCCGTTATAAAAATCCTATTTTCTTTCTCGTACATCACGGGACACAGAGCGGCATAGTATTTACTATGTGGCACGTCCCAAAGCAATGCCAAATTGAGGGGAGGGAGACACCATACATAAGCTGGGCACCATCAGACATGAGGATCTATTGCAGCCTGCAGCACACTGCGCCCAAAGGCGACATCCACCTGGTAGAACCTAGTGAACGTGTGTACTGAAGACCAAGTTGCGGCCTTACAGATTTGAGCCATGGAGGCCTGGTGATGTACTGCCCATGAAGTTCCAACTGCTCTCGTAGAGTGCGCCCTAACTTTGAACGGAGGCAGTCTTATTTTCAAGCCATAGGCTTGCACAATGACCTGTCAAATCCACTTGGCCAAAGTAGATTTCGATGCTGCCTGACCCTTTCTGGGGCCCTCGGGCAGAATAAACAAAGTATCCGTTCTCCGAATCTGAGCAGTGGCTTTAAGATAAGCTTTAACTGCTCTTCCTACATCCAAGGAATGTAATAATTTTTCTTCTACCGAGATAGGCTTGGGAAAAAAGGAAGGAAGAACCACATCTTGGTTCAAATGAAACCTCGACACCACCTTAGGAAGAAAGGCTGGATGAGGACGTAGAACTACTCTGTCCTTATGGATAACCAGATATGGCTCCCTACAGGACATAGCGGCCAATTCTAACACTCTCCTAGCCGAAGATATGGCTACCAAAAAGATCAATTTCCTGGTGAGAAGAACCAAGGGAATGTGCCGCAAGGGTTCAAATGGTTGTTTCTGAAGAACCGATAGAACCAGGTTTCGGTCCCATGGACATATGAGAGCTTTAACTGGTGGGTTAATACGGGTCACCCCTTGTAAAAAGGATTTGACAAGAGAATGCGTAGCTAGGGGCCTTTGAAAGAGTATTGACAAGGCCGAAACCTGACCCTTGATAGTACTTAAGGCTAACTTCCTGATCTACAGCCCACTGCAGGAAGTCCAGAATTCTGCCTATAACGTACTTACATGGATGCCAGTTCCTGGCCTCACACCAAGCGACGTACGCCTTCCAAACTCTATAGTAAATATGCCTAGATACTGGCTTCCTAGCATTGATCATAGTAGATACCACAGAGTTAGAGAGAACTCTCTTTTTTAGGATGTGGGATTCAATAGCCAGGCCGTTAAACCTAGAGTTAGTAAGGAAGGGTGGTATATCGGTCCTTGCGAAAGCAGGTCCGGACGACGTGGAAGGGTCCAAAGACTCCCCACAGACATTTTTACAATCTCCGTGTACCAGGATCTTCGGGGCCACGCTGGAGCCACCAGGATCACCGGCTTCTTTTCCAACCTGACCCTGCGGAGGAGTCGAGGCAACAATTGTAGCGGTGAGAACGCATATATCAGTTTGAACTGATCCCAAGGGAACACCAGAGCATCCGAGCCACAAGCGAGGGGATCCCTTGTCCGAGACACAAATTTGTCCACCTTTGCGTTGAATCTGGATGCTAGCAGATCTACATCTGGTGTTCCCCACCGTTGACATATTGATCGGAATATGTCGGGATGAAGGGACCGTTCCCCTGGGGATAACTGTTGGCGACTCAGAAAGTCCGCCTTCCAATTTTCCACTCCTGGAATGAAGACAGCGGATATGCATGGGACATGCTTCTCTGCCCATTCCAGGATGTGATTTACTTCTCTCTGGGCTGCACGGCTCCTGGTGCCCCCCTGATGATGGATATATGCCACTGATGTGGCATTGTCTGATTGAATTCTGACAGGGGACCCTTGAAGCTTGGATGTCCATGCTTTTAGGGCATACCGGGCTGCTCGCATCTCCAGAAGGTTGATGGCCAGGGCCTTCTCTGTTTCTGACCATCTCCCCTGGAGAGACCATTGCTCCAGTACTGCCCCCCAGCCTACAAGGCTGGCATCTGTAGTGACCACCTTTCAAGAAATCGGACTGAAGGATTTCCCCTTTTGCAGATTTTGGGGAATCAACCACCAACAGGGACTCTTCCGAACAGAAGGGGACAAGGACATTGGAAAGTCTAGAGCCTGAACCTTTTTGTTCCATGCTGACAGTATGGCCCCTTGCAAGTTCCTTGAGTGGAACTGGGCGTATGGCACAGCTTCAAATTATGCCACCATCTTCCCCAGCAGCCGCATGCACAGGCGTATGGACGGCTGTCATTTTGCACAAACCAGGTGGACCAAGTCCCTCAAAGAAGATACTTTTGCCTGGGGCATGAAAATACTTTTCTGGTCTGAATCCAGCCGTAGCCTCAAGTATTCCAGACTTTTGACTGGTTGAAAGGCTGACTTGTCCAGGTTGATGATCCAACAGTAAGTTAGTTTGGTAAATTAGTGGTCCATCAACAATAGGTCGTCTAGGTATGCCTTTACCGTCACACCTCGGGTTCTTAAATTGGCCAACAGAGGGGCCAGATTTTTTGTGAACACCCGTGGTGCTGTGGCCAGACTGAAAGGTAAGGCCCTGAACTGAAAATGGCGCCCTTCTACCGCAAAGCGTAGAAACCTTTGATGACCTGGAAAGATGGGAATGTGCAGGTAGGCATCTTTGATGTCGATGGAAGCTAACCACTCCTCCCCTTGTGGGGCAGCGGCTACCGACCGGATCGACTTCATCCGAAAAGACCGGATGTCCAGGAATTTGTTTAGACCCTTGAGATCCAATATGGGCCTTACGTCCCCGTTTGGTTTCGGGACTCTGAAGAGGTTTGAGTAGAATCCCAACCCCCATTCTCCTATAGGAACCTCCATAATTACTCCTTGGAGCAACAGTTGGTCTAATGCCAAAAGGAGAGGTCCTCTTTTTAGCGGATCTTTTGACACGCTTGACCTCATAAAGTGGGGAGGAGGAGACTCCATTAACTCCAACTTGTATCCCAGAGTTACTGCGGAGAGCACCCATCTGTCTCTGATTGTCTCCCGCCAAGTCTCCGTGAACAACTGAAGTCTTCCCCCCACCCGCTTGAGTGGGGGCAGCCCTCCATAGGACCGATTTGGAGGTTTAGTACCTCTTCGGATCCAGGGTTTTTTATTACCCTGTGATTGTCCTTGAGTTTTACCTCCGGCACTTGATCGGGGAGGCCGTCGGAACTGCTTAGAGGCAGACGTCCCAGGGACTGGAGAGGTAGGCCTCTTAAAAGAGGGAACTCTAAACCTCTTTTTAACCGGTAAGAGGGTACTTTTACCGCTGGAAATCTTCTGGATATATTTATCCAGGTCCTCGCCAAATAAGCGCTCACCATGAAAAGGGAAACTAGCTAGGAGCTTTTTACAGGGAGTCTCAGCAGACCAGTTCTTGAGCCATAGAAGTCTACGCATATGTACTAAAGACAGTGTAAGGCGGGAGGCCTGATGGATCGAATTCTTGATGGCGTCAACCGCAAAGCATAATGCTCTAGGCAAAGCAGCCAGATTATGGGCCTGCTGATCCGGTAAATCCCTTAAGACCAGTTTCATCTGATCCTTTAAGGCTTGGCAAACCCCGATAGCTGCCACTGCTGGCTGTGTTACAGCTCCCGCTGTAGAAAAAGCAGATTTTAACAAGGATTCCAATTTTTTATCTATTGGGTCCTTGAACATTTGAACATTATCTACCGAACATGTCAGTGACTTGTTCACACAAGAGATGGCCGCGTCTACTGTAGGCAAACTCTACTTTTGGGTGAACTTCTCCATGGGATAGATCACCGAAAACCTCTTAGGAGGAACAAATAGTTTATCAGGATGTTCCCAATCCTGGTAAATAAGTCCTTCCAGTAACGGATGAATTGGAAAGGAACAATTAGTCTGGGGAGCTTTTAAAGACCCCAAAGAGGAGACAGAAGTAGCCGACGGTTCAGAAAGAGGCAATTTAAATGTCGAACCATAACAGTTAGGGACTGGACCAATAATCTTTCAGCTTGTGATGCTGAGAATGGTTCTTTCACAGTCGACTCTTCTGAGGCAGAGTCATCCTCAGCCTGATCCCCCTCAGGCAGGTCAATCCCTTCATGGGGCTGTTGCTCTGCTAACAGGTACTCTGACGGAGGAGACGGAGATCTGGCGCGCTCTCTCTCTGGTAGGGAAGTAGCGATCAATGCTGCCAATCTTTGCTCCAATCCACCCAGAGCTGAGGCAAAAGGAGCAGGTGAACTGAGGGAAGCCACAGTACCTAGCAAACCTGAGGGCTCTCTATGGGTACCAACCTCTGATTTATCAGGGGAGGCTGGTGCAGCAGAAGCATGCCCCAGATCCTTAGAGCCAGATGGAGACCCTTTTTGCTTCCTAGGAGTTTTAGTCCCGGAGCCCTTGGACGGCATATTCCTAAGCCCAAAGCTGAGGTATTTAGCCAAATACACCACTTACTGATCTATAGTCTAGCGTATTTGCTGCTATGTATATCAGTTTGTGCTCACTGATGTGCCTTTCTTAGGGGATGCCTGTATCAACCACCTGCTGTATGCCTTGCTTTTAGCTTGTCACCAGCCCTTGCTCTGTCCACTCCACAGCCAGTCTCACAGAAAACTGCGCTTTTAAACTGGGTGGGACGACCGCACATGCGCAGAAGCGCTCCGGCGAGCACAGAGCGCCATCCACTAAGCCCCGCACCCTTCCGGCCTACTTCTCATATACTGAGTATGAGCGCGCACCATCGACGCTACACACATGACAAAAGCATGTAGGAACAGGGAGAGGAGCCAGGGTCCACTGATTACAACAGAGCCCGGGGACGACAGAGCACATGGCAAGCATGACAGGGGATATGCAGCTTCCCTCAGCGAGAGCTCATCATCTGCCTGGACTTACACACCAACAGGAGGAATAGCCCAAAAGACATCCCACAGCGGCCTCTACTGGTATAATACAGGTACCGCACATATGTCTTAAATCCCATGTGAAATCAATTTCTAGGATTAGCAACTAGGCATATATATAAACCAGTGGGAATACCGTCAGGTAAAAGGCAGAAAAAAAAACACATTAGGATTGGAGGTCCCCATAGAACCAAGTTCCTCAGGGACCACCACTTACCTTTTCCACGCTGCAGGACTCTGTTTGGCACAGAAGCCCAAACTTCGCCTCTCACGGCGGGCAATGTCAGTAGACCTTCAGGGACCGGGTCCCAAGGATCACCACTCCCCTGGACCTGTATAGCACCCTGCCAGATACCTCTTGGTTTTGGGTATGACCAGAGTATTGGATCCCAGCGTCCAGTCCTCCTAAGAGAGGCATTACAGGCAAAACCTTGTCCTTCTTTGCCGAGGCCCGGGTACTGACCGTTTGGCTATGAAGCACTTTGGACGGATCCGGAATAGCTTGCTTAGGCCCAAAAAAGAACCTATACACAAGCCCAGATGAATACATGTTTAACCGTGGCCAACACCTTAGACACTGGCAAAAAAACTGAGGTACTCCCAGTATGGGAGGGGTTATATAGGGGGACTTCCTGTCTTGGGTGTGCCAGTGTTCATCACCTAAAGGTAGCTCTATAACCCACATAGTAAATACTATGCCGCTCTGTGTCCCGTGATGTACGAGAAAGAAACATAGTTTATACTGTGTATTGCGTCAAACGCGCAAATAGAGTGTGGGAGGAACCCCACCCAGCTACAAAGAGCATAATACAACCACATACGGCGTATGTAGTTAAGTATGTGTGGATAAACCTATTAAACACGTTTATACTGTGCCAGCGACGAAGGCGCGCACATCATCGGGGCTTGGGCGTAAACCAGCCACGCAGATTGCGTACACAACCGTGTAGGTATGTTAGCCTGCGAATAAACAAACTGCACATGTTTATACTGTGCATAGCGCCGAAAATGCGCACACCATTGGAGCGCGGGGGAGAAACTGGAGCACCCAGATGAAACCCACGCAGACTGCATACGCATACCGTGTAGGTATTATAGTATGTGTGCTAAACATTTTGCACAAGCCTATGTGTGCATAGCACCAAAGGCGCGCACACCGTTGGCGCGTGGGAGGAACCGAAGTACCCCACGCATACCTAGAGAATGCAATACCTACAACTACTGTGACTGTATTTAGTGTTGTGTATAAACATAATGTGTATGTTTACACCGTGTATTGCACCAAAGGCACGCATGTCATGTAGCGTGGGCGGAAACCAACACAGACTGCACAGACATACCGGGTAGGTATGTTAGTATGTGGATAACAAATCGCACAAATTTAGGCTGTGCATAGCGCCGAAGCGCCCATACCAATGGAGTGTGGGAGGGAACCGGAGTGCCCGGAGGAAACCCACACAGACTGCATACACATACCGTGTAGGTATTATAGCATGCGTGATAAACATTGAACATGTTTAACTGTGCAGAGGGCCAAAGGCGCACATACCGTCAGCGCGTGGGAGGAAACTGGAACACCCGGAAGAAACCCACGCAGACAGCACACAGATACCGTGTAGGAACGATAGCATGTGAATAAACATATTACACATGTTTATGCTGTGCATTTCCATTGGAGCGTGGGGGGAAACCGGAGTACCCGGAAGAACCCCACGCAAACAGTATACCCATACTGTAAACATGTGTAGTATGTGCAATAAACATATTGAACATGTCTATACTGTGCAGAGAGTCGAAGCGCACGTACCATGAGAGTGCGGGAGGACACCGGAGCCCCCGGCGGAAACCCACGCCGACCCAGAGAGTATAATACATACATATACTGTGAATGTATCTGGCGTCGTGCATAAACATATTTTGTACGTTTATATCATGTATGGCACTGAAACACAGCATTGGAACTTGGGGGGACACCCACGCAGACACAGCGACCAATAACACATACATACACTGTGAATGTATGCAGTTTAGAGGTATAGGATAAGTTTAAATTATGGCGCAGAGGCGCATAATCTTCTCTGTATCATTCCAACCTGCTTGACTGTGCTGCCGAAGCAGCATGCAGGCAACCTCTGATCCTTAGACCGTGTGTCTGTCAGAGCTCAGAGCATTCCCCAGGAAATGGCGGGAAACCACAGGTGCAGAGACCCTGTTGTTGCCTCAGGACATCACACAGAAGGCTCAGAGGGTCTAGAGACATAAATTAATAAAGTCCCCCCACCCCCCCACCATGCTGCACCGACCAGAGGGAGGGAAACACAGTGTACCACTGTATCATCCATGCTGCTCTTGACACAGCGTGTAAGGAAAACAGTGAGGAAGCTGTGTAAAAGAAAAGCTTGAAGGAACCAAGGGAAACAGCGTCCACCTGAGGTACCTCAGCCACAGCACCCAGCTTGAGAGTGTTCCTCACATCATCAATGAGTTCACTTACAAGCGCCCTGTCATTCACTGACACAGAACTGGAGTCTTCCTCACAAGGGAATGTCCTGTTCATAAACATTAAAATATTCAGAGCTAGGGTCCTGAGCACAGTAGCTAGGCCCATATCTGAATCAGAGCACTCCTTCACTAAAGATTTTTGTGGGGGGAGGGGGCTTATAGCTCCTTTCGCTCGCACACCGCTTCCATTCTGACAAGGAATGATTCCAGGACTGCTGACAACTGGTCCATAAGGACCGCAGGTGCAGGAAACATATGAACATGTTTAACTGTGCAGCACTGCCAGTTGCCCCAGGCAAGTGTGGAGAGCAGGTGTATCAGACTCCATAACGCCACCCTCTGAGACCTTATACACTATACAGTGAATATACAGTCCACCCACTGGCTACGCTGAGGCTGAGGAGGGGATACCCGGAGGACTCACCAACCCTTAAGGACCGCTCAGTCCTGCTGAAGAAACCGCGCTGTGAGCCTGAGGAGAGTGAAGAATCTGTAAAGAGATTGTGAGGAGATTTGCGCTGCAATGACCGCCGCTAGAGGCCGAAATCGAAAGTAAATGCGCGGCGGCTACAAGAAAATGGCCGCCGGCTGCAGCTATAACTGCGCCATTGAACCACACCAAGATGGCCGCCGAGCGCGAAATTCAAAGCTCTAATGCGCGCTAATGGCGCACGCAACAACCACCTCAAACAGCGCTAATGCGCATGCTAATGGCGCACGCAATATCACTTCACACACCAGAAAAACTGACCCTCTCTCCAGAACCCACTACAGACATGAGCACCCAGCCAGGCCAGAGTGACCCCCAAGCACAGCACCAGTACAGGGTGCAGAGAGCAGCATAACAGGGGGGAGACCGGGAGAAACCCCCCATATAAAGAAACACAGCCAGCATGTACTCACCTGCAGTAGGAGAGACTACTTACCCGTCCCTTTCAGGGACCCACTGGCTTGTTTCAGACAGACCTATCACAGAGCAGTACTGCGTAGCTGTCGGCCCGGTCCACCGCGAGAGATACAGTCAGTCAGTTACTGTTAAATCTTGAGAGGACCCCGGGAGCATGAAAGCAACCCGTCCACCCCTGGAGTCATGGGGCATGTCGTGAACTGAGTTTTACGCACACAAGGCGAGGATCATCACGCTCGATGGTCGGACAGGGAAGACTACGAGGATACCAGTGTACCCAACCTGTTGCCCAGCCGACAGTTGATTGAAGGTCTCAAAAATAAAATAATAAAATTCCCAAAGGAATAAAAATTTAAAAGTAAAATCATCCAGGAGACTGGCTCCTGAGAGAGCCATGTCTTCTCCTTCTGCTAGGCAGAAAAAAAACGGAGGCTGCTAGCTGCAGGTGGGAGGGTAATGTCCGGAGGGACCGCCCCCAGGCCGGGGCTGTTCAGCTCTGGTTTGTTCTAGAATGTATGTTTCTAACATCTAACATTCTGCCTAGATCTTCTCCTGCGAGCAGGGACATATACCCACACGTTTACAGTATCCAGCTGTGTCAGTCCATGGACGATAAGAGAAAAAATGATTTTTTATATATTTTTTGGGGATATTATAGCAAAAAGTAAAAAATATTGCATTTTTTTCAAAATTGTCGCTCTAGTTTTGTTTATAGCGCAAAAAATAAAAACCGCAGAGGTGATCAAATACCACCAAAAGAAAGCTCTATTTGTGGGGGAAAAAAAGATGCAAATTTCGTTTGGGTACAACATTGCATGGCCGCGCAATTACAAGTTAAAACAGCTCGGTGTGAAATTGTAAAAAGACCTCTGGTCTTTAGGCTGACAAATGGTCTGGGGCTAAAGTGGTTAAATGCTTAAGGGAGGCGTTATGGAGTGACATCACGTCTAGCCGCTGTTTAGCGTGTGTGGCCTTTTGGCTAAGATATTCCCGATCAGCAAGGAAGCGGTGGCATACACATTTATTTTCATGTCGGTTGTTGAGTGCATTTATGTCAGTAGCAATGGTTGTTTTTAAATTCAATAAAATCTTTTAAATGGAGGGCATTTGGATGTGGCGTTAATATCATTTATATTAAAGTGGATGTAAACCCGATTTATGAAATTTGACCGAAACATATCTGTAGTGTTTACTCATCTCTTGCCAAAGTTCTGTGTCTTTCTGTTGCTCGGTTCTTCTGTCATCAGCATGATCACTTTTGGCAAGTTCTCAGACAATGGAGAAAAAAAAACACCCTGAAATTTGTGTCAGGGTGGGTGCTATAAATAGATTAGCAGAGAGCTGGTCTATTCACAGCACAACTCTGCACATTCTGTCTTTCCTTCCTTCCTTACCCCATGTCGTGTGGGGGTGTGCATCGTTCCTCAAATCAGCTGTCACACAGCATATGCCAAGAATCCACACCAGTGGTGAACAGGAAAGAAAAAAAAAACCTCTAACACGATGTTCACTTTCTAAAGAATATAGCAAGCTGAAGACAGCAGATATACATGTAAAACGTACACAGAGATTAAACAAATCTCCCTTCATATCATTTGAGGCTGTTCAATTCACTGGGTATATGAGGGTTTACATCCAATTTAAAACCAAATCTAAGTGAGGAACACTCTGCAATATAATACCGAGTAACCTTAAGATTTATTTGGGAGGAGAGGTGGAGCATTTATCAGGAATTCCCATTAACGATGGAGACATGGAGTGACTTCCTTCTGTGACATATCAAAGTGCCTGCTTAGACTGCTTATAATCTTGAGGTCGAATGCCCCCCCCCCTCCCTCAAACAATATATACCACCAGCCACTACACTGATCATTTTTACAAGCAGACGTAATTACCACAAAGTGCACCATTTTTTGAAGATAATAAACTTTTTATGCATGGTTGCGTCACCGATATATTATTCATTCACAATTTTATGAAATTTTTTGGCAACATTTACTCTTTTATGTAGCTTACTGGTGCAATAGGCAGGATTACTTGGGGTATTAGCACTGCACAATATTTGACATATTTACACTATTTTCTGTGAAGTGATACAAAGGGTGTGCTGGCTTGCTTTTACACATATGCAAACACTAGCAGTTTGTAAAGTTGTCAAAGTAGTCAAGCAGGGCTTCACAGAATCAGAGCTTTCTTCAGCTTAAGCCTGAAAATGGCATTAGAAAATGCACGAACATCCAATTGGAAAAGCTTAAACATGGTAACAGAAGACCAGGAGGCAGCCTTGAATATTTGAGAAATGGATGCCTTGTGAAGCACCATGAAATCTGGCAGAGTGCTCCTAACAGAAATGGGGAACCTAATCCATCACACCATACACTGGAATGATCACTTGTTTCATCCTAGGAATGGTGGAAAAGGAAGCGGGGAGCCCCCCTGCAGGAACCTCCTGCAAGGACAAAGACGGATTGCTGAAAGGAGGCTGTAGGTGAGAGGTAGACTGCCTCAGTGTGCATCCATCACACCATACGCTGGAATGATCACTTGTTTCATCCTAGGAATGGTGGAATAAGAAGCAGGGAGCCCCCCTGCAGGAACCTCCTGCAAGGACAAAGAAGGATTGCTGAAAGGAGGCTGTAGGTGAGAGGTAGACTGCCTCAGTGTGCATCCATCAGACCATACGCTGGAATGATCACTTGTTTTATCCTAGGAATGGTGGAATAAGAAGCAGGGAGCCCCCCTGCAGGAACCTCCTGCAAGGACAAAGAAGGATTGCTGAAAGAAGGATTGCTGAAAGGAGTCTGTAGGTGAGAGGTAGACTGCCTCAGTATGCATCACATGAATACAGTGGAAAATAAGGATCTTGGGATACTTTGGAGAAGGACATAAGGAATAAAAAAGGACACATGCCCTGGCTGACAGGGAAGAAGAGAACCACCTTAGGGATAAAAGAGGCGTTGGACCCCAGGACAACCTTGTCCTTAGGCAACAGAAGTAAAGGAACTTTACAGGATAAGGTAGCTAACTCATAGACCCTGTGCACAGAGGTTATAGCAATGAGAAAGGCCACTTAAGTTATGTCAGACAAGATAATATCCCTAATGGGTGAGAAAGACGGCACCTGAAGGGGGAAAAAGAACCAGGGAAACATAAAAGGGGAAACAATGTGCCCAAATACCCATACAAAGGCTTTAACTAAGGGTTGAGAGGTCAACGTTCTCTGAAAAAGAATAGTCAAGGCTGATATTCGCCCTTTAAAAAAAAAAAAAAAAAAAAAAAAGGTACTGCAGGCCAGACACTGGTCTAGGCCAGAGAGAGGAAGGACAGAATGATTCACACAGAGAAATGTGATGAAATTTCCTGGTCTAACACTAAGCAAAAAGGGCTTTCAGGTGTGATGGTAGACTGAGGTGATGGAGATGGTGAGAAGTTGACATTCTAGCCTTCAAGTGGACATGGAAGACTGATTCTGATAGGATCCTATCCCAGCCATGCAATTAAAGCCAGCGACCAAGAACAGGATGGAGAACCAGGTCCTGGGACAGAAGGTTTGGACAATCTTAAGGAACCACAGAGTCTGCCAGGAGTACATTTGAGTACCACGTACACCTGGGCCAATTCGTTGCAATGGGAAATCACCAGAATGCCTGTCACCTCCATGCTGTGGAGCAAGACCCGGCAAAAGTAAAAAAGGTGTAGATCACATGAATCTGATCTTACAGATTCACAAGAACATGCACTGCAAAGGCCTCTGGGTCCATGAACCTGGAGACAAACCTGTCCAGTTTGTTGTTGAACCTGGATGCCAGCAGATCCAGGAGTTCCCCACCTGCAGCAAAGGGTTTACAACACATCCAGGTAGAGAGCCTATTCCCTTAGATCCAGTTGTTGACAGCAGAGAAAATCCACCATCTGATTTTTCATGCCTGGGGTGCGGATGACAGAAAGGTGCAGTTCCTCACAAGTGAGAATTAAGTTTACTTCTCTGAGTGGCACGAATTCTGGTTCCACCTTGATAGTTTATGTACTGCACAACCATGGCATTGCCTGACTGGATTCTGATGGAATTTCTCCAGCCCTTATGTTGCATATTTAACTTTGCTGAAGAGGAGGCATAACATTTATATATACACACACACACACACACACACACACACACACACACACACACACATTATAATATTTCATAGTTTTGCAGCTGGACCACAAAGAGTTGAGACAACAGTCTAAAACAGGGGCCTCCAAACTTTCTAAATAAAGAGCCAGCCAGTTTATTATCCTTTCAACTTTAGGGGGGGGGGGGGGAGGCTGGACTGGTTGTCCCCAGCAGAGGGAGAAAAAGTCCCTGCGTCAGTGGGAAGATAAAATGTACATAGTGCCTATGGTCATTAGTAGGTAGAATAGTGGCTCATCATTGGTTTGAGGCTGGGTTCACACTGGTCCGACAAACGCTCCGACATTGGGAGCTCATGTCGCATGACGTGTGAAAATGAATGTTTCCCTATGGGACCCGTCTTAACTGGTCCGACACAAGTCGGTCCGACTTTGAAAATGCTCCCTGTACTACTTTGGTCCGACTTTGATCCTACTTCAGCCCATTGAATATCATTGAAGTCGGATCAAAGTAGGATCCTTGTCCTAACCATCCGACTTGTGACATCCGACATTGTGATTACAGCAGCAGTAAAAAGAATTTACCTCACACTGGGATTGTTTTGATTGGTCAAAGAACAAGTCAGACTAGCACAAAGTCAGATCAATGTAGTATCCTGTTCATGAAAGTCGGATGGATGTAGGACCAATGTAGGACTGATGTCGCAGAGCAAAGTAGGATGAATGTTGTATGACTGTCGTGTAGTACAAGTGTGAACCCAGCCTCAGTGGAAGGAATAGTATCCCATTGTTGTTTTCAGTGCAAGTAAATGTGCCCAATTGTTTATCTTGTTGGTGTCAGTGAGACGACTAGTGCCTCATATCAGTGGGAGGAACTGTGTCCCAAGGGCCGGATAAAGACAAGCAAAGGGCAACATTTGGCCTGTGGGCCGCAGTTTGGGGACCACTGGTTTAAAAAGGAAAGAATAACTGGTCCTGAAGAACTGCTTTGTGTGGGTTGATGGACTAGTTAGTGGTGCTGCATATCTGTTTTGCTAACTAAAACTCCAATCAGATCTCTCTCCTAAAGTATGGTAAATGTTTTAGAGCTTTGGGGAGAAGTAGTAAGATACTTGCCTGAAGGTTGGAAAATAAATCTGTAAATGTGTTTCCTTGTCAATTTCTACAGGCTTTGTATCCAACAAAGCTGATAAACATTCAGCTTGGCTTGTGTCCTTCTACAGTCCAAAGTGACTGATTTTAAGGCTGAATTACATTACTGCAAGATACCGTATTTTTCGCACCATAAGACGCACCTGACCATAAGACGCACCTAGGTTTTAGAGGAGGAAAACAAGAAAAAAAATATTCTGAACCAAATGGTTAACTAAAATATTTTCCAGTGCCCATGAAATGCAGCCTGACCATTGCCATAGTAAACGCAGCCTGACCATTGCCACAGTAAACGCAGCCTGACCATTGCCATCAGAGGGGACGCCGTGGGAAGAGGACGCCGTGGGAAGAGGACAGAGGGGACGCCGTGGGAGAAGGACAGAGGGGACGCCGTGGGAAGAGGACAGAGGGGACGCCGTGGGAAGAGGACAGAGGGGACGCCGTGGGAAGAGGACAGAGGGGACGCCGTGGGAAGAGGACAGAGGGGACGCCGTGGGAAGAGGACAGAGGGGACGCCGTGGGAAGAGGACAGAGGGGACGCCGTGGGAAGAGGACAGAGGGGACGCCGTGGGAAGAGGACAGAGGGGACGCCGTGGGAAGAGGACAGAGGGGACGCCGTGGGAAGAGGACAGAGGGGACGCCGTGGGAAGAGGACAGAGGGGACGCCGTGGGAAGAGGACAGAGGGGACGCCGTGGGAAGAGGTCAGAGGGGACGCCGTGGGAAGAGGTCAGAGGGGACGCCCTGGGAAGAGGACAGAGGGGACGCCCTGGGAAGAGGACAGAGGGGATGCCCTGGGAAGAGGACAGAGGGGACGCCCTGGGAAGAGGACAGAGAGGGACGTTGTGGCAGTCAATTAGGCCTAAAGGATATCAGGTTAGGCACTTCCTAATGGCTCAGTCCCTGGGAATAGTAATGGATAATGGCCAACAGGCCCTCTTACCAGACCCAGCGAAATCGCAACAGTGATATCTCTGGCTGGACGTTTGCTCACTCTGGGTTGCCCGCTGTGACTCTAGTCAGTAGTGTAGCATGTCTGTATCCTGGCAGTGGCTCGGTCTTTCTCCCTCTCTGGTGGTGCGGGTACAAATGTGGCTCCCTCTTTGGCGGTGCGGGTACAGCGTGGCTCCCTCCCTGGTGGTGCCGGGGTACAGCGTGGCTCCCTCCCTGGTGGTGCCGGGGTACAGCGTGGCTCCCTCCCTGGTGGTGCCGGGGCACAGCGTGGCTCCCTCCCTGGTGGTGCCGGGGTACAGCGTGGCTCCCTCCCTGGTGGTGCCGGGGTACAGCGTGGCTCCCTCCCTGGTGGTGCCGGGGTACAGCGTGGCTCCCTGGTGCGGGGTACAGTGTGGCTCTCTGGTGGTGTCCCCCAGCAGAGTATTCTCTTTTGCGCCTCTTTTAACACCCCCTCCCTCCCCTCCAGCAGAGTGCTTGCATGCTGGGGGAACTGGTGCCAGAACTCTGCAGTGACTTAATTTCCCATGATGCCCCCAGTGTCTTCTGATTGGCCAATCATGGGGAGGGAAACAGTGGGCAGGAAGCTGGGTGGCGGCCCAGCAAATCCAATTAGAGCCGCTCTCTCTTTCTCTTCGGCTTACAGAAAGGGAAGGGGGCGGTGGGGGAGATATACAGACAGCCCGCAGCTCTCCTCTCCCTGCCGCTGCTCTATTTGCCAGAGAACTCGGCAGCGGCGCTGTGACAGGGAGAGGAGAGCTGCGGGCTGTCTGTATATCCCCCGCCGCCCCCCTTCCCTTTCTGTAAGCCGAAGGGAGAAAAGAAAGCGAGAGCGGCGCTAATTGGATTTTCCGCAATGCGAGCAGTGTAAGGGGCTTTGCCAGCGGCGGCGGTCAGGGGATTCCAGCGGCTACGGGGAGCGATGAGAGTGGATGGCAGGGGCGGTGCCAGCGACGGCGGGGCCTGTCATGTATTTTGACTATAAGACGCAGGGACATTTTCCCCTATATTTCTGGGGGAAAAAAGTGCATCTTATAGTCCGAAAAATACGGTAATCTAAAGTTTATTTTGATCACATCAACATTACAATGTAATCAAACACTTTCATCTATCAGGTTATATATGTAGCGCCCTCCCCAAAAGGTTGGGACGCTATCTCAAATTTAGAGGGATGTCTGGGCCAGTAGTTGTGCTCAAACTGTTGAATTATATTGAGATTTGCCTCTATTCTGGCTGTGGTGCTGCCTGGTAGCATTTTCCCTTGTTGCCTGTGGGTGGCGCTGCCACCTCGGGCTCATGTTGGAACGCAGGCAGACCATGGTGTATTGAGTGTCCCCTCTCGGCGGCGGTTCAGTGGGAGTGGTCAACCCGCTGTGCCTGCTGGGAGGGGATACTTAAGGGGCAGACACCATTGTTCGGGGTCTTTGCCTCGTGGCCCTCTGGGTGCGAGGTATGTTGCGTGTGGTTCTGGTCTCGGGGCCACGTAGGCCCAGCTAGTCTGGCTGGGGCCTACATTTGGAGTGGGTATCCCAAGCTGTCTGTCCAAATGGGAAGGAAGCTGTCTTAATAAAGGAAAGCAGGGGAGGACCTGCCCTGGAGGAGACTGGCAAAGTGCTGACGTTTTGGGTGAGGCCTGGTAACTTTGTTGAGGAGGGATCCACTATACCACAAGCCCTGCAGTTTGCCAGACTGGCTTAAAGGCTCTTTTGCTGCATGGTGGGAAGTTCCGGACTTTGAAATCCTGTGGCAGAGGATTCCTGGACTATCCTTTTGCTCAACTTAAAATAGGTCTGTGGCAGAGACCCACTTCACCTTGGGCAGTCTGTGGCAGAGACTGCCCTGCTGCTGGTTCGTGTGTCATCCCGGCTGCTAGACCATGTGAGAGGGGACTATCCAAAGTCATTCACCACTCTCAACGTTAGAGTGGTTATTGGTCACCTGAACCGATGTTTTGCATTTTTGTGCCGAGTGCCTGAAACTTCCCATGCTTTTCTTCTACCTTCTACTTCCTCTCAAAGTTATACATGCAGAAGAAAATAAAGCCTGACTGTTGAAGGTTTTACATCTGTGTGGACATTACATTTACTACAGACTTTCCTACCCGGACAACGAAGCTGAAGAGGTAACGTGCAAAACCCAAAACTAACCAGCAGCTCCTACGGGGGTAGTGCTACTTATGGTAGGTAGAGCAAATAAAAAATATCATCTAGTTTAACATACAACTTCATTTCTTTCAAGACTGCTAGAAAAAGTGGCTAGTGTAAAATAAGTGGCCTCAGGTGAGCAACAGCAAATGTTTGCATAATGTTAGCTATAGCCCTAGGGAATAAAGCTACATGAAAAGGATTGCACTGCAAGGAAGGTATAACATTCTTACTCAATAACAGCCCAGGGAATTGCAGAATCTTAATTCAGCAAAATACAGATACTGGATTTACCCGTTCTATCTTGGGTCAGGCCTGTTAGGCACCCCCTGTGAAGTGAGCAGTCAGACAGAAGAGATTAGTGCACTGCTCCCACATGATTAGACGGCAGAACAGTGACTTATTCTGAAGCCGCTTCTAAACACAGCACATTACGTGGGACATCGGAGGAGCTAATTAAGGATAATTTGATCTTAATGAGGCAGAGCGAGGATCAGCTGCTAATGCTGAAGGAAGCTGATCCATGAAAGTCGTGTGGAGTTCTCTCTCCACTGTGAGCACAAGGAAGAATAAAGGTTTCGTTTTCTATCCTATGAAATCCTCCTGAAATACCAGAACAGCTTACTTCTACAGGCACAATCTCTACAGAATAATAAAAGAACTGTGCTTGTTCAAAATAAGGGGGGGCGGGGGAAGCAGAAACTATAAATGTTATACAAACACTGAATAAAGTGGAAAAGAAAAAAAGCTGCGCTACTATAAAAAAAAAGTGATAAAAAAATAAATAAATTGACATACCGTATATACTCGAGTATAAGCCGAGTTTTTCAGCACATTTTTTTGTGCTGAAAATGCCCCCTCGGCTTATACTCGAGTCACCTTTTTGCGCCTGATCTCCCAGACTTTGGGGACCCAGTACCGGCCGGCAGTAGGTCTCCTGGACCCCAAGCTTGGCACACATGTAGCCCCACTCTACAAGTGTGCAAAGTTTGTCGTCCAGGGGACCTACGGCCGAGGAGCACCGACTTTTCAAAGCCGGGCACCCCTTCCATAGACTCCCATGTTAAACGGTCATTTCTCCAGTGATTTTGGGGACACGTTACTGGCCGGTCGTAGGGTCCCTGGACACGAAACTTGGCACACATGTAGCCCCATTTCTACTCTACAAGTGTAAAAAGTTTGTTGTCTGGGGAGCCTACGGCCGGGGAGCACCGATTTTTCAAAGCCGGGCACCCCTTCCGTAGACTCCCATGTTAAACTTCAGTCTAGTCATGGACACAGTGAGGCATGGGCACAGTGAGGCATGGGCACAGTGACGCATGCACATGGACACAGTGAGGCAAAGTGAGGCACAGTGAGGCACATACTCGAGTCAAAAAGTTTTCCCATTTTTTGTGGTAAAATTAGGTGCCTCGGCTTATATTCGGGTCGGCTTTTACGGTAAACTCAATGTAAGAGGTCAATGAGGACCTACAGTGCAAAAATCAGGGAAACAAAACTTGCAGTCCATATATCATGTATGAAAACCAAGTGTATATTTGCATATAGTCCATAAACTTTAAATGGGTCTCCACTGTGCAAATGAACCCACAGCATCCAGAAAAAGTGGTGATAGGAAAGGGCTTCCACCTTAATAACACACTGCCGCTTACCAGAAGTGCATGATCTCTTATTACAGGAGATCAGTCAGTGCATAAACCGATAATCCCAATAAAAAGGTGTCTTCAGCAGGCGGCGCTACTTGCTTGAATGACTCGTGAGCAATAGCCAATCAGGATATGCCACATAAATGAAAAGAAGGCTCGCATAGCGTAAAATCCTTTAGACTTTTAATAAGAAGTAATAAAATGTACACTTACAGACGTAAGATACAACAAAGCATGTAAAACGATCGAGCCGGCCGACTCCTCATTCTGGCTGCCCGTATCTTCCGGGTCTAGCGTATGACGCGGTGACGTCAGAACATCGCTTACCCAACGTTTCGTCTCAGCAGGGACGTGGTCACGGGATACGGGCGGCGTCCTGATTCACCGCATATTTACACAAAGGGGGATGGCTTGGCTTTGCTGTGAGTCCCGGAAAGGCAGTTCGAACGCCATTTTGCTTAATGGAAAGGGGAGGAACAAACCAATCCATTCCAGTAATGTGAGGGAAAGGTCGGCACTCTCCCACACTGAGGTGGAGACCCGACAAAACCACCCAAACATGGGCAGTATGTTTACCATAAAAGCATTTAATAAATTTGCATAATAAATAGATATGCTAAAAAAATGGTCTAGTGAACTTATTCACACAAACCTGACTCAAATCAGAGCTAGATCATGTCCGCATAGATAAGGCACAAACCTAGGCACTACCAATCTGAAAGCAGATGACCGCAGGGTCATCTCAGGATACCTCATCCAAGGAATTTGATTATAGATAAATTATCAATAAGTTTACTAACTGGGACGGCCAATGTCCGACCACTCAGGACTCACATCAAGTTCACATAGCATATGCACAAATAGTGCAATGCAAGCTCCACCAATGTTTGTGGGTAACATCCGGGGAGCATGTAATTATAAGTATGCTAAAATTTTAATGTACAAATTTCTTAAACGTAATAAGTGTAAAAAATTGATTGGAATATTGAGCCACAAAAAGAATACATAAGTTGGTTAATACTATTCGGAAAAAATTATCTCTAGGAATTATCTATGAAGCAATGTCAACATCAATATTGAGCCCAAAGGGTGTGTAACACTTGAGTTTATGCACCCACGCCATTTCTAATTTTGAAATGCTTCTAACTAGACAGCTACCCCTCCAGTGGGGGCTGTATTTGTCAATGCCTAGGAATATGGTATTTAGTAGGGTCTCTATTGTGTACTTTTAAATAATGTTTTGATACAGAGTGTTTGGTGAACCCTCTTCTAATGTTGTTTATATGCTCATTCAAGCGCACCTGAAGTGGACGCTTGGTCCTGCCCACGTACTGAAGGCCGCATGGGCATTGGAGCATATAAACAACTCCCACCGTGGAGCATGTAATAAATGGTTCAATAGTGTAGCTCTTCGAAGTGCACATAGAACTAAAACTGGGAGTTCTCCTAGCTCTGCACCCATTTAAGGAGCAGACCTGGCATCTCCTGCATTGGTAATACCCAGTTAAGCCCGAAAGAAACATAGATCCAATGGCAGGAGGATTAAAAATATTCGGGGCTAGTTTATCTTTTAAAGAAGGTACCCCCCAATCTCTACAGAATCTATAAACATGCGTCTAGCTTGGGATTTCAGTGACTTAACATAATTTAGGTTATGCACCTAAACAGATGTTTAGCAAGTCTGTAGCTTCATTAATTCAGCGCAGGTTAAATCAATCGGGAAGCAAGTGAAACATAATAGATCAAATGTCTCACTCATTAAATGGTTGTCATTAATACTTCGGAAATCAAAGCTACCCTTAAACATGTCGATTTTCAGATTAATTTATGTTACTTTTTTTTTTTAAACCCAACCTGCTTTTAGCTGGAGACAAAAAACATGCAGGGCAAAGTAAGCCGCCGCCAAGAGCACACGTGGCTGGATGCAAACTAGTGTGTTTACAATTGGTAATAGTATGTACTCCTCAGTAAAAAAATAATAATCAAGGAGTTAACAAAATGTTAAGAAACTGATCCAAAAATATTTAATGGAAAGAGAATGAATTTAATTGGGATGTCAAAGTAGGAAAAAAAAACCTTGACAATTCCCAGGGTGACTGAAAAAAAAAAGCAAAAACTGGTGGGGAGAGGGGCGCTGAAATGCCAGGACTATGGTTAGGTAAAACGGATGCTGCATGAGACAAATGTGATCGGAATTTTTTCATCGGAGAAAAAGAGAACATGTTCGCTTTCTAAATTCCGACGGAAAAAAGTCCGATGTGGCACACACACACGTCGGAATATCCGATGAAAAAATTCCGTCTGACTTTTTCCATCGGAAATTCCGATTGTGTGTACAAGGCATTAGTCGTGCTGGCTTGTGAGAAAGGTGAACTTCACTCAGTGTCCCCCTGAATGATTTAACTTTACATTCTAAAAAAAAATGTTCACACACACACACACACACACACACACACACACACACATACATATATACATAAACACACACACACACACACACACACACACACACACACACACACACATATACATACACACACACATATACACACACACACATTTTTCAAATAGTCAAAAATGTATCTCCATTAAAGACGAGTTACCGCGTTTACAAGCATTTGACGTTTCAAATGCCTCTGAACATCCGTCCTGAAAGCATTTTTTTGCTTTCCAAAAAATGCTTCTAAACTCAACTGCCTAGAAACAACTATAAATGACCTATTGTACATGTACTGATAAGATAACTGAGGAGAGTTTAGGGGCAGCTGAAAAAAAAAATGCCCAACTGCTTCTAAATGTCCGTTTACCAGCAGCAGTGTACATGAAGCCTTAAAGTGGTTGTAAACCCACTTTGACAACTTGCACCTACATGTAAGCCTAGATTAAGGCTTACCTGTAGGTGCAAGAAATATCTCCTTAACCTACACGGTTAAGGAGATATTTTCAGAAAACACTGCACCGATGTGTACGGTGCAGTGCGCATGCGCACCGTAGACAACGGCGCAGGCGCACTGAGCGTCCCGGCATAATGAATGGGACATGCCGGGATTATGCCGGTCCCGCGCGCACACGCGGGAGTGACGTCATCGCCGCTCCGGCCAATCACAGCGTCGGAGCGGCGATCAAAGGAAGAAGCTCCGAGGGGACATGGTGGCGGCGGCGGAGGGGAACGAAGAGGACTTCGGGGGCTTCGATTTCAGGTAAGTGCCACATAATGAGCTAGTATGCTATGCATACTAGCTCATTATGCCTTTCTCTTGCAGGGTGGGGGGTTTACTTCCTCTTTAAAGATCCAGACAGCAAGTCTGGTTTTCCAAAAGCCCAAGCTCTCCAGAGAAATGCATCAGTTTACATGGATGAGACAAACCACTTAAAGCCCAACTCCAGGAAATGTTGTTTCCCCTTGCAGTATCCAATGGGTTAACTGCTCATTTTGTCTAGAGGTGAACACAGAGCCTATACACATCTGATCCTTCAGAAAACTGCGCTCCCCACGTCCAGAAGTGGACTGTTCCTGACGTCTTCACTTGCAGAGCAGGTGTATGGGCTTGATGACATCACAAACAGTCCACTGCAAAAAAGAGGAGGTGGGGTGGGTTGCAGGAGCCAAAGGGATTGATCTTGTGCTGGGAGGATCGAAGGTTTAGGAGAGTATATTTCTACTTTAGGAACCCATAGACAAGAACTAACAGTTTACCTATGCAGTGCGGGCACAGCTCCACTGAATAGGAAACAAAAAAATATATATGTGTCTGCAGTTCTGCTTTAAAACTGGCAGGAGTGTTTAATATGATCAGCTTTTATTTATTCATGCAAAACCTTTATACCACATGGGAAAAACAACTGTTTTCTGTAACCAATTAAAAAGTGTGAGCTGGAGTTTGGCTTCAATTCTTTAGTGTATCTAAATCTGCTAATAAATTTACCACTACCCTCCCCCCAGACGGACAATGGTGTGAATCCACTAATACAGGAGGTGTGGTACTGGCCAGATCACCAGGTGAAAAGAGAAAAAGGCCAAAGAAAGAAAAACTGATGCAGCCACCACATCTAATAATTGCTAAGCTGCAATAAAACATATGAAGTTCTTGAAAAATCATTTAGGTAAGCATATTGATTGATGCAAACTGGCACTGCAAAATTTGGCCTGGGTATCTAGGCATCACTCAAAACTTGACATATCCCCTGGAACACCAATAAAAAGGTTCAAGATCAACTTTCCTGCACAAAAATATTCCCCCACACCATATATTTCAGCATCCCCAGCTCATTACATACCACTCTATAGGCTATGTGTGGCCTGTCTGCAAAATCTCCTTGGTAGCTGAACCTCCTCCATCCTACCTAAACAGAAGAATGGGCCATAAGTTAGAAACATGCCTCCAGCAGGCACTCTGGCTTGTTCAAATTGCATGCAATCTTTCTCGCTCTAGCAGTGTTCTGTTGTACAATGTTGAGCTCACTTGCTGCTGTTAGAGGGAGAAAGCACACTACGCATGTGTGCAGTTTGATTGAGCCTGAGAGCTTGGTGGGGTGCACTTCTAACAGCATGTCCTACTTTAACAGGGGGAGGTAAACATGTCAGGATAGGCTTGCTAATAGTACAGACATGGGCCAGCAAGTGTCCTGGTAGATGTGCACACATGCATGCCTGTCACTAGTACTGGTGCAAAATGGTCCATTTTAACAGGGCTGCTGCACTGGCCCATTGTGATATTATTTTACAGGATTTATATAGCGCGAGCAGTTTGTGCAGCACTTTATTCCGTTAAATATTCTGGTGTCCAACTTCTGTTCCTGACCTGGCTTGCCTCTGACCAAAATTTATACACTACATGCCCTGACCTCAGTTTATTCCTGGAATCTGCTCTCATCTCCTGCCTTGCTTGATCCACTTCACTGTTGCGGACCTCAGCCAATGTCCTGACTACTCTTCTGCCTGCTGTCTATGCCCAATCTGATCGACTGTTACCCACCCAGCGTGCCTGACCCTGCATCCTGTCTGCCACGGCACGGTCTGTCAAGTACACCTTTCGCTTGGTTCCTGTCTGCCCACTCTACATCAGCAGTCTGTTGTCAGCCAGCCAAGCAACTGCCAGCTCTTGGTCTGCTGCATCCATCCACTGTCAGCTGCTTCTGTCTTATCCATGGTGAAGCATCAGCTACCTACCTGCGCAGCCTACTGGACTCACACCTCACGATGCTCTTGTGGCCCCTGTCTCACTCAGTGGTCTTTGAGCCGGAGTTGTAAGAGAAGCCTCCACTTCACGTCAGGCTCTATAACCAGGTACGTGACACAGGGTATGGATACCTGGGAGTTTTTGTAGACAGGCCAGTCTAAAGAAATGGAGTGGAAAAGTAACACCTTTTTAAAAATACAGAGCGATGGTATGCAATGAGCTGGGTATTCTGTAATGCATGGGGGTTTTGTTGGAAATGTGGTGGAATGGTGAACAAACCCACCCATAACTCTACCTAGAAAGGAAAATCCACCATAACTCAGTAAATGGGTAAAAGGAGCAGTTGCCACATAAGCAACAAAGAAGCCAACTCTTAAACAGCCGCGTAGATTTACAGTGGGATTTTTTTTGCACAGAGCAGCCCCAATCCTGCTTTTCCTGGGTCCCCTGCTAGAATTCCCAGCTCCTCCCCCTTTCTGAGTGCCCCAGAGGAAGCCGCTTGCTATGGGAACACTTGACACTTGTGCAGGCTCGATCCCAAGCCAGGCTCTGTGTAATTGACACACAGTACAGCCAGCTCGGCACAACTCTTTTCACACATGCTGCGATTGAGAGCAGCAGGAGCTAATAGGTCCCACTTCTGCCTGCATGTCCAGTGAGGAGAGAGAGAGAGAGGAGAGCCGCTGCGCTCTGGCACAGCACTGGATGTAGTTCTGGCTCAGGTAAGTATTTGGCCGGGGGGGGGGGGCAGGGTTGCCAACTTTCAGTAAATTTACAAACAGTTTGCAAAATCTGTAATTTTTGCATCTGTCTGTTAATGTCCATTATGAACATGCAGGCTGCATGTCCATAATGGACATTCATGGGTAGATGCAAAAATTACAGATTTTTCAAACTGTTTGTAAATTTACTGAAAGTTGGCAACCCTGGGGGGGGGGGGGGGGGGTGGTTAACTGAACACAGAAGATTTATGCCTTTACACTCACTTTATTAAGTCAACTACAACCCACAAAGTGTTATGAAAAAGCTTTAACGGGAAAGGCATTGCTAGAAAAAATAAAATTCTATTTGGGAGTATGCCACAAGGCGTGTGGGAGACACAAAGACATGGAAAAAGTTTTTCTGATCTGAAAAGGCCAAAATGTAACCTTTTTGGCCCTAGCGCAAAATGATGTGTGGCAGATTTTGTGGGTAGATTTTCAAGTCGTTGTAAACCCTTACATATACATGCAATGAAGTGATTATCCTCAGATGATACACAGAAGAAACAAATCCTCATACATACGTTGTATCTGATAATCTGCAGCCATTTGTCCTGTTCAGTCTTTTACAACACAAAAAATCAACACAAGATCTGGCAGCATCTCTCAGCAGCAGAAAGCAGGGGGCTTCTGTATTCACACACTGCACAGCTCAGGGAAAAGAACTCTGGGCCCAGACTGGAGGGAAGGAACATACCCCCTCTACACTGCCAACAAGCACAGCTGTGAATATCAGCCACAGGCTGTGTACTGGAGCTCTCCCCCCTCTCCCACCAGTTTTCTTCTAGTGTTGGGGAAAACTGTCAGAAGTGACTTGTGCTGATAAAAGAGGAACAAGGCAGCAGAGAGAAGTGACACTCAAGCTTTGGAGAGAGGCAAGTACACAATATGGAAGGATGTTTTTTGTTCATATAAAAATCTGTGGTAAGGAGTGTTTCCCACCAATGATCCCTTATCCAGCCTAGCAGAGAAGAGCAATTTTGCTTTGAAGAATGGACAGATATGGTAAGAACCAGATGTGCAAAGCTGCTAAAAACGTTCCCTATAAAGCTGGCAAAAGTGGCAAATAATTATTTACCAACAAATATGTTTTCTGTTTAACATACTGTATTAAAATACATTGCATGAATCAAAAATGTTTTTGCAAAATTAAAGGAGGGTGAACACTTATGCAAAGCAGTATACATACATGCTTACACTTTGGAAATATATACTAAGGGCTCTTTCACACGGAGGTCCGTTCAGGTCCGCCTGTCAGTTTTTTAGGCGGACCTGAAACGGATCCTCCATGCACCCCTATGGAAGCACGGATGTCAGCGGAGACATGTCCGCTGACATCCGCTCCGCCAAAGTGTGACGGAGGAAAACCCTATTTTTCCTTCCGTCGGCGGAGCGGATCGGATGACAACGGACTCTACGGTCCGTCGTCATCCGATTCCCCATAGGGGAGAGCGGCGCCCAGTCATCCGTCGGCTCAGCGGGGATCAACGGAGCGATCCCCGCTGAGCAAGCGGAGCTTCACGGGGCGGATCTGCACGGATCCGCCCCGTGTGAAAGGGGCCTTAATGTGCCCACCTAAAACTATTATTGTCAAAACTAATCATACTTAAATTAAAAGCCATTTAAAAAGTATATATGTCTCAGCTACGTGCCATTTAAAAAAAAAAAAGCAAAAAAAAAAAAAAAAAAGCAGCTTTTCTCTGTACTTTCAGAATATCTGCTTTCAGAGGATAGAGTAATATGTTTATTCCCACGCTACCATGTGGAATAATAATTAAATGTCAGATTGAGCAGAGGGGGGGGGGGGGGGGGCTTGCTGCGCTGTAACTAGTGATAGAATCAAATAGTAAAATTAGATAACTGATATCACCACTGTCATACGAAGTCCAGCCTCCTGGACTGGCTCCTATGATAGACAGCACACTGATAACGTCCATCATTGGAGTGGCCATGCTGGGCAAGTGGGATATCTCGGCTCTGTGTAATCCGGCTGCTCTCCTCTCTAATCCCCATGCACTGAACAGACTGTGCTGATGGGCACTGGTGAGGCTGCGCTGATGGGCACTGGTGAGGCTGCGCTGATGGGCACTGGTGAGGCTGCGCTTATTCAGTGGTTCAAAGGGCCACTTGACTGGACTTGCCCCCAGGCCTAAGGCTGCTAGCCCTCCCCTGGCCTTAGTCTAGGTAGAAGGAATTATGAACAGTTCCAAATACCAGTCAAAATTGGCACAAAACCTTCAGGCTTCTGGTAGAAAGCTGAACATGAAGAGGAACTTCATCTTTCAGCATGACAACGACCGAAAGCGTACATCCAAATCAACAAAGGAATGGCTTCACCAGAAGAAGATTAAAGTTTTGGATTGGCCCAGCCAGAGCCCCACACCTGAATCCGATTAAAAAATCTGTGGGGTGATCTGAAGAGGGCTGTGCACAGGAGATGCCCTCAAAATCTGACAGATTTGGAGTGTTTTTGCAAAGAAGAGTGGGCAAATATTGCCAAGTCAAGATGTGCCATGCTGATAGACTCATACCCTAATAGACTGAGTGCTGTAATAAAATCAAAAAGGTGCTTCAACAAAGTATAAGGCCTCATACACACGGACGTTTAAAAAAAAAAAAAAAACAAGCTGTAAAGCTAGTATTGACGCCAGGAAAAAAACAGCGTTAAAAAACGTGATTTTATCCGTATTTTGCTTTGGCGTCAATGCTCGTTTAGCCACACTAGCTTTCACCTGTGTTTCTCTGCCTCTATTTAAAAACAATGGTTCCCCATGGGAGCCCATTGATTTGAATTAGAAGTCACATCAGATTTCGGATCAAGTTGATCCAACTTGTGTGCTGAGAATCTTGAAGGGGAACACCGCCAAAATGTAAAATTATTTTTTTTAATTTTTTTTTTGCGTTAGATCCTTACCAGACCCTTATCTGAACACGCAGCCTGGCAGGTCAGAAAGGGGGGGGGGGGGAATTTGAGAGAGCCCCCCCATGCCCTCAACATGTGGGGGTAGGTGCTTTGGGGCAGAGGGGGCTCTGCGCCCCCCACCCCAAAGCACCTTGTCCCCATGTTAAAGACGACAAGGGCCTCTTCCCGACAACCCTTGCCATTGGTTGTCGGGGTCTGCAGGCGGGGCTTGTCGGATTTAACAAGGGGGCCCCCACAAACCGGCCCCCCACCCTAGGTGAATGAGTATGGGGTACCCCAACCTATTTATCTAAAAAGTCAAAAATAAACAATCACACTACACAGGTTAACGTATTTTATTAAGGCAGCAGCGGCTCTTCTCCCTCTTCTGGCGACGTCTTCTCCCCTCTCCGCTGTCTTCTCTCTCCGGGAAGAGGCCCTTGTCCTCATCAACATGGGGACAAGGTGCTTTGGGGTGGGGGGCGCAGAGCCACCCTGTCCCAAGCACCCACCCCCCCATGTGGCAATGGTATGGTCAAGGGGGGGCACTCTCTCATACCCCCATCCTCTTTCCTGACCTGCTGGGCAGCGTGCTTGGATAAGGGTCTGGTATGGATTTGGGGGGACCCCCACACCATTTTTCTTGGTGGGGGGGTTTCCCCTTAAGATCCATACCAGACTGTAGGGTCTGGTATCGTCGTGGGTGGAATCTCCCGCAAATTTTTTTTTTACATTTTGGTGGGGTTCCCCTACAAGATTCCCAGCACACAAGACGCACCGCAAGTCGGATCATCTTGATCCGACGTCTGGTGCGACTTCTATTCAAATCAATAGACTCCCACAGAGAAACGCCTGAGGAGGCTTAATGCTGTGTATACAGTGTTAAACGCGGTTTACTGAGGCTTAACACCTTTTACCATTATCTGGCGTTTTTACAGCTCTAGCGCTGGAGCCTCAGAACGTGCTGTTTTTTTTGTAGCTTAAAAACGGCAATGCCTGTTACAGCTCAAAAACGCCATGGTGTGTATGAGGCCATTGAATAACTTGGAGTGGCGTTTTTAAGCTACAAAAAAAAGCTCAAAAAACACCGCTGTAAAAATGTCTGCGCGCAAGCTCGTTGGGACAGGGCGCTTTAAAAATAAATAACAATTAAAAGAAAATATTATTTTGACACTTTTTTTTTTCTTTACTTTTTTTGGGTCACTTTTATTCCTATTACAAGGAAAGTAGTCAAAGTACACAATATACATCCCTTGTAATAGAAAAAAAAGCATGACAGGACCTCTTAAATATGAGATATGGGGTCCAAAAGACCTCTAATCTCATATTTACACTAAAATGCAATTTCAAAAAAAAAATCTTTAAGCGCTAATGGGCGGAAGTGTGTGTATGTGTGTTTATTTTACAGAATCTGAAATCTGCCACCCAGCTTACAAAAGTAAAAAAATATCGAAACATCTTCCGGATGAACATGTCAGTACTTGGGTCTATTGAGGGGGAAAAACAAATTGTAAAAAGTAACTTTTCATTTAGGCCCCTTTCACACTGAGGCGTTGAAAAAACGTTAAAAATTAATGAATTTTTTACCGCGATTTTACCGCGGTAAAAATAGCGCTAACGCCTATGCGTTTTTACCGCGTTCGTGCTAAAATTAGCGCGAACGCGGTAAAAACGCGGTAAAAACGCATAGGCGTTAGCACTATTTTTTAACATAACGCTTATGCCTATGCGTTTTTACCGCGAATCCCATTCATTTCAATGGGGATAGGCGTTTTTACAGCGCTATTTTATGCGCCCTAAAGTTGCTCTAAAAAAGCTGTTTGCAGGATTTTTTTCAACGCCCAGCCAGCAAAACGCCTCAATGTGAAAGCCCTCAGAGATTTCACATTGAGAATGCTGGGGCAGGAGTAAGGCGTTATTACAGCGCTATTTTTACATCGAAAACGCGGTAAAAACGCCACAGTGTGAAAGGGGCCTTAGTAATATTATGGGAGAACATTTTAATGAAAGATGTCCTACAAACTAACTTTACTGGTAGTGTACTAGTTTTCTACAGTTACTGTAGTAATGTCACCTACAATTCCCAGGCAGTGCACAAATAACAGTGTCCTCTCCACATGACAAACAAGACAGTTTGGTGATAAGCGCAATGCAAAGCGGCTGCAGAATTCCAGAGAGAGCACTTCCCTATGTGCTTTGCTTAGATGATATGCAGGCAATGCTGACAAAAGCGTTGTATTTTGCTTTAAAATGTATTCTTTGCATTATAATTTTAGCAGGAAAGTAGAATATAATACACTGTACAGTGCACTATCACTGACTTCTACAATCACTAATGCCTTCTGCTTTCCTGAATATGTTTTCAGATTGTTCTGTCTGCAACAGGGAGGAGGGGAGCTCTGTGTGTTGTGTGAAGTCTCCGGAGCGAGCAGAGAGCCCAGAGCTGATGTCAATCATAGAGATGACAGGAAAGTGGGTGGATCCAGACTTCCCATTGTCGGTATAATGCTTCAGGAAAGTCTGTAGACCCTCCCACAGGTAATAAACTAACAGAAACTGCACTTCTCAGAGGGAAGGAAATATTTGTGGATACTAACTAACAGGTCATAAAGATTCAACAGAGCGGGACGCGACTCGTCAGACGACCGAGTCACCTGACGAGTCGCCCCTATGTGAACCGGGCCTAAGATTAAGCAAAAAAAAAAAAAAAGCAAGTATTTCTCTTTTAAAATGTTTGAGAGTAGACTAAAAGAAAAGAAGAAAAGAAAAAAAGAAGTGGGTGAGTGTTTGGACATGCAGTAAATAGCCTGTCTACAGTACAGAGCAAATATATTTCAGCAGTAGATGGGTCACTGCATACAGTCACTGTGTAAACTTTCCTACAGTTTCTCATAGATCTGTCTAAAATGTAGGAGTGTGGACTGCATGGCTCCATCAATTTAAATACTACATATGGGTTACAAGAGTGGTGGTGGTGGTAGTAGTGGCTCATCTCTCCTCAAAAAGGTATGTTATTTACAGTGTTTGAATATACTTGAATGTATATGCAATTAAAAATGAGAACCTCAAACATTACTTTGAAGGCAAACGTTAAAAAAACAACAACAACTTACCACTGCTCCCACAGTCAGCACATGAGATCAACTCTTCAGGTTTCTTCTCCCGGTTGGATTCCTTTGTTCCAAGACAGAAACTACAGATGGGAATGGGATCTGCTCTGGGCTGTATGAAAAAACAAAGTCATCTCAATAGAATGTCAACTGCAAACAGAATGGACCTGTAATACAGGCAGAATTTCATCAACACCATCTCATAGCTCATCAACCTTGGCATGTGTACAATTTATTGATGTGCAAAAAATATATTTTAATAACCATAGTGGACAGTTGTAAATATATACTTATGTAGGACCCTCTAGTATGCTAGGTGTGAGATTATTTTTTATGCAGGCTTGGCTGGCAGCCAGGCCTGCTTTTTGTTTCTGGGTTGGCAGAAATCCAGGGAGAGTTGGAAGACACACCGGAAGCATCATTGAGACCTCCCACTTATTTCCAGAATGTGCTGGAACCTACTGGAAAGTTAGTGGAAGAGGTGAGGTAAAGCTGTCTGGAGTATTCTGAGGGCCCTGACCAATCCCCAACTTGGAATGGCAGGGGGCAGGCCTCCTCAAATACTCAGGGTCAGTGCAGCTGGGGGAAGAGTTCAGATGGAAGCTGGAAATGACTTAAGACTTTGAGGGGGGGGGGTGTGACCTTGGGCCTGGGTGCGGATAGGACCTTAGGAGGTGTCCTGGACAGGAGGCCAGGGAGCACGGAGAGACAGCAGGAGAGCACGAAATAGAGAAATCACACATTAGGAAATTAGGAGGCTGCACACCCTAAAAAAATTGCAATATGGAAAAGTCCCCCCAAGGTGTTTATTTTAGCAGAAAAAAGGGATTGAAATGATCCCAAAAAGGGTAACTAAAATTATTTTTATTGCCATATGAGATTCCAATAGCATGAATTAAAATATGAGCTCTGGTTATACAATAGAAAACACATTTCATCATAAATAGCGATGTTGATACAGTGGAGCAAAACATTAAATTATAGAATGGCGGCCACATAGATACCCTGGTGTGTTTCGACCTGTACTGTTATGGTGTTCCTCAGGGGGTTTATTACTAAAAAAAAAAAATTATATACATTAAGAAACTCAAAATTCAAAGCATTTCATAGTGCACACACACACACACACACACACACCTATGTACACGGCAATGATATATTTACAGCTAAAAGATGAAGTTGGAACAAAGATCCTATAACCAGAAAATTAAAGGAAATTGAATAGTCCCGACGGATCCATGATCGATCCTCGCTCGTCAGCGTGAAAGGGGTCATAAGGTAACTGTACCAAATTCGCAGCGTAGCGGAAATCATGAGGAGCATTAGGTCAGGTATGTGAGGTCGGGGGGAGGGGGTATGAGGTCATTTTCTAATGACATCCACAACTTGGTGGATTTACCATGATACCAATCAATTATCCTGACTAGGGACGCGGCATGAAAATATTACAAGGTTAGGAAGAGCAACACCTCCTCTGATCTTAGGTAGCGCTAAAATGTTAAAGCCAATCCTAGGCCTCTTATGTCGCCATATAAAAAGTTACAAATAGCCCTATTGATCGTTTGGAGGAAACCTTGTGGAGGGGGTACAGGGATTGTTTGGAAGATGTATAGAAATGTAGGCAAGATGTCCATCTTGACAACATTTACATGGCCAAACCAAGAGATGTGCGATTTCTTATAGGATTGAAGACGAGCATGAATCGTCCGCGCTAGGGGTATGTAATTGAAGTCCACCAGGGTAGACAACAAGGAGGTAGGAATATGGATTCCTAGGTATTTAATAGCCTTTTGTTGCCATTTAAAACACAAAATGTAGATTGGAGTTGGGATAAAGTAGTATTGGGCAAGGATATGTTGAGGGCCTCAGTTTTATCGTAATGGATTTTAAAGTTATTTACTAAGCCAAACCCTATGACTGCCTCGACAATGGCTGGCATAGAAATATGAGGATTAGAAACATAATAGGTGGTCTGCATAGAGAGACAATTTATAATGGATGTTGGCTGAAAGAAAGCCCCTGAATATTAGGATTTTGTTCTATTGGCTAAAGAAAAATTTTATCAGTAGGGATTTATCCAACCCTTGTATTGGGCTTGCAGGTTCTTAGATACAAGCATTCTCCCATGGCAATATGGAGTAATACTAGAAAACCTTTATTGAATACATGATATGAAGTGGGGTATGTAGGTTCTTAGATACAAGTATTCTCCCATGGCAACATGGAGTATGTAATACTGGAAAACCTTTATTGAATTTAGGATATTAAGTGGGGTATATACAGGTCCTTCTCAAAAAATTAGCATATTGTGATAAAGTTCATTATTTTCTGTAATGTACTGATAAACATTAGACTTTCATATATTTTAGATTCATTACACACAACTGAAGTAGTTCAAGTCTTTTCTTGTTTTAATATTGATGATTTTGGCATACAGCTCATGACAACCCAAAATTCCTATCTCAAAAAATTAGCATATCATGAAAAGGTTCTCTAAACGAGCTATTAACCTAATCATCTGAATCAACTAATTAACTCTAAACACCTGCAAAAGATTCCTGAGGCTTTTAAAAACTCCCAGCCTGGTTCATTACTCAAAACCGCTATCATGGGTAAGACTGCCGACCTGACTGCTGTCCAGAAGGCCATCATTGACACCCTCAAGCAAGAGGGTAAGACACAGAAAGAAATTTCTGAACGAATAGGCTGTTCCCAGAGTGCTGTATCAAGGCACCTCAGTGGGAAGTCTGTGGGAAGGAAAAAGTGTGGCAGAAAACACTGCACAACGAGAAGAGGTGACCGGACCCTGAAGAAGATTGTGGAGAAGGACCGATTCCAGACCTTGGAGGACCTGCGGAAGCAGTGGACTGAGTCTGGAGTAGAAACATCCAGAGCCACCGTGAACAGGCGTGTGCAGGAAATGGGCTACAGGTGCCGCATTCCCCAGGTCAAGCCACTTTTGAACCAGAAACAGCGGCAGAAGCGCCTGACCTGGACTACAGAGAAGCAGCACTGGACTGTTGCTCAGTGGTCCAAAGTCCTTTTTTCGGATGAAAGCAAATTTCGCATGTCATTTGGAAATCAAGGTGCCAGAGTCTGGAGGAAGACTGGGGAGAGGGAAATGCCAAAATGCCTGAAGTCCAGTGTCAAGTACCCACAGTCAGTGATGGTCTGGGGTGCCATGTCAGCTGCTGGTGTTGGTCCACTGTGTTTTATCAAGGGCAGGGTCAATGCAGCTAGCTATCAGGAGATTTTGGAGCACTTCATGCTTCCATCTGCTGAAAAGCTTTATGGAGATGAAGATTTCATTTTTCAGCACGACCTGGCACCTGCTCACAGTGCCAAAACCACTGGTAAATGGTTTACTGACCATGGTATTACTGTGCTCAATTGGCCTGCCAACTCTCCTGACCTGAACCCCATAGAGAATCTGTGGGATATTGGGAAGAGAAAGTTGAGAGACGCAAGACCCAACACTCTGGATGAGCTTAAGGCCGCTATCGAAGCATCCTGGGCCTCCATAACACCTCAGCAGTGCCACAGGCTGGTTGCCTCCATGCCACTCCGCATTGAAGCAGTCATTTCTGCAAAAGGATTCCCGACCAAGTATTGAGTGCATAACTGAACATAATTATTTGAAGGTTGACTTTTTTTGTATTAAAAACACTTTTCTTTTATTGGTCGGATGAAATATGCTAATTTTTTGAGATAGGAATTTTGGGTTGTCATGAGCTGTATGCCAAAATCATCAATATTAAAACAAGAAAAGGCTTGAACTACTTCAGTTGTGTGTAATGAATCTAAAATATATGAAAGTCTAATGTTTATCAGTACATTACAGAAAATAATGAACTTTATCACAATATGCTAATTTTTTGAGAAGGACCTGTATATATTTTTGTTAAAGGACCAAACCACGGGTCAAAAAAGTGAATCTATTGCCATTAAATAGGGATTTAATATATTATTTTTTTATCTTTGTGGATCACTAATGATTTATTATATTAGTTTAATTTTATGGATCACAACAATAAAACAGCTTTGTTCTGCTGGAATTCGATTAGGACTCCATCTAGTGGCTGGTTCTGAGAACGCCACTAGCTCTGTGTATATTGATATCTGAGTTGAAGCCCATGCTGTTAACTCAAAGTATCCAATTGATTTATATAGACATATCATATATTATCTCCCTCTATTTTAAATGTTTTTTTAATTAATGCCATTTTTGTATATTTTATTATTTAAATGACACGCTGTCTGTTCCCGCTGTGCCTTGTTATTCATTGTCAGGATGTACCGCCCTGCTCGGTACTGTGGCTGCACTGCGATTGGCGCATCCCTTTGTCCATCAAATGACCCCTCCCCTACGTATGGGCTTTATAAGCGCGTGACGCAAGTGACTAGGCACGCCCCCTGAAGACGTTAATCCAAACGAAACGTACGAGCCTAGTCACGTGACACATCTATCCACGCCCCATCCGGATCTCCTGGTCTTGAGCTAGCAGCTGCCGGAACGCACGCCGCCACGGAGGTGGTTCAGCCTGGGTTTCCAGTTACAAGCATGCAGCCCCAGTGCCGGGATGGGCACTTTATAATGTAAGAAGCCATTTGGCTACTTTGTTTTATTTCAGTATTTTTAATAAACGGGCTGCACTATGAGAAGTTTTTGTTTATGTTCCATGTCCTATCCTTAATTACCGGAGGAGAGAGGGATTACATTCCATCCAGTTTATTTTATGTGTGCAGGCACAATCCTGCTAAAGCGAGTGTGACTTTCTTTTTAATTAAAGAAGTCCACACATTCTGGAAAGCTCATCACTATACCTGTGCACTCTGGGTGTCACAAGTTTGATTATCTTTTTGGTGAAGGATTCAGATTGCACCTCTTGAAAGAATTCAACTATCACAGCAAGAATCTGGTTGTTTTTTGGTGATTTCTTTGCACTGGACTGAGAAATATGATTCACAATTTTTTGTTTCATTCAACAACAATTGGGACTTTATTCATTGGAAACTGGGGATATTTGATTATATTTATTTTCCAGTATTTCCAAAGATGTACTATATCAATTTTTCACTGTTATTAGTGTTTTTTTACTATTATTGATTTATATATAATTGTCTTTTCACATTGATTATATACTAAGCACCAGCGCCCCCTACCTCACTTATACAAAGGAAAAATGTTCCATAGTGAGTGAGTATGTATACTAGTGGTGAAAGGGGGCATTCCTGGCGGATTCCATTACGAATCTCGATCAGGTCTGACAGTAGGCCATTAGAGTGAAACCTCGCTTTGGGGTTTCCATAGAGAGCCTGGATCTTGCAGAGCATGTGCTATGCCCAATGCCCACTTGCTGAAGCGTGCTTAAGGAATTGCCAATGAAACCGGTCGCAAGTCTTTTTGGCATCGACCGAGATAAAGCAAGCTTGGATTTGGCATTTTTTGGGCATAGTCCATCAGGATAATGGTTTTAATGATGTCATCCCTGGCCTCCCCCTCGGGGGGTAAACCCCACTTGGTCAAGATGAATCAGGCTAGGTATCAATGGCAAAAGACGACTGGCCAATAATTTAGAGTATAAACAAATGTCAATATTGTTGAGTGAAATAGGACGATAGCTGCCACAGAGTGTAGGATCTTTGCGATTTGGGATTAGGCAATACTACTATATGAGCCTCTAGGGCTTGTCTTGGGAAAGGAGAATCAGGGGATATAACGGTATACGTTTTAGTAAGAAGCGGTAGGAGGGAGTCCTAAAACAATTTATAGAAATAGAGTAACCGTCCGCTTCCAGGCTTTTTTTAGGCTTAAGAGAAAATATCGCGAGCTCAAGTTCATCCTCAATAAATGGGCGCTCAAGATCTTGCACCATAGTCATAGGGAGAGTCGTCAGCGCTGTGGTAGCAATATACTCTTCTAGTTTGAATTGAAAAGTCTGATGGCATTGTAGGTAGATTATACAATGTGGCATAAAACTAGCAAAATAGCGCATTCATTTCCTTGGGATGATGAGAAATCACATTTACATTTGGGAATGGAAGCTATACTATTCTTAGCATGTAGGGCTCTGGCCAGCATCCTACCTGGCTTGTTAGCCTCAGTGTAGAATAGTTTACGTGTTTTGTCCCTAATTGATAAGGTCTTCTGTTCAAAGAGGTGCAGTAATTTAAGTCAAGTGTCAGATAAGGAAAGTTGTGTAGTCAGGGATTGGTTCCTTTTATGGGGAACGTTCCAAGTCAGCAATCTGAAGTGACAACTCTTGAATTTGGACAAGACGGTTTTGTTTAAGTCTAGAGCCATGTTTAATAAAGACCCAGCGTAACACCCATTTTCATGCCTCCCACTGGATTGGGGCAGAGGTATCGTCAGTACCATGGTCTGAGACGAAGTTGGAAATAGCGATCCGAATTTCTGCAGAACACAGGTCGTCTTGCAACAAAGAGTCGTTCAGTCTCCATGTTCAGTCATGATCAGGCAGATCATGTCGGGAAAGGGACAAATACACCGGCCCATGATCAGACCACAAAATGTTGCTGATCCTACTTTGAGGGTGGTATGTTGAGGCATAATGACTTACAAGAAAAAAAATCAATGCGGGAATAAGAGTTATGAGCTGCAGAGTAGAAGGAATAGTCTCTGTCCTTCGGGTGGAGGATGCGCCATCCATCCATCAGGTTATGCTGAGCTAGAAATCTCAGTCTATTAACTAGGGTGTATGAAATAAAGCTTCTGCCTGAAAAAGTATCCAGTGCAGACTTAAAAAAAAAAAAGTCTCCAGTGGGAAGAATCACTCCTTTGGCGAATGCCATTAGTTTATTGAGATATTGAATGGTATAAAAGTTAATTGGTCTTGGTTAGGGATGTACATGTTAGCCAGGGTGTACATTTTGACGCCAAGAGATTTTCAAAAACAAATCTCTGCCATCAGGGTCCAGGTAGGAAGCTAAACGGGTATAGTTTACCGACTTGTGGAAAGCAATTGCCACCCCTCTAGATTTCGATTGTAAATAAGTGCTATGAAGCCAGGTCGGGTAGTATTTATTCCGCAACAAGTGAACATGGTTTGAGTGAAAATGGGTCTCTTGAAAAAAAGCAACATCCCGTGCCACTATAAAATAAGCAATAGTGTAGAATAAAGGAAGAGGGCCAACCGCCTCTGGGGCGTCTAAATCACATAAAACATATAAAACACCAAGGCAATCTAAAATTTTTTTTATAAAAAATAAAAAAAGAAAGAAACAGACAACATGTAAATGCATCCTAGCCAGATTGTTAAACCTATTGGATTTACAAGAGGAGTATCCCGGGCAGAGAGAGAGGAGAAGATCTGTAGATCTATAGAGATGGTGAACTTCACAAAAGTTAACCGCAGTGGATACTAACAAACATCACAGATGTAAAAGAGCACAAATCAAACTCCAGATTTAAAACTAAGGTGGGGTGAGTTGAAGGTCCTCCCCAAATCCAAACCAATGAAAATACTTCCGAGCTGGAACTATGTTATATTGTAGACCCTGCAACGCTATAAAAAAAAAAAAAAAACACCCTACACCTATAGAGATATATATATCTACGTATACACACACACACACACACACACACACACACACACACACACACACACACACACACACACACACACATATATATATATATATATATATCCCCCTCTAGTATGTGATCCGACACTTGTGGGTGGGGGGGCGTCAGCTAATCTTCAGGAAGACACAGAACAGAGATGTAAAAAAGGCAGCGTTCCATTCTGACAAGGAAAAAGTGATGGATTTTGTGTCCATGCAAAGCAGAGAATAAAATCCATCACTTCCCTTAGTAAAAGCAGCACATACAGTAAACACTGGTTAGGCACATAGTCAACTCTGATCTCACTAGATGTTTAACCCCTTCCCAGCCAGTGCCATCAGTACAGTGACCGTGCAGATTTTTAGGACTGATCACTGTATTAGTGTCACTGGTTCCCACAAAGTGTCAGTGTCAGACTGTCCACTGCAATATCGCAGTCTCGCCATGAGTAGCTGATCGCCGCCATTACTAGTATATACAAAAAATAAATAAGTTGCCCTTAGCTCAGACAAAAACCCGCCTCCCCTCCTAAAAAGACTCCTGGGATGTATGACATTATTGGCCTAGGTCTGGAAATCAGGAAGTACCGTATATACTCGAGTATAAGCGGAGTTTTTCAGCACAATTTTTTGTTTCCTGAAAATGCCCCCCTCGGCTTATACTCGAGTCACCTTTTTGTGCCTGATCTCCCAGACTTTGGGGACCGGATACCGGCAGGCCGTAGGTCCCCTGGACCCCAAACTTGGCACACATGTAGCCCCACTCCTTCTCTACAAGTATGCAAAGTTTGTTGCCCGGGGGACCTACGGCCGGGGAGCACCGATTTTTCAAACCCGGGCACCCCTTCCATAGACGCCAATGTTAAACGGTAATTTCTCTGGTGAATTTGGGGACCCGTTACTGGCCAATCGTAGGTCTCCTGGACCCAAAACTTGGCACACATGTAGCCCCATTTCCCCCTCTACAAGTGTGTAAAGGTTTTTGTCTGGAAGACCTATGGCCGGGCACCCTTTCCATAGACTCCCATGTTAAACGTCAGTCAAGTCATGGGCACAGTGAGGCATGGGCACAGTGAGGCATGCACATGAACACAGTGAGGCATGCAGATGGACACCCTAGGCTTATACTCGAGTCAATATATTTTCCCAATTTTTTGCGGTAAAATTAGGTGCCTCTGCTTATATTCGGGTCAGCATATACTCAAGTATATACGGTAACTGGAAAAAAAAAAAAAACAACTTTAAACCCAGAAAATATGATATTCTTTCATATCCATTTACTATAGCTAGCAGTATAAGGTTTAAAAATAGTCAGTTGATTGCGAGAGTGAAGTTCCCCTTTAAGGGCGGTAGCTAAGCAATTTTTTTTTTTTTTTTTATTCTTTAATGCCGTAGTCCACGATTAGCAAATGTTGTCCAGATATATTAGAGTCATAGGTATTCTTGCTTGAGTCTTGGAGTGCTTAGTGTATTTCTTCCAGATCTGTGCAGCAATCCAGTGTGAAACTTGGTAACTTCACTGTGTAGGAGCTTCTTGTAATAAAGGCTCCACCCACCACAGGTTGCCTGCAGAAAACTACAGCAAGGGGGTGGAGACTAGACCAGTCACCCTCCACAAGGAGTGAGAGCAGCAGTGACTGGTCTAGTCTCCACCCCCTTGCTGTAGTTTTCTGCAGGCAACCTGTGGTGGGTGGAGCCTGCTGGGCCCCTCCCACAGCTCTGTTCTCTGCACAGTGAGGTCATTGTTCCTTTCACAAGGTATTATTTTGGTTTGTAAAGGTATCTGGCGCACTTGAAGTGGATTTATTTCCTTTGTGTCTATTGAGGAATAGATTTAAAATGAAAGTTCAGCTTTAACCACTTAACGACCGCTCATTGTATATGTACGTCTGCAGAATGGCATGGACAGGCACAATCACGTACCTGCACGTGACTGCCTTCGTATGGGTGGGACGGGTGGGACCCCCCCCTCCGGTACAGTGAGCGGAGGTTATCAGTTCGGGAGCGATCAGTGATGAGGGGGGCCGCCATTAGTTTCTGGCCACCTCCTCGCGATCGCTCCCGGCGAATGAAATGCTTCCTGCGCCGTGGAGAGAAGACACACAGGTTAGTGCACTGAACAGCACACTGACACCAGCACACAGCACACATAGGAACACGATCGCCCCCCCCCCCAGTCACAGTGTCACTGATTGCAGTGACCATTTATTTACTGATCACTGCAATCAGTGACATTTGTGACTGTAAAAGTGTCAGGGCAATTAGTTTTAGGTCCAGTGTAGCCCCCTAATAAAGGTTTAACCCCTTGATCGCCCCCCCCTTTCGCCCCCTAGCACCACTGCCACTAAGCGATCGTTTTTCTGATCGCTGTATTAGTGTCGGTGGTGCCGCTAGGTAGCCAGTTTTTTTTTTAGGTTCACCGCAGGTTTTTATAGCGTCAGGTACCCCCATATATTACCTAATAAAAGATTTAACCCCTTGATCGCCCCCCAGGTAACCCTTTCACCCCCTTTTGCCAGTGTCACTAAGCGATCGTTTTTCTGATCCCTTTTTTTAGTTATGCTGGTGCCGCTAGGTAGTCAGTTATTTTTTTTAGGTTCACCGCCAGGTTTTTATAGCGTCAGGTACCCCCATATATTATCTAACAAAGGTTTTAACCCCCTAATTGCCCCTTTCACCAGTGATCACCGTATAAGTGTTACTGGTGACACTGGTTAGCCAGTTAGTTATTTTGTTATTTAGGTTCCCCGTCAGGTTTTTATATAGCGTCAGGTACCCCCATATATTACCTAATAAAGGTTTAACCCCCTGATTGACCCTAGTTAACCCTTTCACCAGTGATCACCATATAAGCGTTACGGGTGACGCTGGTTAGTTAGTTTGCTTTTTATAGTGTCAGGGCACCCGCCGTATATAACCCAATAAAGGTTTAACCCCCTGATCGCCCGGCGGGTGATATCAATTAGGTTTTAGCGTCAGAGAGGGTCTGCGTCGCCCCAGGCAGCGTCAGGTTAGTGCCAGTAACGCTAACACCCAAGCGTGAAGCATACACCTTCCTTAGTGGTATAGTATCTGAACAGATCAATATCTGATCTGATCAGATCTATACTAGCGTCCCCAGCAGTTTAGGGTTCCCAAAAAGCAGTGTTAGTGGGATCAGCCCAGATACCTGCTAGCACCTGCGTTTTGCCCCTCTGTCCAGCCCAGGCCACCCAAGTGCAGTATCGATCGATCACTGTCACTTGCAAAACACAACACACATAACTGCAGCGTTCGCAGAGACAGGCCTGATCCCTGTGACTCCAGTGCTGTAGGAGGAGGTGATTTCACCACCAAAGTTAAAAAAAAAAAAAGCATCTATGCCAAAGCATGGGGGCAGCAGGGGCGGAGGAGCGATTTTGCTCCTAATGCCGCGTACATACGGTCAAAAAAGGACCAGCAACGTACTGGTATGTTGCTGGACTTTGAATGGTTATACCAGAATGATGCCTGCGGGTTTAGGTATTATCTTGGTATCATTCTTTTCAGTCAGCGGCCGGCTTTCATGCAAAAGCAATCCTAGCGGCTAATTAGCCTCTGGACTGCTTTTAGAAAGCAGTGGGAGGGAATGTCCCCCCCCCGGATATAAAAAGCGCCGTTGGGAAATTGGGAAAGCATTTTATCACACCGATCTTGGTGTGGTCAGATGCTTTGAGGGCAGAGGAAAGATCTAGGGTCTAATAGACCCCAGTTTTGTTTTTTTAAAAGAGTACCTGTCACTACCTATTGCTATCATAGGGGATATTTACATTCCCTGAGATAACAATAAAAATGATAAAAAAATAAAAATATGGAAGGAACAGTTTAAAAATAAAATAAAGCAAAATTAATAATATAAAAAAAAAAAAAAAAAAAAAAAAGCACACCTGTCCCGCCCTGCTCTTGCGCAATGGTGAACACAAGCGTCGGTCTGGCGTCATATGTAAACAGCAATTGCATCATGCATGTGAGGTATCACCGCGAAGGTCAGATCGAGGGCATTAATTTTAGCAGAAGACCTCCTCTGTAAATCTAACGTGGTAACCTGTAAAGGCTTTTAAAAATGTATGTAGTTTGTCGCCACTGCGCGTTTGTGCGAAATTTTAAAGCATGTCGTGTTTGGTATCTATGTACTCAGCCTAAGATCATCTTTTTTATTTCAACAAACATTTGGGCAATATAGTGTGTTTTAGTGCATTTAAATTAAAGTGTATTTTTTTCCCCAAAAAATGCGTTTGAAAAGTCGCTGCGCAAATACTGTGTGAAAAAAACCCCGCAACATCCACCATTTTAATCTGTAGGGCCTTTGCTTTAAAAAAATATATAATGTTTGGGGGTTCAACATAATTTTCTTGCAAAAAAAAAAAATATATATATATGTTTTCATGTAAACAAAAAGTGTCAGAAAGGGCTTTGTCTTCAAGTGGTTAGAAGAGTGGATTGATGTGTGACATAAGCTTTCTAATGTTGTGTATAACATGCCAGGACAGTTCAAAACCCCCCCAAAATGACCCCATTTAGGAAAGTAGTCGTTGACACAAGTTGCGGAAAAAAGACAATTTATATAGATTTCTTTTTTTTTTTTTGCACAAAGTTGTCACTAAATGATATATTGCTCAAACATGCCATGGGCATATGTGGAATTACACCCCAAAATACATTCTGTTGCTTCTCCTGAGTACGGGGATACCACATGTGTAAGACATTTTGGGAGCCTAGCCGCGTACGGGACCCCAAAAACCAAGCACCGCCTTCAGGCTTTCTAAGGGTGTAAATTTTTGATTTCACTCCTCACCGCCTATCACAGTTTCGGAGGCCATGGAATGCCCAGATGGCACAAAACCCCCCCAAATGACCCTATTTTGGAAAGTAGACACCCCAAGCTATTTGCTGAGAGGTATGGTGAGTATTTTGCAGATCTCGCTTTTTGTCACAAAGTTTTAAAAATTGAAAAATATATATATATATATATATATATATATATATATATATATATATATATATATTTTCTTTCTTCAATTTCAAAAACAAATGAGAGCTGTAAAATACTCACCGTGGGACAAAAAAAATAATAAATTCAATGGGCTCAACATGCCTCTCAGCAATTTCCTTGGGGTGTCTACTTTCCAAAATGGGGTCATTTGGGGGGGGGGGGGGGGTTTGTACTGCCCTGCCATTTTAGCACCTCAAGAAATGAGATAGGCAGTCATAAATTAAAAGCTGTGTAAATTCCAGAAAATGTACCCTAGTTTGTAGACGCTATAACTTTTGCGCAAACCAATAAATATACGCTTATTGACATTTTTTTTACTAAAGACATGTGGCTGAATACATTTTGGCCTAAATGTATGACTAAAATTGAGTTTATTCGATTTTTCTTATAACAAAAAGTAGAAAATCATTATTTTTTCAAAATTTTCTGTCTTTTTCCGTTTACATCGCAAAAAAAATAAAAATAAATCGCAGAGGCAATCAAATACCATTAGAAGAACGCTCTATTTGTGGGAAGAAAAGGATGCAAATTTCGTTTGGGTACAACATTGCATGACCGCGCAATTACCAGTTAAAGCAGCGCAGTGCCAAATTGTGAAATCACCTCTGGTCATTATGGTCCGTATTGGTCCGGTCCTTAAGTGGTTAAAGTTAAAAAACCCAGACCCACTATTACTCGATACAGCTTTCCTTTAATCATAACCAAAAGGCATAATATATGAATCTGGTATTCAAAGACAAAATTACAAAAGTCATTAAAAGGCCAACTTAAAAGAGCAGGGAGTTAATAGTGATTACCACTAATAGCTGGAGGTCCAGAGGTAAAAACACACACAAAAAAACCAAGCCATGTACCATTAGGAGATCGTTTTCCAGGGCCAACAAAGCTGCATACTTACCAATTGCCTAAAGAAGAAGTTTACAGCCTGCACGCTTGGAACTTATTTCCATGGTCCACATGTCCACAAGTAGAACCCCATAGACTTCCTAAAGCCCGACAGACTTACACAGAATGTTACCCCCATAAGGAGAAAGTCCCATGGATGTCGGAGGTTCTGTTGTGTGGAAATAGGATCTAGCAGAACGTAAACATTGCTGTGGGAAGTATGCAGCTGTGGAGAGAGGTGTAAAAGTGAACCCTCCTTTGTGCAATGGTATTGCACAGAGCAGCCCGAAACCTCTTCTGGGGTCCCCACTCATTCTCTTGGTCTTTCCTCTTCTGGCTCATTTCCGATCCAGGCTGTGTGCGTCTACAGACACACAGAGCGTGGCTCAGCACTGCTGCCCACCCCCTCCTCACGATTTGATTGACAGCAGCAACATACAGCCAGTGTGTCCCCATATATACAGCCAGTGTGCCCCCATATACAGCCAGTGTGCCCCCATATATATAGCCAGTGTGCCCCCCATATACAGCCAGTGTGCCCCCATATACAGCTAGTGTGCCCCCCATATACAGCCAGTGTGTCCCCCATATACAGCCAGTTCCCCCCAAATGCAGCCTGTCCCCCCCCAGCCCTGCACTTACTTTCCTCGGTCCGCGCCGTCCTCGTGTTCTCCCGCCCTCGATGACGCTTCAGCCAATCAGGTTACCGGTAACCAGATCCGGTGAACCTGATTGGCTGAAACCTCCACAGTCTTCTCCAAGGAACGCACCCCCGTGCGTACCTGGGAGGAGTTTTTGGAAGCCGATTACAGCCTGAGAGCTGTAATCGGAAAGCCTATCAGAGCCCCTGGCTCTGATGGACACTTCCAGAACACACCCACCGCCGGCCACCGCTCTAATTCATATGGCCCGCGCTCACCAGGAGGCCGGCCATATGAATAGTGGGCAGCGCGGCAGCAGTGACAATACACAGATTCATGCAATGCATGAATCTGTGTATTGTCTTTCAGTGGCGATGCGGAAGCGAGAGGGGGCGGCGCTCCGGCGCCCTCTATGGATGCACCGCCACTGAGCGGTAAACACACCGCTCCACAGATGCGGCTAGCAGGACTTTTGGAGCGGTCCTGCTAGCGCACCGCTCCAGTGTGAAAGCCCTCGCACTTTCACACTGGAGAAACAGCAGCCGCTGATCAGGTCGGTTTGTAGGTGCTATTTTTAGCGCAATAGCGCCTGCAAACCGCCCCAATGTGAAAGGGGTCTTAGACGTGTTATGAGAGTCCTTTAGGTCACTCAACTTAATGGTTTTTAATACGTTTGTATACAATGGTTTTAACCTTATCCAATTAAAAACTTAAATTTTTTACTAAACATATGCGTGTGCCTACAAAGTCCATATCTTTATTCTAATTTCTTCTAAACAATACCGGGACGTTGGCACACGGTTATGCCTTGTACACACGATCGGAATTTCCGATGGAAAAAGTCAGACAGACTTTTTCCATCGAATATTCCGACCATGTGTATGCCCCTTCGGACATTTTCCATCGGAAATTCCGAGGAATTCCGTCTGAGTTAGAAAGAGAACATGTACTCTTTTTCTCCGGCGGAATACATTTCTAATCGGAAATTCTGTTCGTCTGTATGGAACTCCGCCGGAGAAAAAAAACACGCATGCTCAGAATCAAGTCGACGCATGCTCGGAAGCATTGAACTTCATTTTTCTCGGTTCCTTGTAGTGTTGTACGTCACCGCGTTCTTGACGGTCGGAATTTGGTGTGACCGTGTGTATGCAAGACAGCTTGAACGGAATTCGTCGAAAAAAATCCATCTGAGTTTATCCCGACGGAAATTCCGATCGTGTGTACAGGGCATTACTTGTGTATCCACAGCATCACCCTGTGATGATACACATAGTTCATGCTTTTTTGTCAAAAGTTTTTTGTTTTTGTTTTGGATAGTGGTGAGGGGGGGGGGGGATAAGAACACCTGTCAGTTTTTATTGCTGTCTGCACCCCCCATTATAAAAGTTCACCCTCTCAGGTTTGTCCCGCTTACCGTCATTATTATTGAGTGTGAAGGAAAAAAAAAAAAAAAACCATTTTGGGCTGTGCCCCAGAAAAATAATAGAGGTAATATCTTCCAAATGAGACACTAGCTCTGGTGACCTGGGAATTCCCTTAATTTGCAATGATTTTATCTTACTTCCTGTTTTGGCTATAGGACAAAAAGTAAAAGGGAAATCTCCCCAGTGGGGCACAGGTGGAGTTAAAAAAAAAAAATCTGAGAGGGGTTTTAACCCTCCCTTATAGCAGTTGTATACCCGCTGCTGCTTTTTTTTTTCATACCTGAAAGGCAAAAGGCATAATGAGCTAGTATGCACTGCATACTAGCTCATTACGAAATACTTACCTTAGAACAAGGCGTCGGGAACTTACCTGGTCCACGCCGAGAGAGATGTCATCTTGCCTCGGCGTGTCTTCCGGGTATCGCCGCTCCAGTGCTGTGAGTGGCTGGAGCGGCGATGTCGTCACTCCCGCACGTCGGCAAGGTCCAGTGGCTGCCGGGCTTTAGCCGAGAATCACCGCTGCGCATGCGCCGCTGTATTCAGCAGCTCATTGCGAGGGGAGATTTAGGTTTAGGAGACATTCTTTTTACCTACAGGTAAGCCTTATTATAGGCTTACCTGTATGTAAAAGTTCAAAATTAGGGTATACAACCACTTTAATCTATCCAAAAAAAATAAAAAATAAAAAAAGTTTTGCCTATATGTAGCGGGTATGCACTTTTAAATCTGGTGAGGACACCAGTGATGCATAGTTCCCTGCGGTCCAGCAGGTGGCACTGTCATTTTGGGCCGGGGTTGAACCATCACTGCAGTGCCGTAACCTTTGTGACCTCTCGCAGCGGTTGTACGGCGGGGCGGGGAACCCGCCGTGTTTGCTGGGAGAGAGTATAAAGGAGGCGGACATCTTCGCCACGAGGTGGAGTCCCAGGCACCTTCAGCCTGAGGGCTGCTGTGCGGTCGGTGTCCAGGCGGCCTAGGCCTGGACACTTGGAGTTTTGTGTTCCACTCCAGACACCTTCAGTCTGGGGTGAGGTGCTCAGCCGGAGGCCTGGGGCCCAGTGCCTTCCGCTGGGTCCCGCGAGGGAGGGATTGTCCTAGGCGGCCCCGGGAGTGGGGCACCCGAATCCAGAGGCATAAGGGCCCGGAGGAGGGACTCACCCGAAGACCTGGTGCAGCAGATTGCCAGTGCCGGGTGAACCTGTGGAGACCGCCCGGAGAGATATCTCTTCCGAACAGGGGCCAAGTTCAGAGAGGAAGTTCAGTCCATGTTCAATGACCGGTGGCAGCGGTCCAACGATTCCAATCAGGTCAGCGGCAGAGACCTGCTATTAGGCCTGTGGCAGGGGCCTCAACAGTTCATCCGGTCGGTGGCAGCGACCAAAACTCACGGTCGGTGGCAGAGACCGTGCGCCAGGCCTATTCGCCAGCAAAGGAATAGGAGAGTTCAGTTGTGCCTGGGCCTACTCGTACCCACACCCCCCCTTGTTCGTCTGTTATTGGAAGTTCAACTGATTGTGTTCACCGTATTGTACGAGAAATAAAGGAGTGTTGGACGTTCGATTGGTGTGGGGCTCTATTATTGGCAGACACATTTCCACAGAACAACTAAGGCTTTGTATGCAGTGGACAGACCCGGGAGGTAATTGAATCAACTCTGCTTGAACCTCATACACATACGAGGGGAGAGCTTGGCGTAGTGTTCCTGCACTCTCCTCTCCCAGGTACCCCTAGACACAAGTCCCTCACACAAGGAAACACAGAGAGGGAGGAGTGAGGCTCCGCTACATATAGTTTTACTTTACGGTACTTAAAATAGTTGCATTTCACAATACATTTACTGACATTTTTATTAAAACATAGCTGCATTAATTGGTGCTTTTTTATATTTGCACTGAATTCAGCTTCAACTTGCCATTTAAAAAAATAATACACATCTGCCAAAAACACACAAGTCTTTGTTTTGGCATAGGTCTGGTTTAAAGGGGCATTCTGGTGCCTAATTACCCACCATCCCCATACTTGCCTATTCAAAGTGCATCTGTTGTTCTGTTTTAGTCTGATAAACTCATCTCGTGTTCAGCGCAGACAGCGACCCCCTTGTGCCTACCATATGGTCATGAATTAAAAATGTTCTTTTGCTTCATGTAAGGTGATGTGTGCATACTGCATGAATGTTCAATGTCTGGCTAGTGTATTATTTCAGTCTGTTAAACTCATCAGCAGCGTTCAGTGGAATCAGCCACTTATTCTTTACTAGACAGCCATACGTCAGTGAGCAAATCCTCATTGGAGACTGAAATCTATGGTCTGCCCGTTTCCTGTATGCCAGTGCACACAATACTGAGCAATTCTCAGAATGACCCAGGCTGGCCTAAGTCACACAGACCACTTTTTTTTCTTCCAATATACATAAGAGTAGAGCCTCGCTTTGCATGCATGTGCAAATTATTATTTATTTCTGGCATTCATATGGAACTAAAGTTCTGTTTAGCACAGAACCATTCATGCAACTCTTTGCCCCTTAATCTAATGTCTCTATCATACTTGTGCGCACCACAGTCAAACCGGGTTGATGCCAATTAACCTACTAGTATGTTTTTGGATTGTGGCATGAAATCCTTTGTACACATAGGGAGAACTTACAGAGTCCATTCAAATAGTGTCCTTGGAATTGACCCAGGAAACCAAACTTCAAGAGAAGAATGTTAACCTGTTAGCCACCATGCTTGCCCAATGACAGCCCAGGAGCTTCAGTAGATCTATTTGAGTAATGGGTTGCCAAATAAGGGAAATAAGCAACAGCTTCAGAGAATAGCACTAGAAAACAGTCCAGCCACGATTCCAACCTCCATACATGTGATGCAAAACCCCCACTAAATATACCTATGAGAACACCACAGGAACCTGGGTCTGTAATCTTTATACAGTCAAACTTTGGGAGTCACCCAACTGGAACATAATGTACAGGAGCTCAGATTCCTCAGACTCCACTGGTCACATGTTTATTCCGGGTGATTAACCACTTGCCGACCGCCGCACGCAGATGTACGTCGACAACATGGCATGGGCAGGCAAATGGGCGTACCTGTAGGTCCCTTTAAATTTGCCGCCCAGAGGGCGCGCGCGTGTCCGCAGTGTGAGTGTGCTCACGGGTCCCGGGAACTCGATGTTCCCGGGCAGCCCGCGATTGCGGTCGGCAAAGGCAGAACAGGGGGATGCCTTTGTAAACAAAGCATTCCCCTGTTCTGCCTAGTGACATGTCACTGATCTCACCGTTTCCGTGATCGGAAACAATCATCAGTGACGTGTCACTGGTAGCCACGCCCCCTTAACAGTAAGAATCACTCCTTAGGTCACACTTAACCCCTTTAGTGCCACCCAGTGGTTAACCCCTTCACTGCCAGTGTAATTTTTACAGTAAATCGGTGCATTTTTATAGCACTGATCGCTGTAAAAATGACAATGGTCCCAAAATGGTGTCAAAAGTGTCCGACAATGTCGCAGTCACATTAAAAAAAAAAAAAAACGCTGATCGCCGCCATTACTAGTAAAAAAAAAAATTATTAATAAAAATGGCATAAAACTATCCCCTATTTTGTAGACGCTATAACTTTTGCGCAAACCAATCAATAAACGCTTATTGCGATTTTTGTTACCAAAAATATGTAGAAGAATACGTATCGGCCTAAACTGAGGAAAAAATGTTTTTTTTTTTTTATATATTTTTGGGGGATATTTATTATAGCAAAAAGTAAAAAAATATTGCATTTTTTTAAAATTGTCGCTCTATTTTTGTTTATAGCGCAAAAAAAAAAAAAAAAAAACCCGCAGAGGTGATCAAATACCACCAAAAGAAAGCTCTATTTGTGGGAAAAAAAGGACGTCAATTTTGTTTGGGAGCCACGTCGCACGACCGCGCAATTGTCAGTTAAAACGACCGTGCCGAATCGCAAAAAGTGGCCTGGTCTTTGGCCAGCGAAATGGTGCGGGGCTGAAGTGGTTAAAAAGGGGGTAGTAAACCTGAGATATGAACAAAGAATATCCATCTACACACGGGCAGAATGTCGGCTGGTTTCTATGGAATCGGCTGATGCCTCCCGACATTCAGCCCAGGTACTAGGCTTAAAAAGTCTTCCTAAACCCACAAAAATAAGATCAGTCTGTATATGCAGTAAAGCATGCTTGTTATACTCACTGTGGACTCTAAGGGATTATATTCCTCTGCATTGTGTAAAAAAGCTGTTTGATCCTGTCACCTTCTTCCAGAGTCCCCAATATATCTCCTTATAATACAGAGCCAGGGGACAAGCTGGACATACTCAGTTTGGTGTGTATTGCTAGAAAGTTTTTTTTTTTTTTCTTTCTTGGGAGGGTGCGTGTGATCAGCACACTGTCCAGACAGAGGGTAAGGGGTCCTGCATCCTAGTAGGACAATTAGAGCAGAATGAAAATGTCTCCTACAAGCTTTAAGCAGACGCTGATAGAAATCACAAGTAAGAAAAAGTATTTAGCCGTTTATATTTACTAAAAATAAATTGCATTTCCATGTTCTGTGGGAGACCAGATATAGTGAATGCAGGGCCCTGGGTTTAGTAACATTTTAGGTGTCAATTCGGTCTGCTGCTTCATTCCTCTGCTAACAGCATGAATCACTTATGACAAGTTTTCCAAGAGAAAAAAAGTTAACAGGGGAGGGATCTCAAGCCGATTGACAGCCTCCCCTCTGTTCCTGTGCTGTGGGGGTGTGTCCCTTCCCTCCAATCAGCTCTCAGAGCTCTCCTGACGGACCTCGGCAGAGTAAGTTCAGCTCTCTGCCTCATTTTCTGACAGCTCAGACCAGCTTTATAAATTCTGTACTTTGAACAGATGTAGAGAAGAGAAGACTACAGAAAAACTGGTCCAACGTATGTAGGCGGATTTGTTTAATCTCTGCATTACCTAAGGCCTGTCACTTGTCACTTCACTCTGGGTATATGGAAGGGTTTACAACAATTTTAACTCACTATGCAGTAATGTTAAGCAGGCCCCACACGGATCTAAATTCGGCCGGTTCAGCAGGAATGGTCTGAATTTTGATAAATGTATGGCCGTTCTTGGTCATGAATGGGAAGGCTGTAAAATGTCAGTGCGTTGAGAGCTGCAGCCTATCAGTCGATAGGCTGCAACGTAGATCTGTGTACTCTGATGGCAGGGGAGTCTCCATCCTGTCGGAATACAATGGCACAGCGGGGAGGACTCAGGAGGGGAATAGGTTCCGTATTTTTATGCAGCCTATACATGGATCTGTTTTTTTCATTCAACCAGCAGGTAGAATGAAAAATTGGACCGGATCCCCCCCATTCACACATTCCAGGTTGATGGGGAAATCATTCCGCTGAGCCATTGTATTCTGACACCAGGAAGATGTCCCTGCTGTCAAAATACACTGATCAGTGCTGCAGGCTATAGTCTGCATGGCTTATCATGCAGGAAGAACTTGACAGGGTGGTTTCCAATCAGTTTCTTAACAACCAGAGTGCCCATACATAGATCAAAATTTTTCCCTGCTGAACTGTCTGAATTTGAATCCATGTATGGCTGGCTTTAGAATTCAGAAGAAAATATGCCGCCTGCTCCTTTAGCAACAAAATCAGCAAGGGCAGCTACCGTCTATCATCCTTGCAAGTTAACTTTTAAGGATGGACAATGCCAGTCTTCCCACTGTGGCTTCGACACTGCTAAACAAGAATGCCACTTTCTGTGATATGAAAAGGAGGAAGATTCCGAGAAGGGGTAGTGCTGTACAAAAAAAACAAAAAAACAAAAAACAAACAACTTCAAACCATTTTCGGAAAAAGGTTTTCTGTATTCATTCAGAGCTCCAGTCTAAAGTTGGCCATAGACGTTTAGAATCTCAGCAGGTTCATCAGAAACCGGCCAAGATTCGAACCATGTATGGGCAAGCTGAATGTACCAAAGTTGATCGATCAACTTGGGTACAACCAGCCTTCCACAATTTTACCTGAAATTATTGCTAGCGGCTGTTCTAGCCACTGGCAATAATCAGTGTTCTCTGAGAACACAATGGCTCCATGGTATGGGAATCAATCGTTTCTTTCCTGCAACCTGTGGCCATCTATGGCAGGCTTAGACTGCCTGGGGAAGTGCTTGGCAGAGGATTGTGTAACAAAAGATTAGGTGGTAAAGTTGTAATGTACTATTTAAGTCAGGGCTTGACAAATTTGCTTGGAATCTAGGAGCCAGCTAAAAAAGTTAGGAGCCAGGAACGCGCCCTGTCCCGCCGAGCTTGCGCGCAGAAGCGAACGCATACGTGAGTAGCGCCCGCATATGAAAGCTGTGTTCAAACCACACGTGAGGTATTGCCGCGATCGGTAGAGCGAGAGCAATAATTCTAGCCCTAGACCTCCTCTGTAACTCAAAACATGCAACCTGTAGAATTTTTTAAACGTCGCCTATGGAGATTTTAAAGGGTAAAAGTTAGTCGCCATTCCACGAGCGGATGCAATTTTTAAGCGTGACATGTTGGGTATTAATTTACTCGGCGTAACATTATCTTTCACAGTATAAAAAAAAAAACTGGGCTAACTTTACTGTTGTCTTATTTTTTTATAAAAAAAAGTGTATTTTTTCCCAAAAAAGTGCGCTTGTAAGACCGCTGCGCAAATACGGTGTGACAGAAAGTATTGCAACGACCGCCATTTTGTTCTCTAGGGTGTTAGAATAACAAATATATATAATGTTTGGGGGTTCTAATTAGAGGGAAGGAGATGGCAGGGAAAACAGACAGGGAAACTCCATTAGCATTGCTGGTTGCAATACCAACGGCCACCACAAGATAGCGCTAGACCACAGAAGGAAGCATAGGCCTGCAGAAGGCCGCAAAGCCGCGGCCTCAATTACTGGCCGGCGCGGCCCGACGCGATCCCGCGGCGCGGAGGGGGGGGGGGGCACGGAGACACAGGATACCCCAGCTGTGCCCCGGGCGCCAGGTCGCTAATTCTAGTCGAAATGGCGACCTGGCGCCCGGGGTTTGTCGAGGCCTGATTTAAGTGTGCACCAGCTGTGGTTTAAAGTTGAACTTCAAGCTAACACACAAATACTCAGCTGAAATACTTGTTGGCCATTTTATCTGATTTTAGATTTTTTTTAGTTACTCTGCAAATTCACACATCTCCGATGTACATCACACAATCAGGGAATCAGGTTTTTGCTTAGGAAGAAAATTTTTTACCCTAGTACCAATTTAAATCCCAGCTCTAGCTTTTTTGTGTTTGAACAAAGATGGGGAACAGCACTTTTTTTTTTTTTTTACTGTGTCCCCCATTAGTGGCAATTGCCCTCACTTCCTGTCCTGGTAATTCAGAGGGTAAGGAAGACAGGAAATAATAAGTCTCTTCAATGTCAAAACACACTTTAGTTTTCCAGTAGGGATGTGCTTTTATTGCGATCTTCCTGTCCCAGTGACCTTTGGGTACCTCCAATTTCTTACCTAGTGTTACAGAGAGAAAACATGACAGAGGAGAGGTCTGAGCACATGGCGTTTTACACATCTTGGTTGAGAGAGCCGCCAAACAGCTTTTTGTGCACAGCAGTAGAGTATTCTGACATTTTTATACTTGTAACTGATGCGGTTCTGAGCACCTTTAAATGTGATGCTTGTTTATACACTAAATTTAATAGTATTCGGCTCTGTGGAGCTTTTAATTGTCATTTGAGAGTGTGGGGAAGGTTTAGCAAGGCTCGAATCATATTTATGCATGTTGCTTTTGAGCGTTTCTGCAGCGCTTTCTGCGTTTTTACCACGATTGCCGTTTTGTGTTTTAACACTCACTGTATATAGCTGGTTACGAAGGAGCGGGTCAGGAAGCCAGCTGCCGCGTCCCTAATGAGTCATCAGCTGTCAGCAGGCTTCCCCGCTGACAGCCAAATGTAAGCAAGAAAAAAAAAACCCACCACCACCACAAAAACTGCGTGCACCCCCCCCCCAAAGACCATACCAGACCCTTATCCGTGTATGCAACCCGGTAGGTCAGGAAAGGGAGGGGGACGAGCAAGTGCAAATCCCTTTCTGAACCATACCAGGCCGTATGCCCTCAACATGGTGGGGGGGGGGCACAACCACCGGCCAGGGTTGTCGGAAAGAGGCCCTGGTCTCCATTAACATGGGGGCAAGGTGCTTTTGGGTTGGGGGGTGCTCCCCCTCCTGAACCATACCAGTCTGCATGCCCTCAACATGGTGGGGGGTGCTGTGGGGCAGGGGGGGGCTCTGCTCCCCACCAAAGCACCTTGTCCCTATGCTGATGGGGGCAAGGGCCTCTTCCTGACACCCTGGCCGGTGATTGTCAGGGTATGCAGGGGGGGGATTATCAGAATCTGGAAGACCCATTTAACAAGGGGACCCCCAGATCCCAGCCCCCCTATGTGAGCAGTAAAATGAAAAAAATAAACTAAACACCACACACAGGTTTTTAAAAAAGTCCTTTATTAAAAAAATATTATCTCTGAGACATCTTCTCCCTGATCAGTCTTCTCTCTCGCCGCCAGTTACCCACTAAAAACAAAAAAGGCTGCTCTTGTCCTGAGGCGATCTTCCTCCATTGTGACATCCCAGACGTCACCCAGACGGCCACGTCCATTGGCTATACAAGAGATATCATACAGCAGGGGACTTTACAATGGAGGAAGACAACCTCAGGACAAGAGCAGCCTTTTTTTTTTGGGGTAACTGGGGGCGAGGAAGAAGACAGCGGCGAGATAGAAGACGGCAATTGGAAGGGACGGTGGCGAAGGAGAAGACGGCAATGGGAAGAGACGGCGGCGAGGGAGAAGATAGTACCAGGAGAGACGGCGGCGGGAGAAGACAGTACCGGGAGAACCAAGCACAGAGAGATGGCGGTGGGAGAAGATGGCTCGGAGCCATTTTTTTAATAAAGGACTCCATGCCGGGTTTTTTTCCGTAAACTTTAGCCGTCAATTTTTTTTTTATTAACATTTTTTACTATTAGCAGTCAGCAGGGGACTTCTCATCGATTGTTAAGGACGCGGCGGGCGGCTTCCTGGCCCGCTCCTTAGCAACCAGCTATATACAGTGAATGTAAAAATAAAAATAAAACCCACACACAAAAAAACGGCAAATCGCGGTAAAAACACGGCTACAAAAAATGGGGAAACGCTAAAAAGCATTATGCATAGATGTGCTAAACCTTCCCCACGCTCTCAAATGACAATTAAAAGCTCCACAGAGCCGAACACTATTCAATTTAGTGTAAAAAACTGAAATCGCAAAACACAGAAAAATTGTTATAAAAAACGCAGTACTTGCGTTTTGGATGCGGGTCATTGAAGTCTATTAAATGCAAAACGCTGCATTTTGCGGGGGAAAAGTCTGACGCTTACCAAAAACACAGAGGTACAAAAATGTATTGTATGTGAACGTGTTCCACAGGAACCCCTGTTAAAAAAAAAATTCCCTGCATTTCTGCAAAATGCAAAAAGCATCAAAAAAACGCATTAGTGCGAGAATCAAGCCTTTGTGTCCTTGAAATGCTTCTTTGATGTTTTTCACACTTACAAAGCAGAATTTACTGGCATTTTGATTTCATTACACAGGAGTGCTTATACACAACACATAATTTATAATATGATAAAAGTGGGCTAAGAAAGACACATTACTAGGCATTATAGGGGTAATAAAATCTGCAACAAAAGTTGAGTGGCTTCCTAATGCTATTGGTCTCATATTGGCTCTGCATTGCTTTTCTTTTGTTTGTTTTTTTAATATCAATGGTGCAGCATTTCATAGAGGAAAAAATAGAAAAGATGGCATTACCAAGTATGATTGACATTACACAATGTATTATTAATTTAGCTTGCATGACAGCTCAGAAATTTGTCCCTACTAGTTATGGTGATGCTTATTGTACCATCAATGGATTTGAACATAAAAGCAGAAATTAAGCCCGATCACCTAAATGTTCGCAAATGCCGGGCAGACTCCACAGTAAAGGCCAGGACACTGCAACTGGTCCCCCCCCCCCCCCCCATTAAACCCAGTGGGTTGAATGACAGATCGCCATACCAACACAAGCGATCTTGGTGCGGTGATCTCCCCCCCCCCCAATGTGCTATTGTATTCTGATGGGGGGGGGGGGGGTCACACAACCCCCACCAGAATACACTGATCAATGTTTAGCACTGACCGGATGCTGGTTTTCCAGCATGTCCCTTCAACAAAAGTGGGTCATTAGACCAGCTTCTGTCAGACTGCTGCATACTGACTGAAAGACACGCGGTTTCTGCTGATCCAGCCGATTTTCAGACAGTGGGTACCCAGCTTAACTCGGGCTTTAATTTTACAACATCCAAAAACATCTTTTTTTTCCCCCCCTCATGGTCATGCTTCCACTCTTCCTAGACTCCTTTTCTCCTAACATTCTTGGTGGGACAGCAGTAGAGCCATAACATTGCATTGTGAGCTGTGCTATATTTCCCACAAAGTTTGTACCAAGATGAGGCTGAGCCTGTGTAATCGTACAACTTGTCAGTGCAGCAGTGGCTTTACAGCAGGGCTTTTGTCAGCCATCCGCTTTATTGCCGTACTACAGCCGAAAGACGGCTACAGCATGGCTCTGTTGTTCTGGGAGGGCGACTATGCCCCAGCACGTACCCCGGGGCGCGCATCCAGCGTGCTCTGTGATCACGCAAAAGGGCCAAGCAGAGCGCCCCTTTACCATGTGATCAGCTGTATCCAATCATAGATGATCGCAATGTAAACAGACTTGCTGAATATTGGCAGTACTTTCCGCATGTGCAGTCACTGTGTGTGGAAAGCAGAGCCGGTAACAGGCACGTGTGACAGGGGACATGTACACAAAGACAGGACACCCATTATCAGTGCTGACCATCTGTGCAGCCTACCGTTGCCCATCAGTGTAGCCTCATCAGCGCACATTAGTGAAGGCGAAAAATTACTTAATTTGCAAAATTTGATAAAACAAAAAAAGTAAAAAAACATTAGTTATAAAATTTTCTGTCTTTTACTTTGTTTAGCACAAAATAACCAAAACAACCCAGTGGTGATTAACCACTTCCATACAGGGCATTTTCACCCCCTTCCTGCCCAGACCAATTTTTAGTTTTCAGCACTGTCGCACTTTGAATGACAATTGCGTGGTCATGCAACACTATACACAAATTAAATCTTTGGCTTTTTTCCCCACAAATAAAGCTTTCATTTGGTGGTATTTGATTACCTCTGCAGTTTTTATTTTTTGCACTATAAAACAAAAGAAAAAAACGACAATTTTGAAAAAAAACTAATATTTTTTACTTGATTTAATAAATCACAATTTAAAAAAAAAAAAAACAAAAACAAAAAAAAAAAAAAACTTTTCCCTCAGTTTAGGCTTATACGTATTCTTATAAATTAACAGGGGATCAAATGCTTATTTCACTCATTAAAATGCAAAATCAATTTATAACTTTTTTTAAATGTGTTTTTCTGGATATTTTTGTTATTCCGTCTCTCACTGTTAAAATAAACCTACGTTACCTTTAAAACTATAGACTGATCATTTTTGTCAGTGGGCAAATGTACAAAATCAGCAGGGGAACAAATACGCTTTTCCCTCACCGTACTGTACACTGACAATAACGCTGAGACACTTGTAGGAAACACGGGGATGCAAATGAATGTAGCAGGTTTGTTTACTAGAAGCAGAGCAACATTTGTCAATATATTAGTGCTGAATATACATTACTCTTCACAACTGCATAAAGAAGAAGAATTTCCAGCTGGTGTTTTCAGGTGCAGCTGTCAAACCGTCTAGAAATTCTTCAGCATGGTCTCATATACCGCTAGACACACTGCAAACACAGAGGGTCACTTATGATAGATTTTCATAGACTGCTGACTGCTTTACTACTGGGAAGTGTTTTGCTGACAGATAAGATTTGATGGCGACCTACACAACACCTAAAGGATTAATGAAAGGTTGTTGCGATGCTTATATACACATTGTCAACAGCTTAGCTTTTGTCCGGGTGAACTGCGGCTGCTAGAGCGATCGACCACTTATTACTACAGCAACAAAGCGCACATGCAGACGGTTTGTTGGTCTACAGAGGCCAAGAGTAAAAAGCTCAAACATGTCTTCATCTGGGAAACATGACAGCAGTATAAATATTCCTGGGTATGGACTCCTACCCAAAGTTGGATGACAAGTATGTATTTGCGATCACCAATTTGACTGTTGTAACCAAGAACTAGAAGCACAGTGATTTTAGTAGCACTATTTTGCCGTTAAGTGGCCTATCACATGCATTTTACAAATGCCTTCCTATGGAGTGCAGCATGAACAGTGCATCTGGAAAGTATTCACAGCGCTTCACTTTTTCCACATTTTGTTATGTTACAGCCTCATTTCAAAATGGATTGGAGAGCGTTGGTGCACAGCCATTTTCAGATCTCTCCAGAGATGTTCAATCGGGTTTAAGTCTGGGCCACTCAAGAACTTTCACAAAGTTGCCCCATAGTCACTCCTTTGTTATCTTGGCTGTGCGCTTAAGATCGTTGTCCCCACACCATGATGCTGCCACCACCATGCTTCACTGCAAGAATGGTAATTGGCCAGGTGATGAGCGGTGCCTGGTTTTCCTCCAGACATTTCCTCCATTGCCATTTGGGCCAAAGAGTTCAATCTTTGTTTCATCAGACCAGACAATTTTGTTTCTCATGGTCTGAGAGTCCTTCAGGCAAACTCCAGGCGGGCTGTCATGTGCCTTTTACTGAGGACCGGCTTCCGTCTGGCCACTCTATTAAAGTGCTGCAGAGATGGTTGTTCTTCTAGAAGGTTATCCTCTTTCCACAGAGAAACACTGGAGCTCTGTCAGAGTGACCATTGGGTTCTTGGTCACCTCCCTGACCAAGGCCCTTCTCCCCCAATTGCTAAGGTCTGGCTGGACGGCACGCTCTAGGAAGAGTCCTGGTGGTTCCAAACTTCTACCATTTATGGATAATGGAGGCCACTGTGCTCATTGGGACCTTCAATGCTGCAGAAAATTTTCTGTACTCTTCCCCAGATCTGTGCCGCAATACAATTTTTTCTTGGAGGTCTACAGACAATTCTTTGGACTTTATGGCTTGGTTAACTTTGGGACCTTATATAGACAGGTGTGTGCCTTCCCAAATTATGTCCAATCAACTGAATTTACCAATCAAGTTGTAGAAACATCTCAAAGGACGTTTAGGGGAATCAGGATGCGCCTGAGCTCAATTTTGAGTGTCATCGCAGAGGCTGTGAACACTTCTGTACATGTGATTTTAATTTTATTTTCTTATAAAATTTGCAAAGATTTAAAATAAACTTATTGTTTTTAGAATTTTGAAGAAAATTAATTTAATCCATTTTGGAATAAGGCTGTATCATACTAAAATACGGAAAAAGTGAAGCGCTGTGAATACTTTACGGATGTGCTGTAGTAGTGGCAAAACACTTGGATTTGAAGAACAGCGGGGTTAATGGATTAACTGTGTAGGGAGCCACTTGTTCCATAGGATTAGTGAAGAATATCCGCTCCTAGTAGCGTAAAAAAAAAACAATAATATGCTTGTGGGGTCCTAGTTTTAAATTTCTTCAAGTGCCATCTAATTCTGGGTAAAAAAATTCAGCCTAAATTTTCACTCCATAGGCCCAGATAAAAAAAAAAAATCTGGTGTGGGGCTGTTCAGCATACGGTACTGGCAAACTTCATATCATTGAAGGAAGGATGAAGGGAAAAATAGGATTTTTGTACTCACCGTAAAATCCATTTCTCTGATGTCCATGGACTGACACAGCTGGATACTGTAAACGTGTGGGTATATGTCCCTGCTCGCAGGAGAAGATCTAGGCAGAATGTCAGATGTTAAAACATTCTAGAACAAACCAGAGCTGAACAGCCCCGCCCAGGGGGGCGGTCCCTCCGGACATTACCCTCCCACCTGCAGCTAGCAGACCTCAGTTCATAACAAAGCAGTACAAACCTTAAAAAGGAAGGGTGGGTGCTGTGTCAGTCCATGGACGTCAGAGAAATGGATTTTACGGTGAGTACAAAAATCCTATTTTCTCTTATCGTCCATGGACTGACACAGCTGGATACTGTAAACGTGTGGGACGTCCCAAAACTTCACTCCAAACAAGCAGAGCTCCTCAACGGAGGAGTTGCGACATTAAACAGCAGCCTGCAATGCTTTGCGGCCGAAGGGAGCATCTGAAGATGCAGCCACATCAACCTTATAAAATCTTGAAAAGGTATGAACGGACGACCAGGTCATCGCCTTGCACACTTGTGCAACCGACGCTTGACGTCGGAAGGCCCGGGAAGCACCAATTGCCTTGGTGGAATGCGCCGCAACCGGAAAGGGAGGCGCCCGCCCCTTAAGGGCATAGGCCTGTATGACGGTCTGCCTGATCCACTTAGACGGTGGCAGACGGCACCGCTCGGCCCTGTTTTGGACCAGACACAGATTTCCGAATGGAAACAGTAGCAGACAGGTACACTCGTAAGGCTTGTACCCATCTTAATGTATGAAGCGCAAACTTTCAGGGATGCGATGGGTGAGGACACAAGGACGGAAGAACAATGTCCTTCTTAAGGTGAAAGGCAGAGACCATCCTTAGAAAAGAAGGATGGTCGTGGGCGCAACACCGACATATCCTTATGGAGGACCAAGTAAGGCGACTTGCCGGACAAGGCCGCCAACTCAGACACCCGTCTAACCGAAGCAATGGCCACTAAGGCCAACTTCCGGGACAAGGTCAAGAGAGGAATCTCTCTGATATTCTCAAAGGGATGTTCTTGGAGAACCGAGATGCATCAAAATCAGATCCCAAGTAGGGAGAGGAGGCTTGACAGGGGGGATCACATGGCGAACCCCCTGCACAAAAGGTGCTAATCAAGGAATGGCCTGGTAGCGGTGGTTGAAAAAGACAGCCCGGGCCGAAATCAGACCCTCAAAAAAGGTATGCAAGGCCAGCTTTTGGGTCAAACCACGCTGTAAGAACAGCAAAATCCTGGGAACGAAATACATCCGAGGATGCCACTCAAGTTCCTCGCACATAGCGATGTAAGCCTTCCAGGTACGGTGAGATATCTTTCTGGAGGAAGATTCCCGTGTCAACAACATAGAAGAGATGACCGAATACGAGAGAACTCGGTCCTTCAGCACCTGGCTTTAAACAGCCATGCCATTAAAGCCAAGGACTGTAAAGCAGGATGAAGTATGGGATCATGAGACAGAAGGTCGACCCCAATAGGCCGTCGCCAGGAATGTCTGCGACTAGCCGAAGTAGATCGGCGTACCAATGTCGCCGTTCCGGAGCACTGGAATGGCCTCAGCCCCTACTCTGCGAAGCCGGCGAGGCAACAACAGTAGCGTAGGGTAAGCATATATCAGGCGATACTGCCCCCACGGGCTTCCAACGCGTCTGACGCGTCCGCCCAGGGGTCCCTGGACCTGACCACGATCTTGCCACCTTGCGAGTGAGTCGAGAGGCCACAAGGTCCACTTCCGGTAAAGAAGGTGGAAACACCTCCGGATGCAAGGACCCTTCGCCTGCAATGCACACAGTCGACAGGACCATCTTGCAGCGAGATGTATGAAAATCCCAAAGAGACCCCGCAATGTATCGGAGAAGGGAGGCCCCAGTGTACAGGGTGCCTCAAATGTTGGCCAATAAAAGGCAACTTGACGGAACTTCCCTAGAAACTCGGTCAGAGGACTAGTACCTCAGCCTCCACAGGTGGCGCAAACCCACCCCGGGCACAGAGACCCTAAAGGCTAAAGCAGTTGTAGTGCACCTGCTAGACGACTGATGGATGAAGCAGAGGCTTTTGCCCAGTCATTGAGCTACAAAAAATGCCAGAGACGCAGCCACTAACGGGCGTAACGCTAACCCCAGCCTGGCGAACACAGTCCAAGCCAGCGCTTCTGATCACCACTGAAAGCAGGTGGGAAGTGATACCCCTGAAACCAGGGATCCTTGTGACAATGCTCCATCCAGCAGCTACCCATGGATAGGTGCTGATTGTGCAAACACATAGTTTATACTATGTATTGCGTCAAACCCAGAAATGGAGAGTGTGGGAGGAAACCCACCCAGCCACAAAGAGCATAATACCACCACATACGGCGTATGTAGTTTAGTATTTGTGGATAAACCTATTAAACACGTATATACTGTGCCAGCGACGAAGGCGCCCACATCATCGGGGCCTGGACGTAAACCAGCCACGCAGATTGTGTACACAACCGTGTAGGTATGTTAGCCTGCGAATAAACAAATTGCACATGTTTATACTGTGCATAGCGCTAAGAATGCGCACACCATTGGAACGCAGGGGAGAAACCTGAGCACCCGGATGAAACCCATGCAGACTGCATACGCATACCGTGTATGGTATTATAGTATGTGTGCTAAACATTTTTCACAAGCCCATGTGTGCATAGCACCGAAGGCGTGCACACTGTTGGCGCGTGGGAGGAACCGAAGTACCCCACGCATACTCAGAGAATGCAATACCTACAGCTACTGTAAATGTATTTAGTGTAGTGTATAGACATAATGTGTATGTATACATCGTGTATTGCACCAAAGGCATGCATGTCATGTAGCGTGGGCGGAAACCCACGCAGACTGCAAAGACATACCGGGTAGGTATGTTAGTATGTGGATATCCAATCGCACAAATTTAGACTGTGCATAGCGCCGAAGCGCCCATACCAATGGAGTGTGGGAGGGAACCGGAGTACCCGGAGGAAAACCACACAGACTGCCTACACATACCATGTAGGTATTATAGCATGCGTGATAAACATTGAACATGTTTAACTGTGCAGAAGGCCAAAGGCGCACATACCGTCAGCGCGTGGGAGGAAACCGGAACACTCGGAAGAACTCCACGCAGACAGCACACAGATACCGTGTAGGAATGATAGCATGTGAATCAACATATTGCACATGTTTATGCTGTGCATTTCCATTGGAGTGTGGGGGGAAACCGGAGTACCCGGATGAACCCCACGCAAACAGTATACCCATACTGTAAACATGTATAATATGTGCAATAAACATATTGAACATGTCTATACTGTGCAGAGAGCCGAAGCGCACATACCATGAGAGTGCGGGAGGACACCGGAGCCCCCGCCAACCTAGAGAGTATAATACATACATATACTGTGAATGTATCTGGAGTCGTGCATAAACATATTTTGTATGTTTATATCATGTATGGCACTGAAACACAGCATTGGAACGTGGGGACAGCCACACAGACACAGAGACAGAGACCAATAACACATACATACACTGTGAATGTATGCAGTGTAGAGGTATAGGATGAGTTTAAATTATGGCACAGAGGCTCATAATCTTCTCTGTATCATTTCAACCTGCTTGACTGTGCTGCCGAAGCAGCATGCAGGTAACAGGTAACCTCTGATCCTCAGACCGTGTGTCTGTCAGAGCTCAAATCATTCCCCAGGAAATGGCGGGAAATGTTACCTCAGGTATCACACAGAAGGCTCACAGGGATTAGAGACATAAATGAATAAAGTCCTCCCTCATCCATGCTGCTCTTGAGGCAGCGTGTGAGGAAAACAGTGAGGAAACTGTGTAAAAGAAAAGCTTGTCACAGCAATTCCAGCCTGAGAGTGTTTCTCACATCATCAATGAGATCACTTACAAGCGCCCTGTCATTCACTGACACAGAACTGGAGTCTTCCTCAAGGGAATGTCCTGTTCATAAACATTAAATATTCAGAGGTAGGGTCCTGAGCATAGTAGCTAGGCCCATATCTGACTCAGAGCACTCCTTCACTAAAGATTTTTGTGGGGGGAGGGGGCTTATAGCTCCTTTTGCTCGCACACCGTTTCCATTCTGACAGGAATGATTCCAGGACTGCTGACAACTGGTCCATAAGGACCGCAGGTGCAGGAAACATATGAACATGTTTAACTGTGCAGCACTGCCAGTTGCCCCAGGCAATGTGGAGAGCAGGTGTATCAGACTCCATAACACCACCCTCTGAGACCTTATACACTATACAGTGAATCTACAGTCCACCCACTGGCTACGCTGAGGCTGAGGAGGGGATACCCGGGAGGACCCACCAACCCTTAAGGACCGCTCAGTCTGTGAGGAGATTGTGAGGGCATTCGCGCCGCCGCCAGAAATAAATGCGCGGCGGCCACAAGAAAATGGCCGCCGGCCGCAGCTATATCTGCGCGACTGAACGCCAAGATGGCCGCCGAGCGCAAAATTCAAAGCTCTAATGCGCGCCAATGGCGCACGCAATAACCACCTCAAACAGCGCCAATGGCGCGCGCAATAATCACCTCACACACCAGAAAAAACTGCAGACATGAGCGCCCAGCCAGGCCAGAGTGACCCCCAAGCACAGCACCAGTACAGGGTGCAGAGAGCAGCATAACAGGGGGGAGACAGGGAGAAACCCCCACACACAGAAACACAGCCAGCATGTACTCACCTGCAGTAGGAGAGACTACTTACCCGTCCCTTTCAGGGACCCACTGGCTTGTTTCAGACAGACCTATCACAGAGTCGTACTGCGTAGCTGTTGGCCCGGTCCACCGCGAGAGATACAGTCAGTCAAGTACTGTTCAATCTTGAGAGGACCGCGGGAGCATGAAAGCAACCCGGCCACCCCTGGAGTCATGGGGCATGTCGTGAACTGAGTCTCACGCACACAAGGCGAGGATCAGCACGCTCGATGGTCGGACAGGGAAGACTACGAGGATACCAGTGTACCCAACCTGTTGCCCAGCCGACAGTTGATTGAAGGTCTCAAAAATAAAATAATAAAATTTCCAAAAGGAATACAATTTAAAAGTAAAATCTTCCAGGAGACTGGCTCCTGAGAGCCACGTCTTCTCCTTCTGCTAGGCAGAAAAAAACTGAGGTCTGCTAGCTGCAGGTGGGAGGGTAATGTCCGGAGGGACCGCCCCCCTGGGCGGGGCTGTTCAGCTCTGGTTTGTTCTAGAATGTTTTAACATCTGACATTCTGCCTAGATCTTCTCCTGCGAGCAGGGACATATACCCACACGTTTACAGTATCCAGCTGTGTCAGTCCATGGACGATAAGAGAAAATGTACCAAGACATTCTTGATGAAAATCTGCTGCCATCTACCAGGACGAGGAAGATGAAAGGAGGGTGGACATTTCAGCAAGACAATGATCCCAAATACAAAGCCAAGGAAACTCTCAAATGGATTCAAAGAAATAAAATAAAGCTGCTAGAATGGCCCAGCCAATCACCTGACTTGAATCCAATAGAAAGATCTATGGAAAGAACTTAGGACTCTTTCACACATACGCACCATTTTTCTTCTATCTGTTGACGGATGAAAAAAAGAACATCAATGCATTTCAATGGAAAAACAGATGATCATCTAATTTTAATCGGCTTCCAAAATCAGTTTTTTTTTCAGCCGTCCAAAAAACAGATCGAACGTAAAATGGATGTAAACTGACAAATGGTCAGTCTATCCGGTTTTGCATTGGTTGTTAGGGGCAATCAGTCACTCTGAGGGGGGGTGGCAGAGAAAGACAAGAGCGCAGTATATAAAAGTGACAAGCCGACAAAATTAAGTTCTATGCTTCCGAGCATGCGTCGGAATTTAGCGCGTCAGGATTTGTACACACAATCGGAAATTCCGAACAGTTTTTTTCCTGACAGGAAAAAAGAGAACCTGCTCTCTATCTTTTTCCAGCAGTTTGTCTGTTGGAAAAAGTCTGATGGAGCATACACACGGTCGGGATTCCCGACCAAAAGCTCTCAGCAGTCTTTTTCCAACAGGAAAACCGATCGTGTATACGGAGCATAAGGCTCCATGCACAACGAGCTTAAAAAAAAAAAACACATCTGTTCTCTTGGGAGTAAAAAACACTCATATAGAGCGTTTTTTGTACAAAGTCTAGAAGATTTTTACGTTTTTTATGCCAGTGAGCTCCAATCAGAAACGCGAACCAGAAGTGTTTTTTTTTTCCTGCTTCTAAATCTTGAACGCAAAATATGCCTGTAAATGTCCTAATGTGCATGGACACACTGTGGGGGGATGGGACTCACTGGAGGAGGAGACCGATCGCTGTTCCTAATTGCTAGGTACAGACGATCTGTCTCTCCTCCCGACAGAACCGAGGATTTGCACGTTTCCGCACACAGATTCCCGTTCTGGCTCTCATGCCGGCGACCGTGGGTAGCTAACGTACCTATACGGTGGTTTGCGCAGGGCTGCCAACCTACCGCAGTATATGTATGTGAGGCGGTCGGGAAGCGGTTAACCACTTAAAGACTAAAACCTTTTTCTGACAGTTGGTTACAAATTAAAATCAGTATTTTTTTGCTAGAAAATTACTTGGAACCCCCAAACATGATTTTTTTTTTTTTTTGCAGAAACCCTAGAGAATAAAATAGAGGTTGTTGCAATTATTTATGTCACACGATATTTGCGCAGCGGTCTTTCAAACACAATTTTTAGGGAAAAAATACACTTCCATGAATTATAAAAAAAAAACTAAAAAATGGTAAAGTTAGCCCAATTTTTTGGTATAATGTAAAAGATGAGGTTACGCCACGAGAATTGTGATCTTTAGGCTACTTTCACACCGAGACGTTGGGGGTGTCGGCTGTAAAGTGTCGCTATTTTTAGCGGCGCTTTACCTTTTTTTTTTTTTTTTGAGCTTTTCGGTCGCTAGCGGGGTGTTTTTAACCCCCCCCCCCCAGCAGGTGGAAAAGGGTTAAAATCACCGGCAAAGCGGCGCTGCCCATTGATTTCAATGGGCAGGGGCGCTTTAGGAGCGGTCTATACACCGCTCTTACAGTGCTGCAAAGATGCAGCTTGCAGGACTTTTTTTTTTTTTAACGTCCTGCCAGCGCACCGCTTCAGTGTTAAAGCCCTTGGGCTTTCACATTGGAGTGAGAGAGACTCTTTAAAGGCGCGATTTTTAGCATTATAGCGCCTGTAAAGTGTCTCAGTGTGAAAGTAGCCTTATTCTAAGCAAGAAAATAGCGGTTCTCATTTTATCCAGAATCATGCAGTTCTAATGTAAACCAAAAATTTGACTCAAGTGGTTAAAGAAGAACTGCAGTCTGCTCACATAACTTGTAATAAAAACATCTTTGCCATTCTGAAGCTTCCCTCCAAACACTGTGCATATTAATATTATATATACTGTGCCTCTGTACTTGCCAAATATGCTGCAGAAATCTCCCTCCACCGAGTCTGGCTGCAACCATTTTAACTGTGGGCAGCCGAAGCTGCTGCCTGTTCATTTCCTGGATTTACACAGATGCCTCCAGCTCTCATTGGCCCCCTTATGACTTATCCCCTTCCCGGCAAACTCACAGGGGAGGGAGGAGAGAGAGAGAGAGAGAGAGAGAGAGAGAGAGAGAGAGAGAGAGAGAGAGAATAGAGAGAGAGAATAGAGAGAGAGAATAGAGAGAGAAGAGAGAGAGAGAAGAGAGAGAGAGAGAGAGAGAGAGAGAAGAGAGAGAGAAGAGAGAGAGAAGAGAGAGAGAGAAGCTTTTTACTAGCAGAAAAAAAAATGTTTTACCATCCAAAGTTAAAACAACAAGGGCAAAAGATTTAATAGATGGAAAGATTAAAAAAATGACTGAAGTTCCGCAAGTGGATGTAAAGAACTGATGTGAAAAACTGATGTAAACGCATCCCTTTTTACTGATGAAAAAAACTGAAGGCATGTGTGAAAGGGGCCTAAAGATCAGAGTTCATAGAAGAGGCCCACGGAACCCTCAAGATTTAAAGACTGTGCAAGAAGGGGCCAAAATCACACCTGAGCAATGCATGCGACTTGTTTTTCCATACAGGAGCCATTTTAAAGCCGTCATTACCAACAAAGGATTTTGTATTAAATAACATTTCAGTTATCTTGTTCAATACTTTTTTCCGATGTCATTCATTTTATTACACATACAACTTTAATTTCTAAACATATTTGTTTTGGTTTCTTTGTATGTATGGCTTGCATTGATTGTTTCCGACATATGGTGAAAATGTAATGTCAATAGTACCTTTGAGCTGGCCATACACCATTAGATTATCTGAAGATTTTCTATGGTTAGATAGAAAAAGTGCAACAGATTTCTCCATGTATATTAACTGTGTGGATGGAGGAATCTCACACTTTTGCCATCTTACCATAGAAAATCTGCAGATAATCTAATGGTGTATGGCCAGCTTTAGTGCCCGTTCACACTACCGCGACTTGGGATCCGACTTGTGTCGCCCCAGGTCGCGCGTCATGAGAAATTAAAGTGAATGAGAGCCGTCTTAATGTACACTACTGAAGTCGCTCCAACTTCAGTAAAGGTTCCTGTACTACTTCAAGGAGACTTGTACCCATTGATTTCAATGGAAGTCGCCTCCAAAGTCAGAACAGTGTCTTAACTGAAGCAACTTTACAGGAAGAGAAAATGGTTTTCTCAGGCAAACCCCTCCCTCCCACAGAGCTGATTATTGTTTGATTGGCCACTGGCAAAGTTGCCTGTCCTGGAGGCGACTTGAAGTTGCCTCGCAAAGTCGTGCCGACTTTCATGTCGCTGTAGTGTGAACCGGCACATAGGCTCCATGCACACTGGCTTAAAAAAAACGTTGTTTCTACAGGAGTTTTGTGTTCTGCCTGCAGAAGCAGCTCAATGTTATCCTATGTGTCCATGTCCATGTGGACGTTAAGAGACATTTTGAGTTTAACATTTAGCCCAGGTTCACACAGGGCTGCGGGAGTGAAGCCGTGCAAGTTCAGCTGAACTCGCACGATTTCACTCCCACTTGTAGGTCCCGATTTCGGCCGCGATTACAGAGAAATCTGTGCGGGCCGAAATCGTACAGAAACTACTTTTTGAAATTGGTGTAGCGCCGCACCAATTAGGATGGTGCCATTGCCGGCAAATGCCGCCTTTTTGACATGTCAAATCGCATGTCAAAACGCACCAGTGTGAACCAGGGCAGAAAAAAAAAATCTTCTGGTTTGCGTTTCTGCTTGGAGGCAGAAAAAAAAACGTAACTCTCCTAAACTCACCTAAACTTTTGTACAAATATGCTCTATATGAGCAATTTTTACTCCCAAGCGAACAAAGTTTTTTTAAGCCCAGTGTGCATGGAGCCCAACAAATATATTTACCTAGAAAAATGGTACATTGTAAGTCTATGGGATGTTATGGGAAAGGCTGCAGACAGAGAGGTAGGCCAAAGCCATCAGAAGAGTCAAGTACAAAACTATTGGAGGTTAAAGGGGACAGATGGTGCTGACTGTATTGAAGGGGCTAGGAGGGGGGCGGTTTTTATTTTAGTACACAGGAACTTGTACTTTAATCTCATGGATGGCAGTATTGTTCTTACATGTTTTTACTTTACTTTTTTACGTTACTTACTAAAATGTAAGGTCTACGTCATAGAAGGTGGCAGAATAAAAGGTGTCTTGTAGACTCTAAGTGCTAGTTTACACCAGACGCAGTTCCGTGTGCTTTTTTTCTGCACTAAAAATGCATGCAGTGTATTTCAATGGCTTCCGATGCAGAAACTGACTGCATGGTGTGAACTAGAGCCATTGGAATACATGGAAAACACTGTGTATGCATTTTGTGCAGAAAAAAAGCACATGGAACTGAACGGAACTGCGTCTGGTGTGAACTGGCACTTATAGAAGGAGGAATATTAAAAAGCATAATAAATAATTTTTGTATGCCACGCATGTCAACATTGAACCAGAAGAAACCAAACTGGCATTCTGGTGCAAAGCTTGTTCCACTACTGCTCGGAATTACCCGCTACTGCACTAGTGAGTTGTAACATATTTAAACTTTGTCTCTGAATAAGATGTTGATGGTTAAAAAGGACAGGATGACAGGGTTAACATTACTTTAATCCGCTGTGCAATAAATCAAAAGTAATTAGTCCTCAGAGAATTCTTCAGGTATGATGAATGCTGTTCTCCCCTATTACATAATTAATCCAAAACATCCCTTTATGTCGGCTCGATAAGCAGCGTCTAAAAGCTTTTATTTGTGTAAGCTCTGAGCAGTCTTCCAGGAAGCGTTCCATAAATTGCTGGCTATAAAACTCATTAAGCTTTTTGCCATGATTTGGCTCCCAGTACAATACAGGCAGAAGTTACTACATGAGGGAGAAACAAGCTTGGCACTAACAAGTCTGTGCCTTCAGCATGACGCTACTAAGTACAAGCAAACTTTACATGTCAGTAAAAGTCTAGACTGGAAGGGGGGGGGGGGGGGGTGCGTGCTCACATGCTGAACAAGCCACTCTGAAAACATGACAACGAGCTTTACAAGCATTGCTTTGCTAGTAATCAATCATTCAGATTTCAAGACCTCTCATAATATTGCAAGCTTTCATTACTTTAAAGACGCACTTACGTACTTCTCAGCTTGAAATACTCTTCAGAGAAATAAAGCTCAAATTAAAATCTGCACTGAGCAAACAAGATTTCCTAGCATTAACTGTCTGAATTAGAACAGAATTCTATGTGCATGGACCTAAAAAAAAAAGAAAAAAAAAAAAAAGGAAAAAACATTAGACAGCATTGAGTTATAAGGACAGCTCCTTGGGCAACCATATAAAAAGTTGTCAGCCACTAAAAAGATCCCTCTATACTTAAGTCGGCCATAGACAAATCGATTTTCTTTAACCGGTTCCCGACCGGCTCACGCAGGTCTACTGCGGCAGAATGGCTCTTCCGGGCAAAATCACGTATATATACGGGTTCGTCCAGGAGTCCAACCAGAGGGTGTGCGAGTGCCGCTGGAGGCGTGCGCCCGCTGCTGGCGGGGAACCTGATGCGCGTGATCGACACCGGGCACGTGCGATTGCGTGCACGAGCAGCGGCACGGGGGTTTGTGTGTGTAAACACACAAATCCCTGTGCTGTCTGAGGAGACAAGACAAATCGTGTGTTTCTACAAAGTAGAAAACACGATCTGTCATCTCCTATAGTGAGTCCCCTTCCCCCCACTGTTGGAACACACACTAGGGAACACAGTTCACCCCTTTGTGACAGGGGGGTCACTTTGGACACAGGGTGAGCCAGGAAACCATGGACATGAAGAATATGGCTTGGATTGCTTGAAATTGAAATAGTAATATTAGTCCACAATATGTACTGATTGTTTTACCCTGAACTCAACAGGTTAATTGGGAGATGTAAATGAATCTAGGATGGCGTCTAAGGATCTTTCATTGTGTTAATTAAGTCTGTACTTGTGTGTATTGTAAAGTATCAGACAGTCTGGTGAATATAAAGGTCATGCATAGTCATTTAAACATAAAGGGGATTAGGACCAGTTGTCTCCTAGCAGACGTCAAAATAATGTGTATTGGGTCTGGTTATGTTGTGGGTGGAGCTGGACCATTGTTCATTCAGGTTAATGCAGTATTGGATGTGTATAAGAGTTTCAATGTTTTTGGCAATAAAGGCAGTCTATCCTTGGAAAGATACAGAGTGCGTCTCGTTCTTTCAGAAGGATTAATTCCTATGGGAAGTGGTCGTCTGGCTGTGGAGGATCGACAGTGAATGTGTGTCCAGGAGAGAGGATATCTTAAACGGTGTTAACCCCTTTCAGATTGGGCAGCCATTACACCCTTCATCTCTCTCGCAGATCACTGCCATTACTAGTGAAAAATAAATAAAAACGCCATTTAAATGCCATAAATCCTTCCCAGTTTGTAGACGCTATAACTTTTGCGCAAACCAGTCAATGTACGCTTATTGCAATTATTTTTTTTTTTAACTAAAAAAATTTTGAGAAGAATACATATCGGCCTAAACTGTGGAAAAAAAATGTTTTTGTTTTATAAAAATTGGGATATTTACTATAGCAAAAAGTAAAAGATAGCGTTGTTTTTTTTTTAATTGTTGCTCTTTTTTGTTTATAGCGCAAAAAATTAAAAACGCAGGAGGTGATCAAATACCACCAAAAGAAATCTCTATTTGTGGGAAAAGAAAGGAACGTCAATTTTGTTTGGGTACAACATCGCATGACCGCACAATTGTCAGTTAAAGTGACACATCGCAAAAAATGGCCCGGTCATTGGGCAGCCAAATCTTCCGGGGCTGAAGTGGTTAATGCAACCTTGCTTCCACAATAACACAAATCAGTGTTGATGGGGGAATCCCTCCCCCAGGGCCATTGTGTTCTCCCAACGGAGGAAGCCGTCCCTGTTATTACAGCTGTCTATAACAGCCGCTAGCAATAATTGCATGTAAAATCCGATAGGCTGGTTGTACCCAAGATGATTCAGCGATCAATTTTGGTACATTCAATCTGCCCATACATGGTTAAAATCTCGGCCGGTCCCTGCTGAACCAGCCGAGATTCAAGCTATGTCCGGCCTTCATAGAAGTTAAAAATAAATAAAAAATCCCTCCGTAACCACAGCTAGCAAGCTGATAGGATATGTAACTAAAAGATAATATTCACAGTATATTACAACCATGTCATTAAAAATAATCATATCCTACAGAGACACTTCTGCTACATAAAGTGTAGATTAGGGTTGGGGCCTCAATCAGGTTTTTGCTTGTTGAGGATTTGCACTTTGGTCTACGTTGGACATTTCTTACTTGCTGCCCTTGTGACATGTGGTCACAGACTACAAGCAAAGATACATTTCCTCAGCAAGACCACAGACAGCAATAAAAACTTGCAGGGGTTCTGCACTCCACGCTACCCAAGATTGAGAAAAAAAATATTAGCTGGAGATGTACTTTAAAAAGACACACTGTCACCTGCCCACCTCCCCAGTAAGTTATAGTCACCACTGCAAGAGTAAACCCTGGTAAATTCCAATGCTGGATGGTAAAAGAAAAGTCAAGCCTGGGTCTCATGCGCTCAAAATATCTGGAAGCTCTAAAGCAGGGGTAGGTGAAACTACAAATCCCATCATGCCTCTAGGAGTCATGCCTGTGATTATTAAGGTCTTGCAATGTCTCATGGGACTTGTAGTTTCAAAACATCTGGAGGGCCGATGTTGCCTACCGCTGCTCTGATGAAACAGGGAGACCAAAAAGGAGCATGTATAGGCAGACATTCTTATTTGCCACGAGTAGACAGGTGACATTTCCTCTTAAGGCTCCATTCACACTTGTACGATTCCAAAGTCACATTACTTTAGGAGTGCTACTTTGGATGGGTGCAACTTGGATGTGACTTGACCCTCTGCGAAGTCGGACTCACTGTTGCATGTAAAACCTTCATGCAACTTGAGGGTTAACAAAGTCTATGGCCCTCAAGTTGCATGAAAGTCGGCCTGAAGTAGTGCATCAACTACTTTGAAGTTGCTGCGACTTTAAGGCTGGGTTCACACCTATGCGAATTTTGCTGCATCCAATTCGCATAGCAGGAGAATGTGACCGGCTCTCTATGGAGCCGGTTCACATGTCTCTGGGGCGGCTGCGGAGCGCACTGCACAGAAACGCTATGAGTCTTTGCCTCTGTTTCAGGGCTGAATTCAGGCAAAGATTTTGCCCTGATTTGTTCCTATATATGACACATATATGAATGGTTATCCTAGAAAAACATGATCGCACAAATGTGAATGGGGTGTAAAGTGGAATTCCAGGTTAACCCCAATGACTCTTAAAAATGTCCCCTCCCTCCTCTCATGCTGTGTAAGAAAAAAAAAAAGGGGGGGGGGTTTGGGGAGAAGGTCTTTCCTATTTTCAGTCAGCTCCAGTCCAAACGGGTGATATCTCCCTTGTGTCAGGAGGATTCCTACAACACCTGGTAAAGCCTGCAGTGGTGACGTCACCCATAGGCTTCAGTGGCCCTCCTCTCTCATGCAGCCACGCTGACTAAGGGAAGAGTGACCAAGTGACTGGACTGGAGCGGCCTGATAATAGGTAGACATATACAGCTTTATTACAAAATTTAGTAAGCATAGGTGTTTGGGGGGACGGATGACATTTTAAAGTGTAGTTAGGGTTAACCTGAATTTCATTTTAAGTGAAGGAATTTTACTATGGAGTGAAGGTTAGCTGCAAATCCTTTCCAAGATGGGTTCTGGAGGGATGATGATGGCTTCTTATATGCTTTCATTCTTTACACATAAACATAATGGTATGATCACTTTTCCTGCATAATCTGTTCCAGAAGCTAAAAAAAAACACAAACTCAGAATACATTTCTAGAAAACATTCTGCATGTCCTAAAGTCTTCCACATTGTCGATGCATTGCAGACGCTCTAGGGTACATCTCCCTTTAGAACGGTACACTTCTGTTTACATGGCTTGGAGCGTCACCCATCCTCCACTACTACAGATGTTTGTAGACAGAAAAACATTTATAGGGATAATTCATTCCTTTTCTGCTCCGCTCACACAAGCCCTTTCGTTTTTCTCCTTCTCGCTATCCACCACACTGGTCCTCCTTTCCACCTCATTAGCCTTTATGATTCGTAAGAGAACATCAGCCAGTGCAGGACTCATTTTGTATAATTAGGCAGGCACAAGACAATTAAACGCAGACCTTCAGCTAGCTTGCATTTATTAAGCAATTGCTGTAGCTATCTGTAGCATTCATAGGAGAACCTACTGAACACAAAGAAAAATATAAGACTAATGTGGCAAAGAATTATAATTTAATGGAAAGGAGATTTTAATAAAACATATAATCATCCTAAACTTTTTTTTTATTGGTATGGTATGGTTTAATGCTTGGAGGGTAATAACTGAACTTGTGTGCATTAACAACCCCTGTGCCTGCAATCCTGGACAGGCAACAGTCAATTAAAGGCTTGAGATAGAATTCCAATTGAATTAAATACTGAAAATGGCCATGATGTGATGAGGAAATAGAGGAATTACGTCCTCCGATTCCTCTGTCTGCTCAGCAGCCCCTATAAAATGCAGAGCAGGTTGTATGTACACCGAGCAGCCATTGAGATGTAAAGTGAACAACACTGATTATCCTGTTACAACGGCATCTGAAAGTAAGTAGGATATATTAGGCACCAAGTAAACATGTTGCTCTTGAAGTTGATGTGTTGAAACAGTATTAAAAAATAAATATGTAATTGCAAATTGTTGTGAATGGGGTTACATAGCGACAGACTGGTCATGGTGCCCATGCTGATCTGTGTCCACAGCCAAAAGCACCGACAATGAACATGTGAACATCAGAACTAGACCACGGAGCAATGGAAGAAGGTGGCCTGATCTGATGAATCATGTTTTCTTTTACATCATGTGGATGGCCAGGGGCATGTGCGTCACTTATCTGGGGAAGAGATGCACCAGAATGCAATATTACAAAAAGACGGTATTTGCGCAATAATTTTTCAAACGCCTTTTTTGGGGGAAAAAAATGGTTTCATGAATTAAAAAACAACAAAACAGTAAAGTTAGCCCAGTTTTTTGGTAAAATATGAAAGCTTATGTTACGCCGAGTAAAAATATACCTAACATGTCACGCTTTAAAATTGCACACACTCATGGAATGGTGCCAAACTTCGGTACTTAAAAATCTCCATAGGCGACGCTTTGAAAATTTTTATAGGTTACCAGGTTAGAGAGTTACAGAGGGAGTCTAGTGCTCTAACGCACGCGGCGATACCTCACATGTGTGGTTTGAACGGCGTTTACATATGCGGGCGGGACTTGCGTGTGTGTTCGCCTCTAAGCGCGAGCTATTGGGGACAGGGGCGTCTTAAAAAAAAAAAAAACATAATTTTTTTTTTTTTTTACACTTTTTTTTTGATCACGTTTATTCCTATTACAAGGAATGTAAACATCCCTTGTAATAGGAATGTGTGTGACAGGTCCTCTTTATGGAGATATGCGGGGTCAATAAGACCCCACATCTCTCCTCCAGGCTCGTGAAAAAAATTCACTGATCTCATACTTACAGCCGCAATGGCGGCTTTGTTTACATTTGAGGACCCGGGCGTGACGTCATCACATCGGAACCGCCGCTATGATCATTCTTATGGTGCGCAGAATCGCCGGCTGAAAAAAAGGATATCTGAATGATGCCTCTAGCTGCAGGCATCATTCAGATATCCCCCCTCAAACCCAGGACGTCATATGACGCCCACCCGGAGGGAGAGAGGGTTCCTGCCGGCGTCATTTTACAATGACCCGGTATGGAAGTGGTTAAGGGGGCAAATCTTCCAGTCCGTAATTGGTTAATTACATACAGTCATGGCCAAAAATATTGGCACACCTGTATTTGTCAAATAATGCACCACTTCGCCTAGAAAAAAATTGTTGCAATGAAAAATATTTAGACATTCTCAGGTTTATTTTTGTTTGTATTTGTATGACACAAAAAAGGTGGAGAAACAAAAAGCCAAATCTGACACATTCTACACAAAACTCCAAAAATGCACTGGACAAAATTTAATTGACACCCTCAATTTAATGTTTGGTAGCACACCCCTTGGAAAAAACTGAAATCAATCGCTTCCTGTAACCAATGAGTTTCTTAGGCCTCTACTGGAATTTTGGACCACTCTTTTTTCGTCAACTGCTCCTGGTCTCTGAGATTGGAACGGTTCTTTTTCCCAACTGCGGTTTTGAGATATCTCCACAGGTGCTTTATGGGATTTAGATCTGCACTCATTGCTGGCCAGATCAGTACTAACCAGCACTTAGTCCTAATCCATTTCTGGGTGCTTTTTGACGTGTGTTTTGGGTCAGAGGTCACGGGTCTTTCAGCAGACCAATGACGGAGACCCAACTTTCTGACACTGGGCCCTACATTAAACCCCAGAATTCTTTGGTAGTCTTCATATTTCATAAATATATGCAGTCAAGACATCCAGTGCCTGAAGCAGCAAAGCAACCCTAAATCATCATCAGTGAACCGCCACCATGTATGATTGTAGGGACTGTATTTTTTTTCTTTAAAGGCCTCATTTCTTTTTCTGAAACCAGTAGGAACACACACACACACACACACACACACACACGGGAACATTAAGGTCTCTGGAGATGGACTTGTGACCTTGAGATTGTAAATACTATTCCACAATTTTTGTTTTCAAACCCTCGGACAATTCTTTGCTGCTCTTTCTCTTCTCCATACTCCGTGTGTCACACAGAGAAACAGAATGGTGGAGTAAATTTTTCACCATTATAACTGGTTGCCGGTGTGATTTCTAGATTGTCAGCACCTGTTATTTGATACAGGCGAGTTTAATTACAAATTACAGCAGCAGCACAAAACTGGAATGCAATTAGGTCTTACAGATTTGATTTTGTCCAGTGGATTTTGGAGTTTTGCATGGAAGGCGTCAGATTTGTCTTTTTGTTTCTCCACTTTTGTGTGTCATACCAATACAAAACAAAAAGAAATAAACATGAGAATGACTAAACATTTGTAATTGCAACAATTTTCTGGGCGAAGTGGTGCATTAATATTGATAAAAAATGTAGCGCTAAAAAATCAAGAAAAAAACAAATAAATGTCTCTCTACATATATGGTGAAAAATAAAGTGAATATCACACCAAAAAAGGTGTGTGTGTGTTCACTACAAAATCCATGAAAATCAACATGTATAATCATAAGAAAAACAACACATATATAAAATGTCCATCAGAATAACCCGTGAAGGCACAGTGAAAAAAGAGGACATATAGACTGAAGGTCATCAAGGAAAACAACTTCCGGCTACTAGAGAAAATGGATGAAATACTCTTACCAGAGTCCGTGGATCTGCCTACCCATGGCAGCAGATCTTGTAAGCATGAAAGATTCGACCTCAGGAACGATCGACTTGTCTGGTGACTCCTATGATGTTGACATCTGGACAATTGAGATTGAACAATCCTCAAATCCAGACCTTGGATCGATATCCCGGATGGATGGAACGAATCTGGACTCCTAGGGTATCACCCTATTTCCTTTAAAAGAAATTCGACCACCAAGGACCCCAAGACAGGATAACTGAATGATGTAAAGTGACTCCAGATGGGCTCTCTCCGAGTCACATGCAGAGAAAAAAAGAGACAGGGCTCCAATGGTGCAGATCAAAAAGGTAGTACTGTATAAGGTTTTATTAGAATAAAACCACAAAAATTTTGACATAAAAAGTGATCACATAAATGAAAAATAAGAACAAAGCAATATGGGGAGTAGCGTACCAAGCCCAGGGCTTGGTATGCTACTCCCCATATTGCTTTGTTCTTATTTTTCATTTATGTGATCACTTTTTATGTCAAAATTTTTGTGGTTTTATTCTAATAAAACCTTATACAGTACTACCTTTTTGATCTGCACCATTGGAGCCCTGTCTCTTTTTTTCTCTGCATGTGACTCGGAGAGAGCCCATCTGGAGTCACTTTACATCATTCAGTTATCCTGTCTTGGGGTCCTTGGTGGTCGAATTTCTTTTAAAGGAAATAGGGTGATACCCTAGGAGTCCAGATTCGTTCCATCCATCCGGGATATCGATCCAAGGTCTGGATTTGAGGATTGTTCAATCTCAATTGTCCAGATGTCAACATCATAGGAGTCACCAGACAAGTCGATCGTTCCTGAGGTCGAATCTTTCATGCTTACAAGATCTGCTGCCATGGGTAGGCAGATCCACGGACTCTGGTAAGAGTATTTCATCCATTTTCTCTAGTAGCCGGAAGTTGTTTTCCTTGATGACCTTCAGTCTACATGTCCTCTTTTTCACTGTGCCTTCACGGGTTATTCTGATGGACATTTTATATATGTGTTGTTTTTCTTATGATTATACATGTTGATTTTCATGGATTTTGTAGTGAACACACACACACACACCTTTTTTGGTGTGATATTCACTTTATTTTTCACCATATATGTAGAGAGACATTTATTTGTTTTTTTCTTGATTTTTTAGCGCTACATTTTTTTATCAATATTTTGTTCACAATTTTTGTCACATTGGTGTGTAGCAGCTTTTTGCTTTCTTCGTGCCCTCATTAGGTTTAACACTCAGCGCAATATTTTTACTTTCTTTCACGAAGTGGTGCATTACCTGATAAAAATGCAGGGGGTGCCAATATTTTTGGCCATGACGGTACGTGCACTGCAGCAGAGAAATAGTTTGAGGGCTAGCAAAGGTTTCCCTTGTTCATAGTCCTTGCCTGCAGCTGTGCCAGAATGTAAACTTAAAAAAAAAAAAATAGGATTTTTATACTCACCGTAAAATCCTTTTCTCCGAGTTCATGGACGGACACAGCCTTAATCTTGACAAAGTGGGTATTAAACACTTTCTGCCTAGTCACTCCTGAAGGAAGGCTAACAACTTCAAAGCTGAACAACCCCACCCAGGGGGCGGTCCTACTGGCTATATCCCCTCAGCCTGCACTAAGCAGATCAGTTAATCAAAAGCAGTAAAATCTTTAAAAGGAGGGGTGGGTGCTGTGTCCGTCCATGAACTCAGAGAAAAGGATTTTACGGGGAGTATAAAAATCCTATTTTCTCTTTCGTTCATGGATGGACACAGCCTTAATCTTGACAAAGTGGGACGTCCCAAAGCAGTGTCAAAAACGAGGGGTGGGAACAGCATTAAAACAACTTCACCCCAAAACAAAACAGAGCTCCTCCTTGCGGCCAAAAGAAGCATCCGAAAATGCACACACAACTTGTAAAAAGTTTAGTGAAAGTGTGAACGGACGACCAGGTCCCCGCCTTACACACCTGGGAAACAGACGCTTGATGCTCTTAGAGCTCAGACGCTTGATGCTCTTAGAGCTCAGACGCTTGATGCTCTTAGAGCTCAGACGCTTGATGCTCTTAGAGCTCAGACGCTTGATGCTCTTAGAGCTCAGACGCTTGATGCTCTTAGAGCTCAGACGCTTGATGCTCTTAGAGCTCAGACGCTTGATGCTCTTAGAGCTCAGACGCTTGATGCTCTTAGAGCTCAGACGCTTGATGCTCTTAGAGCTCAGACAGCGTCCAATAAATACGTTGTCTCCTTAGGATTCGACAGATGAGGACACAAGGATGGCAGTACAATGTCTTCCTTGAGATGGAAGGTCGAAACGACCTTAGGAAGAAAAGAAGGCTGCGGACGCAGCACCACCTTATCCTTGTGGAAGATCAGATAGGGAGCCTTGCATGAACGGTGGTTTCTAAAGCACTGAGAGGCCATGCCGTTAATCCAAGAGGCACCTCTTGCCCTGGTCGAATGCGCCGGGGAGGCGCCCGACCCTTTATGGCATAAGCCTGATCACAATCTGTCGGATCCACCTCGAGATGGTGGCCGACGAGACCGCTGGGCCCTTCTTGGGACCAGCCACCGAATAAACAGCGAGTCTGAACTCCGGAACGGAGCAGTAACAGACAAGTAAACTCTCAGAGCTCGGACAACGTCCAAGGAATGCAACGTCGTCTCCTTAGGATTCGACGGATGAGGACACAAGGATGGCAGTACAATGTCTTCCTTGAGATGGAAGGTCGAAACGACCTTAGGAAGAAAAGAAGGCTGCGGACGCAGCACCACCTTATCCTTGTGGAAGATCAGATAGGGAGCCTTGCATGACAAGGCTGCCAGCTCAGAAACCCGTCTTAACTGACACAACCACCACCAAAAGGACCACTTTCTGGAGAAAGTGTGAACAAGGGAATCTCCCTAATGTTCTCAAACGGTGGTTTCTGAGGCACCTAGCAGGTCATGCCGTTAAAGCCCTTAACTGTAAAGCAGGATGGCGTATGGGACCTTGCGACAGCAGGTCCTCTCATAGCGGTAGACGCCAAGGGACGTCTATTATACAAGCCCCACAGAGGTAGTGGAGGGCGGACCGGAGGGGCCGCATGCCGAACCCCCTGTACAAACGTTCTCACTAAAGAGTGAGCCACCAGGGATTGTTAAAAAAAGACAGCCAGGGCTGATATCTGCCCCTTAATTGTACTTAAAGTAAAATTTTTGGTCCGCCCCACGCTGTAAGAACAGCAGGACTCTGGAACCAAATAAGCACGCGGATGCCACCTCATTTCCTCCAAATGGATATGTAGGTATTCCAAGTGCGATGGTAAATCTTCTGGAGGACGATTTCCAAGCACTCCTCATGGTAGAGATCACCGAGTCCGACAGGCCCCGGTCTCTTAGCACCTGGCTCTCAATAGCCATGCCGTTAAAGCCAGTGACTGTAAAACAGGTTGGCGTATAGGACCTTGCGACAGCAGGTCCTTTCTTAGCGGTAGGTGCCAAGAGGCGTCCGCTACCAGACGCACTAGATCGGCGTACCAAGGACGCCGAGGCCAATCCAGAGCATTTGGGATCATTGGAATCCTCTGTCTCCAGTCTGCGAAGCAGATGAGGAAGGAGTTTCAGAGGAAGGAAGGCATAGATTAGCCAGTACTGACTCCACGGTGCCACCAACGCATCTGTTGCGTCTGCCCATGGGTCTCTTGACCTGGCCACAAACCTCAATACCTTCCGATTGAGTCGAGAAGCTAGGCTCTACGTCTGGCGTGCCCCCCTTTGACAAAGGAGCTTAAACCCCTCCGGGTGTAGAGACGATTCTCCTTGGTCCAGCATCTGGCGACTCCGCCTGCCAGTTTACTACGCCCGGAATGTAAACGGCCGACACGCTCCTTTCTGCCCACCTTAGGATGCGAGCGACCTCTGATGCTGCACTGAGCTTCTTTTTCCTCCTTGATGGTTGACATACGCCATGCAGTGGCGTTGTCCGACTGGACGCCCCTGTAGCCTCTGCGATCATGTGAAGAGGCACAACCTGATCGCCCGGAGTTCCAGGGCATTGATCGGCAAGTGGGATTCCTCCGGAGTCCAGTGACCCTGGGTCGACTGAACCCCCCCAACCGGTAAGGCTGGGGTCCATCGTGATTACCATCCAGTGAAAGGGAAGGAACAACTTCCCGGACAGAAGTGCCGGTGATGTCAACCACCAACTAGGGAGGTCCTTCCTAGGTGGCTGACCCGGATTTGACAATCCAGGGATGATGGGCACTTGTCCCATCTGGACAGAATTTCCTTCTGTAACACTCGTGTGTGAAATTGCGCATATGGTACCGCTTCGAAGGAGGCCACCATGAGGCACAGGACTCGCATGCAAAAACGGAGTGACGACCATCTTTGGGATGTCAACTGCCGCACCGCAGCCTGAAGGGTCTGCAACCTTCCCCTAGGGAGAAAAAATCTGGAACAGAAAACCCCCAGGCCTATGGGCCGGAAGGGAGTCATGTCCTTAGCTAGGCAGAAAAAAACTGATCTACTTAGTGCAGGCTGAGGGGATATAGCCAGTAGGACCACCCCCTGGGCGGGGCTGTTAAGCTTTGAAGTTGTTAACACTTTCTGCCTAGTCACTACTGAAGGAAGGCTAATACCAACTTTGTCAAGATTAAGGCTGTGTCCGTCCATGAACGAAAGAGTGTATCTTTGGTCAAAACTTAAAATGAAATATTAATTTCCACATTATATTTTAACGATTACTATCCTATTCCTAATAATCTGAACTATCTTGAACTTTGAAAGCTAACTTTGCGAAAAACTCCACACATTTACTTCCTTGATTTGTGCGACGCATATTCACTATCCTGCCCTGTGAATATCCACCGCTGTCACACATTTCCGTGAGCCTGTCTTCTAAATTACGGAGGTGCTGAGAGGAAGAGTTTAGGGCGGCAGAGTCATTACAGGAATCTGGGCTTCTCCTAAGGGTCACAGGAGTTCTTTTTGTACTCTTGTGACCAGTTTTGAGCGGAGGGCGGTCTGAAGTCCGCTCTCTGCTGACGTCACTGCAATCAGTCGAAGCAGCGTGTCATCCTGACTTAAGAAGTCTGGATCCACCAGCTACCTTGACTGATGGCAGTCTCAGCGAGCCGCTGAGACGACCGCTCCCCACTTCAACAGTTCAGCGCTCCAATGAGTGTGGAGGAGCAGAGCAGGAGAGATGCTGACTGACAGTCAGCAGCTCTTTGCTCGGGGAGGTGAGAGAACCGAGCCATCGGCGGTGTTCGGTGGCTGGGTTCTCAGCGCAAAGACAGCTGCAGCATCGGTCTGATGCTGCAGCCACCCAAGTATGACTAGCCCCCAAAACAATAAAAATAAATAAGAAAACAACCACCCATACTTCTCGTTTAAAGATTGGACACATTTGCTGCATTAAAAAGGTAAATATATATTTAAAAAAAAAAAAAAACACAACACACGCACGCACGCGCACACACAGGATCTCCGCCCAGCCCCAACTTATACTTACCTGAGCCAAATCTTGATCCAGTGCTATGCACGAGAGCTGCAGCTCTCTCCTCTCCTGTGACAAGGGAGCAGGAGGTGGGGCTCAGGAGCGACCCCTCACGAGTACGTGCTTGGTTATATATCTTTGTACAGCTGCCCATTATTTCTACTGGAGCACCTGTGGAACTGTGGCCAGAATTGCAGAGTGACAAGCTTACTAGTATAAACAGAGGGATGTGAGGATGCCAAGATAGGTTAACAAGCAGAGACAAGGGGTTGCGACATGCAATGTCACAGGTCTGCCATTGACTACATCAGAATATGTGCCATCCAAAGCACTGTTTGTCTTGCATATTGATTTATTCAGTTCAAAACCGCCTGGTGAGCAGAATTACCCATGTGTCATTTGGGGAGAGTACTGGTTTTAGATTATATTGCTTGTTTCCGAACTTCTGTTTTGTACAATCAGCTGGCTGGCATCTACAAGAAGGAAGCATTGTGTCAAGATGCGATGCACAGGCGTTGCTAGGGGGGTGCGGTCCGCACCCGGGTGACACCCGCTAGAGGGGTGACACCCTCCCGATGGTGAGGAGATTTTTTTTTTTTTTTTTACAGCTGACCCCTTCGGGCTGGAACAACACCTCCAGCGCCGCGGTCGCGCCTGGTGTGTGTCCTCCGCCGCCTCCGGCTCCTTATTCTTCTTCCTCCTCTCTACAGAGTCAGCGAGCGACTCGGCCTGTCACATCACACTGCACTGTGATGATGGGAGTGACGTCACTACAACACACACACACGCAACTTTCTCCGCCCGGGCGGCACAGCTGCACGCTGTGACGGTTGCTGCCCAGCCCAGCCCAGCCCTCCTCCTCTCCAGTACAGACTCCAGCTGGCAGCGCCCAGAATAAGAACAGGTGCGTGGGGGGGTTGGGTCTCCACCGCCGGCCCGAGTACAAGATGAGGTAGGTGTGTGTGTGTGTGTGTGTGTGTGTGTGTAGCGGTTGCCATTGTAAGAGAGCTAGTGTGGGAGGACTCAGTTTCATTAGGGGGATTGTACAGAGAGGGGGGGTGTTACATTACAAATGTAACACCCCCCCTCTCTGTACAATCCCCCTAATGTAACCCCCCCTGTACAATCCCCCTAATGTAACAACCCCCCCTCTCTGTACAATCCCCCTAATGTAACACCCCCCCTCTCTGTACAATCCCCCTAATGTAACCCCCCCTCTGTACAATCCCCCTAATGTAACACCCCCCTCTCTGTACAATCCCCCTAATGTAACACCCCCCTCTCTGTACAATCCCCCTAATGTAACCCCCCTCTGTACAATCCCCCTAATGTAACACCCCCCCTCTCTGTACAATCCCCCTAATGTAACCCCCCCTCTGTACAATCCCCCTAATGTAACACCCCCCTCTCTGTACAATCCCCCTAATGTAACCCCCCCTCCCTGTACAATCCCCCTAATGTAACCCCCCCTCTCTGTACAGACCCCCTAATGTAACACCCCCCTCTGTACAATCCCCCTAATGTAACCCCCCCTCTGTACAATCCCCCTAATGTAACACCCCCCTCTCTGTACAATCCCCCTAATGTAACACCCCCCCTCTGTACAATCCCCCTAATGTAACCCCCCTCTGTACAATCCCCCTAATGTAACACCCCCCTCTCTGTACAATCCCCCTAATGTAACACACCCCCCCTCTGTACAATCCCCCTAATGTAACACCCCCCCTCTCTGTACAATCCCCCTAATGTAACATTAGGGGGATTGTACAGGGAGGGGGGGTGTTACATTAGGGGGATTGTACAGAGGGGGGGGGGGTGTTACATTAGGGGGATTGGACAGAGGGGGGTTACATTAGGGAGATTGAATGCGGGTTCCATTAGTGGGGTTTGTACAGAGTGGGGGTTACATTGGGGAGATTGCAGGGGGTTCCATTAGGGAAATTGCAGGGGGTTCCATTAGGGAAATTACACAGGGGGATTGCTGTGCTTATGCTCTAGCCTGCTCAGTGCCCCAGATTGAACAGTGACCGGGGGGGTGACACCAAATTTTACCGCACCAGGTGACACCAACCCTAGTGACGCCACTGATGTGATGTACTGGAACTTGGAAACTAGCTGCTCAGGCAATGAGCGCTTCATTGCGGTTAGGCAGGGGAGTACTGTACCAGGTTTTTAAAAGGGGGTTAAAAATGAAAAGACCGGTAAGCTTAAAGCCCAAGAATTTTTGAAAAAAATGCAGTGCTGCAGTTGGATTAGGCTGAGAGCAATAGAAAGTATTTTGAGATAAAGTGGTTCTAAAGCCTGAATATTTACCTTAATGCATTCCTTGCATTAAGGTAAAAAATGTTTGGGTAGCAATATGCCCGCTCTACATAACTCACTCGATTCAGCCCTGTGTCCATCTGTAGCGGCTCTCTCCCTTCTTCCACAGGCTTCGCTGAGAGCACTGGCTCCCGTTGCCGTCATTCAAGTCCCGTGATGAGGGCCGAGGTGCACTGTCTGTCTATGAACACAGGCAGCATGGCTCCGGATTCAGCCCGCAACATGTGCTACAATAGGAAGCAGCTTTCTCTGGTGGCAAACCAAGAAGAGGAAGAGCCAGGTGAGCAGGCAGGGGAGAAGAGAAGGATGGAGGCTGCTCTGTGCAATACAATTGCACAAAACAGGAAAGTATAAAACTGTTATTTAAAAATAAATAAAAACTAGCATGTATAAATCACTGACAAAAGCATGCTTAATTTTTATTTATTTTTTAAGCTAAAGTTTAGGGTCACTTTAACAGTACTATAAGATTTGAAAACACAAGAAAAGCTATTTGTTCATGCAAGTATTTTTCATTCCCTGACCCACACAGCTATGACATGAGAAGGATGAGGCGCCACACAGTACTCAGTTTTCTGTTAGATGCATGAGGTTTTCTACAATAACACTGGTTTTGTATTATATAATCAGTTTAAATGCAAACAGTGCTTAGGGGAGATCTTCTTTAACAGTTTGTGTAGTCTTGGGTTTTAAAACGCTTACATTCAATCTGTGGTAATGCAATATGCTGTTTGAGCTAAAAGAGCTTGCTGCTGGCATTTTCTATTGACCCTACAGTAGTTAACACAGACCTAAGTACACATCTGCCTCCCTGCCAAGAGCAGGCAGCCTGGAACTTCATTCAACAGATTATCACATAACTGCCTGTTTAGCGGCTGGATCAATAATTTTCACTCCACTGAGTAGCACAATCAATAGCAACGAGGGTGCTCTGCTGTCACTGGGCAACACAGGCTCTTAAACAGCAGCCCCAGAAGGCTTTTGTCATATTGCAAGGATTCCAGCAGAGAGAATGAGTTTTATCAACCTAAAGTCCAAATAAAATAAAAACTGGAGCCAATATATCTGTGAAAGATAGGATATAGCAGGAGAAATAAGCACAGCTATATGGTTTATGTGGCAAGGACACTTTTTATTCTTTCAACAGTGTAAAGACCTGACTAAGGGCAGTCCAGGAAACACTTGGGGAGACTGAAGCTCTTATAACGAAGAGGAAGTGGTTGACAAAGTAGTGTACAACAGAGATGATTGTAGGCATAGACAGAGCTGCACGATTGTTAAAAATAAAAATAAATCGTGATCACGAGTCAACCCCCTACACAATCTTCATCCATCATTTCCAGGATTCATATAACAAGTGCAGAGCAGTTCCCTGCTCACGGCCATCAAAAAAACAAACAAACAAAAAAAAAAAGCAGCCGGTAATGTTTAACAACAACATTGCTCAGCTGAAAGTGATAAAAAGAAACATTGCATCTGTTTATTTACAGATCAAAAAAAGGGATGAACTTCGGTCTGCAAATGAGGGCATTTTAACCACTTAAAAGGATAGTTCACCTTTACAAAAAAACTGCCTATGCAAATAAGGAATGTTTGTACAATAAAACAAACTGTGCAGCTCTGAGTAAAGATAAATAATACCCTTGCTATAGGTGTAGGCCATTTACATACCTCATGAAACCTGAATGGAATACTCCCAGGACGTTGCCAAGTGAGGCCTAGGCATCACTGCTCACTTCCACCATCACAGAGTGAGCACTTTCTCCGATTCAAACCTCCCTCATACTCTCTCTCCCCGAATTCACCCTCCCCGATTCACCAGCTCAGAGGCGGTGAATTGGGGAGTGAAGAGAGAATCCCAGGGGAAGGAAATTTTTGACTTCCTCGATCGGACCCCCAAAGAGTCTCATTATATATACACACACACACCTCTCTCTATCACGAGAATACAGTATAAGGGGGCATTTCCCACTGTTTGAAGCATTTGTAGATCACTTCACAAAAGGAGAAGCGATCTACACCACTTCATAAACTGGCACTCAGAGGAGAGAGACCTACTCTGTGAATGTTGGAGAATGAAGCAGTGGATATTTTCCACTGCTTCATAAAACGGACACCATAATTTGTAATGAAAACATCATCTTTGCCATTCTGATGCTTCCCTCAAACCACTTTGCATATTTTATATATACTGCGATTCTGTACTCGCCACATATGCTGCAGAAATCTCCCTCCACTGAGTCTGGCTGCAATCATTTTAACTTTGGGCAGCTGAAGCTGCTGCCTGTTCACTTCCTGGAGAGGGAGAGGGAAAGAAGTTGGAAGCCTAGGCTTTTTACCAGACAACAGAAAGTGGGCTGTATACAGTATTTGCTGGCAGAAAAAAAAAAATTTACTATCTAAAGTTAAAACAAGGGCAGAAGATTTAATAAATGGAAAGATTACTGAAGTTCTGCTTTAACCACTTCAGCCCTGGAAGATTTGAGTGCTCAATGACCGGGCCATTTTTAGCGATATGGCATTGCGTCGCTTTAACTGACAATTGTGCGGTTGTGCGAAGTTGTACCCAAACAAAATTGACGTCCCTTTCTTCCCACAAATAGAGCTTTCTTTTCGTGGTAGTTGATATCTCTGCGGTTTTTATTTTTTGCTCTATAAACAAAAAAAAAATCGAGTAAATTTTCGAAAAAAAAACCAACAGAATTTTGTACTTTTTGCTATAATAAATATTGCTTAAAAAGAAACCGATGTACAGCTACGATGGCTCGCAGGATCGTGCTAACCTGCCGCAATATGACGGCGGCTGGTCGGCAAGGGGTTAAGAACCAAGCCCATTTCTGACACGTGTGGTTTACAAGATAAAATCAGTATTTTTTGCTAGAAATTTTACTTAAACACCAAAACTTTGCTGTGTGTGTGTGTGTGTGTGTGTATGCAGAGTTCTAGAGAATAAGATGGAGATCATTGCAATGCTTTGTGTCAGTGGTCATTAACCCTGTCCTCAGGGCCCACCAACAGGCCAGGTTTTATGTACCGTATTACCTTGGGGAGTTGGGGAGATACAGACCAGAATACTGGAATCATTGAGCAGCAAATGATATTACCTGTGATGTATTTCAGTTATCTTGCAAACCTGGCCTGTTAGTGGGTCCTGGGGACAGGGTTGATTGATGACCACTGCTTTATGTCACACCGTATTTGCGCAGCGGTCTTACAAACGCTTAGGCCCCTTTCACACTGAGGAGTATTTCAGGCGTTTTAGCGCTAAAAATAGCACATAAATAACGCCTGAAATACTCCTGCCCCAGTATTCTCAATGTGAAAGCCAGAGGGCTTTCACACCGAGGCGATGCGCTGGTGGGGAGGTAAAAAAAAACTCCTGCAAGCCGCATCTTTGGAGCCGTGAAAGGAGCGGTGTGTATACTGCTCCTTTACAGCTCCTTTCCATTGAAATCAATGGGACACCGCGGTAATACCGCCCGCAAACCGCGGTTACAGCCCTTTTTTTGGCCGCTAGCGGGGGTTAAAACCGCACTGCTAGCGGTCGAATATTGCGGTAAATACGATGGTATAGCGGCGCTTAAAATCACGCCGCTATACCGCCACCGCACCTGCCCGCCCCAGTGTGAAAGGGGCCTTACAGTTTTTTTAAATAAAATAAAATACACTTTTTTGAATTACAAAATAAGGACAGACAGTAAAGTTAGCACAATTTTGTGCTATTAGACCCCATTCACACTGGGGCGTTTTTCAGGCGCTTTAGCGTTAAAAAAAGCCTGTAAAGCAGATGAAAGCTGCATCTGCAATCCCAATGTGAAAGCCCGAGTGCTTTCACACCAAAGCACCTGAAAAACGCCCCAGTGTGAAAGGGGTCTTAGCGTTAAAAAAAGCGACTGTAAAGCGCCTGAAAGAAGCCTCATCTGCAATCCCAATGTGAAAACCCAAGTGCTTTCACACTGAGGCGCTGCGCTGGCAGGGTGTCGAAAAAAGTCCTGCAAGCAGCTTCTTTGCAGCGCTTTAGGGGCGATGAATACACGCCAAAGCGCCTGAAAAACGCCCCAGTGTGAAAGGGGTCTAAATGTGAAAGACGATGTTACGCCAAGTAAATGGATACCCAACATGACATGCTTTAAAATTGCGCACGCTCGTGGAATAGTGACAAACTTTGGTACTTAAAATCTCCATAGGCGACACTTAAAAATTTCTACAGGTTACCAGTTTAGATTTCCAGAGGAAGTCTAGTGCTAGAATGATTGCTCTCGCTCTAATGATCGCGGTGATGCCTCACATGTTGTTTAAACACTGTTTACATATGTGGGCGCGACTTGCGTATGAGTTCGCTTCTGCGATATATAATAATAATAATAATAATAATTTAAAAAAAAAGCAGGACAGGGCCTCTTTAATGTGAGATCTGGGGTCAAAAAGACCTCCGATCTCCCAATTTCACTTAAAGCAAAAATAAAAATTTACTTAGAACCCCCAAACACACACACACATATTTTTAGCAGAGACCCTAGAGAATAAAATGCTGGTTGTTGCAATATTTTATGTCACACTGTATTTGCGCAACGGTCTTTAAATGCAATTTTTGGGGAAAAAACACACTTCAATAAATCTTAAAAAAAAATAAAAAAAAATAAAACGGTAAAGTTAGCGCAATTATTTGTATAAATGTGAAAGATGTTGTTACACTGAGAATCGTGATCTTTATTCTAAGAAAAAAAAAAACATGCACACACACAGGATTCTTATTTCATCCAGAATCGTGCAGCTGTAATAGACATCAAAATAAATCTATTCCCACAATATGGAAATTGCCATTTGCAACATTTTGGTGCATTAGCCACTTACATCAGTAAAATAGAAATTTAAATACATACTGACCTTCACGGGAGAAACTCATTTCGGCAAAAAAATGTAAAATCCAACTACAGTCTGAAAGTCAGTCGTTTTATATTTACCAGTCTTTATGAAAACTACTGTGAGCTACCTCTGCAGCAACCCACATGACCCATGAAGGCATCAGTCACTGATCTCAGCATATAGAAATGACCTGATGTGGCACCCAAAAGAAGCCAGTGAAAAGATACCAGCACTGGTGAGGACCTTTTGGGCACTTGACCGTTGGATAGGTGAGAATCTCTTGCCTATAGTTCCACATTAAGGCTTCCATACCTTGTACCCAGTTTGAAAGTTAAAGTGGTATTAAACCCAAAAGAAAAAAACTGGCCAGTCAGTTTTTCAAAAGAAGCAGCTCTCCAGCAGAGTGTATCACTTACAGAGTTGACACAAACCAATTAAAAAACCTTGATCACAAAAAGAAAAAAAAACAAAAACAAAAAAACTGCTGTAACTGCTTATAGTGTGAGCTGAAGTTTGGCTTTATTCTTTATTGTGTTAGCATATCTAAATCTGCTAGTATATCTAGCACACTCCTTCCACCAGACTGACAATACAGCTGTCCAAAAGGCACCCCTGTGCTCCTCTCTTCCAGTGTGGGGGCACTCTAATACAGGAGAAGTGTTAATGGACAGATCACCAGATGAAAACTGGGGAAAAAAATCTAAGAAAATAAAATTAAATGCAACCACCACATCCAACTCTTGGCAAGCTGCAATATATTACATTTTTGGTTTGGAGTTTAATACTGCTTTAAGGGAGCTGAGATTTCAACTTTGACTGTATGAACATTTTTATCATTCCTTCACTACCTTCCTTTGTGAGTCACCAACCTAGAAAAAGTAAGTTTGTGTCAGGTGTCCCAACACTTCACTGGCAGTTTGCTTGTTCCACAACACAGAATCATTACCTTAAAAACGGGGAGTCAACAAGCTGTCGTTCCCAATTGACCCGTCAACTGTGGGCAGCCGACGGGTCGATTGGCAACACAGCCCTGCATACAGTCCTTTCCTCTTCACTACAAAAGCGGAGAGCAAGAAGAGCCACAGTACGGGACAGAGAGCAAGGGACGGGAGCTGCTGGAAATAAACTTTCCACTAGTAGGTAATTGGTTGCCAGGCAGTCCTATCAATCACCAACTTGTTAAAAAAAGTTAACTCTGGCATCTCCAGCCCCCATCTTCTATCCAGTACTGTCATACTTCCTGCTCTCCATTCTGCAATACATCAGTGTAAGGTTGGAGAGTGCTACCGACACCAATGCAAAGGGGACAGAGGACATGGCATTGGGGGGGGGGACAGACACTAAAGTAGGAGTGAGGGGGATGTAAGGAAGACAGAGGAAAAACTACAGTTGGGGGGGGGGAGGCTAGAAAAGAGTGAAGGGGACAGAGGACACTGTGTGGAAGGGTGCATGTGTGTGTGTGTGAGGGGGGCAGAGGACATTGCATTGGGAGGGGGGGGGGCAGAGAACACTACAGTGGTGGGAAGGGGTGTATGTGGGGGACAGAGGACATTGCTTTGGGGGGGGGGCCCCGAGGACACTACAGTAGGGGGAAGGGTGTGAAAGGGACAGAGAAAAGTGCTTTGAGGGGGCACAGGACACTGCAATAGTAGGAGGGGCAGAGGACACTACTGTGAAGGGGATGATATGAAAGGGAGTTGGACACTAGTAGGTGTGTGAGGTGTGGGGGGGGGGCAGAACACCATGCTGTTTTTATTTGGCGCTTGATTTTTTATTTATTTTTAAAGTTACAACAATTGGGGGCGACTACATAACCCCGAAAAAGGAAATTACTTACCACACAACAAGCCTGGATGTGTACCTCCTCTGGACCGCTGCCTGTTTTGCTCCGACCTTCCATTCCTAGCACTAGTTGCAGCAAACACCAGATTGGTCAATCAGTAACAAGGGGAAAGTATATATATATAAAAAATAAATAAAAAAAATCAATAGATGGTGGTGCGCTCTAGTAGGCATCGAATCACTGAAAATACCTTAATAAAGTGCTATATATTCGTGGTATACATCATAATGTGCAAATACAGTAATCATAACAAATTTAAAGTGCCAAGTGCTCAAAAATGTATAAATTATATGATCTCAAATATTCAGTGCAAAAAAAGAAAAATTTATTCTAAGGGTATAGCATCCAGATAAATAATAAATGAAAGTGCTAGTGCTGACAAAGTACAAGGATAAAGTCCAAAAGTGAGCACAAGTCTAACGAATGCTGGTAAGTAAGGTGCAAGGAATGAAGTGCTGTGCTCCAACTGACACACTGTGCAAGTGAATTTTATGAATAAGTGACAATAGTCCTCTTCGGTGTAAAAACACCTGTGTGCAGTGGCATCTTACTTTACCGCTGTGATGAGTGGTGATCAGGGAATCCGGGATCCTGCAGTGGATCACTCCCAGCATACTGTGTGGATGGAAATATTCAGAGAGGCATCAATGGAGCTTGCTGTCCTGGTGGAGCTTGGTATCCTGGTGGATGGTTCTCATTTATAGTACTACAGGCGGTCCCCTAGTTACAAAAATCTGACTTACAAACGACTCCTACTTACAAACGGAAGGAGACAACAGGAAGTGAGAGGAAATCTACCCCTAGGAAGGGAAATTCTCTCCTGGAAGAGTTAATATGGGAAAAAGGTGTCTTCACTGATGCTTTATCACCAATCCTTGGGTTTCCCTAATAACCCAAAATCCAATTGTCATTGGGACGGAAAGTGAGGTGAAATCTTCTGAAGAGGGGCACAGAGAGCAAAATAAATGTTACAGGGGTGATAACCCTTCCCCATGTTCTCCAAAAAGCTTAAAAATTGATTTTTTGGCTCGAGCTACACTTACAAAATGTACCCGTTTCAAATTACTAACAGATTCAACTTAAGAACAAACCTACAGCCCCCATCTTGTTTGTAACCCGGGGACCGCCTGTATATCGCCTCTTAAATCAGCAACAATAGAAATCCTCCCAGATAGGTGCATCAATAGCATGGAAAAAAAAAAAAAAAAAGGGAGCAGGGGGGACCCAGGTAGTGAAGTATATAAAAACTGGGTGTTTTTATTAAATTGCAACCAATAATACTACTACTCACATAAACAAGTCTAAAAACAAAAAACAGAACGAACGAGCAGCGAGCTCGTGGCCTGACGTCACTTCCGGTGCCCGTCAATTCCGACGCATATTGTCACGGTCACGTGACTTCATTAGGGAATGTACACCCGAATATATAGCACTTTATATAAACCATATGAGGTTTCACAGATTGTGGATAGACATACACGTGGATATAGGATAGAGAATATAAAATTTTACGAACGTTTCGCAATACAAGCTATTTAAAAAAAAAAAAAAAAAAAGCCTGACTCGCTTTGCGAGCGTTGTCTCGCAAGTCGAGCAGGATTCAAGCAACTGGGGTGTGCAGTACTGCATTTGGCCAGAGGTGCAGGGGCACCGGTGACACTCGGAAACACTCCGTTCCTGAGTGTCCGAGTGGTCTCTGATCACATGCGGTACTACATAGATAACCCGTTCCACAGCCACTGCTTGTTCGAGTTTCCATTATTTCCTAAAGGGTAAACTCGCTTTGATACGAGTGCTTTGGATTACAAGCATTCTTCTGAAACAAATTATGCTCGTAATCCAAGGCGATAGAGAAAGATGGAGAGCTATATCTATCTCGCTGGAGTTGTTCCATACACAACACAAGCTGTGGATGCCGGGGACAGTGACCCCATGTGAAGTTTACTTTAATCCTCATTTATCCCTAGAATTTTCCCCTGGAATGGACATTAATGCATGAAGAAACTACAATTTATTTATTTTTCCCCCTCTACATGAGTGTGGGAAATGATATTTCATATTATCATTTCCAGTGGGTCTAAGCATAATTGATGTATTACATACGTGAGGTGGATGGATATTTCCTTTGATTTTAAGAGTTTTTTTTCTGTGGTACCATTTTAATGTTATATTTTGATCTTAATTGATCCAGTGTGCTGGCAGATATTTACATACACATATATGCGCCACTAATAAGAGAGTGATGGTTGAGCCAAATCAGGTTTTGATATTATTGTTTTGCAGATAAGCCCCCCCCCCCCCCACAATTGTTTTTTCTTTTTAATAGAAATATACATATATTAAGTTTTAATAGGTAGTATCTTGAGGATCTTTCTATAAGTGTTAGAGGACTCAGAGCTTGCACCTTTAAATCCAGTGATGGCCGGTCACTCATATATATGTCTATTTTGACAGGTTCAAAACCACCACCCCCCCTCCAAAACACAAATGCGCGCCACTTGGTAAATATAAAAGGTTTATCAGATCCAAATCAGATGACGTATTTTCAGCTGACAGACCTGCTGTAAAATAACAAAAGGGTAAGTAATAGCTGGAAAACCACCCCTCTACAAATCTGTGCAACTACAGAAACAGATTTCAGTAAGCATATCAAAATTGTTAACTCACATCTATCACTTTGGGTAAATGTTACAAGTAATAGTAAAATAAGTTAACATATCTACTTTCTGTGAACACAGCACACAAGCGCATCAAAACATTAGACATAACAAGCTCAAAGTAACAGCGGTGTATTTAAAAAAAAATCACAAAACAATAAGAGACAAAACTGTGTGTGGGGGGGGGGGGGGGGGGGTAGAAGTAAAAAAAAAAAAAAAAAGACACTCAAAACAAAAAAAACTCTTGTCAAGTCCATCCTAATACCATTCAAGATGCCCCCACCTTTGCCTAAAGGAGAACTCTAGACAAAAACACAATGGGGTTGATTTACTAAAACTGGAGAACGCACAATCTGGTACAGCTCTGCATAGAAACCAATCAGCTTCCATGTCTTATTGTCAAAGGCAAAGCTTAATTGAACAAGCTGAAGTTAGAAGCTTATTGGCCAACAAACAGCTGCATCAGATTTTACCCTCTCCAGTTTTAGTAAACCAACCCCATAATGTTGCAATAAATGACATGAGTAGTGTACCTGTGTCTGCTCTCTGCTTTAGACAGAGTACTTGGATGTAAACCCCAAAGTCTCAAAGTTACGTGCTTGTAGCAGGAAAGATCTGTTTGGGACATTTTGCTCTGGCAGGTTCCAGACAACATACCAGCCATTTTTATATATTTTTTTAAATCGCAGGTGGAACCCCACTTTAACTGTCCGAAAAATGAACGAAAACTGTCCTGATAACCCAATTTGACGATATTTCGTATAGTGTATGGCCAGCATAACTCTTGGAGCCAATTATGCCAACAAGATCCAGTTACAAAGCAAGCCTACAGAATAAAAACAAAATCAGAAGGGTAACTGGAGGGAAAAAAAATCTGATCCATCCAATAAAACCAAGTTTTCCTGAACTGTTCTTCCATTTGTTTTGCAGGGGCAATAAAGTCCTTCATGTCATAGATATCATTGATTTTATGCAACCAAAACACTCATCGGGGGAGGAGCAGTTTGTCTCCAATGCAAAGGAATGTAAGCTTTTGCCGTGTTGAGCATATAAATCAGAGGCGATTACTAACATTTTGATTAAAGGGGAGACAAGCAGAGTAGGCAACGGTCTGCAAGCAGATCACCTAATTCACAGCGCTTCACTTTCCACATTTTGTTATGTTACAGCCTTATACCAAATGGGATTAAATTCATTAATTTTACTCAAAATTCTACAGACAGTACCCCATAATGACAACATGAAACAAGTTGGTTTGAAATCTTTTCAAATTTATAAAAAAAAAACAAAAAAACACACACAACACCACATGTACACAAGGATTCACAGCCTTTTGCCGGGTTCACACTTGTGTGACACGACAGCCGTCCTACTTTGCCCTGCGACTTGAAGCCGACATACGTCCAACTTTCAATGAATGAGGATCCGACTTGGATCCCCGCCAATACCAGGCACTGTGTTTGGTATGAATCTTGAGGGGGAACTCCACGCCAAGTTTTAAATAAAAAAACGGCATGGGTCTCCCTCCAGGAGCATACCAGGCCCTTCGGTGTGGGGGTCCCCCTCAAAATCCAAACCAGAGCCTTATCCGAGCACGCAACCTGGCAGGCCGCAGGAAAAGAGGGGGGGGGACGAGAACGCCCCCCCTCCCTCCTGAACACTACCAGGCCGCATGCCCTCATCATGGGGGGTTTGGTGCTTTAGGGCAGGGGGGGGCGACCTGCGCCCCCCCACCCCAAAGTACCCTGCCCCCATGTTGATGGGGACAAGGGCCTCTTCCCGACAACCCTGGCCGTTGGTTGTCGGGGTCTGCGGGCGGGAGGCTTATCGGAATCCAGGAGCCCCCTTTAATAAGGGGGCCCCCAGATCCCAGCACCCCACCATATGTGAATGAGTATGGGGTACATCGTACCCCTACCCATTCACCTGGTGGGAAAAAAATGTCAATAAAAAAAAAAACAACACTACACAGGTTTTTAAAGTAATTTATTACACAGCTCCGGGGGTCTTCTCCCGACTCCGGGGGTCTTCTCCCGACTCCGGGGGTCTCTTCTGCTCTCCGGTTCTTTCTGCCGGGCACCTTCGCTATCTTCTTCCAGCTCTTTTGCTAGCGGGGGCCCGGTCTTCTTCGTCGCCTTCTTCCCTCTTCTCCTCCTCGATGTTCACTCGTCGTTTCCTCCAGCTGTAATGATGGGTGTGCGGTCCGCAACGATTTATATAGGCCTCTCGTGACGTCACAGTCACATGCTCCCATGACGTCACAGTCACATGCTCCGGGGCCACCCAGAGACTGACGTCATGAGAGGCCTATATAAATCGTTGCGCACCGCACACCCGGCATTACAGCGGGAGAAAGCAACGTGTCAACATCGAAGAGGGAAGAAGATGGCGACGGCAAGACCGGGCCCCTCCACTAGCAAAAGAGCTGAAGGGAAGATAGTGGAGCAGCCCGGCAGAAGGACAACAGAGAGCGGGAGGAGAACGCGAAGACCGGGCCTCTCCGCTAGCAAAAGAGCTGGAAGAAGTTAGCGGAAAAGCCCGGCAGAAGGAAAAAGGCACCGGAGAGCAGAAGAAGACCCCTGAAGTCGGAAGAAGAGACCCCCGGAGTCAGAAGAAGACCCCCGGAGATGTGTAATAAATTACTTTAAAATTACTGTGTAGTGTTTTTTTATTGACATTTTTTCCACCACGATGTACCCCATACTCATTCACATAGGGTGGGGGGCCTGGATCTGGGGGCCCCCTTATTAAAGGGGGCTCCTGGATTCCGATAAGCCTCCCGCCCGCAGACCCCGACAACCAACGGCCAGGGTTGTCGGGAAGAGGCCCTTGTCCCCTCAAGATCAGCAGAGCACAAGTCGCATGCCAAAGTCGGATCATGCAAGACCACGGTCTGGATTTGATTCGACTTCAATGATAGTCAATGGGCTGAAGTAAAAAATCAAAGTCGGGCCAGTTAAGAAGACAGCTCCCATAGGGAAAAATTGATTTTCACACGTCATGCGACATGAGCTCCCAATGTCGGAGCGTTTGTCGGACAAGTGTGAACCCGGCCTTTGCCATGACACTCAAAATTGAGCTCAGGTGATCCTGTTTCCACCGATCATCCTTGAGATGTTTCTACAACTTAATTGGAGTCCACCTGTGGTAAATTCAGTTAATTGGACATGGTTTGAAAAAGCACGCACCTGTCTATATAAAGGTCCCACAGTTAACAGTGCATGTCAGAGCACAAACCAAGCCATGAAGTCCAAGGAATTGTCTGTACACCTCAGAGACAGGATTGTATTGAGGCACAAATCTGGGGAAGGGTACAGAAAAATTTCTGCAGCATTGCAGATCCCAATGAGCACCGTGGCCTCCATCATCCATAAATGAAAGAAGTTTTTGAACCACCAGGACTCTTTCTAGAGCAGGTCACCTGGCCAAACTGAGCGATCAGGGGGAAAAGAGCCTTAGTCAGGGAGGGGACTAAAAACCTGATAAATCACTGTTAGAGCTCCATCGTTTCTCTGTGGAGAGAGGAGAACCTTTCAGAAGAACAACCATCTCTGCAGCACTCCACCAATCAGGCTTGTATGGTAGAGTGCCCAGACGGAAGCCACATCACAGCACGCTTGGAGTTTGCCAAAAGGCACCTGAAGGACTCTGACCATGAGAAACAAAATTCTCTTGTCTGATGAAATATTATACTCTTTGGCCTAAATGGCAAGCGTCATGTCTGGAGGAAACCAGGCACCGCTCATCACCTGGCCAACACCATCCCTTCAATGAAGCATGGTGGTGGCAGCATCATGCTGTGCAGATGTTTTTCAGTGGTGGGAACTGGAAGACTAGTCAGAATCGAGGGAAAGACATCCTTGATGAAAACCTGCTCCAGAGAGCTCTGGACCTCAGACTGGGGTGAAGGTTCATCTTCCAACAGGACAACAACCCTAAGCACACAGCCAAGATAACAGGAGTGGCTACAGGACAACTCTGTGAACGTCCTTAGGTGTCCCAGCCATAGCCCAGACTTGAACCTGATCGAACATCTCTGGAGAGATCTGCAAATGGCTGTGCACAGACGCTCCCAATCCAACCTGATGGAGCCTGAGAGGTCCTGCAAAGAAGAATGGGAGAAACTGCCCATTAATAGGTGTGCCAAGCTTGTAGCATCATACTCAAAAAGATTTGAGGCTGTAATTGGTGCCAAAGGTGCTTCAACAAAGTATTGAGCAAAGGCTGGGATTACTTATGTACATGAGATTTTTTTTGTTTAATAAATTTGCAAAGATTTCAAACAAACTTCTTTAAAGTGCAAGTTCACCTTTACAGAAAATCTGTAAGGTGAACATACACTGGACCCCATCCCTCCCGGTCCCACTAACCTGGAGTCCGGCGATCTCCAGCACTGACAGCTCATATCGCCGCTGTATCGGTCCGGGGATTTGAAAACCTACGGCTTTCTCTCCTCTTCGCCCGCGGTGACAGGACGGCCTATGCAGATTCTGATTGGTCGGCGCCGCCCATGTGACAGCGCTGACCAATTAGGATGCTCTTAATGTACCTCTTGACTTGGTACGTTTTGGAGATTAAGCTACGGGGGATTTCTAAGCCCCGGACAGTGAGGCGGCGACCCAGTGTGTCAGTGCGCCATGCTCCAGGTCAGCGGGACTACTTTCCGGATGCACTGTATACTGCACAATGGCACCTCAAGTATTGCTTGTTCTAAAATGGAGCCAACGTTTATTATCCTGAGCAAACCAATCCAAAAATCTTGCAAGGTGAACCATTCTATGGTATTTAGGGGGCTCTGTGAAGTCCATACCACAACGTCATTTGAGAAAGGACAATAAAGTATGACTCTGAATTTTGGGCCCATGGGAACAAGCTAAACTCTCCAAGTACTTGCCTGAGGAACATTTTTGGAATCCTGATTGGGAGGGTTTGTAGGAGATAAAATAAAGCATGAAAGGCCATTAATTTTAAAAGGATACTATTCCATCCAAACCAAGAACATTTAGAAAAACCATTTCCTCAAATCTTTTCTAATATTGGTCAAAAAGGGTGGAAAATTTGTCGTAAAAGATCTCGAATAGAGGAAGTCAGGAAAACACTCAGATGCCGAATAGGAGGTCGAGCCCAGTTAAAAAAAAAAAAAGAAGAAGAAAAGGTGTAAATGCATTCACAATATGGTTTTAAGGACTCCAATTTGTGGAAATGTATTCTGATAGGGCAGAAACAACTAATCGATTATGAAATTATTCGATTACTATTTTCAGAATCGATTAATCGGCCAGAAACATAATGGGGTTAAAAAAAAACTAAAATGAGCCCTTTATAGTACAAAAAGAACAAATCGCTACCCAAAATAATACTTTCACTGTCCCACAGTAAAAAATGAACCCCTTACAGCGATTATTTGCTCTTTTTGTACTAATTTTCGTTTTTTTAACCCCATTATGTTACTAAACATCTCAGGCCTGGGTCACACCTCTGTGGGTTTTTTGGTGCTTTATGCAGAAACACACTACAATTCATTCACATGGTTTCCTATGGGACACGTTCACATCCGTGATTTTTTTCAGCTGCTGCGTATTTGGAAAGGGCAAGTACTTTTTTTAACGCAAAACGGTGCTATTTCGTTTTTTTGGTTCAATATATTTCAATGGAGAAGCTGCATAAAAGCATGCAAGAATGTGTTTTTGTGGCAATTTGTGTTTTTTTAATCTACCAACAACAAATTGGGCAAAAAAAAAAAATGTAAAAATGCAAATCGCAGCAAAATTACCTTTTTTTTACGGTTATTAACCGATTAATCGAAACAATAATCGGCCAACTAATCGATTATGAAAATAATCGTTAGTTGCAGCCCTATATTCTGAAGTTTGAAAGTCTGCTATACTTAGTTAATTCCTCCATAAGATTTGGCAGAGAGTTAAAGCTGCTGGGTAATTAAAAAAAAACAAATAATCTGCATTTCCTGCAACTTTGTGTTCGAGATATTTTCAGACCACTGATATTAGGGTTGGCTCTAATGGGTAAAAGGGGTCCCAATGTGAGGATAAAGATGAGAGGGGAACTTTTCAGGTACTAAATCACGAACTCTGGCTAAAGAGGGACGAGTATAGTCTGTTAATCCATCAACTCAGGTGAGCTCCGAAGCCCAGTGTCAGGGCCTGGATTTGAATCCAGAACATCTGCTGTGTCAGGCAATGTCTCTTCTTGCTAAGCTACCTGGAATGCTGGACAGTGCCCGTGCTTTCCCTGGGGGAACTGGTGCATGTTCGCTCCTGAGCCGCTACTTTATGCATCCATAAGACACAGTGCCGTGGCTCACACCCCCCCCTCTTCTCCTCACTGGCTGTAAAGGGCTCCCGCTGCTGTCTCAGCCAATGAGGAGAGGGAGTCCCGGGACAGCCAAATCTCTCATGCACATTGCTGGATCGAGATGAGGCTTAAGTATTGGGGGGGGCTGTGAGGGAAGCCCATTGGTCTCTTCTGCCATACATTCATCCTTCTGTCTGTCAACTATCATGTTCTTTGAGCCATGCATGCGCAGCTCAGAAAACATTTACGGCCTGTGCCTCAGCGATGTGACTCCCGTACGCATGTGTCGGAGTGACGTCATCGCGGCCTGACCTAGCAAATGAAGGGACGGGACCCGGAAGGAAGGTCGAAGCGCCCGGGCCCGCTGGATCGGTCCCAGTGCTGCCCTATTATCAAATCAACTGTGCTTACTCTTTTTAAAATCATAACAGAAACTACCCAAATGATCAAAAAAAAGTTTACATACCCTGGTGATTTCATTCATCACCCATATCCACACTGTGCCCATATCCACACTGTGCCCATCGCAGCGTACCTGAAATTCTTGACAGGCTGCGCTGCGGGCGTCCATTTTTTAAAACTCGCAGCTTCCTCCTGGTCCCGTCCCGTTATAGGCGATTGACACTGTGTTCAGTGTTCCGACTATCACGGCCCTCTTCTCATCCTCGGATTTAGTTTCCCAGCAGACACTGTGTTTAGTGATCCGCCAATCACAGACTTTCTTTCATCCTCGAACAAGAGAAGGTCTGTGACTGGCGGATCACTAAACACAGTGTCTGCTAGGAAAATCCGAGGATGAGAAGATGGCTGTGATAGGCGCAACACTGAACACAGTGTCAATCGCCTATCACGGAACCATGAGGAAGCCGCGAGTTTTAAAAAATGGACGCCCAAGGTACACTGACTTGAGTATAAGCCGAGAGGGGTGTTTTCAGCCCTAAAAAAAAATAAAAAAAAAAAGGGGCTGAAAAACTCAGCTTATACTCGAATAAATATATTATATACAGGGCTTTTTTTCAGCAGGAACGTGGGGGAACGCAGTTCCGGCACCTCCAGCTCTGAATGTATGTGATGGCAAGGGGTGCTTGGGTGTATTGGAGGATCTCTTTTTCTCTTTTTTACAAGGGGGGGTCTATTGTTGCTGGGGGGCTCTTATGCTACTGGGAGACAATCGTTATTGGGAGACATCAACTGTTGAGGGAGGGGTCTATTGTTGCTAGCTGTTCAGAGTCTATTGCTGCTGGGGGTGCTCAGTTGTTGCTGGCTACAGGGGGATCTGTTTTACTTCCTATCATTAACAAATTACATACAAATTACTTAGCACCACAAATTGATACTTGCTTCTGTATCCATTGCTGAGAGGTGGGCAGGGGTTGGAACAAAGGAATGGTGCTTGGAGGTGGGTAGGGAGTGGAACTAAGGAACGGTGCTCAGAGGTGGGTAGGGGTGGACACAAGAGGTGACTCGGAAGAAGGTAGTTCCTGCACCTATTCTCTGAAAAAAAAAAAGCCCTGAATATATTATATATATATATATATATATATATTGTGACAGCAGGAAGGTAAAGTCACCTGGTTGCATCCAGGGGGGTAGATATATTTCGCCCAGATTCAGGCTTTACGCCGACTTATACAACTAGGTGGAGAGTTGTATAAGGCTAGTGGGCTCATGGATGACTCATACCTCTAGGGAGAGTGCTGGGCGTCGTGCAGACAGGGAGTTGATGAGACCAGCTGAAGCTTGTCAGCTCATTTAGGCCTCTATAAGAACTCCCAGCTTCATTAGATGTTAGCTCATGCCTGGAACCAGACCTGTGTGGACTGTCTAGGGAGAGTGAACCCCTGTGCGGTGAGACAAAGCCTGTGTGGCTATTTGCTTGGACATTTAAAACCAGGGACTTAGGGACTAGGACAGCACTAGGCTGATCCCAGTTGTTAGTTAGGAAACCTGTATGTTTAGTCAGAGGTCAAGTTGACCAGGATTTATTTTTATTTATGTTTCTTTTGCTTTGCTGTGTTTTGTCACTGTAAATAGAAAATAAACCGCACCTTTTTGATTTTGAAAACCACAACCTCCGTTTGCTGGGCCTGTTTTTGTCTGGGGAGCCCATCCCGGGGGTCACACACACCCGCTGCCGAGCTAACCCCCTCACAGTTGGTGGAGAACCAGTGGCAGTTTTTTTCTAAGCCAGCATGGAGGAGATACTGAAACAGCTGGCTCTAGCAAATGCCAATCAACAGCAGACAAATGCAGGTTTGCAAAGGAGCCTTGCAGCCCAGCAGCAAGCTCATCAACAGAGCCTTGCAGCCCAGCAGCAAGCTCACCAACAGAGTCTGGAAGCTCAGCAACAAGCCCAGCAGCAATCTGAGGCCCGCTTCATAGACCTGTTACAGAAGCAAGAGCAGAGACTACAACAAATGGAAGCAGTAATGCAGCAACGTCCGCAGACCAGTGAGGAAAGCCGTCCCACTAATACCGCGTCCTTTGGGGTGAGTCGTTTATTGACAAAAATGACTGGAGAGGATGATCCAGAGGTATTTTTGACCACATTTGAAAGGACCGCTGAAAGAGAAAAGTGGCCTGAGGAGCAGTGGGCTGGACTGGTGGCTCCTCTGTTAACTGGTGAATCGCAGAAAGCTTACTATGACCTAGAGCCTAACCAAGCAAAAGACTATGTGATGCTAAAAGCTGAAATTTTGGCAAGGCTGGGTGTCACCCAGGCTGTCCGGGCTCAGCGTGTGCATAACTGGACTTTCCAGCTTGGAAAACCCCCCAGGTCTCAAATGTATGATCTCATTCACCTGAGCAGAAAGTGGCTACAGCCAGAGACTTTGTCCGCACCAAAGATTGTGGAACGTGTTGTAATGGATCGGTTTTTGAGAGCTCTTCCTACTGCCATCCAAAAGTGGGTAAGCCATGGAGACCCAGAGACGGCCGATGGTCTTGTGGATCGTGTGGAGAAATACTTGGCTACAGAGAACCTGACGGCCTCTTCCAGAGACACTCGGACTTTCCACCCTAAGACCAGACCATCCCCAGGGGCGGATAAGAGGATTCCAAGGGGTGAGGGTGGAGAGAGTGAGAGGGTGGGAGCTCTACCCCAAGTTTGGCGAGAACAGCCTGGGAAATCAGCGGCTCAAGAGGCGGCAAGAAGGATCGTTTGCTACCGCTGCCGGCAAGCGGGACATATTGCAGCCAATTGCCCGGTTGTGGAGGAACCCATGCAGTGTGACTTTCTGACGGGCAGACGTCAGTCGCTGTGTGCGACAGTCGCATGCACTGCCATTCGAGGAACTGAGAAACATTTATGCAAAATGTGTGTTAATGGTAGAAATGTTGTGGTATTGCTGGATTCAGGTAGCCTTGTGACCCTGATAAAGGCTGAGTTAGTTAAAACAGAGGTCTTTGGGAATAGCAAGGTAGCTGTTATTTGTGTGCATGGGGACACCCGAGAGTATCCAGTGACTACAGTGTGTTTCGAGACCCCCAAAGGTACCCTCTCTCATCCAGTGGGCTTAGTATCTCAGTTACCGCATGACGCCATTGTGGGAAGGGATTTTCCGAAGTTCTGGGAACTGTGGGATGATCCTGAGCCCCCCACTGGTGCCCCTATGTACCAGGAATGTGATAGCCAGAACTCCCCTGAGAGTGGTGAGGACTCTCCGGAATTTCCCTTATCAGTATTGGCAGGGGAGACTCAAGAAACTGGAGAGGAGCCCACCTCCTCAGACGAAAACCTACCGTCTGTGGAGTTTTCTGATCTTGAGGTTCACAGGGAAAACTTTGCCACAGAACAGTTGAAAGACCCCGCCCTAATAAAGGCACGGGAAAACGTAGTGAAAATAGATGGCGAGTTAGTGAACCCAGATAATACCTGCACTTACCCATACTTCAGCGTAGAGAAGGACCTACTGTATCGGGTGGCAAAAAGGGCAGAAGAAACCGTTGAGCAGCTTGTGGTGCCCAAACCTTACAGGAAGTTGGTGTTGGAGTTGGCCCATGGGCACATTCTTGGAGGTCATCTGGGGACAGAGAAAACCCGAGAGAGGGTATTACAGAGATTCTATTGGCCGGGGGTGATGAAGGACATAGAAAATTATTGTTCCTCCTGCCCTGTGTGTCAGAGGTCGGCCCCGATGCCACATTTCCGTAGCCCGCTGGTCCCTCTACCCATCATTGAGGTCCCGTTTGAGAGGATCGCCATGGATTTGGTAGGGCCTATAATCAAGTCCGCTAGGGGGCACCAGTACATATTAGTTATAATGGACTATGCCACCCGTTATCCAGAAGCGATCCCTCTCCGAAATACCTCGGCCAAAACCATAGCCAAAGAGCTATCTCTTGTGTTTAGCCGGGTGGGTATTTGTAAAGAACTGCTTACGGACCAAGGTACACCCTTTATGTCCCGGGTTATGAAGGAGCTGTGTAAATTGTTCAAGGTGCCCGCATTCTCCCCCTTTGAGTTACTGTATGGGAGACACCCAAGAGGGCTGTTGGATATTGCCAAGGAAACTTGGGAAAGTGAGAGTTCTCCCCACAGGAGTGTGATTGAGCATGTCGCCCTGATGCAAGACCGAATTGCACAGGTAATGCCCATCGTGAAGGAACATTTGGCCCAAGCGCAGTTAGCACAGCAGAGAGTGTACAACCGTGGAGCCAAGACCCGTACCTTTTCCCCGGGGGATAGGATACTGGTACTTGTCCCTACGGTTGAAAGTAAATTCCTTGCCAAATGGCAAGGCCCCTATGAGATAATGGAAAAAGTGAGCGAAGTGAATTACAAGGTCAGACAACCAGGAAGGCGAAAGCCCGAACAGATCTATCACGTTAATCTGTTGAAAGCCTGGAGGGATAGAGAGTCCCTAGTCGCAGACACTTGGTCACCAGCTCAAACTGGTTGCGTGATTCCTGAGGTTGGAATAGCAGCCACCTTGTCACAACCCCAACAACAGGAGGTTAAGGAGTTTGTGCTTCGCAACAAGGAGGTATTCTCTGAGCTGCCGGGACAAACATCTGGGGTAGAGCATGACATCATTACCCCGCCCGGTGAAAGGGTGAAGTTAAAACCCTATCGGATCCCAGAGGCCCGACGGGAGGCAATACGGGAGGAAGTACAGAAAATGCTGAACTTAGGGGTGATAGAGGAGTCCCAAAGTGATTGGTCTAGTCCCATTGTGTTGGTGCCTAAACCGGATGGGAGCTGGCGATTTTGTAACGATTTTCGTCAGTTGAACAAAGTTACAAAATTTGACACCTACCCCATGCCACGTATAGATGAGTTGATCGACCGGCTGGGAACAGCCCGATACATGACGACTCTTGACCTCACAAAAGGGTATTGGCAAATCCCCCTGGCCAAGTCGGCCAAAGAGAAAACCGCATTTGTAACCCCAGACGGGGCGTTCCAATATAAAAGAATGCCGTTCGGGTTACAGAATGCGCCGGCCACATTCCAGCGGAAAATGGACCAGATGCTGAGGCCCCATCGGAAGTATGCTGCGGCTTACCTGGATGACGTAATTGTCCATAGCACAGATTGGGCCTCACATCTGCCAAAAGTGCAAGCAGTCCTGGACTCTGTTCGGGAAGCGGGGTTTACGGCTAACCCCAAGAAGTGTACCATTGGGCAGGAGGAGGCCAAATATCTTGGGTACACCATTGGGAGGGGAGTAATAAAACCCCAACTCAACAAAGTCGAGGCCATCCAGAGTTGGCCACGTCCCAACAGCAAGAAGCAGGTACGAGCCTTTCTGGGAATCGCTGGGTATTATCGGCGATTCATTCCCCACTTTGCTTCTAAGGCTGTGCCCCTAACCAACCTGACGAAGGGGAAAGGGTCGGTCATGATTAAATGGACCCCCGAGGCTGAGGCAGCATTCCAATTCTTGAAACAAGCCTTATGTAGCCAGCCAGTGTTGTACTCACCCGACTTCTCTAAAGACTTTGTCGTACAAAGTGATGCGTCAGATGTGGGGTTAGGAGCAGTATTGTCCCAGGTCTGGAACGGGGAAGAGCACCCAGTCATTTACCTCAGCAGGAAGTTGAAGTCCCATGAGGTAAATTACGCCACCGTTGAAAAGGAGTGTTTAGCGGTGAAGTGGGCTCTAGATTCCCTTCGGTACTACCTGCTAGGTAGGCACTTTGACATGGTTACGGATCACGCTCCGTTAAAGTGGATGGCTCAAAACAAGGAAACAAATAGAAGAGTGAATAGGTGGTTCCTGGCCCTCCAGGAATTCAACTTCACAGTAAAGCATCGCCCTGGCGTTCAAATGGGGAATGTGGATGCTTTGTCTCGAGTACATGAATGCCTGATTGCTGGTGTTCCAACCCCGAGGTTAAAACAAGAGGGGGGGGTATGTGACAGCAGGAAGGTAAAGTCACCTGGTTGCATCCAGGGGGGTAGATATATTTCGCCCAGATTCAGGCTTTACGCCGACTTATACAACTAGGTGGAGAGTTGTATAAGGCTAGTGGGCTCATGGATGACTCATACCTCTAGGGAGAGTGCTGGGCGTCGTGCAGACAGGGAGTTGATGAGACCAGCTGAAGCTTGTCAGCTCATTTAGGCCTCTATAAGAACTCCCAGCTTCATTAGATGTTAGCTCATGCCTGGAACCAGACCTGTGTGGACTGTCTAGGGAGAGTGAACCCCTGTGCGGTGAGACAAAGCCTGTGTGGCTATTTGCTTGGACATTTAAAACCAGGGACTTAGGGACTAGGACAGCACTAGGCTGATCCCAGTTGTTAGTTAGGAAACCTGTATGTTTAGTCAGAGGTCAAGTTGACCAGGATTTATTTTTATTTATGTTTCTTTTGCTTTGCTGTGTTTTGTCACTGTAAATAGAAAATAAACCGCACCTTTTTGATTTTGAAAACCACAACCTCCGTTTGCTGGGCCTGTTTTTGTCTGGGGAGCCCATCCCGGGGGTCACACACACCCGCTGCCGAGCTAACCCCCTCACTATATATATATATATATATATATATATATACACACACACACACACACACACACACACACACACACACACACACTTTACTTCTGCTTTAAAATGGTACAGTGGTTCTCAGTTTAAACATTTGATAGGCTTTGTATTGTGAATAAAATATGGGTTTAGGAGTTTTGCAAATCATTGCATTCTGTTTATGTAGATTTTACACATACAACAATAATGTAATTTACATCCACCTGTCCACTTTACAAGTAAATTAAATAGAGGAAAAAAAAAAAAAAAAAAAAAAACAACAACCACCATACATACTCCCTTTATTCCAAAAAATCCCATCTTAAAAGCGGAGTTCCACCCAAAAGTGGAACTTCCGCTTAATCCACTCCTAGCCCCCTTACATGAGTGGGGGCTTCAGTAGGAGTGGGACTTCCTCCTTCCGCCCTGGGGTTGCCTAGGCGAGTTGCCATATTGCCTTTTGGCGGCCCCTCCCTGTAGGCGATCACCTGGGACGTGACAGGTCCCAGGCGATCCACTCAGAGCGCTGCGCCGTTCGCGCATGCGCAGTGAGTGCCCGGCCGTGAAGCCGAAAGCTGTCACGGCCGGGTGCCCACACTATGAATGGAGGCGCCGGTAGAGAAGAATATTTTTGGCAAATCGCTGTATACATAATGAATGAATGAATGAATGAATGAATGAATGAGTGACTTGTATAGCGCTCACATGCGAACTGAATCGCCTCTAGGCGCTTTTTGCAGCCAATGTCTACTTGGCTGGTGCGGTCATTTTACCCCGTAGGATCTCGACGCACACACAACCTAAAGATTTGCACTTTGAATGACAGCAATACTTATAAGATTGGCATATTTTCAGTGAAAACATATCTTCAGTTATTATGGCTCTAGTTTAGTTTATCTGCAAGGATCTTAATCATCATTATTCAATTAAATATTCAGTTAATACTTCAAAAAGCACAGCTAAAATGTCAGTACAGGATGTAAAAAACGAATATCTGGTTGGTTCTGTGTACAAAAAGCATTTGTTAATGCTGTCAAATTCGACGACATAACAAATTGCATGCAATTTAACAAGTCCGCTTCAAAAAAAAAAAAAAAGTGTAATAATGATGGTATGATATCATGTAGTATGCAAGCCTATTACATAAGCTCATGGTAAAATCAGAAGAGCATTAAGCTGCACTGACAGGTTTATTATTCATTTTCTTGGCTGTTACCAAGGGATACATGTCCCTAATGTGCAGTCCAGGAACACATGCCTGCAGGCTGCCAGTTGTTCTATAGAAGGCTGGCTGAGCCGCCTTGCAGATGGCAGGGGGAACCCTGGGTGCAGACTCTGAATTATCGTGAAACCTTTGTCAGTAGCCCCTCACATCCTCATGGTGACTGCAGCTGCTCCCACTTCAATTCTGTGTTTACAAGAGATTTGGCCTTCTGCAAAAACAAGAGCTGAAAACACCCCTTTGTTCCTCGATGGAGAGGACCTATGATTCACAGGATGAATGCAAAGGACAAGGGGTTTTATGCATCAGCCAAGGCGCTCATTTACTGCAGAAGATGACAACATGCTTTTTGGTTAACCACTACAGTTGCAGAATCATAAGTCAATGTGCTGCGATGACAAGGAGTTAAATATCACTATGGATAAAAAATACAGAACACTATTCACCCCTCAAGATATGGTTAAGCTCTGCACAGCTCTCCATTGCAGTGTTTATCATATACCCACCTAAATGCATCCTGCTGAGCTTTTATCCTATTACAATGCTCTAAGATCACCATGGTAACATTCACCGAAATAACTGCACCACCTTTGACTTTTTTTTTGGAGTGATACAATTCATGGAGATAAACTGTAAATGGCAATATGTTAACTGCAACATGAAAGACAACAGGTGTTGAAACAAAGTCCCCTTAAGTGGTTGGATAAGTGCCTGCTACACTTGCCTGCCAGCATTAGGATTGTGGATTTTCTTCCCACACAAAAGGTACTTATCTGCATGGAGTTTGTAAATGCTCCCTGTGTTGTGTGGATTCTTCAAGGCGTGCGTTTGTTTTTTGGGTTGAGCGAGGCAACATTCTGGTACCAGGTCCAGCTGTTTTTTTTTTTTTACTCAAAACTGTATACAGTATGTGCTTAAAAGGATCTATGAAAACAAATCTGCAAAATTAAAATCGTAAAAAAAAAAAAAAAAAAGTCTAAGGGCTTGTTTACACTTGCTTCGACGTCACACAATAAAGGGATTTTTATAACAGCTTACCTGTAAAATCCTTTTCTTGGAGTACATCACGGGACACAGAGCGACTTAGTCATTACTAATGGGTTATATAGATTACCTTCAGGTGTTGGCACTGGCCAATTCCAAACCGGAAGTACCCTCCCCTATATAAGCCCCTCCCACCCGGGAGCACCTCAGTTTTGTAGCCAAGCAATAAGTGTCCCAAAAAGAGGGGTGGGAGCTCTGTGTCCCGTGATGTACTCCAAGAAAAGGATTTTACAGGTAAGCTGTTATAAAAATCCCTTTTTCTTTTTCGTACATCACGGGACACAGAGCGACTTAGTCATTACTAATGGGACGTCCCAAAGCAATGCCAAATGAGGGGAGGGATACATAAGCTGGGCGCCATCAGGCATGAGGCTCTTTTGCGGCCTGCAACACACTGCGCCCAAAGGCGACATCCTCCTGACTTCTGACGTCTACCTGGTAGAATCTAGTAAACGTGTTTACTAAGGACCATGTTGTGGCCTTACAGTACTTGAGCCAGGGAGGCCTGGTGATGCACTGCCCATGAAGTTCCAACTGCTCTTGTGGAGTGCGCCCTAACTTTGAACGGAGGCGGTCTCCTTTTCAAGCCATAGGCTTGTATTATGACCTGTCGAATCCACTTGGCTAAAGTAGATTTTTGATGCTGCCTGACCCTTTCTGGGGCCTTCCGGCAGAACAAACAAAGTATCCGTTCTACGAATCTGAGCAGTGGCTTTAAGATAAGCTTTAACTGCTCTTACTACATCCAAAGAATGCAATAACTTTTCCTCTACCAAACTAGGTTTGGGGAAAAAGGAAGGAAGAACCACATCTTGGTTCAAATGGAACCTCGATACCACCTTAGGAAGAAGGCTGGATGAGGACGTAATACTACTCTGTCCTTATGGATAACCAGATATGGCTCCTTACAGGACAAGGCGGCTAATTCCGATACTCTTTTAGCCGAACAAATGGCTACTAAGAAAATCAATTTCCTGGTGAAAAGAACCAAGAAAATGTGCCGCAATGGTTCAAATGGTTGTTTCTGTAGAACCGACAGAACCAGGTTTAAGTCCCATGGACATATGGGAATACTAACCGGAGGGCTAATACGCATCACTCCTTGTATGAAAGCTTTGATTAATGAATGCAAAGCCAAGGGCCTTTGAAAAAAAAATATTGACAAGGCCGTCTGACCCTTGATAGTACTCAAGGCAAGCTTCCTATGTACAGCCCACTGTAGGAAGTCCAGAATCCTACCTATTACGTACTTACGTGGATGCCATTTCCTGGCCTCACCCCACGTGATGTACGCCTTCTAGATCCTATAATAGATCTGCCTGGATACCGGCTTCCTGGCATTGATCATGGTAGATACCACAGGATTAGAGAGCCCTCTCTTTTTTAGAATGTGGGCTTCTATAGCCAGGCCGTCAACCTAGGGCTGGTAAGGAAGGGTAGTATATCGGTCCTTGCGAAAGCAGGTCCGGACGATGTGGGAGGGTCCAAGGACTTCCCACTGACATTTTTACAATCTCCGCGTACCATGCCCTTCGGGGCCACGCTGGAGCCACCAGAATCACTGGTTTCTTTTCTACACTGATTCTGCGGATTAATCGCGGTGGGAATGCATATATCAGCTTGAACTGATCCCAAGGGAACACTAGGGCATCCGAACCGCAAGCTAGGGGATCCTTTGTGCGAGACACAAATCTGTCCACCTTTGCGTTGAATCTGGATGCTAGCAGATCTACATCCGGTGTTCCCCACCGCTGGCATATTGCCTGGAAAACCTTGGGGTGAAGAGACCATTCCCCCGGGCATAATTGCTGGCGACTTAAAAAAGTCCGCTCTCCAATTTTCCACTCCTGGGATGAAAACCGCGGATATGGCTGTGACATACCTTTCTGCCCATTCCAGGATGCATTTCGCTCCCCTCTGGGCTGCACGACTCCTGGTGCCACCCTGGAGATTGATATATGCCACTGCTGTGGCATTGTCTGATTGAATTCTGACAGGTGACCCTTGGAGTTTGGATGTCCATGCTACTAGGGCATACCGGGCTGCTCGTATCTCTAAGAGATTGGTGGGCAGGGCCTTCTCTGCTTCTGACCACTTGCCCTGGAGAGACCATTGCTCCAGTACTGCCCCCCAGCCTATGAGGCTGGCAACTGTAGTGACCACCTTCCAAGAAACCGGACTGAAGGGTTTCCCTTCCCAGATTCTGGGGCACCAACCACCAATGGAGGCTCTTGCGAACGGAAGGGGACAGGGACATTGGTAAGTCTAAAGCCTGAACTTTTTTGTTCCAGGCTGACAGTATGGCCCTCTGCAAGTTCCTTGAATGGAATTGACCGTAGGGTACCGCTTCGAATGAAGCCACCATTTTTCCCAGCAGCCTTATACACAGGCGTATGGATGGTTTTTCTTTTTTTTTTTTTTTGTACCCACTAAGTGGGTCAAATCTTTCAAAGACGACACCTTCTCTGGAGGTAAGAAAATCTTTCTCTGATTTGAATCCAGTCTTAGCCCCCAAGTATTCCAGGCTTTTGACTGGTTTTAGGGCTGACTTGTCTCGGTTGATAATGCAACCGTGAGATTCCAGATACTTGATTATCTTGTGAACGACCACTTCTAGTTTTTTCACTGAGTGGTCTATCAGCAACAAGTCGTCTAGATATGCCATTATCGTTACACCTTGTGTTCCTAGTTTGGCCAATCGTAGGGCCAGAATTTTTGTGAACACTCGTGGTGCCGTGGCCAGACCGAAAGGTAAGGCTCTGAACTGAAAATGGCGCCCTTCTACTGCAAGGCGTAGAAATTTCTGGTGGGCCGGACAGATGGGAATATGCAAATAAGCATCCCTTATGTCGATCGAGGCTAACCATTCCTGCCCTTGTAGGGCGGTGGCCACCGATCGGATCGACTCCATCCGAAAAAAGTCCTGATATGTAGGAACTTGTTTAGCCCTTTTATATTCAATATGGGCCTCATGTCCCCATTTGGTTTGGGGACTGTGACAAGGTTCGAGAAAAACCCGAACCCGTTTTCTTTCAAGGGAACCTTCATGATTACCCTTGGGGCAATAGTTGCTCTAGTGCCAGAAGGAGGGATCCACTCTTCTGGGGATCGCTTGGCACGTTTGACCTTATAAAATGGGCAGGAGGAATGTCTTTTAACTCCAGCCTGTATCCCAGACTTACTGCGGGGATCACCCATCTCTGATGGTGTCCCGCCAGGTCTCTGTGAACAACTGAAGTCTTCCCCTCACCCGATTGAGTGGGGGCAACGCTTCATGCCTTGGGGGGAGGTTTTGTACCTCTCTTGACCCAGGGTTTCTTGATACCCTGTGATTGTCCCTGATTTCTGCCCCCTGGATTTGACCGCGGAGGCCGTCGGAACTGTTTCACAGCCGATGTGCCAGGGACTGGAGAAGTAGGCCTCTTAAAAGAAGGACTTCTACCCTTGTTCTTAACCGGTAAGAGTGAACTTTTACCGGCAGAAATTTTCTGGATATATTTGTCCAGATCTTCTCCAAATAAGCGTTCTCCATGAAATGGGAAGCTAACCAGCAGTTTTTTACAGGGAGCTTCAGCAGACCAGTTTTTGAGCCACAGAAGCCTACGCATATGTACTATAGACAGCGTAAAGCGGGAGGCCTGTTGGATTGTATCCTTTATGGCGTCCACCGCAAAACACAAGGCTCTAGGCAGGTCAGCTAGGGCAAGAGCCTGCTGATCTGGTAAGTCCCTTAAGACTTGCTTCAACTGATCTTTCACTGCTTGGCAGACTCCAATCGCTGCTACCGCAGGTTGTGTCACCATGCTTGCTGTAGAGAAAGCAGATTTTAGTAAAGACTCCAATTTTTTATCTATTGGGTCTTTGACATTGGAACATTATCTACTGGACATGTCAGTGATTTGTTAACAGAAGAGATGGCTGCGTCCACTGTAGGGACCCTCCATTTTTTTATGAACTTATCCTCCATGGGATAGATTACCGGAAATCTCTTGGGGGGAGCAAATATTTTATCAGGATGCTCCCAATCCTGGTAAATAAGCCCTTCTAATAAAGGGTGGATTGGGAAGGAACAGACAGCCTGGGGAGCTTTTAGCGACCCCAGCGAGGAAAACCGTAGTGGATGGTGGTTCCGCCAGAGGCATTTTAAATGCTGATCGGACCATATTAGTCAGAGACTGAACCCATAATCTTTCAGCCTGAGATGCTGAGAAAGGTTCTTCCACTGTTGATTCCTCCATAACTGAATCAACCTCATCCTGATCCCCTTCAGGTAGGTCGATCTCTTTCCTCCACTAACAGGCACTCTGAAGGAGGAGACGGAGATCGGACGCGCTTTTCCTGAGACAGGGAAGCAGCGATCAATGCTGTTAATCTCTCTTCCAATCCTCCCAGAGTTGAGGATAAAACCTCCTCTGTTATATATACAGGAGCAGGTGGACTGGGGACAGCCGCAGCACCAGGCATTCCTGCAAGGTTTCTACGGCTACTGACCTCTGAATTCTCAGGGGAGATTGGTGCAGTACAAGCATGCCCAATATCCTCAGAGCCCGATGGAGACCCCTTTGGCTTCCTGGAAGATCTATTTCCGGAGCGTCTGGACGACATATCCTTTAAGCACAAAGCTGAGGTATTCCCGTCGTCATACACCAATTTTGCTGGTAATAATCTAACACAGGTGCTGCTATATACCAGCTGGTGTCCACTAAAGTGCCTTTCTATGGGGATGCCTGCATCAACCGCCTCTGTGTGCCACTGTTTGTTGCTAGCTCTGTTTGCATCCAGCTGACACTTGTACTGTCTTTTAACTATGCTGGGACGCCCGCACATGCGCAGAAGCGCCGCGGCGCGCATCGAGCGTCATCCACCCGCCCCGCCCCTTTTTTTCATAGGAGGCGCGTGCACGCGCCCGCGCGCGCGCCCGTGCGCCATTGGCGCCCTTTTCGAAATCAAACAGGGGACTAGGAGCCAGGGCCCTTTTTGCCAGAGGGCCTGTGCGGTGGATGAGCGCAGCAACAGGGCAGAGGAAGTGGATTCCCACAGAGAAACTTACCAGCTGCCTGGATCTTTTGACTTGAGAAAACCAAAGATCCACATGACAAGAAAAAATGGACTACAGCGGCCTCTAGTGGTTTAACACAGGTACCGCGGTCCCCTTTTTTTTTTTTTTTCTTGACTACTATTAAAATTTTACATTTTCAGTAGTTACAGGCAAACACAGATATTTAGCGGGAATACCGTTAGGTAACAGACAGAAAGACAAATTAGGCTTGGGGGTCCCCCAATAGAACCAAGTTCCTGGGGGCCCCCACTTACCTGATCCCCGCCGCAGGACTTTGTTTGGTCCACAGAAGTCCAAACTTCACCTATCACGGCAGGCATTGTAATTAAACCTTCAGGGACCGGGTTCCCAAGGATTCCACTCCCCTGGACCTGTATAGCACCCTGCACAGACAACATCTTGGTCGTGGGTATGACCAGAGCTCTGGATCCCAGGGTCCAGCCCTCCTAAGAGAAGCATTACAGGCAAAACCTTGCTCTTCTGCTGCAAGGCCCGGGTACCGACCGTTTAGCTATGAAGCTTTTTTGGTGGGATCCGGAACAGCTTACTAAGGCCCAAAAGAACCTGTACGCAAGCCCAGTGAAAACACATGTTACTCTTTGGCCAACACCTTAGACACTGGCAAAAAACTGAGGTGCTCCCGGGTGGGAGGGGCTTATATAGGGGAGGGTACTTCCGGTTTGGAATTGGCCAGTGCCAACACCTGAAGGTAATCTATATAACCCATTAGTAATGACTAAGTCGCTCTGTGTCCCGTGATGTACGAAAAAGAAAAAGCGTTTACTGCTTCAACATGCTTCTTTTGAAGCTTGGCAAATACCCTGTGTGTGCTGATTTACTATTTGTTTTAAAAAGGTGCCCATTAGAAGTTCAGCTCATTAGTGCCCTCGTTCAGCAGATCCCCAGCTCATTAGTACCCCCTCTCGGCAGAACCCCAGCTCATTAGTACCCTTGTTTAGCAAATCTCCTGCTCAGTAGTATCCCCCAGCTCTGCTGATTCCCACATTAGTACCCCCAAGCTTTGATAATCCTTCGCTCAGTAGTAACACCCCAGCTCTGCTTATCCTCTGGTTTTCTGATCCTCCTCTCTCTGCTCATCTCCCGCTATATTGCTCCCAGGCTGCCAACATCTGCTAGTTTCTCCTGCTTTGGTCCACCAGCTCTGCTGATCCTCTACCGCTCAGTTCTCACTCTCCAGCCCTTTTCCCCTTCCGCCTATAGAGCTCCCATGTTGCACACCACGTGTGCCGTCTTCTAGATACTCCGCTCCAGCCCGGACCTGACTCACCTTCCTGCTGCACACCAGGTGCGACGTCTGGTCTGCACCAGACACTTCTAGAATATATACACGAGCCAAAAGTGACTGCTGGTAACATCTTTCTGGTTTTCTTGTTGGTTTCCTGGGATATCTCATACCTGCAATTCCTCAAAAACAAAAAGCAAAGCTAACTGAATAAAAGTCTCTCAAAAGCTGCGGTTGCCGTTAGCGAGAGTCGCCAAAGACTTATGGAGGCTTTGGAGACGTTTTGAAGCACCAAGAAAGCGACATGAAGTATCATTTTTAAGTGCATGCTTTTCCAGCCTCTCAAGCTCACAGATCCCCTACTTTGAATCTCCCGCTAGCACTCCTGGCTCTTCCTCTTGTGTGCCACCTAAGAAGCTGCTTACGATTATGGTACGCCGGCAGGCTTGTAAGCGGCGGTCTGCGTCTTTTGTGACAGACAGTGCTGCTGGGGCCTGCCCTATCACAGAATTTGGCTGACAGAAAGCCACTACAAAACGAGCACAGCGATAGATTGCATGACGACTCAGGTAAGTATAAGTGAGGGTGGATGGGCGTACTGCTACATAAAACGTTCTTTACAACCACTTGAAGTCTGAAGTTGTTCAAAACTAAATTCCATTTAATTATAGAGTTAATGTACGGTAATATAGATATGGCACCACCGGTCTTAAAGGAAATCTATAGTTGCAGCATACACTTTCATGCTGCAATGCAATACAAACAACTGTTATTTTTTGGCAAGCCAATATAAAAACTTACTTGAGAAATCTCCTTTCCCATATTGAGAGCTCTGCATGTCTGCCGGCCATCTCTCATCAAATTCCTGGACTCCCCACACGCTTTGCAGCTTTTTCCTTTTCATTTCTAAAGGCTACATATCTCACAGCACTTTGCTTATTGCAAACGCCCATTTCTGTACTGACTCCACCTCCTGGGACTCCTACTCCCAGCACCTCTGTAGTTCAGAAGGCAGGCTCTAGGAATTTTGTGACACAGCAGTGCCTACTCGCAGGTGAACACGTGTCACAGAATTCAAGAAATTCATGGGTGGGATACTTCAAAGTTTACAAGTGTCAAGATCATTCAGATTAATGTGTAGATAAGAAATAATTATAATTCAATGTTTATCATGTATGGTTTTACATTTTGATTATAGATACATTTAGAATCACAGACTTCACCCCTGTAATATCTAAAAAGAAAAAAAAAAGAAAAAAGTAAAGAGTAGCTTCCTGTGCCTCACAAGAATAATGCCCCCATTTGCCACATTAGCAAACTTTATAAAGTATATGTACAGTGCCTTGAAAAAGTATTCACACCCCCTTGAAATTTCCCATATTTTGTCATGTTACAACCAAAAATGTAAAATGTTTTTCATTGGTATTTTATGTGATAGGCCAACACAAAGTGGCACACAATGTAAGTGGAAGGAAAATGATAAATGGTTTTTAAAAAGGATTACAAATAAATATCTAAAAAGTGTTGCGTGTATTTGTATTCAGCCCCCTTTACTCGGATACTCCTAACTAGTGGAAGAAATTGCCTTCAAAAGTCACTTAATTAGTAAATAGAGTCCACCTGTGTGTAATAATACAGCTGTTCTGTAAAGCACTCAGGTTTGTTACAGAACCTTAGCACTGGTGCGTTTTAACATGCGATTTGACATGTCAAAACAGCGGCATTTGCACCGTCCTAATCGGTGCGACGCCGCATCTACGGCGCTGCACCGATTTCAAAAAGTAGTTTCTGTACTACTTTTTGCGATTTTGGCCTGTGATTTACATTGACATCTGTGCAGAAACCTGCACAGATGTCTCTGTAATCGCGGCCGAAATCGGGACTGCCAGCGGGAGTGAAAACGTGCAAGTTCAGCTGAACTTGCATGACTTCACTCCCGCAGCCCAGTGTGAACCTGGGCTTAGTGAACAAACAGCATCATGAAGGCCAAGGAACACACCAGACAGGGATAAAGTTGTGGAAAAGTTTATAGCAGGGTTAGGTTATAAAAAATTTAATAAAAAATCCCACGCTTTGAACAACTCAGGGAGCACTGTTCAATACATCATCCGAAAATGTAGAGCATGGCACAACTGCAATCCTACCAAGACAAGGCCATCCACCTAAACTGACAGGCCGGGCAAGGAGAGCATTAATCAGAGAAGCAGCCAAAGAGGCCCGTGGTAACTCTGGAGGAGCTGCAGAGATCCACAGCTCAGGTGGGAGAATCTGTCCACAGGATAATGATTAGTCGTGCACTCCACAAATCTGGTCTTTATGGAGGAGTGGCAAGAAGAAAGCCATTGTTGAAAGAAAGTCATAAGAAGTCCTGTTTGCAAGAAGCCATGTGGGGGACACAGCAAAAGGTGGAAGGAGGTGCTCTGGTCAGAGGAGACCAAAATTGAACTTTTTGGCCTAAAAGCAAAATGCTGTGTGGCAGAAAACGAATACTGCACATCACCCCCACACACCATCCCCACTGTGAAACATGGTGTTGACAGCATCATGTTGTGGTGCTCATGCCTGTGTATGTCAGAATATTACAATGCCTACATCATGTACCTGGGTGTCTTCGAACTGGGATGTTCCTGGTCCCACAGATGCAGTCTTACCTGTTGTGCCACGGAGGAGCTCTGGAGTTATTGCAATGTTCTCCTAGCTTGATGCATTGCCTTGGACTCACTAGCCCCACCTGCGGACAATGTACAATCAAGCAGCCCATAAATAGCAGCACTTCCTGTTACTCAGTGCCCGTTTGTTTGGACCAACTCCCTGGGGGTATTGATAGCTCTGCAATTTTGACTACTGTGTATTGAAGCTCTGCCTGAATTCTTGACCACTCTCCAGCCTGCTGATTTGGTACTTCACTGCCAGTTCGTGCATGACCTCCACCTGCCTGATTATTCTTTGGATTTCGAATTTGTACGGTCTTGCCGGATCTGTTGCCAACTTGACCTGCCCGACTACGTTTTCGTCTGAATCCTCAGCATACAAGCTCCACTTCGGGCACTACCTACCACAGGTACCTTACAGCCTCATGGTACCTGTAGTTCCGCACCAGCTAGAGGTTGTAACATGACAAAATGTGGAAAGTTTTAAGGGGGTATGAATAATTTTTCAAGGCGCCGTAAGGCTAGGAATCAAAATCTTGGCAAAAAAAGTTTTAGAAATGTGGGTAACAAAAACCACACAAAGAAAAAAAAAAAAAAAAAAAACACAACACAGAACAAAATTGCAATTACAAAATAAGAATAAAGTATACTTTCGCATTACTATCCTTCCTTAAAGCAGAGTTCCACCCAAAAGTGGAACTTCCGCTTTAAGCACTCCTCACCTCCTTAGATGCCACATTTGGGGGGGGGGGGGCTTCCTGTCCCACTTCCTCCTTCCGCCTAGGCGACTCGTCCTCCCCACCTAGGCGGCCCCTCCCTCTAGGCGATCTCCTGGGACACGTGACAGGTCCCAGAAGATAGCCTGTCCACTCCGAGAGTGCAGCGCGACTCGCGCATGCGCAGTGCGAGCCTGGCCGTGAAGCCGAAAGCTGTCACGGCCGGGTGCCCAGAGTGGCAATGGAGCCGCCGGCAGAGAGGAGCGACGCTCCGGGCGGCTGCATAGCTGGACCGTGGAACAGGCAAGTGTCTGTTTATTAAAAGTCAGCAGCTACACTTTTTTGTAGCTGCTGACCTTTAATAAAACATAAAAAGCCTGGAACTCCGCTTTAAAGTACCCCCAAGCAACCTCTCCAACCCCAAAGTTTTATACTCACCTGATCAACCTCATGCAAGGAGGCACACTGTGTGGCCCATGAGGAGTCGCACAACCTTCAGTGCAAAACACTCTGGACTGCACCTCACATGATCTGCACATGCTTCAAGAAAACACCATTAATTTCTAAAGAGAGGCAATTTATGGTTGAGAAGCATAACAGACAAGACCTATCTTCACAGGAGTAAATAGGATTCCCTCTGTATGGGACTGGTTTTCTCTGAAAGGGAAGCAAGGGACTGGCTGCGGAGCTTGCAGTAGGTCACACTGTGTGGATCTTGCAAAAATATGGGCAGCTGGGTAAAAAAAAAAAAAAAAAAAAGAAAAAAAAAAAAAACACACAACACACACACACACACACACTTTTGAAGAATGCAAGACTTTTTCAATGAAAACGATTATATAAAAACGTATATTTATCCTTTAAAGCAGGTTCTGGGTAGAGCGGAGACCCCTGTTAGGTTTTTATTGCTGCATTTGCCCCCATTAAGGAAATTCACCCTATTTGTCCTGTTTACCATTATCATGAAAAGTAAAAGAAAATCCTACATTTTGGGTTGATACCAGAACAGTAATAGAGGGGAAATCTTCCAACCGGGTCACTAGTTCTGGTGACACCCCTGGAATTGCCTCTTGTGGCTATGGCACAGGAAGTGAAGCGAAATCTCTCAGATGGCAAAAAACTGACGGGAATCAGACGATCAAGAAATGGCGATTGACAATTGCTTGTAAATCCTGGGATTACAGAGCTCTGCAAGACAGCACAGCCAACCTATTGCAATACAGCTAGGTAACCTTCCTTCCCCCAGCCTGTGATTGGATAGAAAAAGGGGCAGGAGCACGGAGATATGCTTATGCCTTTGCTCTCTCAGCCCAAGTGCTGTTGTACAGAATACGAGACCGGAAAAAAGTGAAATCAGTGCTTACACTTAGTACATCAAAAATACATTAGTTTCCAAAAGGTACATATAATTTCAACGCATTGGCAATTGTTTTAAATCTTCACATAATAAACATCCACATACTCACTTAATTCACATAATTCTACTACATATAAAAAAAAAAAAAGGGGAGGTTTCACTACACACAACGGGCATATTTTACTCAACTCTACAGTGCTCTATTTTGGGTATGGGTGGAAGAGCGCCCCATCGCAGGCGTCAGTGGGTGGAATAGCGCCCCATCGCAGGCGTCAGTGGGTGGAAGGAAAGGTGCGCCATCATGGGTGTCAGTGAGAGAAATGATGCCCCTTTGTTAATTTCTTTGGGAGGAATAGTGTCCCAAGGGCTGGATGAAGGCAAAGGGCAGCAGTTTAGATTTAAATCTGCTAGTGCATCCAACACTACCCTCTTTCCAGATGGACAATGCTGCTGTCCAAGAGTGGCTCCATTGCTCCTCCAGTAGAGACGCCTTAAGACAGGAAGTGTGTTACTGGTCAGATCAAACAGGTGAAAAAAAAAAAAAAAAAAGAAGAAAGAAAAAAAAAAGAAAATTATTTTATGCACTGGCGCTTACCTGTGCATGCGAGTGTACCATATTTTCCCGAATGAGAAACTGATGGGTTTGGAAAATATGTAGTACCTATATGCGCAGGTAAATGCCGATGCACAGACGCATTGGCGTTTACATAAGTATAGGGGCGCACAGACTTTCACTTTTATGGCTGGCTGTAATCGCCCACCTGTGGCACCCTTGGCTGCAGGAAAACACCAGGAATTTTACATTAACCACTTAAGCCCCGGACCAATATGCAGCTTAAGGACCAGGCCCCTTTTTGCGATTCGACACTGCGTCGCTTTAACTGACAACTGCCTGGTCGTGCGACGTGGCTCCCAAACAAAATTGGCGTCCTTTTTTTCCCCACAAACAGAGCTTTCTTTTGGTGGTATTTGATCACCTCTGCGGTTTTTATTTTTGCGCTATAAACAAAAATAGAGCGACAATTTTGAAAAAAAACAAAAAAACAATATTTTTTACTTTTTGCTATAATAAACAAAAATATATTTAAAAAAAAAACATTCCCCTCCTCAGTTTAGGCCAATACGTATTCTTCTACATATTTTTGTTAAAAAAAAAAAACGCAAATCGGCGTTTGATTGTTTGCGCAAAAGTTATAGCGTTTACAAAATAGGGGGTAGTTTTATGGCATTTTTATAAATTTATTTATTTATTTTTTTTACTAGTAATGGCGGCGATCAGTGATTTTTTTCGTAACTGCTACATTATGGCGGACACATTGGACACATTTTTGGGACCAATGTCATTTTCACAGTGATCAGTGCTATAAAAATGACACTGGCAGTGAAGGGGTTAACCTCTAGGTGGCGCTTTAGGGGTTAAGTGTACCCCAAGAAGTGATTCTTACTGTAGGGGGGTGTGGCTACACATCACACGTCACTGATCGTCTGTTCCGATGACAGGGAACAGACAGTCACTGACATGCCATGGAGAAGAACGGGGTTGAGGTTTGTTTACACTCACCTCTCCCCATTCTTCAGCTCTGTGACCCGATCGCGGGACACCGGCGGCGATCGGGTACCGCGGGCATGGAGCTCAGGACCAGGTCGCGAGCGTGCCAGTGGCATGTGCGCGACCCACGGCTGGGCTCTTAAAGGGCAACGTACCTGTACGATGATGTGCCCAGCCGTGCCATTCTGCCGACGTATATCGGCATGAGGCGGTCCTTAACCACTTAAGCCCCGGACCATTATGCAGCTTAAAGACCAGAAGTGTTTTCAGAAATTTGGCACTGCGCTGCTTTAACTGGAAATTGTGCGGACATGCAATGTTGTACCCAAACAAAATTTGCGTCCTTTTCTTCCCACAAATTGAGCTTTCTTTTAATGGTATTTGATTGCCTCTGCGATTTTTTTTTTTGCGATATAAAAAACGGAAAAAGACTGAAAATTTTGAGAAAAAAAAATAATTATATTTTCTACTTTTTGTTATAAGAAAAATCAAATAAACTCAATTTTAGTCATACATTTAGGCCAAAATGTATTCAGCCACGTCTTTAGTAAAAAAAAATATCAATAAGTGTATATTTATTGGTTTGCGCAAAAGTTATATCGTCTACAAACTAGGGTAAATTTTCTGGAATTTACACAGCTTTTAATTTATGACTGCCTATCTCATTTCTTGAGGTGCTAAAATGGCAGGGCAGTACAAAACCCCCCCAAATGACCCCATTTTGGAAAGTAGACACCCCAAGGAAATTGCTGAGAGGCATGTTGAGCCCATTGAATATTTTTATTTTTTTGTCCCAAGTGATTGAATAATGACTAAAAAAAAAAAAAAAAAAAAAAATATATTACAAAAAGTTGTCACTAAATGATATAACCATGGCATGTGTGAGCAATATATGTGAAATTGCACCCCAAAATACATTTTGCTGCTTCTCCTGAGTACAGGGATACCACATGTGTGGGACTTAAGGATTTCTAAGGGCACAAATTTTTGATTTCACTCCTCACTACCCATCACAGTTTCGAAGGCCATAATAGCACAAAAACCCCCCAAATTACCCCATTTTGGAAAGTAGACATCCCAAGCTATTTGCTTAGAGGCATGGTGAGTATTTTACAGCTCTCATTTGTTTTTGAAAAAGAAAGAAAAGCTTTTTTTTTTTTTTTTTTTAATTTTCAAAACTTTGTGACAAAAATGTATACCCTTAGAAAGCCCGAAGGCGGTGCTTGGTTTTTGGGGTCCCGTACGTGGCTAGGCTCCCAAAAAGTCTCACACATGTGGTATCCCCGTACTCAGGAGAAGCAGCAGAATGTATTTTGGGGTGTAATTCCACATATGCCCATGGCATGTTTGAGCAATATATCATTTAGTGACAACTTTGTGCAAAAAATAAAAATAAATTGTATTTTTTCCGCAACTTGTGTCAACATATAAAATATTCCATGGACTCGACATGCCTCTCAGTATATAGCTTGGGGTGTCTACTTTCCAAAATGGGGTCATTTGGGGGGGTTTTGAACTGTCCTGGCATTTTATACACAACATTTAGGAAGCTTACATCCACTCTTCTAACCACTTGAAGACAAAGCCCTGACACTTTGTTTGCATGAAAAAAAATTTGCAAGAAAATTATGTTGAACCCCCAAACATTATATATATTTTTTAAAGCAAAGGCCCTACAGCTTAAAATGGTGGGTGTTGCATTTTTTTTTTTCCCACACAGTATTTGCGCAGCGATTTTTCAACCCCCTTTTTTTTTGGGAAAAAATACACTTTTTTTAATTTTAATGCACTAAAAACACACTATATTGGCCAAATGTTTGATTAAATAAAAAAAGGATGATCTTAGGCCGAGTACATAGATACCAAACACGACATGCTTTAAAATTTCGCACAAACGCGCAGTGGCGACAAACTACATACATTTTTAAAAGCCGTTACCACGTTAGATTTACAGAGGAGGTCTACTGCTAAAATGACTGCCCTCGATCTGACCTTCACGGTGATACCTCACATGCATGATGCAATTGCTGTTTACATATGACGCCAGACCGACGCTTGCGTTCGCCATTGCGCAAGAGCAGGGCGGGACAGGGGTGTTTTTTTTTTTTTTTATTATTAATTTTGCTTTTTTATTTTATTTTTAAAACTGTTCTTTCCATGTTTTTTTTTTTTTTTTTTTTTTTATCATTTTTATTGTTATCTCAGGGAATGTAAATATCCCCTATGATAGCAATAGGTAGTGACAGGTACTCTTTTTTTGAAAAAACTGGGGTCTATTGGACCCTAGATCTTTCCTCTGCCCTCAAAGCATCTGACCACACCAAGATCGGTGTGATAAAATGCTTTCCCAATGGCGCTTTTTATATCCGGGGGGGGGGGGACATTCCCTCCCACTGCTTGTAAAAGCAGTCCAGAGGCTAATTAGCCGCTAGGATTGCTTTTACATGAAAGTCGGCCGCTGGCTGAAGAGAATGATACCAAGATGATACCTAAACCCGCAGGCATCAATCTGGTATAACCAAAGTCCAGCAACATACCAGTACGTTGCTGGTCCTTGTTGGACATGTATTGTAATTTTTTTTTCATGCAGCCTGTTGGCTGAACGAAAAAAATAGGATTTTTTGTACTCACCGTAAAATCCTTTTCTCTGACATCCATGGACTGACACGGTGTCTCTACACTTTACACGTGGGTTATGTCCCTGCTTGCAGGAGAAGACCTAGGCAGAATATCAGATGTTATACATACATTCTAAAAGCCAGAGCTGAACAGCCCCACCCAGGGGGCGGTCCCTCCGGACATAACCCTCCCACTGCAGTCAGCAGACCTCAGTTCGTAACAAAAGCAGTACAAACTTAAAAAGGAAGGGTGGGTGCCGTGTCAGTCCATGGATGTCAGAGAAAAAGGATTTTACGGTGAGTACAAAAAATCCTATTTTCTCTTACCATCCATGGACTGACACTGTGTCTCTTTACACTTTACACGTGGGATGTATCAAAGCAGTGTCAAGAGGGATGGGAGCAGTAAAAATGGAAAACCCAAAAAAACTTCACTCCAAAGAAGGCAGAGCTCCTCAACGGAGGAGTTGCAACTTTAAACAGCGGCCTGCAGCACCCTGCGGCCGAAGGAAGCATCCGAAGATGCAGCCACATCAGCCTTATAAAACTTAGAAAAGGTATGAACGGACGACCAGGTCGCCATCTTGCACACTTGTGCAACCGACGCTTGATGTCAGAAAGTCCAGGAAGCACCAATTGCCCTTGTGGAATGCGCCGTAACCGGCAAGAGAGGCGCCCGCCCCTTGAGAGCATAGGCTTGAATGACGGTTTGTCTGATCCACCTAGAAATGGTGGCAGACGAAGCCGCTTGGCCCTGTTTTGGATCAGAGACAGTCACAAACAGCGAGTCAGACTTCCGAATAGAAGCAGTAGCAGACAGGTACACCCGCAAGGCTCGTACCACATCCAATGCGTGAAGCGCAAACTCTCTGGGATGCGATGGGTGAGGACACAAGGACGGGAGGACAATGTCCTCATTTAGGTGAAAGGCCAAGACCACCCTTGGACAAGACTGCCAACTCAGACACTCGTCTAACAGAAGTGAATGCCACTAACAAGGCCACCTTCTGAGACAAAGTCAAGAGTGGAATATCCCTGATAATCCCAAAAGGAGATTCCTGGAGGACCGAGAGCACCAAATTCAGATCCCACGGTGGGAGAGGAGGCTAGACAGGAGGGAGCACATAGCGAACCCCCAACACAAGGTGCTAACCAAGAAATGACTCGCTAGAGGTTGCTGAAAGAAGACGGCCAAGGCAGAAATCTGATCCTTAATGGTACTCAAAGCCAGCTTTTGGGTCACTCCACGCTGCGGAAGACGCAGGATTCTAGGGACGGAATACGTCCGAGGACGCCAGTCCAGCTCTTCGCACATTGCGATGTAAGCTTACCATGTATGGTGAAAGATCCTTCTGGAGGAAGACTTCCGTGCCCTAAACATGGTCAAAATGACCGAGTCCAAGAGACCTCGGTCCTTCAACACCTGGCTTTTAACAGCCATGCCCTTAAAGCCGGAGACTGTAAAGCCGGATGAAACATATGACCTTGAGACAGAAGGTCCTCCCTTATTGGCAACCGCCAGGGAACGTCCGCGACGAGACGTACCAGATCAGTGTACCAGTGACGCCAAGACCAATCCGGAGCAATTAGGATCACCGGAGTTCCCTCGGTCGCCACACTGCGCGGCAGACGAGGGAGCAGCTGCAGCGGAGGATAAACGTATATCAGGTGATAAGGACCCCATGGGGCCGCCAACGTATCCGAGGCATCCGCCAAAGGATCCCTAGATCAAGCCACAAACCTCGACACCTTGCAATTGAGTCGAGAGGCCATCGGTCCACATCCGGCGTGCCCCACCGTTGGCAAAGGAGCTGAAATATGCAAGGACCACTGTCCGTGGTCCAGCGTCTGGCGACTCAGATAGTTCGCCTGCCCATTGTCTATGCCCGGAATGTAAACGGCCTACAGAGCCGGCACGTTTTTGTGGTTAACATACGCCACCGCCGTGGCGGCGTCTGACTGGATCCTGATGGAGCGGCCCTGTAAGCTCTCCGATCCCGAGGAGAGGCACCATCCGATTGCCCGTAGTTTCCAGAACAGCGATTGGTAAACGGGCTTCGTCCGGAGTCCAAAGCCCTTGGGCCGACAGGACTCCCCAGACTCCACCCCAGCCCGCCAGGCTGGCGTCCGTCGTGAGTACCGCCCATCGGACGGGTGAGGAGCGACTTTCCAGACCGAAGAGCCGAGGATCTCAACCACCATGTCAGGGACGCCCTGACCAAGTGACTCACCTGGACCTGAAGATCCAAGGACAACGGGGATTTGTCCCAGGTGGGCAAGATCTCCTTCTGCAATGCTCTGGTGCGATTGGGCATACGGAACGGCCGCGAAGGAGGCCACCACGAGTCCCGGGACTCCTATGAAAAAACAGATTGACGACCATTTTTGGGACGACAGCACCCACACTGCAGACTGAGAGTCAGCAACTTCTCCGGAGGTAGGATACCTTTGACTCCAAGGAGCCCAGAATCAGACCTAGATACTCCAGACACTGAGTCGGGACCAGGACTGACACCTGAATGTTCAGGAACCACCCAAAGTCCCCGAGGGTCCGATTGACTATAGTCACTTCTAAGTTACTGCTCTTAGCAGAAGATCGTCCAGATAGCCCACGACAGCAATGCCTCACTGTATCAGAAGGGCTAGAACCGGAGCAAGCACCTTGGTGAACACCCTTGGTGCCGAGGCTAGGCCGAAGGGAAGAGCCACAAATCGAAAGTGGACTTCGCTGATCGAAAAGCGCAGAAACTTCTGGTGACTTGCGCAGATCGGAACATGCAAGTAGGCGTATTTGAGTCCAAGGACGCCAGAAAAAACTCCCCGACAGAGTGTATTGATCACCTGCGAATGGATTCCATGCGGAACTTTTGCACCTTCACCAAGGCCTTCAGGGCCTTGAGGTCCAAGATAGGCCGAACCCCGTCCCATCTTTGGGACGACAAACAGATTTGAGTAGAATCCCAGAAAACTCTCCTGCGACGGAACCGGCACAATCACTCCGGACCTGATCAAATCCCGTACAGCCCCCAAGAGGGCTGCCCGACGGGTAGGAAGGAGAGGAAGATTCGAGGGAAGGAATCTGTCTGGGGGCCAGGATGGGAATACCATCCCGTTCCTGAGTTGACCACCTCGCACACCCACCGGTCGGAAATTCGGGAAGTCCACCGATCCGTGACCTGCGAAGTCGTCCCCCCACCCCAGAGTCGGGCGGAGGCAAGACTTCACGCGGAGGCAGGCTTGTGAGCCACTTTTTTGGCTTACGCACCCAGAGGCACTTGTGCCCACCAGCCGCACTGCCGTCAGTCTGAGAGGGCCTACCCGTGGACTCCGACTGACGAAAAAGACCCCTTTTTTGCTGGAAAGGAAGGACCCCGTTTGCGGCGGGCCTCCTTACCCTGCTAGTCTAAGGAAGAAGAGTGCTTTTACCTCCCGTCACATCCTTGACGATGTCATCCAGGGCAGCACCGAAAGGTCTACCACCTTTAATAGTAGATCCGTCAGGAGTTTTAGAGGCTAGGTCAGCAGACCAGCATTTCAACCAGATAAGACGATGCAATACCACCGCCGAGACAGAGGCCCTGGATATTAAAGAGGCCGCGTCCAACGTGGCGTCGCACACATAAACCAGGCCCTGCACCAGTTGGTGGGCCAGAGCAACTGTGTCTGGAGGAAGATTATGCTCCTGTACAGCTAGGTGCAACATTTTTGTCCAACCTGCAAGTGTCTGAGACACAAGGGTCGCCGCTACCACAGGGCGTAGGGCGGGTCCCAACAAGGCAAAACATGGCTCTGCTCACCACTACTGACCTCCTGTCAGTGGGGTCCTCAAACGTAGGAGTCCCCTCCATCGGGAGAGTGATGGCCTTGTTTAAACCGGGCGACTGGAGGGTCGACCACTGGGGGAGAAGCCCACTTTTTAAGTAGGGCATTCCAAAAGGGGCATCTGATAGACAACGTCGCGGGACCATAAAAAATCTTCTGCGGCTTTCCCCAGACCTTATCAATGAGCTAGTCAAAGAAAGTTACATATGGAAAACCTCTTTAGAAGGCCTGGCCTTAAAAGAACCAAAGGAGACTGAATCCGCCTGAGGTCCTGCATCCGCAGCATTTAGCTTGAGAGTGTCCCTCACCGCAGTCATGAGTACACTAACAAGCGCCCTGTCATTTACTGACTCAGAACTGGAGTCTTCCGCAGAAGGAATGTCCTGTTCAACACCATAAAACATATTCAGAACTAGGGTCCTGAGCGGTAGCGGCTAGGCCCATAACTGAATCAGCGCACACCCCTTGTGTAGATAAAGTGGGGAGAGGGCACCTTTTTTGCTCCCTTGCACTCGCACACCACTCCCATCCTGGTCAGAAATGATTCCAGGACTGCCCACAACAGGTCCATAGGGACCGCAGGTGCTGAAGCACTGCCTGTTGTCCACTGACATTTAGGGGAAGCTGGTGACAGAGACTCCATATTGCCCCCCTCTGAGACTCAGATAAAAAGTCCACCCACAGGCTGTGCTGACTGAGGAGGGGGCGCCCAGGGGACTCACCAAACCGGATCAGGGACCGCTCAGTACCACTGTCTGTACCGCGCTGTGCCAGCGCCGGTGAGCTGGGAGGAGACTGTGAGGAGATTCACGCTGTTACAGCAGCGCTAGAGGCCAAAACTAGTGCTGAAAAGCGCGCGGGCTACAAGAAAATGGTCGCCGCACTTCACTGAGGCGATCCGCGGAAAGATGGCCGCCATGACGCAGATAAAGTGAAACAGCACACACACACACACAGCGCCACTCAGGCCCCAAAAAAAAAAAACACAAAAAAGCCCCACAGCATATATTGCAGACCAGCATGAGCCCCCCAAGAACAGTGTGACCCCCAAGCACCCCACACAGCCAGCGCCAGTAATGGTGACAGAGAGCGACAATAAAATACAGGGAAAATCCCCCACAGAGAAACACACAGCCTTTTGTACTCACCTGCAGGCAGGAGAGACAACTTACCCGTCCCCTGAGGGACACACTGGTGTGTTTCTGACAAGACTATCACAGTGCAGTACTGGAGTAGCTGTCGGCCCGGTCCAACGCGAAAGATACAGTCAGTCAGGAGCTGTTCAGTCTTGAGAGGACCGTGGGAGCATGAAAGCAAACCCGGCCACCCCTGGAGTCATGGGGCATGTCGTGAACGGAGTCTCACGCACACAAGGCGAGGATCAGCACGCTCGATGGTCAGACAGGGAAGACTACGAGGATATCTGGTACCCAACCTGTTGCTCAGCCGACAGTTGATAGAAGATTCACAAAAATAAAATAAAAAAGAATTCCAAAAAGGAACAAAAATAGGTCAGGAGACTGGCTCCTGAGAGAGCCATGTCTTCTCCTTCTGCTAGGCAGAAAAAAAACTGAGGTCTGCTGACTGCAGTGGGAGGGTTATGTCCGGAGGGACCGCCCCCTGGGTGGGGCTGTTCAGCTCTGGCTTTTAGAATGTATGTATAACATCTGACATTCTGCCTAGGTCTTCTCCTGCAAGCAGGGACATAACCCACGTGTAAAGTGTAAAGAGACACCGTGTCAGTCCATGGATGGGAAGAGAAAGAGAGATCGGTGGGTATGCCCACCATTAGAATACCTCCCTTCATTCACCCACTTCTAATGATGGGCATACATGCACCATTTATATATGCCGAAGCATGGGGGTATCCTCCCGCAAAAGTTATGCCGCACACACGGTCGGACTTTTCCACGGGCATGCCTCCATCGGAATTTTGACCATATGTACGCGGCATTAGGAGCAAAATCGCTCCTCCGCCCCTGCTGCCCCCATGCTTCGGCATATATGCTTTTTTTTTTTTTAACTGTGGTGGTGAAATCACCTCCTACAGCACTGGAGTCGCAGGGATCAGGCCTGTCTCTGCGAACGCTGCAGTTATGTGTGTTGTGTTTTGTAAGCGACAGTGATCGATCGATACTGCACTTGGGTGGCCTGGGCTGGAAGGAGGGGCAAAACGCAGGTGCTAGCAGGTATCTGGGCTGATCCCGCTAACACTGCGTTTTTGGGAACCCTAAACTGCTGGGGACGCCAGTATAGATCTGATCAGATATTGATCTGTTCAGATACTATACCACTAAGGGAGGTGTATGCTTCACGCGTGAGTGTTAGCGTTACTGGCACTAACCTGACGCTGCCTGGGGCGACGCAGACCCTCTCTGATGCTAAAACCTAATTGATATCACCTGCCGGGCGATCAGGGGGTTAAACCTTTATTGGGTTATATACGGCGGGTGCCCTGACACTATAAAAAGCAAACTAACTAACCAGCGTCACCCGTAACACTTATATGGTGATCACTGGTGAAAGGGTTAACTAGGGGCAATCAGGGGGTTAAACCTTTATTAGGTAATAGATGGGGGTACCTGACGCTATATAAAAACCTGACGGGGAACCTAAATAACAAAATAACTAACTGGCTAACTAGTGTCACCAGTAACACTTATTACAGTGATCACTGGTGAAAGGGTTAACTAGGGGCAATTAGGGGGTTAAAACCTTTATTAGATAATATATGGGGGTACCTGACGCTATAAAAACCTGCGGCGAACCTAAAAAAAATATCTGGCTACCTATCGGCACCAGCATAACTAATACAGCGATCAGAAAAATGATCACTTAGTGACACTGGCAAAAGGGGGTGAAAGGGTTACCTGGAGGGCGATCAAGGGGTTAAACCTTTATTAGGTAATATATGGGGGTACCTGACACTATAAAAACCTGCGGCGAACCTAAAAAAAAACAAAAAAAAAAACCTGTCTACCTATCGGCATCACCAGGGCCGCTGATAGGGCAGTACAGCCAGCCCTGTTGTACTGGGCCCGGGCCCATCAGCTCATCAGGGGGGCCCGGACAGCTTTATAGTGCATTTCTTCTTTAAAAATAAAATAAAAAATAGGGCTCACTAAATTACACCCCCGCTTTTACTTGCTTAGGGGTGCATAAATATATTTTCCCAGTCCCTATCAGGGGCTCATGAGGTGAAATCTGAGTAGGGACTATTTTTTCATTTTCGGGCGGAGGTATACATACCTGCGCCCAGTCGCATTCTCTAGTGTTCGGATCACTGCTCTCCTTCGCTGATGCTCGGCGGAGTGATCTGTACAGTGCTTTACCCATGCCGCTGTCTCAGAGACTGATGTGACTCGGCCGACAGGGAGGGAGCGGTAATGCTAATCCTGACGGCGGTGGCAGGTATCGTGTAGCATGGCAGGCACTGGGCAGCACACAGTGAGTTAGGGTGTTACAACACCCATTGTAATAGAATTATCCACATCCTTACATGCCTTATGATTCTCAGCATAGGATAATCATTGGCACAGGAGGTGCTCTATGGCTCTGTCAAAGTGTGTCACATGCTGTTGTGTGCTGACTGTGTTACTTTATGGCTGTACTGTGTGTTACAGATTGTACCACTGTACAGCCATAGCAAAGTCAGCATCCAACAGCATGCAACACACTTTGACAGTGCCATAGAGCACCTGCTGTGCTGTGTAAATGATTATCCTAATGCTATAAGGCCACATGCACACCGTAAGCTTTAAAAAAGATCCTCCTCTTGGCAGCAGCCTTTTGCCAGAAAAATTGCCTGACACTTGTAAAAGTGTCTAACATTTTACAAGCGTTTAGGCCAATTTACAGGCATCAAGCACTTGGACGTTCATTTGATTGGCAAGAATAATAAGTTATTCTGGTCACTGAAATGAATTATCGCTCAAGCAGTAAACGTGCCTAACGTTAACATGCGTTTAGGAGCATTTGCATGCGTCAAGTATTTTTCTGGTCAAAAAACTGCTGCTCCTGGACGCACTGGCCATGTTTTTTTTTCCCTGCTTGTAAACGCCCCTGCCACTAAAAATTAAAAAATTCTATGTGTGCATGGACACCTAGTATAATATGAAGGGGTGTTTGGAAGCAGTAAAAAAATGTGTGCATGAGGCCTAAAGATCACAAAGCACTGTAAGATGCTACCGTAGACTTGTGTTTTTGGAGCAGTAAAAATGCACAGCTGAGCTGCATTTTTACAGCCCCCAACCAATTCCCTTTAACCAGGGCATTTCATATCAGAGCTGGGGCCCTGCTGCAAGCTTGTCTTTTTAAACACATACACACATTTCCAGCTGGGGTCAGCAGCCAGGAGTGTGTGTATATTTGTTAAAGCAACTGTCAAGTTTCATGTGGAAGTGATACGAGCAGTTCTGAAGTCACCTTTTACTTCCACAACTGTTGCATCATATCCCCCCCCCATAACTTTCGGGAGGGGGAGGGGCCAGGGGTGGGGTCAAGGGCGGGGTCAAAGGGGGCCCTGTCAGATAGAAATCATGGGGCCCCGTACAACCTAACAGCGGCCCTGGGCATCACCAACACTAATACAGCGATCAGAAAAACGATTGCTTAGTGACAGCGGTGCTAGGGGGTGAAAGGGTTACCTGGGGGGCGATCAAGGGGTTAAACCTTTATTAGGGGGATACACTGGACCTAAAACACTCTGCCCTGAAACTTTTACAGTCACAAATGTCACTGATCAGTAAATAAATGGTCACTGCAATCAGTGACACTGTGACTAGGGGCTGATCTGGGGGGGGGGGGGCGATCGTGTGCCTGTGTGTGTGTGTGTGGTGTCAGTGTGCCGTTTAGTGCACTAACCTCTGTCTTCTCTCATGCGGCGCTCGGTATATGTGAGCGCCGCATGAGAGATGACATCACTTCCTCCTGCCTGTGTAAACATTACACAGGCAGAGGAAGCTTTTCATTCACCGGAGCGATCGCGAGGGGGGTGGCTGGAAACGAATGGCCGTCCCCTCATCACGGATCGCTCCCGCACCGAGAACCACCGCTTACTGTATAGAAGGGGGGGTCCGATTGGACCCCCCAACTATACAGAGGCAGTCACGTACAGGTACGTGATTGTGCCTGTCCGTGCCATTCTGCCGACGTATATATACAGTGAGCGGTCGTTAAGTGGTTAAAGTATAAATTAAGGCAAAACTTTTTTTTTTTCATTCTGGATAGAGCGGAGAGGGATTAGAACACTTGTCAGCAATTGCTGTCCATGCGCCCATTAGGGAAATTCACCCTCTCCATTTGTCCTGTTTACCCGTATCCCTGAAAGTAAAAAGTAAAAGAAAAATTCTAGATTTTGGGCTGTCCCAAGAAAAGTTATTAGGGGGGAAATCTTCCAATGGGGAGACCTTCTGGTGACCTAGGTTTTTTTTTTAAGCGATTCCCTAAATTTGCAGGGGTTTCCTGTTTTGGCTATGGGATGAAAGTGAAGGTAACGCTTTCCAATGGCAAAAAAGAACTGACAGGAGTTATAACCCTCCTTTATCCTAAGTGCCGGTTCACACTACCGCGACTTGGGATCCGACTTGTGTCGCCCCAAGTCGCGCGACATGAAACATTACATGTTAGTCAATGAGAGCCGTCTTAATGTACACTACTGAAGTCGCTCCGGACTTCAGAAAAGGTTCCTGTACTACTTCAAGGCGACTTGTACCCATTGATTTCAATGGAAGTCGCCTCCAAGTCGGATCCCCAGTCTCAACTGAAGCAACTTTCCAGGAAGTGAAAATTGTTTTCTAAGGCAAACCCCTCCCTTCCACAGAGCAGATAATTATGTGATTGGCCACTGGCAAAGTCGCCTGTCCCTGGAGGCGACTTGAAGTCGCGTTGTAAGTCGCTCCAAGTAGCGCTGAAGTCGCGCTCAAGTCGTCTCCAAGTTGCCTTTTAAAGTCGCGCTGGAAGTCGTGTTGCCCCAGTGTGAACCGGCACTAAATTAATAAACAGTAAAGTTCTACTTTAAGTATATACAATGTCTGTGTCTATGAGGCCTAAATGATCTCAGAAGCCTTGCTCACTTCTCAGTGGCTGACAGTGACCCGAGTCAACAAATGACATTTGGCACAGTAAGTGCAAGCAGAAAGAAAAACAGAAACAAACACCCCAAGAGAGAGCAACAAGGTAGATTTCAGGAAGCAGGAAGTCAAGATTTTATTTTTTTTAATTCCTCAACTACCACCCATTTGAATAATCAATGAAAGTCTTTACTGATTAAATTCATTTCTGATTTTGTCATACAATAAGTATAAACTGTAAAGCACGTGGTCAGTTAGTACGGTCAAGCCCCCAAAAAACACAAACGACTCACTCCACTGTACATTTTAAAGAACAGTTTATTTACTGTGGACATGTGTTCTACACTCACCTGATCCTTCTCATGAGGAAGGAGACTGACTAGAGGAAGCATGGAAGAGGAAGAATATTTGGATACTCCTTTCCCTTCTGATCCTCCATAGTTAATCCTATACTGTGGGCCATCTTTCATTAGCCTCCCGCTGTTAACAGCCCGCTTGGCTGCTAGACGCAGCCTCCTCTGGAAAATGGGATTTGCCACAATTCCAACCAAATCATTCTGGCCACGCAAATATTTCTCAATATTCTTAAGCGAGGAGCCATTGGATTCCTGAAGGCCTTCCAGTGCCCTACGAAGGAGTTTATTCCAGTCCACAGTGCGCAGATCGGTACTTACAGCTCGCTGGCCTTTGGCTGCTTTATGTAGAGGACCAGGGTTAACATTGCTAAGGCGCCCAGGGTTTTCTGGATCTTTGTATGAAACCACACCTTTGTTGTTAACCTTGAGAATGGAGCCATCCTGTACACTGAGTTCAAGCTGCTCAAGTGCAAGCCTTTTATCAAGACCATGGGATACACACACTGCATGACAAATCCGTTCTTCCGAAGGACGCTGTTTTTGTCTTTTTACCTTTTGTATGGCTTCCAAAATCCACTCCGTGTACAGAGGGTTTGCAAGTTTTACCATGGTTGAAAAACTGTATCCAAAAGCCAGATGAAACCCATAGAGGTCATCCGTGCACCTCAATAAACATCCAAGCAACAATCAGCCGACTCCTAAGTTGTGTTCGGTAACAGGTCACACACATCCATCTTCAGAGGACAAATCCGGCAAGAGCAGTCACATCAAAAGACACAGCTGGAATACAGTAAATCCATGTCATAAAGCATAATCTAAGAGAAAAGAGGAAACAGACTTCACTGAAATGATCAAAGCGTGAGGCATGTTAATGAATGACAGAGAGACACATCTAAAAGAGAAAACAGTTTGCTTGACTCATGAAACTCTTGTTACGCTAATACAACAATGTAATTTGGCCACATGAAGGACAACTGTGCAATATACACTGTGCAGACCATTCATATTATGATAATGATTTTGGGAAGCACCTGATATTTTAGTATGAAAGCAACACCACTGCAAAATGGCAGTATGATTGTCATAAATGGAACATGTAAGGTACCTTCCTGTAACTGCAAGTATATAAATCATAATTCACACCCAAGCGTCAAGCTTTCTTTGGAGCAGAATTGCATGCTTTTGAAACTTGTCAGGCATTTTTCCCAAATTTGTTTCCTATTTTAAATAAAAGCTGTGAAATGCTGCTGAAAAAAGGGGCAGAGAACTGCTGTTTGAGCAGAAAAACGAACAAAACGCTACAAAAAAGCTCATGTTGCGCTATTCAGGCAGTTCCATAGAAGTCTTTGGGGACAAAAATGCTAAATTCTGTCTGAAAAGTAGCTCATGTACTTTTTTGGAGGGACAGGCATTTTGTTACAAGCAACAGGATGCTCAGATGTGAACAAGGGCCAGTTGAAAAAAATAGGATTTTTGTACACACGGTAAAATCCGTTTCTCTGACGTCCATGGACCGACACAGCTCTCATACTGTTTACGTGTGGGTATATGTCCCTGCTTGCAGGAGAAGACCTAGGCAGAATGTTAGAAACATTCTAGAACAAAACTAGAGCTGAACAGCCCCGCCCAGGGGGGCGGTCCCTCCGGACATAACCCTCCCACTTGCAGCTAGCAGCCTCAGTTCGTAACAAAGCAGTACAAACCTTAAAAAAGGAAGGGTGGGTGCTGTGCCAGTCCATGGACGTCAGAGAAACGGATTTTACGGTGAGTACAAAAATCCTATTTTCTCTTATCGTCCATGGACTGACACAGCTCTCATACTGTTTACATGTGGGACGTCCCAAAGCAGTATAAGAAAAGGGTGGGAGCAAATAGTAAAAGGAACAACCAAAACTTCACTCCAAACCAGCAGAGCTCCTCAACGGAGGAGTTGCAACATTAAGCAGGGGCCTGCAACATTTTGCGGCTGAAGGGAGCATCCGAAGAAGCAGCCACATCAACCTTATAGAATTTTGAAAAGGCATAAATGGACGACCAGGTCGCCGCCTTGCACACTTGTGCAACCGACGCTTGATGTCGGAAAGCCCAGAGTAGTACTGCGTAGCTGTCGGCCCGGTACACCTTGAAAGATACAGTAGGTACTGTTCAATCTTGAGAGGACCGCAGGAGCATAAAAGCAACCCGGCCACCCCTAGAGTCATGGGGCATGTCGTGAACTGAGTCTCACGCACACAAGGCGAGGATCAGCAAGCTCGATGGTCGGACAGGGAAGACTACGAGGATACCAGTGTACTCAACCTGTTGCCCAGCCGACAGTTAATTGAAGGTCTCAAAAATAAAATTCCCAAAGGAATAAAAGTTATAAGTAAAATCTTCCAGGAGACTGGCTCCTGAGAGAGCCACGTCTTCTTCTGCTAGGCAGAAAAAAAACTGAGGCTGCTAGCTGCAATTGGGAGGGTAATGTCCGGAGGGACCGCCCCCCTGGGCGGGGCTGTTCAGCTCTGGTTTTGTTCTAGAATGTTTCTAACATCTAACATTCTGCCTAGGTTTTCTCCTGCAAGCAGGGACATATACCCACACGTAAACAGTATGAGAGCTGTGTCAGTCCATGGACGATAAGAGAAATAGGTTTTTGCTTGTTGATCATTTTTTGAGCTTCAAATCGTTCAAGTGTGAACGGCGCCTAACACAAAAACTCAAGCTTTAACATATTAATGTAATTTCAAAAATCATTTCCAGCATTGGTAAATCTGCAGCTGTCATTAAAGTGGTTGTATACCCAAATTTTGTACAAGCACCTACAGGTAAGCCTACATTAAGGCTTACCTGTAGGTGCTTGTAATATCTCCGAGACCTACACAGTCTCGGAGATATTTGCAAAGAAGACTGTACCGCTATCTATGGCGCATGCGCGCCGTAGATAACGGCGCAGGCGCACTGAGCGTGGCGGCTCTTGAATGGGAGCCTGCCGGACACTGCCGGAAATTCGCGCATGCGCGGGGATCGTGCCGTTCCCCGCGCATGTGACGTCATCGCCGCTCCGGCCAATCACAGCGCCGGAGCGGCGATACCCGGAAGTCACTACGGGTATCATGGATTCGACGGAGGACGTGTCCGAGGACCGCTGCGGGGGCTTCGATCTAAGGTAAGTGATTGATAATGAGCTAGTATGCTAGTCATACTAGCTCATTATACCTTTGCCTTGCAGGTTGACCAAAAAAAAAAAAAAAGTTTTGCGGTATACAACCGCTTTAAATAAACTGGTGAGCTGTGATGGTCTTTTTTCAGACACTTTTTGTTATACATACATTTTCTCCAACAACACCTGCACATCATTTTGCAGGCTGGGTTTGCCATGCTTGACAATAGTGGACCATACAAGAGGAGTGTATAGAACCACTTCCTGTCTGCAGGCTTTTGCAGCAGCCCCAGCACAACAGTGCACCATGCCCATCGTCAACCTGTCACCCGTTTTACAATAAAGTACAAGTAAGGTCCACTGTTGCGCTGGAGCTGAGCAGCAAACGCCTGCAGAAAGGAAGTGGCTACAAAAAAGTTGCAGGATATCAGCAGATTTCAGTGAGAAAATGCTGAACATGGTTTTACTATAGCATAAAAATCAATATTTAAAAAAAAAAAAAAAAAAAAAAAAACACAAACGACCAGAAAGCTAAAAGATTAAAGTTATACTACTGAATAGCTTTTGATTATTTGCAAGCAGAATTCAGCATGCTGGTTGTACCCAAGTTGATCTAGTACATTCCGCCTGCCCATTAATAGTTTGAATCTCAGCTGGTTCCTGCTGAACCTGCCAAGATTCAAGCAGTGTATGGCCAGCCTAGGGCAGGCCATACATGGTGCGATTTTTATTCCTGCAACTACAGGTTGAGGGAGAAAATAAAATAAAATCGCTGATTCAATGTTGATTGGGGCGGGGGGGGGGGCGCGGAGAGCCTCCTGCGGAGTTATAGTTTTCGCCCGACCTGGAGAACACATTAATTCTTGCTAGAAGTAAAATATTACATGCTGGTTCGATCCAACATGTTTCATTCAGTCTGACCATAGTTGATTAGAATCTCGGCCAGTTCCTGCTGAACCAGCAGAGATTTGAACCATCTATGGCTGGATTTAATTAGGTATTATGCATCAGTGCGTTTGCCGTTTTTTTTTTGCAGCCATGTGCCCAATAATACTGCCTGTACCAAATACATATGCTACACCGCTAATTATCATTTAAAAAAAAATTGGGCTAACTTTACTGTTGTCTTATTTTTTAATTAAAAAAAAAAAAAAGTTTTTTCCCCCCAAAAAAGTGTGCTTGTAAGACTGCTGCGCAAATACGGTGTGACAAAAAGTATTGCAACGACCACCATTTTATTCTCTAGGGTGTTAGAATAAAAAATAGATATAATGTTTGGGGGTTATAATTACAGGGAAGGAGATGGCAGTGAAAACACAGGGGAAGCTCCATTAGCATTGCTTGTTGTCTTGTCATACCAACGGCCACCACAAGTTGGCGCCAGATCACAGAAGGAAGCATAGGTCTGCAGAAGGCCGCGGCCTCAATTACCGGCCGGCGCGGCCCGACGCACGGAGACACGGGATACCCCAGCTGTGCCGCGCCAGATCGCCAATTCTAGTCGCAATGGCGACCTGGCGCCCGCGGTTTGTCGAACCCTGATCTAAATCCCAAAAAAATAAAAAAACATTTTTATCTACTGCAACTTACAGTTCCTTAGATGTGGTACCTGCTTAAAAAATTTTTTTCCGGCTTACCCCCCCTCTGAAGATTCTGCTCCCTCACCATACTGTATCTATGGAGCAGCAGCGTTGTCACCTAGCACAAAGTAAGGCTATAGAATACTTCCCTCAAATCCATAGCAAGGGGTGGGTGTCCTGTAGATCAGAGGTAACATGTGCAGGTCTGGTAAGAGCAGAGTGTTAAAGAACAGCACTGGTTTCTGTCAGGAACAGGTATTTTCACTTATCGAAGAGATAGCAAAAAACTTTTACAACTACAGATTTACCAGACAAATTTTATTTTATTTTTTAATTAATAAAAAAGCAGTTAGAGAAGCTTACATACATTTTAACGAATGTTTACTGACATGATAAGCCGAAATAATCATTGTTCATGTATAATTGCAGAACAATGAACGTGTACCTTAACCTTTCAGATTCCTTTCTAGCCGTTTAACCAGCTGATGCAACAGCTTCCTGCAGAAAAAGCAAACACCATCTAACAACAAAATCACAAACGACACGCATTTCATGTGACATACTGGCTGTTTGAAGTATCTATAGACAAACCTTTAAGTTATGGATAGAACCCTGGTCAGGTTTTGTTGCTGTCTGAGACTAAGTCAGGGGTAGGCAACCTCTGTCCTCCAGCTGTGGTAAAACTACAAGTCCCATAAGACATTGCAAGACCCTGACAATTACAGGCATGACTCCTAGAGGCAGAGGCATGATGGGATTTGTAGTTTCACCACAGCTGGAGTGCCGAGGTTGCCTACCCCTTCTCCAAGTGCTAGTGCACACCAGATGCAGTTCTGTGTGCTTTTTTTTCAGCACTAAAAATGCATGCACAGTGTTTTCCATGTATTCCAATGGCTCTTGCTTACACCAGTACAGTCAGTTCCTGCACCTGAAACTGACCGCACTGGTGTGAACTAGAGCCATTGGAATACATGGAAAACACTGTGCATGCATTTTTAGTGCAGAAAAAAAAAAAAAAAGCGCACAGAACTGCATCTGGTGTGAACTAGCACCAAGAGATTTCCCCCAAGGACAACCTTTTACCAGACAGCAAGTGAAGGAAACTCTTGCAATACAGACAGAAGTAAAACTGCTTCAACCCTGTCAGGTTTTTACTGTATTCTGTCATGCTGCTGCAGATTTTCCCTCTTTTTCTGTCTACTAAAAGGTCATCCCCAGAATAGAGATAGGGGAACATCTAGAGCCAACAGTAAAACCTGGCAGGGGTTTTTAGACCCCTTTTACACAGGTAGAGTCTGCTAGTAGATCCACCTGCTCAGTGGGGAATCTGTACGCTGATCCCCACTGAGCAGGCGAATGACAGGTCTGTGTCTGCTCCTCTAAAAGCAGAGCACTCACAGACACAGCCCGCTTTCCTCTATGGGCAGTTGGATGTAAACGGACCGCCTGTCTGTTTACATCCAACTGTAATCCGATCTGCCAGACGGATGGGGAGCGGATCCCCCATCCGTCTGTTTTTAGTGGAAAGGATCAGATGTTGGCAGGTGGCAACAGACACCATGGGGGTTATTTACGAAAGACAAGTCCACTTTGCACTACAAGTGCAAACTACAAATGCAAATTGCACTTTTATCATCCAATCATGTGCAAGCTAAAATGCTGTTTTTTTATTTTCCTTGCATGTCCCCCTCGGATCTACAGCGCCTGCACTTCCAAGTGCAATTTCAAGTGCAAAGTGGATTCGCCTTTCATAAATAATCCCCCATATCCATTGACAACCACCGCTCCATAGAGGGCAATGAATGATCCGATCGGATCCACCTAAAAAAAGAAAAATTAAATTTAAAAGGAGGAATTAAAAATTGGTCCGCCCGTGTAAAAGGGGCCTAACACTAACAGTTTCACTGGTTCCCATACCAAAACATTTTTGGATTTGTAAGCAACATTTTCAAGAATGTTGAATGTGGTTAGTAGAACGATATAGGTTTAGTTCAGTAGTCACGGACATTCTGAAAAATTCTTGTCTGTTGTCGTACAACACTAAGCCCTGGTTCATACTGGTGCGGCTTTGAAATCGTATTACCTCAAAAGGCGCACATCAGTGCTTTTTGCACTGCCGATTTCATTGCAGCTTGCAACTTCATTTAACAGAAGTCTATGCAAGTCGCAATGAAATCAGTAAATAGTGCAGGAACCTTTCATAATTGCTATGGCATGAGTCGCGGCGATATGAACGGTTCCATCGCCTGCAATGGAGTGCGATTTGTCATGTGATTTGGAAAACTGTCAAATTGCATGACAAGTCACACCGGTGTGAACAATGGCCAACTACTTTTCTCCTTTACAAAAGGCAGCATGAAACAAAAATAGCTCTGCATGTACACATACACCCAGAAAGTGTTCTCTTGTAAATGAAATATAACCCAGTGTTACAAGCATCTGGAAATGATTTTTGTTAGTCTGTGATAAATAACTTTGTAACTTCAGGAATCTCTGTACTGACATTACCTCAAAAAAAAAAAAAAAAAAGCTTCCAGAGCCGAGCGCATGTGCAAAAGTCCCATTATCCAATTTCCCCTCCCTTGAAATGTTTTGTGGTTTAGATCAGCATTCTAATCAAACTGTTTTTTATTAAACAAACAACTTCTCAACCCTCAAATCACCAACCCATCACCTTCCTGACCCCATGATATATTAAAACCAAAATAGGACTATTTTGGTTTTAATGTTTATATAGTTTTTCACTATAAGGAAGGCAGTTTTATTGCTTATATCACAGGGGAGTAGGCACCTTTGTAGGGGTTTCCTAAATTATATAAGCCCAATTTACTAGACATACCGGACGGTAGGGCTGGGCGATTTTCCCCAAAAAAAAAATCTGCGATTTTTTTATAAAAAACTCGATTTACGATTCGATTTTTTTTTAAATTATATTAATTAAAGTGCATCAACAAACAAAATTGCAAAGGCAAACCCTTTCTCTAACTGCAAAGTCAGTGTGCAACAAACACAATATATTCCAGCGCTCATGGAACATACATTATTAACTATTGAAAACTCTTGAAACTCTGTGTGTGATTCCTTCTGTCCCAGCCTTGCTGCGATCCTGGCTCTGCATCCTTTTGTGTTGGAGGGCCCTCCACACGCTGGTCTGCCTGTTGTCCATCATTCAAGGTACTGTGCTCACACTGAGATCATGCCACAGGCTTTGTTTTGACTTTTTTAACCCCTCCTTGCTCCACGGATGTCACTGCAAGTTTAACAAGTTTGTCACCACTGGCAACTGGAGAGTTAAGATTCATTTGCCCTCTGCACATTTGGGATTGGATCCCTCTCTTTATTGTAATTAATAAATAGACTAAGCTTTTTTATCAATTCTTCAAGAGTTTTCAATAGTTAATAATGTATGTTCCATGAGCGCTGGATTATATTGTGTGCATGTTGTGTATTTTGTACTTCTGGGTACGGATTTTTTCTTGCTGCGCTGGATCCTGTTTTTTCCCCCTTTTGGATACTTTGTACTTCCCAAAATATTTGGGATTTTTTTCTTATTATTATTATCATCCATTATATTTTTTTCTTTATCCACCAATTTAGCGCTTGTGACCTTTTGTTGTTTTTTGCAGTGTGCAACAAAGATTGTTAAACATCCAAATTATTAATACTGTATTTGGATTTAGCTAATAAAACAACAAAAAATCCTGAGGTTACTCTTAGTTGAATTGAACTGTGTCCATGCATCACTGTGCCCGTGCCTCACTGTGCCCATACCTGATGCAGATTTTCATGGTATACGGATTTTACTGCTACACCGGTGGCCATTCCAGTATTCAAAAGCCGCGCCTCCTTCTCGTCTGTGATAGGCGGAACACTCAATTTCCCAGCATTCAGTGTTATATCATGGTCATCCTCATAACACAGACGAGGATGAGAGGATGTCCGTGATAGGCTGAATACTGCCTGCTGTGAAATTGAGTGTTCCGCCTATCACAGACGACGAGGACTCGGGAGGCGCGGCTTTTGAACACTGCAATGGCCGCCGTCTGTCTGCATGACACGCTGATCAGGTAGGCAGACGGCGGCTGCAGCGAGTAGATGTAATTGGGGTAACGCTGCCCAGTGCCATTCCGGATACGCCCCCTGCAGTCCTGCTACGGAAACTTTGAAGGGAAGGAAAAAAAAAAAATCTAAAAAAAATCGATTTTCTTCAAAACTGAATCGATTTGAGCTCAAAACTCGATTCAAGATTAAAATCGATTTTTTTCCCAGCCCTACCGGACGGTCTATACATAGACAGTGCATGCAGACCTTCTTCTATTACTAGCCTGCAATCTATATATCCAACTGTCTGCAACCTGTAGGAACACCAATGTTGCAGCTCATGGCCAAGGATGACCTGAAGAACCCCCAATCACAGCCTTTTCTTCTATCACTAGACCTAAGCTGGCTATACACTGTTCGACTTCCACCTGACATCCCTCGATTAAAAATCCAAAAGGAGCCAGGCCGGAAATTGCTGGCTGAACAGCGGCTGCATCCAGTCAGATTGGCTGGTTCAGCAGTGGTCAGTGTGTACAGCTGTCTGACCGGCTTTTGTCAAAAGGAACATGCTGAAAAACCAGCATCTGATCAGCACTGGCAGCCAATGCTGATCAATGTATTCTGGTGAGGAGAGAGTCCCCTCATCAGAATACAATAGTTCAGCAGGGGAGTTCACAGCACCTTCATCGCTTGTGTTGGGACAGCAATCTGCCAGCTTTTTCTCGTTCAGCCTGCTGGGCTGAAAAAAATAAAATAAAAATTGCAGTGTGCACCGGGCTTTAGGGTGTCTATTCTCATGGCAGTAGTAAAGCAGACACCTTTGGACAGCAGCATTGTCAATCTGGTGAGAAGATAGTGTAAAGCCAGCCATAAACTTTGAATCTCTGCCTGTTTAGCATAAACCGGATGAGATTCGAACCATGTACAGTGCCTTGAAATGTATTTTATTGGGTTTTTATGTGATCGACTAACACCAAGTGGCACATAATTGTGAAGTGGAAGGAAAATAAATGGTTTAACATTTTTTACAAATAAATATGTGAAAAGTGTGGCGTGCATTTGTATTCAGCCCCCCCTGAGTCAATACTTTATAGAACCACCTTTCACTGCAATTACAGCTATAAGTCTTTTTGGGGATGTCTCTACCAGCTTTGCACATCTAGAGAGTGACATTTTTGCCAATTCTTCTTTGCAAAATTGCTCAAGCTCTGTCAGATTGGATGGAGAGCGTCTGTGAACAGCAATTTTAAAGTCTTGCCACAGATTCTCATTTGGATTTAGATCTGGACTTTGACTGGACCATTCTAACACATAAATATACTTTGATCTAAACCATTCCATTGTAGCTCTGGCTGTATATTTAGGGTCGTTGTCCTGCTGGAAGGTGAACCCTCCGCCTCAGTCAAGTCTTTTGCAGACCAACAGGTTTTCTTCTAAGAATGCCCTGTATTTGGGTCCATCCATCTTCCCATCAACTCTGACCAGCTTCCCTGTCCCTGCTGAAGAAAAACATCCCCACAACATGATGCTGCCACCACCATGTTTCATTGTTGGGATGGTGTGTGGTGTTAGTTTTCCGCCACACATAGCGTTTTGCTTTTAGGCCAAAAAGTTCAATTTTGGTCTCATCTGACCAGAGCACCTTCTTCCACAAGTTGTCTGTGTCCCCCACATGGCTTCTTGCAAACGGGACTTCTTATGGCTTTCTTTCAACAATGGCTTTCTTCTTGCCACTCTTCCATAAAGGCCAGATTTGTGGAGTGCACGACTAATAGTTGTCCTGTGGTCAGATTCTCCCACCTGAGCTGTGGATCTCTGCAGCTCCTCCAGAGTTAACATGGGCCTCTTGGCTGGTTCTCTGATTAATAAACAATATAGAGAATATGGCACACTTGAGATGACAGAATACTGGTAGATAGGAAATGGGATGTAGGGGAGTAATACAAGTTTTTTGAGGAATGTTTTAGTCCATGTAAGGATGATGGGTTAAACTGTCCACAAGAAGGCTGCCAGCTCACAAGTTTTAGAAGGCAAAAAACTCTGTAATGGAGAAAGGAAAAAGAACGGCGCTCTCTAAGTGCAGTTTGTCAATATTTAAATAGGCAAGAGATATTAAGAATACACTCACAATGGTGTAGTGGTTTCAGGCAGGTATGGTGTGTATACAATACATCCGCTCTGACTTCCGGGTAGATGGAGAGGTCCAGCGTCACTGGTGTGGACGTGTGTCTGCGATCCTAGGTGTTCCTCCGGCCACATTGTTGGTGTACGGTGCTCCGCCCGCTGACCCGACCCATCGCTGATCCTGGTCCTTACCATTCGGAAACACCATTGTGAGTGTATTCTTAGGCCCCTTTTCACACTGAGGCGCTTTTCAGGCGCTTTCACCCTAAAAAAAGCGCCTGAAAACGTATTTCCATTAAAATCAATGGATGCTTTCACACTGAGGCAGTGCGCTGAAAAAACGCCCCTCTCCATTGAAATGAATTGAAAGCGCTTCAAAAGCGCCTGAAAAGCGCTCAGTGTTTTACTGGCAGTTTTTCAAGTGCCTCAGTGTGAAAGTGGCCTTAATATCTCTTACCTATTAAATATTGACATACTGCACTTAGAGGGCGCCGTTCTTTTTCCTTGCTTCTCTGATTAATGCTCTCCTTGCCCGGCCTGTCAGTTTACCATGTCTTGGTAGGTTTGCAGTCTTGCCATACTCTTTCCATTTACGGATAATGAATTGAACAGTGCTCCGTGAGATGTTCAAAGCTTGGGATATTTTATTTTAAAACCTAAAACTTCTCCACAACTTTATCCCTGACCTGTCTGGTGTGTTCCTTGGCCTTCATGATGCCGTTTGTTCACCAAGGTTCTCTTACAAACCTCTGAGGGCTTCACAGAACAGCTGTATTTATACTGAGATTAAATTACACACACAGGTGGACTCTATTTACTAATTAGGTGACTTCTGAAGGCAATTGGTTCCACTATATTTTAGTTTGGGGTATCAGATTAACGGGGGCTGAATACAAATGCACGCCACACTTGTCAGATATTTATTTGTAAAAAAAAAAAAAACTAAAAAAAAACACTTATTTTCCTTCCACTTCACAATTATGTGCCACTTTGTGTTGGTCTATCACATAAAATACATTTACGTTTTTGGTTTCAAGAGGTATGAATAATTTCCAAGGCACTGTATGGGCAGGCTGAATGTACCCAAGTTGATCGATCAACTTGGGTACAACCAGCCTGCCAGATTTTACATGAGATTATTACTAACGGCTGTTACCCTCGCCGGGGCAACAATGGCTCCACGGGAGGTATTTCTCCATCAACACTGACTGCTAAATGGGGGAATTGAGTGTTGCAGGAAAGAAAATCCCTCTGTGGCCGGCTTTAGCCAAGTCCTTGTAAATCTGCAAGTGCATTTAACTACCTAAAGCTGAACTCCAGATAACACTTTTTAAACAGTTCAAACTGGTTTTTCCTCTTAAGATAAAGGTTTTACATAAATAAATAAAAGCTGCCCTTTGTAAGCACCCCTTATAAAAAAGGGAATGGTCTGTCTTAACCCTCCAGTGCAAATTTGCTGTCCCCTCAAAATAACTCAACACAGCCACTCTAAACCGCTGGCAACAAAAGCGAGTACACCCCTAAGTAAAAATGTCCAAATTGGGCCCAATTAGCCATTTTCCATATCAATGTCATGTGACTCGTTAGTGTTACAAGGTCTCAGGTGTGAATGGGGAGCAGGTGTGTTAAATTTGGTGTCATCGCTCTCACCCTCTCATACTGGTCACTGGAAGTTCAACATGGCACCTCATGGCAAAGAACTCTGAGGATCTGAAAAAATTAAGAATTTTTGCAATACATAAAGATGGCCTAGGCTACAAGAAGATTGCCAAGACCCTAAACCTGACCTGCAGCACGGTGGCCAAGACTATACAGCGGTTTAACAGAACAGGTTCCACTCAGAACAGGCCTCACTATGGTCGACCAAAGAAGTGGAGTGCTCGTGCTCAGCGTCATATCCAGAGGTCGTCTTTGGGAAATAGATGTATGAGTGCTCCCAGCATTTCTGCAGAGGTTGAAGGGGTGGGAGGTCAGCCTGTCAGAGCTCAGACCATACACCCCATTGCCTACCGGCAAGCATGGTGGTGGGAGTGTCACGGTCTGGGGCTGCACGAGTGCTGCCGACACTGGGGAGCTACAGTTCATTGAGGGAACCATGAATGCCGACATGTACTGTGACATACTGAATCAGAGCATGATCCCCTTCCTTCAGAAACTGGGCCGCAGGGCAGTATTCCAACAAGATAATGACCCCAAACACCTCCAAGATGACCACTGCCTTACTAAAGAAGCTGATGGTAAAGGTGATGGACTGGCCAAGCATGTCTCCAGACCTAAACCCTATTGAGCACCTGTGAGGCATCCTCAAACGGAAGGTGGAGGAGCGCAGGGTCTCTAACATCCACCAGCTCCGTAATGTCATCATGGAGGAGTGAAAGAGGACTCCAGTGGCAACCTGTGAAACTCTGGTGAACTCCATGCCCAAGAGAGTTAAGGTAGTGCTGGAAAATAATGGTGGGCACACAATATATACTGACACTTTGGGCCCAATGTGGACATTTTCACTTAGGGGTGTACTCACTTTTGTTGCCAGCGGTTTAGACATTAATGGCTGCGTGTTGAAGAGGAACTGCAGTCTGCTCACATAATTTGTAACAACATCATCTTTGCCATTCTGAGGCTTCCCTCCAACCACTTTGTGTGTGTGTGTGTGTGTGTGTGTGTGTGTGTGTATGTATATATATATATATATATATATATATATATATATATATATATATATATAAACAAACACACACACTGATTCTGTACTTGCCAAATATGCTGCAGAAATCTCCCTCCACTCAATCTGGCTGCATCCATTTTAACTGTGGGCAGCTGAAACTGCTGCCCGTTCACTTCCTGGATTTACACAGAGGCACACCTCCAGCTCGGCAGCTCTCATTGGCCGTCTTATGACTCATCCCCCATCCCTTCCTGGCAGAGAGCCGTGCATGATGTCATAAGCCTAGGCATTTTTACCGGACAAGAAACAGGAAGTGGACTGTATAAAAAAGTATTTACTGGTCAGAGAAAATAAATGACTATCCAAAGTTAAAACAAGGGACAAGGGCAGAGGATTTAATAGATGGAAAGATGAAAAAATATCTGAAGTTGTGCTTTGAGTTTTTTTTGCCCTGCAAGGCAATGTCATAATGGGCTAGTATGATAGAGGGAGATATAGATAGAGATATCTATCTATCTAGAGAGATAGAGATATATATATATATATATATATATATATATATATATATATATATATATATATATATATATAGATATATATATATATATATATAGCGGTGTTTGAATTTAGGGGGAGCATCTGGGTGGTAGTGTTACCCAGATGCACAAATTGCTAGGGGATCAGAGACCTTTTTCTGGTTCTTGGAGGACTCTGGTGGTGTGAGGTTCCTTGTGGTCCACAGGTGACGCTGTTGCCCTGGGCCGGAGCTGAACTCACACCGCAAGACTGTACCTTTTTTGTCCTCCCCTGGAGCTGGTACAGCGGGGCGGGGAACCCGCTGTGACGCAAAGGGAGAGGGGATAAAAGGGGCGGACGCCCTTACCACAGGGTTCAGAGTCTGAAGGACGTGGCCGCACCCAGGCACCTTCAGCTTGGGTGCTGGCATTCTAGTGTTCCAGGCCTAGGTGCCCTTGACCTAGCCAGAGCGGAGATGGAGTCCATCCCAGGCACCTTTAGCCTGGGGAGAGGTACTATGGCGGATGCCTGGGCCTCAGTACCTTCGACTGAGTTCCGCGAGGGTGGAGGAATCCGAGGGGGCCCTAACTCCTTGGGTGCCCGTGTCTGAGTTCGTGAGATCTGGTGTGCGGAACTTCTCTGGAGAGTCCGGCGCAGCATCGCTGGGGACAGAGAGGCCTCCGGTTTCTCCCTTGGACGGATTTCCTTCCCCTGACAGGGGCCGTGCTAGCGAAGGTAATTCACGTTCTACCTCACATAGTCCGTGGCAGTGACTATTCGCCACTGGTGATACCACAGTGGTTAGCAACAGAAGGGAAAGGATTGTGCCTCGATCTATCCCCCATTATTACTCAGTAGAAGAAACTGTTTGCCAAAAAGAATAAAACTGAGTTGGACCTATTCACTGTGTGATACTCTGGTTCCTAAGAGCAAAGGAGTCAGGGACGAAGCACTGGACTTGACTCTAGGACACCTACACAAAACCCAATCTTCTGGCCTTCACCTCTTAGCTATGAAGGACATGGGCCGTGGTGTATCTCATCCCTCTCCCCAGCACTGAAACCCCTAGACGAAGAAAGACAAGCCGAGTATGAGAAAGGGAGAGAGGGGTGAGGCCGAGAGAGATATATATATCTGGCTCTGTGACTAGCCGTGATGACGTCACTAAACGCGCATGCGTGCAGGAGCCACCGGTTACAGCACAGGGCTTCGAAGAAACGGCACCGGTGGCAGCTGCTAGCGATAATCACAAGAGAATCCAGCAGGCTGGTTGTATTCAAGTTGATTGATCGATCAACTTAGTACATTCAGCATGTCCATTAACGGTTTGAATGCCGAGATTTAAAACGCGTATAGCCGACCTAAGAAACCAGATTTGATCATCAGTGCAGACCACCACTAACTCAGCTTAAAGCATCTGTCACCTACACACCATGGAACCACAGATAATGGTCCAAATATGTATTGAAGTGATTACATCATAAACTGTGTCAGTGCAACGTTTAAAATCCACGCAGGACCTCTTTGTCAGGCATGTGACCTCACAAGCTCAAGAAAACTGATATACGGATTTTATGAAGTGCTCAGACTTAGTCACTCATTCAGTATATATTGAACTGAAGGGATTTTTTTTTTTTATTAATTTCCAGTACAACGAGGCAAAATTTCATTTATATCAAAATTTAACAAATCAAACAAAAGACAAGCATACATTTAATAACAATTCTAAAGCTAACAAGGATAACACACAGCGTACATTGAGACTATGTTTACACATATGTGGGTCAGGAACTGGTGCACAATCACATGACGTGCGACTGCCCTGTGGGTGAGTTTTAGAAAAAGGGTCAGGGACTTTCAAAAAAATTGGCAGCTGTGCCCACGTAAATGCATGCTGCCCATTCACACCAGCAGCATGCACTACCACTGGAAGGCAGCTGTGCATACGCTGAAAATAACAGAGTACTACTCGTTAAAAGTAAAGGCAATGGATTGCTTGGCACCACGCTGTGCTGAAGAAAAATAAAAATGTACTGCAGGTCATACTTTTTTCAGAACACACCACCACAGCACACTGATGTTATCAGATATAGTAAGGAACAACAAAAGGTATTTTGTCTGGGGTATGGAAGGTGCCTAGTAAAGGACTCGGTATCTGGCAGACTTCTAGCGAAGGGCTCGGAAAAAGGCTCAGCTCAGGGCATGGCAGACTTCCAGTATAAAAAAAAAAAGAAAAAAAAAAAAAGGGGCTTGATGTACGCCAGGGTCCCGATAAAAGGATTAGGGTATGCCAGGTTGCACAGGCTCAGGTACAGCAGGCTCCCAGGATGGGGCTCGGCAGACACCTGGTAAAGACCTCGGCATACGGTGGACTCCCTTTAAAGGGCTTGCGGTATAGCGGATGCCCAGAAAAGGGCTCAAGGTATTACAGACTCCTAGAGAGAAGCTCGGTGTACACCTGGTAAAGGGCTGGAGGTACAGAAGACTTCCAGCTAAGGGCTTGGGGTGTAACACATTCAGAAAAGGACTAGGAGTATGGTGGACTACCAAGGAGGGGCTTGGAAAACACCTGGTAAAGTGCTGGGGGTATAGCAGACTTCCAGCAAATGGCTTGGGGTATGCCGTAATTCCCTGGGAGGGGCTTGGCAGACTTCCGGTAAAAGGCTTGGGGTACACTGGGCCTTTAGAAAGTGACTTAAGGTATACCAGGCTCCAGGTAAAGGGCTTGGGATGGGGGGGGGGGGGGTTCCAGGAAGGGGCTCAGGTTACAGTGGACTTCCAGCAAAGAGCTCAATGGACGCCTGGTACGGGGCTCGGGGTACAGCGGGGCTCTCAGGATGGGGGGGCTTCCATTACGGGCCTAAGGGTGCAGTGGGCTTCCAGTATGGCAGGGATCCTCTGGGGCTTCCAGTATGGGGCTAGGGGTACGGTGGGCTCCCAGTCCGGGGCACGACGGGGTTTCCGGGACAGGGCATGGTGAGGCTTGGAGTACAGCGGGGCTCCCAGTATGTGGCTTGGGGTACGGCAAGGCTCAGAGGAATGGCAGGACGGGGGGCCCAGGGTATGGCAGGGCTCCTGGTACAGAAGGCTTCCAGTACGGGGCTTGGGGTACGGCAGGGTCTCCGGGACGGGGCATGGTGAAGCTTGGGGTACAGCATGCTCCCAGTATGGTGGGGTTTCCGGGACGAGGCTTGGGGTACGGCAGGGCAGGCTCCTGGTTTACGGTGGCCTCACAGTATGGCAGGGCTAACAATACAGGGGGGGGCTTCTGGTACAGGGCTCGGGGTACAGCAGGCTCCCAGAACGGGGCTTGGGGTACGGCGGGGTCTCCGGGACAGGGCATGGTGAAACTTGGGGTGCAGCAGGCTCCTAGTACAGCGGGGTTTCCGGGACGGGGCATGGTAAAGGCTTGCGGTACGGCAGGCTCCTTGGTTTACGGCAGGCTCACAGTATGGCAGGGTTTCCGGGGCAGGGTACGGCAGGGCTCACGGTACGGGGGATTCAGGGATACGGCGGGCTCTCAGTGTACAGCAGGCTCCCAGCACGGGGTACAGGGCTTCCATTAGAGGACTCGGTACACTCCCAGTAAAAGGCTGGGGGTACACCAGGTTATGGACTCCCAGTAAAGGTCTGTGCAGGGTCCCAGTACACCTGAGCTATTCTCATCCACTGACATGCAGCACTAGCAGAGCCCGAGCTGGAGAAGTGTATTGCAGAGACATGTGGAGCCCCCCAGAGGTGAGGACAGACACAACAAGTAGTAGCAGTCACACATGAACAGGTGTAGTGATGGAGGGCTGTGCTCGGTGAGGTGACCCCGGGAAGCAGACACCGTACACATCACACATACTCACCGGCTCATATTCCACAAACACCGCTCGGGCACGCGCACAGCACTCAGACTCCCATCGTGACGGAGTGACGTAACGTGTTTACAGGTGACGTCATTCGCTACCCAATGACGTCACTCAAACCTTCACACACCCGCTTCTTTCTTTTCTCCCAGCGCACGTAGCGCCGTCGCACGGCTTCTCACCTGAAGTCACCCGGTTGCGAGAAAGCCCGTTACAATTCCGCCGCCATTTTGTTGCGCCGTGTTCGGGTCCGACATGACACTGATTACACCGAGTCTCATTACAGCTCACCTACTCCGCCGGCCCCGCCCCGGCTCTGCGCTCATTGGTCGCCTTGTCCGCCACTTAGGTACCCCGCTTGGTTTCCGCCAGTTGTGGGCGTGCCTTAAACATGACTAGCCCGCCTAGTCGAGGATGCCCACCATGCCTACTGTTGTGGGTTTAGAACGTCGTGATTGGTGTTCGGGTGTAGAGGGCGTGGCTTTGCGCTGATGCTTGGTTAGAAGCCGTTCTCACCTAGGCGAGTGTGTAGAATGTGTGTATTGGGAGGGATAGAGAGAGCGCAGAACTCCTACTGACAGAGACGAGCTTCACCCGGAACACACATGGAGAGGAGAAAGGAGAACCCCGCTTATTCCTGGACTCCGCATTCTCCATTATAGCACACGGCTACTTACATGTCATTTACCACACGGCTACTGGTCTGTCATTTACCACACGGCTACTGGCCTGTCATTTACCACACGGCTACTGGCCGGTCATTTACCACACGGCTACTGGCCGGTCATTTACCACACGGCTACTGGCCGGTCATTTACCACACGGCTACTGGCCGGTCATTTACCACACGGCTACTGGCCTGTCATTTACCACGCGGCTACTGGCCTGTCAGTTACCACGCGGCTACTGGCCTGTCAGTTACCACGCGGCTACTGGCCTGTCATTTACCACGCGGCTACTGGCCGGTCATTTACCACGCGGCTACTGGCCGGTCATTTACCACGCGGCTACTGGCCGGTCATTTACCACGCGGCTACTGGCCGGTCATTTACCACGCGGCTACTGGCCTGTCATTTACCACGCGGCTACTGGCCTGTCATTTACCACGCGGCTACTGGCCTGTCATTTACCACGCGGCTACTGGCCTGTCATTTACCACGCGGCTACTGGCCTGTCATTTACCACGCGGCTACTGGCCTGTCATTTACCACACGGCTACTGGCCTGTCATTTACCACACGGCTACTGGCCTGTCATTTACCACACGGCTACTGGCCTGTCATTTACCACACGGCTACTGGCCTGTCATTTACCACACGGCTACTGGCCTGTCAGTTACCACACGGCTACTGGCCTGTCAGTTACCACACGGCTACTGGCCTGTCATTCTCCATTTTACATAACCACCACAGTGGTTTTTGGGTATTTTATTTTTTATTTTTGCACACATATAGCCCCTTACTCTCTGGAACATTTACCCCCTTCATGACCAGTCCTTTTTATTTCCTTTTTGGCACTGCGTTACTTCAACTGACAATTGCGTGGTCATGCGATATAAATTACATTTATATAATTTTTTCCCAACAAATAGAACTTTCTTTTGGTGGTATTTGATCACCAATGCGTTTTTGATTTCTCTATCGTTATAAAAACGAAAAAAAGACCGAAAATGTAAAAAAAAAAAAAAACAATATCTTTCTGCTATAAAATCATGTCCAATAAAAAAAAAATGAATATCTTCATAAATTTAGGCCAATATGTATTTTGCTACATATTTATGGTAACAAAAATCCCAATAAGCATATATTGATTGGTTTGGTTTTCTCACCAATTATGGTGGTGATCAATGACATATAGCAGGACTGTGATAGTATGGCAGGCAACCTAACACGTTGTGAGAATCAGTGACACTAAGGGGTTGATTTACTAAAGGAAAATCCACTCTGCAGTACACGTGCACTTGAAAGTAGATCGCTGTAGAGCCGAGGAGAAGCTCTGAACTTAGGGGAGACTCTACTGATTTTTATCATCCAATGATGTGCAAGCAAAAATGCTGTTTTTTTATTTTCCTTGCATGTCCACCTCAGATCTACAGCGACTGCATTTGAAAGTGCACTTGTAGTGCAAAGTGGATTTGCCTTTCGTAAATAACCCCCTAAGTGTCAGATCACACAGGGGTGACTTAGTCGCCTGACAAGTCGCACTACATTCAGTGCAATGGAACCGTTCTAATCGAAGCGACTTAAATCGCTCCAACTTAGAAAAAGGTTCCTGCACTACTTGGGGGCAACTTGCATTGACTTCTACTAAAGAAGTCCTTTGCAAGTCTCGCTCTACCCACGGACATCCGCATGGAAGAAAACCATCGGGCCTTCAGGAAAACACTTAAGACTCACCTCTTCTGATGGATAAGGACGTCACTGGATGCCAAGCGCCTTGAGGCGATTCAGTTCGCATTTGTAGCGCTATACAAGTTATCACTCACTCACTCACTCGCTGTGCGGGGCGACTTCAGAGTCGGGCCACTTGAAGCCGCCCCAGTGTGAACCAAATTATGCGATCCGACTTCAGCCCAGGAAAAAAAAAAGTTCCTGCAACTTTTTCGTGTGAATCCAATACAAGTTTAGCCATACAAATATATGGCTGAATTCGCATTGCACAGACATCGCATGTGATAACATGTGATGTCTGTGTTTGCAATAGTGTGAACCCAGGCTCAATTTACTAATGACACTGACTGGGAAGGGGTTAACATCTAGGGCGATCAAGGGGTTAAAGTGTAACTAAAGGCAAAACTTTTTTCTTTTTTTTTTTTTCTTTTGGATAGAGTGGAGAGAGACTGTCAGTTTTTATTGCTGTCTGCACCCCCCTTACGGAGATTCCTCCCTCTCTATTTGTCCTGTTTACCATTATCTTTGAAAGTAAAAGGAAATCCCAAATTTTGGGTTGTCCCCAGAAAAGTAATAAAGGGGAAATCTTCCAATGGGGACACTCGTTCAGGTGACCTAGGGGTCCCCAAAGAATTCCCAGAATTTGTATGGATTTCTTTTTACTTCCTGTTTGGCTATGGGACAGGAAGTGAAGGGAAATCTAAGCAATGGTATACAGATACAAAATTGGGTGTATTCCTGCGCTACTATGGAGAGGGATAGCTAGTGATATAAAACTGCTGCAAGCACCAAGGGGAGTCAGATCATACCCACGGAAATTAAGTGTATAAAGAGGGGGGTGGTGCTGCGCTGTTTAGTGAAATAAATTAAGTGAAATTCTTCTAAAATGTTGTGTAAGATAATAAAACAAATGCAAATAAGCAATTATTGCAAAACGCGCATAAAATAGCAAGATCTTCCAAGATGTGAAAAACGCACAATAAATAATCTTCAAGTGGTGACCATAAAATACTATCTTCTAAAATAGTAAACAATGTGCAACAGGTCTAAACACTGTGTCAAGAAATCAAGATTGTGCAAATCGCAAAATAAATAAATGAACTGTGACAGTAAATCATAGACAATGAAATCAAAAATGTGAAATGCAAAGCATACGTGCAACCAGTGCAAAAGATGCATAAACGCATAAATCAATCCGAGGGGATGTTACACTTTAAAAAGTGCACGGTGCGACAGGTCTCTGAATATCCTCACGAGCTAGGATAACCAGGTGAATTGTAACATGCGTCTTTAAATTATAAATGTTGCAGGGCGATCGCACAGAAAATTGCAAAGCGATCGCACAAAAAATTGCAGTATATGCGACTATATCAAGTGCAGGTAGAGTTCATTTGGTCAATCGTGAATGGTGAAAAAAGAAAGCAGTTCATTTATCCTGTGCAGGAAGTGCAGTGATGCATGGAACGCAGGAGGGCCAAGGGGGGAAGGGGGGTGGTTGTGTGATGGGAATATAGTATTCCTCTACCTGTGCTGGTGCACTTCGGTGGTGGTGACTTTTTGGTAAAGGTGGCCTCTTACCTGTAGGTAGAGAGGTAACAGCATGTAGCAAACAAGATGCTGTGTTCCTCTTACCTGGTTCCTATAGGGGTCCGTGTGTTGTTTGGGATGGTTGTCTCCTAATAGCTGGATGCCGGGGTAATTGGGGTTTCCCTCTGGAGTATGCACTCATATGCCAGGCGTTGTATAAGTAGAAATGAAGCGGGAAGATACTATATGGTGTAGTACGTTTTTAAAACATTTATTGTTCAACACGTTTAAAAGCAGTGGTACTCACATTTGGCAGTAACACAATGTAAAAGACTCCATGAGCTGCGAGCTTGTCTGCCGAGCGTCACTTCTAGTTCCTAGATTCGTCTCTACGTGTGGCATCACGGTCACGTGACTTCATCAGGAGATCAAATGGATGAGAGCTACAGAGCCCTTCGGTGGCACGTATCCCAAGCATGTCCCTGGATAGCAGATGACAGCCCAATGGAAGGCTTTGGCTACGGCGGTCTTGGACTGTTATATGTGAAGCTAACAGGGGACTCTAACTTTGGGAGTGATTTGGAGTGGTGGTTGGACGAAATCATGGATTTCAGAGAAGGGCTACTGAATGTCTCGGAAGGGCAATGGAAGATATAGAGTTTCTGGCCGTTCAGGAATGGGAGCTGGAGATCGCCTACAGATGGCTGCTAGACTCTGCTCAGCGCCATGGCTGGGCTCCCTTTGCCTGGGACTATCAGGAAATACCAGTTGACAACTCTGAAATCCTGGCTGAACAGTCGGCAATGTGGCAGAGTAACAGTGTGCTTTGCCAACCTGCCCCCGCAGCTATGGACGCGGAGGTCTTATGGCGGATGCAGCAAGTGCCTACTGACCTTGATGATCCTGTTTCTGCATGGGATGATCTTGGATGGAGGAATGTGCCTGTTCAGCAGTATGCCAGACAATCGGCAGTGGAAAATCTGGAGATTGCCATCCCCAAAGCTGAAGTGCTGACAACAGGGCAGAGCCCTGCTAACCTCTGCCCAGCACCGATAGCATCTTCTGGGTTCCACGGACAGGAGATGGTGAACCTCTATCCCCAGACACCAGTTGCAGAGACAGGGGATTTGATAGACTTTTCTGCTGAGGAAGAACAACCTGATGAGCCTCCAGCAGAAGAGCTGGTATCAGGGCCAAACTTCACTGTGCTCTGCCCAGGACCAACAGCAGTATCTGTGGAGTTGCAAGGAACTTCTCCAGCTGAAGCGCTGGTTTACTGGACAGAGGGTCCAAGACCTCTGGCCCACACTTGTGGCAGTTCCGGAGGCTCAGGGTGAGAAGGTGGTGGTCACTTCCCAGCAGCAGATACAGAGGGAGAAGGGAGAGGAGGTGCTCGTCATTCCTCCCCAACAGTCGGCCAGGGTGGAGGAAGCGTTCTTTCCTCCCCAGCAAAGATCAGTGCACCTGGGAGACAGTACCACAGACATGTCGTCGCAGCAGCCAGATGAGGGAACGGAAAATGAAGCAGCCAGCTCACCTCCCCAATGGCAGCTACACAGTTTGGGAGTGGAGAAATCCAGGCTCCTTCCCCAACGGTTAGCCAAAGCAAATGATATGGAGTCCCCAGCAGAAGTGCTTGCAACAGGGCAGAGTGCTACCAACCTCTGCCCAGCACCAACGGTGGAGATCCAGGGAGCCGGGGCAGTCAGTCCCTCTCTCCAGTGACAAGCTGATGTAGTGAAGCTGCTACTCCCAGCCAAATCACTGGCAACAGGGCAGAGCGCCGCTGGCCTCTGCCTAGCACCTACAGTGTCTCTACAGCTTCAGGAAGCTGGGGCGATTGGCCCCTCTGCCCAGCAGCAGACTGAGCCCCGGAATGTTAAAAATCACCCAGCTGAAGCGCTGGCAGCCGGACAGAGTCAATGACCTCTGCCCTACACCTACTGAGGTCAACTATTCCTTGCAGCGAAGGTGAAAAAATGAAGCGCTTAGTGTCCGAAAAACCTAAGAAGAAACCTAGGTTCAACAAGTGCAAAGAAATGGGTGAAAAATATATAAATCTGGAACCAATTAAAGTCCACACAAATGTGATAAGTGACCAATGATGTCCACAACACAAAATATATATAATAAGTGAGTGATGAAAGCTGAGTTGGAGACCAAGTAGATCATTAGGCAGCTCTTCAAAAAATGGAAATGAATAGGGTACTCTTACCAAAGCCGGTGGACCCACTTGTCAGCGACAGTGAATCATAAAGGCATAGGAATTCCACGGGGCAGACTCTGCGGCTTGTCTGAAGACTTTCACCCTCGGAGATCCCGGATCGAAGTCCACAGCCAAAAGATATTGGCTCCTTATGATCTGAGTGAGCCTTTTTCCACGGGCCATCCCTCTAATATCGATTAGACCACCGGGATGGTGGGTCCTTCGAGAATCTTATCACGATTCAAGACACGGTGACCGTGACCAATATCGTTTGGCTGTGGACTTCGATCCGGGATCTCCGAGGGGGAAAGTCTTCAGACAAGCCGCAGAGTCTGCCCTGTGGAATTCCTATGCCTTTATGATTCACTGTCGCTGACAAGTGGGTCCACCGGCTCTGGTAAGAGTACCGCATTAATTTCCATTTTTTGAAGAGCTGCCTAATGATCTACTTGGTCTCCAACTCAGCTTTCATCACTCACTTATTATATATATTTTGTGTTATGGACATCATTAGTCACATATCACATTTGTGTGGATTTAATTGGTTCCAGATTTATATATTTTTTACCCATTTCTTTGCACTTGTTGAACCTAGGTTTCTTCTTAGGTTTTTCGGACACTTAGTGCTTAATTTTTTCACCTTCACTGTATTTTTTATGTTAGTCACATTATTTTGCACAGCTGTTTGTGTTCACGATTTATAAGACTAGCGCACATTTTTTTTAAATTTTGTATATTCCTTGCAGCCAAGCTTGGAGATCATGTGGACTGACTATGTGAGTTCACTTTGCCCGACTAACGCATGTCCAGACCAGGTGGAGGTCTGGGACCTTGTTAGTCAACTTTTGATGGGGGAGAAATGTGACAGACTCACCCGGGACAGAGGCTTTTGGAGAGGACTGAATGCTAGCCTCTTGCCTACCGATCATGGGCCCTGGCATTTGGGGGAACGGTGCTCTTTGTGAGGTGTATGCATGGGGACCCTTGAGGTGGTGTTACTTTGGATTTAGGTCCAACCTATGTGGCTCACAGTTAAAGTTAAAAAAGCTATAAACAATAAGAAAAGCGCTTTTAAAAAATATAAAAATGAAGGAACACTAGTGTCGTTTAAATGTTACAAAGAATATAACAGGATATGTAAAAAGGAAATCAAGGATGCAAAAATTCAAAACGAACGACAGATTGCAAAAGATAGTAGGACAAACCCCAAAAAATTCTTCAAATATATTAATAGTAAAAAGGTCAAGTCTGAGCATGTAGGCCCTTTACAAAATAATCTAGAGTGGGTGACTGGGGACAAAGAGAAGGCTAATTTATTAAACACTTTCTTCAGCTCTGTGTATACAATGGAGCATGGGGGAGCTCATGTCCATAATGGGGGTGGTAGTGACACAGCCCCAAATCCACAATGGCCCAAAAATGATATGGTCCAGAAATATTTAGACAGAATAAAGGTGGATAAAGCACCTGGACCAGATGGCATACACCCACGGATCCTAAAAGAATTGAGCTCTGTAATTTCAAAGCCATTGTATCTAATTTTTAGGGACTCATTAATGACAGGAATAGTACCACTGGATTGGCGCAGGGCCAATGTGGTGCCTATATTTAAAAAGGGAACAAAGTCTTTACCAAGTAACTATAGACCTGTTAGTTTAACTTCCATAGTTGGGAAGATACTGGAGAGATTAATAAAAGACCACATAGATGAGTTCTTGCTGGAAAAAAACTATTTAAGCAACAGACAGCATGGATTCATGAAAGACAGAAGTTGTCAGACAAACCTGATTTCTTTTTATGAAGAGGTAAGTAAAACCTTGGACAGAGGGGTGGCGGTGGACGTGGTATACTTGGATTTTGCAAAAGCGTTCGATACAGTTCCGCACACACGGCTCATGTGTAAGGTAAAGTCTACAGGATTGGAAATATCAGTTTGTAAATGGATAGAAAACTGGCTAAAAGACAGAATTCAGAGAGTCGTGGTTAATGATTCTTACTCTGAATGGTGTAAGGTTATCAGTGGTGTACCCCAAGGTTCAGTGCTGGGACCCTTACTTTTTAATATCTTTATAAATGATATTGGGTCTGAGATCAAAAGTAACATTTCTGTCTTTGCAGATGACACCAAGCTATGCAGTGGAATAACGTCCTTACAAGATGTCTCCAATTTACAAGCCGACCTCGATGCTCTGTCTAATTGGGCGACTATGTGGCAGATGAGGTTTAATGTTGATAAATGTAAAGTTATGCACTTGGGGGCTAAGAATATGAATGCATCATACATACTAGGGGGAATACAACTGGGGGGATCCGTAGTGGAGAAGGATCTGGGGGTTTTGGTAGATCATAAGCTCAATAATGGCATGCAATGCCAAGCTGTGGTTTCCAAGGCGAGCAAAGTCCTTTCTTGTAGTAAGAGAGGTATGGACTCCAGAGAGAGAGATATCATTTTGCCCCTGTACAAATCATTAGTAAGGCCTCATCTGGAATACGCAGTTCAGTTTTGGGCACCAGTTCTCAAAAAGCATATCGGGGAACTGGAGAAAGTGCAGAGAAGGGCAACCAAACTGATAAGAGGCATGGAGGAGCTCAGCTATGAGGAGAGATTAGAGGAACTGAATTTATTCTCTCTTGAGAAGAGGAGATTAAGGGGGGATATGATCAACATGTACAAATATATAAGGGGTTCATATAGTGAACTTGGTGATGAGTTATTCACTTTACGGTCAACACAGAGAACAAGGGGGCACTCTTTACGTCTAGAAGAAAAAAGATTTAATCTCCAAATGCGGAAAGGTTTCTTCACAGTAAGAGCTGTGAAAATGTGGAACAGACTCCCTGCAGAGGTGGTTCTGGCCAGCTCAGTAGATTGCTTTAAGAAAGGCCTGGATACTTTCCTAAATGTACATAATATAACTGAGTACTAACAGTTCTTGGTAAAGTTGATCCAGGGTAAATCCGATTGCCTCTCGGGGGATCAGGAAGGAATTTTTTCCCCTGCTGTAGCAAATTGGATCATGCTCTGCTGGTTTTTTTTGCCTTCCTCTGGATCAACTGTGGGTATAGAATTGGGTATATGGGAGTGCACGATATTTTTATTTTATTTTATTTTAGTTATTTTTTTATGGTTGAACTGGATGGACTTTGTCTTTTTTCAACCTGACTAACTATGTAACTATGTCCCCCCAAGACACACATACTCTGGGAACCCTGTATATGTTATATTAGAAAGAGCGACTGATTCATACTGTTGGGACACATACTGTTAGGAGATGCTGATGTCAACTCCAGCCACCTGTCTGTCTGTTATTATGTAAATGAGTCTAGTATAACTTCTAAGGGTCTTTCACCCATTGTTGCTTGTGCTAATTGACCCTGCAATTGTATGAAGGAGTTCTGTGTTGATATGTATGATAATGTGTATTGTAGTTAGGGAGTCACATCGGCTGCATAAGGGATTAGTTAATTAGCTCATGTTAATTTATGTTTCTGGTTACAAATGTATTGTAGAGTAATATGAGCAGGAGGTATGTACCTCCTCTTCTACTGTATATAAGACTTGTATTCTGGTTCTAATAAAGAGTTCATGTTCAGCAATCAAGCAAGTATCGTCTTGTTTGTCGTTGATAGCGGTTGGAATATCTGATATCTAAATTCAGACAGTGAGGAAGTGGTATATGACAAAAGCACTCAAGCGGAGTGTGGGACGTTTCGTTACAGTTACCTTTAATAACCATTCAAACCCTTTTGTGTCAACTTGTGTGCATGTTATCAGGCCAAAATCACCAGGGTATGTAAACTTTTGATCAGGGCCATTTGGGTAGTTTCTGTTGTCATTATGATTTAAAAAGAGTAAACACAGTTGAGTGATAATAAATGGCTTCAGCCAAACACTAACCACGAGTGAAAGAAAAGTTTGTGTCATCATTCATATTCTCTGAAAAATGGCCAAGAAATCATGAATTCTGCCAGGGTATGTAAACTTATGAGCACAACTGTGTGTGTGTGTGTGTGTGTATACACACTGTGACAGCAGGAAGGTAAAGTCACCTGGTTGCATCCAGGGGGGTAGATATATTTCGCCCAGATTCAGGCTTTACGCCGACTTATACAACTAGGTGGAGAGTTGTATAAACCCAGCTAAGGCTAGTGGGCTCATGGATGACTCATACCTCTAGAGAGAGGGCTGGGCGTCGTGCAGACAGGGAGTTGATGAGACCAGCTGAAGCTTGTCAGCTCATTTAGGCCTCTATAAGAACTCCCAGCTTCATTAGATGTTGGCTCATGCCTGGACCCAGACCTGTGTGGACTGTCTAGGGAGAGTGAACCCCTGTGCGGTGAGGCAAAGCCTGTGTGGCTATTTGTTTGGACTTTTACTAAACCAGGGACTTAGGGACTAGGACAGCACCAGGCTGATCCCAGTTGTTAGTTTAGGAAACCTGCATGTTTAGTCAGAGGTCAAACTGACCAGGATTTATTTTGTTTATGTTTCTTTTTGGCTTTGCTGTGTTTTTGTCACTGTACATAGAGAAATAAACCGCACCTTTTGATTTTGAAAACCACAACCTCCGTCTGCTGGCCCTGTTTTTGTGTGGGGAGCCCAACCAGGGGGTCACACACACCCGCTACCGAGTTAACCCCTTCACAACACACACACACACACACACACACCAAACTGCCTGCACACCACTAACCTGCCTCTAGCCAACGTTCTCAATCATTACACTATATACAGCCTTGTGGGTTGTGGACTTAGCCCCCTGAGCCATAATTGGCTAAGGCACCCTGCCTTTTGCCAATCATGGCTCTCACAGCAGTGTGTGCTGTGATTGACCAAAGCATGCAGGTCAGGTGCATGCTTTGGCCAATCATCAGACATCAATGCACTGCGATATTCGGTATTTGCTGAACGTTCAACTTGAACATCGGGACCATCCCTACTCTTGAGTCCAGACGCTGTTTTGATTTTAAATAAGAACAATGTTCAAATTGAAAATCACCTCTATTTGATGGGATTTTATAGGCAACAAGTAGGAAACAAATAATAATATCAAAAATATTTATTATAGAAAAATTGATTATGAAACAATTATTGTACATAAAATGTTAAAAACATGGATCATGATTGAACTAGACATAGAAATACTATCCATTATCAATGATATGTCACCAGATCAACTGGCGATGAACAGAGATATGTATCCGATGCGTTTTGAATGCTGAGCATCCTTCTTCAAGGGATATTGTAGTATCACAGTCTATAATAAATCAGAATACAAATTTCTATTAAACAACGAACAAGTGAAAGAAATCACCATCCCCCCACTCAAAGGGGTGTAGCAAAAAATGGAGACTCACTTGTGTTCAATCATGTGCACCAGAAAAGATCCATGGATACACTTCCAAAGCAAAGGCACAGGCATTAGGAATTATTCCTCCCCCAGTTCTCCCAACTGGAAAAGACGTCGCTCCTTGTCTCCACTCTCCATAAGTGAACAGGAAAATAATTCCAATCCAAGTGGCATTTGAAGGAAAAGGAGACAACTATAAAAGCAATTAAAAAAAAAAAGCAAAAAAAAAAAGTGCTCAGTTATAGGGGAGGGGGGTGGCTCTCCGGAGTGTTCCGGGGTAGGAACCTAATAATGATAACTCACCCGAATATCCAAAGGATAGAGGCGCCTTGTCCCTCCAAAAAGGTCCAATAACTACAACGTCGCTATTTTTAATGACGGATGGAGGTGTTAATGGCACTTTAGTGTGTTGCTTTATTTCTATTGTATAGTCCATAATAAAGTATTTCTGATATTACCATTTGAGATCGCACATAATACCTACTTCTGTAGGGATCCTTTCCTACATTTCTTTTGCTATTGAGAACAGGATGCAGTCTCTTTTAAATCACTATGACTGGGATGTTCAAAAACAGTCCAACACAGAGGTGGGCAAGAAAGCAAAAACAGGCCCACATAACAAACATGTCAAGAGGAGTTTGACAAACTCCAGAGAGTAGAGCTTGTAGCACCTTATACCCAAAACTGGCATCTAAAGCTTTGCAGGACCTTTATTGTCTTGCTGGATGTTAGGCTGACAGGTATAACTAATCCTTTAAAAGTAGTTATTTCCAGGTGCCCCACAATGGGAATACCTAAAGAACTAAGCAAATCCGAACCTGGGGCAAGCCCAGTTTCAAACCTAATTTATTAAGGAAACGGTATCACAAGTCCCTTCACGAAAAGCCTTCTTAACCACTTGTCCCCCGCCCACTGTCAATAGACGGCGGGCGGAGGATACTCTCGTTCTGGGAGGACGTCATATGACGTCCTCCCTTTAAAACGAGCTAGGAGGCGCGTGCGCGCCGCCGCGTTCACAAGGCCCCGGTGCGCGTGCCCGCGATTGCCGCCGGGCACCCGCGATTTCCCGGGAAACGAGCAGGAAAGTGGATCTGTGTGTGTAAACACAGAGATCCACGTCCTGTGAGGGAGAGGGGACCGATGGTGTGTCCCTTGTACATAGGGACAACCATCGGTCACCTCCCCCAGTCAGTCCCCTCCCCCCACAGTAAGAACACTTTGAGGGAACATATTTAACCCCTTCCCGCCCCCTAGTGGTTAACCCCTTCCCTGCCAATCACATTTATACAGTAATCAATGCATTTTTATAGCAGGGATCGCTGTATAAATGTGAATGGTCCCAAAAATGTGTCAAAAGTGTCCGATGTGTCCGCCGCAATATCGCAGTCACAATAAAAAATCGCAGATCGCCGCCATTACTAATAAAAAAAAAAAATGCTTTAAATCTATCCCCTATTTTGTAGACGCTATAACTTTTGCGCAAACCAATCAATACGCGCTTATTGCGTTTTTTTTTTTTTTACCAAAAATATGTAGAAGAATACGTATCGGCCTAAACTGAGGAAAATTTTATTTAAGAAAAAATGGGTATTTATTATAGCAAAAAGTAAAAAATAGTGTTTTTTTTCCAAACTGGACGCTCTTCTTTTGTTTATAGCGCAAAAAATAAAAACCGCAGAGGTGATCAAATACCACCAAAAGAAAGCTCTATTTGTGGGAAAAAAAGGAGGCAAATTTCGTTTGGGAGCCACGTCGCACGACCGCGCAATTATCATTCAAAGTGTGACAGCGCTGAAAGCTGAAAAATGGCTTGGGCAGGAAGGGGGTTTTCGTGCACAGTAGAGAAGTGGTTAATGACGCACGGGCGTGTTTCCCGTGCCAGTGGAATCAACAGTCTGCACCTACAGTGGTCCACTGGCTTGCAAAAGTAGATGACACTAAACAGATGGTCTTCGGGATAAATCGGAGGAACAGAAGACCAGATGGTTCTATTGGGATCTCTTCCACTCCTCTGATGAACTCCTCCAATACGCGCAACTCCTACCATATGCCTGTGACCTACACTGCCTGATTGGTACTGGTGTTGCCAACTCCCCTTCCCAACCCCTCCCCCAACCTCTCCTCCTCTTCCTTCCCCACTACCTTTCTTTTCTCCACCTTTGCTTTCCATTTTCTTAATACCTACTTACTTAAATATTGGTGTGCTCTGACCCTAGTTTGCTGTCCCGCACCAGATTTCCCTGCATGCATTTGTGGCTTCTCTTCAAAGTCTGGGACTCTCCTCTAATGCAAGGTTATAGCCCATACAACCCAACCAGAGGGGTCCCTAAACCTCTGTACACTTGTAACACCGTTTACGTTGCTTTTTGACCTCACAAAGCTCCATCCTCTAGTAATTACTTCAGGTGATCTTTGTTTTGAAAGGATATATCTGCATTATGGTTGTACATATACCACTTATACTGCATGTACGTTCTGTGAAGCTACCATTTCATTGTATCTGTCGCATACCATTAAATAAAGAATAAAAAAAAAAAAACCTGGGGCAAGCATCTTGTTGAAAACCCAAAGGGAGTTATCCCCTTCCTGGCTTCGCCATTCAGTAGCAATCCAATTTTCATTGCCCCAGTTAAAGTGTATATCTAACCAGTGGCGGTGCGTCCATTAAGAGCGCCTGGCACCGCCCCCTCTCTCCAGCCACCCCCCTCTATGTATCATAGATAGATTCATGCATTGCACGAATGTCTCGTGCAATAAAAAAGTGCAAATATTGAAATGATCAAGAATATACTTTGTGAAGCATACTATCATGTGCTCATAGCCACATAACAAAAAATATTCTTATAAGGAGAATGTAAGTGAAAAGGTATGCAAACAATAATAAAAAGGAGTCCATAGTAGTGTTGCAGAAAAGTCCAGATGAAAAGAGACAAGACTCCAAATGGCAGATGGCTGGTAATCCCTATTTCATAGATATGTCACCGTGAAGAAAATCCACCCCCATTGATACTTTTACCATTGCATTTACCCATTCTTTTTTACTTTACCAGTGACAACACGCGCATGCTCCTGATGAGTGACATGGCAGTCACAAAACGCGTAGAGCTACCTGATGCCGCGCCTTTCAATCATACAATTTCAAGAATCAATACCGTGTTACCCTTTATACAGGTTTAACCAGGCCATAGGTCCCGCAGGCATTATCCCTTATCAATTTTACCCTTCCTAATTGTGGTGACCCTTTGGAATTATCTATGCTTTATCCTCTTGACAACCATTTCATAAAATTATGTATTACTGCTATAACCATTCTACTGTGTACCCTCTCAGTAGTGGCCTTACTATGTTATTATGTCCACTACTGTTACTATGCTTAACATGTATCTTTGTATAACTACTGTTTATATGTTGTGAGGGGGTTAACTCGGTAGCGGGTGTGTGTGACCCCCTGGTTGGGCTCCCCACACAAAAACAGGGCCAGCAGACGGAGGTTGTGGTTTTCAAAATCAAAAGGTGCGGTTTATTTCTCTATGTACAGTGACAAAAACACAGCAAAGCCAAAAAGAAACATAAACAAAATAAATCCTGGTCAGTTTGACCTCTGACTAAACATGCAGGTTTCCTAAACTAACAACTGGGATCAGCCTGGTGCTGTCCTAGTCCCTAAGTCCCTGGTTTAGTAAAAGTCCAAACAAATAGCCACACAGGCTTTGCCTCACCGCACAGGGGTTCACTCTCCCTAGACAGTCCACACAGGTCTGGGTCCAGGCATGAGCTAACATCTAATGAAGCTGGGAGTTTTTATAAAGGCCTTAAATGAGCTGACAAGCTTCAGCTGGTCTCATCAACTCCCTGCCTGCACGACGCCCAGCCCTCTCTCTAGAGGTATGAGTCATCCATGAGCCCACTAGCCTCAGCTGGGCTTCATCAACTCCCTAGTTGTATAAGTCGGCATAAAGCCTGAATCTGGGAGAAATATATCTACCCCCCTGGATGCAACCAGGTGACTTTACCTTCCTGCTGTCACATACCCCCCCCTCTTGTTTTAACCTTGGGGTTGGAACACCAGCAATCAGGCATTCATGTACTCGAGACAAAGCATCCACATTCCCCATTTGAACGCCAGGGCGATGCTTTACTGTGAAGTTGAATTCCTGTAGGGCCAGGAACCACCTATTCACTCTTCTATTTGTCTCCTTGTTTTGAGCCATCCACTTTAACGGAGCGTGATCCGTAACCATGTCAAAGTGCCTACCTAGCAGATAGTCCCGAAGGGAATCTAGAGCCCACTTCACCGCTAAACACTCCTTTTCAACCGTGGCGTAATTTACCTCATGGGACTTCAACTTCCTGCTGAGGTAAATGACTGGGTGCTCTTCCCCGTTCCAGACCTGGGACAATACTGCTCCTAACCCCACATCTGACGCATCACTTTGTACGACAAAGTCTTTAGAGAAGTCGGGTGAGTACAACACTGGCTGGCTACATAAGGCTTGTTTCAAGAATTGGAATGCTGCCTCAGCCTCGGGGGTCCATTTAATCATGACCGACCCTTTCCCTTTCGTCAGGTTGGTTAGGGGCACAGCCTTAGAAGCAAAGTGGGGAATGAAGCGCCGATAATAACCCGCGATTCCCAGAAAGGCCCTTACCTGCTTCTTGCTGTTGGGACGTGGCCAACTCTGGATGGCCTCGACTTTGTTGAGTTGGGGTTTTATCACTCCCCTGCCAATGGTGTACCCAAGATATTTGGCCTCCTCCTGCCCAATGGTACACTTCTTGGGGTTAGCCGTAAACCCCGCTTCCCGGATAGAGTCTAGGACTGCTTGCACTTTTGGCAGATGTGAGGCCCAATCTGTGCTATGGACAATTACGTCATCCAGGTAAGCCGCAGCATACTTCCGATGGGGCCTCAGTATCTGGTCCATTTTCCGTTGGAATGTGGCCGGCGCATTCTGTAACCCGAACGGCATTCTCTTATATTGGAACGCCCCGTCTGGGGTTACAAATGCGGTTTTCTCTTTGGCCGACTTGGCCAGGGGAATTTGCCAATACCCTTTTGTGAGGTCAAGAGTCGTCATGTATCGGGCTGTTCCCAGCCGGTCGATCAACTCATCTATACGTGGCATGGGGTAGGTGTCAAATTTTGTAACTTTGTTCAACTGACGAAAATCGTTACAAAATCGCCAGCTCCCATCCGGTTTAGGCACCAACACAATGGGACTAGACCAATCACTTTGGGACTCCTCTATCACCCCTAAGTTCAGCATTTTCTGTACTTCCTCCCGTATTGCCTCCCGTCGGGCCTCTGGGATCCGATAGGGTTTTAACTTCACCCTTTCACCGGGCGGGGTAATAATATCATGCTCTACCCCAGATGTTTGTCCCGGCAGCTCAGAGAACACCTCCTTGTTGCGAAGCACAAACTCCTTAACCTCCTGTTGTTGGGGTTGTGACAAGGTGGCTGCTATTCCAACCTCCGGAATCACGCAACCAGTTTGAGCTGGTGACCAAGTTTCTGCGACTAGGGACTCTCTATCCCTCCAGGCTTTCAACAGATTAACGTGATATATCTGTTGGGGCTTTCGCCTTCCTGGTTGTCTGACCTTGTAATTCACTTCGCTCACTTTTTCCATTATCTCGTAGGGGCCTTGCCATTTGGCAAGGAATTTACTTTCAACCGTAGGGACAAGTACCAATATCCTATCCCCCGGGGAAAAGGTACGGGTCTTTGCTCCACGGTTGTACACTCTCTGCTGTGCCAACTGCGCTTGGGCCAAATGTTCCTTCACGATGGGCATTACCTGTGCAATTCGATCTTGCATCAGGGCGACATGCTCAATCACACTCCTGTGGGGAGAACTCTCACTTTCCCAAGTTTCCTTGGCAATATCCAACAGCCCTCTTGGGTGTCTCCCATACAGTAACTCAAAGGGGGAGAATCCCGTAGAGGATTGGGGCACCTCCCTAATAGCAAACATCAAATAAGGAAGTAGACAGTCCCAATCCTTTCCATCTCTATCCACCACTTTCTTCAACATTTGTTTTAGGGTTTTGTTGAATCTTTCAACCAGCCCATCGGTTTGGGGGTGATACACAGATGTACGCAATTGCGTCACTTTGAACAATTTACACAGCTCTTTCATAACCCGGGACATAAAGGGTGTACCTTGGTCCGTAAGCAGTTCTTTACAAATACCCACCCGGCTAAAAACAAGAGATAGCTCTTTGGCTATGGTTTTGGCCGAGGTATTTCTGAGAGGGATCGCTTCTGGATAACGGGTGGCATAGTCCATTATAACCAATATGTACTGGTGCCCCCTAGCGGACTTGATTATAGGACCTACCAAATCCATTGCGATTCTCTCAAACGGGACCTCAATGATGGGTAGAGGGACCAGCGGGCTACGGAAATGTGGCATCGGGGCCGACCTCTGACACACAGGGCAGGAGGAACAATAATTTTCTATGTCCTTCATCACCCCAGGCCAATAGAATCTCTGTAATACCCTCTCTCGGGTTTTCTCTGTCCCCAGATGACCTCCAAGAATGTGCCCATGGGCCAACTCCAACACCAACTTCCTGTAAGGTTTGGGCACCACAAGCTGCTCAACGGTTTCTTCTGCCCTTTTTGCCACCCGATACAGTAGGTCCTTCTCTACGCTGAAGTATGGGTAAGTGCAGGTATTATCTGGGTTCACTAACTCGCCATCTATTTCCACTACGTTTTCCCGTGCCTTTATTAGGGCGGGGTCTTTTAACTGTTCTGTGGCAAAATTTTCCCTGTGAACCTCCAGATCAGAAAACTCCACAGACGGTAGGTTTTCGTCTGAGGAGGTGGGCTCCTCTCCAGTTTCTTGAGTCTCCCCTGCCAATACTGACAAGGGAAATTCTGGAGAGTCCTCACCACTCTCAGAGGAGTTCTGGCTATCACATTCCTGGTACATAGGGGCACCAGTGGGGGGCTCAGGATCATCCCACAGTTCCCAGAACTTCGGAAAATCCCTTCCCACAATGGCATCATGCGGTAATTGAGATACTAACCCCACTGGATGAGAGAGGGTACCTTTGGGGGTCTCGAAACACACTGTAGTCACTGGATACTCTCGGGTGTCCCCATGCACACAAATAACAGCTACCTTGCTATTCCCAGAGACCTCTGTTTTAACTAATTCAGCCTTTATCAGGGTCACAAGGCTACCTGAATCCAGTAATACCACAACATTTCTACCATTAATACACATTTTGCATAAATGTTTCTCAGTTCCCCGAATGGCAGTGCATGCGACTGTCGCACACAGCGACTGACGTCTGTCCATCAGAAAGTCACATTGCATGGGTTCCTCCACAACCGGGCAATTTGCTGCAATATGTCCCGCTTGCCGGCAGCGGTAGCAAACAATCCATTTGGCTGCCTCTTGAGCCCCTGACTTCCCAGGCTGTTCTCGCCAAACTTTGGGTAGAGCTCCCACCCTCTCACTCTCTCCACCCTCACCCCTTGGAATCCTCTTATCCGCCCCTGGGGATGGTCTGGTCTTAGGGTGGAAAGTCCGAGAGTCTCTGGAAGAGGCCGTCAGGTTCTCTGTAGCCAAGTATCTCTCTACACGATCCACAAGTTTACCGGCCGTTTCTGGGTCTCCATGGCTTACCCACTTTTGAATGGCGGTAGGAAGAGCTCTCAAGAAACGATCCATCACAACACGTTCCACAATCTCCGGTGCGGACAAAGTCTCTGGCTGTAGCCACTTCCTGCTCAGGTGAATGAGATCATACATTTGAGACCTGGGGGGTTTTCCAAGCTGGAAAGTCCAGTTATGCACACGCTGAGCCCGGACAGCCAGGGTGACACCCAGCCTTGCCAATATTTCAGCTTTTAGCATCACATAGTCTTTTGCTTGGTCAGGCTCTAGGTCATAGTAAGCCTTCTGCGATTCACCAGTTAACAGAGGAGCCACCAGTCCAGCCCACTGCTCCTCAGGCCACTTTTCTCTTTCAGCAGTCCTTTCAAATGTGATCAAAAATACCTCTGGATCATCCTCTCCAGTCATTTTTGTCAATAAACGACTCACCCCAAAGGACGCGGTATTAGTGGGACGGCTTTCCTCACTGGTCTGCGGACGTTGCTGCATTACTGCTTCCATTTGTTGTAGTCTCTGCTCTTGCTTCTGTAACAGGTCTATGAAGCGGGCCTCAGATTGCTGCTGGGCTTGTTGATGAGCTTGCTGCTGGGCTGCAAGGCTCCTTTGCAAACCTGCATTTGTCTGCTGTTGATTGGCATTTGCTAGAGCCAGCTGTTTCAGTATCTCCTCCATGCTGGCTTAAAAAAAACTGCCACTGGTTCTCCACCAACTGTGAGGGGGTTAACTCGGTAGCGGGTGTGTGTGACCCCCTGGTTGGGCTCCCCACACAAAAACAGGGCCAGCAGACGGAGGTTGTGGTTTTCAAAATCAAAAGGTGCGGTTTATTTCTCTATGTACAGTGACAAAAACACAGCAAAGCCAAAAAGAAACATAAACAAAATAAATCCTGGTCAGTTTGACCTCTGACTAAACATGCAGGTTTCCTAAACTAACAACTGGGATCAGCCTGGTGCTGTCCTAGTCCCTAAGTCCCTGGTTTAGTAAAAGTCCAAACAAATAGCCACACAGGCTTTGCCTCACCGCACAGGGGTTCACTCTCCCTAGACAGTCCACACAGGTCTGGGTCCAGGCATGAGCTAACATCTAATGAAGCTGGGAGTTTTTATAAAGGCCTTAAATGAGCTGACAAGCTTCAGCTGGTCTCATCAACTCCCTGCCTGCACGACGCCCAGCCCTCTCTCTAGAGGTATGAGTCATCCATGAGCCCACTAGCCTCAGCTGGGCTTCATCAACTCCCTAGTTGTATAAGTCGGCATAAAGCCTGAATCTGGGAGAAATATATCTACCCCCCTGGATGCAACCAGGTGACTTTACCTTCCTGCTGTCACAATGTGTAATATGATAATTTTAATAAATTCCTATGGTTCATCCAACTTTATTCCTTTGCTAACTGGTGCTTCAATTAAAGTTCCATTTTCTCTGTTCTTCCCCCCTTTAGCATTTAATTGGGATGGAAATGCGTGATCCTACCGAAACACGATTCCACAAAAGTCCCTAGGGATGGACATACATTGCCTTACCAGGCTTTGGCTCCTAACAGTCCCTATTCCCCCCCCCCCTTTTCATTAACATTACTAGGGATGGAGGCACCTGTTTATGCTCCACCAGGATACTCTTCCAAACCCAACCTGCAATTAATTATCCTATGTTTAGCCTCCCTGTTTTCATGGTCTTAATAGGTCTAATTTAGTATTTGCTAATCATCAATATTTCTTGCCTTATAGTTCTATAAATTGGTTTCACCACTGCTGGCCTGGTGTACTAGATGTGGCTGTTCAGTGTTTGGTCATTCCCCTGTTCAGGGAGCCGTGACGCACCTTGCTTCCCCCCTCGCCTCGAATGAGGCTTGTGGGGGGCGGGTGTCCCAGCATTGTGCGTCAACGTCACGCTACCCACGTGGGACGTGCGGCGTCCTCCTGAACGCCGTCATGTCCACACGTTGGCCCTGTCACTCAGTGAGTTTTTAGGGGAGAATTAAGGCGCCGGTCGGCCGGAAGACACTTTCTGACTGACGGCGCTTCTCCCCCTCCCCTTCACCACACGACGTGACGTAGGTGGGCGGTACCGGGTCGGCGCCTATATGGGCTCCATCCGGCGGAAGTGGCACTCTGGCGTCCTGTCCACCATCTCCACTGCACTTACAGCACTTTGTTCCTCTGGTAGGTACCCCCCGCCATTGTGCGCCACCTTGCACCCCAGTCCTCCCATCTTCCCCTGTTCACCTCTCCATTCCTCACTCTGCCCCTTCTTTCTCCTCACGCCTATTCTTTTGGGGTTCACTTTATTCACTACAGCCTCACCCTATTTGCCTCACACACTTCACTTGTAGGTTTAAATCCCCCCCATTGCACTTACCCTACCCCACTGGCACTCCCCTCTCCCTTCACTTCCTCATCCTTGCCGCCCCTTTGGTACACACACCTTAATCCACCATCTCCTCACAGGGTCGCCCCGTTTGCCATGCCTGTCCGTTGGTACCCCATGTGGACCCCCCTTCCCGGTCTGTCCGCCTCGGCTCCCGCTAGGGGCCATTTCCAGACACCTGCCATGCCCCACCTGGTTTGCATTTATCGGTTACCAATTCTGTAAGTATGCACCCTTTGTGCTGGGGAGTTCTACATCTTACCCCCATTGATACTTTTACCATTGCATTTACCCATTCTTTTTTACTTTACCAGTGACAACACGCGCATGCTCCTGATGAGTGACATGGCAGCCACGAAACGCGTAGAGCTACCTGATGCCGTGCCTTTCAATCATATCATTTCAAGAATCAATACCGAGTTACCCTTTATACAGATTTAACCAGGCCATAGGTCCCGCAGGCATTTTCCCTTATTATCAATTTTACCCTTCCTAATTGTGGTGACCCTTTGGAATTATCTATGCTTTATCCTCTTGACAACCATGTCATAAAATTATGTATTACTGCTATAACCATTCTACTGTGTACCCTCTCAGTAGTGGCCTTACTATGTTATTATGTCCACTACTGTTACTATGCTCAACATGTATCTTTGTATAACTACTGTTTATATGTGTAATATGATAATTTTAATAAATTCCTATGGTTCATCCAACTTTATTCCTTTGCTAACTGGTGCTTCAATTAAAGTCCCATTTTCTCTGTTCTCCCCCCTTTAGCACCTTATAGGATTGAAAACGCTTACCAAAGCTTGGGAACCCAATCAACCTATGGTGTTGGGTCAAACAGGGAGAGGTGAATATACATCAGTAGAGGGATGTCTCCATAACCACTCTCCAAAAGACCGCTTTAGGGCGAATTAAAGGGACCACCGACTCCACCATCAAGCACGGATCATTTACTCTTCGTCACACCGATAATATTTCATCCAAAAAAGAACAGAACACCTCTACATAGTGTAAAACCGTAATACCGGATTTATTTAAAAAAAAAAGTCAGAATATGTACATTCGGCTGGTAGAAAAAGCGCTTATCGGTATATCACACAGCAAATAGCATGAAGAACAAATTGCCCACACAGGACTCGGCCGGACGTGTTTCATGTTAGATATCTGGGGTTTAAGTAGATGAAATACGGTGGATCGAGTTCCGTTTGGGCCAAAGCTTGGGTCCCCGAGCTTTGGTAAACAAATCAAATCTTATAAGGTGCTGGATAGTCTTCACAGTGGTGACATATCTATGAAATTGGGATTATCAGCCATTTGGAGTCTTGCTCCTTTTTATCTGGACTTTTCAGCAACGCTACTGTGGACTTTATCCTCCTTTTTATTATTGTTTCCATACCTTTTGGCTACCATTCTCCTTAACGGTATTTTTATTATGTGGCTATGAGCACCTGAGGATATTACGCTTCACGTAGTATAGCCTTAAATATTTGCACTTCTATTGGACAAGACACTTTATCGTTTATAACTTTGGTTATTAACTTTTCATTACATATATTTCAATCAATTGTTTTAGTACTTGGATCTTCATAATCACTTTGTCACATGAGTGACCGATTCATGCGGGTCCCTATTGGCAAGGGTCCACATATATTACTTTGTCACCTTACTAGCACATTATATGATTTTTCACACATTCTTCTGTCCTGGTGTGGTTCTAGCAGCTTTTTATCTTAGAGACTATTCGCACAATCTCTCTCTCTCTCTCTATACACACACACACACACATATATATATATATATATATACACACACATTGTCCCTAATCACCACCACACCAGTCTCAGTCTCCTTGATCATGTCACACCAGTTTGTGTCCCTATTCACCGTCACATCAGTCATTGTCCCTGATCACCACCAACACCAGCTACAATGTCCCTGATCACCACACCAATTACATTGTTTCTGGCGGAGGCTCCTTACCACGTGATCAGCTGTGACCAATCACAGCTGATTACAGCGCAAATGGCTTTCCTCGGTTCGCGCTGACAGGGAGAGCCGATCATTGATAATCAGCAAATGTATCAACGCAGCCCCCATGAGAGGTGCCCATCAGCTGCCAGTCTGTGCCCCATCAGTAACAGCATGCCCTTCAGATGCCAATCAGTAATGCCAGTCATTAACTCATCAGTGCAGATCAGTGTAGCCTATCGGTGCCCATCAATTCTACATGTCAGCAAAGGAGAAAGCATTTTATAACAGAAACTATTTTATTTATTTTTTAAATCTTTTGTTTAGCAAAAAAATAAAAACCCCAGGGGGTGATCAAATACCACCAAAAGAAAGCTCTATTTGAGGGAAGAAAGTTTGAAAATTTTGTTTGGGTACAGTGTTGTTCGACCGCGCAATTGTCATTCAAAGTGCGACAGCACTGAAAGCTGAAAATTGTCCTGGGCAGGAAGAGGGGAAAGTGCCCAGTATTGAAGTGGTTAATCACCGCCACAGGGACACCAGATCAGTATAGTAAGGATCAGTGTTTTGAATTGCCCGTTTATTGACCACATTTCTGCCTGTTGCCTAGACTAATCCTTTGCTTGTATGCTGACCATATTTCTGCCTGTGTCTGAACTGACCCATCTGCACATTCGACTCATATTCGTGCAAGACACCAGTCCCAGCCATTCCCTGTGGACAACCTGTACATATAATCAGTCCAGGCATTGGAAAGAGTCTCACATGTGATATCGCCATACTCAGGAGTAGAAGAATGTTTTGTTGTAATGTGCCCATGCTGTATGTGGGAAATATACAATTAACCTCTTGGCGCCGTAACTTCCCAGCCTTTTAAGTGGTTTATGGCGCCAGGAGGTCGGGGTGCAGCTTAAAACCACGTGACCGTTGTGATTGGCTGTCATGTAGTCCGAAAACTCCAGATTGCAATGAGCAATCAGGAGCCTTCGGTTAGGGGACAGCAACTGTGCTGGGAGCACATGGGGGGTGTGCGCTTTCAGCACAGGTGCATACACAGCAAAAATGCGACCCCCTCGGCGTTAAGAACCAGGCGCCAAGAGGCCGCATATTTGCGTACAACCGGAGCCAAGGGGTTAAATTGACAACTTTGTGCAAAAAAAAAAAGAAGAGATTTATAATTTTCATTGCGCATTTTTTAAGTCTTCAAAAGACTCACCATGCCTCTTGGATTCTTTGCTTTATGCTCCCTGAAAGTCCAAAGGTATTCCTTGGATTTTGGGCCCCTCTGTGCATCTAGGCTGTGAAAGTCTCACACATGTGGTATCCCCATACTTAGGAGCCATAGCAGAATGTGTTTTAAGGTGTAATTATAAGTATGCCTATGTTGTGTGTGAGACATAACATGTTAAAAAGACAACAAATTGCTAAAAAAAACTCACAATGCCGCTTACTAAATACCTTGGGCTGTCTATTTCCAAAAAGGGGTCAGTTGGGGATATTTGTACTGTCCTGGCATTTTAGGGCCTCAAGAAATTAGATAGGCAGTGAGTACATCAGGATTGATCATTTTCTTTACTAAAGAAATTAACCAGAAAACATTTTTGGCCTAAATTAATAAAGGTTTGCAAAATGTTATGCAAAAAAAAATACAAAGAATAAAAGCCACTAATATACCCACATACTCATGAACGTGTATAGCGTAAACAATATATGTATATTATTTAAAAGAGAGAGAGGGGGAAACGTTTTTAACACACAAGAGTGGGGGTCGCATCCCCCTCTCTCTTTTTAAAATAATATACATATATTGGTTACGCTATACACGTTCTTGAGTATACGGGTATATAAGTGGCTTTTATTCTTTGTATATTTTTGTGTGGGCCCACACAATCATCTAATCTTTTCATGTCCCTTATCTCCTTCCTCACAGAGATCCCTTATTTGATGTACTACCATAGTAGGTACTATAATTCTAAAGATTATGGCTATAATAATCATGATTATGGAGATCCCCATTTTTGAATATTTTACTCCGATGATATGTTTTTATATATTTTTTTTAGGGCTTTGGAAATTAAACTATTAATTCCTCAATTAATCGATAACATTTTTTGATCGATACTCTCCTCTCTGCCAGCTTCCGGGTCTTCAGGGAGTTCTGTCGGAGATCTGGTGACGTCACGGACACAGATGGGGCTTGCCGTGTCCATCTGAAGGGCTCCTTTGCTGTGCCTTCATATCTGCATGCCGGCGGGACCTTACCATTTGTCACACGCAAGGGCTGTTACACTTCCCTCTATCAACCTGGGATTCTACAGCCATCCACTGGGAGTTGTGATAGTTCTCTTCACGGGACATCTACATGCCAACGGACTGATGTTAACCCCTCCTCATCTGAATTCAGCAGTGGTATCGTTGTGCACATTTTTATACCAGTATTATACTTAGCTACTTGTTTTTATGACTTCTTTTGCTACCGTTTGGTATTACTCGCACCATTTTTACAGTTTATGTAGCTACATTGATTTTTATCTCCAGTGCAATATTTATTTTGTTACCTACTTGAAGACTATAAAAGTTTTAATGTTATTCCCATTGAGCGCTGCCTTTGTGTGTTTTTTGTATCCTGCTATCCATTTTTACAGTGGTTGGTAGCTGCACTGGGTATCGGCCTGCAAGGAGATCAGCTAAAAGTAGTTGGATCTGTATGTGCGTTATTAATAAAATCGAAATTAGGCGATAAAAAATAAATAAAAAACTATTAATCGAACACGAAACTTTTAATCAGTAACAGCCCTAATATTTTTATATATATATTTTTATATATATATATATTTTTAATATATGTATAATTTTGCGCATTAGGCGAAATTGCGATCAAATATCAGACTTTGAATCTCAATCCACCACTCTTATTGAGAAATTTATAGAGAAGGGCTATCCCTTACACACACTTAAAAAAATAAAAAATGAAGTATGGATAGGGAATCCTTACTAAGTTCAAAAAAGAAACCCCCCTTCTCTGGTGATCTAGCCTTTTTTTCAGGTTTCCACCGACAGTATAGGGATGTGGAAAAAATCTTTAAAAAGTTTTGGCCCATTCTCCTTAAAGATGGAGATTTGGCCAAAATTTTACCTCCAAAACCAAAATTCATATATAGGAGAGCTCCAATATTACGCAACATCATTGCACCTAATATACCCGATCCCCCTAAAAAATCCTTTACCTTTTTAGACAGTTCAGGTTTCTATTATTGCACCCGGTGCAAATCCTGCCGGAAAACCAAGAGAAATACAAGGAAAATTAGTAAATTCCGATCGAATGTTACGCGTCAAGAATTTGAGATTAAACCACTTATTACTTGTGACTCTAAGTATGTCACATATGTTTTAGAATGTCCATGTTCCCTTCAATATGTGGGGAGGACCACTAGAGAACTTAAGGTCAGGATTAATGAACATGTGAGTAACATTTTAAAGGGCTTTCCTAATCATAGTGTCTCTCGACATTTTGCCCAATTCCACGACCAGGATCCTGGACAAATGACATTCTATGGGATTGATAAGATGGCAGGGCACTGGAGAGGAACAGACCTCAAGAAGGCAATATCACAGAATGAGACTCAATGGCTGTACCGTCTTCGATCGATGCAGCCGTTGGGTTTAAACATTGAGCTGGATTTAAATTGCTTTCTTACTAATGAATAAGGTCTTCATGCTAGCAGGGTCTTTTTGTAATTTTTAAAGTATTTTAGTATCAATCCCTTATTGGGGGATTTTTTATAACAAATTCTTTTATTTTTATTTTTATTATATAACAGTTTTATTTATGTATTTTATAAATAATTATTATATATAATTTTTTGCATATTAAAGTTTATTCTTAATTGTGTAAAGTAATACAAACGCCATTAGTACGTTCCATGTAACCATTGCCGGGTCGGGACAGAGGCTGTTTGTATATCCCCTCCCATATTCTAATTATGAGTGACATAAATATGGCATTCACAGCGTGACCTGTAGCGCTTCCTGATGACGGAACCCGAAACGTACGTAAAAAAAAAAAAAAAGAAGCGCAATACAGGTCACGCAATTGACGTCACTTCCGGTCCAGCTGGTTGTCTGCTCCATAGTGGTGGAACGCACGCCAGTATCCACAGGACTCTCATTCGTTATCCCTACGCCTTTACAGCCTCAGTGCCGGGTCGGGGCACATAACCATGTATACATGATTTTGGCTTTTTAGAAATTTTATACGCAATAAAAAACGGTATTACGCTATTGCTCGTTTCTCCTTTTTCTGATTATACACCACTGAATCCAAGTGTTATCGTTACCTGCATGGTGGACAACATTTCGCTGATCCTTAGCAATTGGAACTTGCTGAAAGCCTGTTTGACCTCTTTTTTAATTAAAAGGGTCAATTTGCTGCGGTAAGCTGCCATCCTTACTTAATGTGCACTATCGGGTGTCAATATTATTATTGGTGAAGGTGGATCTTCATTTGTCTCAAGAGTCACATTGGATTTTTCACAATACGTTGTTTTGAAGTGGATTTATTTAGTGTTTATACAACACTTTTTCTTATGGGACATTTATTTGCATTTATTAACCCTTTTTTGGGGGTTTATTGGTTTGGACTTTATTTGCAATAAGTTTTAATTGTATTTTTACATTGTTTGTATTGATTTATATGATAGTTAATTTTTGCTGTTCACAAATTAATTTGAACAATTTTTTTGTACACACTGGTTGATCGTTATACACAGCACTAACTAATTTAAGTGGGGAGATATTGTTTTTGATTTTATACATGTCTACCGTTTTATAATATATTTAGATTTACCCTTATATATTAGCGCCCTCCTCTCTCACTATTTTCACTATTGATTTCAGTATTTCACTGTAATTTGAGGTGCAGCTTATTTATAGCAAATATTTAGTATAGTAATTGGCGCAGGCTCCATTTAAATCTATAATTTTATATATACCTTTATATGATTAGTTACCGAAAATTATTATTATTATTGTTTGAATGCTTCTCCAATAGCCCGTAGCTACCTGTGATAGTGCCTTATTGTAAACTATTCCCAATATTACTAATACTATTATTCTTTATATATATATATATATATAATATATATATATATATATATATCTCTATCCCATCAACCCTAATATTTTAATATGCGGTGTCATCCAAATTCTATTCATATTTGCATCATTTACTTTTTGTGCATATTGTGTTACCAATTTCTCCCTGTGTGTGCTATTAGCACCCATGAATGGGTCCCCCTTATTAATTTCTTTACTCCTGCAAGCATGTCTATACCTACCCTATTTTTAATGTTGATATATGTGTATCCTGTGTACCTTTGGATGTTTTTAAATATACATTCCTTAATATAGGCGTTTATTTATATATATATTTTTATATTGTAATATGTTCTGGATATGTTTTTATATATATTTTTAAACAATTTTCTTCTAATATAAATATCCCTAATATATGCAGCTTATCTTGGCATAGTAAGTTTACAACTGTCCAAGATTAGCGATTCCCCCGCCGTATGCAATCTTTGCCCAGCCCGTTGCTATTATGTGTATTTTGGGCCACGCTGGGACCTGTTGTCCCATGGCGCAGACATACATATAAGGCAACAGTTCCTACAGCCCAGTATTAGGCCAATAGAAGGAGCAGTGGCTCAGAGCACGTAGCCCAATCAGCCCCTCGCCTCCTATGGAAACCCTCCCCCGGAAGCGTCTCTGGAAGTAATCACGTGACCCGTGACGTCACGTGCGCTCCACGCCGGACCAAGCCTCTTCCTGACGGCCACAGGACAGGCCTTAGACCGAGCCATAACACTGCAAATCTTCACATCTCTGCAGCCCACGGATCTGGGATGAGGACTCCAGGATTTTATAGATGAGCCTTTTCTTTTATCTTCTCTTGTAAGTGTGATTTGTATACTTTGCCATTAAAGGAATCTTTTAATATTGCACTTAGGTGGCACTTCCTTTTCTACCCCTTCCCAAAGTGGATAGAATGGCATCCATAAACTCAGAAGACCACAGCCAACCCACATTCAAGTCTTCATCACTATCTTCTTCTGGATCTGTTTCAGCAGATGGCAGTGCTTGAGACCTAGCGACTGGAGCTTGCCTAGAATGGGCGATGGATCCCCAACACTTACAAGTACCCTAACAGTTTCACTCAGGCAGTAGAGGGATTCGATGCCAGGTCTTTAGAGGCCATGTTCACCCATCAGGATGAATTGGTAAATAGGAAGGCAAGAAAATTGTTTGCAGATGACATATTGCTGGAAGCTCCACTGGTCAGCAATTTTATGCTTTCCAGAGGGTCCCAGATTACTCAGCAACACTTGGTCTCCTGGCTGAAGGTCATGAACCCGTACTCTGTCTTGTTGCATTGTACTCTGACATCAGAAGCTTCTGAAGCTTTCTCATAGGAGGTCTTTAGGATCTTACAGAGCCTATCCACATAGCCTCTGAGTTGAAGCTGAAGTTCCATCTATGGAGATGTCAAATTGTTGGCACCCCAGAAATGTTTCCAAAAAATCAAGTATTTCTCACAGAAAAGTATTGCAGTAACACATGGTTTGCAATACACATGGTTATTCCCTTTGTGTGCATTGGAAAAAAAAAAAAAAAAAAAGAGGAAAAAAAGCAAATTGGACATAATGTCACACAAAACTTCAAAAATGGGCTGGTCAAAATCCTTGGCACCCTTTCAAAATTGTGGATAAATAAGATTGTTTCAAGCATGTGATGCTCCTTTAAACTCACCAGGCGGAAAGAAACAGGTGTGGGCAATATAAAAATCACACCTGAAAGCAGATAAAAAAGGAGAGAAGTTTACATAGTCTTTGCATTGTGTCTGTGTGCCACACTAAGCTAGGACAACAGAAAGAGGAGAAGAGAACTGTGATGACTTGAGAACCAAAATTGTGGAAAAATATCAACAATCTCAAGGTTACAAGTCCATCTCCAGAGACCTGCAACCCATGGCACTGTAGCTAATCTCTCTGGGCGTGGACGGAAGAGAAAAAATGATGAAAGGTTGCAACGCAGAATAGACCGGATGGTGGATAAGCAGCCCCAAACAAGTTCCAAAGAAATTCAAGTTGTCCTGCAGGCTCAGGGAGCATCAGTGTCAGCGCAAACTATCCGTCAACATTTAAATGAAATGAAACGCTATGGCAAGAGACCCAGGAGGACCCCACTGCTGACACAGAGACATAAAAAAGCAAGACTACAGTTTGCCAAAATGTACTTGAGTAAGCCAAAATCCTTCTGGGAAAAACGTTTTGTGGACAGATGAGACCAAGACAGAGCTTTTTGGTTAAGCACATCATTCTACTTTTTACCGAAAACTAAATGAGGCCTACAAAGAAAAGAACACAGTACCTACAGTGAAATATGGTGGAGGTTCAATGATGTTTTGGGGTTGTTTTGCTGCCTCTGGCACTGGGTGCCTTGAATGTGTGCAAGGCATCATGAAATCTGAGGATTACCAAAGGAATTTGGGTCGCACTGTAGAGCCCAGTGTCAGAAAGCTGGGTTTGCGTCCGAGACCTTGGGCCTTCCAGCAGGACAATGACCCCAAACATACGTCAAAAAGCACCCAGAAATGGATGGCAACAAAGCGCTGGAGAGTTCTAAAGTGGCCAGCAATGAGTCCAGATCTAAATCCCATTGAACACCTGTGGAGAGATCTTAAAATTGCTGTTGGGAAAAGGCGCCCTTCCAATAAGAGAGACCTGGAGCAGTTTGCAAAGGAAGAGTGGTACAAAATTCCGGGTGAGAGGTGTAAGAAGCTTATTGATGGTTATAGGAAGCGACTGATTTCAGTTACTTTTTCCAAAGGGTGTGCAACCAAATATTAAGTCAAGGGTGCCAAGAATTTTGACGCGCCCATTTTTGGAGTTTTGTGTGACATTATGTCCAATTTGCTTTTTTTCCTCCCTTTTTTTGTTTTGTTCCAATACACACAAAGGGAATAAACATGTGTTACTGCAATACTTTTCTGTGAGAAATAGTTGATTTTCTGGAAAGATTTCTGGGGTGCCAACAATTTCGGCCATGACTGTATAATGGTAGCATCCAGTTGCATCATTCTCTGTACTATTGTAAGCAAGCACCACAGCAGAGACATACCTGCTCCAATGTTTTCTTTTTGGAAGGTGGCCCATTGGTGCAATTCTGGAAGGTAAACTCCCCGATCCTTTAAATATAACTATGCCGTTCATATGGCAAGTGCATTACATTTGACTAAACATGGCACAGAGAAAGGTTGGGTGGGACTAGAGCAGGATTTCCCTGCCACTACAGACTCTTGTGGCAATCTAAACCCTTGCAACCCGAGGTAAGATCTCATCCCCATAATAGGTACTACTTTATTGGTTTTGGCCAAGACAGGCTGCTTGACAAGGTGGCATCAGGCTCCCATTCTTATGTCACTGATAATAGGAACCCAGAATTTTCCCCCACCTGTGAGGAATGCCAAGTTAAAGTCCTTTCTCTGGACTAATCAATTGAGACTGTCATTTTCAGTTGGAGGGTTGTTGGAACATCCCTGAGATCAGTGCCATGCTTTCCACCCTACTGGACCTATGGCAAGCTATGCAAATACTATGCTTTCTAATGTCCATGTAATTAGGGAGTGACCCTCTGGTAGCTACCCTACAGTTTGAGCAACATTGCTATGACCCCGTCCCACTTGCAAAGTCTGTTTCTTGCTTCCTGACAAATACAAACGCCTGAGGGCTATGCCCCCCTTTCTTACAGAAATTGGAATGCGACTTGGACAGGACTTTTAGGAATAAACAGAGGGACTGTGTCCCCTTCTTTACTAGCTGTTCTTCCATATCCAGTAGATACCAAGAAGCCAGTTACAAAATTAAATGACACACTGGCACCCAACCTCCTACATAGGATTTCTTTCCTGCAGTTTAACCCCTGTGAAAACTGGTACTCTTTTGCATGTTTTTTGGTTGTGTCCCAAGTTACATCCCTTCTGGGGGGAGTCTAACGACTGATCCATAAACTTTGTTTTTTTTAATTTTTTTTATAGAGGACAGTCCAGAACCGAACCTGCTACACATTAATTTGTAGTGTTTAACACTCATGACAACTGAACAGTCAAACAAACCTATTACCAAAAGAAAAAAAAAAGAATACACCAAAAGTAAACAAGTCCATTTTATTTTATTTTTCAGTATCAAATTATACATTGTATGAATGTACCACAGACTGTGCTAATGTCACAAACTAGTAAAATGGGAGGGGAAAAAAGGATTTCCTCAATATTGTTACTAAATCACTTCAATAGGAAACCAACAAATGTATTTTGGTATCCACCCCCTCCATTGGCTATGTTTGGATTAAAACCACATTTTGGCATTTCCTGACAGTTTTGCATGTGAAGTCTACCCAATTTAGAAAAAACAATGCACCATTATTAAATACAACAAAATATAGCTTACACAACAGTCTATAAGGGCATTGACAGAAGGCAATTTATTGCGCTCTGGAGAATGTAAATATTACTGGCTCTGCTGCATACTATCCAAATGGTTGCCCAGCAGAAGAACAGAGTCATTTCTTCTAAAGAGAAACTGTGAAAATTATGTTCTTAGGAGGCCATCACCACACCTTTCCATTCCAAAAAGACTACTGTAAGCCCTGTTGATCCCTGTTGATAGATCTAAAGAATCTGGGTCTGAACTGATACTCAATTAGCTTCTTCTCAAATTACAGATTAATGAACATATGTGCGTAAATATTTGAAGGCCCATTCACACCAATATTTGCCAAGGAATTTTTCTGCAAAAGATTTTCTCTTCCAATAAAATAGATAAATGTTGTAGGAGGCTGTACCTGATATTACATTTAAGACTTAAGCAGCAATGTTGTCCAGACAGTGTGCATGATCAGATAATTACATTTCATTCACTGATAACCCAACTAATAAGTTAAGTTACCTTGAGTACACCTATTTAAACATTGCCCTCCCCAAATACTGGACAAATTATTGGAGAAGAGGTAGAGAGATAAGTGGGGAGGGTATATACTATATTTGTGAAGCTGATAGGAGAACAGAGTACAGTTCCTTTTTATGCCTGTGTAGAGGGGAGGAGAAAGGAGGAACTAGGGACCTGCAGATCTCTTTTCACAGGCTTCATCCCTTTCATTATTTGAAGTCCGGTTTTTCTGGAAAAGTGCAGCCAGCTCGTCGAATAACCACATTAGCAGAATAATGACCAGCTCGGATACACTCTTCCAAAGGCTTGTCAGACACCAACTGAGAAAGAAAACCTGCAGGAAAAAAAAAACAAGACATCTTAGCAGTGTATGTATCTGCCACCATTCTATAAGCTAGGCACAACAGGCCAAATGAATCAGACTTACAGGTGAAACTCGAAAAATTTGAATATCGTGCAAAAGTTCATTTATTTTACTAATGTAACGTAAAAGGTAAAAACTAATATACGAGATGGACTCATTACATGCAAAGCAAGATAGTTCAAGCCGTGATTTGTCATAATTGTGAGGATTATGGCTTACAGCTCATGAAAACCCCAAATCCATAATCTCAGAAAATATTGTGAAAAGGTGCAATATTTTAGGCTCAAAGTGTCCCACTCTAATCAGCTAATTAAGCCATAACACCTGCAAAGGGTTCCTGAGCCTTCAAATGGTCTCTCAGTTTGGTTCAGTAGGAATCACAAGCATTGGAAAGACTGCTGACCTGACAGTTGTGCAGAATCATTGACACCCTCCATAGGGGGGGGAAAGCCTCAAAAGGTAATTACAAAAGAAGTTGGATGTTCCCAAAGTGCTGTATCAAAGCACATTAATAGAAAGTTATGTGAAAGAAAAAGGTGCACAAGCAGCAGGGATGACCGCAGCCTGGAGAGGATTGTCAGGAAAAGGCCATTCAAAAGTGTTGGGGACTTTCGCAAGGAGTGGACTGAGGCTGGAGTCAGTGCATTAAGAGCCACCACACACAGGCAGATCCTGGACATGGGCTTCAAATGTCGTATTCCTCTTGTCAAGCCACTCCTGAACAACAAACGTCAGAAGCGTCTTACCTGGGCTAAAGAAAAACAGACCTGGTCTGTTGCTCAGTGGTCCAAAGTCCTCTTTTCTGATGAGAGCAAATTTTGCATCTCATTTGGAAACCAAGGACCCAGAGTATGGAGGAAGAATGGAGAGGCACACACTGCAAGATGCTTGAAGTCCAGTGTGAAGTTTCCACAGTCTGTATTGATTTGGGGAGCCATGTCATGTGCTGGTCAACTGTGCTTCATTAAGTCCAGGGTCAACGTAGCTGTCTACCATGAGATTTTAGAGCACTTCATGCTTCCTTCCGCAGATGAGCTCTATGGGGATACCGACTCAATTTTCCAGCAGGACTTGGCACCTGCCCAAACTGCCAAAAGCACCAAAACCTGGTTCAATGAGCGTGGGATTACTGTGCTTGATTGGCCAGCAAACTCGCCTGACCTGAACCCAATAGAGAATCTATGGGGCATTGCCAAGAGAAAGATGAGACATGAGACTGAACAATGCAGAAGAGCTGAAGGCCGCTATTGAAGCATCCTGGTCTTCCATAACGCCTCAGCAGTGCCACAGGCTGATACTGCCTCAATGTGGCGTGGAAGCTAATTGCTGCAAAAGGGGCCCAAACCAAGTACTGAATACATATGCATGCTTATACTTTTCAGAGGTCTGATATTGTTCTATGTACAAACCTTGTTTTATTGATTGCATGTAATATTCCAATTTTCTGAGATTGTGGATTTGGGGTTTTCATGAGCTGTAAGCCATAATCATCACAATTATGACAAATCACGGCTTGAACTAGATTGCTTTGCATGTAATGAGTCTATCTCATATATTAGTTTCACCTTTTAAGTTGCATTAGTGAAATAAAGGAACTTTTGCATGATATTCAAATTTTTTGAGTTTCACCTGTATAGACAATAGTAAACATGATCACAATTTAGTGGAATCTGATAGTTCCCACGCTAAACCCATTTTGCCTGTTACGATGGATGCAGAGATAGACTTCAAAAGTGGAAGAGTAATAGTGACTGATATGGCATTCCAGAAATCTCATAGGTGAATGTTGTAGTTACCACTGGAGCAGCCCATAAGGAGGTCCTTCCTCTTTAACAGGCGTTAAAAGTCCAGCAAACACCAACAGCCTCTATTGTTCCATTAAGCTTGTTCTGTCTTGGTGTTTCTCTTGCTATGGCAACTACAGTTCTCTTGTTCTGACATGAATCTTCAAACTAAATAAGGTTGTGAACATAAGACTATTACCTTTCTGTCCCTTAACCGGTTTGTGACTGGAGGTTTTTGAAGCTTAAATGCCCAGACTAAGTTTAGCTATGTCAGTAGGAGTCAGTCAACTTGAGAATTAACAATGAGTAGTTTGTCTGAGACATTGGGCCTGAGAGCTAAGAACACACTGATGTACATTCCAAATTCTCTGCTGCAAGGTTAATTAACATTCTCATGATAAGTGGTATTTTACATTTAGACTCAAAATATAATTAAAGGCAAAACCTTTTTTTTTTTGTTTTGGATACAGACGAGAGGGATTAGAACGCATCAGTTTTTATTGAGGTCTGTGCCCATTAGGGAGATTTACCCTCTCTATTTGTCCTCTTTATCATTGAAAGTAAAGGAAAATCCCAAATTTTGGGTTGTCCCCCAGAAAAGTAATAGAGGGGAAATCTTCCAATGGGGACACTGGTCCTGGTAACCTGGGGGTCCCCAAGGAATTGCTTTAATTTGCAGGGATTTCCGCTAACTTCCTGTTTGGCTATGGACAAGAAGTGAAGCGAAATCTCCGCATTGGGACACGAACAGCGAGAAAAGGAAGAAAAATGTGACAAGGGTTATAAACTCTCCCTTGCTCTATCCAAAATGAAAAAAAAAAAAAGTTTTGCCTATAGTTCTACTGTAAAACTCATATGCTGTCACAAAGGCATGAAAGGGAATCTTATTGATTGGGGTAAATGTATTTTTTTTTAGATGGATATTGTATATAAACATATTTCTGTTTTACAGTGTATACAACACCTTTGTTTTGAATACATTCACCACATGAAAAAATTCCTAGAACACTATAGGCTTAGAGCTGTACAGTAGGAAGAGAAAAGGGAAGAGTCACTGCTCTGGCTCACTCACTGTGTATAATTTTCACCAAGAGTGACCAAGTTATGTAAAAAGCTCTGTAGGCAAGGAAAAACCTGTAACAAGCAAAAAGATCTTAAAGCGGAGTTCCCCCCAAAAATAGAACTTCCGCTTTAAGTGAAGGAGACCCCCTGACATGCCACATTTGGCATGTCATTTTGGGGGGGGGGGGAGCGGGTACCATGTTTTTAGGGGCACCCAGCTCCCACTTTCTCCCCTGGCTCCGGAAGTTCATCTCTCCACCCTCCCTCCCTGCAATCTTCTGGGACACGCAACAGGCCCCAGAAGATTGCCCCAGGCCATTCACAGCGCAAAGCCACAGCTGGGCATCCACAGTTAGAATGCCCGCACCTCAGAGAGGAGGGGGGCTTCATACGCCCGCATCGCTGGACCGTGGGACAGGCGAGTGTCTGATTATTTAAAGTCAGCAGCTACACTTTTTGTAGCAGCTGACTTTTAAATGGGTGGAACTCTGCTTTAAAGTTTATTGTGCATGAAGCTGGATTCTGTAGGAATCTTCATTGCAGGGCTGCCTTGTCCTCTTCCTGCTGCTGAAATTCTGGAGCTGTGGGGGCTGAACGATTTGGGTCTCCGGGCTCAGCTGCACTAAAGATAATCCAAGACGCGTTTCCCTCCTGCCCTCTCAATTGAGAAAAGTTATTTCACCGATTACACTGCCTCTAGCACTATATGTGAATGAAGCAGAGTATCCTGTGACTGATCACTCTCTCCATTCACAGATCGTATTACAGACAGTGTAATTGGTTAAAGAACTTTTCTCAATGTAGGGGAGGGTAGGAGGGAAAGCGTTCCATCGGATAATCTTTAGTGAAGCTGAGCCCACAGACCCGAAGATGTTAACTCCCACAGCACAGAAAGTTCAGAAGCAGGACATGGCAGCCCTACAGTGAATCTTTCTACAGAAACCAGCAGCCTGGACATCATTACAAGTAAAGTAACAAACTGTAGAGAAAATGTAAATATTTTGGGCTAAATGTCAGCTTTAAGCTTTTAAGTCTGCTTTGAAGCAGGGTGTCCCGATTTGCTTTACTGACTTGGGTTTGTGTGTCACTACCATAATAAAAAAAAAAAAAAATGGTATGTAGACACCAACAGAGAACCAGAATAAAATATGTACATTAATTTCTTGCATCAGTATTATACATGTCTATTTATAAAAAACACAATGACAGCATGTTTACTAGCTTGTTCCGTTCTCATTTAATTACATTTGCAAAATAAAAATAGGATTTTTGTACTCCCCGTAAAATCCTTTTCTCTGAAGTCCATGGACGGACACAGCTCCTTTATTCTTGACAGTAGGGTTTATATGCCATCTATCAGGAGAGGACTAGGCAGACATGTTAACAGTTAAAAACATGCAACAGCAAAAGCTGAACAGTACCGCCCAGGGGGTCATAACCCCTCACCCTGCATCTAGCAGCTCAGTTCGTCAAAAAGCAGTACAAAACATAAAAAAGGCGGGGTGGGTGCTGTGTCCGTCCATGGACTTCAGAGAAAAGGATTTTACGGTGAGTACAAAAATCCTATTTTCTCTTTCGTCCATGGACGGACAAAGCTCCTTTATTCCTGACAGTAGGGACGTCCCCAAGCAGTGTCAAAAAATGAGGGGTGGGAACAGCAATCAAAACAATCTTCACCCCAAAATAACCAGAGCTCAACGGGGGAGTTGCAACCTTAAAACAGCCGCCTGCAAAACTTTGCGGCCAAAGCAAGCATCCGCAGATGCATGCACGTCAACCTTGTAAAACTTAGTGAAAGTGTGAACGGACAACCGGGTCGCCGCCTTACACACCTGGAAAACAGACGCTTGATGTTGCAAGGCCCAGGAGGCACCCATTGCCCTGGTCGAATGCGCCGTGACAGGAAAGGGAGGCGCCCGCCCTTTTAGGGCATAAGCCTGAATCATGATCTGTCTGATCCACCGAGAAATGGTGGGCGACGAGACCGCCAGGCCTTTCTTTGGACCAGTCACCGACACAAATAGTGAGTCTGACCTCCGAAACTGAGACGTAGCAGACAGATACACCCGCAGAGCTCGCACCACATCCAAGGAATGCAAAGCAACCTCTTTGGGATGCGACGGCCGAGACACAAGGATGGAAGCACAATGTCCTTGTTTAGATGAAAAGCCGAAATAACCTTCGGAAGAAAAGAAGGCTGCGGGCGTAGCACCGCCTTATCCTTGTGGAGGATCAAGTAGGAAGACTTGCAAGACAAGGCCGCCAACTCAGAAACCCTCCTGACTGATGTAATAGCCACCAGAAAGGCAACTTTCTGAGAGAGTGTCAAAAGGGGAATCTCTCTGACGTACTCGAACTGAGGTTTCTGAAGTGCAGAGAGCACCAGATTCAAATCCCACAAAGGCAGTGGTGGTCGATCCTGAGGGGCCACATGTCGAACCCCTTGCACAAACGTACTCACCAGTGAATGAGCCACCAAGGGTCGTTGAAAGAAGACAGCCAAGGCTAATATCCGCCCCTTAATGGTGCAGAAGGCAAGTTTTTGATCCACTCCACGCTGTAAAAACAGCAGGATCCTGGAAACTGAATAAGTCGGTGGACGCCACTCAATCCCCTCACACAGAGATGTAGGCCTTCCACGTGCGATGATAGATCTTCCGAGAAGCTGACTTCCGTGCCCTCAGCATGGTGGAAATTAATGAATTCGATAGGCCTCGGTCCCTTAGTACCTGACTTTCAACAGCCATGCCATTAAAGCCAGCGACTGTAAAGCAGGATGAAGTATAGGACCTTGCGACAGAAGGTCCTCTCGCATCGGCAGTCGCCAAGGAACATCCGCCACCAGGCGTACTAGGTCGGCATGCCAGGGACACCGAAACCAATCTGGGGCAATTAAAATCACCAGAATCCCCTCGGCCCCCACTCTGCGAAGCAGACGAGGAAGTAGTATTAGCGGGGGAAAGGCATAAATCAGCCGATACTGTCCCCACGGAGCCACCAACGCGTCTGTCGCATCCGCCCAGGGATCTCTGGACCTGGCCACAAACCTCAAGACCTTCCGATTGAGTCGAGAAGCCAGGAGATCCATCTCATGCAAAGGAGTTGAAACACATCCGGGTGTAGTGACTATTCTCCTTGGTCCAGCATCTGACAACTTAGGTAGTCCGCATTCCAGTTTTCTACACCCGGAATGTATACGTCCGATAGAGCTGACACGCTCCGCTCTGCCCACCTCAGGATGCGAGCGACCTCCAATGCTGCAGCCGAGCTTCCTGTTCCTCCTTGATGGTTGACATACGCCACCACCATGGCGTTGTCTGACTGAATCCTGACTGGACGTCCCTGCAGCCTCTGTGACCATGTGGAGAGGCACTGCCTGATCGCCTGAAGTTCCAGCACATTGATTGGCAGGTGGGATTCTTCCTGCGTCCAGCGACCCTTTGTCGACTGTACTCCCCAAACTCCCCCCCAACCAGTCAGGCTAGCGTCCGTCGTGATCACCATCCAGTGAAAGGGAAGGAACGACTTCCCGGACTGAAGGGCCGGAGACCTCAGCCACTATACCAGGGAAACCCTGACAAGCTAGCTCACCCGGATTTGACAATCCAGGGACAACGGAGATATGTCCCATTTGGACAGGATCTCCTTCTGCAATATTAGAGTGTGGAATTGAGCATACAGTACCGTCTCGAAGGTGGCTACCATGAGACCCAGGACTCGTATCCAAAAGTGCAGCAACGACCACCTGCGGGATGCCAACTGCTTCACCGTAGTCTGAAGAGTCTGCAACTTTTCCAAAGGGAGAAAAACCCTTGCCTCTGAGGAGTCCAGAAACAAGCCCAGGTAATTCCAGGCGCTGAGTCGGCACCAACACCGACTTCTGGAGGTTCAGTACCCAACCAAATTCTTGAAGGGTCTGACTGGCAATCGCCACATCCTCCTCTAATTCTGAGTCTGAAGCTGCTCTCAGAAGGAGGTCGTTCAGGTAGCCCACGATAGCGATTCCTCGCTGTCTCAGCAGAGCCAGAATCGGGGCGAGCACCTTGGTGAAAATCCTTGTTGCCAACGCCAGGCCAAAAGGGAGAACTACAAATTGGTAGTAATCGTCCCCGACTACAAAGCGAATAAATTTCTGATGCCTGACATATATGGGGACATGCGTCCTTGATGTCCAAGGACATCAGAAAATCCCCCGGATGGAGTGCAGCGACCACAGAGCGAACCTGATTCCATCCTGAACCTTCATACTTTTACAAAGGAGTGGAGGGCCTTGAGGTCCAGGATTGGATGGACCCCGTCCTTTTTTTGGACTACAAACAGATTGGAGTAGAATCCCTGAAACCTTTCCGGCAGCGGCACAGGTACTATTACCCCGCGCATCAGCAGGTCCTGCACTGCCCCAAACAGGGCGTTCCGACGAGCCGGAAGAAGATGAAGGTTTGAGGGAAAAAATCTGTTTGGTGGACAAGAAAGAAACCATCTTGTACCCTGATGAAACCACTTTGCAAACCCACTGGTCGGAAAGCAGGGAGGCCCACCGAGCTGCAAACTTGCAAAGACGACCCCCCACCCGAGAGTCAGGCGGGGGGCAAATTTGTTTGCAGGCTTGTTTGGCTTGCGAAACCAGGGACGCTTTTGTCCCTCAGCTGGCCCCTTGTTGGCCTGGGAACACTTACCTGCGGGCCCGGGCTGACGAAAAAAACGCTTTTGAGCGGAAAAGGGAGGGCCCTGGCCTATGGCGCGGCTCCTTACCTTTTCTGGATTGTGGGAGCAGCGTGCTCTTACCCCCAGTGACATTCCTAATAATGTCATCCAGCAAGGCTCCAAATAGCCTATCTCCCTGGAAGGGCAAATCCGCCAGAGCTTTCTTTGAAGTCTGGTCCGCGGACCAGCATTTTAGCCAAATCAGGTGACGGAGCATCACAGCAGATACTGAAGCTCTGGAAAGCAAGGGAGCTGTATCTAAGGCCGCATCGCAGACATACTTACGGCCATGCACCAACTGGTCGGCCAGTTCCACGCAGACCGGGGAAGCCCGTTGCTCTACCAACTCGTGGTGCAACAATTTTGCCCATTCGGCAAGTGTCTGAGACACCAGGGCCATGGCCAATACAGGCCGTAATGCTGACCCCACCACCGTGAACATGGACTGGGCCACCGCCTCGGCCCTCCTGTCTGCAGGGTCCTTAAAAGCAGGGGTCCTCTCTACCGGAATCGTGGTTACCTTGTTTAACTTGAATACCAGGGGGGTCAACAATCGGGGGAGTTGTACATTTTTTCAGGAGACTCTCCTCAAAGGAGTAACGGACCGCCATGCGTTTTGGGACCAAAAAGGCCCTCTGCGGTCGTTCCCATTCTTTGTATATAAAACGTATCAAAATAAGTTAGGTAGGGAAAAACCTTAGCAGTGCGGGCCGGCTTGTGGGACCCAAAAGGGACCAACACCTCAGTAGATGCCCCCGCCGTATCTTCCAATTTTAGGGTCTCACGCACTGCGGTGATAAGTGCTCCAACAAGCGCCTTTTCCTGCGCTGACCCGGACATGGAGTCTTCCTCACTGTCCGAATGGTCCGCATCCTCTGACACGTCAGAACAGGGTCCGTGTGCCACAGCCAGGCCCGAGTCTGAATCAGAGCTTTCCCCAGAAGATGGTGGGGGGAGGGGGCGTTTACCCCCTTTGCACCCACACACCGCTTCCACCCCTGGCAACAAATAATTCCAGGACCGCCGACAAAGCGTGCACAGGTACCGCAGGTGCAGGGGCACCGGTTACTACCACAGGGGTGTCTGGGGAAGAAGCGCCAGCTGCTGACGCCATGCTGACCCACACTCGCCTGACAGCCACTTAGGGACTAAGGCAAGGTACACAAAAGGTCCACCCTCCTAGCTGCTACAGACCGAGGGGCCCCCCCAGAGGACTCACAACCCTGACCCAGGTACTGCACAGCACTGCGGTCCGCTCTCTCTCCTGCACTGCCTGTGCCTAAGGTGTTCTCCTGCGTCTGAGGTGTTCTGTGCTGTTCGCGCCGTTCAGAAAGACATTTCCAGCGCTAGAGGCCAAAACTAAGGCAAAGCTACAAGAAAATGGCCGCCTCAGGAAAAAAAGAGCGCGAGCTACAAAAAATAGCTGCCAGCTGCATCAGCATTAGAACAGCGGGGCTACAAGAAAATGGTGCCGGCTCACCCAAAATGGCCGCCGGATCTTTTCCGAGGTAAACGAAAAGGTCACGAACACGCTGTGCCTCCGCGCGGAGGCCTCCCACATGGCTGACAGAAAACACCCCACCACAGAGAGCGGACCCAGGACACCCAACGCAGCCCCCAGCCAGGACCCGGAGCCCCCCCGGTCAGGTACACAGCAGGCCCAGCCAGATGCATGGGGAGGAGGGAAGGGACAGGGAGAGAAGAAAGGGAGAGAGAGATCCCCTAGTCGACCTTCCCAGGAATGCCCAGCTGTTCCATCCTACCGAAACAGGTGGAACCATACTTACCCGTCGTGCGGGGACTGCTGGACGCATTCCGGACAGACCCATCACCCGAGCAGTACGGAGTGGCTGTCGGCCACGGCCCACTGTGACTCTGACAGCAGTAGCCCGGTCATGTGTGCCCCGGAGCATATAGCTCACCGGCCACCCCTGGAGCAAACGGGGCATGTCGGGGCCGACCCAGCGCGTAGCTAAAGGTCTGCTCACGCTCGAAGGCCAGACTGGGGAGACTACAAGGATCTATATTATATTATTCAGCCCGTCACCCAGCCGGCAGTTGATAGTAGATCTCAAGATCAAAAAAAGTAGAAAAAAAATAAAAAATCTACAGGACCAATGGTCCCAACAGGGAGCCAGGTCCTTCTATGCTAGGCAGAAAAAAACTGTGCTGCTAGATGCAGGGTGAGGGGTTATGACCAGAGGGACCGCCCTCTGGGCGGTACTGTTCAGCTTTGCTGTTACATGTTTTTAACTGTTAACATGTCTGCCTAGTCCTCTCCTGATAGATGGCATATAAACCCTACTGTCAAGAATAAAGGAGCTGTGTCCGTCCATGGACGAAAGAGAAAATACATCAAAGCGATCATTACAAAAGCACCACATTGCATAACATAAAATAATTCACCTGAACCTGGAAAATAACCACTGTGCTACAGAACCATAAATGAAAGACATTCTTAAAATCTTCACTGCTTGCATTTGCTACCAAGTGTTGGCATGAACATTTTCATGCTATTAAAACTGTGCTGATGCATGCAATTTAAAGTTACACATGAGACTGAATACTACATTTCATGCACTTGAATCCACTGTAATTTAGCTCCCAGCAGAGAGGTTGCATGCTGGCAGGTGATTTGTCTGATGTGTTGGTTGGTAAGTAGTTTAGCAAGTTAATGGCTAGAGCTTAGTGGAACAAAGGCACTGCATTCAAAATATTCTTGAAGGTTAGCAGCAGGAAACCCTAGAATGCCAAGGAATCTATATAAATCATGGGTCTGGTATATGTGACCAAGTGTGTAAGCTGCTATTGTTGATATATGATTCAGTTTATGTTAACATATACATCAGGGACATAAGATCACAAAGCCATACACTCCTGGAGCCCAACATGTGGCCTGCTGTGTTTCGCTCATCAAATCAGGTCAGCAACACAGCGGGCTGCACAGAGAGTGGCAGTGGCTAAAGGGGTTGTAAAGGTTCGTTTTTTATTTTCTAAATAGGTTCCTTTAAGCTAGTGCATTGTTGGTTCACTTACCCTTTTCCTTTGATTTCCCTTCTAAATATTTTTTTTCTTTGTTTTCTTTGTCTGAATTTCTCACTTCCTGTTCCTCCTCAGTAAGCTGTTCAGTAAGCTGTTCTGGCTGACTCCACACCACTCGGATGATGGTGTGAAGTTTAGCGAGGAGAAACAGGAAGTGAGAAATTCAGACAAAGAAAAAAAACATTTAGAAGGGAAATCGAAAGAAAAGGTAAGTGAACCAACAATGCACTAGCTTAAAGGAACCTATTTAGAAAATAAAAAACGAACCTTTACAACCCCTTTAACCCAACGCCTGTCAATGAAGCTGCAGTCCAGCAGTAAGCCCAGGAGCCAAATGTATCTCCTTCTGCTACCAAGCACTTGATAAGAGCACACTGCAGCAGAGCACCATTGGCAAATGAAAAAAAAAAAATACAGTACTTTAGAACTCTGTCTCACTGCTTAGATGTTGAATTATAATAATGCTAATCTGACAGAAGTTCGCTGCTTTTAAAATTCAACATGTAAACAGTCAGACAGAGTTTCAAGTACTGTATTTCACTATATAAACTCAATTTGCTGTTAAAAATAAGTGTAAAATGCAAAACTCTGGTGGGTGTAACAAGATGTCTGCTTTTCCCCTTCTCAGTGTATCCTTACTATGGAGGAGTGCGGCGTGTAGCAAGATGGTGGTGACAGAACGTCACTTCCGTTACACATTCTGATGGGTCGCTTACCTGACGAAACACAGGCATGAAGCCTGCACCACTGTTCTAGACCCTGCTCCTAAGTAATAGTGAAGCAAGATTCTATGCTTATTGGAAGCGTTTTGCTTTGTTTTCTATCCTGTGTCTGCCCCAGACAAGGCAGAGAGCTGGGGCAACATGCTTTGGCTCCCTCTGCCTTCCCTCTTGCTCAACTGAAAATGAGAGTTAGAATGATGACTGTTAACCCTTCTTTTGCTTGGATTAAATGCCAGGCATAAAAAAAAAGAATTCTTACCAACATTTCATATTCAAGTACAGTACAGGCTGAATATTCATAGACCCTGTATTATAGACTGCTACCTTCAGGTCACTGGACAGTGGAAAAAGCATTTCTGAGTATGTCCCAAAAGCATAGCCCTATAACCCCACTCTACCTCATTCGTTTTTTAGTAAGCAAGACAGAGTTACAGAATAGAGGGTATGTTACAGAATAGAGAGGACGGTGCTAACAGAACAGTGCCAACAGGCCCAACAAATCAAACAAGCAAGGATCAAAGATTCAACTCAGAGTGCAGTTAAATAATTTTGCAGCCCAAGGCTGCATCTGCAGAGGCCTGAACATCCACCTAGTAAACCCTTGAGGAAGTATGAACTAAAGAACAGATGGTGGACTTACAAAAGATGGGCAACAAATTGCTTGATGTCAGAAAACCCAGGACACCCCAACAAACAAAAACATTCTTAAAATACCTCATCTTTTAGAGCATAAGCCCTTACAATGAGTTGTGCTAGCCACCCAGCAATACTGGATTTAGAAGCATCTATTATAAGAGAGTACATTTTTCAGATAGAAGCGGACACTGTCAGATAGACCAAGACTATGCACAGACAATGGAGAGCATTTTTTTTTTGTGCTTTTTGAGCAGGGCACAAAGAAAGAAAAACAATGTCCTTGAGGTTGAAGGCGGATATCACCTTAGGTAGAAAGGAGGGTTTTGGGCACAAGACCACTTTATCCTTGTGGTGAATCAGGAAGGGCTCTTTACAAGAGAGAACTTGGCATCTCAGAAACACGTTTGACAGACGCAATATAGCCCACCAAGAAGGCCACTGTGCAGGAGAGATTACCCAAGGAGAGTTTTCATATTGGGTAGTTTCTGCAGGACAAGCAGAACACGAAGCTCCCAGAAGCACAGAGTATTTGATTTGTGAGGCATCTTGAATAAAGGTTCTAACAAAGGAAAGTAAAGCCACAGATTTCAAAAATAAAATGAATAAAGCCAAAATCTGTCCCTTCAGAGTAATTAAGGCCACATTCTGGTCAAGTACAGATCGTAAGAAAGACAGAATGTGAAGTACAGAGTGATCTCTGCGGTTGAAAAGCCTATGTTCACACCAGCTGCAAAAAAGGATTTCCAGGTACGGCAGTAAAGTTTTCTGGGCGTCAACAGCCATGCTGTTAAAGCCAGTAACTGAAAAATAGGATTTTTGTACTCACCGTAAAATCCTTTTCTCTGAGTTCATGGACGGACACAGCTTTCTCTTGACAAGTGGGTATTATCCTTCATTTAGGAGTGACTTGTAGAAAGTGTTAACACATCACACCTTATACAGTACCGCCCAGGGGGCGGACCCTCTGGGTATAACCCCTCTCTCTGCACCTCGCAGATCAGTTTGTCAAAAAGCAGTACAAACGTAAAAACGAGGGGTGGATGCTGTGTCCGTCCATGAACTCAAAGAAAAGGATTTTACGGCGAGTACAAAAATCCTATTTACTCTTTCGTTTATGGATGGACACAGCTTCCTCTTGACAAGAGGGACGTCCCAAAGCAGTGTCAAAAAACGAGGGGTGGGAACAGCATTAAAATAAACTTCACCCCAAAACAAAACAGAGCTCCTCACCGAGGAGTTGCAACTCTAAACAGCCGCCTGCAAAACTTTGCGGCCGAAATAAGCATCCGAAGATGCACCTACATCAACCTTGTAGAATTTAGTGAAGGTGTGAACGGACGACCAAGTCGCCGCCTTACATGATTGGGAAACAGACGATTGATGTCGGAAAGCCAAAGAGGCACCTATTGCCCTGGTCGAATGCGCCGTGATAGGAAAGGGGGGCACCCAACCCTTTATCCTTGTGGAAGACCAGATAGGGAGCCTTGCATGACAAGGCTGCCAGCTCAGAAACCCGTCTAACTGATGTAACAGCCACCAAAAAGACCACTTTCTTTGTCAACAAGGGAATTTCCCTAATATTCTCAAACGGTGACCTTTGAAGCACCGAGAGGACCAGATTCAAGTCCCACAGAGGTAGTGGGTGACGGACCGGAGAGGCCACATGTCGAACCCCCTGCACAAACGTACTAACGAGAGAGTGAGCTGCCAGGGGTCGCTGAAAAAAGAAAGCCAGGGCAGATTATCTGCCCCTTAAATCGTACTTAAGGCGAGCCTTTGGTCCACCCCACGCTGTAGGAACAGCAGGATTCTGGAGACCAAGTAAGTACGCGGATGCCACTTCATTTCCTCACGCATGGATATGTAGGCCTTCCAGGTGCGATGGTAAACCTTCCTAGAGGACGGCTTCCGAGCACTTCTCATGGTAGAGATTACTGAATCTGACAGGCCCCGGTGTCTCGGAACCTGGTTCTCAATAGCCATACCGTTAAAGCCAGTGACAGTAAAGCAGGATGAAATATGGGACCTTGCGACAGCAGGTCTTCCCGTAGAGGTAGGCGACGTCTGCTACCAGACGTACTAGATCGGCGTACCAAGGACGCTGAGACCAATCTGGAGTGATCAGGATTGTTGGAACCCCCTCTGCCTCCACTCTGCGAAGCAGATGAGGAAGGAGATTCATGGGAGGGAAGGCATAGATTAGCCGATACTGACCCCACGATGCCACCAACGCGTCCGTTGCGTCTGCCCATGGGTCCTTCGACCGGGCCACAAACCTCAATACCTCCGATTGAGTCGGGCCGCCAGGAGATCTACGTCTGGCGTGCCCCATCTTTGGCAGAGGAGCTGGAACACATCCGGGTGTAAGGACCACTCTCCTTGGTCCAGCATCTGGCGACTTAGGTAGTCTGCCTGCCAGTTCTCCACACCCGGAATGTACACGGCCAAAAGGGCCGGTACACTCCTTTCTGCCCACCTCAGGATGCAAGCGGCCTCCGATGCTGCAGCCGAGCTTCTTGTTCCTCCTTGATGATTGACCTATTCCACCGCCGTGGCGTTATCTGACTGGATCCTGACTGGACGCCCCTGTAGCCTCTGCGACCAGGTGGAGAGGCAAAGCCCGATCGCCCGGAGTTCCAGGACATTGATCGGCAGGCGTGATTCCTCCGGGGTCCAGCGACCCTGCGTCAACTCAACCCCTTACCCTCCCCCCCCCAACCGGTAAGGCTGACATCCGTCGTGATCACCATCCAGTGAAAAGGAAGGAACGACTTCCCGGATAGAAGTGCCGGTGATGTCAGCCACCAAACCAGGGAGGTCCTGACCGACTAGGTGGCTTACACGGATTTGACAATCCAGGGACGATGGGCATTTGTCCCATTTGGACAGAATTTCCTTCTGCAACACTCGTGTGATATTGAGCATACGGAACCGCCCCGAAGGAGGCTACCATGATGCCCAAGACTCGCATTTCCAAACGGAGTGACGACCATCTTTCGGATGTCAACTGCCGCACCGCAGCCCGAAGGGTCTGCAACTTTTCCACAGGAAGGAAAACCTTTGCCTCTGAGGAATCCAGAATCAACCCCAGATACACTAGGCGCTGAGTCGGCACCAGTACTGACTTTTGCGTGTTTAGCACCCAACCACAGTCTCGGAGAGTCTGACAGGTTATAGACACACTCACCTCTAATTCTGAGCTTGAAACGGCCCTCAGAAGGTGGTCATCCAAGTAGCCTACGATAGCGATGCCCCTCTGTCTTAGAAGGGCCAGAATCGAGGCGAGCACCTTGGTGAACAGCCTGGGTGCCGATGCCAGGCCAAACTGGAGGGCCACAAACTGATAGTGGTCCTCCCCGACTGCGAAGCACAGAAACCTCTGATGCCTGGAGCATATGGGAACATGCAGGTATGCATCCTTAAAGTCCAAGGATGCCAGAAAGTCCCCTGGATGGAAAGCAGTGACTACAAAGGGAACCGACTCCATCCGGAATCTTTGTACCTTCACAAAGCAATTGAGGGCCTTGAGATCCAGGATTGGACGAACCCCATCCTTTCTTTGGCACTACGAACGGATTCAAGTAAAACCCCTGAAACCGTTCCTGCCCTGGGACAGGAATGATCACCCTGCGTTCCAGCAGATCCTGGACCACTCCATACAGGGCCTCCCGACGGGTCGGCTGAAGCTGGAGGTTGGAGGGAAAGAATCTGTTTGGCGGACAAGAGAGAAACTATCTTGTAGCCTGAGGAGATCACTTTGCAAACCCACCGGTTGGAGATCAGAGAAGTCCACGAGTCGCGAATTCACAAAGACGTCCCCTCATCCGAGAAATGGGTGGGGGCAGACCTTCATGCGGATGCAGATTTGTCCGCAGGCTTGTTTTTGCTTGCAAAACCAAGGACGCTTTTGTCCCTGAGCAGCTGCTTTATCGGCCTGGAATCTTTTACCTGCCGCCCTGGGCGGACGATAAAAAAACGCTTGTGTGTAGTAAAGGAGGGCCCTTGCCTATGGCGTGGCTCCTTAATCTTTTTGGATTGCGGAAGCAATGTGCTCCTACCTCCTGTGGCATCTTTAATAATGTCATCGAGAGAGGCCCCAAAAAGTCTGTCGTCCTTAAAGGGCAGATCCAACAGGGCCTTCTTGGAAGATTGGTCTGCAGACCAGCACTTTAGCCAGATCAGGCGGCGTAATGCAACCGCATAAACCAAGGCTCTAGACAGCAAGGGGATAGTATCCATGTCTGTCTCGCAGACAAACTTAAGGCCCTTTACCAACTTGTCGGTCAAAGCTACCTCATTCGCTGGACGCACCACTGAGCCCACCACTGTGTATAGGTAGCGAGCAAGTGCCTCAGCTTTCTTGTCCACAGGGTCCTTGAAGACAGGAGACCCTTCCACTGGAATCGTGGTGACTTTGTTAAGACTGGACACAGGAGGGTCCATTATCGGGGGAGAGGTTCATTTTTTCAGGAAACTCTCCTCAAAAGGGGTACCGAACTGCAAAATTTTTTGGGGCTGCAAAAACCTTCAGTGGGTTTTCCCACTCCTTGTATAAAAGCTTATCAAGATAAGACACACAAGGAAACACCTAAGCAGTGCGGGCAGGCTTACGGAACCCAAAGAGGACCGCCGTCTCTGCTGCTTCTGCAGCATTTTCCAATTTCAGCGTATCCTGTACTGCAGTGAGAAGGTCAGATACCAAAGCCTTTTCGCGTGTTGACCCGGACCTGGAGTCATTCTCACTGTCCGACTGGTCACGGTCCGCAGTCTCTGATGCATCAGAATCAGGGCCATGAGCCACAGCCGGGCCTGGTTTTGCATCAGAATTATCCCCAGAAGATGGCGGGGGAAGGGGGAATCTCCTACCTCCCATGTTCCCATGCGCCGCTTCTACCTTGGCAACAAAAGCCTCCAGGATTGCCGACACAGCGACGACAGATACATCAGGGGCACCAGCTGCCAACTCAGGTGTTTCAGGGGAAAAAACGTCTGCTTCTGATGTCATGCTTACCCACGCGCCTGACACCCACAGGGACTCCAGTCAAGGTATCAATAGGCCACCCTCCTAGCTGCTACAGAGATGCAGGGTCTCCCAGAGGACTCACCATCCTAGAACGGTACTGTTACTGCTGCCGTCTGCTCCCGCCTGAGATGCTCTCCCACAGCTGCCTCCGATTCTCCGTCAGCGTGTCTTTGTATATTTTCACGCCTGTAGAATGCACCCTAGAGGCCGAAGACTTCCACAAAATGGCCGCCGAGCGGCCGTGCTGAAGAGCAGTGTGGACCATATGAAAATGGCAGTCGACAGAGGCCAAAGCGGGCGCGGACCACAAAAAAATGGCCGCCGAGTGGCCGTAGATCCATACAGGCGCGAACCACAAGCAAATGGCCGCCGACAGCATGGAGGGAGAAAACACACAGGTAAGCAGCAACATTGACATTTTAAAATGACAGCCTACCGCGCAGTTCCTGCTCCAAATGGAGTCCCCCAGGTGACACCCAGCCTTAGCTTGCAGAGCCCAGGGTGGAGGGAAGGCAGGAAGAGAGGAAAGAAAGAGCAAAACCACTTACTTGATCTCTCCAGGAATGTCCAGCCAAGTCTTCCTGCCAAAGCAGGGGAGCTACTTACCTTTCCTGCGTGGATTATGCTGGAACACATTCTGGACAGATCATCTTCTGCGCAGTTACGGAGGGGACTGTCGGCCCGGCATGCTGTGATTGAGCCATAGAGACCGATCCATATGCATGCCCTGGAGCATAAAGCTCACCGGCCACCCGTGGAGCGACGGGCATGTCGTGGAAAACCCAGCGCGTAGCTAGGGTCGGCACACGCTCGATAGCCGAAACTGGGGAGACAAAGATCTGGGATCCAGCCTGTCACCCAGTCGGCAGTTGATCGAAGATCGCAGGAACAAAACAAAAAAAACAAAACCGTAGAAAAAACCCCCCCAGACCAATGGGCCCGAAAGGAAGCCATGTCCTTCTATGCTGGGCAGAAGAAAAAAAAAAGACAGAAGATCTGCGAGGTGCAGAGAGAAAGGTTATACCCAGAGGGTCCGCCCTCTGGGCGGTACTGTATAAGGTGTGATGTCTTAGTACTTTCTACAAGTTTTCTGCCTAGTCACTCCTAAATGAAAAATAATACCCACTTGTCAAGAGGAAGCTGTGTCCGTCCATGAACGAAAAAGTAGGATGGAACAGGGGGCTTTGAGACAGCAGGTCTGGCCTGCTCAGAAAAGGCCAGGGGTAATCTCCCAGTTGTTTGAGTATGTCTATCTATTAGGTTCTTCTGAGGCCAGTTTTGCGATAGATACTTGCTACTTCCGCCTCTATTTTGTGAAGCAGCCAAGCAAGAATGTGCACTGGAGCGAAGGAAGATCCTGAAAGAAGAAAGGAAATGGAATAATCATGGCATCCGATCCCAGTGCTAGAGGATCCTTGGTTCTAGCCACAAACATGGGTAACTTGCTGAACCTGAAAGCTAGAACATCCACATCTGGAGTCGCCCCAATTTTGAACATAGGAGATTGAAGATGTTGGGGTAAAAGTACCATTCCCCCTGGAACATTCGTTGACGACTGAGGAAATCCGCCAACCGTCTACTCTCAGAATGAAAACAGAAGAGACTGTTTTCACTCAACAGCAGAGATGGTTTTCTGTTTTCCATCAGAGTACACAGATCAGCGCTGCAAATGGTGTTCCATCATGACCGTTCGACGTTGGACGCTATACCAGCTTCTGTTAAACAGAGAGGGGTACACAAATACCAAAAGTGAGGTGGTTCAGCATGTTCAGGTGTAACCGGCTTTACTTCTTTTAAGGCGGTCTCACTTCTGGTACCCACCTGATAATAAGCTACTGCTTTAGCATCGTCGTCCAATTGCACCCTGATCACCCAGGTTCCCTGAAGAAGGGGGTCCAGTGATACAAGTTCCAACTTACTGATAGGGAGCTTTGTTTCCCTTTTGTGACCAGGTTCACGTAACTGTGAGAAATTGGAACTCTTCTCCCCAGCCTGAGGTGCTGGTATTTTATTCTACATGTGATGACTTTTCCATTTCCAAGCCTCAATTGGAAATCCACTAAGCTAGGAGTTCTCTGCTTAATTGGAGAGAATCACAGGAAAATTGGGAGAAGGATTGTGTCTGTTCCAGGCCAACAGAATGCTGTGTTAAAGCGGCCTCGAGTGAAACAAATTTAAAAGAAACAGCCTTGAATGAGGCTACCCATAAGGCCCAGGTCATCATGAAAAATCACATTGAGGGATATCTTTTCAATATTAAGGTCATGTGATCTTAGGGAGGCAATTTTGTTTTGGACACAAAGGAACACTTGCCTGGGCCATGTCCAGATCAAGTCCTAAGTATTCTAGACAAAAGGAGAGCTAAACGGCAGACTTTTGAAAGTTGACTATCCACCCAAAAATCTATAGAATCTGGATAGTCCTTTGGAAATTTACAGATCATTTTGCGGTAGAACCCTTGAGAAGGTTGTCTAGGGAGACTGTGATGTGGATGCACCGAGTTAACGGGGCGAGTAGGGGTCCACCTTTGTAAATACCCTGGGGGCATAAGATAAGTGACAGTGCAAAAAATTGGAAACATGTGTCTTGTACTTCATGTAAGCAGTAGACAGTGCAGAAGGTGCCGATGAGGAGGGTAAATGGGATTTTGTAGGTAGACATCTTGACTGTTTACCAATGCCAGATATTCACCTCGTCTCAGAGGCAATTACTGACTTCTGCAGCTGCCATTAGGGATTTTAGGTCAGAATAGGACGAATAACTCCACTATTTTGGTACCATGAACAGGGTTGAATAGAATCCTTTGAAGTTGTTCCCTAGAGGGACCGGAATAACCACTCCCTGAGACAAAAGATGGTTTAGGGTGGTTTGCAAACTTGACAGTCTTTGGCCACATTTTTGCTGGTGAGAAAGAACAAAATGTTGAGGGGGTAGAGTTTTAAACTATTCTGCACCCTTTTGAAACCGACTGAACCCATAAGCCTGGGACGTCTAACTCAGAGGAATGCAAGCTGCAGTAGACATCTCCCCACTCTTAAGAATGTGGGTGCCTCTTAGTAAAGAAGGCATTGGGCCACTCACTCCAGTAATAGTGCAGGAATCTTTGGTAATTCCCCAATATGGCTCCACATGCCGTATCACAGCACTTCCTGAGAGTCGTGGTCAGCGCAGACAGGGCATACAGGAAGTGGCAGGTTCAGGTTTTTTTTTTATTTCAGTTTAGAGGGGGGCAGATTACACAGCACAAGCACTGTGCTGTGTAATCTGCTTTAAGGGACCAGGATCTGTATATATTTTTTGGCGGGTTAACAAACACTTTAAAGCTCTGTTGCTGGATGCACTAGATAACCATCAGAAGTGATCTGTTGCTGCAAAGGGGGTTTCCAATGAACAGATCCAGATATTCTAAGAATAAAAACACACACACACACACACACACACACACACACACACACACACTTGTGTAAATGGGCACACTGTTATGAAATCCCTGAAACTGTTGTAGACTTTATCTTTACGTTACATGAATGTTTTTCCAGGGTGCACCATGTTATGTACTAAATATAGAGAACTTACAAAAGCCCTCTCGACATGTGAAGGGCTGATTTTGATTCCCCCTATAATTGCCACGTTCACTATGACTGCCAAACACAGTACTTACCTCCAACAAATGCATCCCCAGCTCCATTGGTGTCTACTATTTTACCCTGGTCAATCTCTAACACGGGAAATGCCACAACTTCATCCACTGAAAAAAAAAAAAAAATACAGATTACACAGCATGTCATAACATGTGAGCAACTTTTAAGATCCATCATACAACCCCAATTCCCAAAAAGGTGGGGTGCTGTATAAAATCTACATAAAAACAGAATGCAATGATTTACATATCTCATAAGCCTATATTGTATTCACAATAGAAAACACATCAAATATTTAAATTAAAAAAATTTACTAAATTTTTAATTGGTGAAAGGTCTGGACTGCAGGCAGACCAGTGAAGCCATGCTGTTGTCATAGATGCAGTATGCAGTTTAGCTTGGTCCTGCTGAAGTATGCAAGGCCTTCCCTGAAAAGACGCTCTCTGAATGGGAGCATAAAGCTGCTCTAAAACCTGGATATCTTTCAGCACATTCCATACGCACCAATGCACCTCTAGAACAATAAAGGTGCAGGCTTTTGAATGGAATGCTGATAACAAGCTGGAAGTCTAGGGGACATGGTGCCCATAGTGGCCAAAAATTTGATTCATCTCACCACAGAACAGTTTTCCACCAAGAAAAAGTCAATATTAAAAGAGTTTTGCCACAGAAAAGACGGAGGCATTTCTGGACCATGTTCAGATATACATTCTTCTTTGCTTGCTGGAGCTTTACCTTGCATTTTTGGATGGCACGGCAAACTGTTTACAGACAGTGATTGGTGAACCCTTACCCATCTTTATTTCCGAGACACTCAGACTCTAAGATGATCTTATTATACCCACTCATGCTACTGCCCTTTTGCCAATTAATCAAATTACCGTATATACTCGAGTTTTTCAGCACATTTTTTGTGCTGAAAGTGCCCCACTCGGCTTATACTCGAGTCACCTTTTTGCGCCTGATCTCCCGGACTTAAGGGACCCGGTACCGGCCGTCCGTAGGTCCCCTGGACCCGAAACTTGGCACACATGTAGCCCCATTTCTCCTCTACAAGTGTACAAAGTTTGTTGTCTGGGGGACCTACAGCCGGGAAGCACAGATTTTTCAAAGCCGGGCACCCCTTCCATAGACTCCCATGTTAAACGTCAGTCTAGTCATGGACACAGTGAGGCATGGGCACAGTGAGGCATGCAGATGGACACACTAGGCTTATACTCGAGTCAATACGTTTTCCCATTTTTTTGGTGGTAAAAATAGGTGCCTCGGCTTATTATTCGAGTATATACGGTAGTTGCAAAATGTTCATTGAGCTCTTCCTTGTTAGTACCACACTTTGCCAGATTTTTGTTGCTCTGTCCCAAAAAATTTTGAGATGTGTTGCTGCCAACAATTTCAAAATTACCGTATTCTTTTTTTTTTACTCTTAAAAAGGGGTACATTTTATCAGTTTAAATATTTCATACATTTTCTGTTTTCTATTGTGAATAAAATAAGGGTTTATGAGATTTGCAAATAACTGCATTCTGGTTTTATGTAGATTGTCACACAGCGTCCCAAATTTTCTTAAAGTGGGGTTGTATATGTGAGAAGCAATGCAAAAATATGTAAAAAAATAAAACAAAACATTTTATAAAGGGAACATGAATTAGAAAATGGTATCTCATGCATTGTCAATATTGCTGATCAAGATGCAATATACAACGGCTTTAATACTTTTTTTTGCAAAGAGTAAAAGAAAAGGTGAGATCCTGCGTTTTAAGTATAACAGGTATGCACATTGGAAGGGGGGGGGGGGGGGCAGAAAGCGTATTCACAAAATACCTATAATGCACCGATTACTGTGTAAATGTAAACTGTGTAAATGTCACTGATAGGGAAGGGGTTAACACTAGGGGGCGATCAAGGGGTCAAATGTGTTCCCTAGTTAGTGTTTCCAACTGTATGGGGATAGGACTGACTGGGGGAGTAGACACAAACAATAAGTCTCCTCTCCCGACAGAACAGGGATTTGTATGTTTACATATAGAAATCCCCGTGCTGGCTCTCGTGCAAGGGATCGCGTGTGACCGGCGGCGATTGCGCCCACCGGCTACGCACATGCGCCTCTTAAAAGGTAACAACGTACCCATACCTTGTTTTGGGCAGCCGTGCCATTCTGCCGACGTATATCGGCGTGAGCCAATCAGCAAGTGAAAAAATAGGATTTTTGTACTCACCGTAAAATTTGTTTCTCTGACGTCCATGGACTGACACAGCTGGATACTGTAAATGTGTGGGTATATGTCCCTGCTCTCAGGAGAAGATCTAGGCAGAAAGTTAGAAACATACATTCTAGAACAAACCAGAGCTGAACAGCCCCGCCCAGGAGGGCGGTCCCTCCGGACATTACCCTCCCACCTGCAGCTAGCAGCCTCAGTTCGTAACAAAGCAGTACAGACCTTAAAAGGAAGGGTGGGTGCTGTGTCAGTCCATGGACGTCAGAGAAACTGATTTTTCGATGAGTACAAAAATCCTATTTTCTCTTATCGTCCATGGACTGACACAGCTGGATACTGTAAACGTGTGGGACGTCCCAAAGCAGTATCAGAAGGGTGAGAGCAGTAGTAAAAGAACAATCAAAACTTCACTCCAAACAAGCAGAGCTCCTCAACGGAGGAGTTGCAACATTAAACAGCGGCCTGCAATGCTTTGCGGCCGAAGGAAGCATCCGAAGATGCAGCCACATCAACCTTATAAAATCTTGAAAAGGTATGAACGGACGACCAGGTCGCCGCCTTGCACACTTGTGCAACCGACGCTTGATGTCGGAAAGCCCAGGAAGCACCAATTGCCTTGGCGAAATGCGCCGCAACTGGAAAGGGAGGTGCCCGCCCCTTAAGGGCATAGGCCTGTATCGGACGGTCTGCCTGATCCACCTAGAGACGGTGGCAGACGACACCGCTCGGCCCTGTTTTGGACCAGAGAGACACAAACAGTGAATCCGACTTCCGAATGGAAACCGTAGCAGACAGGTACACCCGTAAGGCTTGTACCCATCTTAATGTATGAAGCGCAAACTCTCAGGGATGCGATGGGTGAGGACACAAGGACGGAAGAACAATGTCCTCAAGGTGAAAGGCCGAGACCATCTATTGAAAAGGACGGTCGTGGGCGCAACACCGCCATATCCTTATGGAGGACCAAGTAAGGCGACTTGCAGGACAAGGCCGCCAACTCAGACACCCGTCTAACCGAAGTAATGGCCACTAAGGAGGCCACCTTCTGGGACAAGGTCAAGAGAGGAATCTCTCTATTCTCAAGGAATGTTCTTGGAGAACCGAGATGCATCAAATTCAGATCCCAAGTAGGGAGAGGGGGCTTGACAGGGGGATCAAATGGCGAGCCCCCTGCACAAAAGGTGCTAATCAAGGAATGGCCCGGTAGTGGTCATTGAAAAAGACAGCCCGGGCCGAAATCCGACCCTCAAAAAAGGTATGCAAGGCCAGCTTTTGGGTCACACCACGCTGTAACAGCAAAATCCTGGGAACGGAATACGTCCGAGGACGCCACTCAAGTACCTCGCACATAGCGATGTAAGCCTTCCAGGTACAGTGATATATCTTTCTGGAGGAAGATTCTCGTGCCAACAACATAGAAGAGATGACCGAATCCGAGAGAACTCGGTCCTTCAGCACCTGGCTCTAAACAGCCATGCCATTAAGCCAAGGACTGTAAAGCAGGATGAAGTATGGGATCATGAGACAGAAGGTCCACCCCAATAGGCAGTCGCCAAGGAACGTCTGCGACTAGCCGAAGTAGATCAATGTCGCCGTTCCGGAGCAATGAGGATCACCGGAATGGCCTCAGCCCCTACTCTGCGAAGCAGGCAAGGCAACAACAGTAGCGGAGGGTAAGCATATATCAGGCGATACTGCCCCCACGGGCTTCCAACGCGTCTGCCCAGGGGTCCAATGACCTGGCCACGATCTTGCCACCTTACGAGTGAGTCGAGAGGCCATAAAGGTCCACATCCGGTGCCCCACCTCCGGTAAAGGAGGTGAAACACCTCCGGATGCAAGGACCCTTCCCCTGCAATGCTCACGGCCGACAGGACCGTCTTGCAGCGAGATGTATGAAAATCCCAAAGAGACTCCGCAATGTTTTGGAGAAGAGAGGCCACCGGTGTACAGGGTGCCTCAACTGTTGGCCAATAAAGGCAACTTGACAGAGCTTCCTTAGAAACTCAGTCAGAGGACCAGTACCTCAGCCTCCACAGGTGGCGCAAACCCACCACGGGCACAGAGACCCTGAAGGCTAAAGCAGTTGCAGTGCACCTGCTAGTCGACTGATAGATGAAGCAGAGGCTTTTGCCCAGTCATTGAGCTACAGAAACGCCAGAGACACAGCCACTAACGGGCGTAACGCTAACCTCAGCCTGGCGAACACAGTCCAAGCCAGTGCTTCTGATCACCACTGAAAACAGGTGGAAAGTGGTACCCCTGAAACCAGGGATCCTTATGACAATGCTCCATCCAGCAGCTACCCATAGATAAGTGCTGATTGTACAAACATATAGTTTATACTATGTATTGTGTCAAACGTGCAAATAGAGTGTGGGAGGAAACCCAGCCACAAAGAGCATAATACAACCACATACGGCGTATTTAGTTTAGTATGTGTGGATAAACCTATTAAACACGTTTATACTGTGCCAGCGACGAAGGCGCGCACATCAATCGGGGCTTGGACGTAAACCAGCCACGCAGATTGCGTACACAACCGTGTAGGTATGTTAGCCTGCGAATAAACAAATTGCACATGTTTACACTGTGCATAGCGCTGAAAATACGCACACCATTGGAGCGCTGGGGAGAAACCAGAGCACCCGGATGATACCCACGCAGACTGCATACGCATAACGTGTAGGTATTATAGTATGTGTGCTAAACATTTTGCACAAGCCTATGTGTGCATAACACCGAAGGCGCGCACACCGTTGGCACGTGGGAGGAACCAAAGTACCCCACGCATACCCAGAGAATGCAATACCTACAACTATTGTGAACGTATTTAGTGTTGTGTATAAACATAATGTGTATGCTTACACCGTGTATTGCACCAAAGGCACGCATGTCATGGAGCGTGGGCGGAAACCCGGAGGAAACCCATGCAGACTGCACAGACATACCGGGTACCGTACATACCATGTTAGTATGTGGATATCAAATCGCACAAATTTAGGCTGTGCATAGTGCCAAAGCGCCCATACCAATGGAGTGTGGGAGGGAACCGGAGTACCCGGAGGAAACCCACACAGACTGCATACAAATACCGTGTAGGTATTATAGCATGCGTGATAAACATTGAACATGTTTAACTGTGCAGAGGGCCAAAGGCCTACACACCGTCAGCGTGTGGGAGGAAACCGGAACACCCGGAAGAACCCCACGCAGACAGCACACAGATACCGTGTAGGAATGATAGCATGTGAATAAACATACTGCACATGTTTATGCTGTGCATTTCCATTGGAGCGGGGGGGAACCGGAGTACCCGGAGGAACCCCGCGCAAACAGTATACCCATACTGTAAATATGTACAGTATGTGCAATAAACATATTGACCATGTCTATACTGTGCAGAGAGCCGAAGCGCACATACCATGAGAGCGCAGGAGGACACCGGAGCCCCCGGCGGAAACCCGCGCCGACCCAGAGAGTATAATACATACATATATTGTGAATGTATCTAGAGTCATGCATAAACATATTTTGTACGTTTATATCATGTATGGCACTGAAACACAGCATTGGAACGTGGGGGGACACCCACGCAGACAGAGACCAAAAACACATACATACACTGTGAATGTATGCAGTGTAGAGGTAAGGGATGAGTTTAAATTATGGCGCAGTGGCGCATAATCTTCTCTGTATCATTCCAACCTGCTTGACTGTGCTGCCGAAGCAGCATGCAGGCAACAGGTAACCTCTGATCCTCAGACCGTGTGTCTGTCAGAGCTCAGAGCGTTCCCCAGGAAATGGCGGGAAACCACAGGTGCAGAGACCCTGTTGTTGCCTCAGGACATCACACAGAAGGCTCACAGGGACTAGAGACATAAAATTAATAAAGTCTCTCCAACCCCCCCCCCCCCACCATGCTGCACCGACCAGGTGGAGGGAAACACTGTGTACCACTGTATCATCCATGCTGCTCTCGACGCAGCGTGTGACGAAAACAGTGAGGAAGCTGTGTAAAAGAAAGGCATGAAGGAACCAAGGGAAACAGCGTCCACCTGAAGTACCACAGCCACAGCACCCAGCTTGAGAGTGTTCCTCACATCATTAATGAGTTCACTTACAAGCGCCCTGTCATTCACTGACACAGAACTGGAGTCTTCCTCATAAGGGAATGTCCTGTTCATAAACATTAAAATATTCAGAGCTAGGGTCCTGAACACAGTAGCTAGGCCCATATCTGAATCAGAGCACTCCTTCACTAAAGATTTTTGTGGGGAGAGGGGGCTTATAGCTCCCTTCGCTCGCACACCGCTTCCATTCTGACAAGGAATGATTCCAGGACTGCCGACAACTGGTCCATAAGGACCGCAGGTGCAGGAAACATATGAACATGTTTAATTGTGCAGCACTGCCAGTTGCCCCAGGCAAGTGTGGAGAAGCAGGTGTATCAGACTCCATATCGCCACCCTCTGAGACCTTATACACTACTACAGTGAATATACAGTCCACCCACTGGCTACGCTGAGGCCGAGGAGGGGATACCCGGAGGAATCACCAACCCTTAAGGACCGCCCAGTCCTGCTGAAGAAACCGCGCTGTGAGCCTGAGGAGAGTGAAGAATCTGTGAGGAGATTTGCGCCGCCGCTAGAGGCCGAAACCGAAAGTAAATGCGCGGCGGCTACAAGAAAAAGGTCGCCGGCCACAGCTATAACTACGCCATTGAACCACGCCAAGATGGCCACCAAGCGCGAAATTCAAAGGCAAACAGCGCTAATGGCGCACGCAATAATCACCTCACACACCAGGAAAACTGACCTTCACCCCAGAGCCCACTACAGACATGAGCGGCTCAGCCAGGCCAGAGTGACCCCCAAGCACAGCATCGGTACAGGGTGCAGAGAGCAGCATAACAGGGGGGAGACAGGGAGAAACCCCCCATATAAAGAAACACACCCAGCATGTACTCACCTGCAGTAAGGAGAGACTACTTACCCGTCCCTTTCAGGGACCCACTGGCTTGTTTCAGACAGACCTATCACAGAGCAGTACTGCGTAGCTGTCGGCCCGGTCCACCGCGAGAGATACAGTCAGTCAGGTACTGTTCAATCTTGAGAGGACCGCGGGAGCTAAAAGCAACCCGGCCACCCCTGGAGTCATGGGGCATGTTGTGAACTGAGTCTCACGCACACACAGCGAGGATCAGCACACTCGATGGTCGGACAGGGAAGACTACAAGGATACCAGTGTACCCAACCTGTTGCCCAGCCGACAGTTGATTGAAGGTCTCAAAAATAAAATTCCAAAAAGGAATAAAATTTAAAAGTAAAATCTTCCAGGAGACTGGCTCCTGAGAGAGCCACGTCTTCTTCTGCTAGGCAGAAAAAAACTGAGGCTGCTAGCTGCAGGTGGGAGGGTAATGTCCGGAGGGACCGCCCCCCTGGGCGGGGCTGTTCAGCTCTGGTATGTTCTAGAATGTATGTTTCTAACATCTAACATTCTGCCTAGATCTTCTCCTGCGAGCAGGGACATATACCCACAGGTTTACAGTATCCAGCTGTGTCAGTCCATGGACGATAAGAGAAACAGCAATATCACCAGCGCTAAAATTAGCAGACGTGTGTGGGAATATTATAAAACATCATGGAGTGGGAGTAGAAATCAAAAAAAGAAGGATGTAAACCCAGAGCTGCTGGATGGGAATCGTACCCGGAAACTACGAATATACACAAACATCTATACACTGTTATCCAGCGCTCATGGGACACACAATACAGACTGTCTTTTGGTGGTTGTTAAAACGTTTTCCGTTTATTCAACCACAAGTAAAATCCAGTCCTGAAATGGACACCAGTTTGAAAGACAGAACACTTGCAATAACACCTACGATCCCTTGAGCAAGGAGCGGCTGACCGTTCCAAATGCAAGTCAATAATCACATAGACTGGATGGAATAGAAGGCTGCCGCCAATACCTTTAGCAGATTGTCACACAGGGAACATGCGAGCCAGCATGTGGAGGGCCATCCAACACGAGGGATGCGGAATCTAAAGCTGCATCAGCAGAAGGGAACCAGAAAACTCTGTACCCGTCTAGGTGGATGACGTCAATCCCGCTGCGACAACGACCCTAAGTGTGGAGAAACAGCCGTAAAATAGAATTAGGGCGCCGTAGAGCGCTCCTTCACTCTGGATAAGGACTCACTGCTGCTCTCTAGTGGGGATGGCTGAGGTATCAGCCCACTGAAGTGTCTCCCAAATTCACGGATCGGCTAGGGGCCAACTGAGGGCACTGTCATGAAGCCAATTCAACCATTGATGTGCTCCTAGACAAGGATAGATTGCGGTGAATGTTCAAGTGTGTGTGTAAGGGTTGCCTTGACGACGCGTTTCCTGGGTGGGTGCCTCATTCCTTGACTAATAAAGCGCATGCGCGCAAAACGCGTCGTCAAGGACATTAACAGTTGAATTGGCTTCATGACAGTGCCCTCCGTTGGCCCCTAGCCGATCTGTTTATTTGGGAGACACTTCAGTGGGCTGATTCCTCAGCCATCCCCACTAGAGAGCAGCAGTGAGTCATCTGGAGTGAAGGAGCGCTCTACGGCGCACTAATTCTATTTTGCGGCTGTTTCTCCAGACTTCAGGTCGGTGTCGCAGCGGGATTGACGTCATCCACCTAGACTGTACAGGTCTAGGTGGATGACGACAAGGTATTGGCAGCAGCCTTCTATTCCTTCCAGGCTATGTGATTATTGACTTATATTTGGAACCGTCAGCCCCTCCTTGCTCAAGGGATCATAGGTGTTATTGCAAGTGTTCTGTCTTTCAAACTGGTGTCCATTTCAGGACTGGATTTTACTTACTTGTGGTTGAATAAACGGAAAACTTTTTAACAACCACCAAAAGACAGTCTGTATTGTGTGTCCCATGAGCGCTGGATAACAGTGTATAGATGTCCGATCAGCAAGTGGTTAACGCACTGGTGCCACATCAGATTTAAAGCGGTATTAAATCCAAAAGTAAAAAATTTATTATATTGCATAATATGTATATTGCAGCTTACCAATTATTAGATGTGGTTGCTGCATGTTTTCTTTTTAAGCTTTCTTTCCTATATTGGTGATCTGTTTTTCAACAGAACAAGCTGTTCTGCAGATGTAGCAATTACAGTGTTGAGACAAAACCTTTACTACCGACAGGGATTCTTACAATGATCAACTTTCATTTATGTAAACCAAAAAGAAAAAAACTGCTTATAAAGTGTTAGCTGGAGTTCAGTTTCAAATCTTCAAATAAAAATCACATGGTTCGTCAAATTTGCCCCTTTTTAAATTAATTGTTTAGCCTTTTTGCCTTAGTCACAACCTAGGTTTGTCTGAGGCATGTTTAAAATTGACTGACCACCTATTGACTACGTATGCTGGAAGTTTGGTCCAAGCTTCAAATACTGTTTCAGTAAAATACTTTAAGTTTATTTTTGAGGTTTGCTTCTGCTCGCTTGAAGTGATGTTCCAATGTTCTTGATCTTAGCTTTATACTGGAAATACAGTTCTGCTGAATCTTATTCAACTTTGCAAGGGTTCAATCATGCTCCTCCTTTCCTCAAGATTGTACACAGTTCATGCAGTCTCTCCTGACATATTTTATCCCTTTCACCATTTTGTTGCCCTTCACTGAGAGGCTGAGCTAGATGCCGGTCAAAGCATCTGGGTGGATCTCTGACAGAGAACAAAGTGCACTCCTGCAATCCATAGGAGGAGTAGGGCCAAAGCTTTTCTTTGGCCATACTTATCTTCCGGATCACAGGAGTGTATGCACGTGTGTTAATGTCAGGATCCACCCAGATGCCAGATTGGCAGCTGGCCAAGTCTTAATGCACCACTGAGAGCTTGAGTCAGCCGCTCCCACCATCTCTAGCCTGACGCTCCAGTGATCGCTGGAAGGGCAGAGTAGACGGACAAGTCATCGCTCTTTGCTCAGTAAAGACCAAGAACTGAGCGATCAGCAGACATGTTATTGCTCAGTTCTCTGGCTTAGAGCTGGCGGGGGGACAGCTGCAGCAGGGAGCTGAATATCAAAGTTTGTGTTTTAATTATGCCCACACTTCTCCTTTAACACTTGCTAAGAATTGTAGTTGATAAATATGGACCTAATTTTCTTCTTTTTTTTCTTCTAAATTCTCATAATTAAAGCTTGTAAGAAATTCTATTTCATAAGCAACTTACCAAATCTTTGCACCAATAACTTCTCATGAAGCTATGTGGTAAACACAGGATGGAACACAGCAGAACAGAAACTAATGCTTTACTCTTACTTTAATGCTTGCACACAGCTCTGTAGCTTGATTAGCAGCAAACTACAACAACAAAGAATGTTATGTGTAGAAAATATTTAGCACTTCTAGCAGGAACCACTGTATAACTGTGTTCACGCAAGTAATACAGACTTCATGTTCCAGCCATAACACATAACAAATGTATATACAAACACACTACCCACATGTTACATGTTTACTACGGTAGTAGTGGCCCCTTCTCCGCTTCTTATGTTGTGCAGCAACCAGTCGGGAATTTTTGAAAGCAGCTGGCCTGTCAGAACACAGTGAATTTCAGGGTGAAGCAAGATTGGGAGCTGAGAGGTGCCAGGACAGCCCCACTCGTTATGGGCACTGCTCTGTTCATTATCATGTCAATGGAGTCTGAGCCGACCAGACAAAGCAGGGTTATGAGAACCTCCCAGAGCATCCTGACTCAATCAAGCGACAATATTTCTTACAAGAGCATCTGTAACACAGACCTGATTACATGGGGCCTGCTTAGGGTTGTTCTGAAGGGATGCGGATATTTGAGCAGGTCAACAAGTAAAAAACAGCAAGGAAGTGCAGCGATGACATAGGTTCACAGAACGAGGATAATTTTAGCCTCATCATTTTCATTTGCAGAAGAGTCAGTTATTGCCAAATTTCATTCGCTTGTTTCCATGTTCTGGACAGGCATTTAAACAGCAGTTACAATTATACTAAAAGTGTATGAAATTGTAAAAATATCAGCACCAATATAGCTCAACGAAGTAGTAAGGTAGTAAGTGGTAAGGAAATTTCCTTTTAATAAAACGTTGACACACTAAATGCATAAGTTTACATGTAGCATTAGGATTTGAAGCGAGCCTCAGGTTCCACAACAAAGAAACAGTTTTTTTTGGAGGTAGTGACCGGTGCCAATCCAAATCGTATACTTCCAGTAATCTCTGGTGATGGTTGTGTGCTTCTAGTACAAGCAATGTTAATGATCTCTACAAGTGTATGCTGGGTTTAGGGAGGCAACCTGGGAGGATTAAAGTGGTTCTAAAGTCAAATCGTTTTTTTACCTTGAAGGAATTGTAAAGGTTTTTTTTATGTTAGTATACGATGTGGATTAGGGGTTTTCTGGGGCACAGGTCACCACTTCCAAATAAATTTGCTGCTCTTAGGAAAAAACATTGTTTCTTTGTTGTGGAACCTGAGGCTTGCCTCCCAGCACCCCCCTAATCACTTACCTGAGCCCCATATCTCTCCAGTGATGTCCTCCTGATCGGCGGAGACAGCAGCGGCGCCATTGGCTCCCTTGGCTGTCAAAGTCAGTCAGCCAATCAGGGGATAGAGGGGGCAGGGCCGGGGCTCTGTGTCTAAATGGACACACAGAGCTGTGACTTGGCTCCAGTGCCCCCATAGGAAACTGCTGACTGCGGGGGCACTCAATAGGGGGAGGGGAGGGAGTGGCAGGAGCAGCAAAGAGGGACCCAAGATGAGGAGGATCTAAGCTGCTCTGCGCAAAAGCAACTGCACAGAGGAGGTAGGTATAACATGTTTTTTTTTTTTAACAAAGACTTTACAATCACTTTAATGCATTGCTGTTTCCAACCCCCCCCCCCCCCACCCATCCTAAATACTTACCAGAGTCCTGTATCCATCCCGCACTGTGCTTGTCTGTAGGTTTTTACTCTCCCCTCTCTCACAGGCTTGGCTGAGAGCAGCGGAAGCCATTGGCTAAAGCGTTTGTTACCCCAACACTTCATATTCCTGATATGTGCCTGCTGTACCATGTACTTGTATGAGAAAGTATCTGTATTGCTTCCTTTATGTGAAATACCTGATGTTCCTGCCAGTCCCTCTGCTTTCCTATTAAAAACTGACCACACGAAGCAGGAGAGCAAATCATGGTCAGTTCTCTAGCTATGCTGGGAACTCCGTATGCTCTCCTCCAATGATTAGACTTGTCCTGACATGCCTCCGCTGCACAGACAGTCACTGAGAAGCTCAGTGTACTGCTGCTTCTCCTCCCACCAGCTTTTATGCAGCTAAGAACAGAGGGCATGTGATACGCGAAAGGTATTTATGAATTGTTTTTTTTTCTTCTATCCATAAAATAATGTTTTGCCTTTCATTTCCATTTTAAACTGAATGTGAGCTGTTTTATAAGGTGATTGTTTACAATTCACTTTAATTTCTAAATACAAATATTACCAGGCATGGTGTGATGCCACCTCTTAGCATTATTTTGGCTAGTTCATGTTAAAATTTAACTCAGGGGAAGCAGCCAAATACACCAAATAGATATATGGGAGACGTATGAACTACAAAAGAATTTCAAATATTCAGCCCATTTTGCGATCCAGATAGCATAGCCACACCCTCCATTCCAAGGCATGGAGCAGCATAGCTTGGTCAAGGACATCTGGGTCAAAATACAGTTCCAGCCCGCTGTCTGGTTGGCAGAACAGCAGCAGCACACCAAGGAGGTCATCCCACACTGTTTTTGCAGACTTGTTCACTGTCTGGAGTAAATTTTGGTGTACAGGACACCGATAGAGACCAATTCAGTTACCTACACTAATTGCCTACATATTACTAGATACCTGTATTAACTGGTGTTTTTTTTTATCCGTTCAACCTTAAGTTAATTTATATTGTTTCTAGAACAAGACTGGATTGGTAAATATTTAAACCTTTTGTCCATACTAGGAAAATAAATGGTTTCAATATATATGACTGTAAAATTGCAGAAGCCCAGAAACAGCTGGTAATTCACTTCACTATTTGTAATAAGTATGACATTGGAGAACCTGCAAGAATGTATGGAAAGGATAGAAAGAAACAGATGAAATCTGATACTTGCCTAACAGAACTAACAGCAAAAAGGCAGTGCGCATTGTATACAAACTCAAAGCAAGACAGAGAGAAGAGGTTTTTCTCATCAGCCGACTTCATTCTGATGTGCTATTTAAGCAGACCAAGTCTAGTATTTTTTTTGGGATATAGCAACGAACACATTAGCTATGTATCCCATTACCTTATCTCTCCTCCATTCAAGTCATCTTACTACAATCCCACAATGCATCGCAACCTGTGAATGGGTGGAGCATTTGAATGACAGGATTCCACCACCCATTCACAGGACACAGTGCATTGTGGGATTTAGGATGATTTAATAGTAGGGCTGTGGAAATTAACTATTAATTCCTCGATTAATCGATTAATTGCTTTGATCGATCAAAATTCGATCAAAATTCTTTGGGCTTGCCGTGTCCATCTGAATGGCTCCTTTGCTGTGCCTTCATATCTGCATGCCGGCAGGACCTTACTATCTGCCACACGCAAGGGCTGTTACATTTCCCTCTATCACTTCCCTCTATCAACCTGGGATTCTACAGCCATCCACTGGGAGTTGTGATAGTTCCCTTCACAGGACATCTACATGCCGACGGACTGATGTTAGCCCCTTCTCATCTGGATTCAGCAGTGGTATCGTTGTACACATTTTTATACCAGTATCATACTTAGATACATGTTTTTATGACTGCTTTTGCTACCATAGATTTTATCTCCAGTGCAATATTTATTTTGTTACCTACTTGAAGACTATAAAAGTTTTAATGCTATTCCCATCGAGCGCTGCCTTTGTGTGTTTTTTGTATCCTGCTATCGATTTTTCCAGTGGTTGGTAGCTGCACTGGGAATCCACCTGCAAGGAGATCAGCTAAAAGTAGTTGGATATCTATGTGCGTTATAATTAATCGAAATTAGTCGATTAATCGATTTAAAAAAAAAAAATCGATTAATCGAACACGAAAATTGTAATCAGTAACAGCCCTATTTAATAGCACTGGAAATAACTACGGAGGATGGTATCTGATGGCTGTGAGGAGGCAGAGGGGAATTGTAGCACAAGCAGACACCTGCAGATAACGCTGGGATAAACTATTGTGTATGGTGCACTCCTGTCAACATGTTCCTATATCAGCACATGTTCATGCAGCAGACCTATGTAGCTCCTAGCGTTGTCCCTACCATTAAAAAGAGTAGGGAATTAAAGGGGATTGATACCTTTTCAAATTCAGGTACTTACAATAGTTGCATTGAAAATAAATTGAAAGTGATTGTAAAGTCTCTTAATAAAAAAAAATTAAAAAATCATGTTTCACTCATCTCCTCTGTGCAGTGGATTTGCACAGGGCAGCCTGGATCCTCCTATTCTTGGGTCCCTCTTTGCTGCTCCTGGGCACCCCCCCCCTCATCTGTTGAGTGCCCCACAGCAAGCGGCTTGCTACGGGGGCACCCGAGCTGCAGCTCCATGTGTCCATTCAACACGGAGCTGCGGTTGGCCCCCCCCCATCCGATTGGTTGCCCGATATTGATTGACAGCAGCGGGAGCCAACGGCGCCACTGCTGTGTCTCCGCCAATCAGGAGGGAGAGTCCTGGATGGCCGTAGGACTTGTGGATATCGCTGGATAGAGATGGGGCTCAGGTAAGTATTACTATTAGAAGGACTGCTGCACACAGTTAAAAGGACTTTACAACCAACTTAACTATCTAAATCTTTTTTCAAACAGGTGAGGTGCCTATCCTCTTAAACCTCACTCACTGCTGTATTTTGTGCCTGAGGAGGCTGCTTGCCACAGTCTCCTAAAATTTCAAAGCAAGCAAAGTCATTTCTTGTGAAGGTAGAGGCTAGTGTCACTCAGGTACTTCCCCTGTACTTAAGAGGACTACATTGTCAATGACAGCCAGGCTGAGGAGGAAGTAATTCTAATTCAAGACTCGCCTGTCTTGTGGTAAGCCTCAGCTCTCCCTTTCCTCACCACTGTCCACATTTCTCCCATAAACCTGCGTCAACTTATTTTTAGCCTAAGAGACAGCCCACAAGTGGACAAGGCTGATGGGAATGTTTGTGTGGCTAGACCTTGTTTGGCTAAAAGTTACAAAAGCAATGTAGAATTCCTTGAGGATGTGTCATTAGCTGAACATGCACAGATACAGAAAAGAAAACATTCATGATGTCACAAGTAAAGAAAAGATGAATAACTACACAAAAGCATGAAGCATGCTCAGAGCAGTGGGGAAAAATGAGCGATCAGCAGTGTTTGTTTGCTCAGTTCTCACCCTTGGAGGCAGCAACGCATCAAGCTTTTGTACGTGAGCTAGAATGTAAAATACACAATGTGACAGGAGTCACTTTGGGTGGGGGGCCCGTGGAACCCAGCTTACCTTAGAGAGGTCAGGAAATTCCTTGTTAAGCTTACCAGGCCTCTCTTATGTGCAAGTCACCCTGTGTCTAATAGGGGCACAGGGTGACCGAGAAGCCACACTTCTTCCAGCTGGGCCTATGGGGTTAATGCTGGTCACCAACGCTACCCCACCCTCTTTACTGTGTGTATTATGCATGTTCCAAGCATGAAAACCAGAGGTAAAGTAGGAAAGGGGAAGTTTCCTTAAGTGTCCTTCCCACTGACAAAGTTGGCTGCTCACCCAGTTTTTGTTTATAAAACATTTGTTGAAAAGTTTGAATGTACCTGTGCCTCATGTTATTGGATGTAAAGTTGACCCTGCCATGTGTCCCTATGCCAACGAGGGGGGGGGGGGGGGGGAATGTGTACAGGGATATATACTTGTGTCTGTTATTCAATAAAAAAGTCTTATGCTTTTACCCACCCTACACTGAGTTACGGCTAGTGACTGGGTGGGCTAAGGGATCTTGGATCGTGCTGATACCAGGCAAGGAAAGCTTATGCAGTAAACATACTCCTCAGAAGCACGGGGGTCCATCACGCAGAAAATAGACCAGAAATATAGCAAGTATTTGAAGGTCTCAAAACAATTAGAAACTTTGTACACATTAATCTTGTTAGAAATTACAGATCCCTGAAGTTAATGGCATGCATGAAGATATTCCAAGTAGACTAAAGCTCACAATACAGTATACAATTGTCGTATTCAATTTGCTTTAGCTTTACCTTCAACTATGTAGTGCAAGGGCCTGCCTGATTGCATACAATTTGACCTCATATTATATGGTTTTGGTAAATTTTAAGGAAATCTGTACAAGAATATTGTATAATGTACGGACAGCGTAAGAAGCTGCTTCATTCAAAGTAGAGAAAAGAAAATAGGTAAAAAAAGTGCAGTTGTCCGAAGCGATATCAAATCAGGATTCTGGCTTTATTTTTTTCCCAATAAAATGAAAAGGTAAAACCTGACTGGCTGCGAACATGAAAAACATCACCTTTGTCTCATTTTCTTTTCTCCTATTTAAATAGTCCTAAGAAGAAAAATGGGAAGCCACTTATAAGAAATGGAAGAAACACATACTTGTTAATCTTGCCAACTCTTTATTTAAACCAGGTCTAGACAAACAAAGAATTCTGTGACTGTTTTAAACATTATGATATATTTCACAAAACTACAGGAAGAAAATCTGGTAGTTGTACTCAATTGTATGTTTTTTTAAGTTTATTTTTCCAGGTTCATTGGGCACAGAGAAACAGGCTAACTATGCATAAATTTGATCCTGCAAGATCATGTTTTAGTTATTGCACATCTTTCGCTCTATAGTCTTTGTTAAAGTGAATGAGTAATCAGAGGTACTACCCTTTACTCATTCACATAGGGAAAGGAGTGGATATCTGGGAGTTAATCTTAAAAGGTGGTTTTCAGATTCTGATAGGTTCCCTGTCTGCAGACCCCCACAGCCACCAGGCCAGGGTCGTGGTAAAGCGGCCCTTGTTCTCATCAACATGGGGACAATGTGCTTTGCCAGGGAACTGTTGATGGGATGTGGCCTGATGCGATTCAGGGAAAGGGGTGCACGCTTGCCTCCCTTTTCTGACTAGGCTGCATGCTTGTACAAAGGATTGGGATTTTTTGGGGGGGGAACCCCAGGCTGCTCAATATTAAATATTTTGCTGAGGGATCCCATTTTAAAGGTATACTAAATTTTAAGCTAAATTTTGAGATATATATATATATAGATAGATAGATAGATAGATAGATGGATAAACACAACATACCTAAAAATGCAGAGCAGCATACATAAAAATCCATGCAGATGCGCGTTACTACATATGCATTTTCAATGAATCACAGAGAGTCTTTATGTGCAGTATGGAGTGAAAAGACCCTTCCTGATGGAACATTGTATCACATAGACCCGATTCACACTAGCCAGTATAGGAACACGCAATGTTTTCCCATGTGAGCAGCTGTCCGTGCGAGCTCCGGCAGGTAGTAGTGCAATACAGGTCCCAGTGCATCACACTGCTTGCTTTTCTTTCCAACTTTATCTGAAGTGTCACATAGTAACACTTCATTCATGTATTTGCACAGTAGCACAATGCCATTCAGTACGCAGCGGAAATATGCAGACATGATGCACATCACCCCAGCGGTGTGTTGTAAACAGGGTATATAGAAACGATTGTCTTTGTACCCTAGTGGGGACCCGCCTTTATCCAGTGCAGAGCAACGCAAGTCACCACACACAATGTGAACAAGACGTTCGGAATTATGTCCATAAGTAATATTTTGTAGAGAGGTTTTTAATTTTAGTACTCAACTGTTGAAATAAAGTATTTTGTATTGTAATGAACTCTTATATAGGGCCTGAAAATCTCACTTTTGAGTCTTCTAGTATTCGGTTAGTCAAAAAAAGAAACAATGGATGACAAAATACATCTTTAATTTCATTAAAGAGAAATAAAATCGTCCATTTAAAAAAAATTGCTAGCAGATATGGATATATGGTGAAAGAGTATTTTTTTGCCATAAAATCTCTTCCCCTGCCTGCCACCACCTTTTTACCAATTTGACAGCCATGTGTATCTCAACAGACAATTCTGGTGTCTTTACAGTACTGGAATGCAGAAACTCCAGTGCACATGCGTGGAATTTACATCCTCTTGGTCAATTAAATTGGTCAATTGTGGAAGACGACCAGGAGAAGAATCGGCAACTGACCAATGTGGACATCACATCACTGGGTAAGGGCGCTTTGCAAGGTGAATGTGCCACAATTTCAAATATGCTGTGCATACTTGCACATAATAGTTAAAACCCACCATGATTCAGACTTAATGGTTTGCATTAATGGCTCATTCACACTAGCCTCATAGAGCTGTTTTGCCCAGCACAATGCCAATGAAAATGTACATTTTGACAAATTTTAGTTCATGCACGGCATCACAAAAACTGTATGGCACAGGGTTTAAAGTATTGGGGTATCTGAGTTATATTCTTAAAATAACCAACATCGGTAAATGTCTTTAATATATGTACTTTTTACATTCTTTTTAAAGCGGTTGTAAAACCCCCCCCCCCCCCCCCCACCTGTAAAAGCAAAAAGGCATAATGTGCCAGTATGCATCGCATACTAGCAGCACATTAGTTGAAACTTGCCTAAAAAAAAAAAAAAAAAAAGCTCTCCAGCGATGCGATGTAATCACTGGAGACCGCGTCCATCTTCACCCGATCTTACTTCTGGGTTTTCGGACTCGGGCTCTGTGACTGGCCTGAGCTGCAATGATGCCACTCGCGCCACGTGGGAGCCGCTGGTCACAGCACAGGGCCCTAAATAAACGGCACAAGCTGATGTTCCTTCAGAGCGCATGCGCCAGTGATTTAACTGGCTGCATGTACAGTGAATATCTCCTAAATGGTGCATGTTTAGGAGATATTTACACTATCTATAGGTAAAGCCTTATTATAGAAAGAAAACAGGAAGCGCCGCCCTAAGTGTAGTATTAAGATGTACAATTCACAAGATTAGAAACATTCACAGAAGCAAGGTGTAAAATTATGCTCATCTGGTGCTTGAGGGAGCCTATGCCGGCCATCTCACGGGCATCGCGCTGCTTGCGGGAACTACACCTGCAGATCTGCAACATCTACATCTGTGGTCCCCGCTAGCAGCATGATGCCTGTGAGATGGATGGGATAGGCTCCCTCAAGCACCAGATGAGCATAATTTTACACCTTGCCTGTTTCTAATCTTGTGAATATTTGTACATCTCATTACTACACTTAAGGCGCTTCCGGCTTCCTTTCTACATTCAATTCACAGAGTCTGGCTTTTCTCTGATAGCTGCCACCTTTATTTTATATCTTTTCCCATTGGACTTACGGACTTTTATTCTCTCCCCCCCTTCCCCCTCCCTCCAATCACAGTTTAGTTATTAAAATTTGCACTTATCCCATTGTTTATGTGCCCAATTTTATTATCCACAGGGTTTCATTGTACATTGTGTATGTTTTTTTCCTCTATTTTGTTTGTTGTGCCGGACCATTTTCTCGCCTTTCTGTGAAAAGCCTTATTATAGGCTTACCTGTAGGTAAAACTTAAAGCTGGAATTTTACTTCCTCCTTAACTTGGCAATACGGTCATCCTTTTCTTTAGAGCAAATTTGTCATGACCCTGTAATATTTAGTCCGAATGTATAACAAAAACTACCTTTTAGACCCCTTCCACACTGGGGCGGGGGGCGTTAGCGGTAAGGCGCTGCTAGTTTTAGCGGCGCTTCACCGCTGTTATAGCGGTGCTATTCGTCCGCTAGCGGGGCGCTTTTAAGCCCCGCTAGCGGCCAAGGAAATGGTTAATATCGCCGCTGCCAAAGCACTTTCCAGGCACTTCGGCATCGGTGCCCATTTATTTCAATGGGCAGGCGCAGTGGAGAATCGGTTTATACACCTCTCGCACTGCCCCAAAGATGCTGCTTGCAGGACTTTTTTTCCTGTCCTGCAAGCGCACACCCCCAGTGAGAAAGCACTTGTGCTTTCACACTTGGGCTGCAGAAGTTTACAGGCACTTTTCAGGCGCTATTTTTAGTGGCAAAAAACGCCTGTTAAAACGCATCAGTGTGAAAGTAGCCTTAGTGAAAAAGGATTGTCAAAACTAGTGATGAGCCAAACACCCCCCCCCCCCCGGTTCGGTTCGCACCAGAACCTGCGAACGGACCGAACGTTTGCACGAACATTAGAACCCTATTAAATACAATGGACGAACGTTCAAAATCTAAAGTGCTAATGATAACGGCTAATATGCATGTTATTGACCTAAAAAGGGTTTGGGGCCCGGGTTCTGCCCCAAGGGACATGTATCAATGCAAAAATAAGTTTTAAAAACGTCCGGTTTTTCTGGAGCAGTCATTTTATTGATGCATAAAGTGAAAAAAAAAAAGTGAAATATTCCTTTAAATATCGTACCTGGGGGGTGTCTAAAGTATGCCTGTGAAGTGGCACGTGTTTCCCGTGTTTAGAACTGCCCCTGCACAAAATGAAATTTGTAAAGGAAAAAAAGCCATTTAAAACTGCTTGCGGCTTTAATGTCATGTCTTGTCCTGGCATGGCTACCCCATCACCCCCCCCCCCCCCACCCCAGCCTATTACCAGCCCCTTTGGGTCTTGTATGGATATTAAGGGGAACCCTGCACCCAAAATAAAACCCTATACCTAAAACCCTATATACTCTGAACAGCAGTATACAGGCGGTGCAAACAAAACAGGGACTGTAGTTTTGTTCTTAAGTAGAATCTGTTTGTAATTTGGAACAGGTAAATTTTTAAGTGTAGCTGCAGCCAAAAAAAATCAATTTTTAAGCTTTTTGGAGAACATAGGGAAGGGTTATCACACCTGTAACATTTGTTTTGCTGTCTGTGCACCTGTTCAGAACATTTCACATTATTGAAACAAGGATTGGTGATAAAGCATGTGTGGAGAAGATACACCCTTTTCCCATATTAACTCTTACAGGAGAGAATTTCCCTTCCTTGATTTTCATCTCACTTCCTGTGGTCTCCTCCCGTTTCTAAGTAGGAGTCATTTGTAAGTTGGATATTTGAAAGTAGGGGCCTGCCGTATATACTCTGCAGAAATTTTCCCCTTAGATGTTGCCACAACACTGTAAGCCCTCACAGTTACTCTTGGTGGGCGCTGGAACGCCCTGCTGTGAACTATTATATCAGGAATTGTAATTACATGCCATTGTTGAACAGTGGTAGGAAAAATTGGGCCTTTGGTGGTGTTGCCACAACACTGTAAGCCCTCACAGTTACTCTTGGTGGGTGCAGGAATGGGCCCTGCTGTGAATTATTAGATCAAGAATTGTAATTACACGCCCCTGTTAAACAGGGGCTGAAAAATTGGGCCTTAGGCACTGGTGCCACAACACTGCAACCCCTCACAGATACTGTACTTGGAGCACAGCAATGAGCCCTGTTGCAAAGTATTGCATCAAAAATTGTAATTACACGCCCCTGTTAAACAGGGGCTGAAAAATTGGGCCTTAGGCACTGGTGCCACGACACTGCAACCTCTCCCAGATACTCTAGTTGGAGTGCAGGAATGAGCCCTGCTGCAAAAAAAATTGGGCCTTAGCCACTGGTGGCGGCACCGGGAAACAAAAATGTTCTTCAAAGTTATCATCAGGATCATTGAGGAGGAAGAGGATAGTCAGTCAACATAACAGGACAGTCACTCATTATCAGCATAGGCAGTCTTGAAGGGATGTGACATTTCAAATAAATTATTGTTACATCAGCTTCAGGTGCCTGGTAGCTGGTGGTGATCCAAGACTGATTCATCTTTATGAAGGTCAGTCGATCAACCGAGTCGGTGGACAGGCGCACCCTGTGATTGGTGACAAAGCTTCCAGCAGCACTGAATGTGTGTTCCGAAAGAACGCTGGATGCAGGACAGGCCAGTAGCTCAATTGCATACTGTGCAAGCTCTGGCCAGTGATCCATCCTCAACACCCAGTAAGCCAGAGGATTTTCGGTGGGAAAGGTGTCCAAGTCTGACCTTGCCCCTAGGTATTCCTGCACCATGTATATCAGACGCTGGCGATGGTTGCTGAAACTGATCATACCTTGGGGCTGCGGACTAAAAAATTGTCTGAACGCATCGGTCAGACGGCCACCTTCTCCACCGCTCCTTCTGCTACTGACCGAAGCCTCAGCAACTCGTTGTTCAGGACCAGGAGTTTGTAACCTCCCAGTCTCTGGGAACGTGTTGCAGACCTTTCTGCAAGGCCTCCCGGAGACGTCTCATCCTCTGCTCCCTCTGCGACGGCAAGATGAGGTCCGCAACCTTACCCTTGTACCGTGGATCAAGGAGACTGGCCAGCCAGTAATGGTCCCTCTCCTTGATCCGAAGAATACGAGGATCCTTCCGCAGACTTTGCAGGATCAGGGAGGCCATGCAGCGTAGGTCAGCTGAGGCATTCGGTCCGGAGTCCTCTGGGTCAATAAGGACGACATGATCCGCAGCCACCTCCTCCCAGCCACATACAAGTCCACGGGTTTCTTGGGACTGTATATCATCCCTAAAAGACTGCTGCTGTTGATGCCGAGTGCCAGGCTCCACCTCCATGCTGACACAATCCTCCTCCTCTTCGTGTGTGATGGGTGGGACAGAAGGAACACTGTCTGGGTAAAGGGAGCCTTGAGAGGCGAGGAAGTCCTCCTCTTCCTGCCTCTGTTCTGCCTCAAGTGCCCTGTCCATTATTCCACGCAGCGTGTGCTCCAACAGGTGGACAAGAGGTACAGTGTCACTGATGCATGCACTGTCACTGCTCACCATCCTCGTGGCCTCCTCAAATGGTGCCAGGACAGTGCATGCATCCCTGATCATGCCCCACTGGCGTGGTGAAAAAAAACAGAGCTCCCCTGACCCTGTCCTGGTGCCGTAGTCGCACAGGTACTCATTGATGGCCCTCTTCTGCGTGTGCAGCCGCTGCAGCATGGCCAACATTGAGTTCCACCTGGTGGGCATGTCACATATAAGACGGTTCTTGGGCAGGTTTCAACTCCTTTTGCAGCTCAGCCAGCCGAGCACTGGCATTATATGATCTGCGGAAATGCACACAGACTTTCCTGGCCTGCCTCAGGACATCCTGTAAGCCCGGGTACCTGCCCAAGAACCGCTGCACCACCAGGTTAAGGACGTGAGCCACACAGGGCACATGGGTCAGTTGTCCCTGTCGGAGGGCGGAGAGGAGGTTGGTGCCATTGTCGCAAACCACCATTCCTGGCTTAAGCTGGCGTGGCGTCAACCATCTCTCGGCCTGCCCCTGCAGAGCTGACAGAACCTCTGCCCCAGTGTGGCTTCTGTCCCCCAAACACACCAGCGCAAACACGGCATGGCATCTTTTTGCCTGCGTACATGCGTAGCCCCTTGAACGCCTACGGAGCACCGCTGGTTCCGAGGACAAAGCACAGGAAGAGGCCATGGAGGAAGAATAGGAGGGGGTGGAGGAGAGAGGTGTGTCACAACCAGTAGTAGCATTTTGAAGGCGTGGTGGCGGAACAACCTCCAACACTACTGCACCTTGTCCTGCATCCTTCCCAGCTGCCAAAAGAGTGACCCAATGGGCCGTGAAAGAAAGGTAACGTCCCTGTCCATGCCTGCTGGACCATGAGTCAGCGGTAATATGCACCTTACCGCTGACCGCCCTGTCCAGCGAGGCATGGACATCGCCTTCCACATGCCGGTAGAGAGCCGGAATCACCTTCCGTGAGAAAAAGTGGCGTTTGGGAACCTGCCACTGAGGAACCACACATTGCACAAACTCACGGAAGGGGGCCGAGTCTACCAACTGAAAAGGCAGCAGTTGAAGTGCTAGCAATTTAGCCAAGCTAGCATTCAACCGCTGGGCATGTGGATGGCTGGGAGTGAACTTCTTTCGAAGGTCCAGCAGCTGGGGCAGGGAAATTTGCCTGCTACAATCGGACGTCGGTGTACTGCTAGCAGAGTGCCCGCAAGTACTTGGCTGTGACACACCTAATTCTACACCTTCATTCCTCTCAGTGCAGGTTTCAGAGAGGACTGAAGGTATAGTGGGGTTGGAGATCCCAGCTGATGAGGAGCAAGGAGAGGTCCGCTTTGTTCTTTGGTGTGGGTCTTTAAGGTACGCTTGCCAACGAGCTGCATGGCAGGTCAACATATGTCTGGTCAAGCATGTGGTGCCCAAGTGGCTGATGTTTTGGCCACGTGAGATACGCTTGAGACATATGTTGCAAATAGCAGTGGTGCGATCTGATGCACTCAACTCAAAAAAGGCCCACACCAAATAACTTTTGGAATAACGGGCAGAGGCAGTGCCCTGCACAGGCAGAGCTCTGCGGTGTGATTGAGTCGGTGTGCTGCCCTTACGCTGGCCCCCGGAGGGCATCCTGCCTCGTTGGAGATGTGCCGCCTCCTCATCCTCCTCCTCTCTCCTATCAGGCACCCACGTGGAGTCAGTGACCTCATCAACCCCTCCCTCTTGATCACTGGAGCAAACCTGGCAGTATGCTGCAGCTGCTGGAACATGACTGCCAGATTGCTGTCCTTGAGCATCTCCTCTCTCTGTGCTCACGCTACTGCCTTCCTCTAGCTGTGTATCATCATCAGACCCTTCAAAAAGCTGGGCATCCTCCTGGAGCATGTACCCAACACTGTGCTCAAACAGTTTGGGGGACTCCTCAGGAGGACATGGTGGGTCTAGGGAAGGATTGACTGATGACATTGAGATGAGGGAAGAGTTGGCAGCTGCTTTGCCAGTACCCTGAGCCTGGGTGAGAGAGGATGAGGAGGATGAGGAGGGCTTGGTCATCCACTCTACCAAGTCTTCGGCATGATGCGGCTCAACACGTCCAGCTGCCGAAAATAAGGACAAGCGTGTCCCATGGCCACGAGCTGATGATGATGCACCGCGTCCACGACCAGCACTGTTGTCTCTAGACACAGAGCCTGATTGCCCTCTTTTATTGGCTCGTGACTGTCTGCCTCTCCTTGTTGGCCTTCCAGACATAGTAATGGCCTGCAGGGAGATGGGAAAACCAGCAATACAGGTGTATACTCTGCTGTGCTGGAGGCACACAATACCCACTAACCCCTGCAGATGCCTGTATTAGAGAACACCAGCAATAAATGGTAGATACAGGTGTATACTGTGCTGGAGGCACACAACACCCACTAACTCCTGCAGATGCCTGAGTAAAGAACACACTGACCCTGCCTATCTAGCTCTTTCCCTGCACGCCGGAACACACTACACAAGGCCGCCGCGCTGGCGGGCTTATATAGTGTGGGACGTGTACTAAACCCCCTGAGCTATAATTGGCCACAGGCATCCTGCCTGTGAGCAATTATGGCTCTCCTCGCTGCCGGCGCTGTGATTGGCCAAGCATGCGGGGTCACAGTGCATGCTTGGCCAATCACAGCGCCGGCAATGCACTGCGATGGCGCAGTGCATTGTGGGCCGTTCGCGTCACACGAATTTGGCGCGAACGGCCCACAAAGTTCTAGTTTCGCCGAACAGCCGATATTCGACTCGAACACCAAGCTCATCCTTAGTCAAAACTAGTCGATTCAGTGATATGAGCAGCTTAATTTATAAGCAAATTCTAAATGTACTATTTTATTTAAGTTAACATCCTGTTTGTTCCTTTATGAGATGGAAAGTCTCAATTGCCAATATGGTGGCTTTGGAGGTAGAGAGTAGATGAAGTCAAGCTCTGCATTTACAAGAAGAAATAAGGTCTACAGTGTAGATCAGTTCAGTATTTCTGGGTCAGCCAAGTGTTTTCAGATGCAGTTTTTATTAAAGATAATCTCTGCGGATACATTTTTTTTTCATCCCATGGAAACTTTTTAATTCAGCCAATGCTTGCACGTGAAACATACAACACAAAAAGGTATACTTCCTTTTTGGCATACAAAAGGAAACAATAAGCTATTAGATACAAAACGTATTTCTTTAACATTTCAGAATATGCCCTTGTTGAAGGAATACTTACAACTATTGAAGCTCTTGTTATCACACCTGTAGCGCTTCCTATTGTCAAAAAGAACCGTTTAGCTGGTTGTAGCATTTACTTTTATTAGGTCTATTATGGGCAGTCTTAGCCTGACATGATTTGCAACAAAACTGTACATTTAATTAGAAGCAGGGGAAATCCCAGACAGACGTTTTACTGTAGCAATTAAAATCCTAATTAACCAATCTGAAATGGATCCTGGTTTCTTACAATTAATTAGAAACAAGAAAGCAGTCTCAAATTAGGTGGAGCAAACATTCCCCACGGTGAGTTCACTTCAAGATCACGGCAGCTATGTGGTTCTATTTTTAATGCTCAAACACAAATAGAACCTATGCTGGAAAGCAAACACATTCTTCCATATTGAATCTTATCGGAAACTTAAAAGCGAAGCATGCCCAAACATTTTTTTGGCTTTACTTCGAGTCACAGGAGTACAATAGCAAGTGTACTCTTGTGACCCTAGAGTCAGCTGGTAACAAGGCTATTGCCTGCTGTAAGCTGGCTGGGCAGAGCTGCGCCAGGCTCTGGAAGAAACCCGACATGGTCATGTTTCACCTACACTCTCATCTCTAGTGAGCACTGAAGAAAGGAGTAGCGGGCAGTCACTGACCACAATTGTTCTCCACTGTGAACAGACTAAGAGCTGACTGATCAGTGGTCATATTTTAGCTTTTGATCTTGGAGCCGACGTGGGACATCTGCAGTGTCAAACCAGTACTTCTGCATGAAAGCAAAGTTTTTTTTTTAAGTTCGAACAAATCCCATGGAGTATCAGTGTTTTGGAATTTAAATATGTTTGTGATGGTGAGGTCAGTAAATACAATGAAAACCTTTGTCCAGTCCAGCTCACGTATGCTTTGAAAGAATGTAAATAATAGCAAGCGTGGTACTTCCATCTTCTTTAAGTTACTGTGTTACGCTTTAAAAAAAAAAATCAGAACTAAAAATAGTGAATAACTTGTCACTTCGGTTGAAGATCCATGGTCTCATGAAGAGCTACACTTGCAGAAAAATCTACAGCATCCAATATTTATGAAGGGATTGGATGTCTAGACCTGCATACTGTGGGGTGTCTGCTGACCACAGGACACAGTGATGATGCAGATTTTGGCAAACTACATTGTGAATCTGGGAACCAGGCATCCAACACACCAGGTGTATCCAATGCTGAAGATTCTTGGCTGCGGTAGAGTAAAGATATGTGGCACAGGTGAGTGGGCTGGTCAGTATTCACTCTCTTTGGCAGGGGGCAAAGTTGCATTTAGTCTGCCTACAAATATGGGAAGAATACTTTAAAATTAACAAAAAAAAGAAAAAAAGAATTTGGGCACAGAGAATAAAAAGTGTCGACTTCCTAGCTCCCATGTATTTGTTCAATCAAGTCTTGGACACCTCCCAACAGTGCATCCTTAAAGTATTCACAGCGCTTCACATTTTCCACATTTTGTTATGTTACAGCCTTATTCCAGAATGTATTAAATTCATTTTCTTCAAAACTCTACAAACAATACCCCATTATGAAGTTTGTTTGAAATCTTCGCAAATGTATTAAAAAAATAAAAAATAAATCACATGTACATAAGTATTCACAGCCATTGCCATGACACTTAAAATTGAGCTCAGGTGCATTCTGTTTCCACTGATCATCCTCGTGATGTTTCTACAACTTGATTGGAGTCCACCTGTGGTAAATTCAGTTGATTGGACATGATTTGGTAAGGCACACACCTATATATAAGGTCCCACAGTTAACAGTGCATGTCAGAGCAAAACCAAGCCATGAAGTCCAGGGAATAGTCTGTAGACCCCCAAGACAGGATTCTATTGAGGCACAGATCTAGGGAAGGGTACAGAAATATTTCTGCAGCATTGAAGGTCCCAATGAGCAGAGGAGCCTCCATCAACCGTAAATGGAAGAAGTTTGGAACCACCAGGACTCTTCCTAGAGTGGGCTGCATGGCCAAACTGGAAGATCAGGGGAGAAGAGCCTTAGTCTGGGGAGGTGACCAAGAACCCGATGGTCACTCTGACAGAGCTCCAGCATTTCTCTGTGGAGAGAGGAGAACCTTCCAGAAGAACAACCATCTCTGCAGCATTCCACCAATCAGGTCTGGGAGGAAACCAGGCACCGCTTATCACCTGGCCAATACCATTTCAAACAAACTTCTTTCACATTGTCATTATGGGGTATTGTTTGTAGAACATTAAATAATAAATTTCCCCCTGGATTCAATACAAATTTTTGCGAGCTTATGAGGACTCAACAGCAGTGGACCTGGCCACCTAACTCCTCAGGACAGGTGCTGAGAACCCGGGCCTACATATGAGTTCACTGACCCCATGATGGGCAGGACAGGGGAGGGTGCCTGACAATGCCCCTCCCAAATAGGTACACCCTGTAACAACTGATCCAGAATTATATAAGTTTCATTAACTGGCCTTTTACCTATAAGTGATTACATGTTTTACTTTATAGAGACTTCCTAACAAGATCTCTCCACGTATAAGATTATGCCCATACCGTTCATCTGCCCCTTTTCGTGATTCTTTCTTTTACTTCTCTCTCACTATTCCTTTCTACACTTCTCGGAGCAATGTTGCTCCCAACGCCCGCAGTACTTCCTTTTATAACAACTCCTGATTTCATTGCTGGATAACCTCTTACAGCCGTTTTTAGCCGAGGTCTACAGGTTGTCCTGGATATTACTTCTAGACTAATTGTATGATTATTCTATAAACAATACTGTGTTGACGGCAGAGGGGGAGCTGCGTCTCCCCTTGTAGATTTCATTTGTATCTCTTTTCAATAAACTTGATGTTATAAATAATAAATTTAATCAATTTTGGAATAACGCCGTTACAAAAAGTGTAGCGCTGTGAATAAAAATGTACTTGTAAAAATGTCACCTAAATTCATATGAGCACAAAAACAGTCTATTACACTAAACCACTAAACTGTTTGAAAGAGGATGAGCCTCCCTAACCTGAAGGCATATTACTGGGCATCAGTAATGGGTCTACTTGATTCTCCCATAAATTTGCATACCGTGTTGCTGGAGTAACAGCAAGTATTGCTTCTGTACGCTGTATACATTTTGTACACACACACACTTTTGAATAATAAATGGATTTGTTTGAGTAAAAAAAATACCAAGTGACCTGAGTAACTGAAATGTATGTTACGTACAGTAGGTGAAAGATGCAAATTACAGTACACTCAAATCACATTTTTGTAAACTGCTCCTAATAATATCAATGGCTCTAAAGATAAATAGAAGTCTAGCAATATGATACAAATAAAAAGGACACACTCGACCCAAATGGATTGCTTACAAAAATAGGTTCAGGGAACTGCTGAACTGTGATGATTACCAATATAAATCTACTTATCAGCACAAATTCTCTAGCGTTCAGAAACAGCCCAGCAGCAATAACAGTTTAATAAAAAGTGCAAAACCTTAAAGAGGAAGTAAACCCTGATGGTTTTACTTCCTCTTTTGCTCTCTGCAAAGCCTGCCAATTAAAAGCATAATGGGCTAGTATGCATGGCATACTAGCCCATTATGTGACACTAACCTGCAAACTAATCCAGCAATGTCCCCCTGTGCAGGCTGCGTCCATCTTCTCGCCCCGTCTCTGTGATTCGCCAGAGCCGCGTGACATCACTCCCACGCGGGAGCCGCTGGAAAGGGTACAGTCCAACTGAAGCAACGGCACAACGTGCCATTGCTTCAGTGTGCATGTCTTCAGCACATGCAGATACAGGGGGATATCTCCTAAACTGTGTAGGTTTAGAAGATATCCAGGATAGCTACCAGTAAACCTTAATATAGGCTTACCTGTAGCAAAAAGTGCATTAATTATTAAGAATTGTTAACTGTAGTGTGCTTACGTAGCAGATTCTGGGAAACAGCCCATGATGTACAACATGACGAAAGAGGAGGAGGGGGGGGGGTAGTGCCCCCTAATGAAATCAATAAATCTACCTGTTGCCATGATGGTATCCTCATGTCCTTGTGTAAATACAACCACCCTTGGCCTTTTCGCGTTCACCTTTGGAAGAGCCTGAGCCTTTCTAGCAATCTCCTTGATATCTTCAGTCTAGGGAAGAACAACGTTAAAATGTAAATACACATGGTGAAGAGACTCTAGCACACTTTACATTTTAGACACTTTCTTTGCTCTTGATTGTATAAAAAGGAAAAAACTAGTAATAATAGTTCTAATACCTTTCAGACGTTTGCCCTAACTCCACTTGGTTCTTATCTTTCTTATCATAGTAACAATTATAGCACTGTTCTTTCCCATTTTTTCTTTTTCACTATTCACCGGCTTTTTGTAATAGTGGAAAGACGTTACAAGAAGCTGGGACGCATTTGTGGACATTATGTCGACTACCATGGATATTAACAGAAATAAATGGCAAACCAGGAGTACTGCTGCCTCGGCTGTACAACAGTGCAGTACTAATGTCTTATTTTACACAACTCCCCTTTTGTATTGTTATTTATATTGAAGCTCAAATCTCAAATCCAGTCAAAAAACATTTTGGATAGCGTGGGGAGACATTAAAATGCCTATCAATATTTATTTTTATTAGTGTGCTCATTTAGGATAATTCTTTTTACTTCTCGTCTTTTTCATGGGTGTCCAACAGAACTAGCAGTAAGAGAAATGCTCCCCAATCTGAATACAGATAACTATAAAACACAAGTTCCAGGAGCATAGAGAAGGGTTAGAACTTGGCAGAATGTTACTGCTGTACAAGTGCCCTTTGAGGAGATTCTACCTTTCCCCCTAGATCAGGTGATGGGTGTCTGACAGAATATGGAGCGAGGAAAGATAGCCCCAATGAGGACACAAAGCAATTAAAACCTTACAAAGGTTCTATTCATGGTGGATAAAAAATAAATAAAATCAGAATTTAGTTTTTTCCCAAATTTATTTTAATAAAATGCTTTCGGAGTAAAAATCTATCTTATGATAATGTTCTATTTAAGATATATTAATAATAATCCAAGCTCTGCTAGCTGAAATAACATGCACTGCATTGATGCATTCACACAATTTCATAGCAATCACGAGATAAAATAAAAGTTCAGGAATTTTCCTTTATCCCATTGCTTTGCAAATCTATGTACACTACAAACTATGATTGAATCGGTTCTGATATTGCTGTTTTATTAACCTGACAGCTTACTAATAGAAAACCTTCATTTTGTTTGCAAATATTAAAGATTCTAAAACTACCAGCAAGAATGAGTCCTTACATTTAAAGAGCACCTGTCATTTCAGATCCATCATGGCAGTGCCCGTTAGCGAGCATCCACTCACCTGCTGCCACCACGTCCCTCACATTGTTGTGTCACTGCCGCATCACCAGTCGTCCCATTAAAGTGAATGGGACTGTCAGTGAGTCAACAGTGGGTCTGTGGAAGAGCCGCTGACAGATGACAGTTGCTCTTTAAAAATGATTATTTAAATTGAGCTAATTTAAATCAAGCCTTTATACTAGTGATTTAAAGTGCTTGTAAACTCTCAAAAAAAAAAAAACACACAACCTGCAAGACAAAAAGGCATAATGAGCTAGTATGGATCGCATACTAGCTCATTATGAAATACTTACCTTCGAATGAAGCTGTTGCAGCGGTCCCCGTACACCCCTGTGACCGGTCACATGTCTCCCAAAGTTATTTCCGGATTTGCGGGCTCCGGTGCTGTGATTGCTGCGATAACATCACTCACGTGCATGCGCACGGGAGCCACCAGTCACGGCACAGCTACTAAAGAAACGGCGCAGTTTCTTCAGTGCGCACGTGCCGATGGCACATGTGGATACAGTGAATATCTCCTAAACGGTGCAGGTTTAGGAGATATTTACGGTACCTACAGGTAAGCCTTATAGGCTTACCTGTAGGTAAAAAGTGGTAGTACAGGGTTTATAACCACTTTAAATCATAATTTAAATTGACTTGATTTAAATCAAATCCATCCTGGTTCTAATGCCGCTTGATTTTATAGAAACTAAGAAGTTTTGGCCGCAGTTGGGCTTTAAACAAAATGTAGCTTTTTGGAAATGGGTCATAAGCGCAGCTTCCAAAATGCCCAGTTGATAGTATAGCTGGTAGTAAAATCAAATCCAACTGGACTTGTAATGTTCATAGCTACTTGCCACTTCGGAGCAGCAGCAACAACAGAACAGAGAAGCTAACCTTGAGGAGAAAGGGTGATAGTGGGACACCCAAAAACGAGAAGGACAAGTGGGTAAAGAACCTTTAAGAGTGCTTACTTAGTCTTAGCCAACAGATTGAACTTTGCTGTGGCTGATATTGCCACAACTACAGAATCCCCCCCCCCCCCCCATATATAACCACCAGATATTGGTACAAGAGGCTGAACAATTCCATCTGAGTGTCTCAGCAGTGATGTTGAGTGCCAAAACACCCCCCAACTTGATTTCACTAGAAAGGAAGGCCCTTACAATGCTTAGTACAGATCCAAATCATCACCATCCTGCAGCAGACAAGCGATTATGCACCGTGATCATGAACACATTGGGTTACCATTCTAAGGGGACAACTAAAGAGTGACACTACTACCTGTTAAAAACTGTAAAACACCTCTTTTTTGTAACAGGTAGAAAAGGAAAAAGCTATTGATCGGATCTTGCACCACCATCAACCACGGAAGCTAGATGTCTGTATAAGCTCCTTAAGACACACAAGGCAGGAACGCAGCGACATCAGACAGATGGTAAGAGAGTCTAAAAACAAACACCAACCCCTCTGTAGTACTATGAAAGTTAGTGGCTTTCCAAACTGCGCTTCTATTAAGATACACAAGGGCAAGCAAAAGTCAATTTGGTACGTAGCTGGAGTGTCAGAAAAACTCTGAATTTTTTGCAATTCATCCCTGTATCTTTCAAGCCCAGCAATTCTCAGAGCAATATACCCAAAAGAGCAAACACCTAAACACAAGTGAAGTAAAGTTCCAGAATGTTGACAGGTAGTTGTGACTTCTGTTGAGATCATGTTCCCTTAACAGTCAGAGGTGTAAACTCTAGCCCATTTTTGGACTCCACTGACAATCAGGCAAACTCCCATGTTAGAGGTGGTGTTATGTAGATCCAGTAACATGTCATATGCATTTGCACTCCCTCTAGGGCCAAACATCGGGTTGATTTCCTTTGCTCTTAAAATCTCATATGGATCATCAGTCTGACTCTGGAAGGACAGGAGTTCATAGGAGAAGCTGAGACAGGCCTGTACCTGGAAGTTGTGTACAGCCACAAAGTGCTGTGAATGCTGGCTCACCCCTTAAAGGGGAGAGATTTTGGTGAGTGAAGTGGAGAAGGAGGAGCACATTTTAAAATAGCCAGCACACCACAAGATTTATGAACTTAATACTGCATTATGGACTTATACATTTTTGCTTTTTAGCACAAGTCACTTTATGGACTTTTATATTATATTATATATCATAGCACATGGCACTTTTGCATGGATGCTATTGTAAGCACAGCACAGGCACTTTATTGCCCATTATAGATTTTGCATAGGGTACAAGTTTGAGGATTCCAGTGCTACATGAATTTATTCACCAAGGTATTGCAACCATATATTTCACTAATAAGCCGTTTACCCATTTATTTTGATACATTTTATTTTTCTTATTCGTACACTTAACCAAATTACCCAGCTCACTTATCGCAAGTACACTTAAAAGGGACATACACCATTAAAAAATAGGATTTTTTGTACTCGCCGTAAAACCCTTTTCTCTGTCGTCCATGGACAAACACAGCTCCTTAAATCTTGACAAAGTGGGTTATGTTCCTGTTCATAGGAGAGGACTAGGCAGAACATGTTAGTTATCCTAAAACATGCAAATTCAACAGAGTTGAACAGCCCGGCCCAGGGGGCGGTCCCTCCGTACATAACCCTCCTACCTGCAGCCAGCAGCCTCAGTTCGTAGTAAAGCAGTACAAACTAAAAAAGGAGGGGTGGGTGCTGTGTCCGTTCATGGACGAATGAGAAAAGGATTTTATGGAGAGTACAAAAAATCCTATTTTCTCTTATCGTCCATGGACGGACACAGCTCCTTAAATCTTGACAAAGTGGGACGTCCCCAAGCAGGGTCAGAAAAAACGAGGGGTGGTAACAGCAATCAAAAGAAGATTTAACCTCACCCCAAACAAACAGAGCTTCTCACGGAGGAGTTGCAACCTCAAACAGCCTCCTGCAAAAACTTGCGGCCAAGGAAGCATCCGAAGATGCACACACATCAACCTTGTAAAACGTTGGGAAAGTCAGGAAACCAGGTCGCCGTCTCACAAACCTTGAAGACAGATGCTAGATGTCGGAAAGCCCAGGAAGCACCAATTGCCCTGGTTGAATGCGCCGTGACAGGAAAGGGAGGCGCCCTAAAGGGCATAGGCCTGGATGACGATAAGCCTGATCCACCTAGAAAGATGGCCGATGAGACCGTCAGGCCCTTCTGTGGACCAGATACCGGCACGAACAGTGAATCAGAACTTCGAAACGGAGCAGTAGCAGACAGGTACACCTGTAGGACACATACCACGTCCAAGGTATGTAGCGCAGCCTCCTGGGATGCGATGGCCGAGGACACAAGGATGGAAGCACAATGTCCTCGTTTAGGTGAAAAGCTGAAACTACCTTAGGAAGGAATGAAGGTTGCGGGCAAAGCACCGCTTATCCTTATGGAGGACCAAGTAAGGCGACTTGCAAGACAAGGCTGCCAGCTCAGAAACACTTCTGACCAAAGTAATGGCAACTGGAAAGGCAACTTTCTGAGAAAGACTGGAATCTCCCTGATGTTCTCAAAGGGAGGTTCCTGAAGTACCAAGAGCACTAGAGTCAAGTCCACGGAGGAAGCGGTGGTCCAAACTGGGGAACCACGTGTCGGACCCCCTGCACACACGTACTTACCAGTGAGTGAGCCACCAGAGGCCGTTGGAATTAGACAGCCAAGGCTGAAATCTTCCCCCTTAACGGTGCTCAAGGCAAGGTTCAGATCCACTGTAAGAACAGCAGGATCCGAGAAACCGGCCATGTCCGTGGGCGCCCGGCCATCTCATCACACAGAGATGTAGGCCTTCCAAGTGCAATGGTAGATCATCCGGGAAGAAGGTTCCCGGGCCCCCAACATAAAGGGGATTATCCTGCCAGATCACGGTCCCTTAGTACCTGGCTTTCAATAGTCTGCGAAGCAGACGAGGAAGCAATTCCAGTAGGGGAAAGGCATAAATTCCCTATGGAGCCACCAACACGTCCGAGGCTCCTGACCAGGCCACAAACCTCGACACCTGCAATTGAGTCGAGAAACCCGGAGATCCACAACTGGTGTGCCCCAATTCCGACAAAGTAATTGAAAACACCTCCGGGTGAAAAGACCATACCCCTTGGTCCAGCATCTGGCGACTCCGATAGCTCGCCTGCCAGGTCTCTAAGCCCGGATGTAAGCAGCCGATAGAGCTGGCACGCTCCTTTCGGCCCAACTTAGGATGCGAGCGACTACCAACGCTGCGGCCGTCCAACTGAAACCTGATCAGACGCCCCTGAAGTCTCTGCGACCCTTTGGAGAGGCACAGTCTGATCGCTCGAATGTTGAGGATATCGATCGGCGGTCGAGATACTTCCAGACCGTGAGGCTGACGTCCGTCATGATCACAGTCCAATGGAAAGGAAGGGACGACCTCCCGGACTGAAGAGCCCTCTCAGAGAAGCCTTGACCAGGTGACTTACCCGAATCTAGAGACAATGGAGATCTGTTCCAAGTGGACAGGATCTCTTCCTGCAATACTCGAGTGTGGAATAGGGCAGACGTTACTGCCTCGAAGGAGGCCACCATCAAGCCCAGAACTGGTGCAAAAAGGGGAGAGACGTCCATTTGCGGGATGCCAACAATTTCACCGCCGACTGGAGCGTCTGCAACTGCTCCAAAGGAAAGAAGACCTTCGCCTCCAAAGAATTCAGGATCAAGCCTAGGGTCTTCAGACACTGAGTCGGTACCAACACCGACTTCTAAGTCCCGGAGGGTCTAATTAGCTATAGACATGTCCTCTAATTCTGAGCCAGAAGCAGCTCTCAGAAGAAGAATGTCCAAGTAGCCCACAATATCAATGTCTCACTGTCTCAGCAAAGCCCAGATTGTGGTGAGCACCTTTTGAACAACTCTTGGTGCCAACGCTAAGTCAAATCGCAAAGCGCAGAAAACACAGATGGAGACATGCAAGTATGCGACCCTGGTGTCCAGAGACGCCAGAAGTCCCCGAAAACAATACATACACACACTGTGCATGTATTAATGCGTATGTTCAAACTGTGGTGCCGAAGACGCACATGTCTTTTGAGTGTGGGAGGAAACCAGAGTGCCCGGAGGAAACCCACGCAGACACAGGGAGAACATGCAAATTCCAGGCAGATGGTGTCTGGGTCCGTGTTTGAACCAGTGACCCTTTTGCTGCCAGGTGAGAAAGTTAATCACTACCCCACTGTGCTGCCCTACAAGGTATTGAGGGCCACGATTGGACGGACACCGTCCTTCCATGGGACTACCAACAGATTTGAATAGAATCCCTGAAACCCTTCCACCAGGGGCACAGGTAAAATTATTCTGCACCAGAGCAAGTCTTGTACTGCTCCCATCAAAGCAGACCGATGAGCCGGAAGGAGAAGAAGATTTGATTTGAGGGAAAGATCTGTTTGGTGGACAAGAAGAAAACTATCTTGTACCCCTAAGTGACCACCTCGCAGACCCACTGGTCAGAGAGCAGCGAGGTCCACCGAGCTGTAAACTGGCAAAATCACCCCCCACCCTTGAGTCGGGCGGGGACAAAATACCATGCGTAGCATGGTATGTTAGCCGACACATTTGTGCACGCACCCAGGGACGCTTTTATCCCCCAGCTAGAGCCTTGTCAGCCTGGGAGGATCTACTGGCGAAAATACAGCTTCTACGCAGAATCGGAGGGCCCCGGCCAACGGCGCGGCTCCTTCCCCTCAGAGGACTGTGAGAGGAGAGTGCTCTTACCTCCAGTGACATCTTAACATGTCGTCCAGCGAGGTACCAAAAAGCCTCAGAAAGGCAATCTGCCAGAGCTCACTTGGAAGCTTAGCCAGCGGACCAGCATTTCAGCCAATCAGGCGGTGCAGCACCACCACAGATACAGAGGTTCTGGAAATCATTTACATACACACACTGAGTATGCATTAGTGTATACGTATTTACCGTGGCGCCGAAGGCGCGCGTGTCCTTGGAGTGTGAGAGGAAACCGGATCACCCGGAGGAAACCCACGCAGACACAGGGAAAACATGCAAACCCCAAGCAAACTGCGACGGGCCATTTAAAATACACACACGGTGTATGTATTAGTGCATATTATTTAACTGTGGCGCCGAAGGCGCGCATGTCTTTGGGGTGTCAGAGGAAACCGGAGTACCCGGAGGAGACCCACGCAGACACAGGGAGAACATGCAAACTCCAGGCAGATGGTGTCTGGGTCCGGGTTCACACCAGTGACCCTCTTGCTGCCAGGTGAGGGAGTTAACCACTTCACCACTGTGCTGCCCTACATGGAAAGTCGCAGCCATGTATAGGTCGCGACACTGACCCCAGGATCACCGCCTTGGACCTCTTATCAGAAGGGTCCTGTATGTTAACAGACCGCCATGCGCTGGGGGAACACAAGGACCTCTGCGGCCGTTCCCATTCCTTATGCATGAACTGTCAAAAAAGTAACATAAGGAAAAAAACGTCACAAAGCTGGCAGATTTGTGTGACCTAAGGGAGACAGACTCCTCTGCGGAAGTCCCAGCTGCATTCCCAGCTGGAGTGTGTCACTCACAGCATCAGAATTGCACTCAGAAGTGCCCTGACAAACATTTCCGAGAAGATGGCGGGGGGCGCTTTCTTACCCCCCTTACGCCTCGCAATCCATGTCTACCTTGGCAACAAAAGGTTCCAGGACTATCTATAATGTATCCAAGGAAACCGCAGGTGCAGGGGCACCATTTGCTGCCTCTGGCAATGTATGGGGAAGAAAGGTCACATACTGACTCCATAAATGCCCACTGACAGCCCTTAGGGACCAAGTGAAACACACACAAGTGTCCACCCTCCATACTGCACTGACCGAGGGGGGTAACCCAGGGGACTCACCACCCAGAAGGAGACCGCTCAGCACCACTGCCCGCCTTGTATACACAGCGTGTGTGATGAAAAAGCTGTGAGGAGAACAAACTGCGCTGTTCAGAAGCCAGTGCTAGAGTCCAAACCCACTCCAAAATGGCCGCCAGACGCCTCAGATAAAGGGTGCGGACCGCAAGAAAATGGCCGCCCGCAATACCAACCTGCGCCACAGCACGGCTACAACAAAATGGCCACCAATGGAAGTTTTAACACAGAAAAAAAACACACACTAAAAATGGCGTCAGCGCCGCAAAAAAATGGCGCCCGAGGCCAGGGATGTGGATGAGAAGGCCGGCAGGGACTCCCAGGAGACAGACCCCCCCCTCACAGAAAGCGGACCTTGGCGCCCCACAGGGACTCGGAGCCCCCCCACAGGTACACCACGGTTGCAGCAGGCCCTAGGGCCAGAGGGGAAAGGGCGACAGAGAGCAGGGAAAGGGAGGACAGGAAAACCGCTTAATCCTGGGAATGCCCAGCTGTTCCATACTGCCGAGACAGGCGGAACCGTACTTAATTGTCCTTGCGAGGACAAGCTGGCGCGTCCCTGACAGACCCACAACCGATGGTATGGAGTAGTTGTCGGCCCGGTCCACTGTGAGTGAGGCAACAAGCAGCCCAGTCATATGTGGACCCTGGAGCATGTGCTCACCGGCCACCCCTGGGAGCCATGGGGTAAGTCATGGTCAGAACCAAGCGCGAAGCAAGGGACTAGCACGCTCGATGGCCGAAACTGGGAAAACTGGGAAGACTACAAGGATCTACATATCCAGCCTGTTGCCCAGCCGGCAGTTGATAGAAGATATCACAAAAGAAAAAAAAAATCCTTTAGGACTCTGGGCCCAAAAGGGAGCCACGTCCTTTTCCTCTGCTAGGCAGAAAATAACTGAGGCTGCTGACTGCATGTAGAAGGGTTATTTACAGATGGACCGCCCCCTGGGCAGGGCTGTTCAAATCTGTTAAAGTTACAGGTTTTAAGATAACTAACATGTTCTGCCTAGTCCTCTCCTATGAACAGGAACATAACCCACTTTGTCAAGATTTAAGGAGCGGTGTCCATCCATGGACGATAAGAGAAATGAGCAGCGCCACACCCACTCCTTTTATATAATTTTTTGCTGACTCCACAAAGGTGAGTCTCAGTGGGGGTAGGAGCTTAATGAACACCTTTTTTTCTTTTACACACTTGTGAAGGAACAACTTCACCAATAACAGGGCAGGATTGAAAAGTTCACTTTACTGGACAGAAGCACTGCGTGATCCAAAGAATGAATCTGCTTATTCAATGTCTTTAGGATATTGGATTTAAGAGATCTGGAATGAAATTGGGCAAAGGGAGCCAGAAAATTAATTCAGAAGTGAATTAAGGGGTATCATTGTGAACTGAAGGTCAGAGCTGAATCTTAGCGTGGCAATCTTTTCCCGTGAGAGGAAGATTTTTGCCTGGGCTGTGGCAAAGATTAAATCTAGGTACTCCAGAAGACATGTGGGCTGGAGGGTTGACTTTGGAAAGTTGATCAAGCCAAAGGTTGGAAGGATCTGGATGGTTCTTTAAATTTGGGCAAGGATCCTGGCTGAGGAGCCATACAGTAAGAGATCATCCAAGTAACCATTTTCATGAATGCCCTGGGTTTAAAGAAGTAGATCGAGAAGCGAGGCAAGCACTTTTGTGAACACTTGGGGTGCAGAGGAGAGCCCTCCCTTTGGCCTGAAGATGGCAGATTTGAAGGAAAAAAGCAAGGAGGCAACAGGGATAGCAGCTATTTTACCCTTATTAAATGACAGATTGAACCCAAAGGTCAGGGGCAACTTGGAACCAGAATGGAAAAAAAAAAAAACACCAACAAACGTCAGATTCTTGAGGATTGTTGAATGACATTTTCAAGGGCAACATAGAACAATAGGGCTGAAGACATTGGCTGTAATTGTTCTAGGAGAAAAGTTTTTCAGAGACAAGCTACTAGTCTGTTCATTTGTCAGTCCCAGAGTTACATATATCTGACTTACATATCACTCATCCTTACAGAGTACAGCACATTTGTTACATAAAGCACCAGCGGGAGCCAATGGCTCAATGAGGAGGGGAGTACCGGCCAGTTGAGTGTCTTGCGCAACATTGCTGGTTCTAGAGGAACCTCAGGTAAGTCTTAGGGGGGCTGCTGCACACAGAAGGCTTTTTATCTTAATGTATAGAATGCATTAAGATAAAAAACCTTCTGCCTTTATAACCACTTTAAGCATTGACGCGTAAAAACGGTCTATGAAGAGGTTTCACATTACTGTAATAGGGCATTTAAATCTTGGCATTGTGCAATAATAGAAAGGCAACAGCAAGTTCATCCCATAGCAAAGGAACTTCATCATACGTGGGTGTCACTGTGCCAAGATGATTGGAGAACGGAGTGTCAAGAAGCTGGAAGAGAATTAATCGCTGAAGTATTCAAGATTTACCATAGCAACAGCAGCGAGCATCAATCAATGTCCAAAACATGGAATCCTGTTATAAGATACGACAAAATAAAAATCCTAACCTTTCCATTTGTACATAAGGTTTTAGTAATACTAAAGAATATAAAATGTGTGGTTTCCAATACCTCAAATCCTTGTTCCCTTGCAAACGTAGCAGCTTCCTGAAATTTAGAAAAAAGAGTTAGGTAAATGAACAGGTTTCTTACATAGTTTAACCACTGTATTCATTATATTATGGATTACTATACATATATATATATATATATATTTCAAGTTTACAATTATATATATATATATATATATATATATATATATATATATATATATAATTGTAAACTTGAAAGTTTAAAGATTAACAGAAACATTAGAAATATTAGTTGAGAACTGCATAATACTATTTGATTTTGTGGTTTGACCGAGACAGCCAATTTTATGAATGAATACAGTTATTGTTCTACATAAATCAAATGCACCTGTGCAGATTTCTCCTTACACACATTGATTTACAACATGCTCATTTAAATTAATTCAAGTATTTCAAACCCAATTCCACACCTTGTATCCCCGACCCAGGTTATTTTTTTTTCTTCATAAAACTCCCACAAAAAATATACATACCGTATAAACTCGAGTATAAGCCGAGTATTTCAGCACTTTTTTTGTGCTGAAAATGCCCCCTCGGCTCATACTCGAGTCAGCTTTTTGCGCCCGATCTCCCGGACTTTGGGGACCCGGTACCCCAACCTTCGTACACATGTAGCCACACTCTTCATCTACAAGTATGCAAAGTTTGTTGTCCGGGGGACCTACGGCCGGGGAGCACCGATTTTTCAAATCCGGGCACCCCTTCCATAGACTCCTATGTTAAACGGTAATTTCTCCAGTGAATTTGGGGACCCAGTACCGGCTGGTCGTAGGTCCCCTGGACCTGAAACTTGGCACACATGTAGCCCCATTTCTTCTTTATAAGTGTGCAAAGTTTTTTGTCTGGGGGGACCTACGGCCGGGGAGCAAAGAGTTTTCAAAGCCGGGCACCCCTTTCATAGACTCCCATGTTAAACATCAGTCTAGTCATGGACACAGTGAGGCATGCACATGGACACCCTTAGGCTTATACTCGAGTCAATAAGTTTTCCCATTTTTTTGTGGTAAAATTAGGTGCCTCGGCTTATATTCGGATCGGCATATACGGTACTTTTTTTTATGCAGACTCCAAAAGCTGGTCCATCGAGGTCACAGCAGCCTCCTCTGATCGTGACATGTGGCAGGCATTCTTCCAGGACTGATGAACACACAAACACAGAAATGGGGGGGGGGGGGGTTTCTATAAATTATATATTTAACTTGGACATAGCCGGGGTCTTGGGTCCTGACTGGATAGATTGATAGCAGTGCAGCCATTGGCTCCTGCTGCTGTCAATCAAATCCAATGACGCAGGAGCTGGGGGGTGGAGCCGAGTCCTGCTGTTTGTGTCAATGGACGCAGCAGCAGGACACGGGAGTGCACCCGCACGGGTACCCTGAGGGAGAGTGCTTTGACAACGGAGAACTTTGAGAAGAGGAGGCACCAGGAGCGCCCCTGAGGAACCCCAGAAGAGGAGGATCGGGCAACTCTGTGCAAAACCAACTGCACAGAGGAGGCAAGTATGACATGTTTGTTAAAAAAAAAAAAAGGAAGGTTTACATATCCTTTAAAGCATGTTATACTGCACAGTGCTTGTGTAATTTGCCCCGCCCCCGTATCGCCTAAAAAAACCTGGCCGATCCTGCCTGGCTATGCCCTTCCCTCTGTAAACTGACCACGGTGTTACAGGGCTGCTTTGGTCAGTTTACATGCCTCCGTCAGCCGCAGCTCTCCTCTCTGATCTCCTGTCTATTATACAACGCTATGTGCCCCTGTGCCTGTGCTGTATAAAAAAGATGCAGATCATACCATATATCAGAGCAGCTCCCGGTGCTCACGTGACTCCTCAAATCTCTCCCCTCCGCAGCTGACGTCAGCAGCAGTGCTTGGCCCTGCCCACTATATCTGTCAGCCGGAGAGAGCCGAGAAGTCACGTGAGCGCCGGGAAACGCTCTGATAGGTAGTATAATCTGCATCTTTTTCAGACAGCACAGGCACAGGGGAGCGTTATATAACAGAGGATGGCAGGATCATATTATAGTGGGTTTACAACACTTTAAGTTAAATTAAATTTATAAGATAGAGATGCATTAGGTTAGACATTACACACTCAATTTCAAACCATTATCAAGGCTGGGTAAACCTCAGGAGCCAAAAAAGAGCACCTAAAATAATTTAAACCAAGTCTTTTTTGTTGCCAACCACTTGAAGTACAAAGTTTCTCCTGGCTTCTAGATTGTGCTGTCCAACTTATGATTTCTAGCTTCATTAATTGTGCTTTGTGTTACGCACACAACACTCAAATAGTTAAAATGCATTCAGATACTTGTATATATGACATCAAGCTAACAAAACATGGAAAACAGCACTTTGTGAAATGGGCTCAATTTTCTTAGATTTGCGATTGAAGTTAAACTAGGAATAGGCAACTGAAATGCCTTTATTCTTCTGCTCCTATGGGATAACAGATTCTTCCCTCATTACCCAGCGCGAGAATCATTACAATTACTGCCCGATGAAAATTAGCACTTACTGTGTGCCTTCCAAGGAAAATTAAGTACCTCAGACACACTTGCTGGGTTCTGAACTTGTGAACTTACAGCAGCTGCATTTTTTATCAACAGACTGAGAAGTGCCAGACTATGTATTCCTAAACTGCAATTTGGAATAGCAACTTTTTGAAAAGTGAACAAGCTATTTTGTAGTAAGCTTCACAGACCTGCTACAGAGGAGGAGAAAAATGGATCGTAAAAGCAATAGCGCATACTTCGTTAAAAACATATTTATATCAACTGAAATTCTATGTGAACTGAAGGGACGCAAATTTAAAAGAAGACAATGTTAATATATCTTAAAACAAAATAGAGAGCACTAGACCCATTGCTAAAAACAAAAGCAAAGCTCAATAATTATATTTATTCTTCAGATAAGATGTGGGAGATGTTCAAGATTTGGACATGGCTTAAACGAGCCTACAAGTGCTTACAATGGCACAAAACCACTTATTACTGTCCTATTTAAACATTGTAGGTATCAGAAGCCAATCGTGTGATGCAAACAGTGAAAGGGTGATTTGTGGTACTGCAACATTCTAAAGGGTTTTAGGGTATATATTGTCATGCAACGCTTAGCACATGAAAGTGGTTAGATGAGCAGGTGAGGTGCTGCTGGCTTCATGTCCTCAGTTATAGGATGGCATTTCGTAGACGTAGCCTATTAAGCATCACATCCTGCTGTACTAGAAAACCTCAACAAAAAAATGGCACTTTGGGTCTGACACAATTAACTATAACTTGATATTTGCAAAGGGAGAACACTTTCACTCACATGTACACATTATTGATTCTGCAACACAAAAGCAGACTAGGTAATTATAATGGAACTTGAAAGCCGTCTCTGCTGTTATAGCTTATGACTGACAGACTCTAATGTTCCCATCATGAACAGCAGGAGCACATTCACCTATCCAATTCTCCATTTTAGCACATGAAACATACAATTTGTTAGCTGGGCATTCTATATACTGTATATACACACGCACATATATATATTTATTGTAATGTGCAAACGTTTTAGGCAGGTGTGAAGAAATGCTGTAAAGTAAGAATGCTTTCAAAAATATATATTTTACTGGTTTAATTTTTTTTTTTATCAATTTACACAATGAGCACACTTCAAAAATGCAGAGATTTCGTAGGAGTAAGCCAGCCATAGATGGTTCAAATAGTGGTTCAAACCATGCATGGGGAGGCTGCATGTACCAGCAATAATCACTGTTCTCCTGGTGAGCACGGCTTCCCCCACCCCTTTGCTGGGAGAACACAATGGCTCCGCAGGAGGGATACCCGTGTCAACACTAGTTGCAGGAAAGAAATTTGCTTAGTCTATGGCCGGCCTAAAGCATGGTACACACCACTAGTTATCGTTTTTGTTCAACCCAGCAGATTGAATGAAAAAAAACTGACAGCTCCGGTTGGGCGTTTTAGAATCAGGTGTATACAGTAATTAACCAATTATACCAAGCAGGTGTAATGATTGCCAAATTCATATATAGGTTGAAACACAGTCATTAACTGAAACAGATAAAGCTGTGCACCCGGGCTGAATGTAGGGCGAGATGAGCCAAATGTCGGGTGACAAACTAGTGGTGTGTACCAGACTTAACTCTGCTACTAAGACTAAGTTGTGGAAGACCGTTTTATGTCACGAGTCATACACCGTGGCAAGACTGAGCACAGCAATACGACACAAGGTAGGTATATGGCATCAGCAAGCTATCTTCCAGGCAAAGATTTCAAAGCAGACTAGGGTTTCAAGATGTGCTGTTCAGGCTCTTTTGAAGAAGCACAATGAAACGGGCAATTTAAAAGACTGTAGTCACAATGGTTGGCCAAGGAATCTTAATGCAGCAGATGAAAGACACAACATCCAGCAGCACAGAACTGGCAGAAAACAATGGGATCCAGGTACACCAATCTAGTGTCCAGAGAAGTCTGACAAGTAGTCTCACAGCCAAAAAGCCATACTTCTGATGTGGAAACAAGGCTAGGAGACTCCACTACGCATGAAAACATAGGAACTGGGGTGCAAAAAAAAAAAATGGCAGCAGGTGCTCTGGACTGACGAGTCAAATTTTTAAATATATGGTCATAGCAGGAAGCAGTTTGTTTGCTGAAGGGCTGGAGAGCGGTACAATAATGTGTCTGCAGGCAACAGTGAAGCATGGTGGAGGTTCTTTACAAGTTTGGGGTTGCATTTCTGCAAATTAAGTTGAGATTTTGTCAGGAAATGGTGTCCTTATTGCCAAGAAATACAGGCAGATACTTATCCATCATGCCATACCATCAGGGGGGTGTGCGACCACACCATACAGCCAATGTCTTTTATGCCCCTTTCACACTGGGGCGTCGAGGTAAAGCGCCGTTATTTTTAGCGGCGCTTTCCGTCGTATTTGGTTAAAACCACCCAGCGGTATAGCCGCAGTGCCCATTGATTTCAATGGGTAGGAGCGGTGAAGGAGCAGTATACACACCACTCCTTCACCGCTCCAAATATGCTGCTAGCAGGACTTTTTGTAGCGTCCTGCTAGCGCACCGCTCCAGTGTGAAAGCCTTTGGGGCTTTCACACTGGAGAGACAGCAGCGGCTCTTTCAGGGCGCTTTGCATGCGCTATTTTTAGCGTTTTAGTGCCTGTAAAGCGCCCCAGTGTGAAAGAGGTCTTAGAACGATCTTCAGCGTAAAGAACAAGAAGTTCTGGAAGTGCTGGTTTGGTCCACACAGAGCCCTGATCTCGACATCATTGAGTCTGTCTGCGAATACATGGAGGGGGAAGGAGGATTTGAGGGTGCCTAAAGCCACAGAAGATCTGTGGTTACTTTTCCAAGATGTCTGGAACAACCTACCTGCAGAGTTCCTTTAAAAACTGTGTGCAAGTGTCCCTAGAAGAACTGATGCTGTTTTAAAGGCAAAGGGAAGTCACGCTAATTGATAAAAGTAAACTGTTAACACTTCTACTTTTGAAAGCAGTCTTAATTTATAGCATTTTTTCACATCTGCCTAAAACTTCTGCACAGTAATTTTTTATATATACACATACATACATACACACACACACACACACACACACACACACACACACTATATATTGTCAAAAGTATTGTGAAACCTGCTTGCACATGAACTTTAATGGAATCCCAGTCTAAAGCCTCGTACACACAAGAACCAGCAAGAAACTTGCTGGCAGAGCTTTCTTGCCGAGTAAATCGGTCGTTGTGTACGTGGCTTTCAGGTTTCTCGTCAAGAAAACAGGCAAGAATTTCTCGTCGGCCTGTTTCTCGACGAGAAACCAGAGTGTGTGTACACTTAACTGTCGCCCGTGGAAACCCGCGCATGCTCAAAATGACTTTGACGCTTGCGCAGTAGCTTCCTAGGCATAGGTAGGGTGTAGCAAGATGGCGGCGAGGGCATCGAATGTGACGAGCGCACGCTCGTCGTAGTCGATGACGTCACGGCGTTCGTGCCATTCAAAAGAACGGCGGGTCTTTTGAAAGGTACGTGTGTACACTCGGCCTGGACAAGATTCTTGGACAACGACAAGTTTTTTCTTGACGAGATTCTCGGCTGTGTGTACGAGGCTTTAGTCCGAAAGGTTCAATATTGAGTTGGCCCACCCTTTGCAGCTATAACAGCTTCAAATCTTCTGGGAAGGCTGGCCACAATTTTTAGGATTGTGTCTATGGGAATGTTGACCACTTTTCCAGACGTGCATTTGTGAGGCCAGGCACTGATCTTGGACGAGAAGACCTGGCTGGGAATCTCCAACCCAATTCATCCCAAAGGTGTTCTATTGGGATGAGGTCAGGACTCTGTGCAGGCCAGTCAAGTTCCTCCACCCCAAACTTGCTCATGCATATTTTTATGGACCAAATCATTTGGTAGAGGGGGGATTATGTTTTGGGTTGTTTTTCAGGGTCGGGCCTGGCCCCTTAGTTCCAGTGAAGGGAACACTTAAGGCGTCAGCATACCAAGACAAATTCATACTCCAAACGTTGTGGGAACAGTTTGGGGATGGCCCTTTACTGTTCCAACATGACTGGTGGGATGCAAACACTAAGCAGGAACAGAGATGGGCACATATCACTAAAGAGATAAAGAAACCAGAGGGCAACTTATCCTAACCACCAACATATATTAGGGAATAAATAATTTCGGGGTGAACTGAACATTTCGGGCCAACTCATATCAGTCAGGTCAATCACAGCGTGCTATTATGTCCCATGTTAACATGCATTGTGTTTAGGCAGACCCTCCATTGGGCTTTCTAATGTACCACAATGGAACTAATATTCATACTTGCAGCATTTTTATATATTAAGGCACTCTACAACACATGGTAGTAAGATACCATGTGCTGCAATAGGTGACTTTCAAAATAAACGGCACAACAGTGCAACAATGCAAGTAACATGGGTTGCAGTAACGTGCTTTATCAGTGCAACAGTATGAACGGGCCTTTAACCCTTTTGCCGATACACATGTATGGCATACATTATCAGCAGCAGGGGATTTTACACACACTCCCAGCTGCTGAAGCATGCAAATTTGGCGAAATCGTGTCCAAGGACCCCCAGTATTGTGGGAGCCACCACTCTGCTCACATGGAGACACGTTTGGGGCATCTATATATATGAAAAATAGGATTTTTATAACAGCTTACCTGTAAAATCCTTTTCTTGGAGTACATCACGGGACACAGAGCGACATAGTCATTACTAATGGTTATATAGATACCGTCAGGTGCTGGCACTGGCAACTTCCAAAACCGGAAGTACCCTCCCCTATATAAGCCCCTCCCATCCGGGAGCACCTCAGTTTTGTAGCAAAGCAATAAGTGTCCCCAAAGAGGGGCGGGAGCTCTGTGTCCCGTGATGTACTCCAAGAAAAGGATTTTACAGGTAAGCTGTTATAAAAATCCTATTTTCTTTCTCGTACATCACGGGACACAGAGCGACATAGTCATTACTAATGGGATGTCCTAAAGCAATGCCCAATGAGGGGGGGGGGATACACCATATATAAGCTGAGCGCTATCAGACATGAGGATCTTTTGCGGCCTGCAACACACTGCGCCCAAAGGCGACATCCTCCTGACTTCTAACGTCCACCTGGTAGAACCTAGTAAACATGTGAACTGAAGACCATGTTGCGGACTTACAGATTTGAGCCAGGGAGGCCTGGTGATGCACTGCCCATGAAGTTCCAACTGCTCTCGTGGAGTGCGCTCTAACTTTGAACGGAGGCGGTCTCCTTCTCAAGCCATAGGCTTGTATTATGACCTGTCGAATCCACTTGGCTAAAGTAGATTTCGACGCTGCCTGACCCTTTCTGGGGCCTTCCGGCAGAATAAACAAAGTATCCGTTCTGCGAATCTGAGCAGTGGCTTTTAGATAAGCTTTAACTGCTCTTACTACATCCAAAGAATGCAATAACTTTTCCTCTACCGAAGTAGGTTTGGGGAAAAAAGAAGGAAGAACCACATCTTGGTTCAAATGAAACCTCGATACCACCTTAGGAAGAAAGGCTGGATGAGGGCGTAACACTACTCTGTCCTTATGGATAACCAGATATGGCTCCTTACAGGACATAGCTGCTAATTCCGACACTCTTTTAGCCGAACAAATGGCTACTAGAAAAATCAATTTCCTGGTGAGAAGAACCAGGGAAATATGCTGTAATGGTTCAAATGGTTGTTTCTGTAGAACCCGACAGAACCAAGTTTAGATCCCATGGACATATGGGAATATTAACCGGAGGACTAATACGCATCACTCCTTGTATAAAGGCTTTGACTAGTGAATGCGAAGCCAAGGGCCTTTGAAAAAATATTGACAAGGCCGAAATCTGACCCTTGATAGTACTCAAGGCAAGCTTCCTATCTACAGCCCATTGTAGGAAGTCCAGAATCCTACCTATTACGTATTTACGTGGATGCCATTTCCTGGCCTCACACCAGGCGATGTACGCCTTCCAGATTCTATAGTAGATCTGCCTGGATACCGGCTTCCTGGCATTGATCATGGTAGATACCACAGCATTAGAGAGCCCTCTCTTTTTTAGAATGTGGGCTTCAATAGCCTGGTAAATGAGCCCTTCCAGTAAAGGATGGATCGGAAAGGAACAAACAGTCTGGGGAGCTTTTAGCGACCCCAACGAGGAGACAGAAGTGGATGATGGCTCCGCAAGGGGCATTTTAAATGCTGATCGGACCATATTAGTCAGGGACCGAACCCATAACCTTTCAGCATGTGATGCTGAGAATGGCTCTTCCACTGTTGATTCCTCTACAACCGAATCGACCTCATCCTGATCCCCTTCAGGTAGGTCGATCCCTGTATGGGACTGTTGCTCTGTTAACAGGCACTCTGAGGGAGGAGACGGAGATCGGGCGCTTTTTTCCTGTGACAGGGAAGCAGCGATCAATGCTGACAATCTCTCTTCCAGCCCTCCCAGAGCTGAGGAAAAAACCTCCTCTGTTACATACACAGGAGCAGGTGAACTGAGGACAGCCACAGTACCAGGTACTCCTGAGGGTGCTCCACGGTCACTAACCTCTGATTCTTCAGGGGAGACTGGTGCAGCCGAAGCATGCCCAAGATCCTCAGAGCCCGATGGAGACTCCCTATGCTTCCTGGAATTTTTAGTCCCGGAGCTTTTAGACGGCATATTCCTAAGCCACAAAGCTGAGGTATTCCAGCCGAAATACACCACTTACTGACAATAGTCTAGCATAAATGCTGCTATAAGAAACAGTTGGTGTCTACTAATGTGCCTTTCTAGGGGATGCCTGCATCAACCGCTTGCTGTATGCCTTTTTTAAATGTTGCCAGCTCTGTCTCTGCACTCCATAGCCAGCTCACCACACAAAATTGTGGTTTTTAACATGCTGGGACGCCCGCACATGCGCAGAAGCGCTGCGGCGCGCACAGAGCGTCATCCCCCAGGCTCCGCCCCCTTTCCCGGCTCACCTCTATATATAGAGGCGCGTGCACGCGCACGCGCGCGGCCACGTGCGCCTTCGGCGCTAATTTCGAAAATGGAAACTAGGGACAAGAGCCAGGGCCCCTCTTTGCCGCAGGCCGGGGGATGGACGAGCATTGCAACATGGCAGAGGAAGCAGTTTCCCATAAGAGAACTCACCATCTGCCTGGACTTGCTCTGATGAAAAGAAACTAGTCCACATGACAAGAAACGTTCCACAGCGGCCTCTAGTGGACAAACACAGGTACCGCAGTCTAATATATTAAATATATATATATATTAAAAAAAAATTTCTTGACCACTATTAAAATGATTACATTTTTTTTTTTTTTTTAGTAGTTACAGGCATGCACAGATATTAGCGGGAATACCGTTAGGTAACAGACAGAAAGACAAATTAGGCTTGGGGGTCCCCCAATAGAACCAAGTTCCTGGGGGCCCCCACTTACCTGTTCCCCGCCGCAGGACTTTGTTTGGTCCACAAAAGCCCAAACTTCACCTATCACGGCAGGCATTGTAATCAAACCTTCAGGGACCGGGTTCCCAAGGATTCCACTCTCCTGGACCTGTATAGCACCCTGCACAGAAAACATCTTGGTCGTGGGTATGACCAGAGCTCTGGATCCCAGGGTCCAGCTCTCCTAAGAGAAGCATTACAGGCAAAACCCTGCTCTTCTCTGCAAGGCCCGGGTACCGACCGTTTAGCTATGAAGCTTTTTTGGTCGGATCCGGAATAGCTTACTGAGGCCCAAAAGAACCTGTACGCAAGCTCAGTGAAAAACACATGTTTCTTCTTGGCCAACACCTTAGACACTGGCAAAAAACTGAGGTGCTCCCGGATGGGAGGGGCTTATATAGGGGAGGGTACTTCCGGTTTTCGAAGTTGCCAGTGCCAGCACCTGACGGTATCTATATAACCATTAGTAATGACTATGTCGCTCTGTGTCCCGTGATGTACGAGAAAGAAACTACTACTGTACTATGCATGGTACATATCACTGTGCAAACCAGACTGAGCAAGAATTCTAGGGCCACGATTCATGATAATCTCCAAACTGATGACCTGTAAGGACTTTATAGTAGTTAGTGCAACCTCATCTTTTATTGTAGCAAAAATTGTTAAAACATTGTGTTTGTGCGCCCTAAAAACTAGCTTAAGTGTAGTTTTTACTTAAAATTTGCTCTTGATAAAGCATCGTGTTGTGTAACATAAAAAAATTGTAACTGCCATCATTTCACTCTCAAGAGTTTCTGTTTTCAGAAAATGTTTAGGGGGTTTAAACTATTCTTCGGGCCTAAAGATATTTTTAAACCTTATGCACACGGGGCGTTTTTACAGCTGCTTTTAGCAGCGTCAGACGCTTTGTTTTCCAGCTTAAAAATGCCTCATGCACACACAGGCTTTTAGGAGCTATAAGTGGCATAGGCATTTTCAAGCTGCAAAAAAAAATAAAAAATCAGAACCAGCACGTTCTGAGGGGGAACAGAGGGGGGAACAGAGGGGAGAACAGAGGGGAGAACAGAGGGGAGAACAGAGGGGAGAACAGAGGGGAGAACAGAGGGGAGAACAGAGGGGAGAACAGAGGGGAGAAAACAACACAGAGAGGAGACCTGGCAGAAGCAGAATACTGCGGAGAAAGGAGAAGAACCGGAGAGGGGGAGAAGACATTAGCAAAGGAGGGAGAAGAAACGGAGGATGAAAATATCGCTGGAGGGAGAAGAAATCAAAAGACGCCCCCTCTGCCCCAAAGCACCCCCCCCCCCTCCTGACTTGCCAGGCTGCATGCTCGGATAAGCTACTAAAAGCACATTTTTACAGGCGCTTTTTCCTGGCGCTTTTAGTGGCTTTATAAAACCAATTTTTTTATAACGCCCTGTGTGCGTGAGGTCTAAAAGGTGTGCATAAACATCATTGGCACCAAAAGGATTAAACCCAACCTCCAAAAAATGTGGCATTTTAACTTTCTCACCGTTTCATTCCCAAAAAGGATGTCCACATAAGGCATGACTTTCATTAGGGGCTCCTTAAAGAACTGACTGATGAAGGGTGCCGAAAGGTTCATGCAGAAGAGCTTGTTGTTTTCAGAGGACTGTGTGGCAACTTTAAGGATGGCCTCAGGAGAGACAGTAAGGAAGAAACCCTGAAAAATGAAAATAAATGCAGCACGGTTAAAAATTTCTCTCTTTACCACTATGCAATCGTTTAATGTTCTTGAACAATGCAAACACTGCTTTTGAATGGCACATTCAAACTCCGACATCTCAACAGCGCTCTATTTAGATTGTTTGTGAAGCAGCTCACGTGTTGTGACTAAACTCTAGAAACATTTTTACAAAGCAGTCCTGCCAAAGAGGGAAAGACCTTTCATATCTCCGCAGACTGCCCTATTTGTAATATTAGGACAAAAGCAGTGTTCTAGAGAACACAATGTGTTTTTGATTGATTTCACATGAACATTAATAAATTATCAGTGTTTGTAAACGTAGACAGTACAGATTCCCTAGACTCCAGTACTTTGTAGAGAAGGCTGTCTGGAGGTTAGGTTTCAATGCACCAGACTAAACACAGAGGAATTTTAGCACGCCACTCATGCCACAAAGGCTATGTGGTGAGATTAAAATTTTAGACATGATCTCTCTGCTGGTGAGGAAACCAGTTATCTCCAGTTACCTTGAAGATTTCCCAATATTGCCTGCCTGACAAGTCTTTCACAGCACTTTTAAAGTGATTGTAAAGGCACTTTATTTTTTTTAATTAAACATGTTCTACTTACCTGCTCTATGCAGTTAGTTTTGCACAGATCAGCCTTGATCCTCCTCTGCTCGGGTCCCTCTTTCCTGCTCCTAGCCCCTCCCTCCTTTGAGTGCCCCTCAGCCAGCAGCTTGCTACAGGGGTCACCCAAGCCGAGTCAGAGCTCAGTTTATCCATTCAGACATGAAGCCTCGACCTGGCACCGCCCCTCCATCCCGATTGGCTGACTGACTGACTTCCACGGGAGCGAATAGCGCCGCTGCTCTGTCTCAGCCAATCAAGAGGAGTGTACTGGATGGCTGAGGGGATCGTGGACATTGCTGGAGAGAGAAGGAGCTCAGGTAGGTAATTGGGGGGTGCTGGGGAGGCTGCTACACACAGTTTTTTTTTATCTTAATGCATAGAAAAAAACCTTCTGCCTTTACAAAAAAGCTTTGGTTATAAATTCATTTTAAGTAGTTGTATAGAGTAGGGATGGGTAAAATCTATCAGTTTATTTTGAGGAGGTCTGTGTCCCATTGGGGAAATGTTTAACCACTTGACCTCTGGAAGATTTACCCCCTCCTTCATGGCCAGGCCATTTTTTTGCGATACGACACTGCATTAATTTAACGGACAATTCTGCGGTCATGCAATAAATGTATAATCAAGTTTATGTAATTTTTCCCCCACAAATAGAGCTTACCTTTAGTGGTATTTGATCACCACTGCATTTTTATTTTGTGCACGATAAAAAAAAAGACCAACAATTTTGGGGGGGGGGGAAACTTTTTTTTTTTTTTACTTTTTTCTGTAAAATTTATCCAATACAATTTATTTAAAAATTTAATTTCTTCATAAATTTAGACCAATATGTACTCTGCTGTATGTTTTGGTAAAAAAAAATCCCAATAGGCGTATATTGATTGGTTTAAGCGAACGTTAGAGCGTCTACAAAAGGGTATGGTATATACAGGCATTGATGGATTTTTTTATACCAATAATTGCGGCGATCAGCGACTTATAGTGGGACTGCGATATTGCGGCAGACACCGACACTTTGCAGGAACCAGTGACACCAATACAGTGATCAGTGCTAAAAATACACACTGTCACTCTACTGACATTGGCTGGGAAGGGGTTAAATATCTAGGGGAATAAAAGTGTTTTTTTTGTGTACACAGTGTGGTACTTTTACTAGTAGAAGAGATGGATTTTAGCCCCTGCTTTGCAGCAACACAGAACCCATCCCTTCCCCTGTCAAGATCCCCGTTCTGCGTTTACAGTCGTTCTGCGAGTGCCGGACGACAATGAGTGCTTGGCACCCATGGGAGGGGTTTCTGCTGTATGCGTCCCCAGCAGGCGGAAGTGCAGGATCACACACACACTCATATATTATATACACACACTATATATATATATACACACACATACACACACACACACACACACACACACACACACACGTAATCCTGCAAAGGGCTGCTGCCCTGTAGCAGCAAGTGGTTAAAGTGTGCCCAGTCATAAGCAGAGAGGTCAGATGGGATCAACGCTCTGTGCTTTGGATTCTGGCTAGTACACACTATAGTGGGATGTGCTTTGTTCATTTTTCATGTCTGAGGTTTACAACCCCCTATAAAAAACAAACATTCACAGTGGAAGAAAGTATCTCATGTTTGTGACCACATACATTCTGGAAGGGAAACTACAATAACGTGAGCAAGTTTTAAAAGGATATACATTTTTTAAAGGATATTTTATTTAAAATCATTTTTACAACTAAACATTTAAAGTGGAAATTCAGTCAAACACTAGCTATACTAAATCTACTCCCACCCCCATTGTAAGTCTATTTCCATCTACCCCGTGAAAGGAAAGATCTGTATACTTATCTATGCGGAGGGCGCTCTGGTCCAGTCAAACGGTCTCCCCAGCGGCCGGCTTTAGTGAAGAGGAGCGATAGTGAAGAGGAGCGATCGCCAACAATGGCTGCAGATCCTGGGCGATGACATCACCCATATGATTACTATGGGGGATCAGTTGTTGGCTGTCCCTCCTCTACACTGAAGCCAGTGCTGGGACCCCATCAGATGACCGGACAGGAGTGCCCTCAGAATAGCCAAGAATACAGATCTTTCCTTTCTCAGGGTAGATATAACAGATGTAGAATGGGGGTGGGAGTAGATTTAAGTAAATTTACGGTTTGACTGAACTTACACTTTATCGATGGGCATGATATAGGATTTACAAAGTATTGTGGGTGATCACAGAGCATATTATTTTCCCATTTAACTGTCTCTCTAACTGTACCTCAGTAAGCCTTGAATAAGCAAAGCAGGGTGGTAGGAGGAGGAGGGGAGGGATGAGGGGGAGGGATGAGTAATTTCCTAGACCCCGATCCCAGCGTCAATTATTGAGCTTGGTAACAACAAGCCTGAAAATCCACCAGCTACCTGAAAATGTAAACATGAAACATTCATATAGAATATTTCAAATTTACCCAACAAGAAAAACTGTTTTTTTGTTTTTTTTAATTAAGTAGACACTATGTATTTCTATAAAATAGTAAACCATGGTGATCAAATTATTTCCAATCAAATATACACATTTACTAATGTATGTCACAGGTTTAGAAGCCAGCTAAGATGAAGAGCAGAATAGGACAAGTAAATGACAATGGGCTATAAAACTGATCATATACACTATACATATGAAAAGTGCCGAGGCAGAATAATGCTTTCCTTCTAGATATGGTTATGTGGCTGTATATGGAAGTGTACGAATGAGCAGAAAACGGAGCTCAGAAATGATCTGTACAGCCCCAAGGGGGATATTATCTGATGATTAAGGCTGTATATTTTTCACAGAGGTGACAGATTTCATGGAAACCAGAAGCCATGAAAATATTACTTTGCTGTGAAAAATTGTGACAGCACTGGAGGTAGGCCTTTCTATATTATCTCCTTCTCACTTTCACTGGCCAAATAAGCAATGCTGAAACCTTCTGCAGGAAATGCAGATACATTATAACAAGTGAAACTAATATTTACAGGAGGTATGGTATTTAAACATGCCTGTCATCACTATTTAATCAGCCAATGAAATACAAAAATGTTGTTTTTAAATAACATTGCAGGCTAGGTCGCAATGGGTCTAGGTTGCATTAAAAGCCCAGGCTAAGCCAAGCTTTGTTACTTTGACTTAGGGTAATTTTTTTTAATGAGATGCTAACAGAAGTTGCATGCACTTGCTGTTTTTTATCCTCTTCTCTAAGCTTACGTCTCAAACACTCTACCGGCTGCACTGTCAGGCTTTTATTATTTTAGTGAGCCCTGTACATGCCAGGACAAAGTCCAGTAGGGGTCTCCTCTACGTGCACGCTCCCGGCAATGTTGCATGCAGCCGTTCACAATGCTGCACACAGACAGCAAGAGATGGACACAGAGACAAAGCCACACCTCTCCTCCACCGTGGTGACAGCTTGGGAGCTGCTGTCAATCACCGCTGTTGAGGAGGGGAGGTGTGGCTTTGGCTCCGTTCTTCTGGCGCTGTTTCAGTGTGCGACGCTGTGAACACTTGCACGTTTCATCGTAGTTTAAACAGAAGCATCCTTGCCAGACGCCATAGGCACAGGGAGTCTGGCAGTGCAGCTGGGTAAAAAGAAAGCTCAGAAAAGGAAAATTAGCCAGTGTATGTAAGACCCTGTTATTTGCATCCCATTTATATATAAAAAAAATAAAAATAAAAAAAAACTTCAATATCACTATAAGCACAGGTTAATACTGTAACTCTGCTAGACAAAAGAAGCACTTTTGTTCAAGACAATATAACATTCAGCCTTTACTGAGAACACTCTGACCTCACCAAGGTAGAGCATTTCTTTCCAGATCGCCACACTAATTTGAGATATTAATGCCAAGGATGGTATTGGATTTGGTCACTGCGGTTTCTATAGCAGCAGATATTTTCTGCTTCACATCTTACATATTTTCATAAATTAGATTAGTGCTTCTCAAAATAATATTTAAAAAAGGGGAAATCCAGTCTACTCCCATCTAAACTTAAACCTGCTCTCGACCCAATTCTAAGCCCTATAGTGACTAGCCTGTGTAGAGGAAAGAGGTCGATATTTACTATTCCCTGGGCACTCCAGTCCAGTCACATGAACTTCTTTCCAGCGTCGGCATCATGGGAGAGGAAGGACAGCCGACAACAGATGCCCCATAGTATGCCTAGGCATTGCAATGTCGTTGGCAATCGCTACTCTTCAATGAAAACCAGCCACTGGGGAGATCACATGACCAGAGTGGCCACGGAATAAGCGTACACATGTTTCCGCTACACGCTACAGGCTAGATAGTATACGAGTTAGAATGAGGGAATAGGAGGGGTTTAGGTTTAAGATTAGATAGGCTTGAACTGAACCTACAATTAAACTCCAGTTAAAGTGGAAGTTCAGCCTAAAACGAAAATCTTAATCTATTTGCAGCCACATTCTAAGACTAACCTATCTAACTGTGTAAAGCAAAAAATCGCAATACATAGCTTTTCTGAAGCAGCTCCGGTCTCCAGCGGCAGGTGCTGTGTTGCAGGAGCCAGCCGGAAATGCCAGAGAAGTGATGTCACCCATAGACTTACTATGGGGCTCCCGTTGTCTGCCACTTACTATGCACACTCTTATCTATTGGAAATTAATTTATTTACTGGATTACCATATGTGTTCCCATTAGAAAAGATCTCCTGTTGAACTAAATAAAAACTGACAGGAATTTTAACACTTTTCCACTATCAAAAGAACAAAAACAAAAAAATCTGCCTGGAGTTTCCCTTTAAACTAGTTTTCCAACTGCCAGTCACTATACGGACCATACAGTGAATGCACTCAACTAGGTATAATATGTATGCATCATGGGACAGCAAGGTACAACATACCTCGTCAGAGGTGACTAGTAGATTAATAAACTAGAACAAGAAGGGGTATAAGCATTGCACTGTTCAACAATCTATTTTCACATAGGATGAACTTTATGGCCTCATGCACACTGGACAATTTTAATGCCGCTGCTAGGGGCATCTGGCATTTTATTAATTTTTCTGCCTCTCAATGTCCCTGCAGGATAGCATATGTGTCGATGCATAGAGGCAGGGGCAATTAGAGGCAGAAAAAAAAACCACACACTGCCAGAGTATCCAAGAGCAGCATTGTTTTGGCAGAATAAATGTTGGACGTGCGTCTAGCTCATGAGCGTTAATTTATTTCAATGGGCAGAATTAAATGAACACCCAAGAGCTTGACCCGCCTAAACGCGTTTACAAGTGTCTTTTTTGCCAAAACGCTGCTGCCAGAAGGAAAGGCGTCTAGTAGACATGGCCAAACATTTAGGCTCCATGTACACGGGACGTTTTTACAACTGCTCCTAAATGATTAAACTTGACAGATAGTAACCCACATTTAAAATGTCAGTTTTGCCACGTTTGCGCTTAAAAATATAAATATATATATTTTTTAAATGGCCAAAAACAAAAAACGACTAATTGCGGGTTACTGCGTCTGAAACGTGGAAATCTTCTGCGTCTGAACCCATCTTCTGAGTCGCCCCTGTGTGAACCGGCTCTTCGTGTGCATGAGGCCTTAAGCTAGCATATAAAACAATTTTAACTGAGTGTAGATAAAGATAAACTGCCAATTTAATTTTTTTTGATCGAGTTGCATTTACATGTATTTGTGGTGTGTTCTGTTATGTTTTTATGTGCATAAAAAATGCTGCATGCTACACTTACTTTAAAATCACATGATCGCACCGCACTGGTGAAAGCTAAGCTTATTTAAATAAATTCATGTTTATTACATATTTGTTCATACGGACTTTTAAAAACCAATTGGACTACATCTGGTGTAAAAAAAAAAAAAAACGTAATTTGCATGATAGCAAAATCATAGCCTTATCTGAATAGCAATCTACAGTAAAACATCATAAACCACGTATGAAAGACAATGTTGTAGCATATGAAAAAAAAATTAATGTCCAAAGTGTTTGTTTTTAGTTACAAAATAAAAGTAATCAGATCCCTAAACTGAGAACTGCATGAGATCAGAGTACACAGGCCTATTCCTATGAGCTGAAAGCCACAACTTAATATGATCTGAGCAGGTTCTGTTGCAGGTCTGTTTTTCCATTAAGCATTTATGGGACTTGTCAGTGTTACAAGGGAACTGTAAAACATCCATATAATCCCTCAGTTCCTGTGCATGAATTAAGCTATTCCCTACAAGAAGAGCTTTTGCTGCCAAAAGCTTATTTTCTGATATTGAGTGCAGGGATAATACCAGAGGTGTGATGTTATTTTAACAGTGTACAGACCCTGCAGTTGAGATGCGAACGCAAAAGAAATCTTTTTCCAGGCCAATAAAATGGCTGCAAAGGCATCTGGGTTAACTGGGCTCAAAACACATGGAAGAGGGGTGGAGGCAAGAAGGGTATATATGCAGAAAGCAGGGGCTGCAACAAAAGTTTAAGGGTGGATTAGGAACACAAAGAATTTACAAATTACTAACACAGAACTGAAGTTAAAGTGGTTGTATAGTCTTTTTTTTTTTACTTTTACCTACAGGTAAGCCTATGCTAAGGCTTACCTGTAGGTAAAATAAATATCTCCTAAACCTTTACGGTTTAGGAGATATTCCCCTTGCACTGCGCCGCTGACTGCAGCGGTGCATGCGCACAGGGGATTCTCGGCTAAAGGCCTGGCAGACGGCGGACCTTGCCGGAAAGAAGTCTCCCGCGCGCATGCGCGGGAGTGACGAATCGCGGCTCCAGCCACTCACAGCGCTGGAGCCATGATACCTGGAAGACACGCCGAGGCATAATGTCAGCTGCCTCGGCGTGGACCGGGAGGGACACCAACGCCTCGTTCTAAGGTAAGTATTTCATAATGAGCTTGTATGCAGTGCATACAAGCTCATTATGCCTTTTCCTTTACAGGTGTAAAAAAGAAAAAAAAGAAAAAAAAATGCGGGTATACAACCGCTTTAAGAGAAACGTTTAGTGGTAGGGGGGTGATAAGATGCGTAAACAACCAATTTGTGAAAACATCTTGTTCTTATGCCATTAGAGTTTTAAGAGATTAAATATGAATGGGGCCTTTTTCCAGACCGCATTACACTTCATTTTGCTTAAAGTGTATTTAAGATCAATGCTTTCCTGGATATAATAGGGGAAGGAAAAGTCATCTTATACCACTAGGTGGATTTCCATCAACTTCTTGTCCTGTAGACAAACAGGAAGTTAAAAAAAAATCTCTCCAAAGAGTGAAGTCCCCTTTCAGCTGCACCAAAGCAAGTGTATCTATTGGAGGAGTCTCTCTAAAGGGGACAATGAAAACTTTAGAGGTTCTAATCCTTCCCCACTATACAAACCTAAAAAAATAAAGATGCAGCGAAATTTCATCCAAAAATGGCGTTATCGGCATTCAGCCATGGTGCTGATAATGGCACCGAAAACACACAGCAATTTTACCGCAAATTCGCAAACACCCCATAAGCACAGCATGGTAAAATCGCTGCAAATTCGCGGTGATCTTACCATGCTGTGCTTATGGGGTGTTTTTCATTGGTCATGTGACTCAAAAAACTAACACGGGAGCGTTAATGATGCGTTCTTGCTGTGTTTTCAATGCATTTGAACTGAGAGGTGTGTTTTATTTTTTCTGAACAAAAATGCAGCAAGCTGGATTTTTAACACCACAATGGAATCGCAACGGGCCAGTGTCAAGACACACATAGAATTTAAAGGGATACATTTTTCTTGAGCTTTTTCTTGTGCTAAAAGGTGCCAAAAATGTAGGACAAAAAATTCATATTTAAATAGATGATAATTAAAAAGTGGACTATAATACAATTCTATATAAAAATATATTTTTAAAACTGTCATTTTCGGCCAAGTGCATTCTGCATTTTTGGTTTCGGCACCAAAATATCCATTCAGTGCACCTCTATATAAAACAGTTTAGATTTTATATACATTTTAAAGTACTCTGAGCATAAGAAACAAAAACGAGCCAACTTCTGTCCTTTATGAAGCTCATGTCTCTACAGACATTGATCAGCATCCTCACTGATTTCATCCTCAATGTAAACCACAAGCCTTGCAGTATATTAGCATAATGATTAAACATTATGGAGGAGCTGTGTGAACAGCCACAAGGTATGTTGAGAGAAATAAAATATAGAAATACAGAAGACTGACAGCAGAAAAAGACCAAATGGATTATCCAATCTGCCTCAGACAACTTGATGACTATTCTACCTAGTTGGTCATCAGAAGTTTCCAGATTACCTCATCTGGGAAATAAATCTTCTGGGACACCGAGTTGTCCTGATAACCGAAGACAATCCTGGCTTGGGATGGAATGAACAAACATGTGAGGAACAGCACATGTACAGTGGGGGCTTACAGCACATTCTCTGCTGTTGGAGCACATAGTCCAAGAATATTGTCCAAATATCAGATTAGGGAAGTGTGCTGAAGTCTGGGCTAGGACATGAACTCTGCTAGAATTTTGGTCAAGATTTTTGGGGCCAGTGTCAGATCAAAGGGCGGGACCCAGAACTACCAATTAAAGATTTTCTGATCTGACCGACCTTTTTTTGGATTTGAAAAGAAGGTTTGCTTCACCACATGTTATGTGGGTGACGGGGACCAGCCCCACACTGTATAGAGAGGAGTCTACTGTTTAGTTTAGCGCCGGACGGCAAGGATTTACTTTACTGGTTTTTAGGAGTTTGAAAAACCTCTTCTAAATAAAGCTGGCAACGCGCCAGATTAAAAAAAAAAAAAAAAAAAAAAAAAAAAACTGCCTGCACGCTGACCTTAATTTTGAGAAAAGGTGATCCCCACGAGCTAATCTCCAACAGTAGGAACAACGATAGGTCTCCTCCTTCAGTAAGTCCTATCCCCTCACAGTTAGAACACATCGTGGGAACACGCATTTAACCTCTTGAGCGCCCCCTAGTGTTGACCCTTTCCCTGCCATTGACATTTACACAGTAAATTGGTGCATTTTTATAGCAGTGATCGCTGTATAAATGTCAATGGTCCCAAAAATGTCCGCTCTGTCCGCTGCAATGTCGCAGTACCACTAAAAATAACATATCACTGCCATTACTAGTAAAAAATAAAAAATAAAATAGGATTTTTTTTACTCACCGTAAAATCATTTTCTCTGTCGTCCATGGACGGACACAGCTCCTTAATTCTTCACAGTTGGGTTATGTTCCTGTTCTATAGGAGAGGACTAGGCAAAACATGTTACTTTAAAAGAGTTGAACAGCCCCGCCCAGGGGGCAGTCCATCCAGACATAACCCTCCGCCCTGCAGTAAGCAGCTCAGTTCGTAAAAAAGCAGTACAAACCAAAAAAGGAGGGGTAGGGGCTTTGTCCGTCCATGGACGACAGAGAAAAGGATTTTACGGTGAGTACAAAAATCCTATTTTCTATTTTCGTCCATGGACGGACACAGCTCCTTCATTTTTGACAGTTGGGACGTCCCAAAGCAGTGTCCAAAAACGAGGGGTGGGAACAGCAATCAAAAAACCAATTTCACTCCAAACAAGCAGAGCTCCTCAACGGAGGAGTTGCAAACTCAAACAGCCGCCTGCAAAACTTTGCGGCCGAAGCTAGCATCCGAAGATGCACTCACATCAACCTTGTAAAACTTTGAAAAAGTGTGAACAGATGACCAGGTCACCGCCTTACACACCTGCGAGACAGACACTTGTGAGACAGACGCTTGTGAAACAGACGCTTGATGTCGGAAAGCCCAAGAGGCACCAATAGCCCTGGTCGAATGCGCCGTGACAGGAAATGGAGGCGCCCGCCCCTTAAGGGCATAGGCCTGGATGACGGTCTGCCTGATCCACCGAGAAATGGTGGCCGACGAGACCACCAGGCCCTTCAGCGGACCAGACACAGACAGCGAGTCTGACCTCCGGAACGGAGCCATAGCGGACAGGTACACCCGCAAGGCACGTACCACATTTAAAGAATGCAGCGCAACCTCCTTGGAATGCGATGGCCGAGGACAAAAGGATGGAAGTACAATGTCCTCATTCAGGTGAAAGGCCGAAACGACCTTCGGAAGAAAGGAAGGCTGTGGGCGTAGCACCGCTTTGTCCTTATGGAGGACCAAATATGGGGACTTGCAAGACAAGGCCGCCAATTCAGAAACCCTCCTGACGGATGTAATGGCTACTAGGAAGGCAACCTTCTGAGAGAGCGTCAAAAGAGGAATTTCCCTGATGTCCTCAAAGGGAGGTTTCTGAAGTACCGAGAGCACCAGATTCAAATCCCACGGAGATAATGGTGGTCGAACCGGAGGAGCCACATGTCGGAACCCTTGCACAAACGTACTCACCAATGAATGAGCCGCCAGGGGTCGCTGAAAGAAAAACAGCCAAGGCTGAAATCTGCCCCTTAATGGTGCTTAAGGCAAGTTTCTGATCCACTCCATGCTGTAAAAACAGCAGGATCCTGGAAACCGAATATGCCCGTGGATGCCATGCCATCTCCTCACACAGAGATGTAGGCTCTCCACGTGCGATGGCAGATCTTCCCAGAAGAAGATTTCCGAGCCCTCAAGATGGTTGAAATGACCGAATCCGACAGGCCTCGGTTCCTTAGTACTTGGCTTTCAATAGCCATGCCGTTAAAGCCAGCGACTGTAAAGCAGGATAAAGAATGGGACCTTGCGAGAGAAGGTCCTCCCGTATTGGCAGTCGCCAAGGTGCATCCGCCACCAGGCGCACGAGGTCGGGGTACCAGGGACGCCTGGGCCAATCCGGGGTGATGAGAATCACCAGAATCCCCTCGGTCTCTACTCTGCGGAACAGACGAGGATACTGACCCCCACAGGGCCACCAACGCGTCTGCCCAGGGATCTCTGGACCTGGCCACGAACCTCGACACCTTGCGATTGAGTCGAGAAGCCAGGAGATCCACGTCTGGCATGCCCCATCTCCGGTAAAGGAGTTGAAATACCTCCGGATGTAACAACCATTCGCCTTGATCCAGCATCTGGCGACTCAGATAGTCCGCCTGTAGTTTTCCACACCCAGAATGTAAACTGCCAATAGAGCCGGCACGCTCCTTTCCGCCCACCGCAGGATGTGAGCGACCTCCGACACTACAGCTGAGCTTCTTGTTCCAACTTGATGGAGGAGTCGGGTGGGGGCAAAACTGCATGCGGAAGCAGGCTTGCTTGCTGGGCTTGCGCACCCAGGGACGCTTCTGTCCCCCAGCTGAACCTTTTTCCGCCTGGGAGAGTTTGCCAGCAGGTCCTGACTGACGAAAATACTGCTTCTGTGTGGGAAAGGAGAGCCCCAGATTACGGTGCGGCTCTTTTCCTTTAGTGGACTGAGGGAGAAGTGTGCTTTTACCTCCAGTGACATCTTTATGTCATCCAGTGAGGTACCAAAAAGCCTCCAACCTTTGAAAGGCAAATCAGCCAGAGTTTTCTTGGAAGCTTGGTCAGCGGACCAGCATTTTAGCCATATCAGGCGACGCAATACCACCGCAGATGCGGAAGCCCGGGAGATTAAAGGTGCCGCATCAAGGGCTGCATCACAGACATACACAAGTCCCTGAACCAACTGTTAAGCCAGTGACACACATTCAGGAGGGAGCTGATGCTCCTCCAATGTCTGGTGCAATATTTTAGCCCATTCAGTGAGTGTCTGAGACACCAAGGTTGCAGCCAAAATAGGCCGCAATGCTGACCCCAGCACGCTGAACATGGAGCGGGTCACTGCTTCGGACCTCCTATCAGTAGGGTCCTTAAAAGGCAAGGTTCCCCTCTACCGGGATAGTGGTTACTTTATTTAACCAAAAGACCAGGGGTCAACGACCGGAGGAGATGCCCACTTTTTCAAAAGGCTTTCCTCAAATGGGTAACGGACCGCCATGCGCTGAAGGACCGCAAAGGACCGCTGCGGCCGTTCCCATTCCTTATCTATGAACTTGTCAAATAATTCAACATAAAGGAAAAACCTTAACAGAGCGTGTCGGTTTGTGCGACCCAAAAGGGACAGAACCTGCTGGGGAAGTCCCAGCTGTATCTTCCAGCTTGAGTGTCCCTCACAGCATGGATAAGCACACTTACAAGTGCCCTATCTTGAGCTGACCCGGACAAGGGGTCCTCCTCACTGGGAAGGTCCTGGTCCGCATCTTCTGACACACATGAACTAGGGTCCTGAGCCACAGCCAGGCCAGAGTCTGAGTCAGAACGTTCCCCAGGAGATGGCGGGGAAGGGGGCGCTTAGTACCCCCCCCTTGTGCTCACACGCCGCTTCCACTCTGGCAACAAATGACTGCCGAAAAAGCCTCCATGAGAACCGCAGGTGCATCGGTTGCTGCCTCTGGAATGTTTGGGGGAAAACGCCAGCTTCTTGCTCCATATTGCCCACTGACAGCCCTTAGGGACTTAGTCAAGACCTGCCAAAAATGTCCACCCTCCTTGCTGCACTGACCGGGGGGGGTTACCCGGGGAACTCACCGCCCAGCAAGAGACTGTTCAGCGCCGCTGCCCGCTCTCTATCCACACACAGCACATGTCTGAGGAACTCGGAGGTGAATAGCGCTATTCGCACCGTTCAGGAAGCCATCCAGCACTAGAGGCCAAAACCCATTCCAAAATGGCCGCCGAGCACCTCAAAGAGCGCGGACCACAAGAAAATGGCCGCCCGCAATGCAGACCTGTGTCACAGCATGGCCACGGCAAAATGGCCACCAATGGGATTTTGCAATACTAAGCATAGACACCTAAAAAATGGCGCCGGCGCTACAAAAATGGCGGCCAAAAACGAGGTGGACGAGAAGGCGGCAGCGGAGGCTTCTGTGAGAAACCACTACCACCCCACAGAGAGCGAGCCTGGACACCCCCACAGCCCCCAGCCGGGACCTGAAGCCCCCCTCTACAGGTATACCCTTGGTCGCAGCAGGCCCCGCAAGGGGAGGAGGAAAAAAGGGGTGACCCCCCAAACGACCCCCTTAGGAATGCCCAGCTGTTCCATCCCACTGAGGCAAGAGGAACTGTACTTACCCATCCCTACGAGGACTTGTTGGTGCGTTCTTGACAGACCTACAGCCGAGCAGTACGGAGCAGCTGTCAGCCCGGTCCACTGTGACTGAGACAGCAAGCAGCCCGGTCATATGTGAACCCTGGAGCAAAGCTCACCGGCCACCCCTGGAGCCATGGTGTATGTTGTGGCTGACCCCGCACGTAGCTAAGGCCTGCTCACGTTGGATGGCCGGACTGGGGAGACTACAAGGATCTATAATACTCAGCCTGTCACCCAGGCGGCAGTTGATAGATTTCTCATAAGAAAATCAAAAAATCAAAAATAATAAAAAATAAAATTTCTTCCGGACCCTGGGCCCAAAGGGAGCCAGGTCCTTCTCTACTAGGCAGAAAAAAACTGAGCTGCTGACTGCAGGCCGGAGGGTTATGTCAGGGGCTGTTCAACTCTGTTAGGGTCCTTTCACACGGGGCGGATCCGTGCAGATCCGCCCCGTGAAGCTCCGCTTGCTCAGCGGGGATCGCTCCGTTGATCCCCGCTGAGCCGACGGATGACTGGGCGGTCCCCGCACACTGTGCAGGGACCGCCCTGTCAGAGCGCCGCTCTCCCCTATGGGGAATCGGATGACGACGGACCGTAGAGTCCGTTGTCATCCGATCCGCTCCGCCGACGGAAGGAAAAATAGGGTTTTCCTCCGTCACTTTGGCGTAGCGGATGTCAGCGGACATGTCTCCACTGACATCCGTGCCTCCATAGGGGTACATGGAGGATCCGTTTCAGGTCCACCTAAAAAACTGACAGGCGGACCTGAACGGACCTCCGTGTGAAAGGGGCCTTAAAAGGAACACTAAAGGTTCCCGTTTAAAAACAAAAAAAACTGTTATACTTACCTCCACTGTGCAGCTCGTTTTGCACACAGTGGCCCCGATCCTGGTCTTCTGGGGTCCCTCGGCGGCTGTTTCAGCTCCTCCCCGCAAGGACTCCACACCATAATGCGAGCGAGCTCGCATGGTGTGGAGTTACTGCGGGCGCGCTCCCGTGATACAGCAGTGGCCATAGCCGCCAACTGTATCACTCGGCCCCGCCCCCGGCGCGCCGCGTCATTGGATGTGATTGACAGCAGCGCCAGCCAATGGCTGCGCTGCTTTCAATCCATCCACTGTAGCCAATCAACGGCCGGGCTCAGGAACTCGGAGGATGACGGGAGTGAGCGTGGGACTTTCGAGGGGCCAGGTAAGTAAAAAGGGGGCTGGGGGGCGGTATTGTCAAATGTTTTTTCACCTTAATGCATAGGATGCATTAAGGTGAAAAAACATGTACCTTTACAACCCCTTTAAAGTAACATGTATTTAATGTTCTGCCTAGTCTTCTCCTATAGAACAGGAACATAACCCAACGGTCAAGAATTAAGGAGGTGTGTCCATCCATGGACGACAGTGAAAAAGTATTTTACGGTGAGTAAAAAAAATCCTATTTTTTTTATTTTTTACTAGTAATGGCGGTGATCTGTTATTTTTAGTGGTACTGCGACATTGCAGCGGACAGAGTGGACATTTTTGGGACCATTGACATTTATACAGCGATCACAGAAAGAGAAAATTGTAATGTTTATATATATATATATATATATATATATATATATATATATATATATATACACACACACACATACATACACACACAGTGGTTACGGAAAGTATTTAGACCCCCTTAAATTTTTCACTCTTTGTTATATTGCAGCCATTTGCTAAAATCATTTAAGTAAATTTTTTTCCTCATTAATGTACACACAGCACCCCATATTGACAGAAAAACACAGAATTGTTGACATTTTTGAAGATTTATTAAAAAAGAAAAACTGAAATATCACATGGTCCTAAGTATTCAGACCCTTTGCTCAGTATTTAGTAGAAGCACCCTTTTGATCCAATACAGCCAAGAGTCTTTTTGGGAAAGATGCAACAAGTTTTTCACACCTGGATTTGGGGATCCTTTGCCATTCCTCCTTGCAGATCCTCTCCAGTTCTGTCAGGTTGGATGGTAAACGTTGGTGGACAGCCATTTTTAGGTCTCTCCAGAGATGCTCAATTGGGTTTAAGTCAGGGCTCTGGCTGTGCCATTCAAGAACAGTCACGGAGTTGTTGTGAAGCCACTCCTTCGTTATTTTAGCTGTGCTTAGGGTCATTGTCTTGTTGGGAGGTAAACCTTCGGCCCAGTCTGAGGTCCTAAGCACTCTGGAGAAGGTTTTCATCCAGGATATCCCTGTACTTGGCCGCATTCATCTTTCCCTCGATTGCAACCAGTCGTCCTGTCCCTGCAGCTGAAAAACACCCCCACAGCATGATGCTGCCACCACCATGCTTCACTGTTGGGACTGTACTGGATAGGTGATGAGCAGTGCCTGGTTTTCTCCACACATACCGCTTAGAATTAAGGCCAAAAAGTTCTATCCTGGTCTCATCAGACCAGAGAATCTTATTTCTCACCATCTGGGAGCCCTTCAGGTGTTTTTTTTAGCAAACTCCATGGGGGCTTTCATGTGTCTTGCACTGAGGAAAGGCTTCCGTCGGGGCACTCTGCCATAAAGCCCCGACTGGTGGAGGGCTGCAGTGATGGTTGACTCTCTACAACTTTCTCCCATCTCCCGACTGCATCTCTGGAGCTCAGCCACAGTGATCTTTGGGTTCTTCTTTACCTCTCTCACCAAGGCTCTTCTCCCCCGATAGCTCAGTTTGGCTGGACGGACAGCTCTAGGAAGGGTTCTGGTCGTCCCAAACGTCTTCCATTTAAGGATTATGGAGGCCACTGTGCTCTTAGGAACCTTAAGTGCAGCAGAAATTTTTTGTAACCTTGGCCAGATCTGTGCCTTGTCACAATTCTGTCTCTGAGCTCTTCAGGCAGTTCCTTTGACCTCATGAATCTCATTTACTCTGACATGCACTGTGAGCTGTAAGGTCTTATATAGACAGGTGTGTGGCTTTCCTAATCAAATCCAATCAGTATGATCAAACACAACTGGACTCAAATGAAGGTGTAGAACCATCTCAAGGATGATCAGAAGAAATGGATAGCACCCGAGTTAAATATATGAGTGTCACAGCAAAGGGTCTGAATACTTAGGACTAAGTGCTATTTCAGTTTTTATTTTTTAATAAATCTGCAAAAATTTCAACAATTGTGTTTTTCTGTCAATATGGGGTGCTGTGTGTACATTAATGAGGAAAAAAATGAACTTAAATGATTTTAGCAAATGGCTGCAATATAACAGAGTGGAACATTTAAGGGGGTCTGAATACTTTTTTTAATTTTAAAAATGCCATAAATCTTTTCCATAGTCTGTAGATGCTATAACTTTTGTGCAAACCAATCAATATACGCTCATTGCAATTTTTTTATTTATTTTTTAACAAAAATATGTAGAAGAATATATATTGGCCTAAACTGAGGAAGAAATTTTTAAATATTGTTTGTTCAAAATTGTCGCTCTGTTTATAGCGCAAAAAAAAAAAAAACAACAAAAAAAAAAAAACTGCAGAGGTGATCAAATACTACCAAAAGAAAAGCTCTGTTTGTGGGGGGGGGGGGGAACGTAAATTTTGATTGGGTACAGCATTTTATCGCGTAATTGTCAGTTAAAACTACGCAGCGCTGTATCGCAAAAAATGGCCTGGTCATTAAGCAGCTGGTCTGTAAGTGCTTAAATTGGGAAAGCCAAAAGCCGAAAGGGCAGACCCCAGATTTCTAAAAAAAAAAAAAAAAGTGTATCCGGTCACTGCTTATTGCCAATACAGGGGAGGGGATATGCACTGTCCCAGCATTTTACCACCTCAGGAAATGTTTTAAGCAGTCACAAAGTAAAAGCTGTGTAATCTCAGTATATTTCATAAAATTATATATACCGTATTTATCGGCATATAACACGCACTTTTTTCCCCTTAAAATCAGGGGAAAATCGTGGGTGCGTGTTATACGCCGATACTCACCTATCCCCAGTCGAATCTCCGCTGACTGAGTGGAGCGCAGCGATCGAGTCACATAGCCGAGTGCACTGGGCACTGTTGCAAGCCTGCACTGGGCACTGAGGCAAGGCTGCAATGGACACTGCTGGCAAGGCTGCAATGGACACTGCTGGCAAGGCTGCAATGGACACTGCTGGCAAGGCTGCAATGGACACTGCTGGCAAGGCTGCACTGGACACTGCTGGCAAGGCTGCACTGGACACTGCTGGCAAGGCTGCACTGGACACTGCTGGCAAGGCTGCACTGGACACTGCTGGCAAGGCTGCACTGGACACTGCTGGCAAGGCTGCACTGACAAGGCTGCAATGGACACTGGTAAGGCTGCATTTAAATGTAAGTTTAAATGTAAATTTTTTTTCCTTAAGCTTCCCTCCTAAAAGTTTTTTCCCTAAAATTCCCTCCTAAACTTGGGGTGCGTGTTATACGCCGGCGTGTGTTATACGCCAATAAATACGGTATATACATACATACATATATATATATATATATATATACACATACATACATACATACATATATATACATACATACATACATACATACATATACATACATATATACACACACCGTATTTATCGGCGTATAACACGCACTTTTTTCCCCTTAAAATTAGGGGAAAATCGTGGGTGCGTGTTATACGCCGATCCCCTCGCTGAAACGAGCGAGAGGAGCCGAGATACACGAAGCCGAAGTACACTCGGCTCCTCTCGCAGTCCCGCCCATCTCTGACTGCGCCGCTGACATACAGAAAGCCGAGTGTACTTCGGCTAGTCTCGGCTCCTCTCGCAGTCCCGCCCCTGACTGTGAGCAGAGCCGAGTCTAGCCGAAGTACACTCGGCTTTTTGTACGTCAGCCGGCGCAGTCAGTGGAGATGGGTGGGACTGCGAGAGGAGACTGGCAAGGCTGCAGATGGACTCTGGGCAAGGCTGCAGATGGACTCTGGGCAAGGCTGCAGATGGACTCTGGGCAAGGCTGCAGATGGACTCTGGGCAAGGCTGCAAGGATGGACAAGGCTGCATTTAAATGTACGTTTTTTTTCCTTAAAATTCCCTCCTAAACTTGGGGTGCGTGTTATACGCCGATAAATACGGTATATATATATATATAAAAAATTTCCTTACACTTCACAATCGTATGCCACTTTCGGTCTATCACATAAAATCCCAATAAAATACATTTACTTGGTTGTAACATGACAAAATGTGGAAAATTTCAAGGGGTATGAATACTTTTTTCAAAGCACTGTACATATATAGCTTAGCTGGAAAATAGAAGACCAAACCTGAAAGCGTTAAGTGGCGTACTTAACTCATAATTGTAACTACTGTGTTTGAGACAAAGTCTTCCTTGTTAGCAAACTTACAGCCTAAAAACAGCTGAGTCGGAGAATCCCAGTGTTACAGTGTAAGCCAAGGGTAACAGCTTATATTTAGGGCACCTTCAAACTAGGCATTCAAAGCCGAGCATCTAACTGGCTTTTTCAATGAAAAGAGCTTTTCTTCCGAGACTTGTTTTATTGAGTGTCAGAGTGATGAAAGAGGCAGGTTTACATAAGAACGTAGTGAAGTAATTTTTTTTTTTTTTTTAGACTAGCAAACTAACGACCAATGAGCTTGTAAAAGAACATATAAAAAAAAAACTATGAAATGAATATTTTAAAGTATAGAAGGTATAGCCCCATGTAGTAGCTGTAAAATTTCTCTCTACCATTATTTATTTTCCTTTATGAACAAAGTTAATAAAAACTTAAAATTTGAAGCCAATGCAAGTAGAGTAACATTTTTCAAATCCTAATTAAACCTGCAAACCTCTGGGAGCAATTGGAGGTGTCCCAGCTTAACCAGCCAAAACATTGTCTATGCCACGTGGACAATATGGGCAATGTTACATTAGGAACCATTGCCTAAACAAACTAAGTTTCTTCCATGGCTCGAGGCTGCAAAAATATTAAGACAAAACAAAGGGGCACAGCATAGTGTTTCACATTACAAAACCCGTGTTTCATTACAAGACCCTTGGATATAACAGCCAGGGCTGAAACCAAAATAAATTTAGTCAGTCACAGAAAGCAGCACATACAACACAAATGGACATGACATGTTCTTTCTTCAGTGAATAGGAATCAAAGTACTTTTTTTTTTTTTTTTATAAAAATAGAAATTTTTTAATTTTTATTATACAATGGGTCAAAAAATCTGTTATGAATAAGCTATGAATAAGCACTGAACTACAGTGTGAAATGCGTCAGCTTGCATCTGTTTTTTTGCTGTGGCATGTATTTTGATTTTACAATAAAAGGAACTATTTTTGAAGTGCGGCTGTCCAAACTTTCTTCAATTTCCGCATCGTTGTATGCATTGCCTGTACTCACGGCTTTGAATCCAGTGAAAGGTTCATCAGTCACATCGGAGCGGTAACTCCTTTCCTCTATATCCTGATATAGTAATTATAAACTCATGCTTGCCTCGCAGGGAGCAGAGATAAACCTACAAAATGTTATTAATTGCATATCCATCAAAATCTACCAACGCGTTTCGACTAAGTATAATCTTCTTCAGGGCCAATGAGGTGGGAGCAATCCTAGATAAGTAGAGAAAGCATAACAGCGAGTATATAAATTCCACTGGAGTACAGAAAACAGTAACCATGACAGTATGTAATGCAGTGGAATTTATGTTATGCTTTCTCTACCTATATAGGACTGCTCCGACTTCATTGTACCCTGAAGAAGACTATACTTAGCTGAAATGCATTGGTAGATTTTTGTGGATGTGCAATAAAATTTTGTATGTTATCTCTGCTCCCTGTGAGGCAAGCATGAGATATTTACTACTAGTTTAGGATATGGATTGTATAGACCAGATTTTTTAACCCATTGTACAATAAACATTTTCTATGTTTATAAAAAAAAACTACTTTGATTCCTATTGGTGCAACAAATAGGAAGAGATATCTTTGGTTTTCAATTTACTAGGGATGGAGCAGCTATCCAACCCATGATACAATCACCGCCTCTGCCTCAATGAACAAAGCATATCCCCATATAGTGTGTACTTGCCTCAATCCAAAGCACCTTGTCTGCTCTCTCCTTCCTCTGTTAGCTGCATGCACCACTTCTGAAAGTTAATCAGGACAACAAGCAATCCCAGGAGATGGCCCCACCATCCCTCAAACAGCAGGTGTTTGACAGCCTCAGCTGAACAGGTTTCCATTCGGAACTGTGTAGAGGGACATACAGTGCATTCAGAAAGTATTCACAGTGCTTCACGTATTCCACATTCCACATTTTGTTATGTTAAAGCCTTATTCCAAAAATTGATTAAATTCATTCGTTTCCTCAAAATTCTACAAATACTACCCTATAATGACAACGTGAAAGAAGTTTGAAATCTTTGCTCAATACAAGTATAAAGCTTCAAGCTTGATGCCTATTTTTGGGCAGTTTCTCCCATTCTTCTTTGCAGGACCTCATAAGCTCCATCAAGTTGGATGGGGAGTATCGGTACACAGCCATTTTCAAATCTCTCCAGAGATTCAATTGGGTTAAAGTCTGGGCATCTTAAGGACATTCACAGATGTTTCGTAGCCACTCCTTTGTTATCTTGGCTGTATGCTTAGGGTTCTTGTCCTGTTGGAAGATGAACCTTCACCCCCAGTCTGAGGTCCAGAATGCTCTGGAGCAGGTTTTCATCAAGGATGTCTCTGTATAATGTTGCATTCATTTTTCCCCTTGATCCTGACTAGTCTCCCAGTTCTTGCCACTGAAAAACATCCCCACAGCATGATGCTGCCACTACCATGCTTCACTGTAGGGATGGTATTGGCCAGGTGATGAGCGGTGCCTAATTTCCTCCAGACAGAAAATTTGAAAAAGAAGGCCCCTGGGATGGTGTGGACTAGGACCATAATATGGAATTGACAAAGGAGTATATATAAAAGTAGAAAATAAATGGTTTATTAAATTTGATAAACCCTTTCTACTTTTATATATACTCTTTTGTCAATTCCATATTATGGTCCTAGTCCACACCATCCCAGGGGCATTCTTTTTCAATTTTTTTGATTTAATGGGGATGTGACCAGGACTACTGGAATTGTATATCCTCTGGTGAGCTTCACGCTATTATCTCTTATAAATTTCCTCCAGACATGACGCTTGCCATTCAGGCCAAAGAGTTCAATCTTTGTTTCATCCGACCAGAGAATTGTTTCTCATGGTCAGAGTCCATCTGGTGCCTTTTGGCAAATCCAGGCAAGCTGTCATGTGCCTTATACTAAGGAGTGGCTTCCGTCTGGGCACTCTACCATACAGGCCTGATTGGTGGAATGCTGCAGAAATGGTTGTTCTTCTGGAAGGTTCTCCTCTTTCCACAGAGAAATAATGGAGCTCTGTCAGAGTGACCATCCAGTTCTAGATCACCTCTGACTAATGCCCTTGATCCTCGATCGCTCAGTTTGGCCGGGTGGCCCGCTTTAGGAGTCCTGGTAGATCCAAACTTCTTTCATGTACGGATGATGGGGGCCACGGTGCTCATTGGGACTTTCAATGCTGCATAAATTTTTCTGTACCCTTCCCCAGATCTGTGCCTTGATACAAACCTGTCTGAGGTCTACAGACAATTCCTTGGACTATATAGCTTGGTTTGTGCTCAGACATGAACAGTTAACTGTGGGACCCTATATAGACAGGTGTGGAAATTTCCAAATCATGTCCAATCAACTGAATTTACCACAGGTGGACTCCAACTTGTAGAAATATCTCAAAGATGATCAGTGGAAACAGGATGCACCCAAGCTTAATTTTGAGTGTCATGGCAAAGGCTGTGAATACTTATGTACATGTAATTTTTTTTAATTTTTAATAAACTTGCAAAGATTTTAAAACAAACTTCTTTTACATTGTCATTATGAGGTATGGTTTGATTTTTTTTTAGGAAAATAATGAATTTAATCCATTTTGGGATAGGGCTGTAACAAAATGTGAAAAAAGTGAAGCACTGTGAATACTTTCCTGATGCACTGTATGTCCACTCAGGTCTCAGACTACACTTAGCCCTGTGCTGCGTAGTCTGACAGATCACTGTCCTCTGCCACCTGGAACCAAGGAATAACTTTAGATGTATGAACTTTGAATGGCTGTAGAGAGAAGTGGGGTGAAGATAAACAGGTGCAGATTACAATGGGTATAGAAAAGAATCATCTCCCTTTAAATTAATCACATTTTGTTGCTTTGTAGTCTGAAATTGAGACGCACGGTAGGTTTTATCCAGCTGTATTTACTCAGTGCGACTTATCACAACATCCAAGTGAAAGATATAATACCAACATGTCAGAAAAAAATAAAAATAAAATTTAATAACAGTATCAACGAGTTGGAAAAAGGATCACCCACTTGAGTCAGTAATTTTGTTGGAACCACCTTTTGCATTAATTACAGCCTTTAGTCTGTTGGGATATGTCCCTACTAGCTTTGCACATCTACACTTTGTAATATTTGCACACTCTTTTTTTCAGAACTGCTCAAGGTCAGGTAAATTTGATGTGGACCATTTGTGGGTTGCAGTCTTCAAGCCATTCCACAGATTTTAAATAGGGGTTTAAGTTTGGGCTCTGACTAGGCCATGCAAGGGCATTTACCCTTTTCTCCTTTTGCTGTGTGATTTGGGTCATTGTCATGTTGGAAGGTAAACCACCACCTTCCCATTGACAGCTTTCTGGCAGAGGGCAGCAGATTTTCCTCAAGAATTTGACAGTATTTTGCCTCATCCATTTCTCCTTCTATCCTGACAAGTGCTCCAGTTCCTGCTGCAAAGAAACACCCCATACCATGATATTATCACCTCCATTTTTTACTGTAGGAATGGTATTATTTAGATGGTGAGCTGTATTAGATTTCCGCCAGACATAGTTTGGTGTTGAGGCCTAATAATTACATTTTAGACTCATCTTACCATAAACACACTTTTCCATGTGGCCTCAGAATCTTCAAGGTGCTTTTTGGCAAAATTTTGACTGCATGTAGCCTTTGTTGATAAGTGGCTTTTTTTTTTGCAACCCTCCCATACAAACAACATTTTGGAGAATTTGTGATATTGTTGTCACATGCACACAATGACCACTCTGTCATAAATTCCTGCAACTGCTTGAGAGTTGCTGTTAGCCTCTTGGTAGTTTCTCTCTCCAGTTTCCTCCTGACTCTTTCATCCAGTTTGGAGCGGTCCTGATCCAGGGAGGGTCTGTGTTGTACCAAATACCTTCCACTTCCTAAAATTTACTTCACGGTCCTTCTAGGCATTGGTAAAGCCTTTGTATTTTTTGTATCCATCGCCTGAGTTGTGCCTGTCCACAACTTTATCCCGGAGATCTTTTGACCATGCCTTGCCACCCATAGTTGATTGCTCAGTTGCACTACCAAGGGCTGAAATTCTCCAGAAAAGCTCTTTTCATGCTGAGCTAAATCAAAATGACCACAGCTGATCAAAGTTGAAAGTCAAATGGCTTTGTGTGCCACAGAGAAAGTGATTTTCTTTTCCCAACTCAGTGATTTTGTCTTATAATAAACACATTTCCTGACAATGTTGAGGTTATAACTTTCAATTGGATGTTCAAAATTACACTGAGTAAATACAGCTGAATAAACCAAACTTCATTTTAGGCTACAAATCAACAAAATGTGGTTCTTTTAATGGGGCGATTATTTTCTATAGCCACTGTATGAAGGAGGATTTGTTTGATCTGTGCATCACTTGAAGCTATTCACTAGTAGGTATAGGTAAGCGATTACAAGCACTTTAAGGTAACTTAACCATTTAACGACCGCCCACCGCCGATTTACGTCGGCAGAATGGCACGGACAGGCAGAATCACGTAGATCTACGTGATCGCCTTTGTGCAGTTGGGGGGTCCATCCGGACCCCCCTTCACTGCAGTGAGCGGCCGTTAAGTGTTCGGGAGCGATCAGGCATGAGGGGGCGGCCGCTCGATTCCGCCCCCCCCCTCGCGATCGCTCCCGGCCAATGAAATTGCTTCCTCCGCCATGTGATGTAAACACAGGCTGGAGGAAGTGATGTCATCTCCCTCGCCGCGGTCTTTTCGTTCCCGGCGCCGAGGAGTGAAGACAGAGGTTAGTGCTCCAACAGTCCACTGACACGTAGGTACACATAGGCACACAAATCACCCCCCAGTCACCCCCAGATCACCCCCCAGGTCACCCCAAAGCCCCCAATCACAGTGTCACTGATTGCAGTGATCATTTATTTTACTGATCACTGCATTTAGTGTCATCTGTGATTGTAAAAAGTTGCAAGGCAGTTAGGATTAGGCCCCTTTAGGTCCAGGGTAGCCCCCTAACCCCCCCTAATAAAGGTTTAACCCCTTGATCACCCCCCAGGTAACCCTTTCACCCCTAACTTCAGCGTCACTAAGCGATTGTTTTTCCGATCGCTGTATTCGTGTCGCTGGTGTTTTAGATAGGCAGTTATTTTTTTTTTAGGTTCGCCGCAGGTTTTTATTGGTGTCAGGTACCCCCATATTTAACCTAATAAAGGTTTTAACCCCCTGATTGCCCCTAGTTAACCCTTTCACCAGTGATCACCATATAAAGGTTACGGGTGACGCTGGTTGATTAGTTTGCTTTTTATAGCATCAGGGCACCCGCCGTATATAACCCAATAAAGGTTTAACCCCCCTGATCGCCCGGCAGGTGAGATCAATTAGGTTTTAGCGCCAGAGAGGGTCTGCGTCGCCCCAGGCAGTGTTAGGTTAGTGCCAGTAACGCTAACACCCACGCGCAAAGCATACACCCCCCTTAGTGGTATAGTATCTGATCAGATCTATACTAGCATCCCCAGCGGTTTAGGGTTCCCAAAAACGCAGTGTTAGCGGGATCAGCCCAGATACCTGCTAGTACCTGCGTTTAGCCCCTCCGCCCAGCCCACCCAAGTGCAGTATCGATCGATCACTGTCACTTACCAAACACAACACACATAACTGCAGCGTTCGCAGAGACAGGCCTGATCCCTGCGATCGCTAACAGTTTTTTTGTAGCGTTTGATATATTTGCTGACGACAGTCAGGTGCTTTTTTTCCTGTGAATCTTACTAGTGTACCCCTAAATTTAGAGCCCAAAATGGCAAGTCGAAGGTACACTAGTAAAGAGGCCTACGAGATTCTGAGCATGACAGATAGTGAAGAGGAGGTCACGTATCTGTCAGATTCAGGCTCAGAATATCTTCCCGTAGAAGACAGTGACGTCAGCGGCCCCACGTCAGATAGCTCTGACGACGAAGTTGAGGTCCCTGCTAAGGTCAGGCGTACCCGATCCCGATCTTCTGAGGTTGTTGAGGAGCAAGAACCGCAGGTCTCTCGTATCATGGAGCAGAGTAGTACTAGCGCCGCTATTCCTTCTGGTGAACTGGCAAGCACCAGCGGCCTAGTACAGCCTGGACGTACATCCAGCACTGCAGTAACACTTGGTGACGTGGCGAGTCCCATAAGTGCAGTTCAAGCTGGCGAGGTGGCAAGCACAAGTAGTGTCCCGCTGCCACCAAGAAGACAAAGGCAGGCCCGTCGTGCCCATACTGCCCTTCCTGCAGAATTCGCCTATCCTGATTGGGTCCCCACCACTTCTGCAGAACCCGTACTTCCCCCATTCACTGCCCAACCCGGTATTCAGGTGGAAACAGCTGATTTTATGCCAATCGATTTTTATTCGCTGTTTTTCACGGAAGATCTCTATAGATCTATTGTGGACCAGAGTAATTTATATGCTGGTCAATTTATCGCCGCTAACCCCCAGTTGCCTAAAATTGCCAGAAATTGGAAACCAATTACGGTTTCCGAATTTAAGACCTTTCTGGGCCTTTCCCTCAACATGGGCACACATAAATTTCCGTCATTGCGTGCTTATTGGTCCACGCACCCAATTGACCACATGCCCGTGTTCTCTGCCTCCATGTCCAGGGCACGATACGAGCAGATTTTGCGGTTCATGCACTTCAACGACAATGAACTTTGTCGTCCACGTGGGGACCCTGAATACGACCGGCTCTATAAAATTCGGCCCCTCATAAACCACTTCAACGAACGTTTTGCAGCCTTGTTTACTCCCGATCAAGTTGTCTGCGTTGATGAGTCCCTGATTAAATTTTCTGGCCGCTTGTCTTTCAAGCAGTACCTTCCCAGCAAGCGTGCCAGATACGGGGTCAAGCTCTACAAGTTCTGTGACAGGGCAACAGGCTATGTAGTGAACTTTACGGTTTATGAGGGAAAAGACAGTCAGATTGAGTCGGTCAACTGCCCGGATTACATAGGGAGCGCTGGCAAGATAGTGTGGAACTTGGTGTCACCCTTATTCGGAAAGGGGTACCACTTGTATGTGGACAATTATTACACGAGCGTGCCACTGTTTAGTCACTTGTTTGATCATCAGATTGGGGCATGTGGCACCGTGCGACCTAATCGCCGGGGCTTTCCCCAGCGGCTTGTAGATGCCCATCTTAGGCTGGGGGAGAGAGCCTGCTTGAAGTGTAATAACTTGCTCGCTATGAAGTGGAGGGACAATAAGAATGTTTTCCTTCTTACCTCCCTTCATGCAGACACGACAGTCCAAATTCCTACGGCGACTGGTGTTGTGGAGAAACCCCTCTGTGTCCACGAATATAACCAAAATATGGGAGGGGTGGACCTCAACGACCAGTTGATGGCGCCGTATCCAATTGACCGTAAGGCGAGACGCTGGTACAAAAAAGTGTCTCTATCATTATTCCAATTGGCTTTGCTGAACGCTCATGTGCTATACAGAGCTTCAGGCGGGACGTTATCTCTTCTAAAATTCCAGAATGAGATAGTCACAGAACTCCTGTATCCAGGCGGTTCTGCACCTCACCATCCCCAACCAAATGCAGTAAGCCGGGTGCATGAGAGGCATTATTCGTATGTCCTCCCGAGTACCCCTACCCAAAGCCACCCCCAAAAAAGATGTCGTGTCTGTAGCAAGCGCGGATTTAGGCGTGACACCCGTAGTTTTTGTCCACTCTGTCCTGACAAGCCTGGTCTTTGCCAAGGTGAATGTTTTGAACGCTACCACTCAAAAGTGAAGTTTTAGCATAGGGTACAGCATTTCACAGACTAGGACACACTTACACAGGGTCTCCCAAGATGCCATTACATTTTGAGAGACCCGAACCATTACAGTTGTAAAGTTACAAAAAAAAGTGTAAAAAAGAAAAAAAAAACGTAAAAAACAAAACACAAAAAAAATATAAAATAAAAAAACCAAAAATAGTTGTCGTTTTATTGTTCTCTCTCTCTCTATTTTCTCTCTATTGTTCTGCTCTTTTTTTACTGTATTCTATTCTGCAATGTTTTATCATGCTTGCTTTTCAGGTATGTAATTTTTTGTTTTCAGGTGCGCCATTCAACTGCAGCGCGGAATTATTTATCTTGACAGCAACAGCGTTTGCTCCCACGATACATAAAGCCGTGACTCCAGTGCTGTAGGAGGTGATTTCACCACCACAGTTAAAAAAAAGAGCATATATGCCAAAGCATGGGGGCAGCAGGGGCGGAGGAGCGATTTTGCTCCTAATGCCGCGTACATACGGTCGAAATTCCGACCGTGTGTACGCGGCATAACTTTTTTGCGGGAGGATGCCCCCATGCTTCGGCATATATATATTTTAGGCACAGGTTGCGTTAAAACATTTTTTTATTTTTTACTAGGTTTTGTTTTGGTATTTGCTTTGCAGGTATGGCATGGTAAGGTCTTACTGTTGTACTGTAATGTTACTTTGTTTTAATGTTAACCACCATTTGCTTAGCAGGTACGCCATTCAGTTGCAGCGCGGATCTATTTATCTTGACAGCAACAGCGTTTGCTCCCACGATACATAAAGCCGTGACTCCAACGCTGTAGGAGCTGATTTCACCACCACAGTTAAAAAAAAGAGCATATATGCCGAAGCATGGGGGCAGCAGGGGCGGAGGAGCGATTTTGCTCCTAATGCCGCGTACATACGGTCGAAATTCCGACCGTGTGTACGCGGCATAACTTTTTTGCGGGAGGATGCCCCCATGCTTCGGCATATATATATTTTAGGCACAGGTTGCGTTAAAACATTTTTTTATTTTTTACTAGGTTTTGTTTTGGTATTTGCTTTGCAGGTATGGCATGGTAAGGTCTTACTGTTGTACTGTAATGTTACTTTGTTTTAATGTTAACCACCATTTGCTTAGCAGGTACGCCATTCAGTTGCAGCACGGATCTATTTATCTTGACAGCAACAGCGTTTGCTCCCACGATACATAAAGCCGTGACTCCAACGCTGTAGGAGGTGATTTCACCACCACAGTTAAAAAAAAGAGCATATATGCCGAAGCATGGGGGCAGCAGGGGCGGAGGAGCGATTTTGCTCCTAATGCCGCGTATATACGGTCGAAATTCCAACGGAGGCTTATCCGTGGAAAAGTCCGACCGTGTGTACGCGGCATAACCTTTTATGCCGCGTACATACGGTCGAAATTCCGACGAAGGCTTGACCGTGTGTACGCGGCATAACTTTTTTGCGGGAGGATGCCCCCATGCTTCGGCATATATGCCCATCATTAGAAGTGGGTGGATGAAGGGAGGTATTCTAATGGTGGGCATACCCACCAATCAATCTCTTTTTTTCGTTCAGCCAATAGGCTGTATGAAAAAAAAGATTACAATACATGTCCAACAAGGACCAGCAACGTACTGGTATGTTGCTGGACTTTGAATGTTTATACCAGAATGATGCCTGCGGGTTTAGGTATCATCTTGGTATCATTCTTTTCAGCCAGCAGCCGGCTTTCATGTAAAAGCAATTCTAGCAGATAATTAGCCTCTAGACTGCTTTTACAAGCAGTGGGAGGGAATGTCCCCCCCCCGGATATAAAAAGCGCCATTGGGAAATTGGGAAAGCATTTTATCACACCGATCTTGGTGTGGTCAGATGCTTTGAGGGCAGAGGAAAGATCTAGGGTCTAACCCCCCAATTTTTTTCAAAAAAAGAGTACCTGTCACTACCTATTGCTATCATAGGGGAAATTTACATTCCCTGAGATAACGATAAAAATGGTAAAAAAATAAAATATGGAAGGCACAGTTTAAAAATAAAATAAAAAAGCCAAATAAATAATAAAAAAAAAAAAAAAAAAAAAAAAAAAAAGCACCGCTGTCCCCCCCTGCTATTGCGCAAAGGCGAACGCAAGCGTCGGTCTAGCGTCATATGTAAACAGCAATTGCATCATGCATGTGAGGTATCACCACGAAGGTCAGATCGAGGGCAGTCATTTTAGCAGTAGACCTCCTCTGTAAATCTAACGTGGTAACCTGTAAAGGCTTTTAAATGCTTTTAAAAATGAATGTAGTTTTGTCGCCGCTGCGCGTTTGTGCGCAATTTTAAAGCATGTCGTGTTTGGTATCCATGTACTCGGCCTATGATCATCTTTTTTATTTCATCAAACATTTGGGCAATATAGTGTTTTTTAGTGCATTAAAAATAAAAAAAGTGTGTTTTTCCCCCAAAAAATGCGTTTGAAAAATCGCTGCGCAAATACTGTGTGGAAAAAAAAATGCAACACCCACTATTTTAATCTGTAGGGCCTTTGCTTTAAAAAAATATATAATGTTTGGGGGTTCAACATAATTTTCTTGCAAAAAAAAATTTTCTTTCATGTAAACAAAAAGTGTCAGAAAGGGCTTTGTCTTCAAGTGGTTAGAAGAGTGGATGATGTGTGACATAAGCTTCCTAATGTTGTGCATAAAATGCCAGGACAGTTCAAAACCCCCCCAAATGACCCCATTTTGTAAAGTAGACACCTCAAGCTATTTGCTGAGAGGCATGTTGAGCCCATTGAATATTTTTTTTTTTTGTCCCAAGTGATTGAATAATGACCAAAAAAAAAAAAAAAAATGTACAAAAAGTTGTCACTAAATTATATATTGCTCAAACATGCCATGGGCATATGTGGAATTACACCCCAAAATACATTCTGTTGCTTCTCCTGAGTACGGGGATACCACATGTGTGGGACTTTTTGGGAGCCTAGTCGCGTACGGGACCCCAAAAACCAAGCACCGCCTTCAGGATTTCTATGGGTGTAAATTTTTGATTTCACTCCTCACTGCCTATCACAGTTTCGGAGGCCATGGAATGCCCAAATGGCACAAAACCCCCCCAAATGACCCCATTTTGGAAAGTAGACACCCCAAGCTATTTGCTGAGAGGTATGTTGAGTATTTTGCAGATCTCGCTTTTTGTCACAAAGTTTTGAAAATGTAAAAAAAGAAAAAAAAAAAAGAAAAAAAAAATGTCTTTCTTAATTTTCAAAAACAAATGAGAGCTGTAAAATACTCACCATGCCTCTCAGCAAATAGCTTGGGGTGTCTACTTTCCAAAATGGGGTCATTTGTGGGGGTTTTGGGCTATTTTGACATTTTATGGCCTTCAAAACTGTGATAGGTAGTGAGGAGTGAAATCAAAAATTTATGCCCTTAGAAACCTTGAAGGCGGTGCTTGGTTTTTGGGGTCCCGTACGCGGCTAGGCTCGCAAAAAAAAACACACATGTGGTATCCCCGTACTCAGGAGAAGCAGCAGAATGTATTTTGGGGTGTAATTTCACATATGCCCATGGCATGTGTGAGCAATATATCATTTAGTGACAACTTTGTGCAAAAAAAAAACAGCTTGTCATATTCCCGCAACCTGTGGCAAAATATAAAATATTCCATGGCCTCAACATGCCTCTCAGCAAATAGCTTGGGGTGTCTACTTTCCAAAATGGGGTAATTTGGGGGGGTTTTGTGCTATTTTGGCATTTTATGGCCTTCAAAACTGTGATAGGTAGTGAGGAGTGAAATCAAAAATTTACGCCCTTAGAAATCCTGAAGGCGGTGCTTGGTTTTTGGGGCCCTGTACGCGGCTAGGCTCCCAAAAAGTCCCACACATGTGGTATCCCCGTACTCAGGAAAAGCAGCAGAATGTATTTTGGGGTGCAATTCCACATATAACCATGGCATGTGTGAGCAATATATCATTTAGTGACAACTTTTTGTACATTTTTTTTTTTCTTTTTGTCATTATTCAATCATTTGGGACAAAAAAAAAAAATATTCAATGGGGTCAACATGCCTCTCAGCAAATAGCTTGGGGTGTCTACTTTCCAAAATGGGGTCATTTGGGGGGGTTTTGTGCCATCTTGGCATTTTATGGCCTTCAAAACTGTGATAGGTAGTGAGGAGTGAAATCAAAAATTTATGCCCTTAGAAACCTTGAAGGCGGTGCTTGGTTTTTGGGGTCCCGTACGCGGCTAGGCTCCCAAAAAGTCCCACACATGTGGTATCCCCGTACTCAGGAGAAGCAGCAGAATGTATTTTGGGGTGTAATTTCACATATGCCCATGGCATGTGTGAGCAATATATCATTTAGTGACAACTTTGTGCAAAAAAAAAAAGTTTGTCATATTCCCGCAACTTGTGGCAAAATATAAAATATTCCATGGACTGAACATGCCTCTCAGTAAATAGCTTGGGGTGTCTACTTTCCAAAATGGGGTCATTTGAGGGGGTTTTGTGCTATTTTGGCATTTTATGGCCTTCGAAACTGTGATAGGTAGTGAGGAGTGAAATCAAAAATTTGCGCCCTTAGAAATCCTGAAGGCGGTGCTTGGTTTCCGGGGTCCCGTACGTGGCTAGGCTCCTAAAAAGTCCCACACATGTGGTATCCCCGTACTCAGGAGAAGCAGCAGAATGTATTTTGGGGTGCAATTCCACATATAACCATGGCATGTGTGAGCAATATATCATTTAGTGACAACTTTTTGTAATTTTATTTTTTTATTTAATTTTTTGTCATTATTCAATCACTTGGGACGAAAAAAATAAATATTCAATGGGCTCAACATGCCTCTCAGCAATTTCCTTGGGGTGTCTACTTTCCAAAATGGGGTCATTTGGGGGGGTTTTGTACTGCCCTGCCATTTTAGCACCTCAAGAAATGAGATAGGCAGTCATAAATTTAAAGCTGTGTAAATTTCAGAAAATGTACCCTAGTTTGTAAACGCTATAACTTTTGCGCAAACCAATAAATATACGCTTATTGACATTTTTTTTACTAAAGACATGTGGCTGAATACATTTTGGCCTAAATGTATGACTAAAATTGAGTTTATTCGATTTTTCTTATAACAAAAAGTAGAAAATATCATTTTTTTTCAAAATTTTCGGTCTTTTTCTGTTTATATCGCAAAAAATAAAAATCGCAGAGGCAATCAAATACCATTAAAAGAAAGCTCTATTTGTGGGAAGAAAAGGATGCAAATTTCATTTGGGTACAACATTGCATGTCCGCACAATTTACAGTTAAAGCAGCGCAGTGCTGAATCCCAAAAACAGGCTTGGTCCTAATGGCCCGAAATGGTCCGGGGCTTAAGTGGCTAAAGCAGAGTTTCCGCGGCCAATCTTTTTTTTTTAGCGCATTCAATGTGGATTTAAAATACAATGTTATACTCACTTGTTTAGAAAAAACAAAAGGGTAGGTATGCAATGAGCTCATCCAATGTATAATTCTAGGTAATATAAGTGATTGGCCACGTATAAAAATCACTATTAGTTATATACCCAATAAATTAGGGGTTTGTCCGTTAAATTGGCCTCTGAATTTCAAAAGCATATACAAAAAAATGGGAGAAAGTTGAAGGATCAGAAATCCTCAACAAAAGAATTCTTCAGCAAGGTTCAATTTGTTATACATACTATTCATAAGTAAACCGCAAGTAGTGAAGTAGAAAAATCATTAATTTATTTAATTGGTTTTAAACAAAACACAACATCTTAAACACCTAATTAAAATGAGACTAGTCAACAAAACACTAAACAAGGGTGGCCACTCGATCGGCCATACACATCACATTCATTCATCCGCTGCTGATCTTATTGAAAATACCGGTATTTAGGATAATAAAATGTTCATCTGTATCAATATAATGGTCCTGGGAAACTTGTTTGAATCCGTACTGGTAATAGCTCCAAAGGTATCGTTACCGAATTAGTCTGCTAGTGAGTCATGGGTGGACCGATTAATGTTCACGCTTATTTACTGGGTGAGGATATTATAACATTGGCTGGACCTTTTGTACACAGGAGCATATTATAAGAATAGTGCTTGATGCTGAAATCACAATCTTACAGCTCACCTTAAGTGTCTTCACAGGGTCACTCAGCCATCCAGTTCAGAAGTCCTTTTGGTTTGCATATGATCCCATATGTAACAACCTCTCACCGATTTCCTGCGTGTCCGATCGGTAATAGTTCACTGAATCACAGCAGACATCTATTGTGCAGGGCTGGTTCACACCCGTTCATTTACTTGGGTCCATAAATGACTCCATAGAGCAGTTGCAGAGCGTACCAGGACTATAAAGCTTCGGTATTAACGTGCCGGTGAAATAATTTCACATCAAGGGGCAGTAAATAGTGATCGGAGCGGATGATTTAGGTAGTTGGTCGTGTGGGTGGAACATCCATGTTCAGAAACTACACGGAGTGTAGCATCAAACTGCTAAACTGCTTACATGTTTCGCTTTGTATAAAGCTCTGATGAAGCTTTATACAAAGCGAAACATGTAAGCAGTTTAGCAGTTTGATGCTACACTCCGTGTAGTTTCTGAACATGGATGTTCCACCCACACGACCAACTACCTAAATCATCCGCTCCGATCACTATTTACTGCCCCTTGATGTGAAATTATTTCACCGGCACGTTAATACCGAAGCTTTATAGTCCTGGTACGCTCTGCAACTGCTCTATGGAGTCATTTATGGACCCAAGTAAATGAACGGGTGTGAACCAGCCCTGCACAATAGATGTCTGCTGTGATTCAGTGAACTATTACCGATCGGACACGCAGGAAATCGGTGAGAGGTTGTTACATATGGGACCATATGCAAACCAAAAGGACTTCTGAACTGGATGGCTGAGTGACCCTGTGAAGACACTTAAGGTGAGCTGTAAGATTGTGATTTCAGCATCAAGCACTATTCTTATAATATGCTCCTGTGTACAAAAGGTCCAGCCAATGTTATAATATCCTCACCCAGTAAAAAAGCGTGAACATTAATCGGTCCACCCATGACTCACTAGCAGACTAATTCGGTAACGATACCTTTGGAGCTATTACCAGTACGGATTCAAACAAGTTTTCCAGGACCATTATATTGATACAGATGAACATTTTATTATCCTAAATACCGGTATTTTCAATAAGATCAGCAGCGGATAAATGAATGTGATGTGTATGGCCGATCGGGTGGCCACCCTTGTTTAGTGTTTTGTTGACTAGTCTCATTTTAATTAGGTGTTTAAGATGTTGTGTTTTGTTTAAAACCAATTAAATAAATTAATGATTTTTCTACTTCACTACTTGCGGTTTACTTATGAATAGTATGTATAACAAATTGAACCTTGCTGAAGAATTATTTTGTTGAGGATCTCTGATCCTTCAACTTTCTCCCATTTTTTTGTATATACTCAATTGTTTGGTGTCTAATATCCCCTGTGTGTTTTCGTGGCAAAGAAGAACTTTTAAAATCCAATGCAGACGGTTTCCATTTTGCTTGTGGGCATTGTGAAGCCCACAAGCAATCATTTCCTGGACCGGCGTCACGCATCACTGCATATGTATGTGAAATCTCAAGAGATTTTACAGAACGGCGTTCCGCATTGTCTCTTGGGAAGCATGACACTGTGCTCCCAGGAGACATTGCGGCAAGCTCCCAGATGACATTGCGGCGCCGGGGAAAGGAGTAGGAACGCCTACTCTTACGGGAGGGAAAACCCGGAAGTGGCAGTATTAAAGAAAAAATAAAAAATGTGGCCATTTAAATTATTGGTAGTGTTCTGCATGTGCCGGGGTATAGTTGTTTTTTTGGGTGCAACTCCACTTTAAAGGCAACATATTAAAAGTTAAAAGAAAAGTTTAAGATATAAAGGAGATAAAAAACACAAATTTTTAGTATGAAGGAAAGTGCTTATTTTTACAATCTTCATATAGTTACTGTTTATTTTTATTTTTAAACTTTGCACTTGTAGAGCAGCTGGCTAGATCTACAGTACTTGGGAAATGGGAACAAAAAAATATGTGTATTTTGGGGAGAAAATTAGTTAATAGGTAGTTTGGAATTGGGGTGGTGCGGTTAAATGTGCTCGAGTCTACACTAAGATCAAAAGGAAGCTTGTTGGAGCCAAGTAGGTTCTGGAAGTCAGCCGAAAAGAGTGAAAAGAAGTCTTTATTATTCTTATTGAGCATCATATTACCAAGATATGCTGAGCTAGCCACAGTAAGGGCAACAAGTTGGCAGAACAGACCAAAATAAAAATAAACCACTCATTAAATAAAAGACCTCTGAACTAAATTAAAATCAGTATATAGTCTGCAGAGAAGGAGACATTAAATTATCATTTAAAATGATCAATAAGTGCTGTAACATTTTACATACAATTACAGCCAGCGGCTTTAGCCGCCAACAGCAATTATTGTGTTCTGCTGGCCCTGAAGGCTTCGCCTTTAATTTACTTATTAGAAAGTAATTTTATTGAATGACATTAGATGGGGGGGGGGGGGGGGGGTTGCTTATTTTGTGTGGTGTTTTTTTTTTTAGCCTTCTGGATAACAGCATGAAAAAAAAAAACACTATCAAAAGTAACCAACCATTTTTATTAAATCACGAGAAAACTTTGCAATCACAGGATTCCAGACCACATTTTATTAGCAAAACAAACCTGGCAAATTAGGCCACCACATTTGCAGGTCAATGACTCTCATACATGTTAATGGGGTAGTAAAATAGGTCATATTGAATCAAAGTAAAATTCTGTTTGGCAGATAAATTCAAAGACGTAACAGAAAAACACAATCTACTTACAAAATGTCGCTTTAAAAAAAGTACACGTGTAAGCAGTGAGAAAACTAAGGGCATGCTCACACCAGGCTTTGCACTTGTGTGCTGTACGTAGAAGATGTGATGTTATTTTAACTTTAAAATGGCACAAAGTAACATGTGACTCAGCTGTGCAGTGAGTATGCAAAGTGTAGAAATGCATAAATTCTGCATGAAGTTATATAGTGAACAGAAAGGGAATCCAAGTAATGCATACCCCAGTTCACTAATGCATTTTATAGCAATAGGGCATGCATGTCACAAAAAGAATTCAAAATGTTGCTCCATCTCTGAGGCAATAACATGCACTAAGCAATGAAGCAACCGGGATCACATGAAGTGTGTAAACTGAATTTTAATATTTCGACTTCACAAATCAAATTTTTTAGGCAATATGGTTAACTCTATGGCATAAGGATGGTTCTGAGCAGCTGATGAATTCTGTAAATCTGTCTCTGCCTGTCTCTATACTATAGGTGGTATCATCTGGGAAAGATAAGTGCAGACAGTTTCACTTTCACTGCTAAGCATATGCTTAAGTTAGTGCCAGCAGGCTAAAAGGTAATCTGGAGCATTTAGTGATTAATTATAGGTCACGCTAACCAGAAAATAGTTTTTAACATGGCACTAGAAATAGATTAACAATTCCAATATTAATCTACATTTAGAAAGATGCCAAGGTGCCATTACATACATTTCCTTTGCAAATATAAATAACAAATCACAGTAGAAAAGGCTCTGGTTTGGTTTTCCATACAACTTAGGTCCCAACCCTCAGAACATTCAAACTCAGCCCTTAAGCCTCGTACACACGGTCGAACTTCCATCGGACTTCCATCAGACTTTTCCGTGGATTTTTGTCCGAACGGAGTTGGCCGGGCACACCCATAGCATACACACCACAGGACTTTTCTGCAAACTTTCCCAAAACTTTTTGCAACATCACGTGGTTTTTCTGCTCTTTACCGCCACCCTTTGGTCAACTTCTGCTATTGTTGGTTGATTTTAACATTGGTTGTTTTGTCCATCGGACAAATGTCCTTTGGTTTTCTGTACACAAGGTAGGACTTTGCTCCATCGGACTTTTGTTGGGCAAAAGTTTGTCCGTTTGCAGACCCAACTTTTGTCCGATGAAAACAAAACCAAACGAAAAAAGTTTGTCCGATGGAGCGTACACACGGTCGGATTCTTGGTCCAACTTGCTTAAAACGAAGTTTGTTGGGCAAAAGTCCGACCGTGTGTACGGGGCTTTAGACTACAACATGCTAAAGACTCTCACAAATAAAGGCTCACAGGTTTTTAACCTGTGAGCCTTTATTTGTAAGAGAATACCAATTAACGGTTTGAAATTGCAGCTGCACTGAGCCAACATTAACACATGTATTTACTTATAATATAATGATAAAGACTATGGTAGTTATAACAAGATGCAGCTCTTGAATCTCAAAAGTAAAAAAACAAAAACAAAAAATAAACCCTGAAAGCTCATTGTTTAACAACTTCAGCCCTGGAGGATTTGGCTGCCAAAATGACCAGAGCAATTTTTGCAATTCGGCACTGCGACGTTTTAACCGACAATTGCGCGGTCGTGGGACGTGGTTCCCAAACAAAATGGAGATCCATTTTTTCCCACAGATAGGGCTTTCTTTTGGTGGTATATGATCACCTCTGGGGTTATTTTTTGCGCTATAAACAAAAATTGAGCGTCAATTTTGAAAAAAAAACAATATTTTTAAACTTTTTGCTATAATAAACATCCCCAAAAAATATCTAAAAAAAATGTTTTCCCTCAGGTTTAGGCCAGGTATGTCCAAAGTCCGGCCCGCGGGCCAATCGCGGCACGCGTTCGACGGCGCTCCTGATAATTTTTACATATCTTTTGTGGCCCCCAACAAATCCCTGAGCGCTGGGGGTCACAAAAGATATAAATGCCGGCTGTCTTGGAGGGTACGTGACGAGCGCCGTACATACAGGAGTATTTCCTGTTTACACAGCGTCCTGTGTAAAAGGAAGTCCCATCTTCTGCACTGCCATTGGACAACTGTTCTGTCCATCATAGGAGGTGGGACTTTTAATTAAAGAGGCAGCCAAGAAAAAAAACAGGAGTTTCTCCTGTATGTCTGCCGGCGCTCGTCCCGCCCCCTCCCTGTCTCCTCAAGGCTGCAGATGAACATGAATCAGGCTGCACTGACGGCAATGGTGAGTCTGCATTCATGGCAATGGAGTGGGTGCTGCATTCATGGTAATACGGTGATATAAAAATGCACCAATTACTGTGAAACTGACACTAGCAGGGAAGGGGTAAACCACTAGTGGGCGAGGAAGGGGCTAAGTGTGTCCTAGGGAGTGATTCTAACTGTGTGGGGGCTGGGCTACATGTGACAACACTGTTGTTTACACAGGCATCCCCCTGTTCTGCAACTACGTGACAATCGCAGGACACTGGTGAACATGGTGTCCACACAGCGGCAAATTTAAAGGGACATACATGTACGCTCATTTGACTGCCCGTGCCATTCTGCCGACGTAAATGTTCGTGCGGCAGTCAGCAAGTGGGTAAGAAAAAAAAAAAAAGAAAAACACACACTCACCTAGGTGGATGCAGCTTTGGTTTGATACTGCATCTGTCCTCGGCTGTCTTTGCACTGAGAAGTGAGATATCAAAGAGGCCAAGACCTGAAACACCCACTTGGTAGAACTTAATGGGCTCTGATAGGAAAAGGAGAAACCCTGCCATGATCCACCTGGCAATGATGGAGCAGAAAGCCCTTTACGAGGGCCCACAGGAAGAACAAAGACTCAGGTTAGCAAACAAAGACTTTGGCTACTAAGTAGACACGTACAGTCCTGACTCCATGCACGCAATATAAGGCAATTTTCTTTTCGTCTTGGGGCAGAACAGAGGGAAGGTAGGACTATGTCCTCATTAGGGAGAAGAAGAGAACACCTTTTTCATTTTATGCAAAAAAAAAAAAAAAAGGAAGCGCTCTTTACAAGAAAGAGCTGCCAACTCAAACATGCCTAACAGATGTAATGGCCACTAGGAACAAAACCTTACAAGTGAGGTCTTCCAATGAATTTTTTTTTTAATAGGCTCAACCTGTCCCTAAAGGATAACTCAGGGCCAGACACTGGTGAAAGAATGACTGAAGAAATGCCAAAATATGAGCGACAGCATATTCCCTGGGATTTAGCTTCCTGTTCCCACACCAGGCAAAGTAAACCTTCTATGTGTTATGGTAAAACATGCTCGACTTGGATTTTAATGCTCTGATTAAAGTAGAAACAGGTCAGATATACCCCTATCCTTTAGGATTTGAGTTTCAACAGCCCTTAAAGTGGTTGTAAACCCACTTTTGCAACTTGCACCTACAGGTAAGCCTAGATTAAGGCTTACCTGTAGGTGCAAGAAATATCTCCCAAATCTACACGGTTTAGGAGATATTTACTAAAATCACAGGCGCCGCTGTCTACGGTTAATCCCATTCACAAATTCGGCTAAGTCCCAGCAATGCTTGGGCTTAGCCGAATTTGACGGCTCCTGTGATTGGCTGGAGCGGCGATACCCGGAAGTAACATTCCGGCTATCGCCGCAGCGATGGCTGCGGCTGGAGAGAGGGACACGGACGGCTTTGGGGGCCCCGATCTAAGGTAAGTGGTACATAATGAGCTAGTATGCTAGTCATACTAGCTCATTATAGCTTTGTCTTGCAGGTGGGCTAGAAAAAAAAAAAAAAGTTATATGGGTTTACAACCACTTTAAAGTGAGTGACTGAGAAGTAGGATGGAAATGAGGGCTATAGGTCATTAAGTCTGGGCTGTTTGGAAGAGGCCAAGGCTCATTCACCAGAAGTCTGAGCATGGCTGTGCAACACGTTCTTCTGTGCCAAAACAGTGCAATGAGAATCACCAGAGCCGTTTCCTCCTCTATCCTGCAGAGCAGACTAAGGAGGCTCTTCATTGGAAATAAAGCATAAACAAACATGAATTGAGTCCAAGTAATCAGAGAATCTACTACAAAGGCTTGAGGATGCCTGGTCTTGGACACGTATTTATTCAGCTTTCTGTTAAACCTGGGAGACCAGGATGTCCACATCTAGTTTTCCCCACCTTTGATGGGTTTTGAAAGCTCTCTGAGTGTAGAGACCACTCCCCCAGGTCTAGTTGTTGAGAGCTTAGGACGCCCCTCTGCCATTCGTTCACTCTATGGATGTAGATGACCAAGGGAACTGAAATGTGTGTTTCTATCCAAGAGAGAATCGGACTGGTTTCTTGGGGAAGCTTGATTTTTGGTGTCACCTTGATGGTTTATGTAGGCCACACTGTTGTTGCATTATTCTACTGCACACTTATGCCTTGTACACACGTTCGGACTTTGGCCCATGCAAAAGTCCGCCGTGAGTCTGTCAGAAGTCCGACGGACAGAAAGAGAACAATTTCTCTAAGGTCCGTCGGACTTCCGAAAAAAAAGTCTGATGGAGGCTACACGCGGTCAGGCTTTCCGAGAAAAAAAAGCCCGTCTGACTTTTTTTCTAGGAAAGTCTGGCCGTGTGTACGAGGCATTAATGGGTGATCTTGCAGAAGGGAGGTCCAATGTTGGAGATATTCAGATGGCTCTCAGTTCCAGAATGCTGAAGCAAAGTTTTGATTCCTGGGGGGGGGGGGGGGGAGGGAGTGGGATCAGGAGTCCTGAGCAGTTTAGAAATTGTAAACTCCACCCCAGTCCAAAAACGGATTGGAGATTCACCATGCCTGGGAGAGCTTTGCCTAGCTGGATAGAAGCACTTGGCGATCCAAAGATTGGATATGAATATTAGAAGGACATTCCTAAACTTACAGACCCAGACGGAGAACGAGGGATCAAGAGCCGTGTTGTCACTGGATGTGACCAAAGCTTTTGACAGCTTAGAGTGGGGATACATCTGGAAGATTCTAGGGAAATTTGGATTTGGTCCCTCTTTCACTGGCTGGATAAAAATGCTCTATGGCAATCCTAGTGCCAAGCTTAGAATCAACAACGAACTCTCGGATAAGATCGAGTTGGAGAGGGGGACGAGACAAGGGTGCCCATTGTCACCCCTGCTCTTCGCCCTCGCGATGGAACCTTTGGCCATCTCTATAAGATCAAGCTCCGAGATAACTGGTTTTCAGGAGGAAGACAGAAGAAAGAATTGTGCTATATGCGGATGATATCCTGCTCTTCCTGGGAGACACGGGGCAGTGGTTGGAAAAATCTGAGCATAGTGGAGGAATTCTATATATTTACAGGTTTAGAGATAAACTGGGAGGAATCTGAGCTCTTACCGGTGGACCATATTAGAGATATAAAAATACCAGGAATGCCACAACTGGCGGTAGTGGATACTTTGAGATTTCTTTGACGAAAGACCCCAACCAATATATAAGTAAAAATCAAATACCACTACTGACCAAATTTAAACTAAAAATTAACATCTGTAAGCCTTTGTCAGTGGCAGGCAGATGCAGTTTAAGATGATCTGGCTGCGACAATAATTGTACCTATTGCACAATTCCCCAGTTTGGATATGCAAGAATTGGTTCAATAAAATTGAAACCCTTTTCAGGGAGCCAATATGGAAAGGGGGACAAGCCAGGATTCGACTTCAAATAATGCAGCTGCCGGCAGGGGAAGGACGCCTGGCAATACCCCACCCCAGGAGTTATTACCCATCGGCACAGCTGCAACACCTAATGGGATGTGACAGCCCGGGAGGAGGCACCTCTAATGGGAGAATAATGCTAACTGGAGCACTACATAATACTATCATTGATGTGCTAGAGGAAGACTCCTTCTGCTATAGGAATCCAACAATAAAAATAACCAAAATATGGAAAACCGTTAAAAAACAGGATAGGTTACACTGGGATAACTGAATATACCCCCCCTTGGAATAGGAATCTGCAGGAAATCCTTCCGATAGGAAAGGTCAGAGAATGGGAAACACAAGGTATTAAAAGGTTGAGACAACTGTATAATGGCAACATCTTTAAAAAATTATTGGACTTGAGTCGGGAATTTAACATACCGCAACACTCATTTTACACCTATTTACAGGTGGGGCATTGCCCTTGAAGCCCAATTTAGGACACAAGCCTTAGAGTGGAATAAAACGCCTCGCTTTCAAAATATACTCCAGGCAGGCTCAACTAAGGGTCTTATATCCGAAATATACGGACAAATAAGCAAAAAAAGTCAACACCGGATTGAACCTCCGTAAGGAAAGAGAGGTGGGAAGAGGATATAGGGGAAATAACACAGGAGCAGTGGAGGAGAATCTTAGAGCTAGGATCGATGGTATCGGTCTTGCCCCCGCAGAAGGTATCCCATCTGATGTGGATATATAGAGCTTATGACACTCCCAAGCAACTGTTTAAGTATGGTAGAAGATCAGATGGCAAATTCCCCAGATGCCAGGGGACTGGAGATCTCATACATATTGTGTGGAGATGCCCAAAAGCGTTTCGATACTGGGAGGGAGTGCTTAATACCGGGGGTGATATATTTGGAATAACACTGGAGATGGAGGCCGCACTATGTATACTAGGATATAGGAAGGAACGGGAGGAGAGGAGGAGTACCACAGTTGCAATATTAAGATGCCTGTTCCAAGCCAGAAAAATTATAGCAATGAGATGGCAGTCGACGACACCCCCGGCAGTAAGGGACTGGATTAGTGTAATAAACGAGACTATCTGCAAAGAAAGAGCAGTTTATACAAAAACAGGTAACCTTAAGGAATTTGAGAAGATGTGGAGGCCTTGGCTGGAAAAAATGGGTTCCCTTCTCTAGAGAGAAAAACATAGTAGAGCCAGAGAAAAACTAAAATAGAGTACTCGATAGGAAATCTTCACATTAGATAATTTAGCTGCAACATGTATTTTAAATTTAATAATAATAATGTGAAGTGAAAAAAATGGTTAAGAGAAGTGATCTATGAATCTAATCACATTGAGATTAATGAAATGGTAATAGGAGGGGAAGAAAGAAGAGAGGGGAGGGATTATTGAGCAAAGCTAGGTTTATAACATTGGAACTAGGTAAAGCAATTAAGATAAATGTGTTTCCTTTTGCCCCTTTATTTTGAAAAAAGAAGATTGGATATGCTTGATCCACATCATAAGCATATTAGATAGAAGAGGTCTTGTATTAAAAATGGGCAAACTACCTCGAAGGCTACCATAAAAGCACAGAACCCACATGCAGAAGCATACGGAGGGGTGCCCTTTTGACCTGGGGATCTTTTTTGGGACCTTAGGGAAGTTTATCCTGAGGATAGAAAACTCTGGCTTGTGCTGTCTCCAAGATTAGACCCAGATACTCCGAATAGTTTTAGGGCTGCAAATCAGACTTTTGAAAGTTGATTATCCAGCCAAAGGCTTGAACAAACCAAATCATCCTTTTGGCATTGTCAGACAAGGTTGGGGCTAAAAAGTCTTTCAGGAGGTCATCTAGGAAACCTGTGAAATAAATGCCAAGAAAAGCTTTTTGTGAACACTCGGGGTGTAGAGGATAGCCTGAACAAAAAAGTAGAAAAGCTTTAAAATGTGAGGGGAAGATGAAGATGTGCAAATAGGCATCTTGTATGTCTACTGTTGCCAGAAAATATCCTCCTCTAGGTGATGCAACGAAAGATGTAGATTGCATATGGAATTTTGGTATACAAAAGAAATATGTTTAGTCATTTTAAGTCTAGTAAGGAGCAGATGTCCCCATTTAGCTTTGGAACTGTGACTAGGTTTAACCACTTAAGTACCAGCCTGTAATACCCATTCATTACCAGGCCATATTTCAAATTTCAATGCTGTGATAGTCTGACAATTACTTAGTCATGCAACACTGAATATTTTATATAATCTTTTTGAGAGTTTTCTTTTTCATACATCACGGGACACAGAGCGACTTAGTCATTACTAATGGGTTATATAGATTACCTTCAGGTGTTGGCACTGGCCAATTCCAAACCTGAAGTACCCTCCCCTATATAAGCCCCTCCCACCCGGGAGCACCTCAGTTTTTTGCCAGTGTCTAAGGTGTTGGCCAAAGAGTAACATGTGTTTTCACTGGGCTTGCGTACAGGTTCTTTTGGGCCTTAGTAAGCTGTTCCGGATCCCACCAAAAAAGCTTCATAGCTAAACGGTCGGTACCCGGGCCTTGCAGCAGAAGAGCAAGGTTTTGCCTGTAATGCTTCTCTTAGGAGGGCTGGACCCTGGGATCCAGAGCTCTGGTCATACCCACGACCAAGATGTTGTCTGTGCAGGGTGCTATACAGGTCCAGGGGAGTGGAATCCTTGGGAACCCGGTCCCTGAAGGTTTAATTACAATGCCTGCCGTGATAGGTGAAGTTTGGACTTCTGTGGACCAAACAAAGTCCTGCGGCGGGGATCAGGTAAGTGGGGGCCCCCAGGAACTTGGTTCTATTGGGGGACCCCCAAGCCTAATTTGTCTTTCTGTCTGTTACCCAACGGTATTCCCGCTAAATATCTGTGTTTGCCTATAACTACTGAAAATGTAAAATTTTAATAGTAGTCAAGAAAAAAAAAAAAAAAAAAACAGGGACCGCGGTACCTGTGTTAAACCACTAGAGGCCGCTGTAGTCCATTTTTCTTGTCATGTGGATCTTTGGTTTTCTCAAGTCAAAAGATCCAGGCAGCTGGTAAGTTTCTCTGTGGGAATCCACTTCCTCTGCCCTGTTGCTGCGCTCATCCACCGCACAGGCCCTCCGGCAAAAAGGGCCCTGGCTCCTAGTCCCCTGTTTGATTTCGAAAAGGGCGCCAATGGCGCATGGGCGCGCGCGCGGGCGCGCGCCTCCTATGAAAAAAAAGGGGGGGCGGGTGGAAGACGCTCGATGCGCGCCGCGGCGCTTCTGCGCATGTGCGGGCGTCCCAGCATGGTTAAAAGACACAGTACAAGTGTCAGCTGCATGCAAACAGAGCTAGCAACAAACAGTGGCACACAGAGGCGGTTGATGCAGGCATCCCCATAGAAAGGCACTTTAGTGGACACCAGCTGGTATATAGCAGCACCTGTGTTAGACTATTACCAGCAAAATTGGTGTATGACGACGGGAATACCTCAGCTTTGTGCTTAAAGGATATGTCGTCCAGACGCTCCGGAAATAGATCTTCCAGGAAGCCAAAGGGGTCTCCATCGGGCTCTGAGGATATTGGGCATGCTTGTACTGCACCAATCTCCCCTGAGAATTCAGAGGTCAGTAGCCGTAGAAACCCCGCAGGAATGCCTGGTGCTGCGGCTGTCCCCAGTCCACCTGCTCCTGTATATATAACAGAGGAGGTTTTATCCTCAACTCTGGGAGGATTGGAAGAGAGATTAACAGCATTGATCGCTGCTTCCCTGTCTCAGGAAAAGCGCGTCCGATCTCCGTCTCCTCCTTCAGAGTGCCTGTTAGTGGGGAACAGCCCCACACAGAGATCGACCTACCTGAAGGGGATCAGGATGAGGTTGATTCAGTTATGGAGGAATCAACAGTGGAAGAACCTTTCTCAGCTTCTCAGGCTGAAAGATTATGGGTTCAGTCTCTGACTAATATGGTCCGATCAGCATTTAAAATGCCTCTGGCGGAACCACCATCCACTACGGTTTCCTCGCTGGGGTCGCTAAAAGCTCCCCAGGCTGTCTGTTCCTTCCCAATCCACCCTTTATTAGAAGGGCTTATTTACCAGGATTGGGAGCATCCTGATAAAATATTTGCTCCCCCCAAGAGATTTCCGGTGATCTATCCCATGGAGGATAAGTTCATAAGAAAATGGAGGGTCCCTACAGTGGACGCAGCCATCTCTTCTGTTAACAAATCACTGACATGTCCAGTAGATAATGTTCCAATGTTCAAAGACCCAATAGATAAAAAATTGGAGTCTTTACTAAAATCTGCTTTCTCTACAGCAAGTTTGGTGACACAACCTGCGGTAGCAGCGATTGGAGTCTGCCAAGCAGTGAAAGATCAGTTGAAACAAGTCTTAAGGGACTTACCAGATCAGCAGGCTCTTGCCCTAGCTGACCTGCCTAGAGCCTTGTGTTTTGTGGTGGACGCCATAAAGGATACAATCCAACAGGCCTCCCGCTTTACGCTGTCTATAGTACATATGCGTAGGCTTCTGTGGCTCAAAAACTGGTCTGCTGAAGCTCCCTGTAAAAAACTGCTGGTTAGCTTCCCATTTCATGGAGAACGCTTATTTGGAGAAGATCTGGACAAATATATCCAGAAAATTTCTGCCGGTAAAAGTTCACTCTTACCGGTTAAGAACAAGGGTAGAAGTCCTTCTTTTAAGAGGCCTACTTCTCCAGTCCCAGGCACATCGGCTGTGAAGCAGTTCCGACGGCCTCCGCGGTCAAATTCAGGGGGCAGAAATCAGGGACAATCACAGGGTAACAAGAAGCCCTGGATCAAGAGAGGTACAAAACCTCCCCCCAAGGCATGAAGCGTTGCCCCCACTCAATCGGGTGGGGGGAAGACTTCAGTTGTTCACAGAGACCTGGCGGGACACCATCAGAGACAGATGGGTGCTCTCCGCAGTAAGTCTGGGATACAAGCTGGAGTTAAAAGGCACTCCTCCTGCCCAATTTATGAGGTCAAACGTGCCAAGAGATCCCCAAAAGAGAGGATCCCTCCTTCTGGCACTAGAACAACTATTGCTCCAAGGTGTAATCATGAAGGTTCCCCTGGAAGAAAGCGGATTCGGGTTTTACTCGAACCTTTTCACAGTCCCCAAACCAAATGGGGACGTGAGGCCCATATTAAATCTAAAAGGGCTAAACAAGTTCCTAAATATCAGGACTTTTCGGATGGAGTCGATCCGATCGGTGGCCACCGCCCTACAAGGGCAGGAATGGCTAGCCTCGATCGACATAAAGGATGCTTATCTGCATATTCCCATCTTTCCAGCCCACCAGAAATTTCTACGCTTTGCAGTAGAAGGGCGCCATTTTCAGTTCAGAGCCTTACCTTTCGGTCTGGCCACAGCACCACGAGTGTTCACAAAAATTCTGGCCCCATTATTGGCCAATCTAAGAACACAGGGTGTAACGATAATGGCATATCTAGACGACCTGCTACTAATAGACCACTCAGTGGAAAAGCTGGAAGTAGCTATTCACAAGACAATCGAGTATCTGGAATATCACGGTTGGATTATCAACCGGGACAAGTCAGCTCTAAGACCAGTCAAAAGTCTGGAATACTTAGGGCTAAGGCTGGATTCAAATCAGAGAAAGATTTTCTTACCTCCAGAGAAGGTGTCTTCTTTAAAAGATTTGACCCACTTAGTGGGTACAAAAAGAAAACCATCCATACGCCTCTGCATGAGGCTGCTGGGAAAGATGGTGGCTTCATTCGAAGCGGTACCCTACGGTCAATTCCATTCAAGGAATTTGCAAAGGGCCATACTGTCAGCCTGGAACAAAAAAGTTCAGGCTTTAGACTTACCAATGTCCCTGTCCCCTTCCGTTCGCAAGAGCCTCCATTGGTGGTTGGTGCCCCAGAATCTGGAAAGAGGGAAACCCTTCAGTCCGGTTTCTTGGAAGGTGGTCACTACAGATGCCAGCCTCATAGGCTGGGGGGCAGTACTGGAGCAATGGTCTCTCCAGGGCAAGTGGTCAGAAGCAGAAAAGGCCCTGCCCATCAATCTCTTAGAGATACGAGCAGCCCGGTATGCCCTAGTAGCATGGACATCCAAACTCCAAGGGTCCCCTGTCAGAATTCAATCAGACAATGCCACGGCAGTGGCATATATCAATCACCAGGGTGGCACCAAGAGTCGTGCAGCCCAGAGGGAAGCAAATTGCATCCTGGAGTGGGCAGAAAAATATGTCCCAGCCATATCCGCGGTTTTCATCCCAGGAGTGGAAAATTGGAGAGCGGACTTTCTAAGTCGCCAACAATTATGCCCGGGGAATGGTCTCTTCACCCCGAGGTTTTCCAGGCAATATGCCAGCGGTGGGGAACACCGGATGTAGATCTGCTAGCATCCAGATTCAACGCAAAGGTGGACAGATTTGTGTCTCGCACAAGGGATCCCCTAGCTTGCGGCTCGGATGCCCTAGTGTTCCCTTGGGATCAGTTCAAGCTGATATATGCATTCCCACCGCCACAATTGTTACCGCGATTACTCCGCAGAATCAGGGTAGAAAAGAAACCAGTGATTCTGGTGGCTCCAGCGTGGCCCCGAAGGGCATGGTACGCGGAGATTGTAAAAATGTCAGTGAGGAGTCCTTGGACCCTCCCACATCGTCCGGACCTGCTGTCGCAGGGACCGATATACCACCCTTCCTTACCAGCCCTAGGTTTGACGGCCTGGCTATTGAAGCCCACATTCTGAAAAAGAGAGGGCTCTCTAATTCTGTGGTATCTACCATGATCAATGCCAGGAAACCGGTATCCAGGCAGATCTATTATAGGATCTGGAAAGCATACATTACGTGGTGTGAGGCCAAGAAATGGCATCCACGTAAGTACGTGATAGGGAGGATTTTGGACTTCCTACAGTGGGCTGTAGATAGGAAGCTTGCCTTGAGTACTATCAAGGGTCAGATTTCGGCCTTGTCAATATTTTTTCAAAGGCCCTTGGCTTCGCATTCACTAGTCAAAGCCTTTATACAAGCAGTGATGCGTATTAGCCCTCCGGTTAGTATTCCCATATGTCCTTGGGACCTAAACCTGGTTCTGTCGGTTCTACAGAAACAACCGTTTGAACCATTACAACACATTTCCTTGGTTCTTCTCACCAGGAAATTGATTTTCTTAGTAGCCGTTTGTTCGGCTAAAAGAGTATCGGAATTAGCCACCTTGTCCTGTAAGGAGCCATATCTGGTTGTCCATAAGGACAGAGTAGTATTACGTCCTCATCCAGCCTTTCTTCCTAAGGTGGTATCGAGGTTTCATTTGAACCAAGATGTGGTTCTTCCTTCTTTTTTCCCCAAACCTAGCTCAGTAGAGGAAAGGTTATTACATTCTTTGGATGTAGTAAGAGCAGTTAAAGCTTATCTAAAAGCCACTGCTCAGATTCGCAGAACGGATTCTTTATTTGTTCTGCCGGAAGGCCCCAGAAAGGGTCAGGCAGCATCAAAATCTACTTTAGCCAAGTGGATTCGACAGGTCATAATACAAGCCTATGGCTTGAGAAAGAGACCGCCTCCGTTCAAAGTTAGGGCGCACTCCACAAGAGCAGTTGGAACTTCATGGGCAGTGCATCACCAGGCCTCCCTGGCTCAAGTATGTAAGGCCGCAACATGGTCTTCGGTACACACGTTTACTAGGTTCTACCAGGTAGACGTTAGAAGTCAGGAGGATGTCGCCTTTGGGCGCAGTGTGTTGCAGGCCGCAAAAGATCCTCATGCCTGATGGCGCCCAGCTTATGTATCCCTCCCCTCATTTGGCATTGCTTTGGGACGTCCCATTAGTAATGACTAAGTCGCTCTGTGTCCCGTGATGTACGAAAAAGGAAAAGGGATTTTTATAACAGCTTACCTGTAAAATCCTTTTCTTGGAGTACATCACGGGACACAGAGCTCCCACCCCTCTTTTTGGGACACTTATTGCTTGGCTACAAAACTGAGGTGCTCCCGGGTGGGAGGGGCTTATATAGGGGAGGGTACTTCCGGTTTGGAATTGGCCAGTGCCAACACCTGAAGGTAATCTATATAACCCATTAGTAATGACTAAGTCGCTCTGTGTCCCGTGATGTACTCCAAGAAAAGGATTTTACAGGTAAGCTGTTATAAAAATCCCTTTTTTCTTTTGCATTTAGTAACCACTTAGGTTTATTTTTATTATAAAAAGGGAAAAAAATAAAATAAATATCCCTTACCTTCTGCTAAAATAAAAATGCCATAAAAAAAAAAAACACTATAAGAACCGCCGAAATTACCCTTTTTGGAAAGTAAAGTAGATACCTCAAGGTGATATTTTTTTGCCACAATTTATTGAAAATTAAGAAACATGCCAGTAATGAGGGAGTTAAACAGCTTGGTAATGATGCACTAGACATGTTAATGTATGTACTTGTGATGTACAGTGGCAGGATGGAGATAAGTGTCTAATGTTCAGACGTGCAGGATAAGGGAGGTAAAAGGGTTAATATACAGGTCATGGGGATAGTATGTCTAGGAGAGAAGGGGGCATAAAGGGTTAAATACAAATTCTCATTGCAACAGAATAAATTATTCTGCAGCTGGTTATCTATTCATTGTGTCCCCAGGCACAAGTACTCAATCTCGCCTCTTCTGTAGTAAGGGGAGGGATCAACACTGTAAACAGTACCATGTGATTGCAGTGACAAAAAGGTGCAAAAAATAGTTTTGTCCTTTAGAGCAGGGCTCGACGAAATCCGGGCGCCAGGTCGCAATTGTGACTAGAATTAGCGACCTGGCGCCTGGGGAAGGAAGCATAGGCCTGCAGAAGGCCGCGGCCTCAATTACCGGCTGGCGCGGCCCGATGCGATCGTGGGGCGGCGGGGGCGCACGGAGACACAGGATACCCCATTCTGTGTCTCCGTGCGCCCCCACCTCCCCCCACCGCGCGATCGTGTCGGGCCGGCAATTGAGGCCACGGCTTTGCGGCCTTCTGCAGGTTTATGCTTCGAAAGCTTCTGTGATCAGGCGCCATCTTGTGGTCGCTGTTGGTAGGACATACAACCAGCAATGCTAATGGAGCTTCCCCTGTGTTTTCACTGCCATCTCCTTCCCTCTAATTAGAACCCCCAAACATTATATATATATTTTTTCTAACACCCTAGAGAATAAAATGGCGGTCGTTGCAATACTTTGTCACACCGTATTTGCACAGCAGTCTTACAAGCGCACTTTTTTGGGGAAAAAATACACTCTTTTTAATAAAAAGTAAAACAGTAAAGTTAGCCCAATTTTTTTTTTTATATTGTAAAAGATAGTGTTACGCTGAGTAAATTGATACCCAACATGTCATGCTTCAAAATTGCGTCCGCTCGTGGAATGGCGACAAAACTTTTACCCTTTAAAATCTCCATAGGCGACGTTTAAAAAATTCTACAGGTTGCATGTTTTGAGTTACAGAGGAGGTCTAGGGCTAGAATTATTTCTCTCGCTCTACCGATCACGGCGATACCTCACATGTGTGGTTTGAACACCGCTTTCATATGCGGGCGCTACTCACGTATGCGTTCGCTTCTGCACGGGAGCTCGACGGGACGGGGCGCATTTCTGGCTCCTAACTTTTTTAGCTGGCTCCTAGATTCCAAGCAAATTTGTCAAGCTCTGCTTTAGAGTAACCTCTAGCAAGGAGTTGTCCTATCCATCAAGCGATGGTGGACTTGGAAGCTCAAATCGGGAGTCTATATTCCTAAAAGCAGCTGTTTTTGAGAGGAGAATGATAGCTCTGACCATTTCCAGGCAACAAAGAGACACTGTACTAGGCCAATCTAAGGGCCTGGGTATCATGTGATCGCTATTATTGGCCATCACATGGTACTGTTTACTTCTAGGATGTGGACAGCAGAGATCACTGGACAGCAAGTCTGGCTTTTTTCTTCAAGGCTGCATGACACCTGGTGCCCCCTTGGAGGTTGAAGTAGGCCACAACCATGGTATTGTCGGATTGCACCCTCCTTTTAAAAGAAGACTCAGGTGTTGCAGAGCCTTCCATAATTGCTCTGAGCTCCAAGATGTTGATGGGGAGCCTGGCTTTCACTGATGACCATGTTCCCTGGATCGTAAGGGACTGAATTGTCCTAACCAGCTTGGGAGACTGGCATTTGTTATCACTTTTGAAAGATCAGAAAATAAAGACTTTATTATTAAGGCAGGGCTGGAAATCCACAAAGATAGAGATTTCCTTGCTTGGCTAGACAGGAGCATGGTAAGGTGGAATTGCATGCTTAACCAGGGTCAACAAGATATTGTGCTGGAGAGGCATCAAATGAAATTGGGCAAATGATACAGCCTTGAAGGAGGCTACCTTTTAGGTCCACAGCGCTCATGAAGAATCTCACCAAAGGAGGTCTTTTTGACCTAAACTCCCAAAAGTAACATTTAGAGTGCATTTTCTTCTCTGGAAGGAAAACCTTTGATCGAGGTATTTCCAGGATCAGAACCAAGTATTCCAGGAAAGGAGGAGGCTAGAGAACAGATTTTTGGAAATTGACAATGGAAAGCCTGGAGCATCTGAAATCAACTTGTGGATGTTTTCAGAAAGCTGGAAGGGAGATGAATTCCTCAGGAGAAAGTCATTCAGATAACCTGCGACTTGGATGCCCCGAGTTTTCTTAGGACAAGAAGAGGTGCAATGACCTCTGTGAAAATATTAAAAAGGATGCACCAAAAAGGCAGTGCGACAAACTGTAAGCGATTGTTCTCTACTGAAAAGCGAAGAAAGCTCTGATGAGGTGGATAAATGGGAACATGCAGACCGGCATCTTGGGTGTCAATGGATTACAAGTATTTTCCATGTCTCAGAGAAGCAATAACCGACATTGCAAACTCCATGAAAAATTATTGAATTTGAAGGTATATGTTGAGGTCCACAATAGAATGAATACCCCTATTAGGATTTGGGATGGTGAACAGGTTTAAAGAGAATCCTCTAAACCAGTCATGTGGGGTACTTGGACAAGAGATGTTTCAGGGCATTCTGCAAAATGAGGCACATAAGGAGCGGTATGAAAAAAAGCCTGTCGATGGTTTAAGCGGCATTGTTGCCCGTTGTCACGAGGTTAAGATGGAGAAGAGTCATTTGTTATAACGAACATTGAATTTTCTTTCTTTCACCAAAAAGATGTATTTAGTGGCTTTAAATTAGGGTTGTCCCGATACCACTTTTTTAAGACCGGAGTACAAGTACCGATACTTTTTTTCAAGTACTCGCCGATACCGATTACCGATACTTTTTTTCAATGTCATGTGACAGTTTGAAAGATGGGGACTGATAGGTGGCACTTATGGGCACGGATCGATGGCACTTATGGGCACTGATAGGTGGCACTGATAGGTGGCACTTGTGGGCAGTGATAGGTGGCACTTGTGGGCAGTGATAGGTGGCACTTGTGGGCAGTGATAGGTGGCACTTGTGGGCAGTGATAGGTGGCACTGATAGGTGGCACTTGGGGGCACTGATAGGTGGCACTGATTGCACAGTGATAGGTGGCACTGATTGCACAGTGATAGGTGGCACTGATTGCACAGTGATAGGTGGCACTGATTGCACAGAAAGGTGGCACTGATTGCACAGAAAGGTGGCACTGATTGCACAGAAAGGTGGCACTGATTGCACAGAAAGGTGGCACTGATTGCACAGAAAGGTGGCACTTGTGGGCACTGATAGGTGGCACGCACTGATAGGTGGCACTTGTGGGCACTGATAGGTGGCACTTGTGGGCACTGATAGGTGGCACTTGTGGGCACTGATAGGTGGCACTGATTGCACTATCAGTGCCCACAAGTGCCACCTATCAGTGCCCACAAGTGCCACCTATCAGTGCCCACAAGTGCCACCTATCAGTGCAATCAGTGCCCATAAGTGCCACCTATCAGTGCAATCAGTGGCATCTACCAGTGCCACCTGATAGGTGGCACTGGTAGATGGCACTGATTCCACTGATAGGTGGCTGGCACTGAAATGCTGCGGGGGGTGAGGGGAAATGACACAGGATTTAAGAAAAAAAAAAACTGCTGCAACGCCCATCTTGGTACACCCTGCACTCGGCTGCAGTAAGCAACAGCAGACATCTTGTTACACCCAGCCCATATAGCTCGGGCTGGGTGTAACAAGATGTCTGCTGCTGCTTACTGCAGCCGAGTGCAGAGTGTACCAAGATGGGCGTGGGGACGTTCAGCCGCTGACGGCGACCGAATGTGACAGCACCGGTCACCGATCCTGATGCGGCTGTGCCCTGAACCCCTGCAAGCTTACCAGGTTCAACTGCAGGTGAGGGACTCGCTCTCCGCCCGCGGACTCCGTCCACCGACTGTGCCCGCCCTCTTCAGCCAGACTCCGCCCGCACTTTCCTCTCCCCGCCCTCCCCAGCCACTGACTCCTCCCGCCCTCTCCGGCCAGACTCCGCCCGCACTCTCCCGCCCTCTCTCCTGCCCTCCCTAGCCACTGACTCCTCCCGCCCTCTCCGGCCACAAAAAAAAAAAAAAAGTATCGGGTGAAGCATCGGGAGCATTTGCGCGAGTACAAGTACTCACGCAAATGCTTGGTATCGGTCCCGATACCGATACTAGTATCGGTATCGGGACAACCCTACTTTAAATAATATCCACTTTCGTAGTTTAGGCTGATGTACTGATGTTCCTCGTTCCTTGGAGGTCTAGGTTAGGTCAAGATGAGTGCAGATGGCTCTGAACCATTTTCAACCAAACAATGGGCGCCTCTGCTGCTCAGACCACCAATGGTCTTTTTTCATACCTCTCCTAGCTCACTTAGTTCAGCACCCACCTAAGAACCCCACAGAGGATCCAGAATTGCATTGCAAGTCATGTAATCCTGCATGGAGACAGGTTATTCTCCACCTGCACTCACAAAAGGTTGTGCGATTCTACCTGACTGGGTTACCACAAACTCAGCAGATGCAAGTAATTTTCCTGATTTTAATTCTAAACCTCTGAGGAAACCGCTATACTTGAGTCATTCAATAAACTACAAGGCCTCACACACTGGCCGTAAAAAACGCACCTTTTAAGGGCATTTGGTGTTTATTTTTTAGCCTCTAAATCCCCTCTATGTTAGCCCATGTGGCCATGCACACATAGGCATTTACAGGCGTAATAGAAGAGGAGCATTTAAAGGCTATAAAAAACAAAACAAAAAACATAACTTCAAAAGAGGAACGTTTAAGCAGAAAAAACGCTCAACACGCCTAAACACATGTAAAAATACCTAAATACTAGGCTAAACTCACAGGCTGAGTGAAAATGGGCTGTTTGAAGTAATTGTAGTCTCGTTTTTTTTCATTTAAAAACAACACACACTATACTTGCCTCCTCTGAAATGGTTTTGCACAGAACAGCCCTGATCCTCCTTTTCTCATGTCCCACTTTAGTGCCCCTGGTCCCTCCCTCCTGTTGAGTGCACCCACAGCAAGCAGCTTGCTATGGGGCACTCGAGCCAAGCCACAGCACCCTGTGTCCATTCAGACATGGAGTCACGGCCCCGTTCCCTCTCCCCCTCAATGGCCGACTGACTTGAACAGCGGGAGCCAAGACACTCCAGCAACATCACTGGATCTAGATGGGGCTCAGGTAAGTATTGGGGGGGGGGTTGGGGCAGCTGCTTCACACAGGTGAAGCTTATTACAGCTTATTACCTTATTGATGAAAAAACCTTCTGTCTTTACAATCACTTTAAGACCCCCCCCCCCCCCCGCCATGCGCAGTCATGTACTGTCAACATTTTCGTCGTTTATTTAGCAATAAATTAAAAACACAGTGGTGATTAAATACGACCAAAAGAAAGCTGTATTTGTGGGAGAAAAAAAAAATCATATGGGTACAGTGTTGCATCACCACGCAACTGTCATTCAAAGTGTGACAGCACTGAAAAAAAAACTGTCTCGTATTGAAGTGGTTAAATGATAAGTTATAAATTATTATAAAGTAAAAAAAATAATGTAATAAAGTCCCATATCGGTCTATCACTGGAGACCTAGATGCTTTAAAGTGTTCTGTCAAAGTCTTCTGGCATATAATTTGAAATCCAAGGTTCCCATAGTTTTAGAAATGTAAGCATCTTGTCCTCTAATGTGGCTGTCATTTTCCTTTAGGTCCAGGGTCCTTAATGCTATCCTCCATAATATCTTCAAATAAAGGAGTTTCCACTTCTGAATCTTAAACATGTCCAGGGGTAATGGAACAATGCAGCGTTTCTGTCCTCATGAAACCAAACGATTTAATGGTGCCAAGAGTTTCAAAAGTCGTCAGACACAGCATCAGAAAATGTGATTTCTTCCGACAGGCCGCATGGTGCATGCTTGAGAGGGAGCTAGAATCAGATAAGGGGAGCAGTGTCATAACAAAAGACACTGCTACAGGACAAGGAAGCCGCTTTCATCCAGAATGGTAGTTTGTGTTTCCTGTACCCGATCTGCAGAACACATGATACCGGGCCCCTTTTTTTCACAGCTTCCTTGGGGTTGTTCGTGTCCTGACACAGGAGCTGCTACAACCCAAGTGCCAACTGCATTTCTGTGGTGGTGCCCCTGTAGAAGATGGCAACAGGAGTGCAGAAACATACTGTATAAATTTTTACAGAAAAGGTGGGTGAGAATAGGTCATTCAGGTAGTGTGATGCAGTTACCTCATCATCCTGAGACTAATCTAGATAAGAGGACAAAAAAATAATTTTTAAAAGCGCACACCAAAAATACATTAGAGACAAAATTGTAAAGGTTACAAGACAATGGCATCCGGCAACACACAGGGTCAGCAGACTGTAAAGCTAAAGTCGTTGAGGAGAACTGGCTTCAGCTCGGTCCACCCCGCACAAATGCATTTCGCCCATGTGAGGGACCTAAATTAGAGAAATTGCCACTGTGTACAGATGAAGAACTGAGCTGCAGTCAATTCTGATCTTTTACTACTTTGGCTTTGCAGTCTGCTGCTGTTTTTCTCATAGTCCTAGCTGAGCCAGACCAGCCTTTTATCCCAAACAGCAGAGTGTCACTAGCCACAGAACTTGCTTTCTAGATCACTGCTTTTTTTTAGTTTAGTCTAAAATGGTAGGGGTTACCACAATAAGGTGAATAACTCCCAAATCCTCAATCTTTAAAACTATGTAGTGTGCTATATCCAGAGGATGGCATTATTAAAAGCCAGAAAACCATGCCAATATACAAAAGAAATTCTGTCTTATCTTCTGCACAAGGCTGGGTCTACCAAGGGTATATATAGGCATATCCACTCATGGTGGGCATACCCTCAAAAAGTTTTCAGGACTGTATTCAGTGGATACCATAGAAATAGAACAGGGCCCTGGATGTGTATAGCACCATGCGATGAATTACACACATTGCACCACATGCCACGATCAGTGCCCAATACAGGATACAGTACCCGATGTAAACATTACAGGTCGGCCCCCACATAGCGAGGACAGGTTATGATCTCCAGGGTACACACCGAGGGTAACCGACCTGAAAACTAGATAGGCTAGGGTAGTAAGGTGTCAGATCTTAATAGAAGCTAAAAAGAAAAAAAATAATTGAATGGTTACAAAATGTATATAAAAAAAAAAAGTGTGTGTTAATATATATATATATATATATATATATATATATATATATATATATACACACACACACACACACACACACACATACATACCGTATATACTCGAATATAAGCCGACCCGAATATAAGCCGACCCGAATATAAGCCGACCCGAATATAAGCCGAGGCACCTAATTTTACCACAAAAAACTGGGAAAACGTATTGACGCGAGTATAAGCCTAGGGGGTCGGGTCCATGTGCATGCCTCACTCTGTCCATGCCTCACTGTGCCCATGCCTCACTGTCACTGTGTCCATGCCTCACTGTGACTAGACGGACCTTTAACATTGGAGTCTATTGAAGGGGTGCCCGGCTTTAAAAAAAAACGGTGCTCCCGGGCCGTAGGTCCCCCAGACACCAAACCTGGCACACTTGTAGAGGAGGGGTTGGGCTACATGTGTGCCAAGTTTGGGGTCTAGGGGACCTACGGCCGGCCAGTACCGGGTCCCCAAAATCACCGGAGAAATGACCGTTTAACATTGGAGTCTATGGAAAGGGGTGCCCGGCTTTGAAAAATCGGTGCTCCCCATCCCAAGGTCCCCCGGACACCAAACTTTGCACACTTGTAGAGGGGTTGGGCTACGGATGTCCGGGATCAGGTGCACAAAGTTGAAGTCGGAAACAGACTCGAGTATAAGCCGAGGGGGGCATTTTCAGCACAAAAAAATGTGCTGAAAAATTCGGCTTATACTCGAGTATATACGGTATATATATATATATATATATATATATATATATATATATACATATACATATATACATATACACACACATATTATATACATACACACATATATATTATATTGTATGGATTCTCTCTCTCTCTCTCTCTCTCTATATATAAAATCTCACACATACACACGGCTTTAGAACCACATATGACATCTTTGACTTTCAGTGGGAATATCTGAATGATGCCTGCAGTTACAGGCATCATTCAGAGATCCTCGTTTTCAGCCGGCAATTTTGTGCACCATAAGAATGATCATAGCGGCAGTTCCACCATTTGATCGTTCTTACAGGCGACGGGAGGGGACACCCCCCCCCCTCCCGCCGCCATCTGGTGCTTCTCCGGGCTCTCACCTGCAATCGGTGACCTGGAGAAAGAATCAAACGCCGCCGCCGGATGACGACCATAGAGATGACTGGTGACCAAATGGTCACCAGTCATCTCTATGAATGTCGGAGGCCCAGGCGCGCCTATATGATGTCACGTTTGGCCAACGGTTTTTCGATCTCATACTTTCCAGTTTTATTGACCCTGCATCTCTCCATAAAAAAGGCCTGTCACAAACCATTCCCATTACAAGAGATGTTTACATTCCTTATAACAGGAGTAAAAGTGATAAAAAATAAAATGTAAAAGAAAAAAACAAACAAGAAAGACATTTAATTAAAATGCCCCTGTCCCCGGTAGCTCGCGCTCAGAAGCGAACGCCGTTCAAACCACACATGAGGTATCGCCACGTGCGTTGGAGCGCAAGCAACAATTCTAGCACTAGACCTCTGTAACGCTAAACTGGTAACCTGTAAAAAAAAATGGAAGCATCGGCTATGGAGATTTTTAAGTACCAAAGTTTGGCGCCATTCCATGTGTGCGCAGTTTTAAAGTGTGACATGTTGGGTATCCATTTTCTCTGCGTATCATCATCATCATTCGTATTATACAAAAAATTGGGCCAACTTTACTGTTCTGTTATTTTTTAATTAATGAAACAGTTTTTTTTTAACAGTTTAAAAAAATAAATAACCCGTTCGAAAAGTTGTTGCGCAAATACCGTGCAAGATAAAAAGTTTCAACGACCAGCATTTTATTCCCTAGGTTGTCTGTTAAAAATGTTTGTGGGTTCTGAGTAACCTTTTTAGCAAAAAAATAATGATTTTTACATGTAGGAGAGGAGTGTCAGAATAGGCACGGTATGGAAGTGGTTAAGGTGAGAACAGGCAACCACACCAAACACCACAACACAATGTACAAGAACTAAAAACGGGTGAGAGAATGGGACCTGACAGACAATACCTGTAAAATTAGGAGAAATGCAGTATTTTAGGCCAAAACAGGCTTGGTCTTGGTTGTGACTGAAACTTGAAGTGGTGTGTGTGTGTATGTGTATGTGTATTGAACATATGATTAGTACACGTTGTACTAGCCATCTGTGGTACAACAAACGCTCTGCGGCAGCACACTTAAAAAGGAAACCCCCATAAAATAAATGAACCACTTTCTGCAATGCAACAAGAGAGAATACCACTGTTTTCTCAAATAATGTAATAGCGTAAAACCGCTATGAACGTTAAAGTTAAAACTAGATCTCTGCCAAGCAAGATCACATAGCTTCCAGAACCTGGGACAGGCTCCTCAAGCAGTGAAATCCGTCTCAAAACGGGTTATGGATTTTCAGCTTTTCTCCCAAGAAAAAAAGAGCCTGGACACAGTTCAATCAAAGACGGATGTTTTGTCACCCGTCTCAAAGATCCTAGGAGCAGTGATGGCGAACCTTGGCACCACAGATGTTTTGGAACTACATTTCCCATGATGCTGAACTACACTGCAGAGTGCATGAGCATCATGGGAAACATAGTTCCAAAACATCTGGGATGCCGAGGTTCGCCATCACTGTCCTAGAGAATCATACTTACCCTGTTACACCTAAAGAGCTATCTGTACCTCTGTGCAGAAGCAGAATGTTCAGGAATGTCACCCCTGCTAACTGGCTGCTGGAGTATCTACATACTTGTTCTGGGCCAGTAAATCAAGAATGATAGCCAGGCAAATAGCATTTTTCAGGGCAATAGGCCCACAATAATACCGGAGGTTTCTGCCATGACAAGCCCATTTTAACATTGCTACATGTACGTTTAAACCACTTAACGACCGCTCACTGTATATATAAGTCGGCAGAACGGCACGGCCATGCACAATCACGTACCTGTACGTGCCTGCCTTCGTACCCCCCTCCGGTACAGTGAGCGGCCGGGATCGCTTCGGGAGCGATTCGTGATGAGGAGGCCGCCATTCGAGTCTGGCCACCCCCTCGCGATCGCTCCCGGCGAATGAAAAGCTTCCTCTGCCTGTGTTATGTTTACACAAGCAGAGGAAGTGATGTCATCTCTCATGCGGCGCTCACATATACCGAGCCCCGCATGAGAGAAGACATCAGGTTAGTGCACTAAAAAGCACACTGACACCAGGACACATAGGCACACGATCGCCCCCCAGACACCCCCAGATCACCCCCCAGCCACAGTGTCACTGATTGCAGTGACCATTTATTTACTGATCACTGCAATCAGTGACATTTGTGACTGTAAAAGAGTGTTTTAGGTCCAGTGTAGCCCCCTAACCCCCCCTAATAAAGGTTTAACCCCTTGATCGCCCCCCAGGTAACCCTTTCACCGCTGTCACTAAGCGATCGTTTTTCTGATCGCTGTCTTCGTGTCGGTGATGCCGATAGGTAGCCAGTTTTTTTTAGGTTCGCCGCAGGTTTTTATAGCATAAGGTAACCCCATATATTACCTAATAAAGGTTTAACCCCTTGATCGCCCCCCCCCCCAGCTAACCCTTTTGCCAGTGTCACTAAGCGATAGTTTTTCTGATCGCTGTCTTAGTGTCGGTGATGCCGATAGGTAGCCAGTTATTTTTTTTAGGTTCGCTGCAGGTTTTTATAGTGTCAGGTACCCGCATATATTATCTAATAGAGGTTTTAACCCCCTAATTGCCCCTAGTTAACCCTTTACCAGTGATCACTGTATAAGTGTTACTGGTGACACTGGTTAGCCAGTTAGTTATTTTGTTATTTAGGTTCCCCGTCAGGTTTTTATATAGCGTCAGGTACCCCCATATATTACCTAATAAAGGTTTAAACCCCTGATTGCCCCTAGTTAACCCTTTCACCAGTGATCACCATACAAGTGTTACGGGTGACGCTGGTTAGTTAGTTTGCTTTTTATAGTGTCAGGGCACCCGCCGTATATAACCCAATAAAGGTTTAACACCCTGATCGCCCGGCGGGTGATATCAATTAGGTTTTAGTGTCAGAGAGGGTCTGCGTCGCCCCAGGCAGCGTCAGGTTAGTGCCAGGAACGCTAACACCCACGCGTGAAGCATACACCTCCCTTAGTGGTATAGTATCTGAACAGATCAATATCCGATCTGATCAGATCTATACTAGCGTCCCCAAAAATGCAGTGTTAGCGGGATCAGCTCAGATACCTGCTAGCACCTGCGTTTTGCCCCTCCGTCCAGCCCAGGCCACCCAAGTGCAGTATCGATCGATCACTGTCACTTACAAAACACAACACACATAACTGCAGCATTCGCAGAGACAGGCCTGATCCCTGCGACTCCAGTGCTGTAGGAGGCGATTTCACCACCACAGTTAAAAAAAAAAAAAAAAAAGAGCATATATGCCGAAGCAGGGGCGGAGGAGCGATTTTGCTCCTAATGCCGCGTACATACGATCGAAATTCCGACGGAGGCCTGCCCGTGGAAAAGTCTGACCGTGTGTACGCGGCATAACTTTTGCGGGAGGATGCCCCCATGCTTCGGCATATATAAATGGTGCATGTATGCCCATCATTAGAGGTCGAACGGATAAATCGCCCGGCATATCGGCCGATATTTAGCCTGATGAGGTGGCAGTGAATGACAGCTTGGCACTGGTGGGCACTGGTGAGCTTGGCACTGGTGGGCACTGGTGAGCTTGACACTGGTGGGCACTGGTGAGCTTGACACTGAGGTGGCACTGGTGGGCACCAATGAGGTGGCACTGGTGGGCACCAATGAGGTGGCACTGGTGGGCACCAATGAGGTGGCACTGATGGACATTGATAGGCTGCACCCCACCTCTCCACCCTAAACAATAACCTCCTCCCCACCTCTCCACCCTAGATTTTTATGAGATGAAGGAAAAAAAAAATCGGCCTAAAATATCGGCCGCAAAAATCGGCAACATGTATCAGCCATCGGCCGCCCCGATTTCTAAATATCGGCATCGGCCAGAGAAAAACCCATATCGGTCGACCTCTACCCATCATTAGAAGTGGCTGAATGAAGGGAGGTATTCTAATGGTGGGCATACCCACTGATCAATCTCTTTTTTCGTTCAGCCAACAGGCTGCATGAAAAAAAAGATTACAATACATGTCCAACAAGGACCAGCAACGTACTGGTATGTTGCTGGACTTTGAATGGTTATACCAGAATGATGCCTGCGGGTTTAGGTATCATCTTGGTATCATTCTTTTCAGCCAGCGGCCGACTTTCATGTAAAAGCAATCCTAGTGGCTAATTAGCCTCTGGACTGCTTTTACAAGCAGTGGGAGGGAATGTCCCCCCCCCCCCGGATATAAAAAGCGCCATTGGGAAAGCATTTTATCACACCGATCTTGGTGTGGTTAGATGCTTTGAGGGCAGAGGAAAGATCTAGGGTCCAATAGACCCCAGTTTTTTCAAAAAAAGAGTACCTGTCACTACCTATTGCTATCATAGGGGATATTTACATTCCCTGAGATAACAATAAAAATGATTAAAAAAAAATAAGAAAAAATATGGAAAGAATAGTTTAAAAATAAAATAAAAAAGCAAAATTAAAAAAAAAAAAAAAAAAAAAAAAAAAGAAGCACCCCCGTCCCGCCCTGCTCTTGCGCAATGGCGAACGCAAGCGTCTGTCTGGCATCATATGTAAACAGCAATTGCATCATGCATGTGAGGCATCACCGCGAAGGTCAGATCGAGGGCAGTCATTTTAGCAGTAGACCTCCTCTGTAAATCTAACGTGGTACACCGTAAAGGCTTTTAAAAATGTATGTAGTTTGTCGCCACTGTGCGTTTGTGCGAAATTTAAAAAAAGCATGTCGTGTTTGGTATCTATGTACTCGGCCTAAGATCATCTTTTTTATTTCATCAAATATTTGGGCAATATAGTGTGTTTTAGTGCATTACAAATAAAAATAAAGTGTATTTTTTCCCAAAAAATGTGTTTGAAAAATCGCTGCGCAAATACTGTGTGGGAAAAAAAAAATGCAACACCCACCATTTTAATCTGTAGGGCCTTTGCTTTAAAAAAATATATAATGTTTGGGGGTTCAACATAATTTTCTTGCAAAAAAAAAAAAATATGTTTTCATGTAAACAAAAAGTGTCAGAAAGGGTTTTGTCTTCAAGTGGTTAGAAGAGTGGATGTAAGCTTCCTAATGTGTATAAAATGCCAGGACAGTTCAAAACCCCCCCAAATGACCGCATTTTGGAAAGTAGACACCCCAAGCTATATACTGAGAGGCATGTCGAGTCCATGGAATATTTTATATGTTGACAAGTTGCGGAAAAAAGAAAAAAAAATATTTATTTATTCATTTTTTGCACAAAGTTGTCACTAAATGATATATTGCTCACACATGCCATGGTTATATGTGGAATTGCACCCCAAAATACATTCTGCTGCTTCTCCTGAGTACGGGGATACCACGTGTGAGACTTTTTGGGAGCCTAGCCGCGTACGGGACCCCAAAAACCAAGCACCGCCTTCAGGCTTTCTAAAAGGTATACATTTTTGATTTCACTCCTCATTGCCTATCACAGTTTCGGAGGCCATGGAATGCCCAGATGGCACAACCCCCCCCCCCCCAAATGACCCCATTTTGGAAAGTAGACACCCCAAGCTATTTGCTGAGAGGTATGGGGAGTATTTTGCAGATCGCTTTTTGTCACAAAGTTTTGAAAAAAATTGGAAAAAAAAAAAAAAAAAATAGGATTTTTTGTACTCACCGTAAAATCCTTTTCTCTGACATCCATGGACTGACACGGTGTCTCTTTACACTTTACACGTGGGTTATGTCCCTGCTTGCAGGAGAAGACCTAGGCAGAATGTGAAATGTTATACATACATTCTAAAAGCCAGAGCTGAACAGCCCCACCCAGGGGGCCGTCCCTCCGGACATAACCCTCCCACTACAGTCAGCAGACTTCAGTTCGTAACAAAGCAGTACAAACTTAAAAGGAAGGGTGGGTGCCGTGTCAGTCCATGGATGTCAGAGAAAAGGATTTTACGGTGAGTACAAAAAATCCTATTTTCTCTTACCATCCATGGACTGACACGGTGTCTCTTTACACTTTACACGTGGGATGTCCCAAAGCAGTGTCAAGAGGGATGGGAGCAGTATAAATGGAAAAACCAAAAACTTCACTCCAAAGAAGGCAGAGCTCCTCAACGGAGGAGTCGCAACTTTAAACAGCGGCCTGCAGCACCCTGCGGCCAAAGGAAGCATCCGAAGATGCAGCCACATTAACCTTATAAAACTTAAAAGGAATGAACATACGACCAGGTCGCCACCTTGCACACTTGTGCAACCGACGCTTAATGTCGGGAAACCCAGGAAGCACCAATTGTCCTGGTGGAATGCGCCGTAACCGGAAAGGGAGGCTCCCGCCCTTTGAGAGCATAGGCTTGAATGACGGTTTGTCTGATTCCCCTAAAAATGATGGCAGACGAAACCGCTTGGCCCTGTTATGGACCAGAGACAGTCACAAATAGTGAGTCGGACTTCCGAATAGAAGCAGTAGCAGACAGGTACACCCGTAAGGCCCGTACCACCTCCAATATGTGCAGCGCAAACTCTCTGGGATGCGATGGGTGAGGACACAAGGACGGGAGGGCAATGTCCTCATGTAGGTGAAAGGTCGACACCACCTTTGGCAAAAAAGGAAGGTCACGGATGCAACACCGCCTTATCCTTATGGATGACTAAATATGGCGACTTGCAGGACAAAGCCGCCAACTCAGACACTCGTCAAACAGAAGTGATTGCCACTAAAAAGGCCACCTTCTGAGACAAGACAAGAGGGGAATATCCCGGATATTCCCAAAAGGAGGTTCCTGGAGGACCGAGAGCACCAAATTCATATCCCACGGTGGGAGAGGAGGCTTGACAGGAGGGAGCACATGGCGAACCCCCAACACAAGGTGCTAACCAAGTAAATGACCCGCTAGAGGTCGCTGAAAGAAGACGGCCAAGGCCGAAATCTGATCCTTGATGGTACTCAAAGCAAGCTTTTGGGTCACTCCACACTGCAGAGGACGCAGGATTCTGGGGACGGAATACGCCCGAGGACGCCAGTCCAGCGCTTCGCACATGGCGATATAAGCTTTCCAGGTACGGTGATAGATCTGCCTGGAGGAAGACTTCCGTGTCCTTAACATGGTCAAAATGACCGGGTCCGAGAGACCTCGGTCCCTCAGCACCTGGCTTTTAACAGCCCTGCCGTTAAAGCCAGAGACTGTAAGCCGGATGAAACATAGGACCTTGAGACTGAAGGTCCTCCCTCATCGGCAACCGCCAGGGAACGTCCACGATGAGACGTACCAGATCAGCGTACCAGTGATGCTGAGGCCAATCCGGAACAATTAGGATCGCTGGAGTTTATATCAGGCGATAAGGACCCTATGGGGCCACCAACGCATCCGAGGCATCGCCCAAGGATCCCTGGATCTGGCCACAACCTCGACCCTTGCGATTGAGTCGAGAGGCCATCAGGTCCACATCCGGCATGCCCCACCGTCGGTAAAGGAGTTGAAATATGCAAAGACCACTCTTCTTGGTCCGGTGTCTGGCGATTGGCGACTCAGATAGTCCGCCTGCCCATTGTCTATGCCCAGAATGTAAAATGGCCTACAGAGCCGGCACGTTTCTTCCGGCCCACTTCAGGATACGGACTACCTCGGAAGCCGCAGCTGAGCTCCGAGTTCCCCCTTGATGGTTTACATACGCCACCGCCGTGGCGGTGTCCGACTGGCTCCTGATGGAGCGACCCCGTACTCTCTCTGACCTGAGGAGAGACACAGTCCGATGGCCCGTATTACCAGAACAGTGATTGGTAAACGGGCTCGTCCGGAGTCCAAGGCCTGAGCCGACAGGATTCCCCAGACTCCACCCCAGCCCGTCAGGCTGGTGTCCATCATGAGTGCCGTCCATTGGATGGGAGGGGAACGACTTTCCGGACCGAAGAGCCGAGGATCTCAACCACCATGTCAGGGGCGCCCTGACCAGGTGAATCACCTGGATCTGAAGATCCAAGGACAACGGGGATTTGTCCCAGGTGGACAAGATCTCCTTCTGCAATGCCCTGGTGTGTGATTGGGCATACGGAACGGCCGCGAAGGAGGCCACCACGAGTCTCGGGACTCTCATGCAAAAAACAGATTGACAACCATTTTTGGGATGTCAGCACCCGCACCGCAGACTGAAGTGTCAGCAACTTCTCCAGAGGTAGGATACCTTTGCCTCCAAGGAGTCCAGAATCAGAACTAGATACTCCAGACACTGAGTCGGGACCAGGACTGACTCCTGAATGTTCAGGAACCACCCGAGTCCCAGAGGGTCTAATTGACGATAGTCACCTTTCCTCTAAGTCTGATCCACTTTCTGCTCTTAGCAGAAGATCGTCCAGATAGCCCACGACAGCAATACCTCACTGTAACAGAAGGCTAGAACCGGAGCAAGCACCTTGGTGAACACCCTTGGTGCCGAGGCTAGGCCGAAAGGAAGAGCCACAATCGATAGTGGACTTCGCTGATCGCAAAGCGCAGAAACTTCTGGTGACTTGCGCAGATCGGAACATGCAAGTAGGCGTCCTTGAAGTCCAAGGACGCCAGAAGAAAATCCCTTTGGTGGAGTGTAGCGATCACCGTGCGAATAGATTCCATGCGGAATTTCTGCACCTTCTCGAAGACATTAAGGGCCTTGAGGTCCAGGATAGGTCGAACCACGTCCTATTTTTGGAACGACAAACAGATTCGAGTAGAATCCCTGAAAACTCTCCTGTGACGGAACCGGCACAATCACTCCGGACCTGATCAAATCCTGTACAGCCAAGAGGGCTGCCCGACAGGTAGGAAGGAGAGGAAGATTTGAGGGAAAGAATCTGTCTGGGGGCCAGGATCGGAATACTATCCTGTATCCTGAGGTGACCTCCTCGCACACCCACCAGTCGGAGATTCGGGAGGACCACCGATTCGTGACCTGCGAAGTCGTCCCCCCACCCCAGAGTCGGGCGGAGGCAAGACTTCACGCGGAGGCGGGCTTGGGAGCCGCATGTTCGGCTTACGCACCCAGGGGCACTTGTGCCCACCAGCCGCACTGCCGTCAGTCTGAGAGGGCCTACCCGTGGACTGACTGACGAAAAAAACCCGTTTTGCTGGAAAGGAAGGCCCCTGTTTGCTGCGGGCCTCCTCACCCTTGCTAGTCTAAGGAAGAAGAGTGCTTTTACCTCCCATGACATCCATGACGATGTCATCCAGAGCAGCACCGAAAGGTCTACCACCTTTAAATGGTAGATCCGTCAGGAGCTTCCTAAGGCTAGGTCAGCAGACCAGCACTTCAACCAGATAAGACGACGCAATACCACCGCCGAGACAGAGGCCCTGGATATTAAAGGGGTCGTGTTCAACGTGGCGTCGCACACATAAACCAGGCCCTGAACCAGTTGGTGGGCCAAAGCAACTGTGTCTGGAGGAAGATTATGCTCCTGTACAGCTAGGTGCAACATTTTTGCCCAACCTGTAAGTGTTTAAGACACAAGGGTCGCCGCTACCACAGGCCGTAGGGCGGATCCCAACAAGGCAAACATGGCTCTGCTCACCACTTCTGACCTCCTGTCAGTGGGGTCCTCAAATGCAGGAGTCCCCTCCATCGGGAGAGTGATGGCCTTGTTCAACCGGGCGACTGGAGGGTCGACCCTGGGGGAGAAGCCCACTTTTTAAGTAGGGCATCTTCAAGGGGTATCTGATAGACAAACGCCGCGGGACCATAAAAAAATTCTTCTGCGGCTTTTCCCAGACCTTATCAATGAACTGGTCAAAGAAAGTACATATGGAAAAACCTCTTTAGAAGGCCTGGCCTTAAAAGAACCAAAGGAGACTGTATCCGCCTGAGGTTCTGCATCCGCAGCATTTTAGCTTGAGAGTGTCCCTCACCGCAGTCATGAGTACACTAACAAGCGCCCTGTCATTTACTGACTCAGAACTGGAGTTTTCCTCATAAGGAATGTCCTGTTCAAAACCATCCAATACATTCAGAACTAGGGTCCTGAGCGGTAGTGGCTAGGCCCATATCTGAATCAGCGCACTGCCCTCATGAAGTAAAGTGGGGAGAGGGCGTTTTTTTTGCACCCTTGCGCTTGCACACAGCTCCCATCCTGGTCAGAAATTATTCCAGGACTGCCCACAACTGGTTCCTAGGGACCGCAGGTGCTGAAGCACTGCCTGTTGTCCACTGACATTTAGGGGAAGCTGGTGACAGAGACTCCATATTGCCCCCCTCTGAGACTCCTCAGATAAAAAGTCCACCCACAGGCTGTGCTGACTGAGGAGGGGGCGCCCAGGGGACTCACTAAACCGGACCAGGGACCGCTCAGTTCCGCTGTCTGTACCGCGCTGTGTCAGCGCTGGTGAGCTGTGAGGAGATTGTGAGGAGATTCGCGCTGTTACAGCAGCGCTAGAGGCCAAAACTAGTGCTGAAGAGCGCACGGGCTACAAGAAAATGGCCGCCGCACTTCACTGAGGCGATCCGCGGCAAGATGGCCGCCATGACTCAGCAAAAGTGAAAAAAACAGCACACACACAGCGCCACTCGGCGCTCAGGCCCCAAAACACACAAAAAAAGGCCCCAAGCATATCTGCAGACCAGCATTAGCCCCTCCAAGAACAGTGTGACCCCCAGGCACCCCACACAGCACAGCACCAGCAATGGTGACAGAGAGTGACAATGAAATACAGGGGGAGACAGGAAAAATCCCCCACAGAGAAACACACAGCCTTTTGTACTCACCTGCAGGCAGGAGAGACTACTTACCCGTCCCCCTGAGGGACCCACTGGTGTGTTTCTGACAGGACTATCACAGTGCAGTACTGAGTAGCTGTCGGCCCGGTCCACCGCGAAAGATACAGTCAAGTCAGGAGCTGTTCAGTCTTGAGAGGACCGTGGGAGCATGAAAGCAAACCCGGCCACCCCTGGAGTCATGGGGCCTGTCGTGAACTGAGTCTCACGCACACAAGGCGAGGATCAGCACGCTCGATGGTCGGACAGGGAAGACTACGAGGATATCTTGTACCCAACCTGTTGCCCAGCCGACAGTTGATAGAAAATTCTCAAAAATAAAATAAAAAAGAATTCCAGAAAAGGAATAAAAATAGGTCAGGAGACTGGCTCCTGAGAGAGCCACGTCTTCTCCTTCTGCTAGGCAGAAAAAAACTGAAGTCTGCTGACTGTAGTGGGAGGGTTATGTCCGGAGGGACGGCCCCCTGGGTGGGGCTGTTCAGCTCTGGCTTTTAGAATGTATGTATAACATTTCACATTCTGCCTAGGTCTTCTCCTGCAAGCAGGGACATAACCCACGTGTAAAGTGTAAAGAGACACCGTGTCAGTCCATGGATGGTAAGAGAAAATGTATTTCTTCATTTTCAAAAACAAATGAGAGCTGTAAAATACTCACCATGCCTCTCAACAAATATCTTGGGGTGTCTACTTTCCAAAATGGGGTCATTTGGGGGGGGGGGGGGTTTGTGCTATTTTGGCATTTTATGGCCTTCGAAACTGTGATTGGTAGTGAGGAGTGAAATCAAAAATTTGCGCCCTTAGAAATCCTGAAGGCGGTGCTTGGTTTTCGGGGGCCCGTACGCGGCTAGGCTCCCAAAAAGTCCCACACATGTGGTATCCCCGTACTCAGGAGAAGCAGCAAAATGTATTTTGGGGTGCAATTCCACATATAACCATGGCATGTGTGAGCAATATATCATTTAGTGACAACTTTGTAATTTTTTTATTTTTTTTAGTCATTATTCAATCACTTAGGACAAAAAAAAAAAATATTCAATGGGCTCAACATGCCTCTCAGCAATTTCCTTGGGGTGTCTACTTTCTAAAATGGGGTCATTTGGGGGGGGGGTTTGTACTGCCCTGCCATTTTAGCACCTCAAGAAATGAGATGGGCAGTCATAAATTAAAAGCTGTGTAAATTCCAGAAAATGTACCCTAGTTTGTAGACGCTATAACTTTTGCGCAAACCAAAAAATATACGCTTATTGACATTTTTTTTACTAAAGACATGTGGCTGAATACATTTTGGCCTAAATGTATGACTAAAATTTAGTTTATTCCATTTTTCTTATAACAAAAAGTAGAAAATATATATTTTTTTCAAAATTTTCAGTCTTTTTCCGTTTATATCGCAAAAAAGAAAAAAAAATGCAGAGGCAATCAAATACCATTAAAATAAAGCTCTATTTGTGGGAAGAAAAGGACGCATATTTCGTTTGGGTACAACATTGCATGTCCGCACAATTTCCAGTTAAAGCAGCGCAGTGCCAAATTGTGAAATCACCTCTGGTCATTAAGCTGCGTAATGGTCCGGGGCTTAAGTGGTTAAAGGAACTCTTTATGACAAGAACATGATAGCTGGCACTGCAGACCTGTTTTTTTAAAGGGAACGTTCCAGGTGTACTTTATCATCTGTAGCTTTCCTTCATTATCCGATGATTAACTGGCCTAGGTTTGTTTCAAGCCTATTTTGTAACATATTAATCATACTTATTGTTTGGACTCCGGTATGTAGCGATCTTACCAATCAGAGGTCACTCATACTCCTTTACCATTTTGGGGACAGGTCATTTTTAACCATTGCATTTAGGAAATATGGTACTTGTGCAGTGCTTTCCACAGGCTGTCATTTTTTTTATCTACCTCTAGATACTAGGAGGTGTTTTTTTGTTTTAGCTATACCGTAATTATCGAAGAGCAGAACACAGAGGAAGTGATGGGATTACTGAAAAAGGTAAACATGGTACCCAATATAAAACAAATAAAGAGGTTTAATAGAGCGGGTGTACCAGTCCAATGAGAAAGGGATCATACAACACAGATGCAGCAGCAGCTGTTTTTCTTGCCTCTGGGATGCGGGGCACTTGACAAAGCAGACAGCCTGCTGCTGGCATGTGATTAGCAATGTGTGCATTGTTTGCAGCACATTTTCTGTCTATGCCACTAATGAGAAGATGCAGAGGGTGAACGCACAGGGGCTTTTTAAACTGCAAGCTCTTATGAATAAAATTCTCTAATCCTAACAAGTAAATATGGCAGCACTTTTAAAATGATCATACTCCTTTGCATGCAGGAGAGAACGCACGTAAAAAAATGAGATCTAGAACATAGCTAAATGATACTAAAAACACCTAGCTGCAATAACCATTGAAATGAGAGTCAGCAGTTTAACTGAAACTGCATATAGGATACAAGATTGACTTCCCACAAATGCTTTAACCAGCAAAGCATATTTTTACAAATTAATTATATCACTTGATCAATGTGTAAAAGAGCCAAAGATGCAGTAAAAACAGCTTAAACCGGTAACCAAAATAAAAATAAAAAATTCAGCTTCGAAATGACATCTGTCACCATGTTCAAATTACAAGAGGCAAGGTTTAAGTCCACAGCTGAAAAAAGCACAAACCTCATCTTTGCTTAGGAGATTATGCGGATGTGAGTGTGTGATTAGAGGCGTGGGAAAGCAGAGCTAGATACGCTGTACCCAACCACCAATTACAGTCAATCATACATCGAGGTGGTGGTGGTGGGGCATCAAGTTAACAAGAGAATAACCATTTCTGAGATAATTACAGCATTAGTAAGCTTAATACACCGATAAAGCTTTCTCCAGCATTAAAAGGGTGTGCTGAGAAAACAGCTTCAGCTTCTTGATATGCCTGCAGTGTCATTAATAGTGCTCAAGTGTTGGTTCCTTAGCAACAGACGGCCACAAAATATTTTGGCGGCATTTCAGGGCTTCCCCCCACCCCCTGCACTTGGCTCCTCTTTTGTAAGATGTGGAAGGTCTTCCACCTACAGCAAAGGAGACAGTTTCTAATTTCCCCTAAAGAGTGGGAGAAGATAGGGGTACCCCCTATGGGTGTTAAATCATATTTAATGAGCATTGATGGAAAAACCTGTGTGTAAAGTATCAAGCGGATATATCCTACAATGCAGATACACTTAAAGCGACACTAACCAATATACTTATAAAAAAAAATAATCCATACTCATCCACAATTTAATGGCCCTGTAAATATATTTTTCATGAGATAGTTTCTTACTGTGCTTTTCTGCCTCCTTGTAATGTCCTCTAAGAGCTTCTGAACATTTCCATTTCCCCCTCACTTCAGTTTGTTTGGAACGAGAAGTGCACATCAGTTGTGGTCATATGCACTGCTCTAAGCACACTACAAATCCCATAGTCAATCTCAGGAGGCAACAAAATTGGGAGGCCAACAGGAAATCTGATCACAATAGCATTTTTGATTTTTTTTAAAAAGATAAAAAAAAAGATTAGGAAGAGGCAGAGTAACACAAAGTGTTAAAAAATACATTCCTGAATAAATTATTTTAATTTTTTAAGTGTCACTTTAACTCACTGATACTTATATATGATATTGTTACAGCTTGGAGTATCCTACAAGCCACTCTTCAGATGTAACTAGGTTCAGCAAATATTGGCCACCAGAAATTTCAGTAAATGTGTACAAAAGTGCAATTAAAGGGGATTTTCCATATATTCCTGTTGTGGTGATAGTGAAAGTTTGTAAATTCATATGCAATTGCTCTGCAAGAACATTCACTCTGGGAGTTTGGCAATGGCAGCCTCCAGTACTGCACGGGTGCTTTGGCTGTGACAGATAACCCTCAAAACGCAAAAAAACTACCTTTTACTCACCTACTTCCATGGAAGTGTGATGCTCTGGTCCTGAGTCTTCTCTCTTCTGCGCGCACACACACACACACGGGTTCTTCTTCAGGTCTACACATGTCTGATCTAAACATTGTCTATTGGCTGCCTAGTAGCAAGATCCTCCCAGGAACTAGAAGATGGATTGGAGTGATGTCAGAAAGAGCTGGCACAGGGACAACTGCAGTACTGGATTATCAGTGTCCCACATCAATAAATGGCACTGTAAGGACACAGATGGGAGGCCTTGGAGAGTATAAAACGTGATTCACAAGATCATTTTTTAAAACAGATGCTAAATGGATGAGGGCAAGAAGGGCAGGGGTTACGATTTGCCAAAAGATAGGCGTTATGACAAATTTATACAGTGCCTTGAAAAAGTATTCATACCCCTTGAAATTTTACACATTTTGTCATGTTACAACCAAAAACGTATATGTATTTTATGTGATACACCAACACAAAGTGCCACATAGTTGTGAAGTGGAAGGAAAATTATAAAATGGTTTTTATTTTTATTTATTTTTTACACATAAATATGTGAAAAGTGTGGTGTGCATTTGTATTCAGCCCCCCTGAGTCAATACTTTGTAGAACCGTCTTTCTCTGCAAGTCTTTTTGGGTAAGGTACCAGCTTTACACATCTAGGAGAGTAACATATTTGCCCGTTCTTCTTTGCAAAATGGCTCAAGCTCTTTCAGATTGGATGGAGAGCGTCTGAACAGCAATTTTCAAGTCTTGCCATAGTGTCTTAATAGGATTTAGGTCTGGACTTTGACTGGGTCATTCTAACACATGCATATGCTTTGATCTAAACCATGCATGTCCAAAGTCCAAGCCCACGTTCCGGTTTCGAATGGCCCGCCTGGTAATTTGGACATATATCTCTTTTGTGGCCCCCAACGAATCTCCGAGCGCCGGGGTCACAAAAGATATATATTCTGGCTGCCTCAGAGGGGACAGGGAGGGGGCCGGATCAATGCCGTACAAAGTCTCGCCTCCTGTGCTGCCATTGGACAACTGTTCTGTCCATCATAGGAGGCGGGACTTTGTTTTAAAGAGGCCGCAGAGAAAACAGGAGTTTGTCCTGTATGTAATCTGTTGGCACTCGTCCCACCCCCTCCCTGTCCTCTCCGAGGCTGCAGATGAGCATCAACCAGGCTGCACCGATGGCAATGGGGGGGTTGCATGCATGGCAATGGGGGGGGGGTTGCATGCATGGCAATGGGGGGGGGTTGCATGCATGGCAATGGGGGGGCTGCATGCATGGCAATGGGGGGGGGCTGCATGCATGGCAATGGGGGGGGGGCTGCATGCATGGCAATGGGGGGGCTGCATGCATGGCAATGGGGGGGCTGCATGCATGGCAATGGGGGGGCTGCATGCATGGCAATGGGGGGGGCTGCATGCATGGCAATGGGGGGGCTGCATGCATGGCAATGGGGGAGGGGGGCTGTATGCATGGCAATGGGGGAGGGGGGCTGTATGCATGGCAATGGGGGGCTGCATGCATGGCAATGGGGGGGCTGCATGCATGGCAATGGGGGGGGCTGCATGCATGGCAATGGGGGGGCTGCATGCATGGCAATGGGGGGGCTGCATGCATGGCAATGGGGGGGCTGCATGCATGGCAATGGGGGGGATGCATGCATGGCAATGGGGGGGGCTGCATGCATGGCAATGGGGGGCTGCATGCGTGAGGCTGCATTCATGGGCACTGACCCCAATTTTGATTCACATTTCTTTATTTAAAATAATTTATTTTTGCCTGAAACTTCCCTCTTAAAGTGAAGGTGTGTGTTATACGCTGATAAAAACAATATATCCAAAGAACACGCCCAAGCTCATCTCTTCACCACATACAGCCACAAAGGCAAGAGAACTCTTGTTGGGCAGTGTATTAGTGCTCGGACACACTTGGACCGAATTTTAACCACTTCCATACGGGCCTATTCTGGCACTCCTCTCCTACACGAAAAAAATCATAATTTTTTTTCCTAGAATATTACTCAGAACCCCCAAATATTATAGATGTGTTTTTTTTAGCAGACACCCTAGGGAATAAAATGGCGATCGTTGCAACTTTTTATCTCGCACAGTATTTGTGCAATAAATTTTTCAAACTCGTTTGTTTCGGGGAAAAAAACAGTTTCATGTTACATCCCATGTAATAGGAATCTTTCATGACAGGTCCTCTTTATGGAGAGATGCTGGGTCTATAAGACCCAACATCTCTCCTCCAGGCTGGAAAGCATGGAGATGGAAAAAAAAAAATCACGATCCCATGCTTACCATCCGCTTTGTTTACAACAGCGGCCCGAACGTGACGTCATAACGTTGCGCCCAGGCCTCCGATTGTCAAAGATAATTGGCGATCTGGTCACCAAGATCTCTATGGGTGTCATCTGGCGGAAGAATTCTTTCTCCGGGTCCTCAATGGCACGGGACAGCCGAGAGAAGCACCGGATGGCGGCGGGGGATGTCCCCTCCTGTAAGAACTATCAAGCGTTGGAACTGACGCTATGATCGTTCTCATGGTGCACAGAATCGCCGGCTGAAAAAGAGGATATCTTAACGATGCCTGTTGCTGCAGGCATCATTCAGATATCCCCACTAAAAGTCAAGGACGTCATATGACGGCCTTGAGCTGGAAGTGGTTAATGATTCAAAGAATGTCAGGCAAAATGGTCGGCTTACGCATGTTCACTTCATCAAATCTGGCCCTCTTCGAAAAAAGTTTGGACACCCCTGATCTAAACCATTGTATTGTAGCTCTGGCTGTATGTTTAGGGTCGTTGTTCTGCTGGAAGGTCAACCTCCACCCCAGTCTCACATCTTTTGCACAGACTCCAACAGGTTTTCTTCTAAGATTGCCCTGCTCTTGGCTCCATCCAACTTCCCATCAACTCTGACCAGCTTCCCTGTCCCTGATGAAGACAATCATCCCCACAACACGATGCTGCCACCACCACGTTCCACGGTGGGGATGGTGTGTTCAGGGTGATGTGCAGTGTCAGTTTTTGCCACAAATAGTGCTTCGCTTTCAGGCCAAAAAAAATAATTTTTTTTGTCTCATTGCATGCAGGGGGTCCCATAGAAATTTGTCTCCCAGGGTCCAATCAGCTGTAGCGCGGCACTGTGGCATACCAACGAGTGGCGCGATCCGCCCCATTTGCCACACACTGGGGGGTGGTGTCAGGCCGGCGGCAGCAGCTGCCCGGGGTCCTGGCATTGTAATGGAGCCCATTGCGCTGCCCGCAAGATCAGGGTCAGTAGGCGGCCCCACATCCTCCTGCCCCCCCCCCCCCACCTACGAATAACGTGTCCGGACGATGCCTGCTGGTCTCCTTGATATTATCTTCACTGTGCAATCCTGCACATACAGGAAAAAAAGGCAATGCAAGTCCTGCCTGTCATGTCACTTCCCATGTCAGTGCAATCAGTGCAAGCCTATCACTAACATTTAGAGTCACACTGAACCATCTCTTATTACTCAACAGCATATAAAAACATTGAACCGAAGACTACAAGTTTGATGCATTTAGTCTACAATGTCCTCCTTCAGTCAGAGGAGTACTGCCCAATCACAAGACCACTGATTAGCGGTCACAGTGGTCACATGATTGGGAACAAGTCCTATCAGATTACTAGACCAGGAGATGTCTGACAGGTGGGCTCTCAGCACAGAAACCTTGGCACCCTCTTTGCTGCCGCACATATGCATTATGCGGGTGGTTAAGCTGTGTTAAAAGCTGTTCTATTATGCAAGCTGCGGATTCTCAGAAACCTACAGTGCCTTGCAAAAGTATTCACCCCCTTGGCTTACCAATTTTGTTACATTACAGCCTTTAGTTTAAAAAAATAATTAATCTGAATTATATGTGATGGATCAGAACACAATAGTCTAAGTTGAAGTAAAATTTGAAAAATATGTACATAAAACTATTTTTCAGACATAAAAAAATGATAATTGGCATGTGCGTATGTATTCACCCCCTTTGTTATGAAGCCCATAGAAAGCTCTGGTGCAACAAATTACCTTCAGAAGTCACATAATTAGTGAAATGATGTCTACCTGTGTGCAATCTAAGTGTCACATGATCTGTCATTACAAATACACCTTTTTGAAAGGCCCCAGAGACTGCAACACCTAAGCAAAAAGGCACCACTAACCAAACACTGCCATGAAGACCAAGGAACTCTCCAAACAAGTAAGGGACAATGTTGTTAATTACAAGTCAGGGTTAGGGTATAAAAAAAATATCCAAATCTTTGATTCCTAGGAGCACCATCAAATCTATCATAACCAAATGGAAAGAACATGGCACAACAGCAAACCTGCCAAAAGACGGCCGCACACCAAAACTCACAGACCGGGCAAGGAGGGCATCAGAGAGGCAGCACAGAGACCTAAGATAACCCTGGAGGAGCTTCAGAGTTCCACAGCAGAGACTGGAGTATCTGTACATAGGATGACAACAAGCCATACGCTCCCACAGAGTTGGACTTTATGGCCAGAAGAAAGCCATGACTTTCAGCAAAAAACAAAAAATGGCACATTTTGAGTTTGTGAAAAGGCATGCGGGAGACTCCCAAAATGTATAAGGGAAGGTGCTCTGGTCTGAGGAGACTAAAATTTTACTTTTTGGCCAAAGAAAACGCTATGTCTGGCGCAAACCCAACACATCACCCAAAGAACACCATCCCCACAGTGAAACATGGTAGTGGCAGCATCATGCTGTGGGGATATTTTTCATACTGGGAAACTGGGCAGAGTTGAGAAAAAGATGGATGGTGCTAAATACAGGGATATTCTTGAGCAAAACCTGTACCACTTTGTGTGTGATTTGAAGCTAAGACTGAGATTAACCTTCCAGCAGGACAATGACCCCACACTGCTAAAGCAACACTTGAGTGGTTTAAGGTAAAACATGTAAAAGTGTTGAAATGGCCTAGTCAAAGCCCAGACCTCAATCCAATAGAAAATCTGTGGCCAGACTTAAAGATTGCTTTTCACAAGCACAAACCATCCAACTGGAAAGAGCAATTTTGCAAGGAGGAATGGGCAAAAATCGCAGTGGTAAGATGTGGCAAGCTCAGACTCTTATCCAAAGCAACTTGGAGCTGTGATAGCCGCAAAAGGTGGCTCTACAAAGTATTGACTTTAGGAGGGTGAATAGTTATGCACATTGACTTTTTCTGTTATTCTGTCCTATTTGTTGTTTGCTTCACAAAAAAAAAATCTTCAAAGTTGTGGGCATGTTCTGTAAATTAAATGATGCAAATCCTCAGACAATCCATGTTAATTCCAGGTTGTAAGGCAACAAAACACAAAAAATGACGGGGGGGGGGGGGGAATACTTTTGCAAGGTACTGTATCTTGTTTTGGGTCCATTGAGTTGTCCCTGGTTTCCCAACGATCTTTTGAAGATGAAGGAAACTGTATTGTTTGACTGGTGGTTTATCTACATGCGAGATTTACTTCTTTACATATTCTGACTGTACTTCCTGTTTGTAGTTGTACACCGTGATTATCAGATCATCATTTACACTTAAATCACGTTCTTCAGCCTGGCTAAAACATTTTTGTTTTCGGGTGCTTTATTCAGTTAACCAAATGTGCCAACAGCACAGACTGATCAGATAGATACCAAAAAGGGAGAATCTACATTTCTGTGTATAAAATAACCTTTTACAATGTAAATTCAATATCTTATACTAGCAGGAGTGTACCATTCTGATGATGGCAGAAAGAAATGCGAGGAAGACCAAACACATTTTCTTTTTCGTACATCACGGGACACAGAGCGACATAGTCATTACTAATGGGTTATATAGATACCGTCAGGTGCTGGCAACGGCAACTTCCAAAACCGGAAGTACCCTCCCCTATATAAGCCCCTCCCATCCGGGAGCACCTCAGTTTTTTGCCAGTGTCTAAGGTGTTGGCCAAGAAGAAACATGTGTTTTTCACTGAGCTTGCGTACAGGTTCTTTTGGGCCTCAGTAAGCTATTCCGGATCCGACCAAAAAAGCTTCATAGCTAAACGGTCGGTACCCGGGCCTTGCAGAGAAGAGCAAGGTTTTGCCTGTAATGCTTCTCTTAGGAGAGCTGGACCCTGGGATCCAGAGCTCTGGTCATACCCACGACCAAGATGTTTTCTGTGCAGGGTGCTATACAGGTCCAGGGGAGTGGAATCCTTGGGAACCCGGTCCCTGAAGGTTTGATTACAATGCCTGCCGTGATAGGTGAAGTTTGGGCTTTTGTGGACCAAACAAAGTCCTGCGGCGGGGAACAGGTAAGTGGGGGCCCCCAGGAACTTGGTTCTATTGGGGGACCCCCAAGCCTAATTTGTCTTTCTGTCTGTTACCTAATGGTATTCCCGCAAAATTCTGTGCATGCCTGTAACTACTAAAAAAAATGTAATAATTTTTAAAGGTGGTCAAGAAAAAAAAAAAAAAAAAATTTTTTTTTTTTATATATATTTAATATATTAGACTGCGGTACCTGTGTTTGTCCACTAGAGGCCGCTGTGGAATGTTTTCTTGTCATGTGGACTAGCTTCTTCTCAGCAGAGCAAAGTCCAGGCAGATGGTGAGTTCTTATAGGAAACTGCTTCCTCTGCCATGTTGCAGTGTTTGTCCATCCCCCGGCCTGCGGCAAAGAGGGGCCCTGGCTCCTGTCCCTTGTTACCATATTTGAAATTAGCGCCGAAGGCGCACGTGCCCGCGCGCGTGCGCCTCTATATATAGAGGTGAGCCGGGAAAGGGGGCGGGGCCTGGGGGATGACGCTCTGTGCGCGCCGCAGCGCTTCTGCGCATGTGCGGGCGTCCCAGCAGTTTTAAAAAAACCACAATATGTAGTGAGCTGGCTATGAAGTACAGAGACAGAGCTGGCAACATTTAAAGGCATACAGCAAGCGGTTGATACAGGCATCCCCTAGAAAGGCACATTAGTAGACACCAACTGTGATATAGCAGCAATTGTGCTAGACTATTCTCAGTAAAAGTGGTGTATTACGGCTGGAATACCTCAGCTTTAGGCTTAGGAATATGCCGTCCAGAAGCTCCGGAACTGAATCTTCCAGGAAGCGAAGGGGGTCTCATCGGGCTCTGAGGATCTTGGGCATACTTCTGCTGCACCAGTCTCCCCTGAAGTTCAGAGGTAAGTGACCGTAGAGACCCCGCAGGGGTACTTGGTACTGTGGCTGTCCTCAGTCACCTGCTCCTGTGTATGTAACAGAGGAGGTTTTTTCCTCAGCTCTGGGAGGATTAGAGAGAGATTGTCAACATTTATCGCTGCCTCCCTGTCAGGGAAAGCACGCCCGATCTCCGTCTCCTCCTTCAGAGTGCCTGTTAGCAGAGCAACAGTCCCATACAGGGATCGACCTGCCTGAAGGGGATCAGGATGAGGTTGATTCTGTTATAGAGGAATCAACAGTGGGGGAACCTTTTCTCAGCATCTCAAGCTGAAAGATTATGGGTTCAGTCTCTGACTAACATGGTCCGATCAGCATTTAAAAATGCACCTTGCGGAACCATCAACCACTACTGTATCCTCGTTGGGGTCGCTAGAAGCCCCCAGACTGTTTTTTCTTTTCCACTTCACCCTTTACTGAAAGGGCTCATTTACCAGGATTGGGAACGTCCTGAGAAAATATTTATTCCCCCAAGAGATTTCCGGTGGTCTATCCCATGGAGGATAAGTTCATCAAAAAAAAAAAAAAAAAAAAAAATGGAAGGTCCCTACAGTGGACGCAGCCATCTCTTGTATGTATAAAATCACTGACATGTCCAGTGGATAATGTCCAAATGTTCAAGAACCCAATAAAAGATTGGAGTCCTTATGAAAATCTGCTTGGTGATACAACCAGCAGTAGCAGCTATTGGGGTCTGCTAAGCAGTGAAGGATCAGTTGAAACAGGTCTTGAGGGACTTGACAGATCAGCAGGCTTTGCCCTAGCTGATCTACCTAGAGCCTTAGGCTTTGCGGTTGACGCCATAGAGGATTCAGTCCATCAGGCCTCCCGCCTTACGCTGTCTATAGTACATACGCGTAGGCTCCTATGGCTCAAAAACTGGTCTGCTGAAGCTCCCTGTAAAGAATGGCTGGTTAGCGTCCCATTTCATGGTGAACGCTTATTCAGGGAAAACCTGGACAAATATATCCAGAAAATTTCCAGCGGTAAAAATACGCTCTTGCCGGTTAAAAGCAGAGTTAGAGGTCCCTCTTTAAGAGGCCTGCTTCTCCAGTCCCTGGGGCATCGGCTGTGTAACAGTTCCGACGGCCTCCTCGGTCAAATCCCGGGGGTAAAAAACAGGGACAGTAGCAGGGTAATGAGAAACCCTGGGTCAGGGGAGGTACAAAACCTCCCCCAAAGTTAAATTCATTGAAGCCCCCACTCAGTCGGGTGGGGGGAGGACTCCAGTTGTTCGCAAGAGACCTGGCGGGACACGATCAAGACAGATAGGTGCTCTCCGCAGTAGGTTTGGGATACAGTTTGGAGTTAAAAGACTCTCCTCCTTCCCATTTTTGAGGTCAAACGTGCCAAGGGATCCCCGGAAGAGAGAGTCCCTCCTGTTGGCACTAGAACAACTATTGCTCCAAGGAGTAATTATGGAGGTCCCCTGGAAGAATGAGGGTTCGGGTTTTACTCAAACCTCTTTACAGTCCCGAAGCAAACGCGGACGGGAGGCCCATATTAATTCTAAAAGGGCTATACAAATTCCTGTATATCAGGTCTTTCCGATGGAGTCGATCCGATTGGTGGCCACTGCCCTACAAGGGGAGGGTTGGTTAGCCACGATCGACATCAAAGATGCTTATTTGCACATTCCCATCTTTCCAGTCCACCAAAAATTTCTACGCTTTGCAGTAGAAGGGCGCCATTTTCAGTTCAGAGCCTTACCCTTCGGTTTGGCCACAGCACCACGAGTGTTTACAAAAATTCTGGCCCTTTATTGGCCAATCTAAGAACACAAGGTGTAATGATAATGGCATATCTGGATGACTTGTTGCTAATAGACCACTCAGTGAAAAAACTAGGCGTGGTCGTTCACAAGACGATCAAGTATCTGGAATCTCACGGTTGGATTATCAACCGAGTCAAGTCAGCCCTAAAAACCAGTCAAAAGTCTGGAATACTTGGGGCTAAGGTTGGATTCAGGCCAGAGAAAAATATTCTTGCCTCGAGGAAAGGTGTTGTCTTTGAAAGATTTGATCCACTTAGTGGGTACAAAAAAGACAGCCGTCCATACGCCTGTATATGAGGCTGCTGGGAAAAATGGTGGCATCATTCGAAGCAGTACCCTACGGTCAATTCCATTCAAGGAATTTGCAAGGGGCCATACTGTCAGCCTGGAACAAAAAAATTCAGGCCTAGACTTACAATGTCCTTGTCCCCTTCCGTTCGCAAGAGCCTCCGTTGGTGGTTGGTTTCCCAGAATCTGGAAAAAAGGAAATCCTTCAGTCCGATTTCTTGGAAGGTGGTCACTACAGATGCCAGCCTTATAGGCTGGGGAGCAGTACTGGAGCAATAGTCTCTCCAGGGCAGATGGTCGGATGCAGAAAAGGCCCTGCCCATCAATCTCTTAGAGATACGAGCAGCCCGGTATGCCCTAGTAGCATGGACATCCAAACTCCAAGGGTCCCCTGTCAGAATTCAATCAGACAATGCCACAGCAGTGGCATATATCAATCATCAGGGGGGCACCAGGAGTCGTGCAGCCCAGAGGGAAGTAAATTACATCCTGAAATGGGCAGAAAAAATATGTCCCAGCCATATCTGCGGTATTCATTCCAGGAGTGGAGAATTGGAAGGCGGACTTTCTAAGTCGCCAGCAATTAGGCCCAGAGGAAGGGTCCCTTCACCCCGAGGTTTTCTGGACAATATGTCAGCGGTGGGGAACATCGGATGTAGATCTTCTAGCATCCAGATTCAACGCAAAGGGGGACAGGTTTGTCTCTCGGACAAGGGATCCCCTAGCTTGCGGCTCGGATGCCCTAGTGTTCCCTTGGGATCAGTTCAAGCTGATATATGCATTCACACCGCCACAATGGTTACCTCGATTACTCCGCAGAATCAGGGTAGAAAAGAAACCAGTGATTCTGGTGGCTCCAGCGTGGCCCCGAAGAGCGTGGTACGTGGAGATTGTAAAATGTCAGTGGGGAGTCCTTGGACTTTCCCACATCGTCCGGACCTGCTTTCGCAAGGACCGATATACCACCCTTCCTTACCAGCCCTAGGTTTGACGGCCTGGCTATTGAAGCCCACATTCTAAAAAAGAGAGGGCTCTCTAATTCTGTGGTATCTACCATGATCAATGCCAGGAAGACGGTATCCAGGCAGATCTACTATAGAATCTGGAAGGCGTACATCGCCTGGTGTGAAGCCAAGAAATGGCATCCACGTAAGTACGTAATAGGTAGGATTCTGGACTCCCTACAATGGGCTGTAGATAGGAAGCTTGCCTTGAGTACTATCAAGGGTCAGATTTCGGCCTTGTCAATATTTTTTCAAAGGCCCTTGGCTTCGCATTCACTAGTCAAAGCCTTTATACAAGGAGTGATGCGTATTAGTCCTCCGGTTAATATTCCCATATGTCCATGGGATCTAAACTTGGTTCTGTCGGTTCTACAGAAACAACCATTTGAACCATTACAGCATATTTCCTTGGTGCTTCTCACCAGGAAATTGATTTTTCTAGTAGCCATTTGTTCGGCTAAAAGAGTATCGGAATTAGCAGCTATGTCCTGTAAGGAGCCATATCTGGTTATCCATAAGGACAGAGTAGTGTTACGTCCTCATCCAGCCTTTCTTCCTAAGGTGGTATCGAGTTTTCATTTGAACCAAGATGTGGTTCTTCCTTCTTTTTTCCCCAAGCCTACTTCGGTAGAGGAAAAGTTATTGCATTCTTTGGATGTAGTAAGAGCAGTTAAAGCTTATCTAAAAGCCACTGCTCAGATTCGCAGAACGGATACTTGGTTTATTCTGCCGGAAGGCCCCAGAAAGGGTCAGGCAGCGTCAAAATCTACTTTAGCCAAGTGGATTCGACAGGTCATAATACAAGCCTATAGCTTGAGAAGTAGACCGCCTCCGTTCAAAGTTAGGGCGCACTCCACGAGAGCAGTTGGAACTTCATGGGCAGTGCATCACCAGGCCTCCCTGGCTCAAATCTGTAAGGCCGCAACATGGTCTTCGGTACACACGTTTACTAGGTTCTACCAGGTGGACGTTAGAAGTCAGGAGGATGTCGCCTTTGGGCGCAGTGTGTTGCAGGCCGCAAAAGATCCTCATGTCTGATAGCGCTCAGCTTATATATGGTGTATCCCCCCCCTCATTTGGCATTGCTTTAGGACATCCCATTAGTAATGACTATGTCGCTCTGTGTCCCGTGATGTACGAAAAAGAAAATAGGATTTTTATAACAGCTTACCTGTAAAATCCTTTTCTTGGAGTACATCACGGGACACAGAGCTCCCACCCCTCTTTGGGAACACTTATTGCTTTGCTACAAAACTGAGGTGCTCCCGGATGGGAGGGGCTTATATAGGGGAGGGTACTTCCGGTTTTGGAAGTTGCCAGTGCCAGCACCTGACGGTATCTATATAACCCATTAGTAATGACTATGTCGCTCTGTGTCCCGTGATGTACTCCAAGAAAAGGATTTTACAGGTAAGCTGTTATAAAAATCCTATTTTCAGTGTCGCTGTAAAATTTATCTTTGTCTCCACGTTCCCAATTCAGCAAAACATAACCCCCCCACTCTGAACCCAGCTCAAAAGCCTCCTTCCCTGGCCAATTATGTAAACCAATCACGCTACCCATCTTTGTCACAGCTATATAGTGTCCCAGTAAACCAGGAATGCTGTAACATATTACGGTCACCTATGCCACTTTTTGCCATTGTTTATTAGTGTGTATTTTCACTTTCTAGCTGCTGCATAGTTTAGGTGCATTTTTTTTGCTAGCGCGGTATTTTTCCTTTATATATTTTATGCTTAGATATATGCTATGACAATATCTGTCACATGGGCATGAACTGGATAAGGAACTATTACGTAAATAATATTTCCTTAAAAATAATAAACTAGAGGTGTTCTGAAAATAATTTCTTGCTTATGTGGCTGGATTCCTACATTTACAAGAAGTCTGTAGGTAAAAAAGGACACCGTCTTTAGGTTACCAGTAGGTTTTCTTTGAAATACAAGCATGGTAAAGATTAAAACACTGTGGAGTAAACATTTCTAGTTCCACCATGATCTATAAAGTTTAGATTAGCTTGAATGTTTGGATAAATCATCTGAGCTTTTAGGCTCGGTTCACGCTAATGCGACTTGCCATGCTAAGTCGCATGACAAGTCTAAACCCATTTTAATTGGGCCATCCCAATCTATACGATTAAAGTCGTACTGCAAAGTCGCACAACTTTTGAGTTGCACTAGTGTGAACCAAGCCTTAGGCCTCATGTACACTACAGCAGAAAAAAACAAACCCTGTTTCTTCAAGCATTTTTGTCTCTGTCTGTAAAGTCCCCTCCATGTTAGCCTATGTATCCATGCACACTACAAACGTTTTCTGGTTCAGTGGCAGAAGAGTGTACAGGTAGAAGGAAAAAAAAAAAAAATCACTTGTGGTTTCAGGTGATCAGCTTTTGAGCATTAAATTTATTTTAAAAATAGCACGTTGGCACTAGGCAGGTTCCCACGTTCATGTATTCTACTGGCTAGGAATGGCTCTCCCAGAAATACACTGAATTTCACATATCCAGCGACTCAGGGTCTCAAGTCGGATCTCAAGTCATAAGTGTAAAAGGAGCTTTAGTGCTCTGGATTGAGGCAAGTACACACTTATCCAAAGGGATAGGTTTTGTTAAATTTCATGTCAGAGGTTTACAACACCTTTAATGCAGAGCATGCATTAGGATAAAAAACATTCTACCTTTAGAACCACTTTAACCTCAGACTACATTTTTCAAAAATATAGAAACAAGCATCCAAAAATAAGTGACATAAAAAACAAACTTGAAGTAAACTTAATAATTTCAAAGATGTACTACCTAAAATTACAACATACTGTAGTTTATAAGAATACAAAAATCTGGACTTTTCTTAACTAGCTAACTGCTTGACAATAACAAAATAAGGCAGTGTCTCAAAAGGGCACTTACAGCTATATAGTAAACTTTTGCCTTTTCCACCAGCTGCCAATTCTCCTTCAGGTCGAGGTGCTTTGCTTTATCATAGCAATTAGCAGCAGCCAGGTTAGCCACCAGAGACCTAAAAAACATTTGTGTGTCATGTTACTGGGCTATGTTCACCTATAAATAAAAAATGTAGGTCATGCAATCTTAATGTGGCAGTGCATGCCAAGTGCGCCAAACACAAGTACATTTTCCTTCCCCCAGTGCAAATGTGCATAAATGAAAAGAAAAAAAAAAAAAAAACGAACGTCACTTGACATACCTTACTCTAAACCACAAAAAGTAAAGAGCTGAAAAAGATTGAAATATTTCTGGTATATTATTGGAAAAAAAACAAAACAAAAAAACATCAAATATAAGACAAATATTGACAAAATTAAATCATATCTAAAGGCAAATTTATTGGCTTGGGTAGAGCGATGAGAAGTTTGCACTCCCGTTGGGGTTTTTATTGCAGTCTGTGCACTTGAGGAGATTTACTCACAGGGTCCTAATGTCTCCAAAAAAGAGAGGGTAGAAGCCAAAAATTTGAGTTGGCTCTAAAACTGGAATAGAAGGGAAATCTTACTACGGTTACAACTGCTTCCATTGTCTAAGATTGGTTTTCCTTCACTTTGGAGAGATATCATTCCACTTTGTTGGGACTTCAGGACAGGAAGTGAATGGAAATCTCCCTGAGACACAGATGGCAAACAAAAAAAAAAAAAGTGACAATGGTTTTAACCTTTCCCTACCCTGTCCAAAATAACAATTAATAACATTAGATATACTTTAGGCAAACACTAAGACCATGGGGAAGAAGTCAGGCTTTATGCTGTTAAATAAAATATCTGGTTATAGCCCAAACATACCTCTTCAATAGTCAATAATTGGAGATATGCAATATAAGATGTACGGTCATATTAGACATATGGTCTTGTGAGAAGTTATACAATCTCACTGCTTGAATTTCAAGCTCAATTATTCAACAGAAAAATATTATTTTCTTGCTTGACAGCAAATGCTCAGAAGGTAACTGCTTGACACTGGCTATATAGTTTAGTAGGCCTACATTCAAAGCCAGTTCAACCAATACAAACCAGAAGATTAGCATCAACGAGGATGTTATTTAATCCTCCGTCCCCCTGGTAAAACTTAAAGTGTGTTGATAGAAGACCAGGCGGCAACCTCAGACCAGTTTGCACTTATTGAAGCTGGTTAGGGTATATTGGGCTACATAACGAGTCCACTATGGGGGCCTCTCCAATAGTCATTGTGTGTTTGTCTGCCCTCTACTGGCCTAGAGAGTAACTGGAATTCCATTAAGCATGGGCCTTTGTTATAAACATTTTGGCTGGTCATGTACAATCATGTACTCTATATATAAAATCCCTCTATCCCCTTCGGAAGATGGCTATCGAAACAGATTGGGCTCATCCACTTGAACATGTCTGTATGTATCGGTCTGTATTTTGACACCATGTGCATTCTTAGAGTGGTTATTTTATCTCTCGGTCATTGAGGGTTTTGTATTACATGTGATACACTTTCCCTGTGAAAGCTTTTTAGGAAATTTTGTTTTGCCAAATAAATAAACTTTTTTGTAATATTTACATATTGGTAATTTTGATATGTGTGCGCTCACTAAACTGTTCAGTCTTCTGTGTGCCCTTTAAAATCCCATCGCCCACTTTTTTCTTTTGTTACATGTTCTAGGGATAATGGCATGCAGAAGTATTGAATATTTCTGTATTTTGGTTTTGAGCTGTTGCATGTGCCTAGTAGTGGAGTAAGAAGCAGGCTGCTGGGGACCATCAGGAAAGAAACCGACAGACTGATGCAATTTAAGTGTTCCGATGAGTCTGCATCCTTCCAGAAGTCATTAACCCTTAGGGATCTCACCAAAATACATTTTCTTAATCATACATTACAGGACAAAGGCAAGTTATTCATATACTATGGGTTATATGCCTGTATCTTTAGGTGATCTGACATTGGCAAGCTTTTGGAGGACACGGTCCCTGGACGCCTCTCCTAGCACCTTACCCCACTCGCAGTCCTCAATTTTGTAGCAAGCGTTGCAAAGTAACAGTAGGAGTTTGAGAGTAGCCTGTGTCATGTGTTGTACAAGAATGGAAATTACAGATAACCCCAAATTCTTCTTATCCTGATCGTGTAGCACAGGACACAATTCATACAGCATTGGATGTCCCCACGCAATGAAAATAAGTGTGGGCAACAACTAGGCAAACAGAACCGTGCTAACATGTCCAAAAATAAAAGTATAAACGCCCCAGGTTCAGAGTATTACTGCAAGAAGCTTGTGGATGAAGGAGGATAGAACAATGTCCTCAATAAGATAGAATACCAACAGCCAAGGGATAGTCAGCAGTGCAATACAACCTTGTTGTTGTGAAGTATGACGAAGGTCTTTTCACACGAAAGGGCTTCTAGTTCATAGACACATCTGACAGACCTGATCGTCACCAGAAAGGCTACTTTGCTGGCATGAATCTTCAAGGGAAATCCCTTGATGGGTTCAAAGAGTAGTTTCTGAAGGCAAAGTGGGCCTGGTAGGAGAAATACCTTGAATAATGTTTTTTTATAAGTCAATGAGAAGCAAAGTAGGTGTTCTGGCCTTTACCAAGGTATAAATCACAGACTCCAGTCTCTCTATCCGTTAGGACATGGGTTGAAATAGCCATACCAGTTAAAGCCATAAACGGTAAAGCAGAGTGCAATACAAGGCCTTAAGATAGCAGATCTGGTCTGTTGAGGAGGCCAGGGGTCATCTGCAAGTCTATGCATGTCTGTGTACCAGGTTCTCCTGGACAAGTTTGGTGCCATGAGAATCACGGACTTCCTCTCTTGCTCTATTTTGTGAAGCAGGTAAAAGGCACAATATGCTCAGTGGAGGCATAGATTACCCGGAACAAAGGATAGCTTGGGCATCCGAGGCCAGAGCAGGAGATTCCCTGGCACTGGATACAAACAGAGGTTGTTTCTTGTTCCTAAAGGCTACAGTATCCACAGTCGCTCACTTTTGGCATATCAAACTGAAAACATCTCAATGAAGAGACCATGCCCCCTGGTCCAAGTGGTTACAGTTGAGATAATCTGCCTGCCAGTTCTACACTCCTTGGATGTGAACTGCAAAAAATCTCTGGACTGGGAGTTTATGTTCGCAAGAGGATTTGGTTTGCTTCCTTCATTACAGTCAGGCTCCTCGTGCCTCCTTGAAGGATGATGTATGCCATTGTCATGGCATTGCTGACTGTACCTAAATTGGGTGTCCCTTTAGGGGGGGTTAAGTGCTGGAGGAATAGCCAGACAGTTCTGAGCTCCAAGATGTTAAAGTGGTTCAGAAGCCTTAAGGTTTTTCACCTTAATGCATTCTATGCATTAAAGGTCAAAAACCTATGCTGCAGCCTCCCCGTCCCCACTTTTTCTTTCCCGAATCCAATCTGATCCAGCGATGTGCATGACCGCCATGGTCTTCCTCCTTATTGGGCAGCTTGATAGCAGCTGTCAATCAAATGCTGTGACACAGAAGCTGGGGGGGGGGGGGGCAAAGCAGATTCCCACTGTCTGTCAATGAACGTAGCAGCGGAACTTGGGAGCAAGCATGCACAGGTGTTCCCATGGAGCGCAGCTTTGCATGGGGGCAAAAGGGCCTGGAGCACTGGCGGAGGGGACACAGAAGAGGAGGATCGGAGCTGCTCTGTGCAAAACCATTGAACAGAGCAGATAAGTATACACGTTTGTGATTTAAAAAAAAAAAGTTTACTACCAGTTTAAATGGGGAATTTGACTGTCAAGGATTGGAAGGCTCCTCCCTAAACTGACAGCCCTGCATCTATTGTAAGAACGGTTTGCCGACTTTTACAGTTGAAGCAGATATCTACCGGGACAAGAAATGTATTGTTTGAGGTTTAGCTGGAGAATTCTTGAGTGGGATTGGGCAAAAAACACTGCTTAGAAAAGGAGGCCATCATTAGACCCAAATCTTACTATGGGATTTCTTTTGGATCTCAGTTATAGAGCATGAGCTCCTAGAGAAAGAAACTTCTCTGGAAGAAAGACTTTCCTGGGATGTATCCAGGACCAGACCTAGATACTCAAGGGGGTCTTCAGGGGCTGGGTTCCATAGCAATGGACTATGACCCTGGACTTGTATAGCACTCTGCAGCTAACTCGCCACCTTGCTTCAAGTGCCAAGGTGAGCGCCCCATGAAGAATCCAGTGCCCAAAGCAACATTACAGGCACATCATGGGGCCTGGGTACGTCTCCCAAAGTTTCACCAAGGTTGCACTGGTCTGGATACACTGCTTCCATTTAGGCATTAGAAGACAGTGAGGGTGAGTGAAGAATTCTTGAGAAAATAATAAAGGAAAACAAAAACTAGTGAATTTAATTTCTTCTGGAAGGAGAAGAGGTCCATTACCTACAAACACTAGCAAAAACAATGAGAATTCCGGTAGCAGGGTAGGGTTATAGGGGAGACACTTTAGTGGGGAGAAAGTGCTCAAAAGCTTGCCAGTGTCCAGTCACCTGAAGGTAGGAGTCTATATAATCCATGGTGTTTGAATAAGATGTCTCTCTTCCGTACTGTACAATTAAGATATCAGGAGATAAACTATGCTCTCATACTTCATCTCCTAGGAAAGAAACTGAAGCAAGCTGGGAGTGGGAGGGGTTATACTGGGCTGTTCTTACAGATGTGGTTCACCAGTGTTCAAATTTTATGAAGGCAGCGGCATAACCCCTATGTGCCTGAATACTCAATCCTGTGTCCAATAATTATGATTAAGGAAAACATACTTTTCAAACACTACCAAATAAATGGGCAATATTTAAAAAATAATTAAAAATATAAAATATTGTTTGTAATTTCTAAGCATCTCTGCTTTACAGATCATATTTCCTTCAAAGCTAAATAAAATAACAGAATTTTTAATTCCGTAATTAAAGCTCAACTCCAAGAAAACAGTAAAGTACATATATATTTGACCTGCTTTCCATGCATTTTTTTCGTTACCATGTTCAGCTACTCTGGACTCATGCACTACTACATAACCCATTCAAAGTCTGCAGATTCCTATGACAAGTTCCTATAGAGCAGCATGCACAGTGGACTAGCAATCAGCATCATAACTCTTAGGGCTTGTTCACAACAGCTGAGTGGAGCTTTGTGATGAAAGCATGTTTAACACAAAGGTGCATAGAAAGGAAAATGTTCTTTATTTACCCTGTTCACATCATACATATGCATTGCATAAAAATGCAACAAGCATGCATTTTTTACATTGTGTAATGCACGTCTTTTCACTTTAAATAAAAGTAAAAAAAAAAGTAAACGGCTCAAATTTACTGCACCGCACCTATACAAATGCACCACAATGTGGGTCACATAGTACATAGCACACGTAGGCTTGTGTGAATAGGCCCCAAGTTATTGCCTAAACTCTCCCATGCTCTGCTAAACCCCCACCCAGCTTCTAACGCCAAAAATATTTCAATCTGAGCGCTGCAAAAGGGAAACAGGACAGATTTTTAGAATGGTCTTGGGTTTTGCTTTAAGACAAAATAAGGACATATTTATAATAAAAAAAAAAAAAAAAAAAGAAGGAAGGTGGTTTGTGCAGCCAAGAACTGATCATTTTTCCAATTTTCCTTTCCCTCTATCTAAGCAAAAACTTCTGTCCTGTGCTCTTTAGACATAAGTATTGTAATCTGTGGCCATTTCCCAGGGTACAAGGTAGCTGACCTGTTGTCACCAGTGATGCAAGCAGCACATGTTCCGGTAGGCTGCTCGCTCTGTTCATAGTAGCGGGCATCAACATGCGCCTCCTCGGCCTTCTTCTTCAAGATCTCTGCAAACTTATCTGTTCCAATGCATCCAAAAAACGTTGCCACTTTATACGGCTTCTGAATCATCCACTGCAAAAAAAAAGAAAATTCCAGAGATTATTAAAACAAAAAAAAAGGTATAAAAATTATTTAACTGTCTTACACGCAAAGCAAAGGCAGGATAAAAGTCATTAAGCAGGAGAAAATTGTAAAGGCCATTGTTTAATTTGTGTTTATAACCAACATTTAAAGGCCGATTGGAAACTTAGATGTCCATTAAAAAAAATTGCATTGGGAATCAGTGGTTAAAATCTAGTCAAAGTAGAACGTTTTGGGACAGGAGTGTGGTATTACTTCTGCTTAGAAAAATAAGAGGAAAGGAAGGGGTTTGGGAAGTTTTGTTTAAATGTTATCTTACCACTTTAAAGGGAACGTATTACCGTTTTGTATTTTGCTCACCTACCTAGCCCCCAAACTGAAAGTGGTTGTAAAGGCACAAGTTTTTTTTACCGTCATGCATTCTATGCATGACGGTAAAAAAAAACCTTCTTTGTGCAACAGTCCTCCCCCTAATACTTACCTGAGCCCCCTCTCGATCAAGCAGCGACTACGAGAGTCTTGCCTCTCTGGGGACTCGCACTCCTGATTGGCTTTTGGCAGCAGCAGAAGCCATTGGCTCTCACTGCTGTCAATCACAGCCAGCGAGCCAATCAGGAGACGGAGGGGGCCTCGCCACAGCTCTCTGAATGGACACCCAGAGCCACGGCTTGGGAGCAACCAGAGCACGCTGCATGAGGGAGGGGCCAGGAGCACCAGCAGGGGACCAAAGAAGAGGAGCACCAGCAGGGGACCAAAGAAGAGGAGGATCTGGGCTGCTCTGTGCAAAACCACTGCACAGAGCAGGCAAGTATAAAAAACAAGACTTTAAAATCACTTAAAGCGGAGCTCCGCCGGAAAAAAAAATATTAAAAGCCAGCAGCTACAGCTACAGCAGCTGCTGGCTTTTAATATTTGGACACTTACCTGTCCTGGAGTCCAGCGACGTCCGCAGCAGAGGACGAGCGATCGCTCGTCGCTCTGCTGCTCCCTCCGCCATCCTCGCTGAGGGAACCAGGAAGTGAAGCCCTGCGGCTTCATGCCCGGTTCCCAACGGCGCATGCGCGAGTCGCGCTGCGCCATTTTGATTCGTCCTCCTGTGTTCTGGGAGCCGAGTGTCTCCCAGAACACTACGGGAAGTCTGGGGGAAGTGACGTCATTCCCACAGATTCCCGTAGAGAGGACTCCCGGATGTGGGTGAAAATACCTGTCTTAGACAGGTATCTTCACCCCCCTCCCCCCTGAAAGGTGTCAATTGTGACACCGGAGGGGGGGAGGGTTCCGATTACCAAAAGTGAAAATTTAGGGTGGAGCTCCACTTTAAATCCAAAAACTGTACCCATATCTCTCCTAGATGCATGACCACTTGCCTACTGGGCACTTTCACCCCCTTCCTGCCTACGCTAATTTTCAGCTTTCAGTGCTGTCGCACTTTGAATGACAATTGCGCGGTCATGCAACACTACCCATATGAAATTATTATTTTTTTAGACAGAAAGAGCCTTCTTTTGGTGGTCTTTAAGTCGCCAATGGGTTTATCGTTTACTAAATTAAAAAAAAAGTTTTCTTAGTTCCGGTTATAAAATTCTGTAAATAAGTACTTTTTCTCCTTCACTGGTGTGCATGATGAGGTAGCACTGGTGGGCACTGACTGGCAGCACTGGTGGGGCTGCACTAATAATCAGTGCCCTGACCGTCAGTGCAGATGTCCCCTGAGTGGATTTGCTGGGTTTCGGCTCTCGACCACGGGAGGATGTTATATGACGTCTTCCCGGCAAAGTGCAGCCATTCTGTAGCCGTCATAAAGCTATAGCTCAGTCACAAAAGGTATTAAAGAGAGGGTGTAAAGGCAAATGGTGTGGGGTTTTTTTCCCCACTTAATCCATTTTCTGCATTAACCCCTTGGGGCCGGTGATCTGCCAAGCTGGTTCCGCCTATAGGTATGGTTCCGAGCTCGACTGCGCAGGCGCAATCCGAGGCAACGGAAATAGCCGATGTTTAACAGCTGTTCTGCAGCGCCTGCGCAGTCGAGCTCGACGCACTCGCTCCCGTTGCTTAGTTACACACGGCGCTTTCTTCTTCACGCCACTCTATAGTATAGGGCAAGGGGCGAATTAGATGTGATATTGAGCAGTGCGATTTGTTTGTTTATACACGCCGCTCTATAGTGGCTCGACTATAAACAAACAAATGCCACTGCTCAAGATTATCAGATCTTATTCGCCCCCTGCTCTACAGCGGTGTGAAGAAGAAAGCTGCGTGTGTAATGAAGGATGGGGGGCGAGCGCGTCCACAGCTGGCGAGCATATGGTTCCTCCTATCGATCTGGTTCCCTCTTGACTACGCAGGCGCAAGCCGAGCCAACGGAAATCTCCGAGCTTTAACAGCTGTTCGGCAGCGCCTGCGCAGTCGAGCTCGGAACCATATCGATAGGGGAACGAGCTCGACAAGACACCGGTCGTAATTGGTGTCATGATCAGAAAGCTCCCGATTGCAAGCAGCGTTCAGGAGTTTTCCGCTAGCAGCTGGTAACTGTCGGGAGTGCGCTCTTGGCACAGCTGCTTTTGCAATATTGCATTCAAATATGTAGCTGCTTGGCGCCAAGGCCCACCTGCTGAGAGGCCCCATATTTGCGTATGGCTGGCGCCAAGAGGTTAAGGTAAAAAAAAAACTTCTGTGATCAGCTTCCCCAACAGCCCCCATAAATACTAACCTGAGCGCGATCTCGACCCAGCTCTGCTTTCCCTATACTATAGTGCACATTATGACAAACTGCTAGGGGCCACATTATTATTTTTTTGAATGTGGTTTACTACCATTTTAAAGTGGTTCTAAAGGCTGAAGGTTTATTTTACCTAATGCATTCTCTGCATTAAACCCAGACTACGAAAAACTCTCCTTACACGCTATATACAGGATTCATACACATTTTTACCAATGAAATTCCATGACTTTTCCATGACTTTTCCATGACTTCACGTATAAATATTCATGACCTTATGTTTCATGAAATGTCTATGTATACATGTTAAATAAGAAGAAAATCCATGTCACACCCAGCATATTTTTACTAATATAAATTAGGGCTGTTACTGATTAAAATTTATATGTTCGATTAATCGTTTTTTCTTTTAAATCGATTAAACGACTAATTTTGATTAATTAATTATAACACACGCACAGATCCAACTACTTTAGCTGATCTCCTTGCATTGCAACTCTGCATTAGTCAGTGGTAAATGTGGTATACACTATATACAATCACCCGACACTAGTTAGTTTCCACAATCCATGACTTAACTTCACAGTTCACACAAATAAATTCAAACTGTAGTACTGACGTCAGTACAGTACAGACACCCCCAGTGCAGACCTCCCAGTACAGACACCCCCAGTAGTACAGCCACCCCCAGTGCAGACCTCTCAGTACAGACACCCCCAGTGCAGACCTCCCAGTGCAGACACCCCCAGTGCAGACCTCCCAGTGCAGACACCCCCAGTACAGACCCCCCAGTAGTACAGACACCCCCAGTAGTACAGACACCCCCAGTAGTACAGACACCCCCAGTGCAGACCTTGCAGTGCAGACCTCCCAGTACAGACACCCCCAGTAGTACAGCCACCCCCAGTGCAGACCTTGCAGTACAGACACCCCCAGTAGTACAGCCACCCCCAGTGCAGACACCCCCAGTGCAGACACCCCCAGTACAGCCACCCTCAGTGCAGACACCCTCAGTGCAGACACCCTCAGTGCAGACACCCTCAGTGCAGACACCCTCAGTGCAGACCTCCAAGTACAGACACCCCCCAGTAATGCAGGCACCCCCCCACCCCTTACAGACCTCAGAACAGCAATACACGGCGCAGTGTGTGTCCCTCCAGTTCCTGCTGACGTCAGCGTGCCGCTAAGCCAATAGGCTGCCGCCGGGTGTACCAAGATGGCCGCGGCTCCGGAGATAGGCCGAAGCCGCGGCCTTTCCTAATGGCCGAGGCCCCGGAGCGCTCCGGGGATCGCGCCGTGTGCCGATCCGAACAGGATGACCTGTTCGGATCACGGATCGCTTACGATCCGTTGCACGACTAGTAGTGACTAAAATATTCCATGACTTTTCCAAAACTTAGTGGATTCAGTCATTTTCCAAAACTTTTCCAGGCCTGGAAAGTGCCATGTCAAAATCCCATGACTTTTCCAGGAATTTAATGACCGTACGAACCCTGTATATAACAGTGTGCACACTAACAAAGCCACTAAAGCATGTTTTGTGTACAGAGAAATATACCAGGTTGATCCTGCCCTCAGCTGTCCCTCCCATCGCAGGCTTGGATGGTGTAGAAAAAGGTGGTGTCCTCTATTGAGCATGCTCCAAATTCAGTTCCCTTCCAAGCACTTAATTTCCTCCTTTTTCTTATATGTGCAACCCACATGACAGTGGTAAATGACACTCCTCTTCCTCCCTGTCCTCCTACTGCTGCTAAACACTATGGAGGTGGGATATAGTGTGCGGATTTAATAAATTTACCAAGAAACTCAAAAAAAAAAAAAAAAAAAAAAAACTTTATACAAATCAGTATCAAATATATCAAACGTAATTGCCAACACTGTACCTGTAAAGTAAACGCCCCCCCCCCCCAAAAAAAAAAAACCCACCTTGGATGCATATGCTGTCTGAACAAAATTGAATTAGTGTCAATCATCTTCGACCTGCCTACACCATGTTAATGCACAAAGACACATTTGATGTTAAATTTTTATAGGGAGCTAAAAAACATTTTTTTGATATTTATAACTATTTGATTTTCTCTTCTTTTTTTTGTCATATGTGACCGGCACAGCTCCAATCAGGGCTGGCCAGACACAGACTCGCACTAGAGAGGATACATCAGCAGAGTAGCTGAAGCCCCTATCAAGGATCCTTCCCTGCAGATGCCAAAGAACAGGGAAAGAACATGTGACCACACAACAGCACCGCAGGAATAAGGTACTTAGAGGATTTAAAGAAAATAAGAAAAATATAGTGCCGTGACATAGGTATTATGTGAATGAATTATGGCATGGTATGGTATTGCAGGTGGTGGCTGCATTAGTTTTTTTTTCTTTGGCTTTCACCTGATGATCTGGCCAGTAACACACCTCCTGTATTGGTGAGAGACCACTCTAAGAATGAGCACAGCAGACTGTAGTATTGTGAGTCTGGGGAAAGAATAATATTAGGTGAACTAGCAGATTTAGATACCAAGTGAAGGCAAACTCCAGCTCACACTTTATAATCAGTTACAGCAAATCCAACCACCTGTCGTCCCCCGAGACCCTGTAATCTTGTGTATATTATGGTCACCCTCTGGCTCTATCGTACACTCTCTAACTTACATCTTAAATTTCTCCTTCTCTTCTGGCATCTTCCCAAATGCTCTAAAACAACTCACTTAAAAAGCCCTTATTGGACGCCACCAATCTTAACCTACGACCCATCTCCTTGCCCCCCTTTTCGTCCAAATTTCTTTAACGTCTGGTCTACAACCAACTGAGCACCCACCTCACTGAGAATAACCTTAATCCCTTTCAGTTTGGATTTCACCCTAAACACAGAAACTGCTCTCCTTAAACTCACAAACGATCAACAGCTAAAAAAAAGTAGTCAAGTCTATTCGAGTGAGGCTGTGATGTGAGCAGCTGAGAGTGCTCACAGCCGATTACGCTCCGACGCCTGGCTGATTCATTCTGATCCATGCTGACTGATGCTAGTTAGGGCTCTTTCACACGGGGCGGATCCGTGCAGATCCGCCCCGTGAAGCTCCGCTTGCTCAGCGGGGATCGCTCCGTTGATCCCCGCTGAGCCGACAGATGACTGGGCGGTCCCCGCACACTGTGCAGGGACCGCCCTGTCAGAGCGCCGCTCTCCCCTATGGGGAATCGGATGACGACGGACCGTAGAGTCCGTTGTCATCCGCTCCGCCGACGGAAGGAAAAATAGGGTTTTCCTCCGTCACACTTTGGCGGAGCGGATGTCAGCGGACATGTCTCCGCTGACATCCGTGCCTCCATAGGGGTACATGGAGGATCCGTTTCAGGTCCGCCTAAAAAACTGACAGGCGGACCTGAACGGACCTCCGTGTGAAAGGGGCCTATGTGCTTGCTAATGCTCCATCCTCTGTGTCCCATGCCTCGTGGTAAACTGCTACATGAATCCTGAGGATCTGTTCCCCACAGTCATATATTGTGGATAAGATACTTCCATTACTTTCTAGATTCCAAAATCAAAGTAAAACCTGAAATAAGCTCCCCCTATCGTTAATAGGCCATATTAATCTAATTAAGATGATATGGATTCCTCAGTTACTTTATTTTTTACACAACGCCCTGATTTGGATACCCATACGGATCTTTATAAATCATTTGTATCCCAACTACAGCACTTTGCTGGATGGGAGTCTAAGCAGACACTTCTTCCTGCTCAACGATTTTTTCTTATGCATTTAAAGGACGGTTACCACTCTATGTCCTAGATGGTGCAAGAGTGGGTGTCTCGCTTGCCGATATGCCTACCTGCACGTTAATATGTAAAATATGGGATATAGTTAAAAAAAATACTGGGTGTCTCTTATCCTACTAGATACACCCCCATATGGGAAAATGATAGACTTCCTCCAATTTTGGCCTTTAGAGGCTTTCAGAGATGGGGGAAATTAGGAACAACAACTCCAGCTCAGTTATACGAAAACAGTATAATTAAATCATTTGAAGATCTAAGGGGAGAGTCCTCTTTACAATCCAATTGGTTCTATCAATTTCTCCAACTAAGACATGCTTTACATGCCCAATTCTCTTCTGCTAGGATATTTTTTCCCCCTATCCTTGTTCTTGATAAGATCGTACAGGCAGGGTCAACAAAAGGTCTCACCTCTGCTACATATATGGTATTGTTAGATAGGTTTTTACAGAAATTTCCCATTCGCTCTAGGGCTGGCTGGGAAAAAGATATTGGTTCTACCCCCCAGGAGGTCTGGGATGATATTCTTCGGTTCTCGCCCCGGGTGTCTCTTTCTCCATCACACAGACTGACACATCTTTATTCTTCATAGAGTCTATAGAACTCCCCAATTTCTGTATGCAATTGGATTGTTGGGTTGTGTTTTGTTTAATGTGATTTTGTTTGTATAATTTGTCTGTATTGTCTTAATGTTGTTTGCATATAAAAAATAAAAATAAAGGATCTGGACTTTAAAAAAAACAGCTAAAACCAATTGACACCATTCTGTACTCATACTCCTGGATCTCTCTGCTGCCTTTGACACATTCAAACACCCCCTCCTCTTCAAAAAAACACTTCACTGGTTCTCAATCTACCTATCCCACTGCACCTTCAGCGTTGCTTATAATTCTACTTCCTTCTCTTCCTTTCTCCTTCAAGGTCCCCCAAGGTTCTGTTCTTGGACCTCTCCTATTCTCAATCTACACCTTTTTCCTGGGTCAGGTTTTGCCTCCCATGTCTTTTAACCACTTGGCAACCACCTGCCGACAAATAACAGCGACAAGGTGGTTGCTTAACTCTGGGAGGACGTTATGTAACGTCCTCCCAGAATCGCGCTGCGGCGCGCCCACGGGAATCTCCGTGACCGCCGGGTCCAGAGGACCCGGCGCATCACGAAACGCGGTAAAACGCTGCTGATAGCGGCCGTTTACCACGTGATCGCTCCGTCAAATGACGGAGCAATCACTTGTAAACAGACCGGCGTCATGTGATGACGCCGGTTCCTCTCTCCCCTCTCTGTACCGATCAGTACAGTGTGAGAGGAGAGGGGAGGGAGCGGATCATGTCCGCTCCCTCCCCCATGTCAGAGCATGTCAGTTGTGGGCTGGATCTGTGACAATTGCAGTCACAGATCCAGCAATCCATCCATCCCTGCGCAATACTCTGCAAATTACCCTGCGCAATGCCCGCCCATACCCTGCGCAATGCCCGGCCATACCCTGCGCAATGCCCGGCCATACCCTGCGCAATGCCCGGCCATACCCTGCGCAATGCACGGCCATACCCTGCGCAATGCCCGGCAATACTCCGCAATAACCACTTCCCGCCCGCCGGCCGTCATATGACGTCCTTGACTTTGTGCGGGGATATCTGAATGATGGGTGCAGCTACAGGCATCATTCAGATATTAGCTTTTTCAGCCGGCGATTCCCTACACTATAAGAACAATCATAGCGGCTGTTCCGCCGCTTGATCATTCTTACGGGAGGCAAGAGGGGATGTCCCCCCCCCGCCACCCTCTGGTGCTTCTACCGACTCACCGCTACGATCAAAGCCAGGATTGTTTTTTGTTTTTTTTGTTTTTTTCAGGCTTCCCAGCCTAGAGGTGAGATGTGGGGTCTTATTGACCCCATAGCTCACTGTAAAGAGGACCTGTCATGCCATATTCCTATTACAAGGGATGTTTACGTTCCTTGTAATAGGTATAAAAGTGATCAAAAAAAATTTTGGGGCGGAAAAACATGTCAAACTAAAATAAATAAAGTAAAATGAACAAAAAATATATATATTTTTTTTAAGCGCCCCTGTCCCCGTGAGCTCGCATACAGAAGCGAACGCATGCGCAAGTCCCGCCCACACATGAAAACGGTGTTCAGACCACACATGTGAGGTATCGCCACGAACGTTAGAGCGAGAGCAATAATTCTGGCCCTAGACCTCCTCTGTAACTCAAAACATGTAACCAGTAAAAATATTTAAAACGTCGCCTATGGGGATTTTTAAGTAGCAAAGTTTGGCGCCATTCCACGAGCGTGTGCAATTTTGAAGGGTGACATGTTAGGTATCTATTTACTTGGCGCAACTTCATCTTTCACATTATGTAAAAACATTGGGCTAACTTTACTGTTTTTTTTTTTAAGCACAAAACATTTTTTTTTACGTAAAAAACGCGTTAAAAAAATTGCTGCGCAAATATCGTGCGAGATAAAAAGTTGCAACGACCGCCATTATATTCTCTAAGGTCTTTGCTAAAAAAACATATATAATGTTTTGGGGTTCTATGTAATTTTCTAGCAAACAAATGATGATTTTTACATGTAGGAGAGAAATGTCAGAATTGGCCTGGGTGCTCCAGAACGCCTGATGGTGCTCCCTGCATGTTGGGCCTCTGTGTGTGGCCACGCTGTGTAAAAGTCTCACACATGTGGTATCGCCATACTCGGGAGTAATAGCAGAATGTGTTTTGGGGTGTAATTTGTGGTATGCATATGCTGTGAGTGAGAAATAACCTGCTAATATGACAATTTTGTGAAAAGAAAAAAAAAGAAAAAAAAATCTTGATTTTGCAAAGAATTGTGGGAAAAAATTACAACTTCAAAAAACTCACAATGCCTCTTTCTAAATACCTTGGAGTGTCTTCTTTCCAAAAAGGGGTCATTTGGGGGGTATTTGTACTTTTCTGGCATGTTAGGGTCTCAAGAAATGAGATAGGCCGTCAGTACTTCAGGTGTGATCAATTTTCAGATATTGGCACCATAGCTTGTGGACTCTATAACTTTCACAAAGACCAAATAATATACACCAATTTGTACTTATTTTTACCAAAGATATGTAGCAGTATAAATTTTGGTCAAAATTTATGAAGAAAAAATTGTAATTTGCTAAATTTTATAACAGAAACGAAAAAAAAATCATTTTTTTTACAGAATTTTCAGTCTTTTTTCTCTTATAGCGCAAAAAATAAAAAACCCAATGGTGACTAAATACCACCAAAAGAAAGCTCCATTTGTGTGAAAAAAAGGACAAAAAATTCATATAGGTACAGTGTTGCATGACTGAGTAATTGTCATTCAAAATGTGAGAGCACCGAAAGCTGAAAATTGGTCTGGTTATTAAGGGGGTTTAAGTGCCCAGTGGTCAAGTGGTTAATACCATTTCTACGCTGATGGATTGGCTCAATCCATCAGTCTCCTCACTCATTACTAATTTACTAACTGCCATATCAGTCTAGATCTCACACTACTTCCTCAAACTCAATCTATCCAAAACTGTGCTCATATTATTTTCTCCCCCACGTGCTCATTCCCCCAACTTCTGTTAAGACGGATGGCACAAATATCAACCCATCCCTGCATGGCAGAGTGCTAGCTTTAATCCTGAACTATACTTTTGGCCCCACAGCCAATCACTCTCTAAAGCTTGCTGCCTCAACCCACACAAAATCTCCAAAATACGCCCCTTCCTAAGCAATGACACCACAAAAAATGTATTTCACTCCCTGGTCGTCTCTCGCCTTGACTACTACAAATCTCTCCTCATTGGCTTACTTTTCCTCTGGCTATCCTCCCTTCAGTCCATTATGAATGCTGATGCCAGACTCATCCACCTTACCAATCGTTTAGTGTCTACTCTCCCTCTCTGCCAATCCTTCCGCTCACCCAACCAATTAAATTCAAAATACTAATAACTTACAAAAATTCCAACTCAGCCCCAAGCTACATCATTAACCTAGTCTCAAAATGCCAACGAAATCGTTCTAATTCCTCCCAAGACCTCCTGCTCACTAGCTCTCGCCACCTCCTTCAACACTCGCCTTCAGGACTTCTACCAAGCCCCTCCCATTCTAGGGAACTCTCAACCCCAATCAGTCCAACTATCTTCTACGCTGTCCACTTTCAGGCGATCCCTAAAAACCTTCTCTTCAGAAAAGCCTATTCTGCCCCCACCTTACTACTGTACTTTATTTTCTCCATCAGCTCATCCTCCACAGTTATTACCTTTTGTATCGCTTGATCCTCTGTTAAAGAGTGTAAGCTCCAACGAGCGGGGTCCTCAAATTGCTCCTGTACTAAAAATTGTATTGCAACTATACTGTCTGCCCCCATGTTGTAAAGCGCTACACAAACTGTAGGTGCTATATAAATCCTGTATTACAATAACAGAAGTGTTCACCTATGCACCTGTGACTTACGTCCTTTAATACAAATTAGCAAACATTAGGCAGAGAAGAGGTAGATTTTTTTTTTTAATGAAAATACTTGGCATGCAAAACGTGAGGCAGGAATTAAATATCGCAGTGAGACTCAACTGACTGCTAATGAAACAATAGGGAAGGATCGCAAAGCAGAAAGGAGGGGGATAGACCAGATTGCTTTAAACTAGCATGACTCTCCTCTCATTACAGCCTATGAACTTACCCACTCAATCTTTTGTAAGAATAAAAAGCTGCATCAATTTGCTACCATGCAGCCACACGTGTAATTGTTTCTGTGCAAGATATAAATGAGTGATCAAAATCTTCATTACTAATCAGCATAATATGCTGGGTTACAGGGAGGTCATTGCCCTACATTAATATAAATTCCTTTTAACACACAAATGCTAAATATGAATAGCAGGATACAATGATACATATTTCCAAGTACTTCTGTGGATTTTAAAAATAGGACCGTGTTGGCCCAATCTATCAGTAATTAAAATAATTTAAAAAAAAATCAAGCTTGAGGAAATGTAACTTTAGAAATGTTGCAATATCTGAGTGGAAGGAACAAAGCAACAAATACACTACTAAGATACAGGACAAAATAATTCTTCCTGAGTGCCACACTGATCTTTGTTGCTTTTCTATACAGTATTAGCCCTCAGACACAGACTAACTGCATGTATTAAAGTGAGAGTAAACTCCCATCTCGGACTTGTATCTATAGGTAAGCCTATAATAAGGTTTACCTATGGGTACTGCAAATATCACCTAAATAGGTTTAGATTTTTATTGTATATGCAGTTGATGACGTCACTGGGGCATGTGCTTTAAAGAAACAGGCACCCGGGTCATTCCTTCAGAGTCCTGTGCTGTAAACGACAGCTCCCCCACGCATACGCAGGAGTGACGGCATTGCAGCTTCAGCCTGTCACACAGCCCGAGTCTGTGGACACAGGATGAAGATGGGAGTGGTCTCCAGTGGTAACAGCACATCGCTGGAAGGCTTTGTTTTGAGAAAAGTTTCACATAATGTTCTAGCATACTTACTAGCATATTATGACATTACATTTGTCAGAAAAAATAAATAAAAAATCTGCCAAATCAAAGTTGAAATAATTACAATTGCTTAAATGAACTATGCAGAATCCTAGAAGGTTGTAAATTACCCAATATTGGTATAATATGAGGACGACGTGAGCTTGGTCCTGGCTTTTAATTAACCCCTTCACACCGACAGTACACATATATGTGGTCTCACTGAACTGGTCTTTTTCCCGTGGGGCAGCAAATATGCGTATCTGTCTTTGTGCTGGGAGCACGCTGAACAGTTCGCTCCCAGCACAGAGACCTGAGTGTCCCAGCAAAATCCCTTGGGTTCCCATAGTAGCAATCAGGACCTGGAACTCCTGCTTCTGGGTCACCTGATCGCTGTGATAGCCTCCGATTGGCTATTACAGTGATCAGCCACTGCAAAACCCACCCCTGTGTTTATCGCTCTGTGAATGGAGAGGAAAGATGCATTTTATCTCTCCTTGCAGAAAGAAACTGGGTGTAAAAAAATAAAGAAAAATAAAGAAAAAATACCTAGCTCATGTTTTGATCCAGGTCAGTGTCACTGTTTGTGTTTTAGGTCAAGGTCAGGGTTAAAAAGGTCAAAGTCAGTATATTTAGGGCAGAATTACAAATGTATTCATCAGTTTAGGCCGATATGTATTCTTCTATACATATTTGATAAAAAAAAAAAAAAAACGCAATAGGGGTATATTGATTGTAGATGCGATAACTTTTGCGCAAACCAATCTACGGGGTAGATTTAGGGACTTTTTAAAAATTGTTTTTACTAGTAAATGGCGGCGATCTGCGGGACTGCAACATTGAGGCGGACAAATCTGACCCCAAATGAAACTTTTTGGTGACCAGTGACATTACATTGATCAGGGCTATAAAAATGCACTGATCGATGTAAAAATTACACTGCCATGGAAGGGGTTAACACTAAGGGATAATCAAGGGGTTAAGTGTATTCCCTGAGTGTGTTCTAACTGTAGGGGGGGGGGGGGGGGATGGGCTCACTGGGACATGACCGAGATCACTGTACCCGATCACTGGGAACAGAAGATCTGACATGTCATTAGGCAGAATGGGGAATCGCCTCGTTTACATAGGCAGTTCCCCATTCTGCCTCTGTACACAGCGATCACGGGCGGAGTCCAGGGGACCCGCGGGCACACTCCCGACATGTGCGTGCCGTCGAGAAAATGTATGAGAGCTGGTCGGCAAGTGATTAAAAGGGGTTGCATTTTCACCTTAATGAAACTTCCTTTGCTGCAGCAGCGCCCCCGAGCCCCCCTTATATTTACCTGAGCCCCGTAATTCCCATGACGGGAACGAGAACACCAGCTTCAGCTGGTGTCTTGTGTCCTGATTGGATAGATAGCAGCGCAGCTATTGGCTCCCGCTGCTGTCAATCAAATCCAATGGCGCAGGCGCCCGAGGGCAGAGCTGAGTCTTGCTGTCTATGGACGCAGCAGCAAGACACGGGAGCGCGCCCGAACGGGTGTCCACGAAGGAGAGCGCTTCTTCGACAGGGCACTTAGGAGGAGCCAGGAGCGCCATGAAGGGACCCCAGAAGAGGAGGATCAGGGCCACTCTGTGCAAAACCAACTGCACAGTGGAGGTAAACATGTTGGTTTTTATTTTTTTATAAAAAAAAACAAAAACCTTTACAACCACTTTAAATCAGTGTGTTTTAGGTAGGATAAAAGAAGAACAAAAACAAAATTTGCACTATTGTTTCTAGGCTGTACTATGGGTACAAACATACACATATGTGGCATCTCTGCAAATGTTGGGAGCAAGAGAATATATTTTCGGATGTGCTTTTGTGGTAGGTTATGATAGAATAGAAAATATAAATGTGCTGCGCTATAATATAAAACTGAAAATTCAAACAAAGTGAATCCAAGTGCCAAAACAAATATTCATAAGTCCCAAATAGGTGGTGAAAGAAGTGAGCTGTCTTGTAGTCCAGTATCGAAGATGAGAATCACACTCCCTCCACCATAAAGGTTCACCATCACCAAAAGTTTAGGGTGTGCTCTTTTTAATATATGGACACTTAACTGTCCAGGGAGCCCGCAATGTCGGCAGCCGAAGCCGATCTGTCGCTCGAGGATCGGCCGCTGCCGCCATCCTCGGTAAGTGAATCAGGATGTGAAGCATTGCGTCTTCACGTTCCCTACTGCGCATCCTAACTGGTCCCTGCTGTCTTCTGGGACCTGTGCGGGGGGCGGGGGGGACGGGACAGCAGCGCTGGAAGTGGCATAGATCACGAGGTGATCTATGCCAGGAAGTGGGAGCACCTGTAGTGCCCACCACTGCAGCCTCACCAGTGCAGAGGAAGAGAGGGTGGCCAGATCATGACAGGAGGAAGAGGAAAGCCACGGGATCACAGAGCAGGCTAGAACGCCGTTACAGCTTACATTACAATTGCCTTCGCTCACTGTCATACACAGCCACACCTCCTCCTGACCCTGCGCCTGTGAATGACAGAACGCATCCCAGCATTGGACAGAGCAGAGGCAACTAACGTAAGCTGCTACAGTGGACTATTCGCACTCTGTGATCCTGCGGCTTTCCTCCTTCTCCATGCCCTTTTCCCCCGGGGCGATAGCTGGGAGAACGGCTCCCGATCAACCACACCCGCCGGCGGTGCTCGCCCCCGCTCCCAGGCAGCCCAGCTCCTCGCCAGCTCTCATTTTCCACTCGCAGAACGCGAGTAGGCGAGTGGAAAATTTGAGGGCTGTGCTAATGTACAGCACTATACTGGAGGTGGGCATCAAGAAAAATAGGAAAGGGAGGAAAAGAAGCTGGAGTTGGGCTTTAAAGGGGTTGTAAACCCTCAGGGGTTTTTACTTTAATGCATTCTAGGTTTTACCCTTAGGTGCAAAGGGGTTAATATATAATAATATATTTTCTATTTATAGGTTATTTCCTAAAGAAAGGTCAGAAAAAATTTGGAGTTATTAACGCATTGGTCCGTTCATAAAATCTGTGTTTGAAATTTTTGACAACTGCAGGGTGAGACTTTACTGAAACAAGTAGTTATAAAAGTTTACCGAATTAATTATCTGTATTAAAAAAGGTAAAAAAAAAAAATATATATATATAAAAAAAAGCCCTACAAACTTTTTAACCGCCACACCGTCAAGCCCCCCCCCCCCCCACCCCTGCCTAAAAATGTACCCGAGCCCTCTCTGGATCCAGCGCTGTGCCCTTCTGCAGCAGTTATCAAACCACACATCCCAGCATGGGCGCGAGACCGCATGTTCACCCCTATAGCAAGTGGCTTGCAATGGTTGCGCACGCAGAAGGAGGAGCCTAAAGCACTGGCGGAGGGACCCCAGAAAAGGAGGTTCGGGGGCCGCTTTGTACAGATAGCTAAATAGACAGATATACACACAGTGGATATTAAAATTCCACACACCCCTGTTAAAATGTCAGGTTTAAAAATTGAGACAAAGACAAACATTTCAGAACTGTTTACACCTTTAGAGCCGGTTCACAAAGGGGCAACACGACTTCAACACGACTCAGACACGACTTGAGCATGAATCACAGAGCGACTAAGTGGTGATTTACAACACGACTGAAGTTGCCTCCAGGACAGGAGACATTCCAGTGGCCAATAAAACAAGAATCAGCTCTGTGGGTGGGAGGGAGGGAGGGGTTTGCCTGAGAAATGTATGTCATCTTCCTGTAAAGTTGCCTTCAAAATGAACACTGATCAGACTTCTAAGCGACTTCCAACTGAAATCAATGGTACGAGCCGGTTCACACCAGGGCGACTCAGGATCCGACTTCAGGTCGCCCCGAGACGCCCCAAGTCGCGCTGTAAATGTTAGTCTATGGAGCAGTCTTTATGCACACTACTGAAGTCGCTCCGACTTCAGAAAAGGTTCCTGTAATACTTCAAGGCAACTTCTAGGCGACTTGTACCCATTGATTTCAATGGAAGTCGTCTCCAAAGTCGGATCAGTGTCTTAACTGAAGCAACTTTACAGGAAGAGAAAATAGTTTTCTCAGGCAAACCCCTCCCTCCCACAGAGCTGATTATTGTTTGATTGGCCACTGGCAAAGACGCCTGTCCTGGAGGAAACTTGAAGTTGCCTCAGAGTTGCCTTGTAAAGTCGCGCTGGAAGTCGTGTTGCCCCAGTGTGAACCGGCTCTTAAAGTTGCCTACAGGTCGCCTAGAAGTCGGATTGAAGTAGTACAGGAACCTTTTTTGAAGTCGGAGCAACTGTAGTCGTGTGCATTAAAACATCTCAATTCACTTCAATTTGTTTTAAAAATAGCACGACTTGGGGCAACTCGGGGCGACCTGAAGTCGCGTCCGGAGTCGCCCCCGTGTGAACCGGGTCTTAATGTGGAAGTAAAAATAAAATAATGTGGCTGCATAAATGTGCACACCCTCTAATAACTGGGGATGTAGCCGTGTTCAGAATTAAGCAATCACATTCTGCCATCACTTAAAGGGCCTCCAATTAACCCCAAATAAAATTCAGTACGTCTTTCCTGACTTTTCCTTAGTCGCATCCTACAGCAAAATCCAAATGCCGCAGAGAGCTTCCAAAGCATCAGAGGGATCTCATTGTTAAAATGTATCAGTCAGGAAAAGGGTACAAAAGAATTTCCAAGGCATTAGATATACCACGGAACACAGTGAAGACAGTCATCAAGTGGAGAAAACATGGCACAACAGTGACATTACCTAGAACTGGACGTCCCTCTAAAATTGATGAAAAAAGACCAGAAGAAAACTGGTCAGGGAGGCTGCCAAGAGGCCTACAGCAATATAAAAGATGCTGCAGGAATAGCTGGAAAGTACTGGCTGTGTGGTACATGTGACAACAAGCTCCCGTATTCTTCATATGTCTGGGCTATGGGGTAGAGTGGCAAGACAGAGAAGCCTTTTCTTGCCAAGTAAAACACCCAAGCCTGGCTAAATTTAGCAAAAACACATCTGAAGTCTCTCAAAAGCATGTGGGAAAATGTGATGGGCCATAATTCCAAAAGATGTTTAGCGCAAAAACACTGCACATCACCAAAAGAGCACCATACCCACAGTGAAGCATGGTGTTGGCAGCATCATGCTTTGGAGCTTTTTTTCTTCAGCTGGAACAGGGGCCTTTTTCAAGGTAGAGGGAATTATGAACAGTTCCGAATACCAGTCAAGATTGGCACAAAACCTTCAGGCTTCTGCTAGAAGTCTGAACATGAAGAGGAACTTCATCTTTCAGCATGACAACGACCCAAAGCATACATCCAATTTAATAAAGTAATGGCTTCACCAGAAGAAGATTAAAGTTTTGGAATGGCCCAGCCAGAGCCCAGACTTGAATCCCATTGAAAATCTGTGGGGTTATTTGAAGAGTACTGTGCACAGGAGATCCCCTCGCAATCTGACAGATTTGGAGTGTTTTTGCAAAGAAGAGTGGGCAAATATTGCCAAGTCAAGATGTGTCATGCTAATAGACTCATACCCAAAAAGATGGAGTGCTGTAATAAAATCAAAAGGTGCTTCAACAAAGTATTAGTTTAAGGGTGTGCACACTTATGCAACCATATTTTCTTTTTACTTCCCTCCACCTAAAAGATTTCAGTTTGTTGTTCAACAGAGTTGTAATTTATAGGTTGTGGTAAAAGGTGGAAAAAGTTCTGAAATGTATTTATTTTTGTCTCATTTTTTTACATTACAGAAACCTGACATTTTAACAGGGGTGCATAGACAATTTATATCCACTGTACACACACACACACACGTTCTAATTTTATCAATTATATGCACACACACACAAACAAAATATCCACCTATCTCATACCAACTAAACTTACATCTCTTCACAGAACACATGCACAATTGACTTAAGCCAATGACTACCACAATCATATGCTAGAACCAATTTGGGAAGAAGCCAGTTGACCTACAATATGTTATTGGACTATAGGATGAAAATCATACAAGTACAGTGAGAAAATATTTGTTTTTAAGCAAAAAGCTAAACTTTTCTGTTAAGTGCTTTGAAGAAAACAATACTACATTTCGATCATATAGCTTCACATTTACTTCTCAGAAAATACCGGTCATTGTCAGAATCTTACCTTAAAAAAAATGCAAACAGACAGGTGGCAAGAAGTTAGATATAAAAATACAATGTGTAATTGGTTCCCAACCAAACAGTAGTTTCCTAGGTAACCAAGATGTACTTTTCTAGGAGGAAAAAAACTGCACTCCTCTTGCCCTGGCTTTGGGATTGGAAGCAATCTGAGCTGTTTTTGTAAATTCAGACTATTTCCTGGAGCAAAAGCATTAATGTAAAGGGGGTGCATTTTAAGGTGCTCTGCAGCAAATACATGGATAAAAAAAACACATCTCTAAGCAGTAACCTACATTTCAGGGTTAAGGTGAAGACGCTATTTAACGGGTCCACATCGTAACTTCTATATATTTTCTCCAACCCATCAGTACAGACCAATAACGTACTGACTATACATACAAATTTTTGGCAATTCCCAATTTCCCAACACATTCAAGACTGCCAATTCTTTGGGATTAAGCTATGTGTAAATTACTACAATGGTGAAATCCAAAAGGAATATGGATTAGTTGATGGAATGTTTGCAGTCTTAAGCCTCGTACACACGATCGGATTTTCCGACGGGAATTGTGTGATGGCAGGCTGTTGTCGGAAAATCCGACCGTTTGTATGCCCAATCGGACAATTGTTGTCAGATTTTCCGCCAACAAACGTTGGATAGCATGCTTTAAAATGATTTTCCGATCATGTGTACACAAATTCGTCGGACAAAAATCCAAAAGTACAAACACGCATGCTCACAAGCAATGCTCACCATAACACTACATTAGCAGAAGTTGCCCAAAGGGTGGCACTAAAGAGCTGAAAAAACACATAGGTTTTGTGTTTGTTGGCCAACAATTCTTGGGCGTTTGTATGCAATACAAGTTCACGGCCAACGCCCTTTGGACAAAAGTCCTACGCTTTGTCGGCAGAAAATCCGATCCTGTGTACGAGGCTTTAGGCTACATTTGCAAAGGTGATAAACCACAGTGTGAATGGCTGCGGCAGGAATCTGCCAATTCCTGCTGCTGTTGAATGCAAATTAAGTTCTGGACAGCTGCACTCCAATGCCATTACCTTTATAGGTATTAAAAACAGTCCATACAACAAATGGAGGCATAAATATCAGCTTTAGCCAATGAGTTTCACACCCTTACTGGTGCTTAGTCATCAGCTACGACTAAGCACCAGTTACGGTGTGAAACACGATATCGCAACTCAAAGTCCAGGAAATACTCTGAGTAGTTCAGTGTCACCATAGTGATTGCTTGTTACAGTAATGATCACTAACAGAAATTATTTGAATGGTCATAAATGACCTACTTTCATTGCTTACTGTTGTGCGGGTGTATGTGGCCCACAGCAGCCATCATATAGTACAGGGTGCTCTGATTGGCCCAGTTGCCATGTGATCACTGGTGACAAATCACAGGTCACACACAGTAGTAAACAACGATGTCATGAATGGATTCCATTAATGACTATTGCTTACCATGTGACTGCGCAGCGATCATGTGGTATCTGGGCTGCTCGCAGAAGCCCAATATGGATCAATCCGCTATAGCTGGTGGACACAGAAGTTTTAGGATTGTGCCATTGTGGGCCCCAGGGGCCACGTGCAGTGCGCACATGAGCACCGCACCCTGTGGGTATTTCTCCAGAACCGGAGGAAGTCCCCTGCAAGCAGTAAATGTACTGTTGGCGGTTAAATTAAAAGCTCCATCTCCAAAAATGCTAGAAGTTTCATTTACGTACAGTGGTGCATAACTGAGTAATTGCCACTTGAAGTGTGACAGTGCTGAAATCAGAAAATTGGCCTGGACAGAAGGGGGTGAAAGTGTCTGGTATTGAAATGGTTAATGACAGGCCACCAATTCTCTCAGCGGTGATCAATGCAGGTAGTTGCTGGCTGTACGAACACATACAGACAGCTGTGGTCGCTAGCGACCAGTCGTTACAGTGTCTAGGCTCTGCAGCCACAGCTACCCGCTCACAGGTGGCAAACAGATTCCTGCAGCTGCCATTAACATTCTGGCTAGTTGCTCGTGCGAATAGAACCTCATTCTCAAAAGTGTCCTTTTGTAATTGTTACTAAAAAAGGACCATGTTCAGCAAAAATTACTTTATAGAAGCCAAATAAAATTCACATGTATCCTTTCTACACTGTAGCAGCTGCCCCCCAGTTTTACACAAATCATTGTACATTTGATTCTACAACTGGCTTATTTCTCACAGAACTACACACAGTCAAATGGAATCCAGCATTATGTCTGAAATATGGCATCCCTAGTATTCTTTTAGATATACATATCAGTGCTTTAAGTGTCTCGTAATACATGCCAAATATAGAATATCTCAAAAGGTAACTTATTTTATACATAGTAGGGAAATATTTGATCCCCCACAGATTTTGAAAGTTTACCGACTTACAAAGAAACAAAGGGTCTATAATTTTTATCATAGTTGTATTTTAAATGATAGAAAACAGAATATCAACCAAAAATCCAGAAAAAAATTATGATACAAATGTTATAAATTGAGATGCAGTTCAGTGAATAAAATAAGTATTTGATCCCCTACCAACAATAATTCTGGCTTCCATAGACTGGCTACAGCATGTAGTACACAGATTAGTCCTGTAAATTTAAGAAGGCAACTCTTTATGTGTATAATAGGCACCTGTCCACAGAATCTTTCTTCCATTCAAACCTCACTTATTGGGCAAGCCCAAAGAGCTGTCAAAGGACATCAGGGACAACATTGTAGACCTGCACAAGGCTAGAATGGGCTACAAGACCATCACAGCAAGAAGCTTGGTGAGAAGGAGACAACTGTTGGAGCGGGTATTCGCAAATGAAAAATACAAAATAACCATCAATCGCCCTTGGTCTGGAACTCCATGCAAGATTGGATCATAGGGCAAGGATGATCATGAGAAAAGTGGAGAGTTAAACCCAGAACTACTCATGAGGAGCTTGTGAATGATCTCAAGGCAGTTGGGGGCCACAGTCACCAAACCCAGTAACCAACTACAAGAAGTGTCTTACCTCCAAGGGTCTCTCCACCAAGTACTTACAAAATTTGCAGGGCTTCAAATAATTATCTTGCCCACTGCGTGTGTGTATGTGTATATATATATATATATATATATATATATATATATATATATATATATGTGTGTGTATGTATGTATGTATGTATGTATGTATGTATGTATGTATGTATGTATGTATGTATGTGTGTGTGTGTGTGTGTGTGTGTGTGTGTGTGTGTGTATATATATATTAGGAGGGAATTTTAAAAGGAAAAAACTTTTAGGAGGGAAATTCAAGAAAGAAAAAAAAAAAAAACTTACATTTAAATGCAGCCTTGGCCATCATTGCAGCCTTGCCCAGTGTCCATCTGCAGCCTTGCCCAGTGCCTCTGCAGCCTTGCCAGTCTCTGCGATTTTTAAAATTGGCGCCGATTTCTGTGTGGAGAGGAGCGAGCGGGGCTGAGTGTACTTCGGCTAGACTCGGCTCCTCTCGCCGTCCTGCCCATCTCCACTGACTGCGCCGGCTGACATACAGAAAGCCGAGTGAGTGTACTTCGGCTAGACTCGGCTCTGCTCACAGTCAGGGGCGGAACTGCGAGAGGAGCCGAGACTAGCCGAAGTACACTCGGCTTTCTGTATGTCAGCGGCGCAGTCAGATGGGCGGGACTGCGAGAGGAGCCGATTAAAGCGGAGTGTACTTCGGCTTCGTGTATCTCGGCTCCTCTCGCTCGTTTCCGCGAGGGGATCGGCGTATAACACACACCCGCAATTTCCCCCTAATTTTAAGGGGAAAAAAGTGCGTGTTATACGCAGATAAATACGATAATATATATATATATATATATATATATATATATATATATATAAACCTTCATATAAATTGAATCTGTGCAAAAAAACATTGATTATGCTAAACTTTGCATATAAAGTGACGTGCAAACAAAAAATTGATTGATCACATTATGTTACACTGTAAATAGTCCATAATATTATAGATTCATTTCTAATGCGAAACTGACACGATGCACCCAAGAAAAGTGTTGAGAAAGGATGCAACTTCCACCTCTACACACTGCCCCCTACCCACTCCAAATGATCTATTACGGGAGATCACACGCGATTTTGGCCTAAAAACCAGCCCAGGCCTTTAAGATACAAAGCAATGGTCTCAGCGTCTTCCCAAACATTCCTCAAAAAATATGCATTGCCAGTTGATCTCCATAAAGAAGCAAAAGCTTTTAGTAGTCAGCACCAAGGTTTACTGCAATACCAGAGACCTTCCAATCTTGATTGAAAGTTTTTAACAAAGCTTGTAGAATAAATAAAAAAAAGTGTTTATGCAGCACTTCCATCTGACAATCATTTCAAAGCTATAGCTTCTCTAGTAATTGTTTGTATTTGTAAAGAATCAAGGATGCCCGGTACATATTGTTTTGGGTCTACCTGGACTGTTATTTGGAATACTGAACTTAAAGGAGAAGTATGGGATGGGTTAAATAACTAGTACATATCACATTAGTCACATATCAGATAATCTTTTTTTCCTACCTCTTAGTTTTTACAGCATGTGCACATGAACTTTGCTTCTGCTGGCAAAAACAGTCCATTTTCGATTTGAAAAGTTTCAAGGGGTGTGTACATCTTCCCCAACACACCCCCTGCCTCTGTCCCCCCTCCCCTAGGAGGGGATAGATAGATAGATAGATAGATAGATAGATAGATAGATAGAAATATATAGTGTAGATTCTCACACACAGCACTATCAGTGACTTCTTTCACATTAAACTCACTGAAGTGCTGAAACTCTTCTGACCATTGAAACATGCTGCAGAGGAGGGGGGAGGAGATAGGAATGAAAAGGGAGGGGGAAGCAGCTATGCTCTGTGAAGTCTCTGGAACAAGTAGAGGGAGGAGAGAGGACAGCAATCAAGCAAAATGACAGGAAAGGGGGTGGATCCAAACTTCATATCCAGACCATTGTCAGGATGATGCTGTATGAAAGACTGTAGAACCTCCCTCCCACAGGTATTTATCTCGATTTTAACAGAATGGGGGCACTTCTGAGAGGGTTTATAGATATCAGCAGCTCACATAGAATAGATGCAAGCAAAAAAAGGGAAACCCATACTTCTCTTTTTAAAAGTGTGAATAATCCCCATCCAATATATGTTTAACTTAGGGCATCACCATAGTAAAATAAATAAATCCCTATGATCTCCTAGGCATTTGCTGCACAGGAGGCAGTTTAGGATACCAATCTTGAAAAGTTTGAGGGGTGTGATAAAAACACAATATAAAGTTGCAAAAGCTTCTGTTACATTAAGGGAGCACCCCTCGAAAGCATAGCCACCTCCCACTGATCATCGTCAAAAGGTCCAGCGTCTGTGGCCCAATAGAAATTTAAGAGGGTGTGTCAAGAAATCTTACTAGTAACATGGCATAGCAATTAGAAATAAACAGCTTAGCGGTGGTGCTTGTATCATATTGAAAATGGGCGTTGGCGATGGGCACCATACAGTCGCTTCGCCATTAGCATTGCATGCTGTAGCTACAATAAAAATAAACAGATTGTGACAAATCAAATTGGGATTTAAAATCAGAGATGGCCCTTTAGGAGACGACCGCAAAAAAAAATATGGTGTAAATGCGCAATTCGAAACTCCTTCCACCTACGACCATACTGGAGTTTGGCCAATTCTGGGTATGCATTGTTAACGCTCCAGTCGCACAACAGGGGCCCGATGGTGCCACAATGACTGGTCTGTATGTGTGAAATGGGCCTAAAGCGCAAGTAAAGCCATTGATTTAACAGTTTCAAAAACAGTTACATTCCCGGAATGCTGGCAATGCTAACTGTTGCATTGGTTGCGCTCTCAACCAAATTGTCAAACCAAACCAATGGCTGGTGTCTAACTGATCACATGTGCAGCATTGTGGCAGTTTAAGATTAAACAGAAGCCAAGATGGCAGGAAAACTATAGGAGGGTTTACTTCCACTTTAACCACTTCAGCCCCGGACCATTTTGGCTGGTTAAAGACCAGGCCTCTTTTTGCGATTCGGTACTGTGTTGCTTTAACTGACAATTGCGCGGTCGTACGACGTGGCTCCCAAACAAAAACTGATGTAATTTTTTCCCCAAAAATAGAGCTTTATTTTGGTGGTATTTGACCACCTCTGCGGTTTTTATTTTTTGCACTATAAACAAAAATAGAGCGACAATTTTGAAAAAATTTACTTATACTTTTTGCTATAATAAATATCCCGAAAAAATATAAAAAAAATGTTTTTCCTCAGTTTAATCAGATACGTATGCTACATAATTTTGGTGAAAAAACATAAAAATCGCAATAAGCGTTTATTGATTGGTTTTTGCAATAGTTATAGTATCTACAAAATAGGGGGTAGTTTTATGCCATTTTTATTAATAATTTTTTTTTTCTAGTAATGGCAGTGATCAGCGATTTTTATCGTGACTGCAACATTATGGCGGACACTTGACAAATTTTTTGGGACCATTGTCATTTTTACAGCGATCAGTGCTATAAAAATGCACTGATTACTGTGAAAATGACACTTGCAGTGAAGGGTTTTACCTCTAGGTGGCACTGTAAGGGTTAAGTGTGACCTAATAAATGATTCTAACTGAAGGGGGGCGTGGCTTGGCGTGTGACGTCACTGATCGTCATTCCCTATGACAGGGAACAGATGATCAGTGACACTGCCACTAGGAAGAACAGGGAAAGGTTTGTTTACACTTACCTCTCCCCGTTCTTCATCTGTGACCCGATCGTGGGACACCGGCGGCGATCGGGTCCGCGGGTCCCGCGGGCACGGTCATGGAGCTTCGGATCGGGTCGCGAGTGCGCCGGACCCATGGACAGGTTCTTAAAGGAGACGTACCTGTACGCTCTTGTGCCTGTCCGTGCCATTCTGTCGACGTACATCGTCGTGCGGTGGTCCTTAAGTGGTTAAAGTGGTTCTAAAAAAGGCAGAATTTTTTTTTTTTTATACCTTTGCAACGCATGCCCCCCGTCCTTATACTTACCCAAGCCAGAAACCCCCCCCCCCCCTTATACTTACCAGAGTCATAACCAGTCCCCCTGATACTTACCCGAGCCAGCTCTCGATCAAACGATGTGCATCCAACGATGTGCACAAGAACAGCAGCTCTGTTTGCCCTCTTCCTCATTAGCTCAGAGACAGCAGCGGGAGGCATGAGTGCCAGTGGAGGGCCCGAGGAGGAGGATCAGGGCTGCTCTGTGCAAAACTATTGCACAGAGTGGGTAAGTATGACATGTTTGTATTAGAGGTGCAGCGAATGGAAATTTTGGTGCCGAAACCAATACCGAAAATGAAGAATACACTAGGCCGAAAACCGATACCGAAAATGACTGTTTGTAAAAAATATTTTTATATATTTTAAATAAAATGTATGCATTTTTATATAACACATTGCTAATAGTATTAGCAAAATTTCCATGTGGTGCACCTCTTGCAGACATGGTGCAGGAGATGGTCAGAGACTGCAGACATGGTGCAGGAGATGGTCAGAGACTGCAGACATGGTGCAGGAGATGGTCAGAGACTGCAGACATGGTGCAGGAGATGGTCAGAGACTGCAGACATGGTGCAGGAGATGGTCAGAGACTGCAGACATGGTGCAGGAGATGGTCAGAGACTGCAGAGATGTCCCAAATTGATTGAAACAAATATCAGCAATATTGCTGATATTTGTTTCAATCAATTTGGGACATCTAATTATCAATATTGGCATCACAATTTTTAAAGTTTTTTTTGCACTCAGTGTCACATTAATTCATTGATTTGATTTTTATTTTGATGGGTCATTATTGCTAATCTATTAAGGAGATTGCACATGTTATTGTGGTTATTGGTTGGATAGCCATAGAATGATCATTGTGACCCATTTTTTTCACATTTGCTGGTGTGTATATTTAAACCATTATCAATCCATTAATATGTTTACTAATATATTTTATTGTTAGTGATTCATGGTGCAGGAGATGGTCAGAGACTGCAGACATGGTGCAGGAGATGGTCAGAGACTGCAGACATGGTGCAGGAGATGGTCAGAGACTGCAGACATGGTGCAGGAGATGGTCAGAGACTGCAGAGATGTCCCAAATTGATTGAAACAAATATCAGCAATATTGCTGATATTTGTTTCAATCAATTTGGGACATCTAATTATCAATATTGGCATCACAATTTTTAAAGTTTTTTTTGCACTCAGTGTCACATTAATTCATTGATTTGATTTTTATTTTGATGGGTCATTATTGCTAATCTATTAAGGAGATTGCACATGTTATTGTGGTTATTGGTTGGATAGCCATAGAATGATCATTGTGACCCATTTTTTTCACATTTGCTGGTGTGTATATTTAAACCATTATCAATCCATTAATATGTTTACTAATATATTTTATTGTTAGTGATTCATGGTGCAGGAGATGGTCAGAGACTGCAGACATGGTGCAGGAGATGGTCAGAGACTGCAGACATGGTGCAGGAGATGGTCAGAGACTGCAGACATGGTGCAGGAGATGGTCAGAGACTGCAGACATGGTGCAGGAGATGGTCAGAGACTGCAGAGATGTCCCAAATTGATTGAAACAAATATCAGCAATATTGCTGATATTTGTTTCAATCAATTTGGGACATCTAATTATCAATATTGGCATCACAATTTTTAAAGTTTTTTTTGCACTCAGTGTCACATTAATTCATTGATTTGATTTTTATTTTGATGGGTCATTATTGCTAATCTATTAAGGAGATTGCACATGTTATTGTGGTTATTGGTTGGATAGCCATAGAATGATCATTGTGACCCATTTTTTTCACATTTGCTGGTGTGTATATTTAAACCATTATCAATCCATTAATATGTTTACTAATATATTTTATTGTTAGTGATTCATGGTGCAGGAGATGGTCAGAGACTGCAGACATGGTGCAGGAGATGGTCAGAGACTGCAGACATGGTGCAGGAGATGGTCAGAGACTGCAGACATGGTGCAGGAGATGGTCAGAGACTGCAGACATGGTGCAGGAGATGGTCAGAGACTGCAGACATGGTGCAGGAGATGGTCAGAGACTGCAGACATGGTGCAGGAGATGGTCAGAGACTGCAGACATGGTACAGGAGATAAATGCAGCCTGCCTGTGCCCAGCAGCCTCACCAGTGCCCGTCATATGCAGCCTGCCTCACTGGGGAACATGCTGGAGCCGAGGTCACATGACATGGGACATGGAGAGGATAGTCCCTTGAAGTGGGACATGATGGGGCTGAAGGTCACAAGTATTGGCGGTCACAATGAAGGACAGTTCCTTGAAGTAGGATATGTATGGAGGCCATGGTCCTTCAGCCATACATGACCTGATGGGTGTGGGGAGAGGGGGTAACATGTATTGAGTGGAGGAGGGGGGACTCCTGTCTCCTCCCCCTCTGATGGACACTTACGTGCCACAGGTCTGCAGAGAGTAGATGAGGATTTGGTCCACCTCCTCCATGGTCGGGCTGGGTGGTTGACCTTTCTCTGGCTCTCCACACATAGACCCTCCTTTCTCTATAGACAGTAGCAGGCCTCCTGCCCCATCCCCGCACTACATTCTGCCTTTTACACTGTGTACAGGAAGCCGCTAACCTCCGGACTACACTGCCCACAATGCACCACGGCCTCCCCCCGCCCGACTCTAACCGCGGGCAGTCCTGACTTCCACCGCAGGGAGCGATGGGAAATGTAGTCCGGAACGTGTGGTGCTGGGCAGAGCCCGCTATGTGTGTTGATATTGGAGGTGAAGAGGAGAAGGCAGAGAATGTCCCCCGTCACACACACGGAGATCGAGGAGGGAGTGGAGGACTGGGCGCGCCAGAGGGACACTCCCGCAATGGGCGGCACCCGGGGCAGACCACACCATTTTCGGTAAGGGCTGTTTTTGTCATGTGGCCAAATGACAAAAACACACTTTTCGGCTGATAATTTCCGGCAGCCAAAATTTCGGTGCACCACTAGTTTGTAGGTTTTATTTTCGATTTTTTCCTTTAAAATAAAGAAAAAAATATTTAAAAATCACCCTAAAAGATCAGGCAAGTAAAAATGTATACCTTTCTGTACCTCAAGTACAAGCAAGTACTATATATGCAATGGGGTTGGTTTACTAAAACTGGAGAGTGTAACTTGTGCAGCTGTGCATTGTAGCCAGCTTCTAACTTCAGCTTGTTCAATAAAGTTTTGACAAAAAAAAAAAAAAAAAACTAAAAAGCCGATTTCGCACTCTTCAGTTTTAGCAAATCAGCCCCAATATGTTCTCGATGGCAGTCTAGTCCCAAAGATCAGCAGCCCTAGGCAGCTCCAACTGTAAAATTGATGACGCACGTATAAAAAAATCTCAGGGCCAGCACGCTTTGCAGCTCATAACCTATGAAACAGTTAAATGGTTTTAACTCCAATGTTTATTTTAAATTAAAAGTTACAGAATTGGGAAACAAAGACCAACTCTGTTATGGCAAGTTTAGCTGGGCAGAGAGACCTCATGTTGATGAACCAAAAGGAAAACCTTAGAACCCTAAATTGTAATACTTTTCCCATGAATGTAGGTACTCCTGACCATGTCTCACTTGATCCAGAATGGCAGCGTTCCCAGATCTAAATGCTTTCTAGGAGAGCTGATGTGTGAGCGATGAAGGGGGGTGTGGGGGAATAAAGGAGGGGTGCAACAAAACTAAAGTAGAGCTGAAATTCCGGCAGAAATGCAACAGGATAGACATGAATTAAATGAATCGGAATTCCAGACTCTAAAATGTACTGTCAGCGCTCTTAAGCACTATGGAGCTGTGACTGCTCTGATTTACAAACAGTGATCACGTTACACAGATATTGGCACTATAAGTGCATGAGAAAGCTGGAGTTGTTGGAAAGAATAGGGGTGGGACGGTGCTTATTCACTCAAATTCAAAGTTACTCAAGAAACCACTTTTTCTAATACTGCTTTTTTGTTTTACATAGCCGTCAGAGGAATCTGAAAAGGATGTCTGGACTTGATTTGCTCTGCTATTTCAAACCCAACTAGCAATTTTATTTTCAGACTTCCATGGAAAAATATAAAGGTATGAAACGCATACATTTTGTAAGTTTTGTGAAAGTATTCTTGAGCTCCCTGCGATTTCCATGAACCTGGGGTACTCAATTTTTCAACAGGACCTTCCAAAGTCAGAGTTCCGATATATGCTCTACGGCAGGGCTTGACAAATTTGCTTGGAATCTAGGAGCCAGAGAAAAAAGTTAGGAGCCAGGAACGCGCCCCGTCCCGCCTGAGCTCGCGTGCAGAAGCGACCGCATACGTGAGTAGCGCCCGCATATGAAATAGGTGTTCAAACCACACGTGAGGTATCGCCGCGATTGGTAGAGCGATAGCAATAATTCTAGTCCTAGACCTCCTCTGTAACTCAAAAAATGCAACCTGTAGAATTTTTAAACATTGCCTATGGAGATTTTAAAGAGAAAAGTTTGTCGCCATTCCACGAGCGGACGCAATTTTGAAGCGTGGCATGTTGGGTATCAATTTACTCGGCGTAACATTATCTTTCAGAATATAAAAAAAATTGGGCTAACTTTACTGTTGTCTTATTTTTTTAATTAAAAAAATGTATTTTTTTCCCAAAAAAGTGCGCTTTTAAGACCGCTGTGCAAATACGGTGTGACAGAAAGTGTGACCGACATTTTATTCTCTAGGGTGTTAGAATAAAAAATATATATAATGTTTGGGGGTTCCAAGTAAAGAGAAGGAGATGGGCGGGCAATGAAAAACAGGCAGGGAAGCTTCATTAGCATTGCTGGTTGTTTTGTCATATCAACGGCCACCACAAGAGGGCGCCAGATTCCAGAAGGAAGCATAGGACTGCAGAAGGCCGCAAAAAGCCGCGGCCTCAATTACCGGCCGGCGCGGCCCGACGCGGTCGCAGGGGGGGTGCGCACGGAGACAGGGTATCCCAGCTGTGCGGCCCCAGGCGCCAGGTCGCTAATTCTAGTCGCAATTGCGACCTGGCGCCCGGGGTTTGTCGTGCCCTGCTCTACGGCAAGTGCAATATACTAGCATGGGAGGTAAGGCACATAGTATTAAGAGAAGTGTATGTGGAGTTGGAGGGATGGGGGGGGGGGATTGGGGAAAGCAATGCACTAAATTACCAAAAGTAGTGGGAGACCCCTGCCTTTACACGCGCATGAACTTTAAAGTGGTTGTAAACCCTCCTTTGCAAGTTTCACCTACAGGTAAGCCGCATGCGTGACGTGTTCGCCGTTCCGGCCAATCAGACTTTTTTCCTTTTTTTTTATTCATAAATGTATGTACTCATCTGTGTGTTTTTTATGTAAGCAGATCAGCCTTCGCATCTCGAAGGCATATGTATGCAATTTACCTTTTCATATACACACACATTTGCATTAATTAATCTTTGTACGTTTTCATTTTTTTCTTGGATGATATATTTATGACAATTAAAAAAAAAAAAATCATTTAAATCTCGATGTATTATTTTAATAATATATTTTTAGTATTGCTTTTTTGTAACACCTTCACATGTGGCTGTTTTACATGCATGTTTACATATACATGTTTACACATGCATTTGTCAAAAGTGCTTTTTCTACTTTGAGTGTGTCGGATGCAATTAGGAGCTTAACACCTTCCTGCTGTGCACAGTGGGCTTGATTGGTGTGGGGTCTCTTCTGTTTTCCATTAATACACTTGTTGGGCTCCCGCACTCTTCAGCTATGAGTAAGCATCAAGTTATGATGTGAAATGCGTTAGCCGTCAGCCCCTGCATGTCCACTGTCTGTTTTGGTTTGCTTTTAGCACTTATGGATTAATTTTTGGATTTGACCTTTTAACATTTGCAATAAATCGTTTTACTGAGTGCGGCAGTCCAGGACCTTTTCCTTCTCTTATGAACCAGTGCATTGCCAGCACCTGTCAGTGTAACAGGGCGGAAGCAATTATCGGAGTCTAGCAGCTTGAAGCGGTACGTTTCTTTGATTATTACTACCTGGACTTTGCCTACTTGTGTACCTGCTCAGCCAATCTCTTCTCCTGCACCGGAATCCTTCATTTGAGTGTATCCATACAGTATCGATTAGCCTGTTACCACAACGTCTACCGAATTCATATCCATCGCCACCACTTCAGAGGTGGACACGGGCTTTAGCCAAACCCTTACAGCCCCTGCCAACAACCCTTTACGTTCCAGTCAAAACCTTTTTTCTCAAACTCCCGACACAGGCGACTTATCTTTAAGGCGCATCTTCCGCAAAGTTGAAAGCCTTATGGCCAAAGAAATAAGGGCATTTTGAGACGTTAACACTCTTACTGAATATAATCTCCATGGAACAAATTCCTCGTGGCTTACGCATCAAAAAGTTTCCTACTTTTGATTTTCCGGATGAAGATACCAAACTGGAATGGACAAACACTCTCTGCCTGCTCGTTCAAACTAATGAACATTATCATTGATTTCAAGCAGAAAGAATTAGACAGAGTACAAAGTGAGATGTGTCCCTGATACAAAAAGAATTAATAGATCAACAAGGACTGCCTGACTACAACGATTTGGATGCCCAGTTGAACAAGAAGCTGGATAAACTTGAGAAAGGGGTAATTGCCACTAAAAAAGAGAAAAAAACTAGATACCAGTTGAACTATGACACGAACAGAAGTCTATACATGGAAGAAACCGTTTTTTCAGACAAACCATTCACGGAGAACCCCAAATAAAAAACGGCTTCATTTCTTGGATACTGATACTCAATGACACACTTGCAGCCACTGGATCCGATTCTTCTCCGGATACCAGCCCCAGGCTTGAACACACAAAGATGCATCGGCGTCTTTAAACCAGGGCGGCCACGGTCACAACAAGAAAGGAAAGGAAAAAAAAAAAAAAAAAAAAAAACAGGAGGAGAGGTGGCAAGAAACATAGAAGATCCCAAAAGGAATTTGCTACCCGCTACGGGGTCGAAAGTAGCGGAACAGCTAAATGTGATGAATTTGTCGGCACGATCCTTAACAGACACTGATATTTTGTTATTGTCCAGAGGTTTGAATTTTTGTCCATCCAACCATTTTAATCTGTTCAGCACCATCATGGATGTGAATAGATTAGCACGGATCCTTACGCTACAAAAACATTTTTCTTAACAAGATGAAGAACAATCAACCTCTTTCATGGACAGTCCATCTATAGGTGAGTCTACTTCTTATTCCAATTGTTTTTCTGATGTGTGTGCTCTTATGGACTTGACAGATCTTGCCATAGAGTCTGATTTCGATGGCAAGTCTATGGGAACCAATAGTTCTGGTTGCAATCCAGTTTTTAATCAAATCTGATTTTTATCCCATCAATTCCAGAGGTAAAGATATGGACTTATAATAAAAACTAGTAGAGAGGAAGCCATCACTCCTAGCCAAAAATTTGTTTGATAATAGGATTGACAATTTGTCCACTGAAGAAAAAGTGTCACTTGATAATTTACAGAAAGATTGCTCTATAGTCATTAGGAATGCTGACAAAGGCAGAATAGTAGTGGTTTTAGATGCTACAACATACAAACAAGACGCTTTGAGACAATTGTCAGACCTTAAAACTTACCACAAACTCAGGGGTGACCCTACAGAGCCTTTCAAAAAAAGAACTATCCATTTTGTTGGACAGAGCCATCTCTATAGGAATTTTTACAGTTAAAGACAAAGACACCTATCCCTTCTTTTCCTGTTATGCCTATTTTTCATCACCTTCCCAAACTACATAAAAGGACTTTCCCCCCTTACAGGCAGGCCAATCCTGGCAGGGATTGACTCCTTAAATGAACGCCTGGGACAATGGGTAGATGAACAACTACAGCCCCTGGTTGCCGATTTACCGGGCTACATCAGTGATACCAATGATTTGTTGGCAAAACTGAATGAAATCAAATGGGATAAGAACTGTCGATGGATTACGTGTGACTTTTCTAATTTATATTCTTCTATACCGCATGCCCTAGGCATACAAGCTGTTTCTTTTTTCCTACAGAGGTCAGGATGTTTTTCTCCTATGGTACAAAAATTCATCCTTATGTGTTTAGAATACCTTCTTACTCACAACTTTTTCATGTTCGACGGGGGCTGTTACCTCCAAAAATGCGGAGCCTCTATGGTAGCCAAATTTTCACCATCCCTTGACAATCTTTACATGGGGTGGTGGGAAAGACCCCGAAATTTTGGACCACACAGCACCCGCCGTAGGGACACAGTATTCTTTTGCAGGTACATAGACGATCTCCTGTTTATTGTTAACGATCCATGGTGTGACCTGCAAACATGGTTATTATACATGAATGACAATCTTCTCAACTTGAACTTCACAGGCACACTTAGTGTTAATACTGTGGATTTCCTAGATGTGAGGTTGACATGAGAAAACAACACCATCATCTCTAAACTATATAGGAAACTCAGCGCAGGCAACAATCTAAGAGCAGACTCTAGCCACCCAAGTCGCACCATAAATAGCATCCCAATAGGACAATTCCTTAGACTTAGAAGACTCTTCAGTAGGGACTCAGCTTTCGCTTCCAGCTCAAAGTCAATGTCCATTAGATTTGAAGAGGGGATACCCAAAACCCGTGATCAACAAAGGGCTATCTATAGCGAAGGGAACATCCCGGAATACCCTTTTAACAAAAAAAAGCTGAAAATATGTTTTGACAAAGTGGAGGTGGACTTGCAAAAAGTAAAAATAAAAATAAGAACAAACACAAATACTTTAATAAAAACACAAGTAATCGTTCCGGTAGTTCCATACCTACTTTCTCCACTCCATACAGCATGGAATTTCAAAAAATAAAGCGCATCGTAACCAAGTACCTTCCAGTCTTATTACATGATCCCATATATGCTGAAATCTTAAAGAAAGGGATTCGTACAATCTCTCGGCAGTTTGTTGTCTCCCAGTCTTTTTTCCAGCACAAATGCCATCAATAACTGGCTTTCATTTAAGGCTACTTTCATATGTGGTGGCCGCAATTGTGTTTATTGCGCCTTCATCCATAAAGGTGACACTGTCACCTCTACGTCAACTGGAAGAACACACAAATTACACTTTCATTAACTGCAACACCAGCTATGTCATATACGTTATTACTTGCAAGTTATGTTCCATACAGTATGTAGGTAGAACCACTAGACGCTTAAAAGATCGCCTATACGATCATCTTTATGACATTGACAAAAACCACATGACTAATGTGGCGCGCCATTGGAATTAGGTTCACCACAAAGATACCTCAAGTTTAACTATTCAGGGAGTTGAAAAGATTAAGACCACCAAGGGGTGGACACAAATTCAATATATTGTGTAAACAAGAGGTGCAATGGATCTTCATTTTAGATACCAGGCGCCCCTCGGGGTTGAACTTTGAATGGGATATATCACACTTTTATTGAGGATCTCTTGTAAATTTACACATTATTGACCCACATATTCATTCAACCTTTGGACTCTTACTTCATCCTGTCAATTCACCTAGATGTCCGCTTCCACAAACTTTTTTTGAGTGGCGGCATATTTAAAATGAAGGGCAGTGATGACTCTGAGCCTTCTCCGTGGCTTGTCCTCACTGCCCATGTTGACCTAATATACATGTTTATCATGTTCATTATCCGTGTAGGTGTGTGTAATCTGTGCAGATAGGCATGAAAGCCAGGCTATTTAAGCCTGTGTTTCATTCATTCCTTTAATCAACTTTTTGTTTATTTATTTATTTTTGATTACATGGTTGCCATTACACCAGGAATATTTTTTGGAGACATTTCTGTTGGGGATCTTGTTGGCATCCTTTATTTGGACCAGGAAATTATAATCTTTTAAATATATTTTTTAGTTGCATACATTTTGCGACTACCATAAATTAATAAACTTTAAACATTAAAAACTAAAATATCATATTTCCCAACATGGTTCCTTTTCATACAGTTTTCAATACTGGCTCATGGGCTCGGCTACTATTTATATTCGTCATCTAAAACACACTTTTTTCGGTATATACATTTTTTTCTTTTAAGAAAATATCCACACCTGTTGTAATTTCGACAAGGGAGATTTTCGATACTAAATTAAGAATTATACCGTTCTTTAGGAAGTGTTTGATGACTTATATTATCACCAGTTTTATCAATTAGGGCTAAATAATCTCCCTTTCCATTAGTATATTATGGTTCATTTTATAACTAATTAACAATTTTTTATACACTTTTTATAAATTTTCTCTTCACAAGAAATATATATATATACACACACGTTTTTTCAATTTTTCAAAATACCAACTATATGATAATGTATATTCATGAGCACATTTATATTGCTCACACGATTTTGCACTACACATTATCACTGCACTGACTGGATCTTGCCATATATCACCTTATCCAGGAATATTTCAGGACATATTTAACCACTTCAATACAGGGCTTCTTATACTACCTCAATACCGGGCCTATTCTAGCACTTCTCTCCTACATGTACAAATCATCATTCTTTTGCTAGAAAATTACTCAGAACCCCCAAATATTATATATGTTTGTTTTTCGCAGACACCCTAGGGAATAAAATGACAGTCATTGCAACTTTTGCAACACAGTATTTGCGCAATAATTTTTTAAACGCCTTTTTTTGGGAAAAAATAGGATTTTTGTACTCATCGTAAAATCCATTTCTCTGACATCCATGGACTGACACGGCGGCTCTTATCACTGAACGTGTGGGTAAATGTGCCTGCTTGCAGGAGAAGACCTAGGCCACGCGTTTACAGTATCCAGCTGTCAGTCCATGGACAGTAAAAGAAAATAGGATTTTTGTACTCACCGTAAAATCCATTTCTCTGACGTCCATGGACTGACACAGCTGGATACTGTAAACGCGTGGCCTAGGTCTTCTCCTGCAAGCAGGGACATATACCCACACGTTCAGTGATAAGAGCCGCCGTGTCGGTCCATGGATAAGAGAAAAATGGTTTCATGAATTAAAAAACAACAAAACAGTAAAGTTAGCCCAATTTTTGGGGAAAATATGAAAGATGTTACGCCGAGTAAATAGATACCGAACATGTCACTCTTTAAAATTGCGCACACTCATGGAATGGCGCCAAACTTCGTTACTTAATTTTTTTTTACAGGTTACCAGGTTAGAGTTAGAGGAGGTCTAGTGCTAGAATTGTTGCACGCGCTCTAACGCACGCGGCGATACCTCACATATGTGGTTTGATCGGCGTTTACATATGTGGGCGGGACTTGCGTGTGCATTCGCTTCTGATCGCGAGCTACCGGGGACAGGGGCGTTTTCAATTTTTTTTATTATTATTTTTTTAATTTTACTTACTTATTTTTTTACACTTATTTAACTTTTTGTTTTTAATCACTTATTCCTATTACAAGGAATGTAAACATCCCTTGTAATAGGAATGTGCGTGACGGGTCCTCTTTATTGAGAGATGCAGGGTCAATAAGACCCCACATCTCTCCTCCAGGCTGGAAAACAAGAGATCGTGATTTTTTTACTAGCCGCAATAGCGGCTTTGTTTACATCTGAGGACCCGGGCGTGACGTCATCACATCGCGCCCGGGCCTCCGACGGTCATAGAGATGACTGGTGACCATCTGGTCACCAGTCATCTCTATGCTCGTCACGTGACCCACCACCGGCGCCGGACGTTTCTCTCCGGGTCCCCGATGGCACAGGAGAGCCTGGAGAAGCACCGGATGGCGGCGGGGGGGGGGGGGTGTCCCCTCCCGCCGCCTATAAGAACGATCAAGCGGTGGAACCGCCACTATGAGCGTTCTTATGGTGCACAGAATCGCCAGGACAACAAAAGGATATCTGAATGATGCCTCTAGCTGCAGGCATCATTCAGATATCCCCCTTCAAACCCAGGACGTCATATGACTCCCATCTGTGGGCGTCATTACTATGGTTGGGTATTGAAGTGGTTTAAATACTACACAGCTTTCCAGTTCATGCAATGTTTAGAATACTCTTCAACCAGTGCACCTTTCCTAACTCACTATAGTTGTTGGTACACCTGTCACGAATAAGCACCTCAGCACATGCATTATTCTGCATTTATTTATCCAAACACGTCAAAGCCTTTTTTTCTCATTTAGGCTTTTGTCGCCACAAATGTTACATGCTTTTTATTACCGTATATACTTGAGTATAAGCCGACTCGAGTATAAGCCGAGGTACCTAATGTTGGCCAAAAAACTGGGAAACCTCACTGACCCGAGTATAAGCCGATGCCCCACTGTTCCCTGTAAAAAGAAATTTTTACATTGTAATTATTACCTGTAAAGAAGTTGCGGCTACGGCGTCCATCGTTCAAATTCCGCGGCGTCCATCGTTCAAATTCCGCGGCGTCCATCGTTCAAATTCCGCGGTCTCTTCCTGTTCCTTACTTGATAGGCGAGTCTCAGCAGACACTCTCCGCCTATCACGATCCTTCTCTCATCCTTAGTTTTCCCAGCAGACACTGTGTTGGGTATTCCGCCAATCACAGACGTCTGCTGGAAAACTGAGGATGAGAGAACGTTCGTGATAGGCGGAGAGTGTCTGCTGAGACTCGCCTATCAAGGAAGGAACAGGAAGAGACCGCGGAATTTTGAACGATGGACGCCGCGGAATTCGAACAATGGACACCGCAGCCGCAACTTCTTTATAGGTAATATTTACAATGTAAAATTTATATGACTCGAGTATAAGCCGAGGGGGGGACTTTCAGCCCCAAAAAAGGGCTGAAAATCTCGGCTTATACTCGAGTATATACGGTACTTATCATCCATTCACATATTTTTATTCATAAATGTATGTACTCATCTGTGCGTTTTTTATGTAAGCAGATCAGCCTTCGCTTCTCGAAGGCATATGTATGCAATTTACCTTTTCATATACACACACATTTGCATTAATTAATCTTTGTATGTTTTCATTTTTTCTTTGATGATATATTTATGACATTTAAAAAAAAAAAAAAAAATTAAATCTCTATGTATTATTTTAATATATTTTTAGTATTGCTTTTTTGTAACACCTTCACATGTGGCTGTTTTACATGCATGTTTACATATACATGTTTACACATGCATTTGTCAAAAGTGCTTTTTCTACTTTGAGTGTGTCGGATGCAATTAGGAGCTTAATACCTTCCTGCTGTGCACAGTGGGCTTGATTGGTGTGAGGTCTCTTCTGTTTTCCATTAATACACTTGTTGGGCTCCCACACACTTCAGATATGAGTAAGCATCAAGTTATGATGTGAAACGCGTTGGCCGTCAGCCCCTGCATGTCCATTGTCCGTTTTGGTTTGCTTTTGGCACGTATTGATTAATTTTTGGATTTGACCTTTTAACATTAGCAATAAATCGTTTTACTGAGTGCGGCAGTCCAGGACCTTTTCCTTCTCCAATCACAACGATACCCGGAAGTAACCTTCCAGGTATCTGCGGAGAGATGTCTGCGGCCAGAGGGGGAGACGAGGACGGCTTCGTTCTAGGATAAGTGCCACATAATGAGCTAGTATGCTAGTCATACTAGCTCATTATGGCTTTGTCTTGCAGGTGTTTTTTTTTTCTGGGTTTACAACCACTTTAACAACGACTTAGTCCTAAGGGTTCAATATTGAGTTGGCCCACCCTTTGCAGCTATAACAGCTTCAACTGCTCTGGGAAGGCTGTCCACAAGGTTTAGGAGTGTGTCTATGGGAATGTTTGACCAATCTTCCAGAAGCGCATTTGTTAGGACATGCACTGATGTTGGACAAGGCGGCCTGGCTCACAGTCTCCGCTCCAATTCATTCCAAGGGTGTTGTCGGGTTGAGGTCAGGACTCTGAAGACCAGTCAAGTTCCTCCACCCCAAACTCGCTCAATGTCTTTACAGACCTTGGTTTGTGCACTGGTGTGCAGTCATGTTGCAACAGGAAGGGGCCATCCCCAAAATGTTTCCACAAAGTTGGGAGTATGAAATGGTCCAAAATGTGTTGGTATGCTGATGCCTCAAAGGAGTTCCCTTCAACTAAAAGGCCAGGCCCAACCCCTGAAAAACAATGCTGTAGTTAAAGCAAGCTTTGAGAAATGTTCTCACCTCTGTTTAAATTGCCCAGGTTTGGGACAGGTTTACCTGTAAGTGGAAGTACAGTACGTCTGTTCAGTATTCACAGCTTTTCACTTTTTCCAAATGTTGTTATGCCTCAGCCTTATTCCAAAATGAAACGTGAAAGATGTTTGTTTGAAATCTTTTCAAATTCATAAAAAAAAACAAAAAAACAACAACATGTACTGTGCCATGCAAGTATTCCCAGCCTTTGCTCAAATACTTTGTTGATGCACCTTTGGCACCAATTACAGCCTCAAGTCTTTGAGTATGCTACAAACTTGGCACACCAATTTTTGCGCAGGAACTCTCAAGCTCCATTAGGTTGGATGGGGCTTGACAGTGCACAGCCATTTTCAGATCTCTCCAGAGATGTTCAATTGGGTTCAAGTCTGGGCCACTCAAGGACATTCACAGAGTTGTCCCGTAGCCACTCATTTGTCATCTTGGCTGTGTGCTTAGGGTCGTTGTCCTTTTGGAAGACAAACCTTCATCCCAGTCTGAGGTCCAGAGCGCTCTGGAGAAAGTTTTAATCAAGGGATGTCTCCGTACATTGCTGCATTCATCTTTCCCTCGATCCGGACTAGTCTCCCACCACCATGCTTCGCTGTAGGGATGGTATTGGCCAGGTGATGAGCGGTGCCTGGTTTCCTCCAGACATGATGCTTGCCATTCAGGCCATACAGTTTGATCTTTGTTTTATCAGACCAGAGGATTTTGTTTCCCATGGTCAGAGTCTTTTCAGGTGCCTTTTGGCAAACTCTAGGTGAGATGTCATGTGCCTTTTACTGAGTGGCTTTGTCTGGTCACTCTACCATACAGGCCTGATTGGTGGAGTGCTGCATTGATAGTTGTTCTTCTGGAATGATCTCCTCTCTCCATAGAGAAAAGCTGGAGCTCTGTCAGAGTGGCAATCGGGTTCTTGGTCACCTTCCCGACTAAGAGCCTTCTCCTCCGATCACTCAGTTTGGCTGGGTGGCCCACTCTAGGAGTCTTCCTGGTGGTTACAAACATTCTATTTACAGATGAAGGCCACTGTGCTCATTGTGATTTTCAATGCTGCAGACATTTTTCTGTACCCTTCCCCAGATCTTTCCCACGATACAATTCTGTCTCTGAGGTCTACAGACAATTTCTTGGACTTCATGGCTTGGTTTGTGCTTTGACATGCACTGTTAACTGTGAGATCTTATATAGACAGTTGTGTGCCTTTCCAAATCATGTCCAATCAACTGAATTTACTACAGGTGGACTCCAATCAAATTGTAGAAAACATCAAGGATTTTCAGTTGAAACAGGACGCACCTAAATTCATTTTAAATGTCCTGGCAAAGGCTGTAAATACTCATCTACATGTGAATTTTTTATAAATTTGCAAAGATCTTAACCACTTCCTACCAGACGGACGTCCCTGAACGTCCTTGATTTTGAGCCGGGATATCTGAATCATGCCTGCAGCTACAGGCATCATTCAGATATCGTCTTTTAGAGCCGGCGATTCTGTGCACCGTCCCGCTGTTTGATCGTTTTTACGGGCAGCGAGAGGGGACGCTCCCCCTCCCGCCGCCCTCCGGTGCTTCTACCGACTCACCTGTGCGTTCAGTGAGCCAGAGAACAGATCCGCCGGCCCCGGCTGCCTACCAAAGGGATTTCCGGCGGACCAGATGGTCGCCGGAGTCTCTGACCATTCGGAGGCCAGGCGCGATGTTATGACGTCACGCCTGGCCTCTGCATTCAAAAAACGGTGCCGCCTTGGCTGGGAAGCCAGGATCGTTTTTTTTTTTTATTATTTTATTTCAGGCTTCCCAGCCTAGAGGTGAGATGTGGGGTCTTATTGACCCCATATCTCACTGTAAAGAGGACCTGTCATGCGTATTCCTATTACAAGGGATGTTTATATTCCTTGTAATAGAAATAAAAGTGATCAAATTTTTATTTATTTTTTAAGTGTCAAAGTAAAAAGTTTAAAGTAAAATTAACAATAATTAAAAAAAGTCCCGCCCACATATGAAAACGGCGTTCAGACCACACATGTGAAGTATTGCCGCAAACGTTGGAGCGGGAGCAATAATTCTAGCCCTAGACCTCCTCTAACTCAAAACATGTAACCAGTAAAAAAAATGTAAAGTGTCGCCCATGAGGATTTTTAAGTACCGAAGTTTGGCACCATTCCACGAGCGTGTGCAATTTTGAAGGGTGACATGTTGGGTATCTATTTACTCAGCATAACATCATCTTTCACATTATGCAAATAAATTGGGCCACCTTTAATGTTTGTTATTTTTTGATTCATGAAACCGTTTTTTCCCCCCAAAAAAAGGCGTTTGAAAAATTATTGCGCAAATACCGTGCAAGATAAAAAGTTGCTATGACTGCCATTTTATTCCCTAGGGTGTCTGCTCATAAAAACATATATAGTGTTTGGGGGTTCTCAGTAATTTTCTAGTAAAAAAATTTGGATTTTTCCATGTAGGAGAGGAGTGCCAGAATAAGCCCGGTGTGAAAGTGGTTAAACAAACTTCTTTCACCTTTGTCATTATTTGTAGAATTGAGGAAAATAATATATTAATCCATTTTGGAATAAGGCTGCAACACAGGGATCAGCAACCTGCAGCCAGCACCCGGCCCGCCACCGCGAAATGTCCGGCACGTCAGTGCCCATGAGGAATTCACGTGCACTGACCCCCCCGGACATTTTCGCCACTCTCCTCTTTATTGGGCAGCGGCCGGTATCACAGGGCTGGATTGGGGTGGGAACTGCACATTAAAACAGCAGGAAATTGGTTGCGAAAAGGTGACTTCAGCAGCTCCGGCCCCATCCAGCCCTGTGATACCGGCTAATCTCTGCTCTACACCTGGGTGGGGTGCAGGGGAGCAGAAGACACTATGGGGGTACAGAGGAAACTGCTTTGGGGGGCACAGGAAACTGCTATGGGGGGAGGGGGTAGAGGACACTATGGAATTGATGTGAAGGGGGACAGAGGACCCTGCTATGGGGGGGTAAAGAAAATACTGCAGCAGGGGGGAACCCTATTAGGGATCCCATCACCCATGGGGACAGGGACTCCCCTAAGGACACCATCGCCCCTAAGGGCAGGAACCCCATCTCCAGACCATGCTGGCTGACAGAGCGTCAGCCACCCTTGGTTGCCAGGATGGGGAATGGGGTCGTAAAATCCAAATCCCAAGCCACATGCTCCCTCAGGGTGAACTGGCTTTGTATTAGTGAAGCACCTTAAAGTAAGGTAAACCTGTACTGTTGTTACTAAGTTAGGATTATTATTCTAATTCATTAGCAGGTGAACGTGGCCCTCCATGCAAATCATACATTGAAACCAGCCTTTAAGTAGAAAAAGGTTGCTGACCCCTGCTGTAACATAACTAAATGTGGAAAAAGTGAAGCACTGAATACATTCCCGGATGCACTGTACAAATGCGTATTTTCAACCACAGTCCCAGGATAGGACCCCACATATAGCCCTGTTATCAATGATGCCAGGTTCCCTACACTGGATTTAAGACCTCCTGCACTTTTTCCTTAAATCAGCAACTGAAATCAACAAATACCAAACTCACACACCAAAAAATACACACACTTATGGCTGAAGTCTTCCTGTCATTTCAACAATAAAAAATGACTCTGAAAAAATTGAATATTGATCTTAGGAATAACAATCCAATCAGAAGTAATGTATTGTATAAATACTGTATATTTAAGCGGTTGTAAAAAAGCAATTTTTTTACCTCCATGCATTCTCTGCATAAAAAAAAAAAAAAAAAAAAAAAAAAAAAACACCTTTCAAATGTTAGCTCCCCAAACCCCTGCAAATACTTACCTGAGCCCATTCTCGATCAAATACTCTGCCCATTCTCTCACAGCAGACTGGGCAGGAGCTGCTCTCAATCAAATTCTGTGGGGGCGGGGCTGAGCCACACAGTGTTTCAATAGACACGCACAGTATGGCTCAGGATCAAGCCCACGCAAGTGCCCACATAGCAAGCGGAGAAGAGAAGCCAAGACAACCAACAGGGGACACTAGAAGTGGAGGATCAGTGCTACTTTATGCAAAATCATTGCACCGATCCAGAAAGTTTCAACTATGGAGTTATTTAAAAAAATAAAATTCAAGTTTTACAAATCACTATAAAGAATTCCAGCTATGGATATTTTATACATAATTTCATTGGTCCAGCTTAAACCAATGTAAATATGCATATACCATACCTGGCCAATGCCCTTAGAAGCTGGAAATCACTGAATTAGACACTGCTACTTCAGTGAGCTCCACTTGTTTCTAGGTCCGTTGGACCTAGGACCAAAGAAGCTGCCCTGCTGAATTTTGAACACAGGTCAGTTGCTCGGTATAGGCATTATTCAGAGAATACTTTGCATTTTCTGAATGAATGCAAAGCATGTTATGATTGGACAAGGTGGAGAATGTGACATCACTGTCCCGTCTCTCCACCTTGTCCAATCAGAGAACACTTTGCATTCATTCAGAAAATCATCATCACTGGCCAGTCATTGGATCAAGCTGGACCAATGGCAATGCGATTTATCTAAAGTCTTTTTTTAATCGTAAAAGGTTAGGCAAAGTTATGGGTTGATTCCCAAAATAAGGCAGGCAAAGGTCATCATAAGAGGGGGGGTAAAGTAAAGTGTAAAATATCAGTCCACCTATATTAGGTCAAAGGAGATTTGTGGCAAGATTAACACAAGATTTTCCTTCCTCGTAAAAATGTAAAGCCATAGTACAAAAACAAAAAAAAGCACAAGAAACTTTGCTTACTGTCAACACAATGTGTCCCCTTGTGCTTCTGGCTATGCTTTAGTTGCAATCTTTCTTCAGTCCCAAATCCTACCCTCACTGATGTATTCTTCCAGTGCAGTGGAGGTTAATAAAGGCAAGGGACCTGTCATTTGCACTCATCTAGAGAGCCGACTATGCCCGCCCAACTTCCATTCATAGATAGGTTTTTCATTTATGAGAGCTAGAAAAGCTTTTATGAATACAGGAGGTGGGTGGACAGGGCATATGTAGTCACCAATCTTAATGAGTGCATATGACAGGTCCCTTGGCTCTATTAATCCCCAGATGTACCGAAAGATAAGATCACTGGGGGTATGGGTAATTTAGTGAGGAAGATTTCAATTAAAGCAAGAGTCAGCAGCACAAGGGACACATATGGATAGAAGTGCCCCTTGTACGGATTTTTTTTTTTTTGGGCTAAACTTAGGCTTCAAAATAAAAATCTAACATTATACGTTAACCTCAGGTTGGAAATGGAACTTCACTTTAAAAAGTAGACTTTTTTTCTTCTCCCACCACCACCCATTCGGGAAACAAAAATTTCACCATTTAATCCATTACATTTTAACTACATTGCTTTTCATATCTGGGTTAACCACTTGCCGCCCGCCATATAGCAAAATGACGGCGGCAAAGTGGTTCTGTTATCCTGATCGGACGTCATATGACGTGATCATGATAACTAGTGGGTGTACAGCGGTCGGTTGTGCAGCGTACCAGTCTGACATACCGCAACTCCGATCTAGGTAGAGAGTCTGACAGAGACTCTTTACCACGTGATCAGCCGTGTCCAATCGCGTCTGTCAGACACAAGTAGCTCCTCTGACGGGGGGGGGGGGGTCTGTGCTGATTATCAGTGCAGCCCCCCCAAGGATGCCCACACTGGACCACAAGGAACGACACCAGGACCACCAGGAATGCCAGTGCCAAACACTAATGCCTGACAATCAGTGATGCCCATCAGTACCATCCATCAGTGCCACCTCATCGATGCAGCCCCATCAGTGAAGGAGAAAACGTACTTATTTACAACGTTTTGTAAAAGAAACAAAAAACAAATTTCGACCTTTGTTTAATCACCACTGGGATTTTTATTTTCTGCTAAATACCACCAAAAGAAAGCTCTATTTGTGGGAACAAATTTATAAAAATTTTGTTTGGATACAGTGCAGCATGACTGCGCAATTGTCATTCAAAGTGCGACAGCGCTGAAAGCTGAAAATTGGCCTGGGCAGGAAGGTGAGTGCCCTGTATTGAAGTGGTTAAAAAAAAAAAAAAAAGGCAGATTTCAAAATAAGGTAACATATGGCATATTATTTGGATGTCTTTTAGAGAAGACCTTGTGTTTTTAACACTGCAAATAATGGAAATGATGCAGACCTCTACCAAAATGCAGCCACACAGCAGCAACTAACCTGAGCCACTTTTACGGAATTTTGAGTGGAACCACCAGCATGATAGTCGACATTGAACCTTTTCACCAGCTCCTCAAACCTGCAAAACACAACACAAGATGTGAGTCAATAAGAAGCAAGTTCCTGTGAGAGGAATTCAGAGCTAAAATGTAAATCTGTAGTGTTAGGATGTGGGTCAGCAGGATACACTGTGCTCATTAGTTTCTTTACAAGGTGTGAGCTGAGAAAACCAAGGTTAGACATGCATAAAGAGACCAGGGAAGGCACGACCTGCACATAAACTATGCTGGCACAGAGACAAGACTGAAAAAACAAGGATGAGTGTGTGGGGATTTTTAATTTTTTTTTGGTCTACAGTATACATAGAACACACCAACCTGCCATTTCAGCCAACTACTTCATGTAAGAGAAACAAGGAGCAGAACCCATTGAAAGTTAGCATTTTGTAATGTGATGCAATATTTTGTTGTGTCATGTAATTCTGTTACATGGGGACTACCTTAAAAACCTTTTCTTTTGGTCAATTATTTTTATACAGTACAAGAAATCACTGGATGGCCTTTTTTGTTTATCAAGTTTCTGTCATGGCTTGTATATTTTTGCATAATTCTTAAGCCTAAAACAGATACTTGGATTTTAATGCATCTATTTTGCTTTAATAATTGTTAAAAAATGCTTCAGGTATAGAAGATATCAAGGCCAGAAAGCCACTATTTGGCTGTGAGATCAGATAGACTTAAAAAGTGTAAGTTAATGTTTACAGAAAATCTTACACTGGACCCCCTCTCCTCATCGCACCCGGTCAAGCTGACCTGGAGTCCGGCGATCACCCGTTCAGACACATTGGATAGTTGCTTTACTGGTCCGGGGATTTGAAATCCCTGCGACTCTTGCTCTCCTCTCCACCAGCGCTGACAGGACGAGCTACGTGGGCTCCGATTGGTCGGCGCTGACCAATTAGAATGCCTCCTATACGTACCTTTATGAGGTATGTTTAGGAGATTAAGCCAAGGGGATTTATAATCTGATGCGTCAGAGCGGGTGATCATCTGACTCCAGGTCAGCGGAACGAACGGGGGGGGGGGGGGGGGGGGGGCGGGGGGTCGAGTGCAAGTTCGCTCTACAGATTTTTCTGTAAACGTGAACTTATCCTTTAAAGAGCAACTCCACTTTGCTTAAGAGAAAAAAAGATTCCCCTCTGGTTGATCGGTGTACATTACAAGGATATAAAATAGGAAAAATACTGCGCCAACCTTCAAATTTCTAGCAGCCTACACAACAACTGACAATAGTGTAAAGGAAAAATAATAAATAAAGTGTGGCGCTATGTGCAAACAGAAAAATATATATATATAAAATGTCTGGTTGGTAATTGGTCTATATAAAGACCCGTATATCGCGTTGAACCTGATAGTGGTTCTGTACACTTATGTAAAAAAGTGCACATACCCTGCAAAAATTCAATAAGTGCAATGGCGTGAAATATATAAATAAATTTAAATAGGTAAATTAACCTAACACTGAAAAAATATAAAATGACATGAATATCATCTGTGAAAGTGATCCACAATATATATTAGTGTCCAATTTTCTGTGAGAAAAAAAAAAGGGAGAAAGTCTCTCGGTGAATGTGTGATCTGATACCAACATCAACACTGCATCAACACCACGTCAGGTGTTTTTTCTCACAGAAAATTGGACACTAATATATATTGTGGATCACTTTCACAGATGATATTCATGTCATTTTATATTTTTTCAGTGTTAGGTTAATTTACCTATTTAAATTTATTTATATATTTCACGCCATTGCACTTATTGAATTTTTGCAGGGTATATGCACTTTTTTACATAAGTGTACAGAACCACTATCAGGTTCAACACGATATACGGGTCTTTATATAGACCAATTACCAACCAGACATTTTATATATATATATTTTTCTGTTTGCACATAGCGCCACACTTTATTATTAGTACATTACAAGGAGTTTGACAAACTCTTGCATATTCTAACCTTTTGTTATTCTGAAGAAATCCCTATGTGTTTTGTCTGTGTCCATGTGCGTAGTGTGAGTGGTTTCATAATTATCAACCAGCTGCTGCAACCTGCAGGGCCCCAATGAGAAAAATTGCTGGGCCTGAATCCCTTTAGACATGATTTCCTATTGGGAGCATCTTACCAAAAATGACATTTTTGTTACAGGGGATGTCTGAAATCTGACTTGTATCCTAGTGCAGCCTTCTGGGAAAATCAGCGAGCCAAATCACAGTGTCAGGAAATGACATATCTGACATATTGCATTTTACATAACATTACAGCAGCTGCAGATCGAAAAGGAAGGGTCGTTTTTAATAACATTCAATTACAATATGATGTGTCGCAATTGTATACAATATATTTTTCCCACCAAAAAAGTGGAGTTACCCTTTAAGCTGGCCACACATGGGTCGGTTTTGTTGAACGAAAAAAAAAAAAAAAAAGGATTGGATTCCCCCATCCACACATTTGATGTGGATATGGGAATCCTCCCTGTGGTGTCATTTTGTACCGACAATGGGGGGAGAGTTGCACGCCATCAGAATACACAGATCAGCACTGCAGCCTGCACTGCAGCCTGCGCTGCCAATTCAATGGAAATTTACCGACAGGGCGGTCGAACAGAAGATGCTAGATCAACCACACAGATTGTTGAACAGGCTAAATTTGTATCCTTGTATGGCCCACTTTAAAAAAGGTAAAACATAGGATCATTCACTGACAAGTAACTTAGGTGTTAAGAGCCAATATTCCAAGTCTGGTGAAAAATACCTTAGAGATCCAAAATGGTGAAAAAAAAAATACATTTAAGTACATTCAAATTTCTACAGGCTTTTAAATATATATTTCAAATAGTGCTCCCTTACAAGTCACAGAAGTTTAGCTGGGGTAAATTTTGGAATAAGGTTATACAAATTCTTTTGGTTTGAATGTGCATCTGGAAAGAGGTGAGTGAGCATCACGGCATGAATCCATTCTAACATATGACAACTCAGCAGGCGGCACAGAACAGATGAATGTGCCATATGAAATGCGTTATCATTTGATGTATAAAAACATGCTATTATTTCCATAGCAACCTTGCCTCTGGCATCTCTTACAAAAGACTGGAAAATATAGGAGTTATTTTCAGGTTTCAGAATTATTGTAGGAGTTATGATTGTGAATCAATCTACAGAACATATCCTAAAAATGTATATAAATATCAGGGCAGGGCAACAACTACCCCAAAGCCAAAGTGTAGATGCACAAAAAACACATTCAGTAAACCCAGAGGTGCACCTCTCTCATTAGCCATAAAACCCACAATTTTTATTTATTTTTTAATCACAGAAATGAACAAGCAGTGGGTATTAATTTAGAAGTAGCATAGAAAAGAAAGCATAAATTAGTTCTGCAACGGATCGGATCATTTTTTGGATCAGCAAAAAAAAATTGCAGCTTCATTGTGCCCCAAATTGCAGCCTCGCCGTGCCCCAAATTGCAGCCTCGCCGTGCCCCAAATTGCAGCCTCGCCAGGGCGGAGGAAGTGAGGGCGGAGGAAGTGAGGGCGGCCAGCAGGGCCGGATTTGCTCTCCCTGCCGCCCCAAGGCCAGGTTCTGCAATGCACCCCCTCCCCACCAACCGAACCACCCCCCCTAAATCAACGAAGAATGGCAACCGGATGGCAGGGGCAGCACGGTTAGTTCAAATATTTAAGGTTTCTTTATTTTGTTTTATCACTTTTTTTATTTGTAGCTTGTCTTGTCTTATTTTTGCATAATTTTCTTATTTTTAATATTTTTCTTATTCTTTACTTTTTAATTACTTTTTTATTTTATTAATTTATTATTTCTTATAATATTTTTTTTTTTTTTAATAATTTATTTTTTTCACCTAACCTTATTGCTATGACACAGGAGAAAAAACAATTCCCTGTGTGATAGCAATTGGAGGTGACAGGTTCTCTTTATTGACCCTGTCACCTCCAAAACAGGAGTCCTAGCACTGTGCTATTACTCCTGTCACAGCTGAGATGGGAAGAGCACAGCTCACCCCTCTCACTGTGTACATCGGGGGGGAGGGACAGAAGACAGACTCGGCGGCCGGGGGGAGGACGGAGTCCCGAAGACAGAGCCAGCAGAGAGGTATGTGGGGGGGGGGGGGGGGTTTGGGAGGACGGACGGCAGCACATATTTTACAAGTGAAGTACGGCTGCTAGAAAGTAACTTACCGCCCATATGTTCCGGCCATTGAAACGATCTCCGCTCTGCTCGCACTCACACAGCCCAACCTCCTCCTAACCCCGCGCTGTGATAGACAGAACACATCCCAGCATTGGATCCGCATTCTGTCTATCACAAGCGCGGGGTTAGGAGGAGGCAGGGCTGTGCGAGCAGAGTGGAGACAATTTCAATGTGTTTTACCGCTCTGCTCGACCCCCCCCCCCCCCCACCACCACCTGCGCCACGGATCACGTGGTGTGCCGATCACGGATCAATGACGATCCGTTGCACCACTACAACAAACTGCAGCAAATTCAATGTTAGGACATTGTTATGGTTAACATTACAAAAAAAAAAAAAAAAAGAAGAGGCTTAAACCATTAGGCTCAGTTCACACTGCTGTTACTTGTCATGTGACTGGAGAGCGTATTTATACCCTGAGAATTTCCTACCTAATACATCTGAGCAGCCCATCGGACTATAATTACACATGTGAGCGTATACACAGTGGTAAATAACATACGCCTTCCTTCATGGCCACTAACCACCCAAACACAATGGTGGGGTGATATTACATCTTGATTGATGGAGGCTTCACTTCCCTCCTATTCCAAGACACAGGCTGGATGGGCGTGACACAGCCTGTGACTGGCAGAAATCCACCCACACCATGTACCGTATATACTCGAGTATAAGCCGAGATTTTCAGCCCTTTTCTTTGGGCTAAAAGTGCCCCCCTCGGTTTATACTTGAGTCAGTGTACCTGAAAATATTGAGAGGCTGCATGCGTCCATCGTTTCAATCTCGCGGTCTCCTCCTGGTCCCTTCCGTGATAGGCGGAACTGTGTCTGCTGAGAATCACCTATTACGAACGTTCTCACATCCTCACCCATCCCAGCAGACACTGTGTTCAGTCTTCCGCCAATCACGGACGCCTTTTCATCCTCAGACAAGAGGACGTCCGTGATTGGCGGAACACTGAACACAGTGTCTGCTGGGAAACTGAGGATGAGAGAACATTCGTGATAGGCGGAACTGTGTCTGCTTAGCAACGCCTTTCACGGAAGGGACCAGGAAGAGACCGCAAGTTTTAAACAATGAATGGACGCCCGCAGCCTCTCAATTTCAGGTACACTGACAACGGCACAGTGACGATGGGCACAGTGACGATGGGCACAGTAAGGAGGAAATGGGCAGAGTGAGGCTGGGCACAGTGACAATTGGCTTAGTGAGGTTGCAATGGGCACAGTGAGGCGTGCAAATTGGCATTGTTGACCCTCTTCCATTTACAGTAGCCGCTGCATTCTCACCCTCGGCTTATACTCGAGTCAGTAAATGTTCCCAGTTTTTTGTGGTAAAATTAGGTACTTCAGCTTATACGCGAGTATATACGGTAATTGCCAAAAAAATACAGATTTAATTTCAAATATATATTTGTATGACAACTTAAACCGATTGATAATTTATTTTTATTCTGTATCCCATGAGCATGTGACCAGTAACAGAACAGCTCCTCCTGCCACTGTTTCCCTGTAAACAGGCTGGGAAAAATATGGGTCAGGTGACAGCTGTATATCAATTAGGGAAAAGGGTATAGATTTTTTTTTATTATTAAAATTACAGTGCCATCATACACATACAGAAAGAGAAGAAATAATGTAAATTAAAATGTGCGTTTTATATCACTTAAAGTATAGAGTGACAGCCTGCAGGGCTAGATATTGCACCTGTGGCTCCTGGGTGCAAAACCCCCCCCAAAAAATGATCGAGCTTTGGAGAGTCATAGCTCAGCGACCTGGGGGGTAGGTAGCCGAAGTCCCACTCCACCACTTGTCAAAATTTGGGGCCCCTGGGACCTATGGTTCCAGAGATTAAGGCTCCTTGTGCAGCCTATCAGAAGCTACATACAGAGCGGCCAGTTTAAATACAAGCTGGCACCCTCTGATTGCAGCAGACTAAGAGGATGAGCTCACAGTGCCTCTCACTTCTTATCAGAAACACTGAGCTCAATGGAAAGCTTGGAGCTGTACAATAAAAATGCTGCAGTGGAGGCTCTCCTCTGACTGCAGTGTCATAGAAGGGGGCATGTGTCTAAAAGACAAATTCTCCCTCCCAGCCCAGCCCTCCCAACTACAAGGAAAACATGGGTTTATGGGTATAAGGTTTACCCATAATCCCATGTTTTTCTCACAGTTAAGAGGGAGAATGAGAATCGCCTTCTGCTGAAAAGGTACTGTTTTAATCAAGCTAAATCATATTTCTTTCTCGTACATCACGGGACACAGAGCGACATAGTCATTACTAATGGGTTATATAGATACCGTCAGGTGCTGGCACTGGCAACTTCCAAAACCGGAAGTACCCTCCCCTATATAAGCCCCTCCCATCCGGGAGCACCTCAGTTTTTTGCCAGTGTCTAAGGTGTTGGCCAAGAAGAAACATGTGTTTTTCACTGAGCTTGCGTACAGGTTCTTTTGGGCCTCAGTAAGCTATTCCGGATCCGACCAAAAAAGCTTCATAGCTAAACGGTCGGTACCCGGGCCTTGCAGAGAAGAGCAAGGTTTTGCCTGTAATGCTTCTCTTAGGAGAGCTGGACACTGGGATCCAGAGCTCTGGTCATACCCACGACCAAGATGTTTTCTGTGCAGGGTGCTATACAGGTCCAGGGGAGTGGAATCCTTGGGAACCCGGTCCCTGAAGGTTTGATTACAATGCCTGCCGTGATAGGTGAAGTTTGGGCTTTTGTGGACCAAACAAAGTCCTGCGGCGGGGAACAGGTAAGTGGGGGCCCCCAGGAACTTGGTTCTATTGGGGGACCCCCAAGCCTAATTTGTCTTTCTGTCTGTTACCTAATGGTATTCCCGCAAAATTCTGTGCATGCCTGTAACTACTAAAAAATGTAATAATTTTTAATGGTGGTCAAGAAAAAAAAAAAAATAATTTTTTATATATATATATTTAATATATTAGACTGCGGTACCTGTGTTTGTCCACTAGAGGCCGCTGTGGAATGTTTTCTTGTCATGTGGACTAGCTTCTTCTCAGCAGAGCAAAGTCCAGGCAGATGGTGAGTTCTCTTATAGGAAACTGCTTCCTCTGCCATGTTGCAGTGCTCGTCCATCCCCCGGCCTGCGGCAAAGAGGGGCCCTGGCTCCTGTCCCTTGTTACCATATTTGAAATTAGCGCCGAAGGCGCACGTGCCCGCGCGCGAGCACGCGCCTCTATATATAGAGGTGAGCCGGGAAAGGGGGCGGAGCCTGGGGGATGACGCTCTGTGCGCGCCGCAGCGCTTCTGCGCATGTGCGGCCACCCAGCAGTTTGAAAAAACCACAATATTGTAGTGAGCTGGCTATGAAGTACAGAGACAGAGCTGGCAACATTTAAAGGCATACAGCAAGCGGTTGATACAGGCATCCCCTAGAAAGGCACATTAGTAGACACCAACTGTGATATAGCAGCAATTGTGCTAGACTATTCTCAGTAAAAGTGGTGTATTACGGCTGGAATACCTCAGCTTTAGGCTTAGGAATATGCCGTCCAGAAGCTCCGGAACTGAATCTTCCAGGAAGCGAAGGGGGTCTCATCGGGCTCGGAGGATCTTGGGCATACTCCTGCTGCACCAGTCTCCCCTGAAGTTCAGAGGTAAGTGACCGTAGAGACCCCGCAGGGGTACTTGGTACTGTGGCTGTCCTCAGTCACCTGCTCCTGTGTATGTAACAGAGGAGGTTTTTTCCTCAGCTCTGGGAGGATTAGAGAGAGATTGTCAACATTTATCGCTGCCTCCCTGTCAGGGAAAGCACGCCCGATCTCCGTCTCCTCCTTCAGAGTGCCTGTTAGCAGAGCAACAGTCCCATACAGGGATCGACCTGCCTGAAGGGGATCAGGATAAGGTTGATTCTGTTATAGAGGAATCAACAGTGGGGGAACCTTTTCTCAGCATCTCAAGCTGAAAGATTATGGGTTCAGTCTCTGACTAACATGGTCCGATCAGCATTTAAAAATGCACCTTGCGGAACCATCAACCACTACTGTATCCTCGTTGGGGTCGCTAGAAGCCCCCAGACTGTTTGTTCTTTTCCACTTCACCCTTTACTGAAAGGGCTCATTTACCAGGATTGGGAACGTCTTGAGAAAATATTTATTCCCCCAAGAGATTTCCGGTGGTCTATCCCATGGAGGATAAGTTCATCAAAAAAAAAAAAAAAAAATGGAAGGTCCCTACAATGGACGCAGCCATCTCTTGTATGTATAAATCACTGACATGTCCAGTGGATAATGTCCAAATGTTCAAGAACCCAATAGATAAAAGATTGGAGTCCTTATGAAAATCTGCTTGGTGATACAACCAGCAGTAGCAGCTATTGGGGTCTGCTAAGCAGTGAAGGATCAGTTGAAACAGGTCTTGAGGGACTTGACAGATCAGCAGGCTTTGCCCTAGCTGATCTACTTAGAGCCTTAGGCTTTGCGGTTGACGCCATAGAGGATTCAGTCCATCAGGCCTCCCGCCTTACGCTGTCTATAGACATATGCGTAGGCTCCTATGGCTCAAAAACTGGTCTGCTGAAGCTCCCTGTAAAGAATGGCTGGTTAGCGTCCCATTTCATGGTGAACGCTTATTCAGGGAAAACCTGGACAAATATATCCAGAAAATTTCCAGCGGTAAAAATACGCTCTTGCCGGTTAAAAGCAGAGTTAGAGGTCCCTCTTTAAGAGGCCTGCTTCTCCAGTCCCTGGGGCATCGGCTGTGTAACAGTTCCGACGGCCTCCTTGGTCAAATCCCGGGGGTAAAAAACAGGGACAGTAGCAGGGTAATGAGAAACCCTGGGTCAGGGGAGGTACAAAACCTCCCCCAAAGTTAAATTCATGAAGCCCCCACTCAGTCGGGTGGGGGGAGGACTCCAGTTGTTCGCAAGAGACCTGGCGGGACACGATCAAGACAGATAGGTGCTCTCCGCAGTAGGTTTGGGATACAGTTTGGAGTTAAAAGACTCTCCTCCTTCCCATTTTTGAGGTCAGACGTGCCAAGGGATCCCCGGAAGAGAGAGTCCCTCCTGTTGGCACTAGAACAACTATTGCTCCAAGGAGTAATTATGGAGGTTCCCCTGGAAGAATGAGGGTTCAGGTTTTACTCAAACCTCTTTACAGTCCCGAAGCAAACGCGGACGGGAGGCCCATATTAATTCTAAAAGGGCTATACAAATTCCTGTATATCAGGACTTTCCGATGGAGTCGATCCGATCGGTGGCCACTGCCCTACAAGGGGAGGATTGGTTAGCCACGATCGACATCAAAGATGCTTATTTGCACATTCCCATCTTTCCAGTCCACCAAAAATTTCTACGCTTTGCAGTAGAAGGGCGCCATTTTCAGTTCAGAGCCTTACCCTTCGGTTTGGCCACAGCACCACAAGTGTTTACAAAAATTCTGGCCCTTTATTGGCCAATCTAAGAACACAAGGTGTAATGATAATGGCATATCTGGATGACTTGTTGCTGATAGACCACTCAGTGAAAAAACTAGACGTGGTCGTTCACAAGACGATCAAGTATCTGGAATCTCACGGTTGGATTATCAACCGAGACAAGTCAGCCCTAAAAACCAGTCAAAAGTCTGGAATACTTGGGGCTAAGGTTGGATTCAGGCCAGAGAAAAATATTCTTGCCTCGAGGAAAGGTGTTGTCTTTGAAAGATTTGATCCACTTAGTGGGTACAAAAAAGACAGCCGTCCATACGCCTGTATATGAGGCTGCTGGGAAAAATGGTGGCATCATTCGAAGCAGTACCCTACGGTCAATTCCATTCAAGGAATTTGCAAGGGGCCATACTGTCAGCCTGGAACAAAAAAGTTCAGGCCTAGACTTACAATGTCCTTGTCCCCTTCCGTTCGCAAGAGCCTCCGTTGGTGGTTGGTTCCCCAGAATCTGGAAAAAAGGAAATCCTTCAGTCCGATTTCTTGGAAGGTGGTCACTACAGATGCCAGCCTTATAGGCTGGGGAGCAGTACTGGAGCAATAGTCTCTCCAGGGCAGATGGTCGGATGCAGAAAAGGCACTGCCCATCAATCTCTTAGAGATACGAGCAGCCCGGTATGCCCTAGTAGCATGGACATCCAAACTCCAAGGGTCCCCTGTCAGAATGCAATCAGACAATGCCACAGCAGTGGCATATATCAATCATCAGGGGGGCACCAGGAGTCGTGCAGCCCAGAGGGAAGTAAATTACATCCTGAAATGGGCAGAAAAAATATGTCCCAGCCATATCTGCGGTATTCATTCCAGGAGTGGAGAATTGGAAGGCGGACTTTCTAAGTCGCCAGCAATTAGGCCCAGAGGAAGGGTCCCTTCACCCCGAGGTTTTCTGGACAATATGTCAGCGGTGGGGAACATCGGATGTAGATCTTCTAGCATCCAGATTCAACGCAAAGGGGGACAGGTTTGTCTCTCGGACAAGGGATCCCCTAGCTTGCGGCTCGGATGCCCTAGTGTTCCCTTGGGATCAGTTCAAGCTGATATATGCATTCACACCGCCACAATGGTTACCTCGATTACTCCGCAGAATCAGGGTAGAAAAGAAACCGGTGATTCCGGTGGCTCCAGCGTGGCCCCGAAGAGCGTGGTACGCGAAGATTGTAAAATTTCAGTGGGGAGTCCTTGGACTCTCCCACGTTGTCCGGCTTTCGCAAGGACCGATATACCACCCTTCCTTACCAGCCCTAGGTTTGACGGCCTGGCTATTGAAGCCCACATTCTAAAAAAGAGAGGGCTCTCTAATGCTGTGGTATCTACCATGATCAATGCCAGGAAGCCGGTATCCAGGCAGATCTACTATAGAATCTGGAAGGCGTACATCGCGTGGTGTGAGGCCAAGAAATGGCATCCACATAAGTACGTAATAGGTAGGATTCTGGACTTCCTACAGTGGGCTGTAGATAGGAAGCTTGCCTTGAGTACTATCAAGGGTCAGATTTCGGCCTTGTCAATATTTTTTCAAAGGCCCTTGGCTTCGCATTCACTAGTCAAAGCCTTTATACAAGGAGTGATGCGTATTAGTCCTCCGGTTAATATTCCCATATGTCCATGGGATCTAAACTTGGTTCTGTCGGTTCTACAGAAACAACCATTTGAACCATTACAGCATATTTCCTTGGTGCTTCTCACCAGGAAATTGATTTTTCTAGTAGCCATTTGTTCGGCTAAAAGAGTATCGGAATTAGCAGCTATGTCCTGTAAGGAGCCATATCTGGTTATCCATAAGGACAGAGTAGTGTTACGTCCTCATCCAGCCTTTCTTCCTAAGGTGGTATCGAGGTTTCATTTGAACCAAGATGTGGTTCTTCCTTCTTTTTTCCCCAAACCTACTTCGGTAGAGGAAAAGTTATTGCATTCTTTGGATGTAGTAAGAGCAGTTAAAGCTTATCTAAAAGCCACTGCTCAAATTCGCAGAACGGATACTTTGTTTATTCTGCCGGAAGGCCCCAGAAAGGGTCAGGCAGCGTCAAAATCTACTTTAGCCAAGTGGATTCGACAGGTCATTATGCAAGCTTATGGCTTGAGAAGGAGACCGCCTCCGTTCAAAGTTAGAGCGCACTCCACGAGAGCAGTTGGAACTTCATGGGCAGTGCATCACCAGGCCTCCCTGGCTCAAATCTGTAAGGCCGCAACGTGGTCTTCAGTACACACGTTTACTAGGTTCTACCAGGTGGACGTTAGAAGTCAGGAGGATGTCGCCTTTGGGCGCAGTGTGTTGCAGGCCGCAAAAGATCCTCATGTCTGATAGCGCTCAGCTTATATATGGTGTATCCCCCCCCTCATTGGGCATTGCTTTAGGACATCCCATTAGTAATGACTATGTCGCTCTGTGTCCCGTGATGTACGAGAAAGAAAATAGGATTTTTATAACAGCTTACCTATAAAATCCTTTTCTTGGGAGTACATCACGGGACACAGAGCTCCCGCCCCTCTTTGGGGACACTTATTGCTTTGCTACAAAACTGAGGTGCTCCCGGATGGGAGGGGCTTATATAGGGGAGGGTACTTCCGGTTTTGGAAGTTGCCAGTGCCAGCACCTGACGGTATCTATATAACCCATTAGTAATGACTATGTCGCTCTGTGTCCCGTGATGTACTCCCAAGAAAAGGATTTTACAGGTAAGCTGTTATAAAAATCCTATTATTATGCTATATGTTCGAACATAATCATTTATTATTCATTTACTGTGAAATTACTGGTTTGAAGTGAACTTCAGTCTTCAGTAATTTGTCCATCAAGCCAGCTGCTTGAGTACAGATTTAAAAAATATGGCAAATGGTAAATTACCTTAAAAACAATATACAATAATCATTTATATATTAATGTAATTAACCCCTTGCCACCCAGGTTAATTCTGACAGTTCTCTCCTGCTAAAAAATTACTGAGAACCCCCAAACATACACATTAATATATATATATATATATATATATATATATATATATATATATTATTTTTTTTAAGCAGACACCCAAAAGAATTAAAATGATGGTCGGAAATTTTTATGTTACACAGTATTTGTGCAGCAACTTTTTAAAGGCACTTTTCTGGAAAGGAACTGTTCCTGATTTTTTGGGGATTTTTCATATTAATGAAAGATGAGGTTACGCCGAGTAAATAGATACCCACTATGTCACGCTATAAAATTGCGCACACTTGTGGAATGGCGCCAAACTTTGGTGCTTAAAAATCTCCATAGGCGACGCTATAATTTTTTTTTACAGGTTACACGTTTAGAGTTACGGAGTTAGTCTAGTGATAGAATTTTTGCTCTCGCTTCAACGATCGCGGCGTACGTAACCTATGCGCATCTGGCTCTGATACTAGCCAATTCCCTTTACCAGCCACTGACCTTACCGCATGTCCCTGGTCTAAACATCCCAGGAAAGTTATAAGCCCCATGTCACTTTAGACCTCATTGGCAGCGGCTCTAGAGAAAAAAAAGGCACCATTTCATCTTTATATAGCCAACTTATGACAAATGATCAAGATATCTCAGATAGTTCAGGTAGAAGAGGATGTGAGATAGACCTGGGAGTTATATCATGTGACGATTGGCAAATTATCTTGGAGAGGTCCCCTCTGTATCCTTATCTGCACAATTATATACAGGTCATACATGACTCCAGTAAAGTTATTTAAGTGGGGCAGGAGAGATACCTCGGAATGCCATGGTGTCAACAAATCACCAGCTGAAGTACTCCACATATTGTGGAAGTGCCCCAAACTGGTCAGATAATGGCTAGAGGTGGTAACCACAATTAACGGAACTTACCATACTCCTATTGATCTAGATCCCAAGACCTGTTTATTGGGTTCTCTTAATGAGGAGCCATTTGCAACTAAGACCCTAATGCCAATTAGAAGATTGTTTATAGCCCACAAGTTAATTGCTATAAAATGGTTGTACCTTTGTATGCCTTCATTTGAGGAATTGCGTTTCCAGGTAAACGACACCCTTGATGAAACAACAGATCTATCGCAATAGCAGCATACCAAATAAATTACAGTGGGGTGAACAAGTATTTGATACACTGATGATTTTGCAATTTTTCCTACTTACAAAGCATGTAGAGATGTGTCATTTTTATCATAGGTACTCTTCAACTGTGAGAGACGGAATCTAAAACAAAAATCCAGAAAATCACATTGTATGATTTCTAAGTAATTAATTAGCATTTTATTGCACGACATGCATTTGATACATCAGAAAAGCAGAACTTAATATTTGGTACAGAAACCTGTTTGCAATTACAGAGATCATACGTTTCCTGTATTTCTTGACCAGGTTTGCACACACTGCAGCAGGGATTTTGGCCCACTCCTCCACATCCTTCAGGTTTCAGGGCTGTCGCTGGGCAATACGGACTTTCAGCTCCCTCCAAAGATTTTCCATTGGGTTCAGGTTTGGAGACCAGCTAGGCCACTCCAGGATCTTAAGATGCTTCTTACGGAGCCACTCCTTAGTTGCCCTGGCTGTGTGTTTCGGCTCGATGTCATGCTGGAAGACCCAGCCATGACCCATTTTTTAATGCCCTTACTGAGGGAAGGAGGTTGTTGGCCACCATTATTTTCCAGCACTGCCTTAATCGTCTTGGTCATGGAGTTCACCAGAGCTTCACAGGTTGCCACTGGAGTCCTCTTTCACTCCTCCATGATGACATCACGGAGCTGGTGGATGTTAGAGACCTTGCGCTCCTCCACCTTCCGTTTGAGGAAGCCCCACAGATGTTCAATAGGGTTTAGGTCTGGAGACATGCTTGGCCAGTCCATCACCTTTACCCTCAGCTTCTTAGCAAGGCAGTGGTCATCTTGGAGGTGTGTTTGGGGTTATGATGTTGGAATAGTAGCCTGTGGCATAGTCTCCGAAGGGAGGGGATCATGCTCTGCTTCAGTATGTCACAGTACAGGTTGGCATACATGGTTCCCTCAATGAACTGTAGCTCCCCAGTGTAGGCAACACTCATGCAGCCCCGGACCGTGACACCACCACCACAATGCTTGACTGTAGGCAAGACACACTTGTCTTTGTACTCCTCACCTGGTTGCCACCACACACGCTTGACACCATCTAAACCAAATATATTTATCTTGGTCTCATCAGACCACAGGACATGGTTCCAGTAATCCACGTCCTTAGTCTGCTTGTCTTCAGCAAACTACAGGCTTTCTTGTGCACCATCTTTATAACAGTGGGGACACAGAACAGTGAAGCGAAGAATGGACAGAAACTACAAAAAAAAAAACTTTAGGCAGACAGAGGACACTTCCGTAAACATGGGTGAGGTAAAGTAGAATTGGCACAGAAGAACGGGAAGGAGATCAGAACGTCAAGAGAACAAAAGGCAGCGAAGAATGGACACAGTGGGGGGGGGGGGGGGGGCGTGGCCTGGAGCTTCATGGCGTAGGTTGTGCAGAGTGAGAGCTCCGTCTGAGTTTTCATCCTTTTACCTCATCCTCCAGGGAAATTCCTCCAGTTTTTCAGCTAGCTGCAGCCTGCTCTGCCCTGCATACTGCTGTCCTTATGTCACCGCCAAAGCGGACGTCTGAAGCCATTGCTAAGCTGGCTAAGTTCCGCCATGAGGGACAGGACGCTGAGGAGAAAGATGGCGCCGACCCGGCCCAGGCCGCGAAGGAATGCTCCTCCAACGACACTGCTAGAATCCTCAAGGCCGTCTCCCTGTGCCAGACCACCTTGACATCAAAGATTGAGAAAGTTAAGATCGATATTTCCCTCATCCGGCAAGACATCCAGAAGCTGCGAGATAGGGCCTCAGAAACCGAACGCCGGGTAAGCCACGTGGAAGCGGACATTGCCCCACTACAGATCTCCACAGAGCAGCTCCAGCACCAGCTCAGCGCCATTCTCCATAAGCAGGACGATATGCAGAACAGGCTCAGGAGATGTAATCTACGCTTCGTGGGCCTCCCCGAGAGATCCGAGGGCTCTGATCCCCCTACTTACCTGGAAAATCTCCTTGTTAAGACATTTGGCAGAGAGGCCTTCTCCACCACATTTGTAATTGAGCATGCTCATCGTCTGGCCGGACGCCACCCTCCTGCTGGTGCGCCCCTGCGAACTTTCATCGCCAAGCTCAACTACAGAGATCGGGACACCATGCTACGCCTCACCCGCGAACGTGGAAACATACGGGTTGGTAATGTTTCAGTGGCGGTGTTCCCGGATTTCTCCGCCGAAGTAGCGAGCACAATTCACGGAGGCCAAGCGACAGCTCCGCATCCACCACCTCCCGTATGCCATGTTGTTCCCAGCCAGGCTTCTTGTGGTCAGAGATGGTAAAGGCCACTTTTTTGAGGACCCTGCTGCCGTCCTGTCTTGGCTGGAGCGACCTGAGGCGGCTGGCCCTGCTCCTCACCTCCTCCATTCAGCGGCTTCTCGTCGCCCCCCTGCTGGGCCTTGTGGACTGCGGACCGGGACTTCTCCTGAACTGTGAGTGTGCCTTCCTTACCCGACTTCCACTCGCTCTCCTTCTCCCCCACTCCCCTGCCCGTGAAGGCCCCTGGCGGCACTTGATCCTTGCTAACATGGTCCCCGGTCTGCTGCCCGCTACCTTGCCCTCCCTCTGCCCCTTGCACTATGGAATTTCCCTGCTCTGCCACCCTCCTGATATTCTCAGACACCCCAGAGATACTCACTCGAACTACTTGCACACCCTACATCCCACCGTACCGTGTGCTCTCTGCAGTTTCCCTTCTTTGTCGCCCCCGTAACCAGCCATGGTCACCCCCGGAACTGGGCTCCCCCCTGTTGCCCTGATGACCTGGCATTTGCTCTCAGCTACTACAATTTTGTTAACCTGGCCAGCTGTCGCTACCACGGCTGTGGAGAGTGACTGTTTGTTACTAATGCCATTCTGGTCCCGAGATGGCACCGTTTTGCTAGTTAATATGTTCTCTATGCAATGTTATACGCACCTGACCTACCATGTACTGTGTTTATTCAAAGTGTGCTACATGCTCTGAGCTCCTATATGCCTCCTACAAAATGCTGCCTACTATGCACTGACAGGGGTACTATTCTGTGTGGGTGGCCACGCCGCCTATGCAACCCTGACGGTTGCCCTGCACAGACCCCCCACATTTGTATGCCATGCTTCCGCGTGGTTGTGGCCTGAGGTTTGTTACAGTGTTTACTATGCTTGGGGCCTTCGCTGCCAGATCTGACTGCACCCCTCGACCTGCTAAATTTCCGTATGGCTACACTTAAAGTAACTACCTGGAATGTCCGGGGACTATGCGCCAGGCCTAAGCGAGTAGCTGTCCTTACGCATCTAAAATGCATGCTTGCGGATATCTCTGTTCTACTAGAGATGCACCTCACGGGCCAGGCCCAAATGGCATTGAAAAAACCCTGGGTGGGCTGGCTCTACAGTGCTCCCTATACCTCTTATTCCTGTGGTGTGGCCAAAACTGTGCAGAACGCTACTAGATTATAACAACCTTAATATCGAACCTTTATTTAATTTCCTGAAGGACAAAACCCAAGTGTGGTCCCGACTCCCCCTGGGGGTTATGGGACGTGTAAATCTGGTTAAGATGATCCTCCTCCCCAAGCTGATCTATCTGTTCTGGCATGCCCCCCTCTATATCCCCCCTAGAATCTTTAAGTCCATGGAAGCCATTCTCAAAACGTTTGTATGGGGTGCATCCCGTCAAACTTTCATGGCGTACTTTGAAGTGCCCCGTCCATCTGGGGGGGGCACTGCCCTGCCAGACCTCACCCTATACTACGTCGCCTCTCAGTTGTCGCACTTTTATTATTTCAGATAGACAGAGATCGCTACGCAACTCTAGTGTGTTCTCCGAGCGTCGGTCAGGTCACACATCCGTTCCAAGTCCTCCTGCGCGGCACTCACGGACCCCCGGGCGCTAAAAACACCATGCTGACCCACCACTGTAAGGTATGGCAACGAGCTGTTGCCATTACTGAGGCCCCCGCACTTAACACCCCTCTGGGACAACTCCATTCTCCCCGAATTGCGTACCGTCCCAGACCAAACCCAATGGATAGTATTTGGTATTCTCTTTCTCACCCAGGTCCTTGACAACGGGACAATTAGATCATTTCAAGCTCTCAAGGATGAATTTAGTCCAGGGCTTGACAAATTTGCTTGGAATCTAGGAGCCAGCTAAAAAAGTTAGGAGCCAGGTTTTTTTTAACGACCAATGCGTGCCAAAACGAACGCATACGTGAGTAGCACCCGCATATGAAAGCGGTGTTTAAACCACACATGTGAGGTATCGCCGCGATCGGTAGAGTGAGAGCAATAATTCTAGCCCTAGACATCCTCTAACTCAAAACATGCAACCTGTAGAATTTTTTAAATGTCGCCTATGGAGATTTTAAAGGGTAAAAGTTTGTCGCCATTCCACAAACGGACGCTATTTTGAAGCGTGACATGTTGGGTATCAAATTTACTCGGCGTAACATTTATCTTTCACAATATAAAAAAATAATTTGGCTAACTTTACTGTTGTCTTATTTTTTAATTTAAAAAAGTGTATTTTTTTCCTCAAAAAAGTACGCTTGTAAGACCGCTGCGCAAATACGGTGTGACAGAAAGTATTGCAACAACCGCCATTTTATTCTCTAGGGTGTTAGAATAAAATATATATATATATATATATAATATGTTTGGGGGTTAACTTCCAAGTAAAGGGAAGGAGATGGGCGGGCAGTGAAACAGGCAGGCATTGCTGGTTGTCATACCAATGGCCACCACAAGATGGCGCTGATTACAGAATGAAGCCTAGGCCTGCAGAGGGCCGCAAAGCCGCGGCCTAAATTACCTAACGGCGCAGCCCGACGAGATCACGCGATCGCGCGGGGGGGGGGGGGGGCGCACGGAGATACAGGTAACCTCAGCTGTGCTGCCCCAGGTCGCCAATTCTAGTCGCATTGGCAACCTGGCGCCTGGGGATTGTGGAGCTCTGACTTAGTCTCCCCAATCACATGCTGTTTCGCTATCTCCAGCTCCGCCACGCCCTCGCTTCTCAATTTGGGGAACACATCCCTAGATTTGAACCACTGCCTCTTGTGGCCGTGATCCTTGGCCGTGACCCCAAAGGGATGATTTCTTTATTCTACAGCCAACCACTTCACTGGCGTACCGGCTCAAATCTAAGCGGGAGTTGGACCTCGGGGCTGTGGAGGACGGGGATTGGGAAGATGCACTGGCCACTTCCAAGCTAGCTTCCCCCAAATTGTCGGACAGACTCACTCACCTATACATACTACACAGGTCCTATCTCACCCCTGCCTGCTTGTCTAAATTTAAACCTCTTACAGTTCGGCCTGCCCCAAATGTGGTGACTCGCTGGGCACGTTCTATCATCTGCTATGGTCGTGCCCCAAACTCCAGGAATACTGGTCCCAGGTGGTGAAGTTCCTTCACGACCGCATGGGCTCCCCACTCTCTCTCTGCCCCCGACAATGTCTCCTTGGTATCCTCCCTTTGCCAGAAGAGGAAAAATACCTCATCATTTTCCTATGGTTAACGCCATTTCTGGCCAGGCTGCAGGTCGCCCGCACTTGGATCAGGCCAGCACCCCCCACCATGCAACAGTGGAGGGGGGCGGTTAATGCCACCCTTCCCTACAAAAAAGTGCTCTATAAACACAGGGGCTGCCCGACTAAGTTCAATAAGATCTGGGACAGGTGGGTGGAGGACTCGTCTACTTGCACAGAGCAGGACTAATCCTTAACTGTTCCCCTAATCCCTCTCTAGTCCCAATTTATTATTGCGGCCCGCTTCCTACCGCCACGACCCTCTGGCCGAGTTGCGATGCAGTGACACCAATCTGGGCCACCCCGATGCTTTCCGTGCCCGGGCCCTCAGCTGGAACCGGATGATTAGCTCAGCATGTATGTGTCATTTAATGCGGTAGTAATGTCAGATGTGATATCCTTGTATTTGGTGCATGTTGCACCCCATATTCGACTATGTACCTTTTTCTACTATGCTCAATAAACGATTTTCTGATAAAAAAAGGAAAAAAAAAAGAATGGACACAGTGAAGGGGCGCAATAATAAATAAGATAAAGATAATAGGGTGGGGTAATAAAAGGGGTCACAAAGGCACAATTAAACACCGTAGATGACCAGAGAGAGGGAATGAAATAGTGAGGAGAGCAGAGAGCTAGCTGAAGGTTTAACACTGAATGTTTTTAAAGGTTCTTCCATATAGCAAACAGTAAATTACCCTTTCTAATTATGGTATTTATACATCCACAGCAAGAATTACACTGCATAAAATGTATCCAATTGATGCATACATGCCGTAAACAAAAATATATACATATGGCGATATAAAAAAAATTTAAGTATACAGAATTTACTCTTCAGGAACGGGGTGCCTCAAATTCCTATAACTGGCAGGTGCAGCACATGCATGGTATATTGCCTCTAAGCATAGAACATTTTTAACTGCATGGCCTCCATGGTGACAGCTGATCTCCAGATTTATAAACTCTGTTTAACCAGACGTGTGAGAAGAGAAACACTGACACAGAGGGGATCCTGATGACTGATGTTTGAGGCTGACTGGCAAATCATGAATCCTCTTGTTAGAGATACATCCATCAAAGTGACAGAGTGCCAAATCTAGAGGACCGCATTTCCCAGGTACTAAACTGTGATTAAATGTTTTATAGTCACAGGCTTGGCTAACAGATTTAACAATAGAAGTACATTTTGATATACAAAATGTATCTTTAAAAAATTGCACAACAGTATCATTGTTCAATAGCCAACCCCCCCAAAAAAACTGAAAATTGTCATATGTACAGTAAATTTTCCATTCCCGGTGAGCGTCACGGCAGCACACACACAGGTAGTCTCCTCTACTCCATAGGATCTTAACTATAAATTTGTACCCCTCCCCAGACAGTGTTTTTAACTCTGCTAGTCCATCTAACAAATTGAAACTTAACTCCAGTTTTTCTTTACCTTTTAAATAAAAAAAAACATTATAAGCCAGGGTGGGAAAGCTAATATTTGAATCCGTAGATGTGATAGAAATAAGTGCTCTCCAACCAAGAGCAACATTCGTAAAATAAGCTATTTTAACACAACGATGCGTTAAAAAGGTATTGGCCTGAGTACCAAGAAGCTGCCCTACAAATAATCTCTGGAGACACACGACCCACTGCCGCTCAGGAAGCTGCCATACCATTAGTGGAATGAGTCGTTACTCTATCCAGAACTGGCACAACCTTTGAAAAACTGTAGGCCATGGAGATTTTCTTGACGAGCAAGGATGTGATCACCTAACTGGAAGCTTTTTTTCCCCCCTTTTACTTGTACACAAATAGATGATCAGATGTTCTTAACCGCTTGCCGACCACTGCACGAACATTAACGTCGGCAGAATGGCACGGCTGCGCAAAGGGACGTACCTGTAGGTCCCTTTGAATTTGTCGCCATGCGGGCGCACCCCCTGCCATGAGCTCCGTGACCGTGCCCGTGGACTCAACGTCAATCGGTGTCCCGCGATCGTGTCATGGAGCTGCAGAACAGGGAGATGCCTGTGTAAGCAAGGCATTTCCCTGTTCTGCATTGTGACAGGACACTGATCTACTGCTCCCTGCCATCGGGAGCAGTGATCACTGTCGTGTCACTGGTAGCCCAGCCCCCACACAGTTCGAATAATTCCCTAGGACACACTTAACCCCTTGATCTGCTGGTTAACCCCTTCCCTGCCAGTGTCATTTACACAGTAATCAGTGCATTTTTATAGCACTGATCGCTGTATAAATGACAATGGTCCCAAAATAGCATCAAAATTGTCCGCCATAATGTTGCAGTCATGATACAAATCGCAGATCGCCGCCATTTCAAATAATGAAAAAAAAAGACATAAAACTATCCCCTATTTTGTAGATGCTATAACTTTTGCGCTAACCAATCAATGAACGCTTATTGCAATTTTTTAAACAAAAATATGTAGAAGAATACACATCGGCCTAAACTGAGGGGAAATTTTAAAATATAATTTAGTTTTTTACCGCAGAGGTAATCAAATAGCACCAAAAGAAAGCTCTATTTGTGGAAAAAAAAAAAAAAACACAGACGTCAATTTTGTTTGGAGCCACGTCACATGACCGCACAATTGTCAGTTAAAGCGACGCAGTGCCGAATCGCAAAAAATGGCCCAGTCATTGGGCAGCCAAATCCTCTGGGGCTGAAGTGGTTAAGGAAGCTGTAGCTCTAAAAAGGTATGCCTGAAGAGATCGTCCCACATCCAAACTGCTTACTTGCTCAGAGTCTGATGACAGTAGGGTAGGCTATGTCCTGCTTCAAATTAAAGTCTCAAATCGCCTTGGGTATGAATGTTAACATTGGAAACCCTCACTGCCACAAGAAAAGCAGTCTTTAGCATAAGATTCCAAACAGACATCCCTGCTTCTTGTGAAAAAGTGTCCAAGATTTGTGCAAGATAACCACTTTGGGAAAAAGGAGCTTTCTAGGTGGTCTCGATACTGCTTTGAATTGGACAACCAACTCAGATGCCCATCTGGTTCTTGAGAAAGCCAAAAAAGCCAAAATGTGTCCTTTTAAAATACTAACACCCACACCCATATCAAGACCATGCCAAAGGAACTCTAGCACACGGTGCACTGGAGGGTTTAATGATGAAAAACCATAATCATGTGACCAGACCGAAAAGTATATACATCTTTCCTACACAGGTTAGACATCACAGGTGTTAAGAGCAGGCAGGAGGTGATGTCACCAACTAGAGTAGCACTTTGTGCTCCTTTAACCGATGCAGTGATTTTGCGTTCACGTTTTTTATTTAACTACTAGAATTTAGCAGTATGTCCACAGCTGGGAATGTGAATGAGAATGGTAAAGCGCTAACCCTGTACTTAAAGTGGAGTTCCACCCATTTTTTTATGTTTGTCTGTGCAGCATGCCCTTAGCGCATAGTTTTCACAAATGGGCAATATTTTTTTGGGATGGTAAATACCTTTTTTTCCATTTTTCAGCCCAACTTCCTGGTCTTAATAGCCTAGGCGATTACATCCCAGGGCAATTCGCAAGGGTTCCTGGGATATCAGCATCATGTATCCCATGACTCCTTACGAATCGCCTCCTACCGAAATCTTGCGTGTTTTGTGTGACACTGTCATATTATAACTGTGTGGAGAGAGAGAGAGAGAGAGAGAGAGAGAGAGAGAGAGAGAGAGAGAGAGAGAGAGAGAGAGAGAGAGAGAGAGAGAGAGAGAGAGAGAGAGAGAGAGAGAGAGAGAGAGAGAGAGAGAGAGAGAGGGTTTCAGAAGTCATCAGCGATGTGTGGGTGGGCGGGACACAGCAGCCATCACACACCAGCCAATGGGATGGGGTCAGGGCGGGCCGATACGTGTATGCGGCTCCTCCCCTTTTCTAAAGAAGCCAAATAATTGGCTGGTGTGCGATAGCTGATGACTTCTGAAAGTTCCTCTCTGTGTGGGTGGGTGGGACAGAGCAGCTATCGCACACCAGCCAATTATTTGGCTTCTTTAGAAAAGGGGAGGAGCCTCACATGTAGCGGCCCGCCCTGACCCCATCCTATTGGCTGGTGTGCGATAGCTGCTCTGTCCCGCCGACCCATACATCGCTGATGACTTCTGAAAGCTCCTCTCTCTCTCCCTGCACACAGTTATAATATAAGCAGGGCTTTTTTTCAGCCGGAACGAAACCTGAGACAGCTGTTGAGACGCTGAGGTTGTTCTGCAGTTGTCAGAGCTGGGGTTGATGAAGATGGGGAGGGGGGTGTATTTAGATTGGGCACAGTGAGAGCTGTGGGGGGAGATATGGATTAAGGGGAGCTGTAGATAAGGGTGCAGAGGTGACATGTGGAGGGGCAGAGCGATAGTCTGTGGATGGGTTGTGCAGAGCAGAGGTGAGATACTCAGTGGATGGGGGGTGCAGAGGTGATATAGTCTGCTGAGGGGATGTGCAGAGCAGAGGTGATGGGGGGGTTCAGAGGTGAAATTTGGAGGGGCAGAGAGAGACAGACAATCTGTGGACGGGGGTACAGAGGTGACAGGTTAGTGAGTGAGCTGTGGAAGGGGAGGAGAGAAGGCGAGTTGAGGATGGAAATGCTAATTTTTTTTATGCACAATGTGTGATACACACTCCTCAGCACTGCACAATATTTACTGCTGTGTGTTATGTACACCCGAGTCCAGTACTCTGTGTGTTACACCTCCCTGAACCTTGAATTGTGTGCGAAACTCAGTTCTGACCCTTTATTTGGCATGACTTTACTTCTCTTTCTCAAAGAATGGCGAGATTGGGGGTGGGGTTTGGGGGGTCGAAAAGGGGGTGGGGTTGGGGGTGGAGAGTTGACTGGGGAGGGTGGGTTCCTGCACCTATTCTCTGAGAAAAAAAGCTCTGAATATAAGACAGTGTCACACAAAACACCAGCTTCCAGCACCAATATATGCTCAGTCTTATAATATAACTGTGCAGGGAGAGAGAGAGAGAGGAGCTTTCAGAAGTCATGAGCGATGTGTGGGTGGGCGGGACAGAGCAGCCATCGCACACCAGCCAATTATTAGGCTTAAGAAAAGGGGCGGAGCCGCATACACGTAGCGGCCCGCCCTGACCCCATCCTATTGGCTGACGTTCGATAGCTGCTCTGTCCCGCCCACCCACACATCGCCGATGACTTCCGAAAGCTCCTCTCTCTCTCCCTGCAGTTATATTATAAGACCTTCTCGTCCCTCACCTTCGACCCTAACCCCTCTTTTGTTGCTGAGATTTTTTTTTTAAAAGCTGCACAGAAAAAAAGTGTCTGTCTATACACACACACACACACACACAGAACAAGATAAATATAGAACAAAACATATATATATTTCTTGAATAATATTTCTTCTACATGCAGTATATTTACTGGTTCCTGGAGGGAGGAGAGGTTTGCATAGATAAGGACAACTTCCGCTGACACTGCCGTTGCTATGGAAACCTGACTTGAAACCTATTACACTGCTTGTGCAGCACTGAGCATGTGTGAGATTTGCAAGTCTGAAATCCAGGAAGACATACAGTCTGGCTTCAGATGCCCACACTTAAGATGGTCACGGTCTATTTCTAGTTTATAAACGTTCTAAATGCTGTAATAACCCAACAAAACGGACCTCAGTTTACAGACTAACTTTACTAGAATACATTAAGCTTGTGAATTATATGGGTATTTTTATTTTAAAAAAGTGTAATTTCGGCCGGAACACCCCTTTAAGCAAAGCAAGAAAACATACCATAAAGCAGTGTATACTACTAGTAATATTAATCTAAATGAGTAAAATAGCAAAAATGTGGTCAAATCAAATGACAAATTCTCATTAGTGTTTTATCAAATATTGAAGACTCTAAAGGCGGTATTCATCCCCAACACCAAGTTATTTAAACAAACCATATACAAATAAAGTGGGCCTTTAAATATACCTCCAATAGTAAACGGATACAAAAACAATTGAATACAAATTTATTACAAAAATTACATAAAATCTGCCCAATAGAACATTAAAAACATAATAAAAAAATGGTTTGGATACAAGTATGCAAATAAATCTAAAGAGACTACAAGATACAGAGAAAAGAATGTCTACGCGTTTCGTGGGGACATACATTTCTTCAGGACTCTTCTGGTCTCAAGTATGCACAATATATATCATATGCTCCTATAAATGTAGTCTTTCCTATGGGCGCTATTTCAGGAATAGGGGACGGGCATCCAAGGGCAGTCAGAAAACAGGCCCACCCAGCCTGTGGGGGGCCATCACTGCACACCAACCGTCAAGCCAAATTCATGTATCCATCCACAATGTTGTAGGACAAAGTATAGCTAAGGGGAGCTTACGTTTATTGCTTAGTGAGTATAGACTCATACATGTGCAAAAGCTCCGGGTTGTTCCAATACATAGCGTTCCACAGTGGTGGCTGATGGTTCTTCCAAACCATCCTGGTGGTCGCACTGAAGATTAATGGCAGCAGTGACTCAGCCAAGAGTAAGGCGACTGACTGGTAGAAGATAATCGTACCCTCCTGCTGAGTTAATGACAAGCCTGCAATGCTGGTACTCTCGAATCCCACCTGTCCAGTCACCATGTTGGTAGAACCAAATCCTCATTAGTACACCTGTGGCCTGGAAACTAGTCTTCTTAGTGCCAGGCTACATAGATGTTAAGGCCCCAGGTATAGCTTTGGCCTAGGATCCAAGGGGGATTTACAAGAAAATAAACTACTACCATTGTTGGTTATTTAAAAAATGCTTGTCGATTGGCTGTGCCGACCCACTAGAGTCATAATTTGGAAAGTATTGAGGAGATCAGTAAATTAAGGATTCAGGGTCTGAATATTTAACAGGATAAAAATTTTAAATATTAAAGCCACAGAGTGAGCAAGATCTCAACTGGCAATTCCCAGAGAAAGTCAAAAATTGCAGTTTTTGTCATGTAAGTTCTAACTATTTAACCCATGAACAAAAATTGTATGCATTTCATACATACCCAGTTGGGGAGGTTGATGGAAAAACTAAAAAAAAACGGCGTTACTTACCGGTAACATCCTTTTCCACGAATCTTTCAGGACAGCCACCTTAGAGAGATCCCGGCTCCTCCCCTCTCAGGAAACACCGCCTTCAATCAGAGATTTAAGCCTCATTCTCCCACCAGACCCTCCGTTCTTTGAGAGTACCTCCGGTCAACTGGGGAGACACAAGAACACGTCATTCACATATAAACATCTTACCTGACGGCCTCATACGATGAGCTCATAAAAATATCCAATAGATGGGTGGGTACCGGTGCTGTCCTGAAAGATTCGTGGAAAAGGATGTTACCGGTAAGTAACTCTGTTTTTCCCTCTTCATCTTTCAGGACAGCCACCTTAGAGAGGATAAGCAAGTACCTTACCTTAGGGTGGGACTACTGCTTGCAGTACTTTACGGCCAAAGGCCTGGTCTTTGGCTGTCAGCAAATCCAATCTATAGTGTTTCACAAATGTGGTAAAGCTGGACCACATTGCTGCTCTACAGATCTGCTCCGGAGAAGCACCAGCCCACTCTGCTTGAGAGGTTGACATTGCCCTGGTAGAGTGTGCCCTAACACCCTCCGGGGCTTCTAATCCCCCTAATATGTAAGACTTACTAATAGCTGTCCTTAGCCATCTGGCTATCGTGCGTCTAGAGGCCTTAGAGCCCTGTCTAGACCCTGAAAATAAAACAAATAAAGAATCAGACTTTCTAAACTGTTTTGTAGCTTCTAAATACTGAAGGACGCACCTCCTGACGTGTAAGTTATGAAATTTTTGTTCCTGTTCCCTCACAGGGTTTGAACAAAAAGGTAGGCAAAACAATTTCTTGACCTCTATGAAAACTAGAAGATACTTTAGGCAAAAGGCCGGATCTGTCTTAAAAACTACACGATCCGTAAAAACTTGAAAAAAGGGAGCCCTAATTGAGAGGGCTCCGAGTTGGCTCACTCGCCTTGCCGTAGTGATTGCCACTAGAAACACCGTCTTGAGGGCGATAAGCTCAATTGTGCACGAATCTAGTGGCTCAAAGGGTTCTTCTGTAAGAGCCTGTAGGACCAAGGAAAGGTCCCATACAGGAAAAGAAGGACTTCTGACTGGCCTCTGTCTAGCTAGTGCTTTAAAGAACCTTGCTATCCAAGGGTCCATGGCTAGTTGTTTCTCTAAGAACACACTTAAGGCGGACACTTGCCCCTTGAGGGTGCTAAGGGCCAAGCCCTTATCAGCCCCGGACTGCAGGAACTCCAATACTGCTACTGAACTTTGGGTGTCAAAGGAGTTTTCCAAGCACCAACTATTGAAAAGCTTCCAAACTTTCAAATAGATAACCTGCGTCTCTTTTTTCCTGCAGTTTAGGAGGGTTGCCACTAGGCGATCTGAGAATCCCTTGCCCCTCAGCAATTCCTCCTCAGAAGCCAGGCTGCAAGGTTCCACCTCTCTATGTGCGGACAACAGACTGGGCCTTGAGTGAGGAGATTCTTCTGGGTTGGTAGAAACCAAGGTGGTTCTACCGCCAGACTCTTCAGGATGGAGAACCACGGCCTCCTTGGCCAATGTGGCACAATTAGAATTAGGGTTGTATTCTCCTCCCGGAATTTCCTCAGTACTGCAGGAATCAGGACAGGAGGGGGGGAAAGCATAGCACTTGGAGAATGCCCAGGTCTGAGCCAGGGCATCCACCCCTAGTGCCCCATCTCGTCTGTTCAGGGAAAAGAGGTCTGCTTTGGCATTGTGCCCTGAGGTCCACACATGGCACCCCCCACTTTTGAGTGACCATGTTGAAGGCCTCCTGGCTCAAGACCCAGTTGCCTTCCCTTAGGGTTTTCCTGCTGAGAAAATCCGCCAACTGATTCTGTTCCCCCTTCAGATGTAATGCTGAGAGGGACAGAACATTGGACTCGGCCCACCTGAGGATGTCTTCTGTAAGACTCCACAGGGACCCACTCCTGGTACCTCCCTGCCTGTTGATATAGGCCACCGTTGAGGAATTGTCTGATCGGATTCTCACGTGTTGGCCCTGAAGTTCCCCCTGAAAAGACCTGAGGGCCAGTGAGACCGCCCTCAGCTCCCTCCAGTTGGAGGACCTCCTTGCGTCCTCCTTTTTCCAGGTCCCTTGTACTAACTGGGAATCCAGGTGTGCTCCCCAACCTGTGCCACTCGCATCGGTTGTAACTGTCCTGGATATTGGAAGGACCCAATCTAGACCCTGTGTCAGATTTGCCCCCTTTCGCCACCACCAGAGAGACCGCTTGATCTGACCTGGTACTGTGATCATGGAGTCTATAGACTGCTGGCTGTGGTCCCAGACCTTTAGGATAAACAGTTGTAGGGGGCAAAAGTGTAATCCCGCCCACTGAACTGCTGGGAGTGTTGATGTCAGTAACCCTAAGGCTGACATAGCCCTTCTTACCGAGACTAGGCCGCTGCCTTGTAGAACTGACATTGCACTGTTTACCTTCATAACCTTCTCCTGTGGAAGGAAGACTCTCTGACTTACTGAGTCTAACCAGTATCCCAGAAAGATGACTTTCTGGGACGGAACCAGGTTGGATTTTTCCAGGTTCAGGAGCCAGCCCAGATTTTCGAGAATGTCTCTTGCTACCTGAAGGTCCCGAGACAGCTGTTCCGGAGAAGGGGCAAACAGAAGCAGGTCGTCTAAATATGCGATCACTGAGACTCCCTTGAGTCGTATGAACGCTAAGACTTCCGCCATCTCTTTGGTGAAAATACGGGGGGAAGATGATAGGCCAAAGGGAAGAGCCTTGAATTGGAGATGGACTACCCTTTTTCCCATATTTACTGCCAGTCTGAGGAACTTCTGATGATCCTCTGCGATGGGAATGTGCAGGTACGCATCCTTCAAATCTATGGATGCCATATAACAGTTTGGAGGAAGCAGGGCTTTCACTGAATAAATTGAATCCATCCTGAATCTTTTGTAGATGACGGAAAGATTCAGGGGTTTCAAGTTCAGAATAAGTCTGAACTTTCCTGTCGGCTTGCGGACCACAAAAATGTGGGAGTAGAAGCCTCTGCCCGACTCCGGCGTTGGGACCTGGACTACCACCTCCTGTTCCTCTAACTCCTGAAGGGAGGTCAGAAGGGCAGATGATTTTTCTGCACATCTTGGGAGGTCTGTGATTAACAGTCTGAGTGGGGGAGGATTGGAAAATTCCAGTTTGTATCCTCTCCTGATGATCCCCAACACAAATTGGTTGGATGTGATCATCTCCCACTGTGGGAGGAAGACCCTCAACCTTCCTCCCACCTTGAACCCGTCACTGGGTCTTTTTGGGCTGTTCAGGAGGGCGAAAAATAGCCCCCCCACGCCCTTTTCCTTTTGGTCCCCAAACCCTCTTCTGTTTGGTTTTTGGGGCTTCCTTTTTCCCCTGAGGAGGAAACTTTCTTTTGGTCTGTTCCCCAAACCTCTTTTTAAGGGGAAAGGCCTTTTTCTTATCAGCCGTTCGATCCAAAATGGCCTCCAAGCCTGGTCCAAATAGCAGGTCCCCTGTGAGGGGAATCCCACAGAGTTTTACTTTGGACGCGCTATCTCCCTGCCAAGTCTTAAGCCACAAGGCCCTCCTTGCAGAATTGGTCAGGGCAGTAGACCTTGCTGACATGCATATTGACTCCGCAGACGTGTCTGCAAGGTATGCAACTCCTTTGAGTAGCATGGGGAAAGAGGCAAGAATTGTCTCCTTCGCCGTACCTGCTTCAATGTGAGCTTTGATCTGTGTAAGCCAATACTCCATGTTGCGGGCCACCACTGTGGCCACCATGGCAGGTTTGAGATTTCCTTGGGATGAATCCCATGACTTTTTTAGAAGGGAGTCCATCCTTCTATCCATGGGGTCAGAAAGGACTCCCATGTCCTCAAAGGCCAGGTCCGTGTGCCTTGAGACCTGGGAAAAGGCAGCGTCTAATCTAGGAGATTTATTCCAGACTAGACACTCGTCTTCAGCAAAAGGAAATCTTCTCTTCAAAGTCTTTGAGAAGAAAGGTTTCCTTTCTGGATCCTGCCATTCTCTTTTAATGGCATCGACCAGGACCTCGTGGACCGGGAACACTCTTTTTCTGTTCCCCTAAGCCCCTGTACATCTGGTCGTGTAAGGATAGTGTCTTCCTTTCTTCCTGAATACCTAAGGTGGTATGGATAGCTCCTAAGAGCTCCTCCACCTCTTCAAGAGAAAGTTTATACCGTGAGGAGCTTGTGGACTCCCCGTCCAACTCCTCTAGTACTGATTCACTTTCAGAATCTGAAGCTGCATTGTCTGCTTCATCTTCCATTTCCTCTCTGGAATCTTGCGGTTGCTCACCACTACTAGGGAGCATTACCGCAAGGGTGGGGGCAACACTCTGCTGCGCTGGTGGAGGATTACTCTGGGGCTGAGGCAACTGGAAAGAGGAAAAAAGTGCCTGAAAGGACTGGAAGGTGCTGGAAAGCTCCTTTACTGATGCTGCCAGGTCCGCCCCCTGCTCTGCTGCCTGCTCCCTAACTAGTCCATCAATGCACTCCCTACAGAGTGCCTTGGCCCAGGAATCCCCCATGGTGGTTCTACATGAAGGACACTTCTTCCTAGACCCATGGGGTGATTTACTCGTGGCTTTCTGTAAGAGAGAGAGAGAGAGAGAGAGAGAGAGAGAGAGAGAGAGCAGTGTAAAACTAAAATCCACCAGCCTAAACAGAGGACCACCAGGGGTGCACCCCCCAGGACCAACCACCACCAACCACCCCAGGTCCCAGACACACCCCTTTACCCCCCCGACCACCAGGGAGGGATAAAACACCCGTGGAGCTAACGGGGACCAGTAAGGGAACACCACCCCAGGGTTCCTCTTACCTTTGAGTGGCTTGTGCTGCTGTCTCCCGGAGTTGTTCGTGGAGCCTCTGCTTCCGACATCTCCGCGAGGAACGTGGTCACAACTGGCCCTGAATCGCTGTCTCCACAGCTCTGACAAGAGGCCGCACCAGCCAGCGCCTGGTCCGCTTTCATATTCCGCGTCCGGAACCGGAAGACGCGGATCCTGTGGAAGGTGCACGCCCCCTCCAGGAACAGACGTCGCCCGTCATCCGGAACAGCCTTCAGGCTCCATGCTGACTGCCGTGAGGCAGGGGGGAACCCAGCGCGACTTCCACAGTGCCACCCTAGGCGAGATGAAGAGCGGACCTCCCCGGCTTCTTCCTTCACTAAGGGAAGCCGAGGGCGGGCGAAATTTGAAAACCGGCGTTGCTGGCGCTCCAGCCGACCGGATCAAAAAAGAAGGTAAGAGAGAGAGAGTGGGACAGCCAAAGAGAACTGTCTCCCTCCCTCCCAGGAAATAGCTCCAGCCTCGCCAGCTGCTCAGCTTGGTTCCTTGGCGATGTCTCCCCACCGGAGGAAACACCATAACTGAGGGTCTGGCGGGAGAATGAGGCTTAAATCTCTGATTGAAGGCGGTGTTTCCGGAGAGGGGAGGAGCCGGGATCTCTCTAAGGTGGCTGTCCTGAAAGATGAATAGGGAAAAGACATTGGTACATCCAGTTCAAACTTTATATGTGTGTGTGTGAGAGATTGTTTAGGTCACTGCCAATTTCCATGCCAATCTTATGTAGTTCAAGATTGAACCTTTTCTCAACTAACTTTACTGTATGGCCACAGATTTTCTTTAAAGGCTATAGATTAAACTGATGGTCACCATTTAAAGATTTGTACATCGCAATCATATCCCCGTTGCACACCTTCTCCAGGAAGAAAAATAAAATTTTAGTTGCTCCTCATAAAGGAGGTCCTCCAGCCCCCTTTCTAGTTTTGTTATCCTTCTCTGGACTCTCTACAGTACAAAGCTTGTTGAAGACTGATGACAAAAAAAAAAAAAAAAAACTTCTCATACTCAAGATGTGGCCGAACAAGTGTTATGTGAAGTGGTAGAACTTTAGGTTTCATCTCCTGAGTAAATACATTTTTGTTAAAGGGGTTGTAAAGGTTTGTGTTTTTTCACCTTAACCACTTAAGCCCCGGACCATTTGGCTGGCCAAGGACCAGAGCACTTTTTGAGATTCGGCACTGCGTCGCTTTAACCGACAATAGCGCCGTCGTGCGACGTGGCTCCCAAACAAAATTGACTTCCTTTTTTTCCCACAAATGGAGCTTTCTTTTGGTGGCATTTGATCACCTCTGCGGGTTTTTTTTTTTGCGCTATGAACAAAAATAGAGCAACAATTTTGAAAAAAATAAATAAATATTTTTTTACTTTTTGCTATAATAAATATCCCCCAAAAATATATTTAAAAAAAACATGTTTTTTCCACAGTTTAGGCCGATACGTATTCTACATATTTTTGGTAAAAAAATAAAATGGAATCACTTTTATTCCTATTACAAGGAATGTAAACATCCCTTGTAAGAGAAAAAAACATGACAGGTCCTCCTAAATATAAGATCTGGGGTCCAAAAGACCTCAGATCTCATATTTACACAAGAAATAAAAAAAAAATATATCTGTCATTTGAAAAAAATAAATAAAATGTCCCTTTAAGAGCTATGGGCGGAAGTGATGTTTTGACGTCGCTTCTGCCCTGCAATGACTTGGAGATGGGCCATCTTCCCCACACTCGTCTCCATGTCAGGCTAGGGACAGGTCCGGATCGCCTCCGCCATTACTGACAGCCACGGTAAGCAGCGGAGGGCACTGGAGCGCAGCGGGAGGGGGGGCCCCTCTCCCGCCACCGATAAAAATGATCTTGCGGTGAATCCGCCGTAGAGACCACTTTTATCTGAAAGAGAATCGGCGGCTCTTGAAGATGATACTGGGGTTATGGTAGCTATAACGGTATTCCTCTTAAAAAGACAGGACGTTTATAGACGTCCTGCGGGAAGCAAGTGGTTAATGCATAATAGTCTGCTAGTTTTGCTCGTTGCAGATTGGCATTGCACGATATTGCAATTATAATTTTTTTACCTCTCAAGTGCATTACTTTACATTTCATAGGCTGTAATATATTCATGTAGGTTACCATTAATGATACCATTCTCATTTGGCAAATTCTTGGATACGGTCCTTTATCATCCCTTCCAATAGTTTACATACTAATGAGGTTAGGCTGACCGGTTCATAGTGTATATACAGTGGGTACGGAAAGTATTCAGACCCCCTTACATTTTTCACTCTGTTATATTGCAGCCATTTGCTAAAATCATTTAAGTTCATTTTTTTTTTCCTCATTAATGTACACACAGCACCCCATATTGACAGAAAAACACAGAATTGTTGACATTTTTGCAGGTTTATTAAAAAAGAAAAACTGAAATATCACATGGTCCTAAGTATTCAGACCCTTTGCTCAGTATTTAGTAGAAGCACCCTTTTGATCTAATACAGCTATGAGTCTTTTTTGGAAAGATGCAACAAGTTTTTCACACCTGGATTTGGGGATCCTCTGCCATTCCTCCTTGCAGATCCTCTCCAGTTCTGTCAGGTTGGATGGTAAACGTTGGTGGTCAGCCATTTTTAGGTCTCTCCAGAGATGCTCAATTGGGTTTAAGTCAGGGCTCTGGCTGGGCCATTCAAGAAAAGTCACGGAGTTGTTGTGAAGCCACTCCTTCGTTATTTTAGCTGTGTGCTTAGGGTCATAAAAATGGGTTTACAACCACTTTTATCTGATGGTACCATTCCAGTCAGTAAGCCATCCTTAAAAATATGGAACAATGGTCTGGCTTTGACATAGCCCTCAGGTGTACTCCAAGTCCTTGGTACTGGTGATTTATTCACACTAAGTTTTTCTAGTCTTTTCTGTCAGACACAAGGGTACATTCAATGTTACTGCCTTGCTTATACCTTCTTTTTGTTCGTATAAATTGAGAATAATGTATTACAGCTGCCTTCTCCCTGTCACTTGTGACCAACTTCACCCGATCACCTTTTATGGGACCAATATGTTCTGACTTCGCCTTTTTACTTATTAATATATTTCAAAACTGTTTAACTTTTCAGCAATATGTACTGTATGTTTTTTTATAATCAGTTTTAAACTGTCTTAACCGGTTCCTGACTGGCTCACACAGATATACTGTGGCAGAATGGCTCCCCTGGGCGAAACCCCATACGGGTATGTCCTAATTTTTTTGGCAACCAGAGACCACGCGCGCACGAGTGCTAGCAATGGGATTTGTGTGTGTAAACACACAAATCCCTGTGCAGTCAGGGAAGAGGAACATATTGTTTATTTCTACAAAGTAGGAAAAACGATAGGTCTCCTCTCCTAGTCATTCCCATCCCCACACAACACACTGAGGGAAAACAGTTAACCCCTTGATTGCCTCTAGTGTTAACCCCTTCCCTGACAGTGTCATTTACACAGTAATCGGTGCATTTTAAAAGCACTAATCACTGTATAATTGTCAATGGTACCAAAAAAGTGTCAAAAGTGACCGATCTGTCCATCGCAATACTGCAAAAAAAAAAAAAAAACACACACCACAGATCACAATTACTAGTAAAAAAACGGCCATAAATCTTTCCCATAGTTTGTAGATGCTATAACTTTTGCACAAACCAATCAATATACGCTTATTACGAGTTTTTTTTCCCCCCCAAAATATCTAGAATATATATTGGCCTAAACGGATGAAGAATTTTTTTTTTTACATTTTGGGGATATTTATTATAGCAAAGTGTAAAATTTTTTTTTCTAAATTGCCTTTTTGGTTTATAGCGCAAAAAAAAAAAACGCAGAGGTGATCAGATACCAAAGGAAAGCTCTATTCGTGGGGAAAAAAGGGACGCAAAAATAGGATTTTTGTACTCACCGTAAAATCCGTTTCTCTGACGTCCATGGACCGACGTAGCTCTCATACTGATTACATGTGGGTATATGTCCCTGCTCGCAGGAGAAGATCTAGGCAGAAAGTTAGATGTTAAAACATTGTAGAACAAGCCAGAGCTGAACAGCCCCGCCCAGGGGGGCGGTCCCTCCAGACATTACCCTCCCACCTGCAGCTAGCAGCCTCAGTTTGTAACAAAGCAGTACAAACCTAAAAAGGAAGGGTGGGCGTCCATGGACGTCAGAGAAAACGGATTTTACGGTGAGTACAAAAAAAATCCTATTTTCTCTTATCGTCCATGGACCGACGCAGCTCTCATACTGATTACATGTGGGACGTCCCAAAGCAGTATAAGAAAAGGGTGGGAGCAAAAAAGGTAAGGAACAACCAAAATTTCACTCCAAACCAGCAGAGCCCCTCAACGGAGGAGTTGCAACATTAGACAGCGGCCTGCAACACTTTGCGGCCGAAGGAAGCATCCGAAGATGCAGCCACATCAACCTTGTAGAACTTTGAAAAGGTATGAATGGACGACCAGGTCCGCTGCCTTGCACACTTGTGCAACCGATGCTTGATGTCGGAAAGCCCAGGAAGCACCGATTGCCCTGGTGGAATGCGCCGCGACCAGAAAGGGAGGAGCCCGTCCCCTAATGGCATAGGCCTGTATAACAGTCTGTCTGATCCACCTAGAAATGGTGGCAGACGACACCGCTTGGCCCTGTTTCGGACCAGAGACAGCCACAAACAGCGAGTCAGACTTCCGAATAGGAGCGGTAGCCGGCAGGTATACCCGTAAGGCACGCACCAAGTCTAAATTGTGAAGCGCAACCTCCCTAGGATGCGATGGATGGGGGCGCAAGGACGGCAGGACAATGTCTTCGTTAAGGTGAAAAGCCGAAACCACCTTAGGAAGAAAAGACGGTCGCGGTCGCAATACCACCTTGTCCTTATGGGAGGACCAGGTAAGGCGACTTGCATGACAGAGCCGCCAACTCAGACACTCGTCTAACAGAAGTGATGGCCACTAAAAAAGCCACCTTCTGGGACAAAGTTGAAAGAGGAATATCTCTTATATTCTCAAAAGGAGATTCCTGAAGAACCGAAAGCACCAAGTTCAGATCCCAAGGAGGGTGCGGGGGCTTGGCAGGTGGGACCACATGGCGTACCCCCTGCACAAAAGTGCTAACCAAGGAATGACCAGCTAGGGGTCTTTGAAAGAAAACGGCCAAGGCCAAAATCTGACCCTTAATAGTGCTCAAAGCCAGCCTTTGAGCAACACCACGCTGTAAGAACCTCAGGATTCTGGGGACAGAGTACGTCCGTGGACGCCAGTCTAGCTCCTCGCACATAGCGATGTAAGCTCTCCAGGTACGGTGATAGATCTTCCTAGAAGAAGACTTTTGCGCCCTAAGCATGGTTGAAATTACCGAATCAGACAGGCCTCGGTCTTTCAGCACCTGGCTCTCAATAGCCATGCCGTTAAAGCCAGAGACTGTAAAGCAGGATGAAAGATAGGACCTTGAGATAGAAGGTCCTCCCTCAAGGGCAGGCGCCAAGGGACGTCCGTGATGAGACGTACCAGATCGGCGTACCAATGACGCCGAGGCCAGTCCGGGGCAATGAGGATCACCGGAATACCCTCGGCCGCTACCCTGCGCAGCAGACGGGGAATCAACTGCAGCGGAGGGTAGACATATATCAGGCGATACCGACCCCACGGGGCCACTAACGCGTCTGAGGCATGCGCCCAGGGGTCCTTGGACCGGGCCACAAACCTCGACACCTTGCGATTGAGTCGAGACGCCATCAGGTCTACATCCGGAGTGCCATATCGTCGACAAAGGAGCTGAAACACTTCCGGATGCAAGGACCACTCCCCCTGGTCCAGGGACTGGCGGCTCAGATAGTCCACCTGCCAGTTTTCTACGCCTGGAATGTAAACGGCCGACAGCGCCGGCACGCTTCTTTCCGCCCATCTTAGGATGTGGGCGACCTCGGATGCCCCAGCCAGGCTCCGAGTGCCCCCCTGATGGTTGACATACGCCACGGCCGTGGTGTTGTCCGACTGGATCCTGACCGAGCGGCCCTGTAGCCTCCTCTACCAAGCGGAGAGACAGTTTGATCGCCCGCAATTCCAGGACGTTGATTGGGAGACGAGATTCGGCTGGAGTCCAGAGCCCCTGAGCTGAAAGGACTCCCCACATTCCTCCCCAGCCCGTCAGGCTGGCGTCCGTTGTGATCACCGTCGAGTGGATGGTGAGGAACGACTTCCCGGCCCGAAGAGCCGGGGACCTCAGCCACCACGTCAAGGACGCCTTGACAGAGTGACTCACCTGGATCTGAAGATCCAAAGACAATGGGGACTTGTCCCAAACTGACAGAATTCCCTTCTGCAATGCCCGAGTGTGTGATTGGGCATACGGAACCGCCTGGAAGGAGGCCACCATCAGTCCCAGGACTCCCATGCAGAAGCGAATTGACGACCATTTTCGGGACGACAAAACCTGTACTGCTGACCGAAGTGTCAGTAGCTTCTCTGAGGGTAGAAACACCTTTGCTGCCGAAGTGTCCAGGATCAGACCCAGATACTCCAAGCGCTGAGTCGGGGCTAGAGCTGACTTCCGCGTGTTCAGAACCCAACCGAAGTCCCGGAGGGTCTGACTGACTATCGTCACATTTTCCTCCAATTCTGAGCCATTTTCTGCTCTGAGAAGGAGATTGTCTAGATAGCCCACGATAACAATTCCTCGCTGTCTCAGCAAAGCTAGAACCGGGGCCAGCACCTTGGTGAAAACCCATGGTGCTGATGCTAGGCCAAAGGGAAGGGCCACGAACTGATAGTGGACTTCGCCTATGGCAAAGCGCAGAAACCTCTGGTGGCCTGCGCAGACTGGGATGTGCAAGTAAGCGTCCTTGATATCCAAGGACGCCAAAAAAATCCCCCTGGTGGAGGGTCGCGATCACCGTGCGAATGGATTCCATCTTGAATTTTTGTACCCTCACATAGGCATTCAGGGCCTTGAGGTCCAGGATTGGCCGAACCCCGTCCTTTTTCGGGACGACAAACAGGTTTGAGTAAAACCCTTGAAACCTCTCTTGTGACGGAACCGGCACAATTACTCCGCGCCCGAGCAAATCCTGTACGTCCCCCAAGAGGGCGGCCCGGAAGGAGAGGGAGGTTCGAAGGAAAAAACCTGTTTGGGGGCTACGAGCGGAACTCTATCCTGTATCCCGAGGTGACCACCTCGCACACCCACCGGTCGGAGATCCTGGAGGTCCACCGCACCGAGAACTTGCGAAGACGTCCCCCCACCCCAGAGTCGGGCAGGGGCAAGACTTCATGTGGAGGTGGACTTGGGAGCTTGCTTGGTAGGCTTACGCACCCAGGGACGTCTTTGTCCCCCAGCCGCACTTTTTTCAGTCTGGGTGGGCTTGCCTGTGGAATCTGACGAAAAAACTTCTTCGCCGGAAAGGAAGGGCCCGGCCTGCGGTGGGGCTCCTTTCCCTTAATAGACTGGGGAAGGAAGGTGCTCTTACCTCCTGTGACGTTCTTAATAATGTCATCCAGGGCGGCCCCAAACAGTCTACCGCCCTTAAAGGGCAAGTCAGCCAGGAGCTTTTTGGAAGCTAGGTCGGCTGACTAGCATTTCAGCCAGATAAGGCGACGCACCACCACAGCCGAAATGGAGGCCCCCGTTATTAAAGGGGTCGCATCCACAGTGGCATCGCACACGAAGACCAAACCCTGCGCAAACTGTTGAGCCAGGGCAATGGTTTCAGGAGGGAGATTATGCTCCTGCGCTGTCTGGTGCAATATCCGTGCCCAGCCCGTGAGTGTCTGAGACACCAGTGTTGCCGCCACTATAGGGCGTAAGGCGGCCCCCAATAAGGTGAACATAGTTCTACACGCCACCTCTGACCTCCTGTCAGCAGGATCCTTAATTGCAGGAGTCCCTTCCATTGGGAGCATGGTGGCCTTATTCAAACGGGCGACCGGGGGGTCGACCACCGGGGGTTGAGCCCACTTCTTAACCAGGTCCTCTTTAAAGGGGTACCGTAAGGCTATGCGCCGCGAGATCGTCAAAGTCTTCTGCGGCTTATCCCAGACTTGGTCAATGTATGTATCAAAAAAAGGCACATATGGAAAAACCTTTTTTGAAGACACGGCTTTTAAAGAACCAAAAGGTAATAGTGTCCGCCTGAGGTTCCTCAGCCTCAACATTTAGCTTGAGATCATCCCTCACAGCATCAATGAGTTCACTCACAAGCACCCTGTCAGTAGGTGGTTCAAGACAGGGGTCTTCCTCGCAAGGAATGTCCTGACTAAACACGTCAACCTCCTCAGAATTAGGGTCCTGAGCAGCAGTAGCCAGGCCCATATCTGACTCAGAGCACTCCCCATGTGGAGATTGTGTGGGGAGGGGGCGCTTTACAGCCCCGGTGCGTTCACACACCGCTTCCAGCTTGACAAGGAATGATTCCAGGACTGCCAACAACTGGTCCATAGGGACCGCAGGTGCAGGAGCACTGCCAGTTGCCTCTGGCAAGTGGGGAGAAGCAGGTGAAGCAGACTCCATTTTTTCCACCCTCTGAGACCCTATTCACTATAACAGTGAATAGTACAGTCCACCCACTGGCTGCGCTGAGGCTGAGGAGGGGATACCCGGAGGACTCACCACCCTAGGGACCGCTCGGTTCCGCTGTATGAGCCGCGCTGTAGCGTGGTGTGAAGCCTGAGGAGAGTGAAGGAGCTGTGAGAAGAAAGTATTTTGCGCCGTTCATCAGCGCCGCTAGAGGCCGAAACCAAAACTAAAAGCGCTGTGGCTATAAAAAAAATGTCCGCCGGGCGCTTGTGCTTGAGCCGTGGCAAAATGGCCGCCGATGGCGCATTTTTAAAATACCTCGCCAATGGCGCACGCAAAACATTACCAAGTCCTCCAGAACACTTCCCAGCATATAAAAAAACAGCATAGAGCGGCCCCCCTCAGGGCAGAACGACCCCCCCAAGTATCCCCACACAGCACAGCACCAGTACAGGGTGCAGAGAGCAGCATAACAGGGGGGAGACAGGGAGAACCCCCCACACACAAACACAGCCAGCATGTACTCACCTTCTTTCCAGGAGAGACTTACCCGTCCCGCAAGCACCTTGGAGAACACCCTCGGTGCCAATAGAGGGACTCACTGGCTTGTTTCAGACAGACCTATCACAGAGTCGTACTGCGAGAGATACAGTAGGTACTGTTCAATCTTGAGAGGACCGCAGGAGCATGAGAGCAACCCGGCCACCCCTGGAGCCATGGGGTATGTCGTGAACTGAGTCTCACGCACACAAGGGCGAGGATCAGCACGCTCGATGGTCGGACAGGGAAGACTACGAGGATACTAGTGTACCCAACCTGTTGCCCAGCCGACATTTATTTAAGGTCTCAAAAATAAAATTCCCAAAGGAATAAAAATTTTAAAAGTAAAAATCTTCCAGGAGACTGGCTCCTGAGAGAGCCACGTCTTCTCCTTCTGCTAGGCAGAAAAAAACGGAGGCTGCTAGCTGCAGGTGGGAGGGTAATGTCCGGAGGGACCACCCCCCTGGGCGGGGCTGTTCAGCTCTGGCTTGTTCTAGAATGTTTTAACATCTAACATTCTGCCTAGATCTTCTTCTGCGAGCAGGGACATCTACCCACATGTAATCAGTATGAGAGCTGCGTCGGTCCATGGACGATAAGAGAAATAGGATTTTTGGACTGAATGTTAGATGTTACAACATACATTCTAAAAAACAGAGCTGAACAGCCCCACCCAGGGGGCGGTCCCTCCGGACATAACCCTCCCACCTGCAGTCAGCAGCCTCAGTTCCTAACAAAGCAGTACAAACCTTAAAAAGGAAGGGTGGGTGCTGTGTCAGTCCATGGACGTCAAAGAAACGGATTTTACGGTGAGTACAAAAATCCTATTTTCTCTTATCGTCCATGGACTGACACAGCCTCTTCATACTGAACGCGTGGGACGTCCCAAAGCAGTATAAAGAAGAGGGTGGGAGCAGTAGTAAAGGAAAAACCAAACTTCACTCCAAACAAGCAGAGTTCCTCAACGAAGGAGTTGCAACTTCAAACAGCGGCCTGCAACACCTTGTGTCTGAAGGAAGCATCCGAGGATGCAGCAACATCAACCTTGTAAAACTTAAAAAAGGTATGAAAGGACGACCAGGTCGCCGCCTTGCACACTTGTGCAACCGACGCTTGATGTCGGAAAGCCCAGGAAGCACAAATTGCCCTGGTGGAATGCGCTGTAACCGGAAAGGGAGGCGCCCGCCCCTGAAGGGCATAGGCCTGTATGATGGTCTGCCTGATCCATCTAGAAATGGTGGCAGGCGACACCGCTTGGCCCTGTTGTGGACCAGACACAAACAGCGAGTCAGACTTCCGAATGGGAGCAGTAACAGACAGGTACACCCGCACGGCACGTATTACGTCTAGTGTGTGAAGCGCAAACTCTCTGAGATGCGATGGATGAGGACACAAGGACGGAAGAACAATGTCCTCATTAAAGGTGAAAGGCCGAGACCACCTTCGGGAGAAAAGAAGGTCGCGGACGCAACACAGCCTTATCCTTATGGATGATCAAGTAAGGCGGCTTGCAAGACAATGCCGCCAACTCAGACACCCATCTGACAGAAGTGAGGTCTACCAGGAAAGCCACCTTCTGAGACAAGGTCAAGAGAGGGATATCTGATGTTTTCAAAAGGTGATTCTTGAAGAACCAAGAGCACCAAATTCAGATTCCAAGGAGGGAGAGGAGGTTTGACAGGGGGGGGGGGAAATCACATGGCGAACCCCCTGCACAAAGGTGCAAATCAAGGAATGGCCGCTAGCGGTCAATGAAAGAAGACAGCCAGGGCCTACATCTGACCCTTGATGGTACTTAAAGCCAGCTTTTGGGTCACACCACGCTGTAAGAACAGCAGAATCCTGGGAACGGAATACGTCCGTGGACGCCAATCTAGCTCCTCGCAAATAGCGATGTAGGCCTTCCAGGTACGGTGATAGATCTTCCTGGAGGAAGATTTCCGTGCCCTCAACATGGTCGAGGTGACCGAATCAGAGACCTCGGTCCCTCAGCACCTGGCTTTCAATAGCCATGCCGTTAAAGCCAAGGCTATGCCGTTAAAGCCAAGGACTGTAAAGTAGGATGAAGTATGGGACCTTGAGACAGAAGGTCCGCCCGCAGAGGTAGTCGCCAGGGAACGTCTGCGTCTAGCCGCACAAGATCGGCGTACCAATGGCGCCGCGGCCAATCCGAAGCAATGAGGATCACCGGAATGCCCTCGGCCTCTACCCTGTGAAGCAGACGGGGAAGCAACTGCAGCGGAGGGTAGGCATATATCAGGCGATACTGAACCCACGGGGCAACTAACGCGTCTGAGGTGTCTGCCCAGGGGTCCCTGGACCTGGCCACAAACCTCGACACCTTGCGATTGAGTCGAGAGGCCAAGAGGTCCACATCTGGCGTGCCCCACCACCGGCAAAGGAGCTGGAACACCTCCGGATGCAAGGACCATTCCCCCTGGTCCAACGTCTGACGGTTCAGATAGTCGGCCTGCCAGTTGTCTATTCCTGGAATATAAACGGCCGACAGAGCTGGCACGCTTCTTTCCGACCCCCGTAGGATGTGGGGGACCTCGGACGCCGCAGCTGAGCTCAGAGTTCCCCCCTGATGGCTGACATATACCACTGCTGTGGCGTTGTCCGTTTGGATCCTGACCGAGCGGCCCTGTAGCCTCTCCGACCACAAGAGGCGGCACAGTCTGATTGCCCGGAGTTCCAGAACATTGATCGGTAGACGGGATTCGGCCGGGGTCCAAAGCCCTTGAGCTGAGAGGACTCCCCAAACTCCCCCCCAGCCCGTTAGGCTGGCGTCCGTCGTGATTACCGTCCACTGGATAGGAAGGAACGACTTCCTGGACATGAAGGGTCGGGGATCTCAACCACCACGTCAGGGACGCCCTGACCGGGTGACTCACCGGGATCTGAAGATCCAAAGACAACGGGGACTTGTCCCAAGTGGACAGGATCCCTCTCTGTAGGGCACAAGTGCGAGATTGGGCATACGGAACTGCCTCGAAGGAGGCCACCATGAGTCCCAGGACTCTCATGCAGAAACGGATTGACGACCATTTTCAGGACATCAGAACCCGCACCGCAGACTGAAGAGTCTGCAACTTCTCCAAGGGTAGGAATACTTTCGCCTCCGAGGAGTCCAGGATCAAACCTAGTTACTCCAGATGCTGAGTCGGGACCAGGACCGACTTCTGAGTGTTCAGGAGCCACCCGAAGTCCCTGAGGGTCTGACTGACTATCGTCACATTCTCTTCTAACTCTGAGCCAGAGTCTGCTCTCAGAAGAAGATCGTCCAGATAACCCACGATAGCAATGCCGCGCTGTCTCAGCAAAGCCAAAATCGGGGCAAGTACCTTGGCGAAGACCCGCGGTGCCGACGCTAAGCCGAAGGGAAGTGCCACAAATTGATAGTGGACTTCGCCGATCGCAAAGGGCAGAAAACTTCTGGTGGCTTGCGTAGATTGGGACATGCAAATAGGCGTCCTTGATGTCCAAGGATGCCAGAAAGTCCCTGGGATGGAGCGCAGCAACCACCGTGTGAATGGATTCCATGCGGAATTTTTGAACCTTCACAAAGGCATTTAGGGCCTTGAGATCCAGAATTGGACGGACTCCGTCCTTCTTTGGGACACCAAACAGATTTGAATAAAATCCCTGAAACCTCTGTGACGGTACCGGCACAATTACTCCGCACCTGAGAAAGCCCTGCACAGCCCCTAAGAGGGCCATCCGATGCGCTGGAAGGAGAGGGAGATTTGAGGGAAAGAATCTGTTTGGAGGCCAGAAGCGGAACTCTATCCTGTACCCCCTCGCAAACCCACCGGTCGGAGATCCGGGGGGGGGTCCACCGATCCGTGAACCAGCGAAGCCGTCCCCCCACCCCAGAGTTGGGCGGGGGCAAGACTTCATGCGGTGGAAGGCTTGGGAGCCTGCTTGGTCGACTTACGCACCCAGGGATGCTTCTGTCCACCAGCCGCACTTTTTTCAGTCTGGGAGGGCTTACCCATGGACTCTGACCGACGAAAACACCTCTTCTGAGCTGAAAAGGAAGGGCCCGGCTTACGGCGGTGCTCCTTACCCTTAGTAGCATGAGGAAGGAGGGTGCTCTTACCCCCCATGACATCCTTAATAATGTCATCTAGGGCAGCACCAAAAAGCCTACCGCCCTTAAAGGGCAAGTCAGTCAGGAGATTTTTAGAGGCCAGGTCAGCAGACCAGCATTTCAACCAGATAAGACAACGCAACACCACTGCATACACTGAGACCCTAGAGATTAAGGGAGCAGCGTCCAAAGCGGCATCGCACACATACACTAGGCCTTGCGCCAGTTAGTGGGCCACTGCAATAGTTTCTGGAGGAAGACTATGCTCCTGCATAGTCTGGTGCAAAATCTTTGCCCATTCCGTGCGTGTCTGAGACACTAGGGTCACCGCTACAATAGGACGTAAGGCGGATTCCCAGCAAGGCGAACATGGCTCTGCTCACCACTTCCGACCTGTCAGTGGGGTCCTTAAAAGGCAGGAGTCCCCCCCTTTAGGAGAGTTGTGGCTTTATTCAAACGGGCGACCAGGGAGGTCGACCACCGGAGGAGAGGCCCATTTTTTAATCAGGACCTCCTCAAAAGGGTACCTAGTAGACAGACGCCGCGGGAGCGCAAAAGTCTTCTGCGGCTTTTCCCAAACCTGATCTATGAACCTGTCAAAGAAAGGCATGTAAGGAAAATCTTTTTTAGAAGGCTTGGCTTTAAAAGAACCAAAAAAGGAGCCAACTTCAGTCTGAGGTTCCTCAACCGCAGCATCCAGCTTGAGAGTGTCCCTCACAGCATCAATGAGTTCACTTACAAGCACCCTGTCTTTTGCAGACTCAGAACAGGAGTCTGCCTCACAAGGAATGTCCTGTTCAAAAATATCAAAAAATTCTGAGCTAGGGTCCTGAGCTGCAGCTAGGCCCATATCTGAATCAGAGCACTCCCCTACTGGAGATTGTGTGGGGAGAGGGCGCTTCATAGCCCCCTTGCGCTCGCACACCACTTCCATCCTGACAAGAAATTATTCCAGGAACGCCGACGTTGCCTCTGACATGAATGGGGAAGCAGGTGAACCAGACTCCATACTCGCCACTGAGATTTTTCCCCCCAAAAAAAAAAAAAAAATTCACCACTTTGGCTGCGCTGACTGTGGGGGGTTACCCAGGGGACTCACCAACCCGGATAGGACCGCTCGGTTCTGCTGCCTGCGCTGAGTGAGGTATCAGCACGCTCGATGGTCGGACAGGGAAGACTACGAGGATATCTTGTACCCAACCTGTTGCCAAGCCGACAGTTCATAAATGATCTCAAAAATAAAATAAAAAAATTCCTAAAGGAATAAAAAATCTCAGGAGACTGGCTCCTAAGAGAGCCACGTCTTCTCCTCTGCTAGGCAGAAAAAAAACTGAGGGCTGCTGGCTGCAGGTAGGAGGGTTATGTCCGGAGGGACCGCCCCCTGGGCGGGGCTGTTCAGCTCTGGTTTTTAGAATGTATCTTGTAGCATCTAACATTCTGCCTAGGCTTCTCCTGCGAGCAGGGACATAAACCCACGTGTTCAGTATGAAGAGGCTGTGTCAGTCCATGGACGGTAAGAGATTTTTTTTTTGGGTACAACATCACACGACCGCGCAATTGTCAGTTAAAGCGACGCAGTGCCAAAATTTTTAAAAAGTGCTCTGGTCAGGAAGGGGGTAAAATCTTTCAGGGCTGAAGTGGTTAACAGTGATATGCGACAGCTGGACTTGTTATTTTTTTGTACATTATGTGGAGCGGTGCGCACTGTGATGCTATTCATTCTCAATGGTACCCTTTTCCCTCTTAACCACTTGGTGCCCAGAGGCCATCATATGACGTCCTGGGGTTTGTGGGGCTATATCTGAATGATGGGTGCAGCTACAGGCATCATTCAGATATCGTCATTTTCAGCCGGCGATTCCCTACACCATAAGAATGATCATAGAGGCTGTTTCGCGGCTTGATCGTTCTTACGGGCGGCAAAAGGGGACGTCCCCCCCCTCCCGTCGGTGCTTCTACCGACTCACCAATGCGACAGGTGAGTAGGAGAACGGATCTGCCGGCCCCGGATGCTGATCATAGAGATTTTCGGCGGACCAGATGGTCGCCGGAGTCCCTATGATCGGAGGCCGGGCGCAATGTTATGACTTCACGCCCGGCCTCTGCATTCAAAAACCGGCGCCACCTCGGCTGGGAAGCGGTGACCGTTTATTTTTTTATTTTAGGCTTCCCAGCCTAGTGGTGAGATGTGGGGTCTTATTGACCCCATATCCCACTGTAAAGAGGTCCTGTCATGTCATATTCCAATTACAAGGGATGTTTACTAAATTCCTTGTAATAGGAAAAGTGATCAAAAATTATAATTTTTTTAAAGTTTCAAAATAAAAACATTTAAAGTAAAAAATGTTTAAGTGCCCCTGTCCCCGTGTGCTCGCACGCAGAAGCGAGCGCATACGCAAGTCCCTCCAACATATGAAAACGGTGTTCAAACCACACGTGAGGTCTCTCCGCGAACGTTAGAGCAAGAGCAATAATTCTAGCCCCAGACCTCCTCTGTAACTCAGAAAATGTAACCAGTAAAAAAAAATTCAAGCGTTGCCTATGGGGGTGTTTTAAGTACCGAAGTTTGGCGCCATTCCATGAGCATGTGCAATTTTGAAGCGTGACATGTTAGGTATCTATTTACTCGGCGTAACTTCAGCTTTCACATTATGCAAAAAAAATTGGGCTAACTTGACTGTTTTTTTTTTTTTTAAAGCATGAAACTTTTTATTTTTTCCAAAAAAAATAAGTTTGAAAAATTGCTGCGCAAATACCGTGCGAGATAAAAAGTTGCAATGACCGCCATTGTATTCTCCCGGGTCTCTGCTAAAAACATGATTTTTACATGTAGGAGCAAAGTGTCAGAATTGGCCTGGGCCTGAAGTGGTTAAATACAAATTTTTAATAAAACTGCACAAACTCACTCAAGTAATACGTAGAGATAAAAACCTTCTGCGTGTGGAAGCAGCAGATACCGGTACTTTAAACTATATACAGCCAGAAGTGATCACACCATCCACCTATTTCATCAGCATTTATGGCTCTGTAAATTGATGTACATTATATTAGGACTGTTCTAATTCTATACTGCATCGGAAATCACATAATTACTGGAAAGACAAAACTATTACAGGTTTAGAACATCATTTGTATACTAAGGTTTGAAATACTATGTAGTATTAACCTCTGTAGCAAAGACCACTCATCTTCATTCACAAGGCTTTAGACGCTTGACAGAGCATCTCATGTGGAGTTCAAGGGATGATTAGCTGCTGCATACCCACTCAGAGAGCAAGAGGCCCATTTTCTCCAGATGACTCATTACCAGCAGAATGAAGTGTTCCAGCTTTAAATATCATGCTCTAAAAATAACTCGCCATAGCCTGCCACCATTCCCCCCTCCCCCTCTTCACAGCCTGTCCTGTCTCCTGGATTTTATAGGTGAAATATAACAGGTCACCTTTCGAAGAAAAAAAAAAAAAAAAAAAAAACTGCATGTGAAATAGGCAGATGATTAGTGGAAGCTGCTAAACTGAAAATAACAAAAGCTTTAGGTAAATCTCAGCTGCAAAAAGGAGTCCGTCTTTAGTGAACTGCTCAGCAAGAGATATAATCCAATGCAATCTTTGAGCTGCAACACTGAAGAGAAGCTACCGAGACACAAAAGTGTGAGATACAGAAGTGTGAACATGCCTTCCAGCTGTTTAACATTCTCTCTATACATTTAAGGATTACTTTCTGCCTAGAAAGGTTTCCGAAAGAATAAAATGATACTCGGCGTATGCTCTCACCTCAGCTTCACAAACAGCAATACAGTACTAGGTTTTTAAAAGGGACTTACTTGCCTTGCAGCACTACAGTTCTCTGTTTGAATCCCAACCAAGACACTACTAGGGCCGAAACAACTAATCGATTAAATCGACAACTAATCGATTATGAAATTAATCCATTACAATTTTCAGAATCGATCGGCCAGTAACATAATGAGGTTAAAAAAACTAAAATGAACCCTTTATAGTACAAAAAGAGCAAATTGCTACTGTAAATATTACTTTCACTGTCCTACAGTAAAAAATTAACCCCTTACAGTAGCGATTTGCTCTTTTTGTACTAATTTTAGTTTTTTTTAACCCCGTGTTACTAAACATCTCAGGCCTGGGTCACACCTCTATGTTTTTTGGTGCTTTTTGCAGAAACACACTACAGGTCATTTACATGGTTTCCTATGGGACACGTTCACATCCAAGATTTTTTCAGCTGCTGCGTATTTGGAAAGGGCAAGGACTTTTTTTTAACGCAAAACGGTGCTATTTTAGTTTTTTTGTTTAATATACTTCAATGGAGAAGCTGCAGAAAAGCATGTAATGTGTTTTTGCGGCAATTTGTGTTTTGTAATCTGCCCAACAACAAATTGGCCAAAAAAAATGTAAAAATGCAAATCGCAGCAAAATTACCTTTTTTTTAAGGTCATTAACTGATTAATCGAAACAATAATCGATTATGAAAATAATCGTTAGTTGCAGCCCTAGACACTACCTGCATGGCGTTAAAGTGTTACTAAACCCACAACAGTAAAATCAGTGTGTATATGCAGCAAAGCATGTATGCGATACTCACTGTGGAACCCAAGGGGTTAATCCTCTGCATTGTGCCATTTGATCCTGTACAGATCCTTCCCTTCTTGAACTGTCTCCAAAACATGTCTGGATCAGACCAAGTTACTGGAGTCAGGCTGCACATGCTCAGTTTTGTGTGTAATTATATATATATATATATATATATATATATATAATTGACAGAGGGTCAGCGGTTCTGCATCCTGATAGGTCAGCTAGTGCAGTATTAAAACTCCTACAAGCTTTAACCAGGCACCAATAGAAGTCACAAGACTGTTACATACTGCTGAGGAGAAAAGGTATTTAGCAGTTTATATTTACTAAAATAATTGCATTTCCATGTTCTGTGTACTGTGGGAGGCCAGATATAGTGAATGCAGGCTCCTGGGTTTAGTAACACTTTAAGCATTTACGCTGTGCTTGTGTGAATTTCCTTTAAAGGGTAACTCCACTTTTATGGGGGGGGGGGGGGGGGTAGCAAATAAAGAAAAAACATAGTGCATATAAATTGCAACACTAATCATATTGTAACTGAATGTTATTAAAAATTACCTTTCCTTCTCAATCTGCAGCGCTGTAATTTTCTGAGAATGCATTGCAGTAATGGCTACCTGGGGTTGTTCTGTACACAGTGTGTACTGACCACTCCCCAGAAACAATTTTCTGCTTGTGTGATTGGCTCACCAATTTTCCCAGAAATCTGCACCAAGATACAAGTCAGATTTCAGACATCCCCTGCAACAAAAATTTCATTTTTGGAGATCTACTTCCAATAGCAACCCATCTAAAAGGGATGCAGGCCCAGCAGAGTTTCCTCATTAGTGCCCTGCTGCCACACCTGACAATTATGAAACCACTCCCATTAGATCCACTCAGAACGAAGGAACAAACACACATGTATTTCTTCAGAACAACAAAAAGGTAGGAATCTGCAACAAATTTTGTTAGTTATACGCCTTGCAATGTACATAGATAACCCAGAACGGAATATTTTTCTCAACAAAAGTGGAGTTACACACTTTAAGTATTTCAATATCCTCTGACACTTCAAAACATGCTGGTAGATTAACTGGTTCCAGTCTATAAAAAATGGCCCTATTATGTGTACATATGCGAGGTAGAGGCCTTCGATTTTAAGATCCTCGAGGACAGGGAATGATGTGCATTTACAATAAGTGATGTAAATTGTTGGTGCTATAGAAATACCTTTAAGAAATACATTTATATTGCTACAGACTGGAAATTCAGTCACACCAAGCTTCTAGACAAAAATGAAAGGTCAAACTAAGCTACTCAGTGACAACAGGCAGTGTTCACCAGACCTATGGATAATACTATGCACAAACAAACTTTTGCATGACAGACCTTTTCATAATAATAATGGGTTATTCATGGTGCCAAACTACTGCCCCTAAATGTGTTTCCCCCTGACCATATGAAGACTATTTGAAGCACACTGATTGTTTACGTGGGTATCAGGATCCTCTTGAATGAGGACTGTGGAGACCTCCCGGGAACATAATCCAAACAGTATAAGCCAATCCAAGCAGGTTTCTGGTGAAATCTGCATCTACAGAGTCCGTAAGATAGAATAAAGAGACAGCCTCCAGAAAAGTTAGAACTTCTTGCCTGGTGCCCAAGCGCTCTTAAGCCAGCCATATATATTTATTTGTTTCAGGGTACTTCTTTAGAGCCGTCAATTTCCGCAGCGCTTTACATATATATTATACATTCCCATCACTACAAGCTAGATCGATCGAAATCCTGCCAGTTCAACAGGGAGCGGCAGAATTTTATTCCATGTATGGGCAAGCTGGTTGTACACAAGTCAATCAATCAACTTGTGCACAACCAGCCACTCTGGTTTTTCTTCAGCGATCAGTGTTGCCGGCTATAGCTTTAGCCTTCCCTTCCATCATTGAATTCTGACAGCAGGGTAGACTTGCCACTGCCAGAATACAAAACCACAGGACAAATGTGTGGATGGAGGAATTGGATAGTTTTGTTTGTTCAATCCGCTGGTTGAACAAAAAAATAAAATAAAATATTGATCAATGTATGGGATGCTTAAAGCTATATTTACCTCTGTGGAAAGAAGGGGAAATATGGGGAAGAAGGGGGCAATGGGACTTTATACGAAACAGGACACTGCCAAGGTAGGCAAGGGAAAAACCCCTTTCCTTAAGGAGGCAGGCCCTAGAAAGGAGTTGCCTGAACAACCTGGGGATGGTTGAGCAAGAGGAAGGGTGTACCCTAAGAGCCTACAGGTAGGACAAATAGAAATTCCATTTTGCAAACAAAAGCTGTAGCTGCCAGGTAGACTCTGACAGCCCTGACTACAGACAGGCAGTGTAGAGAAATTTCCTTAGTGTGGTTTGGAAACACCTAACAGACGTAAGCAGAGGCCACCAGAAAGGCAACCTTACATGTGAGGTCTCCCAAAAAGATACCCCATTCAGCTTGAGGAAGGTGGGGGTTGGGGGTTTGCTCTGCAGTACAGAGAGCACCAGGATGAGATCCCAAAGTGACAAAATGGATGGAATTAGAGTATAGATATGAGCAATGCTTTCAGGAAGAGGCAATGGCAGTTTAGGAAATCAGTTTGCCAATTGTCAGAGGAAGCTGGAATGTTTATTAATGCCCAAGATTTAACGCCCAGAGGAGGGGGACAGTGTTGGAGAGTTAATTTGATAGCCCTGAGTCATGTTAGAGTCTCACAACTACCAAGTACCAGGTTCCCTGGACAGTTAAAAGGGGTTGTAAAGGTTTGTTTTTTATTTTCTAAATAGGTTCCTTTAAGCTAGTGCATTGTTGGTTCACTTACCTTTTCCTTTGATTTACCTTCTAAATGTTTTTTTTTTCTTTGTCTGAATTTCTCACTTCCTGTTTCTCCTCACTAAACTTCACACCATCATCCGAGTGGTGTTTAGTCAGCCAGAACAGCTTACTGAACAGCTTACTGAGGAGGAACAGGAAGTGAGAAATTCAGACAAAGAAAACAAATATTTAGAAGGGAAATCTAAGGAAAAAAAGGTAAGTGAACCAACAATGCACTAGCTTAAAGGAACCTATTTAGGAAAAAAAAAAAAAAAACCTTTACAACCCCTTTAAGGAGCTGTAAACGTATCCACTATTGTCAACAGCTTTCAGGAAATGTGAAGGACTGACTCCAGGGGAGAGATGGAGAACCACCATGCCAGGGAGAACTTTGGCTGGACAGAAGCACTTGACGAACCAAGGATTGGATTTGCTTGTTCAACACAGAGTATGATGGATTGAAGAGGTCTAGAGTGAAACTGGGAAAAGGGAAATGCCTCGAAGGAGGCCACCATTAAGTTCAGAACGCTCATGCAGAAGCATGCTGAGAGGTGACGTTTTGACCAGAGGATCATTGTTCCTTTGTTTGGGACCCTGGGAAGCAAATTCCTCCCGAAGAAGGAAAATTCTGGCTTGGGCTGTGTCCACGATTAGACCAATGTACTCCAGATGGTGAGGGCTGGAGAGAAGACTCTGAAAAGTTAATAATCCAGGCAAATGTTAGAATGAAACTGAATCATCCTTTGGATACTGGCAAACAAGGTTGTAGCCGAAGACGCCTTTAATAAAAGGTCATCCAGGTAACCTGCGACAATTAAGTGGTTGTAAACCTTCGGGTCTTTTTTAAACAAACATGTCTATAGTTACCTGCTCTGTGCAATAGTTTTGCAGGGGGTGACAGTGACAGTGTGGTTGCTACCTTCAGGTTATTGCACACCGGCAAGGTTTTTGGAAACACCCACTTTGCATTACTTGCTAAAAAGAAAAAAAGTTCCCCACAAAGTAACAGGAAGAGAGGGCAGGGTGGCCCGTGTCCTGTACTGTACTCAAAGATATGGAATTTACTGGCAAGTTAGAAAAAAAAAAAAATCAACATAAATCATATATAGTATAGGACACAGGCTGGATGGTCATAGACCCAATGACATCCCCAAGCATAAAGTAAGAAGGGTAGGCATGGTTAACAGAAACATTCCATTGGGTCCAACAGAAAAGGGTCAAAGAAAGACCCAACTTAAAGCTTTTTTTGGGGGGTTAAAAAACGGATTCTGTTCTTTTAAACCAAGTTATACAGCACCGGTGCCGGGTCATTTGGCCCCCTGTATACCCTAAAAAACCTGGCTGATCCTGCTTGACTAAACCCTCACCCCTGCAAACAGACCACGATAATCATGGCTGCTGAGCCCGATACTGTTGGTCTGTCTGCGTGATTCCGTTAGCCGCAGCTCTCCCTGTGTCTGTGCCCTCTTCCCACCTCTCCTCCCCTCCCTGCTTGTACCAGTGCCCCCCCTCCCCTCTCCATCTGCTCCAAAATGCACGTAATGTTTTTCAATGGTGCTATTCACCACATTTACCTGCATTTGGTAAACAAACTGCAGTTGATTTTAAGCGGTGTTTGTAGAAAATAGAAATCTGTGCATTCAATATCCAATTATACGCCCTAAACACGGCTAAATCAATCTCAACGCACCTAGGGCTGCTGTAAAAGAAGATCATCTAAACACAGGAAAAAGCAATCTGGGAAGCATAAAATACTTCAGAGAATTTCTCCTACCTTTAGAAAAGCTAAACATAGGAGTGCCAGTGTGAAAGAGGCCTTATTCATCTAGCAATAGTGGACTTGGAAGCAGGGTGTCACTTTTGAGATCCTGTTGGCACAACAGGGTTTGTTTGCCCAAAAGGGGTTGCGGCTTACAAATACTCTTTTTCCATTGCTTGGACCTAGCTAGAGCTTGAAATTTCAATGGGATGCTTAGGAGCAGGCCACAAGGAAGGAAGGACAAGGTCTTCATTAAAAGGTGGAAGACTGATTCTACCCTGTGTAGAAATGAGGGTCTTAGTCATAAGACCATTTTTAATTTGTGAATTAGAAAGGGTTTCCTTATAAGAGCCACTTACTCTAAAACATGTGTGACAGACAAAGGTGGCCACCTTGCAAGAAAGATTACTCAAGATGCCTAATGAGATCAAAGAGCGGTTTCTAAAGGGCAAGGAGAACCAAATTGAGATCCCAAGGAAGCACAGGGTGTCTGAAGGTTTTAAGAAGTGAAACAGAAGCAAAAAGTATTTTGAAATAAGATGAGAAGGCCAAAACCTGTCCAGTGTACCGATCTAAGCTTTGGTCGAGTCCCAAATGCAGGAAAGCCAGAATGCACGGTACCGAGTGCTGAAATGACCGTGTTCACACCAGGCGAAAAAGCATTTCCAGGTATGGGAGTAGATTTTTTTCAGAGCATTTTCTGGCTTTTAGTAAATCAGCTATACCCCTGTACTTCCAGACCTGGCACTGTGTGATTGCACCCCGATTGGGCGTCATGCTGCAGAACCAATTTTATTGTTCTGAGCGCCAAGAGGTTGATGGGGCTTCCCTGGATTACTAGGCTCTCTAAGCTGTGAGACTAACACTCCCCCCCAGCCTGGGAGGCTGGCATCTGTTACCACCTTCGAGTGTGAGAGAAACAACTTTCCCATTTCCAAAAGTGAATTGGAAATCCACCAAGATAGGAGTTCCTTGCTTGACTGGAAAGCAGCATAGGGAAGCCAAAAGATGGAGTCTATTTGTTCCAGGCCAGCAGAGTGGTGTGTTGGAAAGGCCTCGAGTGGAACAGAGCAAAGAAAAAAAGTCAAATGAGGCAACCATAAGGCCTAGAACTTTTATGGAGAATTTCACTGAGAGATGTATTTTGGATCTTAAGGTCAGAGCATGACATTTTCAAGAAGAAAGAAGCTTCTTTGCAAGAAGGAAAAAAACTTTTGCCTGGTCTTTGTCTAGGATAAGGCTTAAAGGGTGAGTTCACCTTTAAAGAAAAACCTGTAAGGTGAACTTACACAGGACCCCCTCCTAAAGCCCCCCCCTCCCCATCTCAGTCCCGCTGACCTGGATCCTCAGCGATCTCCTGTTCTGAGCCCCAGTATAACCGCATCAGGGGACAAGTGCTTAGAAATCCCTGCAGCTGAATCTCCAAAATGTACTCCATCAGGAGGGACGTTTCTGCCCAATCAGAACCCACGTAGCCCGTCCTGTCAGCAGGGAAGAAGACATGTGAATGCAGAGGGGATTTCTAAGCGCCGGACTCCTGAAGTGGCTATATCAGGGCTCAGAATGGGAGATAGCCACAAAACAGGTCAGCGGAAAAGGGGCGGGGGGATATCAGAAGGGCGTCCTGTGCAACTTACACTAAGTATTCCAAAACTAAGAGTAGGCTGGAGAGCAGACTTTGGGAAGTTGATTACCCATCCGAAAGCCTGAAGAACTTCAATAATCCTTTGGATGTTTGCAGACAGTTTTGATGGCAAAGAACCTTTAAGAAGGTAGTTTAGGTACCCTATAACCTGGATGCCCTAAGTTCATATTAGGGCAAGTGGGGTTACAAGCACCTTTGTGAATACTCTGAATGAAGAGGACAGACCAGATGGTGGTGCAAGAAACTGGAAATGTGCATCTCCTACTGTGAAACACAGAAAGTGCTAAAGCTGTGAGGTGGGTAAGTGAAAATTTTGAGGTAGGCATTATGCCTACTGATTCCAAGTATACTCCTTGCAATAGAGAGGCAATAACTGACCTTGCGAATTACATGCGAGACCCCCGATGAACAGGCCGAATAGAACCATTTGAACCTGCCCTTCAGAGAGTCAGAAACAGTAACTCAAATGGGACAAGAGATTGTTCAGGGCAGCTTGCAAATCTGACATTCTTTGGGCAGACTTCGTTGGTTCGAGAAAGGAAAACAGGGAGGGTATAGGAGTTTAAAACCCACTGACCGAACCCATACAATCTAGGGCATCTGTGACCCAGAGAAATGCAAACAAATGAACCCCCCCCCCCCCACTTGAAGGAAGCTTTAGAATACACTGGGTGGGCTGTGTGCTACGCCAAAGGAAGAACTGAATTTTAACTTTGAAGCTGAAGCCTGAGGAGAGCAATGTGATGCCCTGCCTTTTGAAGAGGCAAGTCCTTGAAGAGAGGGGTTTTGGAGCTTTCCCACTCTGGAAGAAAGGCCTTTCCTCCTCTGACCTACTTTTTGTACTTGTCAAGTACCTCACTAAAGAGATATACTCCTTCAAAGAGCATACAAGTGAGGTGTCATTTACAGGCAGCTTCAGCAGAAAAGGTTTCAGTCATAGGATTCTGTGCATTTGGACAGAAATGACAGCCATTTCTGAAAACCCGCGTCATAATTAGTTCAAGGATGTCAATACAAAAAAGACGCAAGGCAGCGTTTGAAAGTGTTCGGCCAGAGATGAGTTCCAAAAGACATGATCTTGTAATTGTTCATCACTCTAGTCCAATGAGCTACAGTTTGACAAACAGAATGGGGAATGTCTTTTTAGATTTAGCAGGTCTGTTAGTATTTAGAATGGCAAGATTGAGAAGACTAAAATGAGAATACACCAAGGGTTTATCGCAAAGCAGAAGTGAGCATATCTACATTGGCAAGCATATTGTGTGAAAGTAATAGCACCAGGTGTAAGAGGCTGGGGGTAAGAAATCTTCAATGGCCTCTTCTAACACTGCCTCCAAGTATTCTTTTTTATTATTATACAGGATTTATATAGTGCCAACAGTTTGTGCAGTGCTTTACAATGTAGAGGGGGGACATTACAAAACATATCAATACAGAAGGAATGCGAGGGCCCTGCTCATGGAGCTTACAATCCAAAGGGAGTAGAGGTGGGGTTGATCTGATGGAGGTGGCTCAGGTACAGTTCTTGGGTGGGGTAGGCTTCCCTGAATAAGCGCGTTTTCAGGGATCGCTTATAGGCGAACTAAAAGTTTTCCATGTCTACCTCTTCTAAGAGAGGTAGTTCCACTTCTGACTCGGCTAGAGTGCAGGTGGGGAGGTCTTACGATTATGGGCTCTGGACAGTGATGGTCATGTTAAAGTATTTAGTTGACAGAGCAATTCTGACATAGCTGCAGCGAAATCTGCTTTGGTCAGGTAGGAAGCGGATTGCGTGCTTAGGAAAGAGCTAGAATTGGATGCAGAGACTGGTGTTAAAATAACGTCCCTGCTCCAGAGCAAGGAAAATGTCATCACTCAGCCACCCGAGTGCTTTGTAAGCCATTGGTACAGCTAAAGTCTTCCCAAGTTTCTGCTGTGGTTTCCTTGGCCCTGGTTTCTGCCATTGCCATCAGTAAAGATATTCCCGTTGATACTCAAAGTAGGGTGTGGAGATGGTACTAGGCACGTTTGGAAAATGATACACAGCAACTCAAACGTCAACCTGTAGTGAAGTCCTTATGCCAAATGGGTGGAACAAAGTGCTTGAGTACTTTATACGGTCTCTGGACAGAAGTGTGGTAATAGTGCAACCTTTAGTGTGATGTAACATCTAGCCTTCCACCTCTGACTAAGCACTGAATGGTGGAAATTTTACTGCCAAGTGCGCAGATTGAAACACTTAATAGTGAATAAAGTCAAAACATATACCCGTTTTCTGACAGCTTTAACATAAAAGACAAATACATTTCAGGAGACACTAATAAGTGGATAGGGATATTAACCACTTAAGCCCCGGACCAATACGGACCATAATGACCAGAGATGATTTCACAATTTGGCACTGCGCTGCTTTAACTGGAAATTGTGCGGACATGCAATGTTGTACCCAAACAATTGCGTCCTTTTCTTCCCACAAATAGAGCTTTCTTTTAATGTTATTTGATTGCCTCTGCGATTTTTTTTTTTGTGATATAAAAACGGAAAAAGACTGAAAATTTTGAAAAAAAATTATATTTTCTACTTTTTGTTATAAGAAAAATCGAATAAACTAAATTTTAGTCATACATTTAGGCCAAAATGTATTCAGCCACATGTCTTTAGTAAAAAAAATGTCAATAAGCGTATATTTATTGGTTTGCGCAAAAGTTATAGCGTCTACAAACTAGGGTACATTTTCTGGAATTTACACAGCTTTTAATTTATGACTGCCTTTCTCATTTCTTGAGGTGCTAAAATGGCAGGGCAGTACAAAACCCCCCCAAATGACCCCATTTTGGAAAGTAGACACCCCAAGGAAATTGCTGAGAGGCATGTTGAGCCCATTGAATATTTTTTTTTGTCCCAAGTGATTGAATAATGACAAAAAAAAAAAAAATTTGCTGCTTCTCCTGAGTACGGGGATACCACATGTGTGGGACTTTTTTTTAGGAGTCTAGCCGCGTACGGGCCCTCGAAAACCAAGCACCGCCTTCAGGATTTCTAAGGGCGCAAATTTTTGATTTCACTCCTCACTACTAGTGATGAGCCGAACACCCCCGGGTTCGGTTCGCACCAGAACCCGCGAACGGACCGAAAGTTCGAACGAACATTAGAACCCTATTAAATACAATGGATGCGAACGTTCGAATTCTAAAGTGCTAATTATAACAACTATTATGCATGTTATTGTCATAAATAGGGTTTGGGAACCCGGGTTGTGCACCAGGGGACATGTATCAATGCAAAAAGAAGTTTTAAAAACGGTCGTTTTTCGGGAGCAGTCATTTTAATGATGCATAAAGTGAAAAAAAAAAAGTCAAATATTCCTTTAAATATCGTACCTGGGGGGTGTCTAAAGTATGCCTGTGAAGTGCCACGTGTTTCCCGTGTTTAGAACTGTCCCTGCACAAAATGACACTTCTAAAGGAAAAAAAAGCCATTTAAAACTGCTTGCGGCTTTAATGTAATGTCTGGTCCCGGTAATATGGATGAAATTCTTTAAGAAAAATGGCATAGCTACCCCATGACCCCCCCCCCTACCCCAGCCCATTACCAGCCCCTTTGGGTCTTGTATGGATATTAAGGGGAACCCCGCACATAAAATAAAAAAGGCCCTATATACTCTGAACAGCCGTATACAGGCGGTGCATACAAGACAGGGACTGTAGGTTTGTTCTTATGTAGAATCTGTTTGTAATTTTGAACAGGTACATTGTTGAAGTGTAGCTCCAGCCCAAAAATCTATTTTTAAACTTTTTGGGAAACATAGGTAAGGGTTATCACCCCTGTAACATTTGTTTTGCTGTCTGTGCCCCTGTTCCGAACATTTCACCTCACTTTCCGTCCCAATGACAACTGTTTTTGAAATGTGGTGTTTTTCTTGAAACAAGGATTGCTGATAAAGCATCAGTACAGATGAGACCCCTTTCTCCCATATTTATTCTTACAGGAGAGAATTTTCCTTTCTAGGGGTAGATTTCCTCTCACTTCCTGTTGTCTTCTTTCGTTTGCAAGTAGGAGTCGTTTGTAAGTTGGATGTTTGAAAGTAGGGACCTGCCGTATATACTCTGCAGAAATAGGCCCCTTAGTTGTTGGTGTTGGCACAACACTGTAAGCACTCAGTTACTCTTGGTTGGTGCTGGAACGCCCTGCTGTCAACTATTATATCAGGAATTTTAATTACATATAATTGTTGAACAGTGGTAGTAAAAATTGGGGCTTTGATGGTGGTGCTGGTGCCACAACACTGTAAGCCCTGACAGTTACTCTTGGTGGGTGCAGCAATGGGCCCTGCTGTGAATTATTAGATCAAGAATTGTAATTACATGCCCCTTTTGAACAGGGGCTGAAAAATTGGGCCTTTCGTGGTGGTGGTGGTGGTGGCGTTGCCAAAACACTGTAAGCCCTCAGAGTTACTCTTGGTGGGTGCAGCAATGGACCCTGCTGTGAATTATTAGATCAAGAATTGTAATTGCATGCCCCTGTTGAACAGGGGCTGAAAAATTGGGCCTTAGGCACTGGTGGCACAACACTACAACCCCTCACAGATACTGTACTTGGAGCACAGCAATGAGCCCTGTTGCAAAGTATTGCTTCAAAAATTGTAATGACACGCCCCTGTTAAACAGGGGCTGAAAAATTGGGCCTTAGGCACTGGTGCCACAACACTCCAACCCCTCACAGATACTGTACTTGGAGCACAGCAATGAGCCCTATGGCAAATTATTGCTAAAAAAATTGTAATTACACGCCCCTGTAAAACAGGGGCTGAAAAATTGGGCCTTAGCCACTGGTGGCGGCACCCATAAACAAAAATGATCTTCCAAGCTATCATCAATCGTATCATTGAGGACTCGGAGGAGGAGGATAGCCAGTCAACATAACAGCACAGGCACTCAGCATCAGCATCAGTCTTGAAGGGATGTGACATGTTAAAATCAATTAGTCTGTTATATCAGCATCAGGTGTGTGGTAGCTGGTGGTGATCCAAGACTGGTTCATCTTGATGAAAGTCAGTCGATCAACCGAGTCGGTGGACAGGCGCACCCTGTGATCCGTGACAAATCCTCCAGCAGCACTGAATGTGCGTTCCGAAAGAACGCTGGATGCAGGACAGGCCAGTAGCTCAATTGCATACTGTGCAAGCTCTGGCCAGTGATCCATCCTCAAGACCCAGTAAGCCAGAGGATTTTCGGTGGGGAAGGTGTCCAAGTCTGACCTTGCCCCTAGATATTCCTGCACCATGTTTATCAGACGCTGGCGATGGTTGCTGGAACCGATCATACTTTGGGGCTGCGGACTAAAGAATTGTCTGAACGCATCGGTCAGACGGCCACCTTCCCCACCGCTCCTTCTTTGACTGGCCGAAGCCTCAGCAACTCGTTGTCCAGGACCAGGAGTTTGTAACCTCCCAGTCTCTGGGAACGCGTTGCACAGACCTTTCTGCAAGGCCTCCCGGAGTTGTCTCATCCTCTGCTCCCTCTGCGACGGTAACATAAGGTCCGCAACCTTACCCTTGTACCGTGGATCAAGGAGAGTGGCCAGCCAGTAATGGTCCCTCTCCTTGATCCGAAGAATACGAGGATCCTTCCGCAGACTTTGCAGGATCAGGGAGGCCATGCAGCGTAGGTTTGCTGAGGCATTCGCTCCGGAGTCCTCTGGGTCACTAAGGACGACATGATCCGCAGCCACCTCCTCCCAGCCACGTACAAGTCCACTGGTTTCTTGGGACTGTAAATCATCCCTAAAAGACTGCTGCTGATGATGCTGAGTGCCAGCCTCCACCTCCATGCTGACACAATTCTCCTCCTCCTCCTCCTCCTCTGCGATGGGTGGGACAGAAGGAACACTGTCTGGGTAAAGGGGGCCTTGAGAGGCAAGGAAGTCCTCCTCTTCCTGCCTCTGTTCTGCCTCAAGTGCCCTGTCCATTATTCCACGCAGCGTGTGCTCCAACAGGTGGACAAGAGGTACAGTGTCACTGATGCATGCACTGTCACTGCTCACCATCCTCGTGGCCTCCTCAAATGGTGCCAGGACAGTGCATGCATCCCTGATCATGCCCCACTGGCGTGGAGAAAAAAAACCAAGCTCCCCTGACCCTGTCCTGGTGCCGTAGTCGCACAGGTACTCATTGATGGCCCTCTGCTGCGTGTGCAGCCGCTGCAGCATGGCCAACGTTGAGTTCCACCTGGTGGGCATGTCACATATAAGGCGGTTCTTGGGCAGGTTCAACTCCTTTTGCAGCTCAGCCAGGCGAGCACTGGCATTATAAGATCTGCGGAAATGCACACAGACTTTCCTGGCCTGCCTCAGGACATCCTGTAAGCCCGGGTACCTGCCCAAGAACCGCTGCACCACCAGGTTAAGGACGTGAGCCACACAGGGCACATGGGTCAGTTGTCCCTGTCGGAGGGCGGAGAGGAGGTTGGTGCCATTGTCGCAAACCACCATTCCTGGCTTAAGCTGGCGTGGCGTCAACCACCTCTCGGCCTGGCCCTGCAGAGCAGACAGGACCTCTGCCCCAGTGTGGCTTCTGTCCCCCAAACACACCAGCGCAAGCACGGCATGGCATCTTTTTGCCTGCGTACTTGCGTAGCCCCGTGAACGGCTACGGAGCACCGCTGGTTCATAGGACAAACCACAGGAAGAGGCCATGGAGGAAGAAGAAGAGGAGGGGGTGGAGGAGAGAGGTGTGTCACAACCAGTAGTAGCATTTTGGAGGCGTGGCGGTGGGACAACCTCCAACACTACTGCACCTTGTCCTGCATCCTTCCCAGCTGCCAAAAGAGTGACCCAATGGGCCGTGAAAGAAAGGTAACGTCCCTGTCCATGCCTGCTGGACCATGAGTCAGCGGTAATATGCACCTTACCGCTGACCGCCCTGTCCAGCGAGGCCAAGACATTGCCTTCCACATGCCGGTAGAGAGCCGGAATAGCCTTCCGTGAGAAAAAGTGGCGTTTGGGAACCTGCCACTGAGGAACCGCACATTGCACAAACTCACGGAAGGGGGCCGAGTCTACCAACTGAAAAGGCAGCAGTTGAAGCGCTAGCAATTTAGCCAAGCTAGCATTCAACCGCTGGGCATGTGGATGGCTGGGAGTGAACTTCTTTCGACGGTCCAGCAGCTGGGGCAGGGAAATTTGCCTGCTAGAATCGGACGTCGGTGTACTGCTAGCAGAGTGGCCGCAAGTACTTGGCTGTGACACACCTAATTCTACACCTACATTCCTCTCAGTGCATGTTTCAGAGAGGACTGAAGTTATAGTGGGGTTGGAGATCCCAGCTGATGCGGTGCAAGGAGAGGTCCGCTTTGTTCTTTGGTGTGGGTCTTTGAGGTAGGCTTGCCAACGAGCTGCATGGCAGGTCAACATATGTCTGGTCAGGCATGTGGTACCCAAGCGGCTGATGTTTTGGCCACGCGATATACGCTTGAGACATATGTTGCAAACAGCAGCTGTGCGATCTGATGCACTAGCCTCAAAAAAGGCCCACACCAAAGAACTTTTTGAATGACGGGCAGAGGCAGCGCCCTGCACAGGCGGAGCTCTGCGGTGTGATTCCGTCGGTGTACTGCCCTTACGCTGGCCACCAAAGGGCATCCTGCCTCGTTGGAGATGTGCCTCCTCCTCATCCTCCTCCTCCTCCTCCTCTCTCCTATTAGGCACCCACGTGGAGTCAGTGACCTCATCATCACCTCCCTCCTCATCACTGGAGGCAATCTGGCAGTATGCTGCAGCTGCTGGAACATGACTGCCAGATTGGTGTCCTTCTTGAGCATCCCCTCTGTCTGCTCTCACGCTACTGCCTTCCTCTAGCTGGGTTTCATCATCAGACCCTTCGAAACGCTGGGCATCCTCCTGGAGCATGTACCCAACACTGTGCTGAAACAGTTCGGGGGACTCCTCAGGAGGAGGACATGGTGGGTCTAGGGAAGGAGTGACTGATGATGAGTCTGACATTGATACCAGGGAAGAGGACGCTTTGGCAGCTGCTTTTCCAGTACCCTGAGCCTGGGTGAGAGAGGATGATGAGGAGGAGGAGGGCTTGGTCATCCACTCTACCAAGTCTTCGGCATGATGTGGCTCAACATGTCCAGCTGCCGAAAAGAAGGACAAGCGTGTCCCATGGCCATGTGCTGATGACAATGCACCGCGTCCACGACCAGCACTGTTGCCCCCAGACACAGAGCCTGCTTGCCCTCTTTTATTGCCTCCTGACTGTCTGCCTCTCCTTGTTTGCCTTCCAGACATTCTAATAGATGGCCTGCAGGGAGATGGGAAAAAAGCAATAAGGGCTACCTTCAGGTGTCCTTCTCTGTCCCTTGAAACAAGGACTTTGACAGTGAAATAAACTGACACACTCTCCCTACCTACAGTTTTCTGTCCCTAGAAAAAATGTTTTTTTTAAGCACAATTTAGCACAAGGAGAATTACCTCACTGTCCTTCCAGGTCCCTGGAAACAAGGACTTTGACAGTGAAAGAAACTGACACACTCTCCCTACCTACAGTTTTCTGTCCCTAGAAAAAATGTTTTTTTTAAGCACAATATAGCACAAGGAGAATTCACTCACTGTCCTTCCAGGTCCCTGGAAACAAGGACTTTGACAGTGAAAGAAACTGACACACTCTCCCTACCTACAGTTTTCTGTCCCTAGAAAAAATGTTTTTTTTTAAGCACAATTTAGCACAAGGAGAATTACCTCACTGTCCTTCCAGGTCCCTGGAAACAAGGACTTTGACAGTGAAAGAAACTGACACACTCTCCCTACCTACAGTTTTCTGTCCCTAGAAAAAATGTTTTTTTTAAGCACAATATAGCACAAGGAGAATTCACTCACTGTCCTTCCAGGTCCCTGGAAACAAGGACTTTGACAGTGAAAGAAACTGACACACTCTCCCTACCTACAGTTTTCTGTCCCTAGAAAAAATGTTTTTTTTAAGCACAATTTAGCACAAGGAGAATTACCTCACTGTCCTTCCAGGTCCCTGGAAACAAGGACTTTGACAGTGAAAGAAACTGACACACTCTCCCTACCTACAGTTTTCTGTCCCTAGAAAAAATGGTTTTTTTAAGCACAATTTAGCACAAGGAGAATTACCTCACTGTCCTTCCAGGTCCCTGGAAACAAGGACTTTGACAGTGAAAGAAACTGACACACTCTCCCTACCTACAGTTTTCTGTCCCTAGAAAAAATGTTTTTTTTAAGCACAATTTAGCACAAGGAGAATTACCTCACTGTCCTTCCAGGTCCCTGGAAACAAGGACTTTGACAGTGAAAGAAACTGACACACTCTCCCTACCTACAGTTTTCTGTCCCTAGAAAAAATGTTTTTTTTAAGCACAATTTAGCACAAGGAGAATTACCTCACTGTCCTTCCAGGTCCCTGGAAACAAGGACTTTGACAGTGAAAGAAACTGACACACTCTCCCTACCTACAGTTTTCTGTCCCTAGAAAAAATGTTTTTTTTAAGCACAATATAGCACAAGGAGAATTCACTCACTGTCCTTCCAGGTCCCTGGAAACAAGGACTTTGACAGTGAAAGAAACTGACACACTCTCCCTACCTACAGTTTTCTGTCCCTAGAAAAAATGTTTTTTTTAAGCACAATTTAGCACAAGGAGAATTACCTCACTGTCCTTCCAGGTCCCTGGAAACAAGGACTTTGACAGTGAAAGAAACTGACACACTCTCCCTACCTACAGTTTTCTGTCCCTAGAAAAAATGTTTTTTTTAAGCACAATTTAGCACAAGGAGAATTACCTCACTGTCCTTCCAGGTCCCTGGAAACAAGGACTTTGACAGTGAAAGAAACTGACACACTCTCCCTACCTACAGTTTTCTGTCCCTAGAAAAAATGTTTTTTTTTAAGCACAATATAGCACAAGCACAAAACACACTGACACTCTCCCTACCTATCCTTCTCTTTCCCTAAACTAAAGGAATCCAGGTTAAGCACGAAAGAAATAAAAGTCACTGTCCCTGCCTATGCTGCTCTATCCCTGCTCCGGAACACACTACACTAGGCCGCCGTGCTGGCGGCCTTTTATAGTGTGGGGCGTGTACTAAACCCCCTCAGCAATAATTGGCCACAGGCATCCTGCCTGTGGCCAATCATTGCTCTCCTCGCTGCCGGCGCTGTGATTGGCCAAGCATGCGGGGTCACAGTGCATGCTTGGCCAATCACAGCGCCTGGATGACACTGCAATGGCGTAGTGCATTGTGGGCCGTTCGCGTCACTCGAATTTGGCGCGAACGGCCCAAATCGTTCGATCTTCGTCGAACGATCGAACAGCCGATGTTCGAGTCGAACGTATGTTCGACTCGAACACGAAGCTCATCCCTACTCACTACCTATCACAGTTTCGAAGGCCATAAAATGCCCAAATAGCACAAAACACCCCTTCAATGACCCCATTTTGGAAAGTAGACACCCCAAGCTATTTGCTGAGAGGCATGTTGAGGCCATTGAATATTTTATTTTTTTGTCCCAAATGAATGACAAAAAAAAAAAATGTACAAAAAGTTGTCACTAAATGATATATTGCTCAAACATGCCATAGTTATGTGGAATTGCACCCCAAAATACATTTTGCTGATTCTCCTGAGTACGGGGATACCACATGTGGGACTTTTTGAGAGCCTAGCCGCGTACGGGGCCCCAAAAACCAAGCACCTCCTTCAAGATTTCTAAGGGCGCAAATTTTTGATTTCACTCCTTACTACCTATTTAAAGCAAAGGCCCTACAGATTAAAATAGTGGGTGTTGCATTTTTTTTTCCACACAGTATTTGCGCAGCGATTTTTCAAATGCATTTTTGGGGAAAAAAAACACACTTTTTTTATTTGTAATGCACTAAAACACACTATGATGCCCAAATGTTTGATGAAAAAAAAAAAAAAAGATGATCTTAGGCCGAGTACATGGATACCAAACACGACATGCTTTAAAATTGCGCACAAACGCGCAGCGGCGACAAACTACATACATTTTTAAAAGCCTTTACAGGTTACCACATTAGATTTACAGAGGAGGTCTACTGCTAAAATTACTGCCCTCGATCTGACCTTCGCGGTGATACCTCACATGAATGGTGCAATTGCTGTTTACATATGACGCTAGACCGACGCTTGCGTTCGCCTTTGCGCAAGAGCAGGGGGGGGACAGGGGTGCTTTTTTTATTTTATTATTTATTTTGCTTTTTTTTTATTTTATTTTTTTTACCATTTTTATTGTTATCTCAGGGAATGTAAATATCCCCTATGATAGCAATAGGTAGTGACAGGTACTTTTTAAAAAAAAAAAATTGGGGGGGTTAGACCCTAGATCTTTCCGCTGCCCTCAAAGCATCTGACCACACCAAGATCGGTGTGATAAAATGCTTTCCCAGTTTCCCAATGGCGCTGTTTATATCCGGGGGGGGGGGGGGCGCATTCCCTCCCACTGCTTGTAAAAGCAGTCTAGAGGCCAATTATCTGCTAGGATTGCTTTTACATGAAAGCCGGCCGCTGGCTGAAAAGAATGATACCAAGATGTTACCTAAACCCACAGGCATCATTCTCGTATAAACATTCAAAGTCCAGCAACATACCAGTACGTTGCTGGTCCTTGTTGGACATGTATTGTAATCTTTTTTTTCCATGCAGCCTGTTGGCTGAATGAAAAAAAAAAGAGATTAATCGGTGGGTATGCCCACCATTAGAATACCTCCCTTCATCCACCCACTTCTAATGATGGGCATACATGCACCATTTATATATGCCGAAGCATGGGGGCATCGTCCCGCAAAAAAGTTATGCCGCATACACACGGTCAGACTTTTCCACGGGCAAGCCTCCGTCGGAATTTCGACCGTATGTACACGGCATTAGGAGCAAAATCGCTCCTCCGCCCCTGCTGCCCCCATGCTTCGGCATATATGCTCTTTTTTTGTGGTGGTCAAATCACCTCCTACAGCACTGGAGTCACAGCTTTATGTATCGTGGGAGAAAACGCTGTTGCTGTCAAGATAAATAATTCCGCGCTGCAGCTGAATGGCGCACCTGAAAACAAAAAATGACATACCTGAAAAGCAAGCATGATAAAACATTGCAGAATAGAATACAGTAAAAAAGAGCAGAACAATAGATAGAAAATAGAGAGAGAGAGAGAGAGAACAATAAAACGACAACTATTTTTTTTTTACACTTTTTTTTGTAACTTTAACAACTGTAATGGTTCGGGTCTCTCAAAATGCAATGGCATCTTGGGAGACCCTATGTAAGTGTGTCCTGTTCTGTGCAATGCTGTACCCTACGCTAAAACTTCACTTTTGAGTGGTAGCGTTCAAAACATTCACCAAGGCAAAGACCAGGTTGGTCAGGACAGCGTGGACAAAAATAACGGGTGTCACGCCTAAATCCACGCTTGCTACAGACACAACATCTTTTTTGGGGGGCACATTGGGTAGGGGTACTCTCGAGGACATATGGATAATGCCTCTCATGCAGCCGGCTTACTGCATTTGGTTGGGGATGGTGAGGTGCAGAACCGCCTGGATACAGGAGTTCTGTGACTATGTCATCCTGGAATTTTAGGAGAGATAACGTCCCGCCTGAAGCTCTGTATAGCACATGAGCGTTCAGCAAAGCCAATTGGAATAAGGATAGAGACACTTTTTTGTACCAGCGTCTCGCCTTACGGTCAATTAGATACGGCGCCAACAACTGGTCGTTGAGGTCCACCCCTCCCATATTTTGGTTATATTTGTGGACACAGAGGGGTTTCTCCACAACACCAGTCGCCGTAAGAATTTGGACTGTCGTGCCTGCATGAAGGGAGGTAAGAAGGAAAACATTCTTATTATCCCTCCACTTCACAGCGAGCAAGTTATTACATTTCAAGCAGGCTCTCTCCCCCAGCCTAAGATGGGAGTCTACAAGCCTCTGGGGAAAACCCCGGCGATTCTGACGCACGGTGCCACATGCCCCAATCTGATGATCAAACAAGTGACTAAACAGTGGCACGCTCGTGTAATAATTGTCCACATACAAGTGGTACCCCTTTCCGAATAAGGGTGACACCAAGTTCCACACTATCTTGTCAGCGATCCCTATGTAATCTGGGCAGTTGACCGGCTCAACCTGACTATCTTTTCCCTCATAAACCGTAAAGCTCCATACATAGCCTGTTGCCCTGTCACAGAACTTATAGAGCTTGACCCCGTATCTGCCACGCTTGCTGGGAAGGTACTGCTTGAAAGACAAGCGGACAGAAAATTTAATCAGGGACTCATCAACGCAGACAACTTGATCAGGAATAAACAAGGCTGCAAAACGTTAGTTGAAGTGGTTTATGAGGGGCCGAATTTTGTAGAGCCGGTCGTATTCAGGGTCTCCACGTGGACGACAAAGTTCATTAGTCGTTGAAGTGCATGAACCGCAAAATCTTCTCGTATCGTGTCCTGGGCATGGAGGCAGAGAACACGGGCATGTGGTCAATTGGGTGCGTGGACCAATAAGCACGCAATGACGGGAATTTATGTGTGCCCATGTTGAGGGAAAGGCCCAGAAAGGTCTTAAATTCGGAAACCGTAATTGGTTTCCAATCTTTGGCAATGGAAGGCAACTGGGGATTAGCGGCGATGAATTGACCAGCATATAAATTGCTCTGGTCCACAATAGATCTATAGAGATCTTCCGTGAAAAACAGGGGAAAAAAAAAAAATTGGCATAAAATCAGCTGTTTGCACCTGAATACCGGGTTGGGCAGTGAATGGGGGAAGTACGGGTTCTGCAGAAGTGGTGGGGACCGAATCAGGATAGGCAAATTCTGCAGGAAGGGCACTATGGGCACGACAGGCCTGCCTTTGTCTTCTTGGTGGCAGCGGGACACTACTTGTGCTTGCCACCTCGCCAGCTTGAACTGCACTTATGGGACTCGCCACGTCACCACGTGATACTGCAGTGCTGGATGTACGCCCAGGCTGTACTAGGCTGCTGGTGCTTGCCAATTCACCAGAAGGAATAGCGGCGCTAGTACTACTCTGCTCCATGATACGAGAGCCCTGCGGTTCTTGCTCCTCAACAACCTCAGAAGATCGGGAACGGGTACACCTGACCTTAGCAGGGACCTCATCTTCGTCGTCAGAGCTATCTGACATGGAGCCGCTGACTTCACTGTCTTCTACGGGAAGATATTCTGAGCCTGAATCTGACAGATGCGTGACCTCCTCTTCACTATCTGTCATGCTCAGAATCTCATAGGCCTCCTTACTAGTGTACCTTTGATTTGCCATTTTGGGCTCTAAATTTAGGGGTACACTAGTAAGATTCACAGGTAAAAAAGCACCTGACTGTCAGCAAATGTATGAAACGCTTAAAAAAAAAAAAAACTTAGTGATCGCAGGGATCAGGACTGTCTCTGCGAACGCTGCATTTATGTGTGTTGTGTTTGGTAAGTTACAGTGATCGATCAATACTGCACTTGGTTGGGCTGGGCGGAGGGGCTAAAACGCAGGTGCTAGCAGGTATCTGGGCTGATCACGCTAACACTGCGTTTTTGGGAACCCTAAACCGCTGGGGACGCTAGTATAGATCTGATCAGATATTGATCTGTTCAGATACTATACCACTAAGGGAGGTGTATGCTTTGCGCATAGGTGTTAGCGTTACTGGCACTAACCTAACGCTGACTGAGGCGATTTAGACCCTCTCTGGCGCTAAAATCTAATTTATATCAGCCGCCGGGTGATCAGGGGGTTAAACCTTTATTGGGTTATATACGGCGGGTGCCCTGATGCTATAAAAAGCAAACTAACAAGTGTCACCCGTAACACTTATATGGTGATCACTGGTGAAAGGGTTAACTAGGGGCAATCAGGGGGTTAAAACCTTTATTAGGTTATATATGGGGGTACCTGACGCTATATAAAAACCTGACGGGGAACCTAAATAACTAAATGGCTAACCAGTGACACTTATACGGTGATCACTGGTCAAAGGGTTAACTCTAGCGGCAATAAGGGGGTTAAAATATATGGGGGTACCTGACGCTATAAAAACCTGCGGCGAACCTAAAAATAAATGACTGGCTATCTAGGGCACCACCGGCACGAATACAGCGATCAGAAAAACGATCACTTAGCGACGCTGGCGTTAGGGGGTGAAAGGGTTACCTGGGGGCGATCAAGGGGTTAAACCTTTATTAGGGGGGGGTTAGGGGGCTACCCTGGACCTAAACCTAACTGCCCTGCAACTTTTTACTGTCGCAAACACTGATTGCAGTGATCAGTAAAAAAATGACCACTGCAAACGGTGCACTGTGACTGGGGGTGACTGGGGGGTGCAAGTGTGCCTACATGTACTGGTGTCAGTGTAGTGTTGGTGCACTTACTGTGAGATGTCTTCTCTCCTCGCGCCGGATCGAAAAGACCGCCGCATGGAGAGATGACATCACTTCCTCTGCCTGTGTTTACATTACACAGGCAGAGGAAGATTCTCATTCGCCGGGAGCGATCGCGAGGGGGTGGCCGGAAACGAATGGCTGTCCCCTCATAACGAATCGCTCCCGGAACGATGCCGACCGCTCACTGTATAGAAGGGGGGTCCAATGGGACCCCACCAACTATACGAAGGCAGGCACGTACAGGTACGTGATTGTGCCTGTCCGTGCCATTCTGCCGATGTATATATACAGTGAGCGGTCGTTAAGTGGTTAAAGGCGATTGGAAACGATCATCTTGAAAAAAAAAAAAAAAAAAAAAAAAAGGTAAAAACGTGTATACATTTAAAAAACAAATACCTTCCCCCCCCTTTATGAGTGATCACATTCCCTTTGTTCTCAGCTGCATAAGAGCAGAGGGAGGGTTTAGTTTAGTGTTGGCAATTATAGGATACTTTTTCATATTAGTACATGGTACAGCAGGAAAATATAAGGAATATGAAATGATGGGGTAACAAACACTTTAAGTCTTTAAGGCTACAGCAATGATGTGGAACAAATCTTTCCCAGTCACTGGTCCTTGTATGGGGATTCAGGCTTCATCTGTCATGGTGGGCAAACCCCTAAAATGGGTCTTCAGTGTCTGGAAACCATAGAAATGGGACTGTATAGCACTACACATCTTGCACTCTGCGTAAGTGTGACCATTCTTCCAGAAGCACATTTGTGAGATCAGGCACTAATGTTGGACGAGAAGGCCTGGCTCGCAATCTCCGCTCCATTTCATCCCAAACATGTTCCATCAGGTTGAGGTCAGGACTCTGCAGGCAAGTCAAGTTCCTCCACCTCAAACTCACTCATCCATACATGTCTTTATGGACCTTCAGTGGCGCACAGGGGAGTCATCCAGGGTCTTTGAGGTTCTCTTTAATGAGACATGCAGGGTCTATCCCAGAGGAAATTTTTGTCCTTTATGTAATGAAAAAAAGAAAAGTTATAGTGGAAGGCCATGCTAGAACTAAATCCCAGCATCTAAATAGACACCCATGATCCAACACTAACCTATCTAGCCCTGTAAAGAAAAAAAATAGTATACAATACATAACTTTTCTGAAGCTGATCTGACCAGATCTCCAGCGGTGGAAGCTCTGCAGAGGACATGGACGACAACTGCTGTGAAATGAATGGCAAGTGACGTCACCCATAGAGCTACTATGGGGCTTCAGCTGTCAGACGTGTCCTCTGCACCCGCCTTCACAGCAAACCCACGGCTACCAGCTCAGCCTGGGATCGGGTCAGATCAGATTCAGAAAAACGTATGTATACAAATTTTTTCTTTAAAGGGCTAGATAGGTCAGTGTTAGATCGTGGGTGTCTATAGATGCAGGGATTTTAGTTTTAGCATGGACTTCTACTTTAGGAAAAAAAAAATTGTTTTAATTTGAAAAAAAATATATAGTTACACCCAAGCACAACCACCCCAAACTTATATATATATAAAAATTTAAGTTTGGGGTGGTTGTGCTTGGGTGTAACTTTATTTTTTTTACAAATTAAAACAACAAAAAAAAAAAAATTATATATATATATATATATATATATATATATATATATATACATATACACATATACATATATATATATATATATATATATATATATATATATATACACACACATACATATATACACACACACACGCACAAAAACACGGGCACTGGGTGCGTCTACGCATGCAAACGTCGATTGCGATACACGTTCCCCCCATCGCCGCACATGCCTGACTCAGAGCAATAAAATCTAGCACAAGACCTCCTCCGTAATACTAAACTGATAACCTATAGGGGGCTTTTAAAGCGCCACCCATAGAGAATATAGGGTACTGAAATACAGTGGAACCTTGGATTACGAGCATAATCCGTTCCAGGAGAATTCTCACAATCCAAAGCACTCACATATCAAAGCAAGTTTCCCCATAGAAGTCGATGGAAACGAAAATAATTTGTTCCGCATTGACTTCAATGGCATGCAATACCGCATGTGGCCAGAGGTGGGGGGCGCTGGAGAGCCTCAGAAACACTCGGAAAGGCCCGGGGACAGCTCGGCTGACCTCAGAAAGGCTCGGAAACACCCGGGAACAGAGTATTTCCGAAGGCTCCGATCGAATCCGTTCGGCTCCGGCGCCCCCGCACCTCAGGCCAAATGCGGTACTGCACACCCCATTAGCTTGAATTCTGCTCGTTTTGCGAGACAACATTCGAGTCAGAATTTTTTTTTTTTTTAAAGTTGCTAGTCTTTGAAAATGCTCATTAAAATTGCATTACTCGTAAACCAAGGTTCCACTGAATGTCCATTTCACAGGCTCACACAAATTTAAGGTTTGACATGTTGGTTATTTACTTGGTGCAACCTTGCCCTTTATGTTTTACCAAAAATGTGGGTAATTTATTGCATTTGTTTTGCCCTAAAATACACTTTAGTGTGTTTTTACTGAAATTTAGCATTTCCTAGACCTTTTTTTTATTTGCTCCCACTTCCAGCGAAAGAGAGCCGCAGAAGCCACGGCAAATTACACCATGTCCGGCCCCTCCTGCGCGCCCCCCCCCCCCCCCCCCCGCCGCTGTCTTCTGAGAGACACACAGGCCCCTAAAGACAGCAAGGACCATTCAGAACGCGCAGCGCGACTTGCACATGCGCAGTAGGGGACCAGGCAGTGAAACCGCAAGGCTTCCCTTAGTAAAGATGCAGCGCCTGCAACCGGAGCCGAGGGACGGGACGGCTTTGGGCGAGGACATCGCAGGTGCCCTGGACAGGTAAGGGTCCTTATTTTAAAAGTCAGCAGCTGCAGTATTTGTAGCTGCTGATTTTTAAATAATTTTTTGGCGGAACTCCGCTTTGGGAAGGATAAAAGTTTGTTTCATTGTATTTTCCAAATATTTTCCCCAAGAGGTTTAATAAAAGCAGATCTGTTTTTTCCCAGAATGCTATTTGGTCTTACAATGAAGAGAGACCTATTTACAACCTCATCTGTTATGAGTTATAACACATGTGCAAACTTCAATACTGAAGCACATATGGCTCAGTGGGGGGATGAAATATTAGACAAGGTTAAACAATTTTTAGCAAAATAAAAATTTCAAAAGAAAACCATGTATATGTTTTGTAATATGCATAAACATACAAAGAACAAACCAATATTCTGTTTGTGAATTACAAAATTAATAAGTTGACTTATAAAAAAATGTGTTTCATAACATTCAGAGAATATACATAAAAAGGTAGTTAAAAATATAGCCAGTACTGTGAAGGCAACATTTTTTTACTTCTTTCTCTACAATAGCAAGACTACCAATATTAAAATGGTGGATAAGAATGGCCTGCTACTTGGTGAGCCTGCCAGCAAGTCTGATTTTAAACTGAAGGATTATCTTAAACTTTAGTTTCAGTTTAAATAGTTTATTCTGGCCAAGCTTTCCCAAAAGGAACCATTTCCCTCGTGGCCGCTGGGTGTGCTGCGTTAACTGTATGTAGCTCAGGCTACATACAATATATAACGCTGTATCCCAGATGCCAGATGAGACCTGCCCAGAACAAAATAGCAAAATCAATAAATACAAATCTTCTTCTGATTGGCTTAGGCTACTTTCACACTGGGGCGTTGTGCCATCGGAGTGAAAGCAGCGGCTCTTTCAGGGTGCTTTGCAAGCGCTATTTTAGCGCTAAAGCTCCTGCAAAGCGCCTCAGTGTGAAAGTAGCCTCAGTCAGAGAATATGACAATCAGCCTGCCTCTCTGAAAGCAGAATGGGTAAAGTGAAGAGAATAATGGTCCAAAACTAAGTGCACAACTCCACCACCTTGAAACCTCAGTGGCCTGACTTTCACCTCCTTCGCTGGACCTCAAGACCCCTTTCGCACATACTGCCACCAGGAGTGTCATCATAGGACTGGTGTGGTGGTGATCAGGGATACTGACTGGTGACAGTATGTAAACAAAAATGAATAATTCTCAACTCATTTTTAAACAAACATTTTCTTTAAACCTTTTTTTTTATATACATACTTTCATCGGGAGTAGTTCAGTATCACTATAGTGATCATGGATTATTATTTTTTATTTAATTTTTTTAAAAACACACTTTGTAACAGCAATAATGTTTTGAACCGTCATGAATGGGTTTCAGTCATAACAGCTGTGGTCTGTGATTCGCTACAGCTAATCACATTGTGCAGGGTGCTGTGATTGGCCCAGGTACCATCTGATAGCTATGGGCCAATCAAAGCATGACAATACTAAGCACAGCAGTTATGAATGAAACCCACTCATAACAGTTGTGTTTACATTGGGATCACATGATCCTCCAGTCACTGCAATCTGCTGTTTCTGGTGGCCACAGCAGCAAGGAAAGCGGCGTGCCAGTGAGCTTGTGCCTAGCCTACAGCCGACGCCTGTTCACAGTAAACTGTTGGTGGGTGGAGACTAGTTAAAGTGGTTGTAAACCCTTCCATTTACCCAGTAAAGTGACTGGCCTCAGGCAATACTCAGATTAAACAAATCCTTCTACATAAGTTGCATCTGTAGTCTTCTCTTCTCTACATCCAAAGTGCAGAATGTATAAAGTTTGTCTCAGCTGTCAAAAAAAGAGCGGAGAACTAAAGTTAAACCCTGCAAAGTTCAGTGCACACACACACACACACACACAGATCTGAGGCTGTCAATTAGCTGGAGGTCCCTCCCATCACCATTTTTCTCTTGTAGGAAGTGACTTGTGCTGATAGAGGAACGAAGGAGCTTAGAAAAATGATACTTGGTGCTCTTAACTTCTTACCGCAAAATCACACATGTACATCATTCTGCTTCAAGTGGTTGCACTGGTACCTTTTTTTAGAGCCAACGGTCGCCTTTTTTTTTATTTTTATTTTTTATAAACTGATGCTATTAAGCAGCCACTCGATTGGTATTACAAGCAGCGTGAGGAGAGGCCCCCGGGCCCCCCACCCTCCTGCCCGGGCTCTCCTGTCCCACCGAAAGACCTGAACGACCAGCCGACAGACAGCTGGTCAGGTCTCTGATGTAGTAACCCAGAAGCTACGTCCCAACGTCACTTCCAGTTTACTGGAGTCTTAAATTTTCTTTATTGTTCCTTTAAAAAAAATGTAAAAAAATAAATAAATCAAACAAGTTATACTTGCCTCCGCTGTGCAGCTCGTTTTGCACAGAGTGGCCCCGATCCACGTCTTCTGGGGTCCCTCGGCGGCTGTCTCGGCTCCTCCCCGCAATCACTCACCACCTATATGCGAGCGAGCTTGCATGGGGGCGAGTGATTGCGGGGCACGCTCCTGTGATACAGCCGTCAGCTATAGCCACTCACTGTATCACTTGGCCCCGCCCCCCGGCGCGCTGTGTCATTGGATGTGATTGACAGCAGCGTGAGCCAATTGCTGCGCTGCTTTCAATCCATCCACTAATCAATCAACGGCCAGGCTGAGCGGCGAAGAGGATGTTGGGGGCGAGCGCAGGACTTTCGAGGGGTCAGGTAAGCTAAACGGGGGGCCAGGGGGAGCCGGTATTGTCAGATGTGTTTTCACCTTAATGCATAGAATGCATTAAGGTGAATTTTTTTTTACCTTTACAACCCCTTTAAGTATTCAAAATCTTGGCATTTTGAACGCTTTCAAGTGCAGAGGGGGAGTTCCCTCTGTAAAGAGTACCTGTCACTGACTATTACGGTCACAGTGTTTACATTCCTTGTGACAGCAATAAAAGTGATAGAAAAAAAAAAAAGGGACAGAGTAAAAAAAAAAGAAAAAAGTAAAATAAAGAAAGAAAAAAAAAGAAAAAGAAAAGAAAAGAAAAAAAAAAAGTTGCACCAGCAAATTTAACCCGTGTTCGAATCACACGTGAGGCATCGCCACGATCGTTAGAGCGAGAGCAATAATCCTAGCGCTAGACCTCCTTTGTAACGCTAAACAGGCAACCTGCAAACATTTTTTAAAGCATCGCCTAAGGAGATTTTTAAGTAGCGTAGTTGTCGCCATTCCACAAGCGTGAACAATTTTAAAGCAGACATGTTGTTAGGGATCTATTTACTCGGCGTGACATCTTTCACATTATACAAAAAAAATTGGGTTAACTTTATTATTTTTTTCTTTTATTAAAGTGCATTTAAAAAAAATACAATTATAAAATACAGTTATAAAAATATTGCAACAACTGCCATTTTATTCTCCAGGGTCTCTGCAAAAAATAATATTATAAATATATTACACTGTATATATTATATAAATATATTGGCACAGTATTGTCACAGAGCAGGGGAGAGTCCTCAGCTCTATGTAGGCTAGGTAACAACTTGGAGATTACACAAGGCTCTCCCAACTTTTGGCCACCAGGTGGGGATGGAAATATGAAACAGTTCTAGTTTAGAACCAGTCTTTATTGCAAAGATCAGGAATAAATTCACAAAGTAGACCAAGAAAAGCCTCATATTTGTGAAAATGGAGAAACTATGCCATGAATACTGTCAGACAGCTTACGGTAGGGCAGGGAAAAAAATCGATTTTAATCTTGAATCGAGTTTGGAGTTCAAATCGATTCAGATTTCAAGAAAATCGATTTTTTTAGATTTTTTTTCCTTCAGAGTTTCCGTAGCAGGGCTGCAAGGGGCGTATCCGGAATGGCACTGGGAAAATTACATCTACTCGCCGCAGCAGTCGCGAGTAGATGTAATGTAACACTAACTAACCGCAAGCCGCCGTCTGCCTACCTGATCAGCGTGTCATGCAGATAGACGCAGTGTTCAAAAGACGCACCTCAAGTCCTCGTCGTCTTTGATGGGCGGAACACTCAATTTCACAGCAGGCAGTGTTCAGCCTATCACGGACATCCTCTCATCCTTGTCTGTGTTATGAGAATGAGTGGATGTCCGTGATAAGCGGAACACTGAATGCTGGGAAATTGAGTGTTCCGCCTATCACAGACGAGGAGGAGGCGCGGCTTTTGAATACTGGAATGGCCACCGGTGTAGCAGTAAAATCCATAACCCACGAAAATCTGCATCAGGTACAGGCACAGTGATTGAAGCATGGGCACAGTGAGGCACGGGCACAGTGAGGCACGGACACAGTGAGGCACGGACACAGTGAGGCACGGACACAGTTCAATTCAACTAAGAGTAACCTCAGGATTTTTTGTTGTTTTATTAGCTAAATCCAAATACAGTATTAATAATTTGGATGTTTAACAATCTTTGTTGCACACTGACTTTGCAGTTAGAGAAAAGGGGTTTGCCTTTGCAATTTTGTTTGTTGATGCACTTTAATATAATTTAAAAAAAAAATAATCGAATCGAAACGTAAATCGAGTTTTTTATAAAAAAAAAAAAAAAAAAAAAAAAATCGCAGATTTTTTTTGGGGGGGGAAATCGCCCAGCCCTAGCTTACGGTACTTATTTGTATCAATTTTCCACAATATCTAACTGAAACTTGTAAGTGAAGAAATGGCTTCGCTATACGCCTGAAAGTTTGACAGTCTGCAAGGATAAACAGGTGTGGAACTTAGAGCCACCAAATGGAGTTTAGATCCAAAAGGAATTCTATCCTTTATTACAGCTGCAAACCACATCCTGCCCTGCAGCTGCTTCATTATGTAAGGCAGCAAAAAAAGGGGCACCTAGATCAAAGCACAGAAGGATGTCCAAGGATGTGTGCTCAGTGGATTGCAAGACAATTCTCAACTATTAACATTAATGAGCAAAAGCAGATTTTTATTTTATTTTTTAAGTCAGTCCCAAATGCCAACATGACAGCTTTAAATAATTAAAATATATTAACTTCAGGCACTATTGAAGCCGATTTGTTCATAAGCTACTTGTATAAAAGCAAACCACCACCAAGTAAGCTTACACGAGTCACACCAAAAGGTCTAATTTTAGTTTCCACTTAACTAGGTTTCACAGCAGGATTAAGACGCTAGACAATAACCAGAGATTAAAGAGGAAGTATGCTGCAGCTGAACACCACAAAACACCATTTAATTAGTCTTTAATATTCAAAGTAGGGATCGACCAATTATCGGCAGCCAACATTCACTTTTTTGAAGGATCTGTCAAAAAAAACGTACCCGATATTATGGATATTGCTTCAAGGGGTTTTTCCGGGGTGAAGCTTGCAGCTGCAGAAATCACCCCGATACCATTCTTTGGAGCAGACTGTCAGCTTTATTGTAACCACCAATGCGGCTCAGCAGCCGCTCGGCTGTTAATACAAGCAGCGGAAGGGGACGTCCCACCCCCGCCACAGACACGAACAAAGCCGATGCTTTCATTCAGGTCTCGGATCTAGTAACCCGGAAGCAATGTCATGACATCACTTCCCAGATTACTGGCATCTTAAAGGCGCCAGTTTTAAAAAAGATAGTATTCAAAAGTGACAATCTTGACGTTTTGAATACTTTTAAATGCAGAGGAGGGGGTTTGGGGTCTTAGACTCCTGATCCCTTCATAAGGAGTACCTGTAACTGCCTATTACTGTCACAAGGGAGGTTTACATTCCTTGTGACAGCAATGAAAAAAATTAAGTGAAAAAAATTAAGTGTAAAAAATGTTTGTTTGTTTAAATGTACAGAATATTGGCTATCGGCCTGAGAGGTGGCCGAAATACTAGTATTGTATCGCCACCAAAAAATGATATTGGTCGATCCCCAATTCAAAGCAAACTCATCCATCCATGTCTCCATACTTTTTCAAACTGATTTCTCAGCAAAATAAAACGCCTAACATATGTGGTTGTGGATGTCTTGAGCAAGAGCTGATTATTCATGTAGCATTTATTTCCTAGACTATCTGCCCCTAGTTCAGCCATTTTTGGGTGGAACTCCGCTTTAAGAGGAGTTCCGGCCACCCCCGCCAAAGATTAAAAGTCAGCAGCTACAAATACTGTAGCTGCTGACTTTTACTATTAGAGAACTTACCTGTCCAGGCATCCAGCGGTGTGTTCATCCAAGCAGATTCTTGAAATCGGCTTGCCGGTGCTGGTGCAGCCATCTTGGCTAAGGGAAACTCAGCAGTGAAGCCTTGCGGCTTTACAGTCGATTTCCTACTGCGCATATCGCACTGTACTCTGAATGAGCTGGCTGCAAGGGGAAGGAACCTGAACGTCCGGCTCACTTCGCCGCAGCAAACTGATTGGGTGGAGCTCCGCTTTGCGTTTGAGCTGCCCAAGTTCGCATCAAGTCAATAATAATTTATATAAATATAACTTAATTTTATTTCTGTAGTCAAGTTTATATTCTGCGGATTAGGATAGTTTCATTCTAGCAGCCATGTTGCCGGACATGCTCAAACTAGCATTAGATCTCCAGTGGCAAACAGAAGTCCTCAAAATGTCAGGAGAGGAGAATGAATATTGCAAAAAACTAAAATGGAAAAATATTTTAAATGTATCTTTGAAAATAAAAACTCATAAAAATAATAGTGTTTAAAAAACAGGGTTATAAAAAGATCAAAGTTGCTCAAGGGAAAGAAATTTTAATCCATCATAGCACAAGGAATAACATATTTCGTGCACTAGAAATTTTAGCCTATACTGCCACCCAGTGGGGAGAAAAGAATATGTAATCTGTCAAAGAACATTCACCCTAGGGATTTATTGGCACTTGTCTAAATTCATTACATATCTGCTACAAAGAAACAAAAAAAATAAAAGTTCAACAAAAAAAACAGCGCACAGAGAGTAGTAGGTATACCATAATGGAGAAAAAGCAACAGTAATGGATATTCCATAATGGGAAAAAAAAAATGTTAGGTATAGTAAAAAAAACAAAACATGCCTGGACTTTTTTTTTTTTTTTTTTTTTAAAAAGATCGGGACAGGTTTTTTCAGCCTTCCCCTTATTTTCTACTAAGTAAACATTTTAATTGAGGCCAGTGTTGCTGTGAAGATTTCCCCTCACTTCCTGTCTGGTAAATTGATGTAAGGAGAACAGAACGTTAGGGTGAATCTATATAGGTGCTAACCCTTTCATGCTTTATATAAATAATAAAAATAAATAAAATAAAAACACATTTTGGCTGCACACTAATGAAATTAGCTTTGTCGTTTACAATACTCAAGTCAGAATAGAACCTCCTCTCTCCCCTTCCTTGTTTGTTTTCCTCTCTCCTTTATGCGTTTACTCCTGTTTATTTTTTATTATAAATATACCTAAATCATTTTTCCAAAAGGCATTCAGTTCATTACTCTGGCAGGCAGCCAGTCTGGGAGTCTTACAAAGTTTACATGGAAGTCCACTTTCATTTCTCAATGCAGATTGTCTTTGTCTTGGGTCTTCTATGCATCACCGGAGGGCTTGTACCGCCTGACTTATTTGTGCGATTTATACCCCTCCGATTCCTCAGTTGTGTCTGAGCTGCCTTATCATTTAGATTACAGTTTATTGAGACTGTTAACCTATGTCTTTTGCCAAAGAATAAAAAAAAATAAGAAACTCATCCATTTTTAGACAGCTTTATCATATGTCAGAGGTTCAGACCACTCCCGTTTCGAAGTAATGGGAAAACTCTGCTGTCTCTTTAGATTTCTTTGCCATCTACTGGAGGGCCTGTATAGCTAGCACAAAGAAACCCCCCATAAAAACAGGAGTTGACAAATACCGTACTTACAACAAATACTGACCCATAAGGCCTCATGTACACTGCTGCTGGTAAACGGACGTTTAGGAGCAGTTGGGCATTTTTTTCAACTGCTCCTGAATTTTCCTCTGCGTTATCTTATGTGTACATGTACATGAAAGGTTATGTTAAGCATCCATTTTTATCCTGTCAGGCATCTTCTGAAAACCCCTTTAGCTTCACAGCTTCCATCTTCTATCAGCATGTAGAATATAGAATATTTCTTTAGTTTCCCACAAGTACCGTATATATTCGAGTATAAGCCGAGTTTTTCAGCACATTTTTTTGTGCTGACAATGCCCCCCTCGGCTTATACGCGAGTCTGTTTCCATCTTCATCTTTGTGCACCTAAACCCAGCCAGCTGTAGGTCCCCTGGACCCCAAACTTGCCACACATGTAGACCCACTCTCCCTCTACAAGTGTGCAAAGTTTTTTGTCCGGGGGACATACAGCCGGGGAGCACCGATTTTTCAAAGCCAGGCACCCCTTCTATAGACTCCCATGTTAAACGGTAATTTCTCTGGTGATTTTGGGGACCTGGTACTGGCCGGCCCTAGGTCCCCTGGACCCTAATCTGGGCACCCCTTCCATAGACTCCCATGTTAAACGTCAGTCTAGTCACACAGCGCAGGAGATCAGGTAGGCACAGTGAGGCATGGGCACATGGACACAGTGAGGCAAAGTGAGGCCCAGTGAGGCATGCAAATGGACACCCTAGGCTTATACTCGAGTCAATATGTTTTACCAGTTTTTTGCGGTAAAATTAGGTGCCTCGGCTTATATTCGGGTCGGCTTATACTCGAGTATATATGGTATGTATCAAATCTGGTTTCTTGTACATGACTGTTCTCATGTTTTGTTATCTATAATTTGCTTCTCTGGTTCCCAGCAGTCGGAGGACAAAGAACAAAGGCCATTTGTTTTAACCAGTTGTAATTGCATATGAAATTAATATCTACTGCGCACGTTTTTTTAACCATATTTTGTATGATTTGTAATCTACTATAAAAGATGCAAGATCTCGCACCAATACAGACAGTTCCGAAGACACAGTATCGAGTGCGTGTCATCTGTTTTCTTGGGACTGCCTCCAGATATCTGAAATTGCATATTACATCGATCCGAGGTCTGAGAGGTTAAGGGACCACCCTAGACACAGGATTAACCCTTACAGCACACAGGGTCGTTTTCAGGTAGTTGAGTTTAGGAGGATTTTTCTTCAAGCCAAAAAAAAGCGCTCAGAACCTGAGTTTAGAGGTATTTTAAGCACCAAACGATTCTAAATGCGCTAACTTGTGTAAAGCCATGTTTCGTTTACAGGCCTTTTTTTGGCCATTTTTAAAATGCATCTAAAAACGCAAACGCTGCAAAAAAACATACGTTTTAAACATGGGTTACTACCTGTCAAGTTAAATCGTTAAGGAGAGGTTGTAAAAAACGTCCCATGTACATGAAGCCCAACCATTAGGGTAGAATCACACCAGTGAAGAGGCCTCTACAGTTTGCTTTTAACAAATGTACAGTGTCTAGTGCAACCTCTCTCAACCAGGGTACCAGCGTACCCTGGGGTGACATGACATCCTGGTTGAGAAAGGGGGGTGGGCATAAAGCTCTGTGTGTCGGTGTACAGTATGCCAGCTCTGCCGGTCTCAGCCCTGTATAGATAGCAGAGATTGATCTGGGGAACGAGCAGTAAAAGGGGAGGCATCTTCCCGACTCCCCCTACAGAAAGAAGTTCAAATAAACCATTCACCAGGCAATGCGAGTGCAGGTACAGTCTCTGCATTTGGCAAAAAGGCTGTGTGTGAGCGAGCGATTAAATCATTTTCACATCAATAAAAAAGCTGCAAGCACACTGTATGTAGTTTTGCATATGGAATGTGCTGCACTGAGAGCATAGGATTACCTTATAAAAATGTGTCACATTTCATGTGTCCCCAAACAAATAATTCTAGTGAGGTTCAAACTAAATACACAAAAATACAAATTCAAAGTACAATCGATAAAAGCAACCGATGTAAAGCAATGCAATAAATATGCACACTCGATCAAACAATTAACATGAAAAATATCACTTCAAAATTTCATTGTGATCCAGAAAAACTTATCTGTGAACAAATTGATGTAAAAAAAAAAGTACGCTGGAGAAATTTACTGTTAACTTCCTTTCCCTAGACAGGAAAGTAAGAAAAGCTGCAACAGGTACACAGCAATAAAAAGAGTCTGACATGTTTCTAGCCTTCCCCTTATTTACTAAAAGTAAACCTTTTCGTTGTGGTCGGTGTTGCTGTGAAGAGTTCCCCTCACGTCCTGCCTGGTAAACATTTCCGGGTACCCAGCCATTACTATGCGATCACATGAGCACAATGTCAAAAAAGCAGTTATGAATAAATAGAATTCATAACAGCTGTGTTTACTGAATTGATTGACCCACAGCTATCACATGGTATCTGAGCCAATCATAGCACCCTGTACCATGTGATGAGCCAAAGGCAATCACAGATCACTAGTAATTACAGCTGTCAAGACATCATGACTGGTGAAAACATTGCTGTTACAGTGATCATTGTAACTGCAATCAAAGTGTAAGAAAAAAATCCCTGATGAACCCTACAGAGTAGTACAGTGTTACTGTGGTGACACTGAACTACTCAGTGTATTTAAAAAAAAATATATATATTATTTTGATATAAATTGAACACTTTTATTTAACATACTGTCATAAGTCAGTATACCTGATCACTGCCATACTAGTCATATGACGATGCGGTTTGTGGTGCTCTGATGCAGTGAAGATCCGCTTTAATATACACTTATTGGGATTTTTATTTTACCAAAAGGCATATAGCAGAAAACATTTTGGCCTAAATTTTTGAAGAAAATAAGGATTTTACGGTGAGTATAAAAATCCTTTCTCTGAGTTCATGGACGGACACAGCCTTAGTTTTGACAAAGTGGGTATTGGCCTTCCTTCAGGAGTGACTAGGCAGAATGTGTTAACTCCAAAGCTGAACAGCCCCGCCCAGGGGGCAGACCTACTGGCTATATCCCTTCAGCCTGCACCAAGCAGCACAGTTAGTCAAAAGCAGTACAAACTTAAAAAGGAGGGGTGGGTGCTGTGTCAGTCCATGAACTCCGAGAAAAGGATTTTACGGTGAGTATAAAAATCCTATTTTCACTTTTGTTCATGGGCCGACACAGCCTTAATCTTGACAAAGTGGGACGTTCCAAAGCAGTGTCAAAAAACGAGGGGTGGGAACCGCATTAAAACAACTTCACCCCAAAATAAAACAGAGCTCCTCAGCGGAGGAGTTGTAACTCTAAACAGCCGTCTGCAAAATTTTGCGGCTGAAGACGCATCCGAAGATGCACTCGCAACAACTTGTAAAATTTAGTGAAAGTGTGAACGGACAACCAGGTCGTCGCCTTACACACCTGGGAAACAGACGCTTGATGTCAGAAAGCCCAAGAGGCACCTCTTGCCCTGGTCGAATGCGCTGGGAAAGGGAGGCGCCCAACCCTTATGGCGTAAGCCTGATCACGATCTGTCGGGTCCACCTCAAGATGGTGGCCGACGAGACTGCTGGGCCCTTCTTGGGGCCAGCCACCGAAACAAACAGCGAGTCTGAACTCCGGAATGGAGCAGTAACAGACAAGTCTACTCTCAGAGCTCAGACAAGGTCCAAGGAATGCAACGTCGTCTCCTTAGGATTCAACGGATGAGGACACAAGGATGGCAGTACAAGGTCTTCCTTGATGGAAGGACGAAACGACCTTAGGTAGAAAAGAAGGCTGCGGACGCAGCACCACCTTATCCTTGTGGAAGATCAGATAGGGAGCCTCGCATTACAAGGCTGCCAGCTCAGAAACCTGTCTTAACTGACGTAACAGCCACCAAAAGGACCACTTTGAGAAAGTGTCAACAGGGGAGTCTCCCTGATGTTCTCAAACGGTGGTTTCTGAGGCACCTAGAGGCCATGCCATTAATGCCATTGACTAAGCAGGATGGCGTATGGGACCTTGCGACAGCAGGTCCTCTCGTAGTTTTAGACGCCAAGGGACATCTGCTACACAAGCCCCACGGAGGTAGTGGAGGGCGTGAGAGTGAGCCGCCAGGGGTCATTGAACAAAGACAGCCAGGGCAGATATCTGCCCCTTAAGTGTACTTAAAGCAAACTTTTGGTCCGCCCCACGCTTTAAGAACAGCAGGACCCTGGAACCCAAGTACGTGGATGCCACCTCATTTCCTCACAAATGGATCTCTAGATCTTCCAAGTGCAATAGTAAATCTTCCTAGAGGACGATTTCCGAGCACTCCTCATGGTAGAGATCACAGAGTCTGACAGGCCCCGGTCTCTTAGCACTTGGCTCTCAATAGCCATGCCGTTAAAGCCAGCGACTGTAAAACAGGATGGCGTATGGGACCTTGCGACAGCAGGTCCTTTCTTAGCGGTAGAAGGCAAGAGGCGTCTGCTATCAGACGCACTAGATCGGCGTACCAAGGACGCCGAGGCCAATCCGGAGCAATAAAGATCATTGGAATCCTCTCTGCCTCCAGTCTGCGAAGCAGATGAGGAAGGAGCTTCAGAGGAGGGAAGGCATAGATTAGCCGGTACTGACTCCATGGTACCACCAACACATCTGTCGCGTCTGCCCATGGGTCTCTTGACCTGGCCACAAACCTCAATACATTCTGATTGAGTCGAGAAGCCAGGAGATCTACGTCTGGCGTGCCCCCCCTTTGGCAAAGGAGCTAAAAACGCCTCTGGGTGTAGAGACCATTCTCCTTGGTCCAGCATCTGGCGACTCTGCCTGCCAGTTTTCTACACCCGTAATGTATACGTTCCGACAGGGCTGGTACGCTAATTTCTGCCCACCATAGGATGTGAGCGACCTCCGATGCTGTACTGAGCTTCTTGTTCCTCCTTAATGGTTGACATACGCCACCGTCGTGGTGTTGTCCGACTGGACGCCCCTGTAGCCTTAGACCATGTTGAGAGGTACAGCCTGATCGCCCGGAGTTCCAGGACATTGATCGGCAAGTGGGATTCCTCCGGATTCCAGCGACCCTGGTCGACTGAACCCCCCCAGACTCCCCCCTAAACGGTAAGGCTGGCGTCCGTCGTGACCACCATCCAGTAAAAAGGAAGGAACAAATTCCCGGACAGAAGTGCCGGTGATATCAGCCACCAAACTAAGGAGGTCCTGACTAGGTGAATCACCCGGATTTGACAATCCAGGGATGAAGAGCACTTGTCCCTTCTGGACAGAATTACCTTCTGTAACACTCGCGTGTGAAATTGCACATACGGTACCCGCCTCGAAGGAGGCTACCATGAGGCCCAGGACTCGCCTGCAAAAGCGGCGAGACGACCATCTTGGGGATGTCAACTTTTCCATAGGGAGAAAAAAAAAAACTTTTGCCTCTGAGGAGTCCAGAATCAACCCCAGATACTCTAGAAGTTGAGTCGGTACCAATACGGACTTCTGAGTGTTCAGCACCCAACCAAAATATCGGAGGGTCTGACAGGTTATAGACATGCTCACCTCTAATTCTGAGCTTGAAGTGGCCCTCAGAAGAATATCGTCCAAGTAGCCCACGATAGCGATGCCACGCTGTCTTGGTAGAGCCATAATCTGGGCGAGCACCTTGGTGAACACCCTCGATGCCGATGCCAGGCCAAAGGGGAAAGCCACAAATTGGTAGTGGTGTTCCCCGGCCGCAAAGCACAGACATCTGATGCCTGGTGCATATGGGGACATACAAGTATGCGTCCTTGCCTAGGATGCCAGAAAATCTCCTGGATGGAGGGCAGCGACAACAGAGCGAACCAACTCCCTCCAGAATCTTTGTACATTCACAAAGCAATTGAGGGCCCTGAGATCCAAGATTGGACGAACCCCCTCCTCTTTTGGTACTACGAACAGATTTGAGTAAAACCCCTGAAACCGTTCCTGTACTGAAACAGGAATCATCACCCCGCGTATCAGCAGGTCTTGAATAAATAAAGAATAAAAATCTGTTCGGAGGACAAGAGAAACTATCTTGTACCCTGAGGAAACTACTTCACAAACCCCTGGTCGGATATCCGAGATGTCCACCAGGTCGCGAATTTGCGAAGACGTCCCCCCTACCCGAGAGATGGGGGGAGACAGACGTTCATGCGGATGTAGATTTGTTTGCAGGCTTGTTGGGCTTGTGAAACCAGGGACACTTCTGTCCCTCAGCAGGCGCTTTATCGGCCTGGGATCGTTTACTTGCCGCACTAGGCGGACGAAAAAAAAACGCTTGTTTGCGGTGAAGGAGGGCCCTAGCCTACAGCATGGTTCCTTACCCTTTTTGGATTGTGGGAGCAGCATGCTCTTGCCTCCTATGGCATATTTAATAATGTCATCCAGGGATGCTCCAATAAGTCTGTCGCCCTTAAAGGGCAAATCCATCAGGGCCTTCTTGGAAGATTGGTCCGCCGACCAACCTTTTAGCCAGAGCAGACGGTGCAACACCACCGCTTAGCTTGAAGCTCTGGACAGCAGAGGAATAGTGTCCAAGGCCGATTCACAGACAATTTTAAGGCCCTGTATCAACTGGTCGGCCATAGCCACCTCGTCCGAGGGAGCCTCATGTGCTTTAAGCCCATGGAGAAGCATTTTTGCCCCTTCAGTGAGTGTCTGAGACACCAGGGCCCCAACCACCGTTGGGCGCACAGCCGAGCCGCATAGGTAGCAGATGACCACTTCAGCCTTCCTGTTCGCAGGGTCCTTGAAAGCAGGAGCCCCTTCCAACGGAATTGTGGTTACCCTGTTTAACCTGGACACCTGAGGGTCCACTATCGGAGGAGAGGTCCATCTTTTCTGGAAAGTCTCCTCAAAAGGGTAACGCACCGCCAAACTTTTTTGGGGACCGAAAACCTTCTGTGGTTTGTGCCACTCCTTGTATAAAAGCTTGTCTAGATAAGACGCACAAGGAACACCTTAGCAGTGCGGGTCGGCTTTACGGAACCCGAAAGGGACCGACGTCTCTGGCGTTTCTGCAGGCTCCTCTATCTTCAGAGTATCCCGCACTGTGGTGATAAGGTCACCTATCAGAGCCTTATCGCGTGGTGACCCAGAGTTATCCTCACTGTCCGACCGGCCACGGTCCGCATCCTCCGATACGTCAGAACAAGGGCCATGAGCCGTAGCTGGGCCCGGCTCCGCATCAGAGTTGTCCCCAGAAGATGGCAGGGGTAGGGGGCACTTTTTACCCGCCCATGTTCCCACGCGCCGCTTCCCCCTTGGCAACAAACCAGGACGCTGACATAGCGTCTGACAAAGCGGGTGCAGGAGCACCAGATGCCAATTCAGGTGTATCAGGGGGAGAAGCGTCTGCTTCTGATGCCATGCTGACCCACGCAACTGACACAAGGACTCCAGTCAAGGTACCAACAGCCCACCCTCCTAGCTGCAACAGACGAGGGGTTCCCCCCCAGAGGACTCACCACCCTTGAACAGTAGTACGGCTGCCGTCCGCTTCCTAGTAGAGCTGCTACCTTGTCAGCTATGTCAGTCTGATCACTCTGCAGCGTGTGTCTGTAGGCTTGCGCCGTCTAAATGCTGTTTGATCGACGTGGACCGTGAGAAAATGACCGCCGTGCGACAGATAGAGGCCTTAAACGCCGCGGGCCACAAGAACATGGCCGCCAAGCGGCAGATAGAGGCCAAACACAGCATGGATCACAAGCAAAATGGCCGACAGCATGGAGCAGAACACACAGGTAAGAAATCAAACTTTTAATTGCAGCTCATAACATTTGTTTAGTGGACGTACATGCACAGTTCCCAAACAGGCGGAGCCCCCCCCCCCCCGGTGAAACCCTGCCCCAGCAGCCAGCCTAGCTCCGAGAGCCTAGGGAGGAGGGAAGGAAGGGAGGGAGGGAGGAAGGAGGATAGAACCTCTTACTCACCTCTTCAGGAATGCCCAGCTATGTCTTCCTGCCGAAGCAGGGGAATACTACTTATCCTTCCTGCGTGGGATTGTGCTGGAAGCATCCCAGACAGACCATCTTCCGCATGGTGACGGAGGTGACTGTTCGCTGTTCGCCAGGCTGCTGCGACTGGGCCCTATAGACCGGTCCTATGCATGCCCTGGAGCGTGTAGCTCACCAGCCACCCGTAGAGCGACAGGTATGTCGTGGACGACCCAGCGCGTAGCTTCGGTCGGCACACGCTCGATGGCCAAAACTGGGGAGACTACAATGATCTGGGATCCAGCCTGTCACCCAGTCAGCAGTTGATCGAACATCACAGAAACAAAACAAAAAAATTCAACCTGAAATAAACCTCCAGGCCTATGGGCCCGAAGGGAGCCATGTCTTCTCCCTAGCTAGGCAGAAAAAAGCTGCTTAGTACAGGCTGAGGGGATATAGCCAGTAGGACTGCCCCCTGGGTGGGGCTGTTCGGCTTCGAAGTTAAACACATTCTGCCTAGTCTCTCCTGAAGGAAGACTTATACCCACTTTGTCAAGATTAAGGCTGTGTCCGTCCATGAACGAAAGAGAATTTTTATTCTTCAAAATTCGGCCTGTTTTGTTCATACTGCAAAAAATAAAGGAAACTCGGTGGTGATCAAATACCACAAACTTCATTTGTGTTAACAAAATTATACAAATTTAAATTGGGTACAGTATGATTTTACAATTGCCAGTTAAAGGAGCGCAGTGCTGAATAGCAAAAAATGGCCTGGTCATGGAGGTAAAACCTTTCAGAGCTCAGGTAGTGAATTTAAAAATACCCTTTCCATTTATGTTTTTTTTTTTCCCCTTCTCCCTCTAAATGTTCTGTGTCCTGTAATTAGGGACTAATACCTGGTTTCCATTCTCTAACCCTGCGTGGGCCAGGTCTTTTTTGTCCTGGAAGGTCTCTTAGGTAAAGAGGAACGTATTCAAGATTTTCCAATGGAGGATATTATGAACACAAAGGGGTATATAAAAAAATAAAAAATAATAGGGCTGTTACTGATTAAAAAAAAATTTGATTAATCGAACACGAAAATTTTAATCGATTAATCGACTAATTTAGATTAATTATAAAACGCACTTACAGATCCAACTACTTTTAGCTGATCTCCTTGCAGGCTGATTCCCAGTGCAGCTACCAACCACTGGAAAAATGGATAGCAGGATACAAAAAAAACACACAAAGGCAGCGCTCGATGGGAATAGCATTAAAACTTTTAGTCTTCAAGTAGGTAACACAATAAATATTGCACTGGAGATAAAAATCGATGTAGCTACATAAACTGTAAAAATGATGCTAGTAATAACAAACGGTAGCAAAAGCAGTCATAAAAACACGTAGCTAAGTATGATACTGGTATAAAAATGTGTACGATGATACCACTGCTGAATCCAGATGAGGGGGGGGGGGGGTTATCATCAGTCCGTCGGCATGTGGATGTCCCGTGAAGGGAACCATCACAACTCCCAGAGGATGGCTATAGAATCCCAGGTTAATAGAGGGAAGTGATAGAGGGAAGTGTAACAGCCCTTGTGTGTGGCAAATAGTAAGGTCCCGCTGGCATGCAGATATGAAGGCACAGCAAAGGAGCCCTTCAGATGGACACAGCAAGCTCCGCCGGTGTCCGTGGTGTCACCGGATCTCCGACAGAACTCCCTGAAGACCCGGAAGCCGGCGGAGAGGTGAGTACGGATCAAAAGAATTTTGATCGATTAAAAAACGTAATCGATTAATCGAGGAATTAATAGTTAATTTCCACGGCCCTAAAAAATAATAATTCACCCTCTTGGGTGTCAGAACCCGTAATCTTTTATGCACTCGTCTCCCTCAAGGGGCAGAATTTATATGGGGAAAAGACCCATTACTATCAGACTGTCTACTAAAATTGTTTTCAGAAATCATTTCATGCCTATTCCAGGGCTTCTTGGAACGCTACAATTTAATCACCTCCTCGCCACCTTTTTCAACTGCCTAAATGCAACACCACTGTGCTGCAAATGTGTGCAACACACGCAGCTGCAGCAAAGCCTTATTTGCCTGGGTGCAGTAGTGCCCGCCAAATACGACAGAGGGGATCATTTCTGCCATGGCCACGGCATGTGTATGACCCCAGCAGCTTAGCATAGTTTTACCATCCCCCAAACTCACATATGAGCAAGCCTTTTAGACTGTAGTGGCCCAAGACTTAAACTTTTTTTTTTTTTTTTTTTTAAAACACTGGTCTCGTATACAATACCCTATTGGAGGTATTTGCATTCTCATTTCCAGTCTTGGCTGTAGTGTAGACATATGCTCTACAAAAACATATGCAGTTATGACCTGCTTCTAGCAGTGTGTGCTTGCCAAATACTACATGATTGCATTAAACATTAATGGTTTCTGGTGATCAATACAAATAATCAAACTGGCATGTGGAGCAGATGACAATATAACCAATACTCTGGAGCGCAGTTCCCAGGCTCTCATGTACCCTCTTGGCAGCCCCTTTATATAAAACGGTGGAACAGAGGTGGAGGAACAGGAGGGAACAGGAAGGAGGAGAGCACAGCCCACATCACCTCCTCCAAAGCATGGGCTCTCCACTCCATTGACCCCACCGATGCAGATATAGTGATGTTACTGCTTCAATCACCATTATTCATTGTTTCCCTGTAACCCTGGATTCCTAGCACACCTGAGTGTACGTTTAATAAACCGTGATAAGCCGAGATCATGATGATCACCGCTTATCTCAGAGCATTGCTGGTTTAATAAGCTGAGATAAGGAGCAGAGAACATGTTCTCCGCTTCTCATCACAGCACATGACCGTTTTGTCACAAATGGCCAGTTTAATAAAGTGAGATCTGAAGATCTCACAGCCTTTCCACTGAAATATCTCCCTTCCAGATTCACCAGCTCAGAGGTGGAGAATCTGGGAGAGAAGCTGGTGTGATTAGAGGAAGAAGGCTTATTTCTTCCTAATATCAGCACCAGTGGGTTACAAAAAGAAAGATAGAGAGAGATATAGATTACACACATACACACACACATATCTATCACATGCCTGAAAACATGTAATTAGATGTTTTTTTAAACTTTAGTTTCACTTTTTGAACTCGGCTGCACCGTAATCTCACATTATCTTACAGGCAGCCCACACACTAAAGCCCTGTACACACGATCGGATTTCCTATGGTCAGCTTCATCGGAAAACCGATGACACACCATCAGTCAAAAAAACGACTGTTCCAAACGCCGTGATGTAAAACACTCCGATGAGCCGAGAAAAATTAAGTTCAATGCTTCTGAGCATGCGTCGACTTGATTCTGAGCATGCGTGGGTTTTTTAACCAATGGAGTTCCCCACAGACGATAGTAATTTGCCATCGGTTTTTTAACCATCGGATACATTTAAAACATGTTCTATTTTTAAACACCGATGGAAAAAAGACTGATGGGGCCCATACACGATCGGTTTGTCCGATGAAAAAAGTCCATCGGACTATTTTCATCGGTTAAACCTATCGTGTGCACAGGGCTTTACACAGATCTCGGCCGTTTTCAGAGGAAACACTTCTCCTGTGTTCTCCCTTCTGAGAACTGAAGTTCTCAGTTTATTAAACCGGCTGCAGAGGAGATAATTTTCCTCTGAGAACTGCCGAGAACTGAACTGAGAAAAAACGTCTCAGTTTATTAAAACGGACACCATACTGGGAACTGCTGCTCTTAATGCTTGAATATTTAAAGAAAAAAAAAAAAAAAAAACGATAGTAGCTGCATTAGTAAAATAGCTGCAAAGTTTTTCAAATCCACAAAGTACTGCTGGAGTTTAGGAGGGTAAACAAGTTAGTTGCTGGTTGACCTTCAGTCTGGACCACAGCCATTGGAATAAATGGCTTATTTCGCTTCCTCTATGATTACAACCTTCCATTTGAGAAGCAAAGTTGAAAACTCGCTTTTTGTAAAAACCACAAACATGTCAAATTTACAGAAGCGGCAGCCAAAATAATGACAGCAAGCCAACGCCTGTCTAACGGATGTATAAAAATAACACCAAGACAGTATTAACTGTATCAGCTTTTTATGCTAGCAACCCAACCAGATTTCTGAAACTATAGCAACAACATGGTGCATTCACCAACTATAGTAGGCTTATGTACGAATCTGATCTCTCAAGCTATGCTAAAACCTCTAGACACTGGAAGGCCAGCTTCATGCTCACAGCAAGCCTGCTTTAACCTGGAAAATAGATAATCACGTAAGGTGTATGTAAACCCTTCTGTTATATATGTTTTATTAGAGCGGTCAAAAAAAAAGCACAAAAAAAAAAAAAATGTTGGACTCTACCATTAATCTACTGAGCCGATTACTTTCTGTGGTTTGTTAGCAGCACTGTACCCAGCTCCCTCAGCCGACTACAGAAAAACCACTCCCTCATGTTACAGTGATAGAGAGGATGTGTTCTGCAGTCCTAAACGCATTTCGTGTAGCAGGTTGATAAAGAAGCTCCTCCACAAATGCAGTACATACATTGATGCCTGGTAAGGAGAAGACAAGCGCCAACTAAGTGTAGCAGTTTAGATAGACTGAATAATAATACATGTTACACACAAGAGAAGGTAAAAAAGACATCACGCTGCAGGAGTCCTAGGCAGCACAGGTCCAGGCTTTGATCTGCGTGTGGATAGAGGGATGGATGTCCAGGCTGAAGGAAATGCCGAAATCTCTTGGGGATTCCAGAGTCTGTGGAACGCAGGGCACGGCGGATGTGACTTCACAACCGGACACAACTTAAAAGACGTGGCGATACTGCTGCACTTATTTGGACTCTTGTCCTCTCCTCCTTGCCTCCCACAGAAGTTGCTTCTTGCTCTGAGCTGCCAAACCCGTGAGCTTTTTGAGATGGACTATTCTACTTATGGGCTATTTTACTAACAGACTTAACCCATTGTGGGCTGTAACCCACACTCAGTTTCCCCAGTTTTTGCACCAATCATCTCAGTTTTCATTAATGCCTGGTACACACCATCAGTTTTTTATTTCAACTTAGGGGGCTGAACAAAAAAAAAACCTGAAGAACTCGGAAGGAGCCTCGGTACAAACTATCCGATGTTAGTACAGTGATCTCCCTGCTGAGCCATTGTGTTTTGACAACATTGGCAATGCTGTGTTTGTTATCAAAAACCTCCTACTGTAAGTTGCAGTATTTCAGAGGAAGACAGACAAAAATGGAGGATTTGGCTTGGTCTCCGGGAAGGTAAATTACTTTTTTGCTTTTTATAATTGGATGTAGTACTGATTTAGCCGTCAGATTATTTAATTGAAAAGTCTACAAGCTACAATATGGACTCTTGAGCATGGATTGAAATTCAGGTTGTTCTGCACGGAGCGGCAAAGATTAGATCCATCTATGGGCAGGTTGATTGTAGCAATGCTGACCCACCGATCGATTTGAGTACAACCAGCCTGACTGATTTTTACATGCGATTACTGGCACCTAGTGCCTAGCAGTAATCCTTATGAAACAAAATTGGGTGAAAGGGAGTGCTAAATGATTATATTATATTTCCTATACAACATAAGTTAAAGTGACTACAGTATGTGCATTAAAGTGCAATATTTTCTTGCATCGTACAAACACAAAGTGAAAAGATACATAAAATTGCAATAACAGAAAAACACCACAATATATAGACAGATAAATAAAACATTAATCAAATTGTGTTTTAAAATCCTTATGTTCTGCCAGCCAGGAAGGCTCCATACGCAATAGATCACACTTTTGGCTTTGGGTTTAAAAAACAACAACATGTTTAAAAAGTCTCTTGCAGTTGTTTTCAGGCTTCTTTTTTGTTTTGTGCATGTCTCCCATCTTCCACTGGTACACCTCACGGCTACCAATGTAGTATGCATCACTCCATAAGTCCTACAATTCCCACAATGCTGGTAGAGGCGTAGTCCATCTCAGGGACAAGCAGAAAGGATGGCTACATACACAATGGGGGATGGAAAAGGAGTGTAGAACAGCAAGATAAGTCTCTGCCCATTCCACTACAAAAGTCCTGGGCCATGTATCGATCAGTGTGATGGGCACAGTGGGCGGGAGGTCGCACGCAGAGGAAAGTGTCGAGTATGGAACGTTTCTTACAGGTACACAAATCTGGGTTAGGTAATGACAATTTCTGCCTGGAGGCAGACGGAATTCCATTCTAAAAGGGTGACCATTTCTTAGTCATTGGTGGCAACAAGCCCTGTTCATAGAGTCTCTCCAGCATTGTCATCACACTGCACATGCTAGTTGTCTTTTTGGTGAGTGGACACAGATTTCTGAATGATGCCTGTCAGCATGGCCTGGGTAGTTGGTGAAGCCAAAAACGGCAGCAGTACACATGGCCTGGTGACATTATTTTAAGCTTTTCCACAAGGCCATGTAAAGCAGAATGGATTGGTCTACTCCGAGTCCGTAGGCATTAGAGACCCAAACCTTGCAGCAAAAAACAAGGTTCATTATATTTAAGGGTTAATCAAAAAATAAATAAAAAATGCTGGCGGTGAAGGGGAAAGACATTGAATAAATATCTGGATTTGGAAGCACTTTAAAATTAAACCAATACACACCAAGATAGCTTAAATAAAATAATAATAATTAAAAAAAAGAGATGGAAGATATGGGTCCAATTGACTTACAGCTCCTTGTGTTTGTCTTCAGCCAGAATCTGATCATTTGTCTTCAAGCCATACCTTTAAAAAGAGAAAAATAGTGTATGATCAGAGTTATGCTAATGAGAAGTTTCCCAAGAAATACATGTCATTCTTATTAAACATAACGTAAATGGTATATTACTCACATACACCTTTCATTAAAATAAAGAAATCACTAATCTTAATCCTTCAACATAGACTAACACCCAAATGTTACATTAACTCACCAAATTTTTTGTGACCACGGGTATTTTAGTTTAATTTCCATGCTAGTCTAACAGGCAGAGCCCAAAGAAGCTAGCCAATTATTTTTTTCCCGATCCCTTTTTAAATGAACACTTACAGCCCCCTTTTAACCACTTAAGGACTGGGCCTATTTTCCAGACTCTGTTTAAAAGTTCAGATTATTTTTTGCTAAAAAAATTACTTGGAACCCCCCAAACATATTTTTTTCCCCCAGACACCCTAGGAGAATAAAATGGCGGTCGTTGCAACACTTTTTGACACACCGTATTTGCGTAGCGGTCTTACAAGCGCTCTTTTTTGGGAAAAATTACACTTTTTTGAATTAAAAAATAAAATACAGTAAAGTTAGCCCAATTTTTTTATATTGTGAAAGATGTTACGCGGGTAAATTGATACCCAACATATCACGCTTCAAAATTGCGCCCGCTCTTGGAATGGTGACAAAATTTTACCCTTAAAAATCTCCATTGGAGACGTTTAAAAATTTCTATAGGTTATCTCAGTTTTGAGTTACAGAGGAGGTCTAGGGCTAGAATTATTGCTCTCGCTCTAACGATCGCTGTGATACCTCACGTGTGGTTTGAAAACAGTTTTCATATGCAGGCGCGACTTGCGTATGCATTCGCTTCTGCGTGGGAGCTCGGCTGGACACCAAGTTTTTTTTTTTACACGGCCTTTTAAAAAAAAAAAAAGAAGGGGTCACTTATTCCAATTACAAGGAATGTAAACATTCCTTCTAATTGAAAAAAAAGCATGACAGGACCTCTTAAATATGAGATCTGGGGTCAAAAAGACCACAGATCTCATACACTAAAATGCAATAAAAATAAGTCATTCGAAAAAAAGAAAATCCCCTTTAAGAGCATTGGGCCCTCCAATGCCAAGGAGCCGAGCGGGGGCCAGGTTCCCCTTACTCAGCATCCACATCCAGGCTCAGAGGAGAGTGGACATGATAGTCTCTGCCGCGACCAAGGCAACGGTAAGCAGCTGAGGCGACCGTAGCATGGCGAATCTGATGCAGAGACCACTTATCTGAAAGCAGACCGCTCGCTGAAGAGGATACCGGGGTTAAGGCAGCTGGCTGCTGCCATAACGATATTCCTCTTCAAACTGCCGACGTATAACGACGGCGGGCGGTCCGTAAGTGGTTAAACAGGTAGTTTTTTCCCATTCTTAAAATGGTAGTTAAGTAGCATCTCTTCAGTTGTACCTACAGGTAAAGTTAGTCAGGCTTACAATGAATAACTCCTAAAACGTGCATTGTTTGCCAAATATTCACATCAGCAATAGTCAATGACGTCACCCATGCATGGGCAGTGGCGCTCTGCATTCAGGACCGGGGGCATGCGTGGGAAGGACGTCACTGCAGCCCTGGCCATTCACGCCCAAAGTCTGCCAACCCAGAAGGAAGACTGGATGAAAATTGAAGCACTGGGAGATTCGTGACAGCGCTGTGCTGGAGGGCTCCGTGTGCAGGCAAGCGTGTCATATTCAGACCTGATTGGGACACAATTTTTTTTCTAAATTTTATTCCAACTACTAAAGCCTCGTACACACGGTCGGACTTCCATCGGACTTTTCCGTGGTTTTTTGTCCGAACGGAGTTGGGTGGGAACACCCATAGCATACACACGCTCGGACTTTTCTGAAAACTTTCTTAAAACTTCTTACAACATCACGTGTTTTTTCTGCTCTTTTCTGATCTTTACTGCCACCCTTTGGTCAACTTCTGCTATTGTTGGTTGATTTTAACATTAGCCGTTTTAACCATCGGACTAAAGTCCGATGGTTATCTGTACACACGGTCGGACTTTGCTCCAATCGGACTTTTGTTGGGCAAAAGTTTGTCCGTTTGCAGACCCAACTTTTGTCCGATGAAATCCAAAACCAAACGAAAAAAGTTTGTCCGATGGAGCGTACACACGGTCAGATTGTTGGTCCAACTTGCTCAAAACGAAGTTTGTTGGGCAAAGTCCGACCGTGTGTACGGGGCTTAAGTGAAAGGAAGATGCTTATACTTACCTATTCGGAGGGTGCACTTGTTCAGTCACATGATCGCCTCTGAGCAGCCAACTTCAGGGGAGAGGGACAGTCGACAAGGAATGCCTATATGTGACCTCACCACACAGGCAATGCAGCCGCTGTCAGCAATCTTTTCCCTCCCCGAAGCTCTGTAGATCACATGACTAGACTGGAGAGCCTTCAGAATAGGCAAGTATAAGCATCTTCCTTATACAGGGTAATAAGAATAGGATTTAGTAAGGGGGTGGGGCAGTTTTAGGCTTGGTTGGATTGAGCAGGTAAATTTATATTTTAAAGTAGAAGTTCAGGATCAATCTATTCGATTCATCTATGCCCAGTTTTACAGGCCTGTAATCTGTAGTCAAAATATTTGCAAAGAGTTTTGTTTAAAACCGCTCTAAGCCAAAGCAATAAAACATATAATATTGAAACAAGCAAGCTTTAGCCCTTTGCAGAATGATAAAGAAAGCCAATTGACACACTTCAATGCTAATTGACTAGAAGACACACCTAAAGCAAATATTCAAACACATCTAGACCTGAAGTGGAATTTTATCCATAGCAACTCGATAAAAATAAGGTTCTTGAGCAAGAAACATACATTCCACATTAGTAACCATGCTACCAAAATTAATGTGCACTGTAAATAGCCTCCAGTGTTGTTCCTGTTTCTTCTTGCTGGAGGCTGCCATTTTGCTGAAGCCCAGAGCCCCTGAAGAGCAGTAAATGTTTAGGCTGTGAGCAGATTGCCCTTTACAAATTTGAAACATTTTTGCCTAAAAATACAGAGCAAATGAGCATGTACAAAAGCAGGGAGACCGTTTTTTTTTTTGTAATATAAAGGGCCTATACTGTTAATGTCTTACCGTCTGGGGCGCAATGGGCGAGGGATTTAGGTCCCATATCTGATGTCCAGTGGGATTCGGCACTATGCACTGCTCATGGTCTCCTCATCGCCCCACTCAAAAACAAACTCACTTATTCATCCTACACATGACTTCCCACACTAAGAAATTATTTAAATGGCACCGCAAATGGAGCCCCAAATGTAACGGAGGCCCGGCCAATTTAATTCATAGATTATGGAGATTCCCCAAACTCCACCTTTATTGACGAGGTGTTATTACCACTATAAATTCTGTCTTTCCAGACAAGTTTGACACGTTTTAAGTATGGTAGATGAATTCTCGTTGCCTGAAAACATTTTTACACCCATTGTGAAGGTCCTTCTTTAGTACTAGAAGCTTATAGCCCAAAAATGGATGTCTTCACATCCGCCAACATTGGTTGAATGGAGAACGCAAATAAATTACACCTTTTCTTTATCGTACATCACGGGACACAGAGCTTAGTAATTACGATGTGGGTTATATTCCACCTTCAGGTGCTGGACACTGATGTAATCAATTAGACAGGAAGTTCCCTCCCTATATATAACCCCTCCCATACTGGGAGTACCTCAGTTTTTTCATCAGTCTAAGGTGTTGGTCGCGAGTGAAGATGTGCTCTGAGGAGCTCCACTGGAGGGATCCATGCTAGGATTTAAATAGCCTCCATAAAGACCAGATCCATCCAAAGTGCTTCATAGCCAAACGGATGGTACCTGGGGCCTCGTATCCGAAGCACAAGGTTTTTTGCCTGTAATGCCTCTCTTAGGAGGGCCGGATCCTGGGTTCCAGTACTCTGGTCAGACCCAATACCAAGAGATTTTTGGCAGGGTGCTGTACAGGTCCAGGGGAGTGGTGTTCCTTTCAGTAGGACCCCGGTCCCTGAAGGTCGGCTGACATTGCCCGCCGAGAGTGGCGAAGTTTGGGCTGTTCCGAACAGGGTCTTGCGGAGGGGAAAAGGTAAGTGAAGGTCCCTGATGGACTTGGTTCAGCAGGGAACCTTCAAACTAATGTGTTTTTGCCTGTAATTTTACCTATGTGGTATTACTTCCCGCTGTATCCTGGTGCCTAATCTTGTAAAACCTGAAATGATTTCATATGGTTTCTAGTTTTGGACATTATGGTAGTACCCTTTTTGGGCACTAGAGGGCGAGACCTCTATGAGATGTCTAAACTGGGCTATACCTTGTTTCAAGAGTAATGCCTGGACAGATGAAGGAGCTCCCTTTTGTAAGTACAGCTCCAGGGGCCATCTGCTAAATGTTGCCATGTCATACCTGAGGGGGAGACCTGAGTTTGCATCCTGGTGCTGCGCTGCAGATCTCCCTGTATAGGTGCCGCTCAGCCATGACGGGCTGAAGCAGTTTGCGGCCTCCCTCCTCCTCTCCCAATTCCTCTCCATGAGGAAGCGTTTCCGGCGGCGCACACATGCACGCGAGAGGTTTCCAAGATATGAACGCGTCACAGAGGGGGGCGGGGCTTCTGCGCATGTGTGGGCGTCCTCTGCCTTAAAACAACACACTGGTAAGAGGACACACACAGGAGCAGGGGCTGATCTGGTGACAGTATAATATTAATGTATTTGGCATACAACAGGCGGTGATACAGGCATCCACAAGGCACATTAGTTTAGACCAGTGTTTCTCAACTCCAGTCCTCAAGGCGCACCAACAGGTCATGTTTTCAGGATTTCCATTATTTTGCACAAGTGATTTGATCTGTTTCACTGCCTTAGTAATTACCACAGCTGTTTTATCTGAGGGAAATCCTGAAAACATGACCTGTTGGTGCGCCTTGAGGACTGGAGTTGAGAAACACTGGTTTAGACACCTGACTGGCTCATATAGCAGCTTGTACGCTGGACTATAGCTCAGTAATAGGTGCAATTTGGCTGCCAGTACCTTGGCTTTGAGCTTGGGACTATGCCTTCTAAGGGCTCTGGGACTAAAAATCCTAAGAAGCAAAAGGCTGACATTGTTGGTCTATAAGAGGTTAATTGCTATATTGCTGCATCCTCACAAAAAGCAGAAACTGGGGTGTGCCCCTTTCCCTGCTCTAACTCCTCAAACAAATGGATTAAAAGTCCTGAGAATAAGGCCTCATGCCCACTGGCGTTTTTACAGCTGCGTTTTTTGCAGCTTAAAAACGCCTGTCCATGTTATTGTAAATATTTTTTTTTTTTTTTTTGAAAAAAAAAACAAAAAAAAAAAACACGTCGGAGCTAAAAACGCGACCGCACGTTAGTGCGCGTTTTTTGCGCGTTAGTGCGCGTTTTGACTCTCGCGTTTTTTCCTGCCAAATTCTGACGCTGGGGAACGCACTGGCCCTGGGTTTTTTTTACAGCTTACAAACGCCTATGCTCTTTACAGCTCAAAAACGCCTAGGTGGGCATGAAGCTATAGACTAACATGGACAGGCGTTTTTAAGCTGTAAAAAACGCTCAAAAACGCGGCTGAAAAAACGCCCGTGGGCATGAGGCCTGAAAGTTCACCGTCAGAGGACAGGGAACAGGTGCAGGCTAACGAGGCGGAGGTATCAGAAAGAATGTTAAATGAAAATAGTTTGAGGCAGGTCTGATTATTTTTTTATACACAATTAAATGAACATTTTCCAAAAGTGGCGATTTCACACTTTTTGCCAGGGGTTGTAGATGTGTTACACCAAGTGCCAAGGTGAGCACCCAAACCTTAGTGTGGGATACAGGTGTGGTTCAAAGTTTTAACAAAATTGTGTCGATTAGGGTGCACTCCTATTGTAGTAGAATGCCAAAATTAAGAATTTGAAGTAAATAAACTTCTGGTTTCTGATCCAAAAAAGGGAGATGTCCTCACCTATATTAAAAAAATAAAAATAAACTTAGAAAAAAATAAAAATAATAATAATAATCCAGTCTGTACTGTACGATTATGATAATCCAATACAGATCTGAATCAAGACCCATGAGCACTCTGGTTCAAATCTGACTATAGTCAGGAGGGAGGGACTGACACCAAGCCCCTCAGCACCCCCAACCACAGATTTCCCAACTGCCATACCATTTTTTCTTAATTTCTTCCCTCCTATCTTCTCCAACTACCTCCTCTCACCCATTCCCCCTTGCACAATATTTAAAAATCAAATAAAAAAATAAAAATAAAAAACACCCCGCCTACTCTCCAATTTTGGTGCATAGATCAACGTACACCTATGACAGTTTTTCTATTACCACACACACACACAAATCCATTATTGTCACCCGTTTCAGCATCAATCCTCCTCACACCTATACATATACAAACTGCCATATAGTAGACAAAAATAGGATTTTTTACTCACCGTAAAATCCTTTTCTCTGAGTCCATGGACCGACACAGCTTCTCTATTGACAAAGTGGGTATTATCCGTTAATTAGGAGTGACTAGGCAGAAAAACTTGTAAAAAGTGTTGCATCACACCTTCTACAGTACCGACCAGGGGGCGGACCCTCTGGTATAACCTCTCAGGCTGGGTTCACACTAGTGCGACACGTGCTCTGGGTTGGGGGGGGGGCGCAGGTCGCCCCCCTGCCCCAGAGCACCAAACCCCCCATGTTGAGGGCATGCGGCCTGGTAGGGTTCAGGAGGGAGGGGGGGGCCGCTCTCTCGTCCCCCCCTCTTCCCCTGCGGCCTGTCAGGTTGCGTGCTCGGATAAGGGTCTGGTTTGGATCTTGGGGGGACCCCCACGCCGTTTTTTCGGCGTAGGGGTTCCCTTTCAAATCCGGGCCAGACCCAAAGGCCTGGTATGCTCCTGGAGGGGGAACCCATGCCGTTTTTTTTTTTATTTGGTCTGGAGTTCCCCCTCAAGAGCAGCAGAGCACAAGTCGCATGCCAAAGTCGGATCATGCAAGACTGCGGTCCGACTTTGATCCGACTTCAATGATAGTCAATGGGCTGAAGTCGGATCAAAGTCGGACCAAAGTAGTACAGGGAGCATTCTCAAAGTCGGACCGACACGTGTCGGACCAGTTAAGACGGCTTCCATAGGGAAACATTGATTTTCACACGTCAGGCGACATGAGCTCCCAATGTTGGAGCGTTTGTCGGACCAGTGTGAACCAGGCCTCAGTCTGCATCTCGCAGATCAGTTCGTCAAACAGCAGTACAAACTTAAAAAGGAGGGGTGGGCGCTGTGTCGGTCCATGGACTCAGAGAAAAGGATTTTACGGTGAGTAAAAAATCCTATTTACTCTTTCGTCCATGGACCGACACAGCTTCTCTATTGACAAAGTGGGACGTCCCAAAGCAGTGTCAGAGAAAAACCGAGGGGTGGTAACAGCATAAACAAACTTCACCCCAAAACACAAAACAGCACTCCTCCAACGGAGGAGTGGCAACTCTAAACAGCCGCCTGCAAAACCTTGCGGCCGAAAGAGGCATCCGAAGATGCACCTACATCAACTTTGTGGAATTTTGTGAAAGTGTGAGCGGACGACCAAGTCGCCGCTTTACATAGTTGGGAAACAGACGCTTGATGTCGGAAGCCCAAGAGGCACCTATTGCCCTGGTCGAATGCGCCGTGATAGGAAAGGGGGGCGCCTGACCCTTTAAGGCGTAAGCCTGGATTACTATCTGTCGGATCCACCTAGAGATGGTGGCCGATGAGACTGCTTGGCCCTTCTTGGGACCAGCCACCGAAACAAACAGTGAGTCTGACTTCCGGAACAGGGAAGTAGCAGATATGTATACTCTCAAAGCTCGGACAACGTCCAAGGAATGCAACGCCGACTCCTTAGGATTCAACGGCTGAGGACACAAGGATGGAAGTACAATGTCTTCGTTGAGATGAAAAGCCGAAACGACTTTCGGAAGAAAGGAAGGCTGCGGCCGCAGCACCACCTTATCCTTGTGGAAAATCAAATAGGAAGCCTTGCAGGACAGGGCTGCCAGCTCAGAGACTCGTCTAACTGACGTAACAGCCACCAAAAAGACCACCTTCTGAGAAAGTGTCAACAGGGGAATATCTCTAATATTCTCAAATGGTGCCGTCTGAAGCACCGAGAGGACCAGGTTCAAGTCCCACGGAGGTAACGGGGGGCGGACCGGAGGGGCCACATGTCTAACCCCCTGCACAAATGTACTCACGAGAGAGTGAGTCGCCAGGGGTCGCTGAAAAAAGACAGCCAGGGCAGATATCTGTCCCTTAATCGTACTTAGGGCAAGCCTTTGGTCTACCCCATGCTGTAAAAACAACAGGATTCTGGAAACCAAATAGGTACGCGGATGCCATTTCATTTCCTCACACATGGAGATGTAGGCCCTCCAAGTGCGGTGATAGACCTTCCTAGAGGACGGTTTCCGAGCACTTCTCATAGTAGAGATTACTGAGTCTAACAGGCCCCGATCTCTCAGTACCTGGTTCTCAACAGCCATGCCGTTAAAGCCAATGACTGTAAAGCAGGATGGAATATGGGACCTTGCGATAGCAGGTCCTTCCATAGTGGTAGGCGCCAGGGGACGTCTGCTACCAGACGTACTAGATCGGCGTACCAAGGACGCTGAGGCCAATCTGGAGCGATTAGGATCATTGGATGTCCCTCTGCCTCCACTCTGCGGAGCAGAAGAGGAAGAAGTCTTAAGGGAGGGAAGGCATAGATTAGCCGATACTGACCCCACGATGCTACTAACGCGTCCGTTGCGTCTGCCCATGGGTCTCTTGACCGGGCCACAAACCTCAATACCTTCCGATTGAGTCGGGAAGCCAGAAGATCTACGTCTGGTGTGCCCCATCTTTGGCAGAGGAGTTGGAACACCTCCGGGTGTAAGGACCATTCTCCCTGGTCCAGCATCTGGCGGCTCAGGTAGTCCGCCTGCCAGTATTCCACACCCGGAATGTACACGGCCGACAGTGCCGGTACGCTCCTCTCTGCCCACTTCAGGATGCGAGCGATCTCCGATGCTGCAGCTGAGCTTCTTGTTCCTCCTTGATGATTGACATATGCCACTGCTGTGGCGTTGTCTGACTGGATCCTGACTGGACGCCCTTGCAGTCTCTGAGACCATTTGAAGAGGCACAGCTTGATCGCCCGGATCTCCAGGACATTGATCGGCAGGAGGGCTTCCTCTGGGGTCCAGCGACCTTGCGCCGACTGGACACCCCAGACTCCCCCCCAACCTGTAAGGCTGGCGTCCGTCGTGATCACTATCCAGTAAACCGGAAGAAATGACTTCCCGGCCATTAGAGCCGGTGCTGTCAGCCACCATACCAGGGATCTCCTGACTAGGTGGCTCACTCGGATTTGATAATTCAGAGATGAAGGGCATCTGTTCCATCTGGACAGAACTTCCTTCTGTAACACTCGAGTGTGGTATTGAGCATATGGGACCACCTCGAAGGAGGCTACCATGAGGCCCATCACTCGCATGCAAAAACGGAGTGACGACCAATTCCTGGAAGTCAGCTGCCGTACTGCAGCCCGGAGGGTCTGCAACTTCTCCACAGGGAGGAATACCTTTGCCTCTGAGGAATCCAGAATCAACCCCAGGTACACTAGGCGTTGAGTGGGCACCAATACTGACTTTTGCGTGTTTAGTATCCAACCACAGTCTCGAAGAGTCTGACAGGTAATGGACACGCTTACCTCTAATTCTGAGCTTGAAGGGGCCTTCAGCAGAAGGTCGTCCAAGTAACCTGTGATAGCGATACCCCGCTGTCTTAGAAGTGCCAGAATGGGAGCGAGCACCTTGGTGAACGTCCTGGGTGCTGAGGCAAGGCCAAACGGGAGGGCCACAAACTGGTAGTGGTTCTTCCCGATAGCAAATCGCAGAAACCTCTGGTGTCTGGAGTATATGGGGACATGCAGGTATGCGTCCTTGATGTCCAAGGAGGCCAGAAAGTCCCCCGGATGGAGAGCCGTGACTACGGATCGAACCGACTCCATCCGAAATCTTTGTACCTTCACAAAGCAATTGAGGGCTCTGAGATCCAAGATTGGACGAACCCCCTCCTTCTTTGGCACAATGAACAGATTTGAGTAAAAACCCTAACCCCGTTCCTGTTCTGGAACTGGAATAACTACCCCGCGTTCTAGTAGACCCTGGACCGCCCCATACAGGGCCTCCCGACGGGTCGGTAGTAGCTGGAGATTGGAGGTGATGAATCTGTCTGGTGGACAAGAGAGAAATTCTATCTTGTAGCCTGAGGAGATTACTTCGCAAACCCACCTGTCGGAGACTAGAGCAGTCCACTGAGTCGCGAATTTGCAAAGACGTCCCCCCACCCGAGAGCTGGGTGGGGGCGGACCTTCATGTGGACGCAGATTTGTCCGCAGGCTTGTTGGGTCTGCGGGACCAAGGACGCTTTTGTCCTTGGGCAGGTGCTTTATCGGCCTGGGGTCTTTTCCCTGTCGCCTTAAGGGGGCGAAAAAAACGCTTACGTGCAGTAAAGGAGGGCCCTTGCCCTTGGCGTGGTCCCCTACCCTTGCTAGTTTGGGGAAGCAAAGTGCTTTTACCTCCTGTGGCATCCTTGATGATGTCATCCAGAGAAGCCCCAAAAAGTCTGTCGCCCTTAAAAGGCAGATCCAATAGGGCTTTCTTGGAAGTCTGGTCCGCAGACCAGCCCTTTAGCCAGATCAGGCGGCGTATTGCTACTGCATAAACCGAAGCTCTTGACAGCAGGGGAATAGTATCCATGTCTGACTCGCAGACAAACTTAAGGCCCTGGACCAACTGGTCGGCCAAAGTTATCTCATTAGGAGGAGCATCTCGCTCCTTTAACCCCTGGAGTAGCAATTTTGCCCATTCAGTAAGTGTCTGAGACACTAGGGCCCCCGCCAATGCCGGGCGTACTGCCGAGCCTACCACTGAGTATAGGTAGCGAGCGAGTGCTTCAGCCTTCTTATCCACAGGGTCCTTGAAAACAGGAGCCCCTTCTTCTGGAATAGTGGTGGCTCTATTAAGTCTGGACACCGAAGGGTCCACTATAGGGGGAGAGGTCCATATCTTCAGAAAACTCTCCTCAAAGGGGTACCGTACTGCAAACCTCTTTGGGGCTGTAAAGACCCTCAGTGGGTTCTCCCATTCCTTGTATAAGAGTTTGTCAAAATAAGACACACAAGGGAACACCTTAGCAGTGCGGGCAGGTTTACGAAACCCAAAGGGGACTGGAGTATCTGCTACTTCTTCAGTCCTTTCCAACTTTAGCGTATCCCGCACTGCAGTAATAAGGTCAGATACCAAAGCCATCTCGCGTACTGACCTGGACTTGGAGTCCTCCTCACTGTCCGATCGGTCACGGTCTGCAGTCTCTGATGCATCAGAATCTGGGCCATGAGCCGTAGCTGGACCTGGTTCTGCATCAGAAATATCCCCAGAAGATTGCAGGGGACGGGGGCGTTTATTACCCCCTGTATTCCCGTGTGCTGCTTCCACCCTGGCAGCAAACGCCTCTAGGATTGCCGACATAGCGTCCATAGACACCTCAGGGACACCAGCTGCTAAATCTGGTGTTTCAGGGGAGAAGACATCTGGCTCAGATGCCATGCTGACCACACGCTGACACTCACAGGGCTCCAGGCAAGATATCAATAGGCCACCCTCCTGTGCTGCAGAGATGCTGGGTTACCCAGAGGACTCACCACCCTGGATAGGTACTGCTATGCTGCGCCTGTGATGCTGTCCCCTTGCTGCTGTGTCAGTCTGCTTCTTTTATCAGCACTTCCTGTGTGAATTTTCGCGCCAGTGTAATGCACCCTAGAGGCCGGAGGCTCTCGCAAAATGGTTGCCAAAAACGTCTGTATGGAAGATAATGTGGGCTCTAAGAAAATGGCCGCCGACAGAAGATAGAGGTCAGGCAGCCATAGCCCACAAAAAGATGGCCGCCGAACGGCAATATCTGCATACAGGGTGGACCAACATGGCCGCCGATCACCTGATAGGGGCCAGTGGGTGTGGCCGAACCACAGGAAGATGGCCGCCAGGCAGTTACAAGAGGCCAAACTTGGCATGGACCACCTCAAAATGGCCGCCGACAGCATGGAGACACAAACACAGGTAAGCAAAAATGACATTTCTTTTAAATGTTAGTTACAGCCAGCCCCGCTCCAGTGGGACCCCCTAGGTGACCCCCAGCACCCAGCAACCTTTAGCTAGAAGCCCAGGGAGGAGGGAAAGGCAGGGAGAGAGGGAAGAAAGGGGTCACAACCACTTACTTGATCTCTCCAGGAATGTCCAGCTAAATCACCCAGCCGAGGCAGGGGAGTTTTACTTACCTATCCTGCATGTATTCTGCTGGAAGACATTCCAAACAGATCATCGTCCGCGCATGGAAGGTGACTGTTGGCCAGGCATGCTGTGATTGGACCCAGAAGGGACGATCATATGTATGCCCTGGAGCATGACGCTCACCGGACAGGCTGCTGCAACTCGGCCGTAAGGTCAGCCGAAGCTGAGCGGTCCGATGCAAGCCTTGGAGCGTAAGTTCACCGGCCAGGCTGCTGCGACTCGGCCGTAAGGTCAGCCGAAGCTGAGCGGTCCGATGCAGGCCCTGGAGCGTAGGCTCACCGGCCACCCGTGGAGCGACGGGCATGTCGTGGAAAACCCAGCGCGTAGCTAGGGTCGGCACACGCTCGATGGCCGAAACTGGGGAGACTACAAGGATCGAGGATCCAGCCTGTCACCCAGTCGGCAGTTGATCGAAGATCGCAGGAAACAAATGTAGCAAAAAAAAAATATATATATATATATATCTCCTTTTTCCCCCGGACCAATGGGCCCGAAGGGAGCCATGTCCTACTCCTTGCTAGACAGAAAAAAACTGATCTGCGATGTGCAGACTGAGAGGGTATACCCAGAGGGTCCGCCCCCTGGGCGGTACTGTAGAAGGTGTGATGCAACACTTTTTACAAGTTTTTCTGCCTAGTCACTCCTAATTAACGGATAATACCCACTTTGTCAATAGAGAAGCTGTGTCGGTCCATGGACGAAAGAGTAAATAGGATTTTTGTACTCCCCGTAAAATCCGTTTCTCTGACTTCCATGGACAGACACAGCCTCTCTTAGACTTTGCACGTGGGTTATGTCCCTGCTTGCAGGAGAAGACCTAGGCAGAATGAGAATTGTTATACATACATTCTAAAAAGCCAGAGCTGAATAGCCGCACCCAGGGGGGCGGTCCCTCCGGACATAACCCTCCCACTGCAGTCAGCAGACCTCAGTTCGTAACAAAGCAGTATAAACCTTGAAAAGAAGGGTGGGTGCTGTGTCAGTCCATGGACGTCAGAGAAACGGATTTTACGGTGAGTACAAAAATCCTATTTTCTCTCATCGTCCATGGCCTGACACAGCCTCTCTTACACTTTACACGTGGGATTTCCCAAAGCAGTGTTAAGAGGGATGGGAGCAGTATAAATGGAAAACCCAAAATTTCACTCCAAACAAGGTAGAGCTCAACGGAGGAGTTACATCATTAAACGGCGGCCTGCAACACCTTGCGGCCGAAGGAAGCATCTGAAGATGCAGCCACATCAACCTCAGAGAACCTAGAAGAGGTATGAACGGACGACCAGGTCGCCGCCTTGCACACTTGTGCAACCGACGCTTGATGCCGGAAAACCCAGGAAGCACCAATTGCCTTGGTGGAATGCGCCGTAACCGGAAGGGGAGGCGCCCGCCCCTTGAGGGCATAGGCCTGTATAACGGTTTGTCTGATCCACCTAGAAATGGTGGCAGACGAAACCGCTTGGCCCTGTATTGGGCCAGAGACAGACACAAACAGTGAGTCATACTTCCGAATAGAAGCAGTAGCAGACAGGTACACCCGCAAGGCACGTACCACATCCAATGTGTGAAGCGCAAACCGTCTGGGATGCGATGGGTGAGGACACAAGAACGGGAGGACAATGTCCTCATTTAGGTGAAAGGCCGAGACCACCTTTGGCAAAAAAGAAGGTCGCGGACGCAACACCGCCTTATCCTTATGGATGACCAAATAGGGCGACTTGCAGGACAAGGCTGCCAACTCAGACACCCGTCTAACAGAAGTAATGGCCACTAAGAAGGCCACCTTCTGAGACCAGGTCAAGAGGGGAATATCTCTGATATTTTCAAAGGGAGGTTCCTGGAGAACCGAGAGCACCAAATTCAGATCCCAAGGAGGGAGAGGTTTAAAAGGAGGGAGCACATAGCGAACCCCCTGCACAAAGGTGCTAACCAAGGAATGACCCGCTAGTGGTTGCTGAAATAAGAAGGCCAAGGCCAAAATCTGACCCCTAATGGTACTCAAAGCAAGCTTTTTGGGTCACACCACGCTGCAAGACCTGCAGGATTCTGGGGACGGAATACGTCCGTGGACGCCAGTCCAGCTCTTCGCACATAGCGAAGTAAGCTTCCCAGGTACGGTGATATATCTTTCTGGCGGCAGACTTCCGTGCCCTTAACATGGTCGAAATGACCGAATCAGAGAGACCTCGGTCTCTCAGCACCTGGCTTTCAAATAGCCATGCCGTTAAAGCCAGAGACTGTAAAACAGGATGAAAAATAGGACCTTCAGACAGAAGGTCCTCCCTCATTGGCAAGCGCCAAGGAACGTCCGCGATCAGACGTACCAGATCAGCGTACCAATGACGCCGAGGTCAATCCGGCGCAAAGAGGATCGCCGGAATCCCCTCGGCCGCCACCCTGCGCAGCAGGCAAGGAAGCAGCTGCAGCGGAGGATAACATATCAGGTGAAAATGACCCCATGGGGCCACCGACGGATCCGAGGCATCCGCCCAAGGATCCCCACAATCACTCCGGACCTGACCAATCCTGTACGGCCCCTAAGAGGGCCACCCGGTGGGCAGGAAGGAGAGGGAGATTTGAGGGAAAGAATCTGTCTGGGGGCCAGGAACGGAACTCTATCCTGTATCCCGAGGTGACCACCTCGTACACCCACCGGTCGGAGATCCGGGAGGTCCACCGAACCATGAACCTGCAAAGATGTCCGCCCACCCCAGAGTCGGGCAGGGGCAAGACTTCATGCGGCGGCGGGCTTGGGAGCTTAATTGGTAGGCTTACACACCCAGGGACGCTTATGTCCCCCAGCCGCACTTTTTTCAGCCTGGGCAGGCTTACCCGTGGATTCTGACTGACGAAAAAACTTATTCGCCGGAAAAGAAGGGCCTGGCCTACGGTGGGGCGCCTTTTTCTTAACAGACTGAGGAAGGAAGGTGCTCTTACCCCCTGTGACATCCATAATAATGTCATCCAGGGTAGCCCCAAACAGTCTACCGCCCTTAAAGGGCAAGTCAGCCAGGAGCTAGGTCGGCCGACCAGCATTTCAGCCAGATAAGGCGACGCAGCACCACAGCAGAGATAGAGGCCCCAGATATTAAAGGGGCCGCATCCAAAGTGGCATCGCACACAGAGACTAAACCATGCGCAAGTTGGTGAGCCAGGGCAATGGTCTCAGGAGGGAGATTATGCTCCTGTACTGTCTGGTGCAAAATCTTTGCCCATCCTGTGAGTGTCTGAGACACAAGTGTCGCTGCCACTATAGGGCGTAAGGCAGACCCCAATAAGGTAAACAGTTCTACTCACCACCTCTGACCTCCTGTCAGTGGGATCCTTAAATTCAGGAGTCCCTTCCATTGGGAGCGTGGTAGCCTTATTCAAACGGGCGACCGGGGGGTCGACCACTGTGGGGAGAGCCCACTTCTTAACCAGGTCCTCCTCAAAGGGGTACCTTAAGGCTAGGCGCCACAGGACCGTCAAAGTCTTCTGCGGCTTATCCCAGACTTGGTCAATGACTATCAAAAAAAAGGCACATATGGAAAGACCTTTTTTGAAGAAACGGCTTTAAAGGAACCAAAGGAGACAGCTTCCACCTGAGGTTCCTCAGCCTCAACATTCAGCTCGAGAGTGTCCCTCACAGCATCCGTGAGTTCACTTACAAGCACCCTGTCAGTTATTCAAAACTGGGGTCTTCCTCACAAGGAATATCCTGTTCAAAAACATGAAAATCCTCAGAGATAGGGTCCTGAGCAGCAGTAGCTAGGCCCATATCTGAGACAGAGCACTCCCCTACAGGAGAATGTGTGGGGAGGGGGCGCTTTACAGCTCCCTTGCGCTCTCACACCGCTTCCATCCTAACAAGGATGATTCCAGGACTGCCGGCAACTAGTTGCTAGGGACCGCAGGTGCAGGAGCACTGCCAGTTGTCTGGCAAGTGTGGAGAAGCAGGTGAACTAGACTCCATACTGCCACCCGCTGGGACCTTATACACCATTACAGTGAATAATACAGCCCACCCACTGGCTGCGCCGAGGCTGAGGAGGGGACACACAGAGGACTCACCAACCCTTAAGGACCCCTCCGTTCCGCTGTATGAAACCGCGCTGCAGCGCGAGTAAAGCCTGAGGAGAGTGTGAGGAGAGTGTGAGGAGAGAGTGTGAGGAGAGAGTGTGAGGAGAGAGTGTGAGGAGAGAGTGTGAGGAGAGAGTGTGAGGAGAGAGTGTGAGGAGAGAGTGTGAGGAGAGAGTGTGAGGAGAGAGTGTGAGGAGAGAGTGTGAGGAGAGAGTGTGAGGAGAGAGTGTGAGGAGAGAGTGTGAGGAGAGAGTGTGAGGAGAGAGTGTGAGGAGAGAGTGTGAGGAGAGAGTGTGAGGAGAGAGTGTGAGGAGAGAGTGTGAGGAGAGAGTGTGAGGAGAGAGTGTGAGGAGAGAGTGTGAGGAGAGAGTGTGAGGAGAGAGTGTGAGGAGAGAGTGTGAGGAGAGAGTGTGAGGAGAGAGTGTGAGGAGAGAGTGTGAGGAGAGAGAGTGAGGAGAGAGAGTGAGGAGAGAGAGTGAGGAGAGAGTGTGAGGAGAGAGTGAGGAGAGAGTGAGGAGATTCGTGCCGCAGCAGCGCTGATAGAGGCCAAAAGTGAAAGCGCCGCTGCTTCAAGAAAATGGCTGCATGCATTACTGTGCCATTGATCCAAAAAAGTCAAACACACACACCAGAACACTGCTCCTCTCCCAGAGTCACTACACAGACATGAGCGCCCCCCGCCAGGCCAGAGCGACCCCCAAGTACCCCCACACAGCACCAGTACAGGGTGCAGAGAGCAGCATAACCAGGGGGAGACAGGGAGAAATCCCCCATATAAAGAAACACAGCCTGCATGTACTCACCTGCAGCAGGAGAGACTACTAACCCGTCCCAGAGGGACCCACTGGCTTGTTTCAGACAGACCTATCACAGAGAAGTACTGAGTAGCTGTATCTTTCGCGGTGGACCGGGCCGACAGACAGGTACTGTTCAATCTTGAGAGGACCGCAGGAGCATAAAAGCAACCCGGCCACCCCTAGAGTCATGGGGCATGTCGTGAACAGAGGTCGACCGATATGGGTTTTTCTCTGGCCGATATTTAGAAATTGGGGCGGCCGATGGACGATTTTTGTGGCCGATTTAAAAAAAAAAAAAAAAACTCACCCACTCCTTCTTGCTTACTCCTGTCACTCTAGCACACACTTGATGTTCTCAGTACAGATGGCACTGGCTGGCATTGGCGGGTGGCACTGGCTGGCATTGGCGGGTGGCACTGGTTTGGAAGTGGCGGGTGGCACTGGTTTGGAAGTGGCGGGTGGCACTGGTTTGGAAGTGGCGGGTGGCACTGGTTTGGAAGTGGCAGGTGGCACTGGTTTGGAAGTGGCAGGTGGCACTGGTTTGGAAGTGGCGGGTGGCACTGGTTTGGAAGTGGCGGGTGGCACTGGTTTGGAAGTGGCGGGTGGCACTGGCTGGCAGTGGCACTGGCTGGCAGTGGCTGGCAGTGGCACTGGCTGGCAGTGGCGGGTGGCAGATGTCCCTGATTTGCGGTGGCGCTGGCAGGTTTCACACTAAGCAAAGTGTAACTGTAACCAGTGCTGGGACAAGGTCATCCAGCGCCCATCTCAGTGTGAATTTGGGTTGCGACTTTAAAGACATCTGTGTGGCTTCATGCACAGATGTATCTTGTTTGCCTTGAACCTTGAAGTCTTTGCTCCTCCCAGGAACTTCCTGATTTAAGCCATGTCCCTGCACTTCCTGGTTGCCAGAATATCGTGTCTTCACCAGCCAATATCTTGCTCCTGTCTACTGCTGCCGACCGCATCTTTGCTACCAGTCACTACCGACTTTTGCCTCGACCCCGACTACGCTTCTGCTTGATCCCTACCTGTATTATCTGTTTCTGGACACCAGCTTGCTCACCCCCTGGTGGGGCTAATCTGAGGACCGCGACCTGGCACTGACACGCAGCGAAGCCCATCTCCACCTTTAGGAGCCCTGGTGAATACCGGTCAGTGCTTAAACCCCGCACCTCAGGTTAACCCGTGTCATCAGCCAGGGTGACCTGTGTGAATACCTGCTCTGCTGCTATAGCTACTGGCCTCTGAGCCTGACTCCAGACCATGACACTCACGCACACAAGGCGAGGATCAGCACGCTCGATGGTCGGACAGGGAAGACGACGAGGATACCAGTGTACCCAACCTGTTGCCCAGCCAACAGTTAATTGAAGGTCTCAAAAATAAAATAATAAAATTCCCAAAGGAATAACATTTAAAAATAAAATCTTCCAGGAGACTGGCTCCTGAGAGAGCCAAGTCTTCTCCTCCTGCCAGGCAGAAAAAAAACAGGCTGCACAGTGGGAGGGTCATGCCCGGAGGGGACCGCCCCCCTGGGAGGGGCTATTCAGCTCTGGCTTTTTAGAATGTATGTATAACATTTCACATTCTACCTAGGGCTTCTCCTGCAAGCAGGGACATAACCCACGTGTAAAGTGTAAGAGAGGCTGTTTCAGTCCATGGACGATAATAGAAACATCTATTTCATCTACTATGGAAAAAGAAAAAAAGAAAAAGTACAAATGAGCACACAGTGATGTGCTTTTAGTGACAACTTATTGACTTCTGGAAAATCCACACAATAATTGTTTTTCCAATAAATGATGGCTTGCCAGTCTTGACTTTCCTGTTTTGTACCTAAATATCTGGGGGGAGGGGGTGTTTACAGTTGACCAATCTTGTGTCCAACTTAAATGAACGCCCCAACACTATTCTTCCTCTAGCGTGTGCAGGGATGTTGAATACGCAACAGGAGTTTATCTGCATATGTGCATCCTGACTGCTTATGTGTACGTATGTGTGGATCCAATTTTTTTTTTTGTGTATTCTCAATTTTTATTATACACTATTGTAATTTATTTTTTAAGTCTTTGTGACCATCAAAATATGTTTCAAAAAAAAAAAAAGAAGAAGAAGATATCCAACTAATAAAGTGTAAATTCCTATTAAAATAATACCCCTTTGGTGGTACTTTGGCACTTCTTTGGCAATTTCATACCCTAGAAACCTGTATGACCATAGAACATGTTAGCAGTGTTAATTTTAATGTCAAATCTTGATTTAGTTTTAGTCGTACTTTAGTCAACTAAAATCTCCAGTACATTTTAGTACCTATCTAAAGATGGTGGAATCGGTGATCAGCAGTTGGAAGAGCCACCAACTGTGAGAAGACCGTGCTGGACCACTGGCAAGTCAGCAGCTACAAGCCAAAGTTCCTCTTTAAAGCTAAACTCCATCTTTTGTTAGACTTCCCATAGCTCATTTTAGCCAACTTGGCCCAAACAATGTCCCTCATGAACATGTGAGGCTGCTAGATGTGCGGTATAAAAACTGTATCTACAGTGCCTTGAAAAAGTATGCATATCCCTTGAAATTAGGGATAGACCAACACAAAGTGGCACATAATTGTGAAGTGCAAGGAAATGATAAATGTGTTTCACATTTTTTTACAAATCAATATCTTTAAAGTGTGGTGTGCATTTGTATTCAGCCCCCCTGAGTCAATAACTTTATAGAACCACCTTCACTGCAATTACAGCTGCAAGTCTTTTTGGGGAGGTCTCTACTAGCTTTGCACTTCTAGGAGGGAAATTTTTGCCCATTCTTCTTTGCAAAATAGCTCAAGCTCTGTCAGATTAGATGGAGAGCGTCTGAACAGCAATTTTCAAGTCTTGCCACAGATTGTCAATTGGATTTAGGTCTGGACTTTGGTTGGGCCATTCTAACACATGAATATGCTTTGATCTAAACCATTCCATTGTAGCTCTGGAACCCTTACAGCGATTATTTGCCCTTTGTACTCATTTTATTTTTTTTAACACCATTATGTTACTAAACATCTCAGGCCTAGGTCACACCTCTGTTTTTTTGGTGCTTTTTGCAGAAACACTGCAGGTCATTTACATGGTTTCCTATGGGACACGTTCACATCCATGGTTTTTCAGCTGCTGCGTATTTGGAAAGGGCAAGTACTTTTTTTAAACGCAAAACGGTGCCATTTTGTTTTTTTGGTTCAATATACTTCAAAGAGAAGCTGCAGAAAAGCATGTAATAATGTGTTTTTGCAGCAATTTGTGTTTTTTTTTAGTCTGCCCAACAACAAATTGGCTAAAAAAAAATGAAAAAAAATGCAAATCGCAGCAAAATTACCTTTTTTTGTGTTTTTTTTTTACGGTTATTAACCGATTAATCGAAACAATCGGCCAACGAATCGATTATGAAAATAATCGTTAGTTGCAGCCCTACAATTGTGACACACACTTTCCATTTTTGGATGATGGGTTGAACAGTGTTCCATGAGATGTTCAAAGCTTGGGATATTTTTTTTATAACCCAACTCCGCTTTAAAGGAGTAGTAAAATTACATGTTTTTTCACCTTAATGCATCCTATGCATTAAGGTGAAAAAACATTCGACAATACCGCCCCCCCCCCCCCCCGAGCCCCCGTTTTTCTTACCTGGCCCCTCGAAAGTCCCACGCTCGTCCCCGTCATCCTCTTCGTTTTTCAGCCTGGCCGCCGATTGGCTACACTGGATGGATTGAAAGCAGCGCAGCCATTGGCTGGCGCTGCTGTCAATCACATCCAATGACGCGGCGCGCGGCCGAGTGATACAGTCGGCGGCTATGGCCGCCGCTGTATCACGGGAGCGCGCCCGCAATCACTCCACACCATGCGAGCTCACTCGCATTATGGTGTGGAGTCCTTGCGGGGAGGAGCCAAGACAGCCGCCGAGGGACCCCAGAAGACCAGGATCGGGGCCACTGTGTGCAAAACGAGCTGCACAGTGGAGGTAAGTATAACATGTTTGTTATTTTTGGGCAAAAAAAAGGGAAGCTTTAGTGCTCCTTTAAACTTCTCCACAACTTTATCCCTGACCTGTCTGTTGTGTTCTTTGGCCTCTGTTATGCTGTTTGGTCACTAATGTTGTCTAACATCTGAGGGCTTCACAGAACAGCTGTATTTATACTGAGAATTACATTACACACAGGCGGACTATTTACTAATTAGGTGACGTCTGAAGGCAATTGGTTCCACTAGATTTTAGTTAGGTGTAGCAGAATAAAAGGGGGCTGAATACAACTGCACGCCACACTTTTCAGATATTTGTAAAAAAAAAAAAAAATTAAAAACCATTTACCATTTTCCTTCCATGTCATAATTATGTGCAACTTTGTGTTGGTTTATCACAAAATCCCAATAAAATACATTTATGTTTTTGGTTGCAACATGACATGTGGAAAATTTCGAAGGGTATAAAATAGGATTTTTTACTCACCGTAAAATCCTTTTCTCTGAGTCCATGGACCGACACAGCTTCTCTATTGACAAAGTGGGTATTATCCGTTAATTAGGAGTGACTAGGCAGAAAAACTTGTAAAAAGTGTTGCATCACACCTTCTACAGTACCGACCAGGGGGCGGACCCTCTGGTATAACCTCTCAGGCTGGGTTCACACTAGTGCGACACGTGCTCTGGGTTGGGGGGGGCGCAGGTCGCCCCCCTGCCCCAGAGCACCAAACCCCCCCATGTTGAGGGCATGCGGCCTGGTAGGGTTCAGGAGGGAGGGGGGGCCGCTCTCTCGTCCCCCCCTCTTCCCCTGCGGCCTGTCAGGTTGCGTGCTCGGATAAGGGTCTGGTTTGGATCTTGGGGGGGACCCCCACGCCGTTTTTTCGGCGTAGGGGTTCCCTTTCAAATCCGGGCCAGACCCAAAGGCCTGGTATGCTCCTGGAGGGGGAACCCATGCCGTTTTTTTTTTAATTTGGTGTGGAGTTCCCCCTCAAGAGCAGCAGAGCACAAGTCGCATGCCAAAGTCGGATCATGCAAGACTGCGGTCCGACTTTGATCCGACTTCAATGATAGTCAATGGGCTGAAGTCGGATCAAAGTCGGACCAAAGTAGTACAGGGAGCATTCTCAAAGTCGGACCGACACGTGTCGGACCAGTTAAGACGGCTTCCATAGGGAAACATTGATTTTCACACGTCAGGCGACATGAGCTCCCAATGTTGGAGCGTTTGTCGGACCAGTGTGAACCAGGCCTCAGTCTGCATCTCGCAGATCAGTTCGTCAAACAGCAGTACAAACTTAAAAAGGAGGGGTGGGCGCTGTGTCGGTCCATGGACTCAGAGAAAAGGATTTTACGGTGAGTAAAAAATCCTATTTACTCTTTCGTCCATGGACCGACACAGCTTCTCTATTGACAAAGCAGGGTCAGAGAAAAAACGAGGGGTGGTAACAGCATAAAAATAAACTTCACCCCAAAACACAAAACAGCACTCCAACGGAGGAGCTGCAACTCTAAACAGCCGCTTGCAAAACCTTGCGGCCGAAAGAGGCATCCGAAGATGCACCTATATCAACTTTGTAGAATTTTGTGAAAGTGTGAGCGGACGACCAAGTCGCCGCTTTACATAATTGGGAAATAGACGCTTGATGTCGGAAGCCCAAGAGGCACCTATTAACCTGGTCGAATGCGCCCTGACAGGAAAGGGGGGCGCTTGACCCTTTAAGGCGTAAGCCTGGATTACTATCTGTCAGATCCACCTAGAGATGGTGGCCGACGAGACTGCTTGGCCCTTCTTGGGACCAGCCACCGAAACAAACAGTGAGTCTGACTTCCGGAACAGGGAAGTAGCAGATAAGTATACTCTCAAAGCTGGGACAACTTCCAAGGAATGCAACACCGACTCCCTAGGATTCGAAGGATGAGGACACAAGGATGGAAGTACAATGTCTTCAATGAGATGAAAAGCCGAAACGACTTTCGGGAAGAAAGGAAGGCTGCGGCCGCAGCATCACCTTATCCTTGTGGAAAATCAAATAGGGAGCCTTTCAGGACAAGGCTGCCAGCTCAGAGACTCGTCTAACTGACGTAACAGCCACCAAAAAGAACACTTTCTGAGAAAGTGTCAACAGGGGAATATCTCTAATATTCTCAAACGGTGCCTTCTGAAGCACCGAGAGGACCAGGTTCAAGTCCCACAGAGATAACGGGGGACGGACCGGAGGGGCCACATGTCAAACCCCCTGCACAAATGTACTCATGAGAGAGTGAGTCGCCAGGGGTCGCTGAAAAAAAAGACAGCCAGGGCAGATATCTGTCCCTTAAATCGTACTTGGGGCAAGCCTTTGGTCCACCCCATGCTGTAAAAGCAGCAGGATTCTGGAAACCAAATAGGTACACGGATGCCATTTCATCTCCTCACACATGGAGATGTAGGCCTTCCAAGTGCGGTGATGAACCTTCCTAGAGGACAGTTTTCGAGCACTTCTCATAGTACAGATTACTGAATCTGACAGGCCCTGGTCTCTCAGTACCTGGTTCTCAACAGCCATGCCGTTAAAGCCAATGACTGTAAAGCAGGATGGAGTATGGGACCTTCCGATAGCAGGTCCTTCCGTAGTGGTAGGCGCCAGGGGACATCTGCTACCAGACGTGCTAGATCGGCGTACCAAGGACGCTGAGGCCAATCTGGAGCGATTACAATCATTGGAATTCCCTCTGCCTCCACTCTGCGGAGCAGAAGAGGAAGAAGCCTTAAGGGAGGGAAGGCATAGATTAGCCGATACTGACCCCACGATGCCACCAATGCGTCCGTTGCGTCTGCCCATGGGTCTCTTGACCGGGCCACAAACCTCAATACCTTCCGATTAAGTCGGGAAGCCAGAAGATCTACGTCTGGTGTGCCCCCTCTTTGGCAGAGGAGTTGGAACACCTCCGGGTGTAAGGACCATTCCCCCTGGTCCAGCATCTGGCGGCTCAGGTAGTCCGCCTGCCAGTTTTTCACACCCGGAATGTACACGGCCGATATGCTCTTCTCTGCCCACTTCAGGATGCGAGCGACCTCCGATGCTGCAGCCTGAGCTTCTTGTTCCTCCTTGACGATTGACATATGCCACTGCTGTGGCGTTGTCTGACTGGATCCTGACTGGACGCCCTTGCAGCTTCAGACCATTTGAAGAGGCACAGCCTGATTGCCCGGATTTCCAGGACATTGATCGGCAGGTGGGCTTCCTCTGGGGTCCAGCGACCTTGCGCCGACTGAACACCCCAGAGACTCCCCCCCCCCCCCAACCTGTAAGGCTGGCATCTGTCGTGATCACTATCCAGTAAACCGGAAGAAATGACTTCCCGGCCATTAGAGACGGTGCTGTCAGCCACCATACCAGGGATCTCCTGACTAGGTGGCTCACTTGGATTTGATAATCCAGAGATGAAGGGCATCTGTCCCATCTGGACAGAACTTCCTTCTGTAACACTCGAGTGTGGTATTGAGCGTATGGGACCGCCTCGAAGGAGGCTACCATGAGGCCCAAAACTCGCATGTGAAAAAACGGAGTGACGACCAATTCCTGGAAGTCAGCTGCCGTACTGCAGCCCCGAAGGGTCTGAAACTTCTCCACAGGGAGGAATACCTTTGCCTCTGAGGAATCCAGAATCAACCCCAGGTACACTAGGCGCTGAGTGGGCACCATACTGACCTTTGCGTGTTTAGTATCCAACCACAGTCTCGAAGAGTCTGACAGGTAATGGACACGCTTACCTCTAAATTCTGAGCTTGAATGTGCCTTCAGTAGAAGGTCGTCCAAGTAGCCCATGATAGCGATACCCCACTGTCTTAGAAGTGCCAAAATCGGAGCGAGCACCTTGGTGAACGTCCTAGGGCAAGGCCAAACGGGAGGGCCACAAACTGGTAGTGGTCCTTCCCAATAGCAAATCGCAGAAACCTCTGGTGTCTGGAGTATATGGGGACATGCAGGTATGCGTCCTTGATGTCCAAGGAGGCCAGAAAGTCCCCCGGATGGAGAGCCGTGACTACAGATCGAACCGACTCCATCCGAAATCCTTATACTTTCACAAAGCAATTGAGGGCTCTGAGATCCAAGATTGGACGAACCCCCTCCTTCTTCGGTACAATAAACAGATTTGAGTAAAAACCCTGACCCCGTTCCTGTTCTGGAACTGGAATAACTACCCCGCGTTCCAGTAGACCCTGGACCACCCCATACAGGGCCTCCCGACGAGTCGGTAGTAGCTGGATATTGGAGGTGATGAATCTGTCCGGTGGACAAGAGAGAAACTATCTTGTAGCCTGAGGAGATTACTTCGAAAATCCACCTGTCGGAGACTAGAGCTGTCCACTGAGTCGTGAATTTGCGAAGACGCCCCCCCACCCGAGAGCTGGGTGGGGGCGGGCCTTCATTCAGACGCAGATTTGGCCGCAGGCTTGTTGGGTATGCGGGACCATGGACGCCTTTGTCCTTGGGCAGGCGCTTTATCGGCCTGGGGTCTTTTCCCTGTCCCCCCAGGGGGACGAAAAAAACGATTGCGTGCAGTAAAGGAGGGCCCTTGCCCTTGGCATGGCCCCTTACCCTTGCTAATTTGGGGAAGCAACGTGCTTTTACCTCCTGTGGCATCCTTGATGTCGTCATCCAGAGAAGCCCCAAAAAGTCTATCGCCCTTACAAGGCAGATCCAATAGGGCTTTCTTGGAAGTCTGGTCTGCAGACCAGCCTTTTAGCCAGATCAGGCGGCGTATTGCTACTGCATAAACTGAAGCTTTACACAGCAGGGGAATAGTATCCATGTCTGACTCGCAGACAAACCTAAGGCCCTGGACCAACTGGTCGGCCAATGTTATCTCATCAGGAGGAGCATCTCGCTTCTTAACCCCTGGAGTAGCAATCTTGCCCATTCAGTAAGTGTGTGACACACTAGGGCCCCCGCCAAATGCCGGGCGTACTGCCGAGCCTACCACTGAGTATAGGTAGCAAGCGAGTGCTTCAGCCTTCTTATCCACAGGGTCCTTGAAAACAGGAGCCCCTTCTACAGGAATTGTGGTGGCTCGATTAAGTCTGGACACCGGAGGGTCCATTATAGGGGGAGAGGTCCATTTCTTCAGAAAACTCTCCTCAAAGGGGTTCCGTACCGCAAACCTCTTTGGGGCTGTAAAGACCCTCAGTGGGTTCTCCCATTCCTTGTATAAGAGTTTATCAAAATAAGACACACAAGAGAACACCTTAGCAGTGCGGGCAGATCTATGAAACCCAAGTGGACCGGAGTCTCTGCTGCTTCTGCAGTATTTTCCAACTTTAGCGTATCCAGCACTGCAGTAATAAGGTCAGATACCAATGCCGTCTCGCGTACTGACCTGGACTTGGAGTCATCCTCACTGTCCAGTCACGGTCTGCAGTCTCTGATGCGTCAGAATCTGGGCCCTCAGCCGTAGCTGGACCTGGTTCTGCATCAGCATTATCCCCAAAAGCTTGCAGGGGACGGGGCGTTTACTACCCCCTGTATTCCCGTGTGTTGCTTCCACCCTGGCAGCAAACGCCTCTAGGATTGCCGTCATAGCGTTCATAGACACCTCAGGGGCACCAGTTGCTAAATCTGGTGTTTCAGGGGAGAAGACATCTGGCTCAGATGCCATGCTGACCACACGCTGACACCCACAGGGCTCCAGGCAAGATATCAATAGGCCACCCTCCTGCGCTGCAGAGATGCAGGGTTACTCAGAGGACTCACCACCCTGGACCGGTACTGCTATGCTGCCGTGTGCTGCACCTGTGATGCTGTCCCGCTGCTGCTGTGTCAGTCTGCTTCTTTTATCAGCACTTCCTGTGTGAATTTTCGCGCCAGTGTAATGCACCCTAGAGGCCGGAGGCTCTCGCAAAATGGTTGCCAAAAACGTCTGTATGGAAGATAATGTGGGCTCTAAGAAAATGGCCGCCGAGCCGAAGATAGAGGTCAAGCAGCTGTAGCCCACAAAAAGATGGCCACCGAACGGCAATATATACATACAGGGTGGACAAACATGGCCGCCGATCAGCTGATAGGGGCCAGTGGGTGTGGCCGAACCACAGGAAGATGGCCGCCGGGCAGTCACAAGAGGCCAAACTCGGCATGGACCACCCCAAAAGGGCCGCCGACAGCATGGAGGAGGAAGCACATACAGGTAAGCAGAAATGACATTTCTTTTAAATGTTAGTTACAGCCAGCCCCGCTCCAGTGGAACCCCTTAGGTGACCCCCAACACCCAGCAACCTTTAGCTAGAAGCCCAAGGAGGAGGGAAAGGCAGGGAGAGAGGGAAGAAAGGGGCCACAACCACTTACTTGATCTCTCCGGGAATGTCCAGCTAAAATCACCCAGCCGAGGCAGGGGAGTTTTACTTACCTATCCTGCATGTATTATGCTGGAAGACATTCCAAACAGATCTTCGTCCGCACACGGAAGGTGACTGTTGGCCAGGCATGCTGTGATTGGACCCAAAAGGGACGATCATATGCATGCCCTGGAGCATGACGCTCACCGGACAGGCTGCTGCGACTCGGCCGTAAGGTCAGCCGAAGCTGAGCGGTCCGATGCAGGCCCTGGAGCGTAGGCTCACCGGCCACCCGTGGAGCGACGGGCATGTCGTTGAAAACCCAGCGCGTAGCTAGGGTCGGCACACGCTCGATGGCCGAAACTACAAGGATCAAGGATCCAGCCTGTCACCCAGTCGGCAGTTGATCGAAGATCGCAGGAAACAACAAATGTAGCAAAAAAAATATATCTTTTTTTCCCCCGGACCAATGGGCCCGAAGGGAGCCATGTCCTACTCCTTGCTAGACAGAAAAAAACTGATCTGCGAGAGGCAGACAGAGGTTATACCAAAGGGTCCGCCCCCTGGGCGGTACTGTAGAAGGTGTGATGCAACACTTTTTACAAGTTTTTCTGCCTAGTCACTCCTAATTAACGGATAATACCCACTTTGTCAATAGAGAAGCTGTGTCGGTCCATGGACGAGAGAGTAATACTTTTTAAAAAAGGCATTGTAGCTGCGGCTTCATACAGCATATACTGCACTGTGTTCTGGGTTTGAGCCAAGACCTTCCTGACGCATACCCGGAACACAGAGTCCATCACAGAGACACTTGGTTATTTACAGAAAGCGGTGTACACCATCAATGAATTCAAAGCTTCCTCCAATTGGCTGAGTCAGAAAGGCAGGCTGATGTCACAAACTCTGACTTAACCAGAGAAAACTTTGTATTAATTGATAAAATGCACCACTTTCTGTGAATGGCTGACCGCCGCTGTGAAAGACTACGGTGTTCTGAGTATGCAACAGTAAGGCCTTGGCTTGAACCCGGAACACAGCGCAGTACACTGTATGTAGCCGCAGCTACATACAGTTTATACCGCACATCTAGCAGCCTCATTTTAGTGAGGAAAATATTTAATTTGGGCCAAGCTGGCCCAATTGTACAATGTAAAGTCTAATAAAAGATGGAGTTCAGCTTTAAAGTGATTGTAAATAATCACCTTGTAAAACAACCCATTCAGTTTAAAACTGAAATGGACAAAACATTTATGTATAAATATAAAAAAAAAAAAAGAAAAAAAAAGAAGAGGGGGGGGGGGGGATTTAATGTTTTTTTAATAAGTGATCACATTCCCTCTGTTCAGCTGCATAAAAGCTGGGGGAGGAGAAGCAACAGTGCCATGAGCTTCCCAGTGAATGGCTGTGCAGAGGGAGTTTCTCAGGACAAGTCTGATCACTGGAGAAGAGCAGGCCGAGTTCCCAGCAAAGCTAGAGAACTGACCAAGGTGTGTTCTCCTGCTTAGTACGGTCAGTTTTTAATAGAAAAGCAGAGGAAATGGCAAGAACACCAGGGGTTTCACACAAAGGAAGCAATACAAAGATCAGGATAGGTTTTCATACAGCTACATGGTACAGAAGGCACATACCAGGAATATGAAATGCTGGGGGTAACACTAAGCTCCTGTACCCACAAATGAACATAGAGACTAACCATAATGTTTAAATAGTGAGGGCAGAGCGTACAGGCAGAATATGAAGTCAATATTTAGATAAAAGCCTTGTATATTTTCACGTTTCTGGGGTAAGCTACATGCAAGTACAAGCAGACATATCTAGGTTTCGGCTAGATTAGCAGCGAGGAAGTAAACCCGTATAGACCAATCCTTACAAAAACAGAAATTTCTGGGTTCCTTGCAGTTATGAAGTTATAATATTATTAAATATCTATCTATCTATATATATTTGTGCTCATAAGTTTAACCACTTCCCGCCCGGTCAATAGCAAAATTGATGTCCGGGAAGTGGTTCAGTTATCCTGACTGGACGTCTGACGTGCTGCAGGATAACAGCCGCCACGCGCCCGTGGGGGCACACGTTGCAGCGATCAGTGGTGCGGTGTGTCAGTCTGACACCCCGCAACACCGATCCCGGTAAAGAGCCTCCGACTGAGTTTATTTTTTTAAATCACAATGACGGCAGAAACTACCCAAATGACCCTGATCAAAAAAGTTAACATACCCTGGTGATTTTGGGCCTGATAACATGCACACAAGTTGACACAAAGAGGTTTGAATGGCTATTAAAGTAACCATCCTAGGGGGCGTGGCCTGACGCGGCATGTGAACAGACCTGTTCGACGGAGCTCCCGCTGTAGATCCTGTCTGTGATCCTTTCCTCGCCACCTACAACGCCCGATTCAGCCAAAACCTGCGCCTAAAGACCCCGAGACCCCCGGTTCCAGCGGTGCTCGACAATCCCGGCATGATGACCCGGGGAAACAAAGGAGACGCCGCGGCTGTGGCCTCCCAGGCCTTCCAAGATGGCGCCTGGATGTCTCAGTCTCTGCCTCCCAGGACTCCACGAGGGCAGGAGAAGAAGACGGAGCTGGGGGGTAAGTCCAACAAAGCCCCTAAAGGGACAGACCAAACGAGAGACATGCTATATTATGCCAGGAAACTGACAGGCCCGGACGATTCCCTGCAGACTGTTGCACAGGGTCATACAGTGCCCGCAGAGCAGGCTGAGCAGGGACACACTGACATGCAGGAAGCTGAGGATGAAGAAATGGAGTCAGCCCCTGGTTCTGTTCCAGCCTTGCTTGACCAGCAGACAGAGGACAGTCCCCAGCCCACACTCAGTGAAATCCTGCATGCTGTTCACAGGTGCACTGCCTCAGTGGATGCCCTGAAGGAGAGATTTGGGGGGCTGGAGGAGAAAGTTAATCTCCTGAGACATGATATACAGAAGGTCAGGGAGAGGACCACGGCAGTGGAGGGCAGAGTCAGTGATATAGAGGATCAGATGCCACACATGACCCGGGAAGTGAGAGTCGCTGCTCAGCAGGCACGCCAGGCCTTTGATCGCCATGATGAGATCGAAAATCGCCTGAGACGCAACAATGTACGCATTGTGGGGCTCACAGAAAAGGTGGAGGGCAGGGACCCCACGACGTTCATAGAAGGCTGGCTACAGGAGACCTTTGGTAAAGAGGCTTTTTCTCCGATTTACACGGTGGAACGGGCGCACAGGGTGCCACCTCGCCCCCTCCCCCCGGTAATCCCCCGAGATCCATGCTTGCTAGACTCCTTAACTACAGGGACCGGGAAGTGATACTTCGAATGGCCAGAGAAAGGGGTGCTGTACATTTTAACGGAGCCCGGATTTCCTTTTATCCTGATTTCTCTGCAGAAGTGCAACGCAGAAGATCAAAGTTTATAGATGTCAAGAAAAGGCTGCAGAGGCTTCAGCTATCCTATGCCATGCTATACCCAGCCAAGCTTCGCATAACAGCCAGAGATGAGGCCCACTTTTTTGAGAATGCACAGGATGCTGCTGACTGGCTAGACCGCAACGAAGAAGACATCCGCAGGAGGGGACCGGAGAATGGTGCAGGTTGATGCGGACAATCCTATCTATATCAAGAGCAATCCGGGTAAAGAAGTGCTGTTGCTGAAATGATGTCACTTTGAGAGGACCAATACCTACTTGAAGATACCAGCGAATAGTTTTCCACTAACTTTTCTGGGTTTTTTTTCGCTGACCTGAGTTTATGGGTGGAGTGTGTCTCTGCACCCCCCCTATGTACCGTTTGCTGCCATGGTGGACATGGCTTATGTTTTTGTGCCCTGTTGGCACTAGAAATGCCCGTGTTGCTATTACTCAACACCGGTGGGGAGTCCCCAGTGACGCCCTGTTGGCAGTCCAGGAGCCACCGGCAGATGCAGATAAGTTTTACTGTTCTTGTTTTTCTTATGCTTCCTACTCCTATTTTTACTGTACTGACACCAAAGCGCCGTTGCGCAGGAATTTCTGCCAGTTTCTGCAGGATTTTTTTTTCTTTCCCAAGGTACTGTACTGTTCTAACTGATGCACCACAGTCAAAGCTGTTTGAACCACAGGGCGGTTTTTTGCTAGCTGGATGGGGGGATGCAGGACTGTTGCTCTCTTCTGGGTACTCCTCCCAATCAGACAGAACTCTTAGTATACACTCACCATGTCTTCTACACCTATAGTGTCGTGGAATGTCAGAGGGGTAAATGATCCTCTGAAAAGGACCATGATATCCACTGTATTGCGTAAATTTCACCCGGCCATAATTGGCTTACAGGAGACCCATCTATTGAAAGACACGACTAGTTTCTTGGGATATGCGTGGGTAGGGCAGGCCTATCACTCCACTCACTCCGCCAGCTATGCAGTTAGCCCTGCCTCGCAATCTGTGACGTATGGAGGAGGCGGGCTCGGCTTCCACTATTTAAAACAGATGAGCTACGTTTGTAACCACGCCCTCTGAAGACGTGGACCAATCACGAAACGCGTCAGGGCGTGGTCACGCGACTCATCCGTCCATACAGAGGATCATCTTCCCGGGACTCACTACAGTGAACCTATGACAATTAACATTGGAGTTACAAGTTAGCTAGATGAATTTGTTGTATGAGACATGCCTTTATAACCCTTTTAATCTTGTAAGCAGTTTTCTATGAGGGGGATTTGTTCCTTAATAAAGGGTTTTACACTATATCCAGTCTCCCCTTATATTTTACATGCTCGCATTGCTGCACACTGCTAAAACACTGATCCACCTGACAACTTATCCCAAGAAGAGCTGTCTGCCATCTGCACAGAGGAGATCTTAAGGCTCATATATATCGGGGGTCTGGTGAGTAGAATCCCAAAGGGAGCTGTATTGTCTCTTAAGAATGAAAAACCTGAGGATTCTGATGTGCATCTGAGTTACAGCTGATGGATTTTTAAGTGTCTCTTTTTACTGACACCAGCAATGAATGAACTGTGTGCTCCTTGCATAAAAATTTTTTCACTGTCGCTTATTGCAGAATATTTGGATATATTAACTCAGGACTGGGTCCTGGAAGCGCTGTTAATGTTTGATACATGAATTTATTCATTGTTTGAGCATATGGTTTATGATTTTATTGTTTTGATATAATAGCCGCTGAACTGCATGTAAATTTTACAACTATCCATTGAAGCGCTAGGATCAGAGACCCCTGTGGGAAAGTCATCTGCGATATTGTTTTACTCAGCACTATGTATGGTGCAAAAAGGGCACAGATTAACAACATCAAAACATCATCCAAATGATTAGGTACGATGGAGGGAACATCAAAATTAGTTCCCAAATTTACCAAAATATTTAACAGCATATTGTCAGGGTGGCTGTCTGCCAGCTGAAGCTTAGTAGAAGATGGGTGATGCAGCAGGACAATTACCTAAAGCATAAAAGTACATCCACCACAGACTGGCTTCTGAGAAAAATGCACCTTTTGGAGTGGCCCGGAGCTGAGACATTAACTCCATAGAGATGCAGTGGAGAGAAAAAGAAAATCATTCACACCAGACATCCTACCAAATATGCCTGAGCTGAAGCAGTTTTGTAAAGAGGAATGGTCAAAAATCCCTCCTAATACAAGTCACGATACAGAAGTAGAGGTGGACTCTTTTTGCTCTAGGTGTCCCACAGCCCAATTGATGATAAAATGCTGGACAGATGTCAAGAAAATTCTGGGATATGGCAGATTTTCAGAATTTTCCCCCTTATGGGATAACAGTAACTTGAAGGAACGCAAAGCTATGGGAAAAAAATTGAGGAGTGGGATAGGCTGGGCATACACCTTCTGGCACAGCTTTTTAACTAGATGGAGCCCGGGCCATAGACGAATGACGGCCTCAAGGTGGCTCTAGATATCCGGGGGGGCCGTCAATAGACGGCCTCAGCTCCTCCGGCCACTGGGGGGTGCGCGAGTGCCCGGCGCGTCACTGACATGCCGATGCGCGTGCCTGGCGGCCGCGATGTCCGCCAGGCACCCGCGATCGGCCGTTACACAGACAAGGACGTGGATCTGTGTGTGTAAACACAGAGATCCACGTCCTGTCAGGGAGAGGAGACTGATGCTGTGTCTCTTGTACATAGGGACACAGATCAGTCCCCTCCCCCCACAGTAGTAATCACTCCCAGGGCACACATTTAACCCCTTCCTCGCCCCTAGTGTTAACCCCTTCACTGCCAGTGTCATTTTTACAGTAACCAGTGCATTTTTATAGCACTGATCGCTGTAAAAATGACAATGGTCCCAAAATGGTGTCAAAAGTGTCCGATGTGTCCGCCATGTTGCAGTCACAATAAAAATCGCTGATCGCCGCCATTACTTTGCGCAAACCAATCAATAAACGCTTATTGCAATTTTTGGACCAAAAATATGTAGAAGAATACGTATCGATCTAAAAACTGAGAAAAAATAAATAAAAAATAAATAAAAAAATTGGGATATGTATTATAGCAAAAAGTAAAAAATAGTGTTTTTTTTCAAAATCGTCGCTCTTTTTTTGTTTATAGCGCAAAAAATAAAAACCGCAGAGATGATCAAATACCACCAAAAGAAAGCTCTATTTGTGGGAAAAAAAGGACGCCAATTTTGTTTGGGAGCCACGTCGCACGACTGCGCAATTGTCATTCAAAGCATGACAGCGCTGAAAGCTGAAAATTGGCCTGGGCAAGGGGGTTTAAGTGCCCAGTAACCAAGTGGTTAAAGCAGGGAGCATAAAATCATTTTAAGAGATCAGGGAGGATTATGCAGTTTTCGAACAGATCTTTCTACAGATACTTGCAAATTAGGCATGCGTTGAACGCACAGTTTGCACAGGTTTACCAGTATGGGATGACATACCTCTTCTCAGGAAAATAAAAAAACGCAGAGACCTCTAGAGGGATGATTTCAGATATATATGGATCTTTAGAAAAGGCCGATCAGGGAGAAATATCAGTTATCAAAAATAAGGCTAAATGGGAGAGAGAGAGAGAGAGAGAGAGAGAGATGTAGGCCCACTATCACAAGAACAATGGGAACATATACTAGCATTAGGACCTAGAGTGTCAGTGTCACCCTCCCAAATAGCGTCTCCTCTTTATTTGATATACAGAGCATACTATACACCTCAAAAGAGTGCCCCATAGCAAGCTACTTGCTGTGGGATCAGGAAGGAGGGGCTAGGAGAGCCGAAGAAAGACCAGAGAAGAGGAAGATCCAGGCTGCTCTGTGCAAAACCAACTGCACAGGGCAGGCAAGTATAATAGGTTTGTTATTTTTTTTTTCTCCCTTCAATAAAAAAGAGAGGCTTGATCACTTTAATAGACGAGGCAGAATTCTGTCCTTTTTTAAATTCATAAACTTCTCGCCTCGCAAACCCAAACAAGGACTTTTATCCTAGGGAATGGCTCATAAATCCCCCAATTATACCTCTGGTGTTGCCTTGGGATTTTAAAGAGGAAGTAAACCCTAATGGGTTTTACTTCCTCTTTAGTCCGCTGTACAGCCTGCAAATGAAAAGCATAATGGGCTAGTATGCATCGCATACTAGCCCATTATGTGCCACTTACCTGCAAAATAATCCAGCGATGGCCCCATAGTAGGCAGCGTCCATCTTCTGCCTCCTCTTCCTTTCGGGTTGCCGACTCAGACGATGAGATTCCCTGGAGCCGCGTGACGTCAATCCCGCGCATGCGCACAGGAGACGCGATTCCCGACACTGGCTGGGGAAGAAACGGCACTTGGCTTAGTTTCTTCCCCGCGCATGCGCAGTGAAGATCAGCGGCGGACTACAAGTGAAATATCTCCTAAACGGTGCACGTTTAGGAGATATTTCCACTAAATCTGGTGCGCTCTGTTCTGAAGAGACCCACCTTTGATCAGATTAAAGACATTCCATTGAAAGATCTCACCTGAAAGGTTGCCTTCCCGGTTGACATTACTACCGTTAGACATGGCTCCAGGTTAGTAGCACTTTCTTGTAAAGGGCCCTTTCTTCTTTTGCAGAGACAAGAGGGTTTCTTCTTTCCACTAAAAATGGGACATGGTCCTTTCTTCCCTTTGACCTGCCCAAAACATGTCAAGGAAAATGTCCTACATTTGGTCAGAGTATAACTGGCAGCCATAGCCTCTATTCACAAGACAAGAATCTTTGTTCTGAATGCAGGACCTCATGTGTCACTCCAGGGCTACACACCGAAACAGATTTCCACTTTTCCTTATCAGAGTCCATTCCAACAGGGCTGTTGGTATTTCTTGGACTTCTCAACATCCAGCATCTGCCTTCCAGATTTGCCAGACCACTATCTGGTCCTCCATTCACAAGTTCTACAAGGATGATGTAAGCTTTGGCTACAAAAGTGCTCCAAGGTGTTAAGAGTATTTTGTTAAGGTTCTTTAACCCTTAGTTTTTTGTGGGCCCAATTGACTCCACATGTAGGTGTCTGGACCACGGACACACCACGGCTGGTTCCGAGTCCTTTTGATTAAGCACAGCATTTGTGTGAAAACCATTAGCAGGATGTCAGTGTCCTGTCTGTCATGTTTGGAGCTATTCAATAAATGGATTCATGGCTGTGATGTGCAACCATTTCATCATTTATTGCATATTTTATGGAAGCGAGCCAGGAAGGGCACCCACGTGTGGAGTCTATCAGGCTAATCCATCCCACCTGGGAGTAGTGTATCTCCAATTTCCAAGTCTGTAACTCAGCTATTCTTGGAAAAAAAAAAAAAAACCTCACAAAACTGGTGTCTCAGGGAGTGGGTGGGATTATACGAGTGCACTTCAAGGGCAACCCTGGCAAAAATGTTTCCAGTGTCCAAACAGTTGCAGCTAGCGTACAGAGCACACAGTCTATGAATACAAGTAACTCCAAGATAAGGAATTTTCGTGCCAGTCAAGATTTTTTTTTCTTTTTGGGGCAAAGCAACAGGTTTGCTTGATCGTTCAAACCTTTCACTAATAAGAATCTTCATGCCAGGTCTTGCCACCCAGTTAGAATGCCAAATCCCAAATAAACCCTGTACATGTTCCAGCTGGAAGCTTACACAGCATTAAAAGCCCTTTCCCACAACCCCATAGAGGGTTATAACCCGTCAGTTTTTTTGCCATCTGTGTCTCATTGGGGAGATTTTCCTTCACTTCTTGTCCCATAGCCAACAGGAAGTCAGAGGACATCCATGCAAATTAAGGAAATTCCTTGGGGACCCCCAGGTCACAAGAACTGGTGTCCCCGTTGTAAGATTTTGCCTCCATTACTTTTCTCGGGACAACCAAAAATTTTAGATTTTCTTTTACTTTCAATGATAATGGTAAACAGGACAAAAAGGGTTAATCTCCTTTACAGGAGCAGAGAGAAAAAAAACTGACAAGCATTATAATCCCTCTCCATTCTATCCAAAACAAACAAGCAATCTTTCTGTCACTGGAAGCTCTACTTTATTTAAAAAAAAAAAAAAAAAATGTTTTCAAATAAAATGTTAATGTGTCTTACATGACAAAACAAAGTTTAGCACATCTTGCTGCCTTTTGCAATTAAGGATCAGTGACAAGCTTTCACTAACAGATTATAGAACAGATTTGGGAGATGAAGTCAGAATCATAATAGGTTTAACTTATTAGACTGGATCAGGAAAGCCTATTTAATAAGCTAATCAAGCTAAAAACTTTGCTTGCGAGAACAAATGGAAAAACTGTAAAATGATGGCATGTGAAATTGGGGATTGTTTCAAACTACACAACTGGCAACATAAGAGACATGATCAAAATCTACTAGCACGTAAAGAAAGCCAGACACACATAAGACATGATCATTTGCAAAAGAATGCACACAGACATCAACCAGACAGGAGAGGTAACAGAGAATGGGCCATATCAGATAGTCCAACTCTAGTTTTCAGCATACAAGTATAAATCTCGTCTGCTTTTAGCAGACGAGTGTTCCTGTGGGGGGTTTTCTGAACACCTCCTGGCCCCCTGTGAAGGAGAATGGGGTAAACAGTTCAATCTCTGCATTTGCAGACGATACTAAGCCAAGCAGGGCAACAACTTCTCCACAGGATGTGGAAACCTTGCAAAAAGATCTGAACAAATTAATGGGGTGGGCAACTACATGTCAAATGAATTTTAATGTAAAAAAATGTAAAATAATGCATTTGGGTGGCAAAAATAGGAATGCAATTTATACACTGGTGGGAGAACCTCTGGGGGAATCAGAATGGAAAAGGACCTGGGGGTCCTAGTAGATGGTAGGCAATGCCAAGCTGCTGCTAACAAAGCAAACAGAATACTGGCATGCATTAAAAAGGGGATCAATTCTCCCGCTCTACAAGACTCTGGTCCGGCCGCACCTGGAGTATGCGGTCCAGTTCTGGGCACCAGTACTCAGAAAGGATGTACTGGAAATGGAGCGAGTACAAAAAAGGGCAACAAAGCTAATAAAAGGGTCTGGAGGATATTAGCTATGAAGAAAGGTTGCGAGCACTGAACATTTTCTCTCTGGAGAAGAGACGCTTGAGAGGGGATTTAAATTTATTAAATACCATACTGGTGACCCAATAGGGATGAAAAACTTTTTTTGCGGAAGCGAGTTAAACAAGACACGTGGCCACTCATTAAAATAAGAAAAAGTACCAGTTACACTTACCGGTATTGGGTTTTCTAGGAAGTCTTCCAGGACGGCACACCTGAGATGATGGGTTCCACCTGACAGGAAACACAATCAACCGAGTTTAAAAGGCCCCACCCTTCCCTCTGTCCCTCAGTTATGACAAAGTATAAGCCCACACCCGTGTCAGAGGGTACCTTCTGTGAGAATAAAAAACATCACCAACAATTAAGGGTAGGGAAGTAGGCCTGCCGTCCTGGAAGACTTCCTAGAAAACCCGTTACCGGTAAGTGTAACTGGTACTTTTCTCTAGTCATCTTCCAGGACGGCACACCTGAAACGATGAGCAAGAAGTTCAGGCCTACCTTAGGGTGGGATCACCGCCTGTAGGACCTTCCTGCCAAACGCCAAGTCCTGAGGGGACAACAGCTCCACTCTGTAGTGCCTCAGGAAGGTATTTTGGCTCGTCCAAGTTGCTGCTCTACAGGTTTGATCGATCAAAGCGCCTGTCCTCTCTGCCCAGGAGGTCGCCAGAGATCTAGTGGAGTGAGCTTTAATATGAGCTGGAACAGGTTTTTCTGACTGTTCATAAGCTACTGCGATAGTCTGTTAAATCCACCTGACTATCATAGGTTTAGAGGCCTGAAGCCCTTTCTTTTGACCGGAGAAACTAATTAGTAAATCATTTGATCTCCTGAACTCACTCACTCCATCTAAATAGACATCTTCTAATGTCTAATAAATGCAACTTTTCCTCTTTGTCATTTTTGGGATTCTGACAAAAAGGAGGGTAGTACAATTTCCTGTGACCTGTGTAAATCTGAGGTCACTTTTGGCAAATATAAAAGGATCCTGTCTGAGGATTACCCTATCCTCTAGGAGCAACAAAAATGGCTCTTTTATAGTCAGAGCTTGTAGATCGCCAACCTTTCTGGCTGTGGTGATCGCCAGGAGGAAGGCCATTTTAAGTGAAAGAAACTTAACAGAAACCTGAGCCAACGGCTCAAAGGGCTCTTTGGTTAGAGCATCTAATACCAGGGATAAATCCCAAGGTGAGAACCTGTTTGTTCTCACCGGGGTTACCCTTTCCCTGGCTGTCAAAAAATCTCTTTACCAGTGGGTTCAGGGCCAGTCTTTGGTCTAAAAACACTGATAAGGCTGTGACCTGGACCCTGAGGGTCTTGACTGCTAGGATCTGGTCAGCCCCCTCTTGGAGGAAATCCCGGACCGTCGGTATCGTTTGGGGAGAACCTTCTCTAGACTGAGCCCAGCGAGAGAAGACTTTCCAAACTTTCGCATAAATTTGCCTAGTGACTGGCTTCCTACTCGGCAAAAGTGTGTCAATCCCTTTTTCCGAACATCCCCTGCGCCTGAGGATCTCCCTCTCAAACACCATGCCGTCAGGGAAAGAAACCCTGGATCGGGATGTAACACTGGTCCCTGGGAGAGGAGATCGTGTCGGGAAGGGAGATGCAGCGGAGGAGCAATCAACCACCCCCTCAGGGGGAGGAACCATGCCCGCTTCGGCCACCAGGGCACGATTAGAATAAGGCACCCGTATGAACGGGATAGCTTCTGCAATACCCGGGGAATGAGCATCAGGGGAGGAAATGCGTACGCCAGAGCAAACTCCCAGTTTTGGAGTAAGGCATCTATTCCTCGGGAGCCCTGCTCCCTGGTTAGAGAGAAGTACTTGTGAACTTTCCTGTTGGCAAACAAGTCCATCTCTGGTTTGCCAAAGTGTTGGCTTACCAGAGAGAAAACGTCGGTGTTTAGCTGCCACTCTCCTTGATGAATGGGTTGTCTGCTGACAAAGTCTGCCTGAATGTTAAGGGACCCTTTTACATGGACTGCCGAAACTGAGAGAATATATTTCTCTGCCTCCCCCAGGATCTCCTAGGGGTAGTTTCATCAGCTTGCTGGACCTTATTCCCCCCTGATGGTTTAGGTAGGACACGGCCACTACATTGACCGAGAAGATCTGTACTTCTCTTCCCTAGACCTGAACCTGATTTCGGAAAAAGTTTAACACTTTTCCGACCGCTAACAACTCCCTGAAATTGGAGGAAGCTTTGCTCTGCTCCCGGTCCCAGGGGCCCTGGGCGAAGAGATCTCCCATATGAGCTCCCCAGCCCCAGGCACTTGCGTCCGTAGTCATAATCAGCGGATTTTGTTGGGTCCAGGACCGACCTCCCGACAGGTTGTCCAGGTTGAGCCACCAGCCTAGAAAGTTTTTTGTTTCTTCCGAGAGGGGAAGTGTCATGTCCAGGGATTCTCTTCTCCCATCCCAGGAGGAGAGAAGGAATTCCTGGAGCCCTCGAGAAAGGAACTGGGCCCAGTGGACCGCTGGTATGCAGGCTGACATAAGTCCCAGAACTCTCATCATAGTCCTTAGAGAGGCCTCCCGGCACCATGGAGAGTAGACACTGTTCTCTGCACTTTTATGATCTTCTCTTGTGGAAGAAAGAACCTTTGGCTGACTGAGTCTACCCTGTACCCTAGAAACAACTTGGATTGTGAGGGATCCAGGGAGGACTTCTCTCTGCTGATCAGCCACCCCAGGGATTCCAGGGTGGACAGCACTTTGTCTCGGTCTAACTGGAGCTGTTCCAGGGCCGGACTGAAAATTAACATGTCGTCCAAGTATGGGATCAAGGCTATCCCCTGGAGGTGTAGAAAAGACACCACCTCGGCCAGAACTTTGGGGAAGATTCTTGGACTGGCCGCTAGGCCGGAGGGGAGTGCCTTGAACGGCCAGTGTTGTGCCTTGAATTGCCTGGTTTTGTTTGCACTGCAAACTTCAGGAACTTCTGATGTTTCGGGGCAATGGGGGACGTGCAAATAAGCGTCCTTTAGGTCTAACGTTATCATGAAGACTCCTTCTTGAAGGTGTCTTCTGACCGTATAAATACTCTCCATCCGGAACTTTTTGTACACCAAGTACTGATTTAGCTTTCGTAGGTTTATGATCAGCCGGAATTTTCCGGATGGTTTTGGTACCACAAATATGTGGAAATAAAACCCCCGGCCGTTCTGATCCACGGGAACAGGGATAATGACCTCCTGTTCTGCTAGTTCACGGACACTCCCCAGAAGGCCCCTCGCTTTCAATGGATCTTTAGGGAGGAGTAAGAATAACGTTTGGAGGAGGGAGGGACAGAAATTCTAATTTGTAACCCTCCCTTATCAGGTTTAGAATTTAAGGACTCTGCGTGATGTTTTCCCATTGGGGGAGGAACCACGAGAGCCTTCCACCAACTTTTATGTTGGCGTCATTTGGACTCCTTGTTGGAAGTACCGGGCCCGTAGAAAAGGATTCCACCTTTTTCCTTGCCCCTGCCAAATCCCCACTTTTTTCTCGGCTCCCTTTTTCCCTTAAAACGGTCTTTTGGGGGGCCTCGAAAAAATGTCTTCCCTTTATCCTTTTTGCAGGAAATTTTTATTTTTTTTTTGCCTTTTTCTGTTGAACGGGACAGTACCTGTTCTAGGTCTGAACCGAAGAGCAGAGATCCCTCAAAAGGGTATACCACAAAGACGAGACTTGGATGTAACATCTCCATCCCATGTCTTTACCCAAAGGGCTCTTCTAGCAGAATTTAAAAGTGCTGCCGACTTGGCAGTAGTTCTAACCGTCTCTACCGCGTCATCTGCTAAATAGGCTACTGCCTTGCCAACTACCTCCAGAGAATCTAACACCTCTTTAGATTTACTCTCATGAGCTACATTGATCTATTAACCTGTGAACCCATGCGTCCGCATTTCTGGTGACACAGGCGGAGGCCAATGCTGGGCCCATAGCTGCAGCGTTGGCGTCCCAGGCTCTGCAGAGCAAGGTTTCTGATTTCTTGTCCATCGGATCCCGAATATTTCCGGAATCTTCAAAGGATAAATCCGAACGTTTGGATACTTGAGCTAATGAAGCATCCAGACGCGGAACCTTGAAGAATTTCTCTTCTTTCTCAGCCTTAAAAGGGACACCTACGTTTCCAGGTTTTAAACCTTAAAAAAACTTAGGATCTTTCCATTCTCTTACAATTATCTCTTTAAGAGATTTGTGTACCGGGAAGGATTTGGCCTGAGTTTTGCCAAGTCCCCTGTACACTCTATCCTGTGCAGAGACTTGAGTGGATGGTAACTGAATGTCCTCTGAGGCATATATAGCCTTGAGGAGGCCCTCCATATCTTCAGCTGCAAAGAGATGTCCCCCAGGTTTAGTTCCACAGAGACTATCCTGGTCAGAATCCTCTCCTTCCTCTCTAGAGCTCTGGTCCGAAGCCTCTACCTCTTCAGAGTAACCGAGACACAGTCCCTGGGATTCTTCTGTAACACTTGCCGGAGTTCCCATCAGAGGGGGAGCTTTCCCTACCAAAAAGGGGCTTTTTGTGTGATCCTGTGGGAGTTTCCCACTACAATTCCCACAACGTTTAGATTTATTAGTGGCTTTGGACTTAGAGCTACTGGTCGTCCCCTAGGCAGGGCATTCAGTCAGAAAAGAATAAAACCCTGTGTAAGCCATTACCCAACGGGTATCTTCTTGTAGGGGAGAGGGAAATAGGGCCACCCCAAAACAGCTCTCCCCCACTAGCTGGTTCACTCACCCCCTGTGGTGACCTCTAGTGCTGCTGGAATCAGTTAGTCCTTTTCCTCCATTCCGATTAGGCCGCCTACCCGCCGGGTAGGATCGCTTTGGATGGATGGGACACAGGACCGCGGACCCCCACTCCGTTACTGCTGCTTTGAATTTGCCGTGCCGAACGCCGCCATTTTGTTGAAGCCGAGCGCGTCGGAGGGGATCTCACTCGAGCGCGCTGCTGGAATCCGGACAGGCGCACTGGCCTCCGGACGCCGCCAGCTCAGTGTGGCAATTAGAAGAAGGAGATCCCTCGGCTCCGCCGGCCATCCTGAGAAGGAAAATGCGCGCCTGTAGATTCATCCTCCTCCCCCCCACGATGGGGGGTATGCGAGCGGCTCCTTCGTACCATCCACCACTGTCAGGTAGGAGGAGAGAGTGGGTTGTAAGGTCCCTGGGGAAATGGACACCCTCACCGTGTCCAGTGCCACCAGTATCTCAGGGGGATTCTGATCCATTCCTCGGCTGCACTTCCCCCTGAGCATCTAGTAAAGGGGAACCCCCCAGGACGTGACAAAGTCCTGTCAGAGCCTGCAGCCACCACTGGCTGCTTTTGGTCTGAAATCCTAGGGGGGAGACCATCTGTCCCAGACCTTGGTCTTTAGAAAATAAAAAAATAAAATTGTTTCGCTGCCATCCTGTGGGAAAACACAATCAATAACTGAGGGACAGAGGGAAGGGTGGGGCCTTTTAAACTGTTGATTGTGTTTCCTGTCAGGAGGAACCCATCATCTCAGGTGTGCCGTCCTGGAAGAAGACTAGAGAAAAGAGGTTTAACCTTACACTACGTAGAGGGTACTTTACTGCAAGAGCGGCAAGGATGTGGAATTCCCTTCCACAGGCGGTGGTCTCAGCGGGGGGCATCGATAGTTTCTAAAACCTATTATATAAGCACCTGAACGACCACAACATACAGGGATAGACAATGTAATACTGACATATAAATTGCACACATAGGTTGGACTTGATGGACTTGTGTCTTTTTTCAACCTCACCTACTATAAAATAAGGATGAATATCTCCAACAGGGATAAAGCCATCTTTCAACACCTTACATAGGTTGTAAGCCTTCTATACTCTACAAAATATAATCATACAGGCTGGTTTCACACAGGCGGTCCCGATCTGGTCCGCCTGTCAGTTTTTCAGGACGAAGCATCCATAGTTCTCTATGGAGCAGACAGCCGAAAACAGAGGGATGGAGGATCCATTCCCAATCTGTCCTGCAGATCTGATGACAGTCGAATGGAAATGGACAGGCGGTCCATTTCCATCCAACCACCTCAGAGAACAGCATGGCACTCTGCATAGCGGAACGGACTTGTCATTCGCCTGCTTAGTGGAGATCAGCAGAGAGATCCCCTGCCGAGCAGGCAGATGCAGATTACGGAGTCTGCCCCGTCTGAAAGTTTAAAATGGTTGTAAATCCTTAAGGTTTTGTACCTTAATGTGTTCAATGCATTACCTGAGCCCTATCCGATCCAGGGGGACTCAGGAGCAAGCCTGCAAGGGTGCCCTCATAGAAAGTGGCTTTAGGTGGGGGCATTCGTCGAAGAGGAGGCCTGGAGCGCCGGCGGGGGACCCCAGAAGAGCATTGCACAAAGCAGGCAAGTATGAAATTTTAAACTCTAGCCGACTACTGCAACTCCCTCCTCATTAAATTACCTTTACATAGACTATCCCCCCTTCAGTCCATCATGAATGCCGCTGCAAGAATCATACACCTTACCAACCATTCAGTGTCCTCCACCCCTCTCTGCCAATCCCTGCACTGTCTTATACTCACCCAACGAATAAAATTCAAAGTACTAACAATAATTTACAAAGCCACCCACAATTCGGCCCCCAGCTACATCACTAACCTAGTCCCAAAATACCAACCAAGCCACTCTTCGGTCCTCTAAAGACCTCCTTCTCTCTAGCTCCCTTGTCACCTCCTTCCATGCTCGCCTCCAGGATTACTCCAGAGCTTCTCCCATCCTTTGGAACTCCCTACCCCAATCTGTCCGACTGTCACAAACGATCCATATTTAGATGATCCCTGAAAACTCTACTCTTTAAAGAAGCCTATCCTGCTTCTAACTAACTGGTACTTCCTTCATCAGCTCATACCCTACAGCTATTACCTTTTGTATCAATTGACCCTCCCTTTTTTAGATTGTAAGCTCCAATGAGCAGGGCCCTCTAATTCCTCTTGTACCAAATTGTAATGTAACTGTAATGTCTGCCTTTATTTTGTTAAGCGCTGCGCAAACTGTTGGTGCTATATAAATCCTGTACAATATTAATCATTGTTTTTTTATTAAAAGTTTAAGGTCACCAGGTTTAATTGAAACCAATAATCTGGAAAATATTTAGGTTGCAAGTGCGGATATCTCCTTCTGGAAATGCCATTTTTAATGGCAGCAATTATGGCCCACAGGCATTATAAATATGAAATACTGATCTGGATCAAGTACGTTTGAGATCAGACTACCACTGGTTTCACTTGCTACATACTTGTTGTGGGTTAGTGACGAAATATAATGGCAAAAAATTATAGGAACTAACATTTTAAGGTGATCAGCAACGGCAGATTGACATCTTACAAAAAGGTCCATAAGAGGACCGGTCACAAAAATAGGATTTTTGACTTACCGTAAAATCTGTTTCTCTGAGTTCATTGACAGACACAGCGTTTCCTTATTCAGAACTATAGGGTTATATCGCCCCCTACAGGAGTAAGACACTAGGCAGAAAAAGAGGCTTGGCTACACCCATGGGCAATCCTAGGTGATATACACCCCCCTCTCTGCTATAGGCCTTCAGTTATGTAACAAGCAGTATCAGAAGTAGTAACAACTCCATATAGAGGGGCAGGTGCTGTGTCTAGAGCTTGAAAAAAAATGGGGGTTAACAAGGGACCTCAGGACCAGGAAGAGAGGATGCAGGGACGGAGGAGAACCCACAGGACCGACCGACCCGGGGAGGGACCCGCATCCACCCAAACCCACCACAGGGAGAGAGGGGACATTTACTCACCATACCAGGACCAAGCGGGCACTGCTCCAGACAGAACCTCACCACCGAAGTGGGGGGCTGTCGGCCATGAAGGACGCTGTGACTCGAGCCAAGACCCGGTCGTATGTGACCTCGCAAGATGTTTAACTCGCAGGGCCAGCCCCCGGAAAACTACAAATAAAAATGAAAAATTGCCAGAACTAGAGATCCCAGCAAGAACTAGATCCTTACTCCTGACTAAGCATCAGAAAAAAAAGAAAAAAAAAAAAACTGAAATTCTATAGCAGAGAGGGGGGTGTATATTCACCTAGGTCTGCCCATGGGCGTAGCCAAGCCTTTTTTCTGCCTAGTGTACTACGCCTGTAGGGGGCAATATAACCCTATGGTTCTGAATAAGGAAGCGCTGTGTCTGTCAATGAACGAATGAGAAAAGAGAATTTGGACTAACCTGTACATTCCATAGCTTAACCTGTAAAATCCACATCTTGGAGTACATGCAGGCCAAAGGCTGAGTATTCAGAGTTATAAGTTTGTACCTTCAGGCCTGACAACGAATAATAGATCAAATTTAAGACCCCTTTCACACTAGGGCTGCCCATGCATTTGCGGTAAAGCGCCACTCGTTCTAGGGGCGTTTTGGGCGCGCTCAAAGCGACCCAAAGATGCTGCTTGCAGGACTTTCTCCAAAGTCCCGCAATCGCACCGCCCGGGTGTGAAAGCACCCATTGCAATAAATGGGAGGCAGTTTTCCCCGGCGCTTTACAGGGCCATTTCTAGTGCTAAAACTCCTAAAAACTGCCTCAGTGTGAAAGTGGTCTTAAGCTTGATACACACAGTGCTGGTGTATCTGTGGTTTCCACGCATTTTACCCACAGTCCCAAAGACTTTGTTAGGTAGTAGGTTAATGGCACATTTTGTGTAAGTGCACCAAAAGTCCTGCACGCTTTGATGCACTTGAAGTAAACAAGCCAAAAACGTATGAATATAAAGTCTATGGGACAGCAGGTAAAACAAGCGAAAACTGCGGATACACCCCTGCAGTGTGAACCTAGTGTTCTATATTTGAAAGTATGTATTCTTCTTATAAAATAGTTTTTTCAAGCATGTAGCTAAATTTGTAAATATAGAGAGAACTTCTTTATATATTACTTGCAAAATAAAAAGGTTGCATTTCAGAAAAGCAGATTTCAAAATCCAAGCTTGATCATAGTACCACAGCAAGGCCTGCATGCAATTATTCGGCCACATTTTCAAACAGCACAGTCTGTTATCACCTGTGTATGAACATGCACATTCTACAGAAACTTTAAAGAAAAAAAAACATTTACATACTTGTCAAGAAAGTCCTTGTCCACCACCGCACAAATATCTAGAAGGGGGTTGCCCATCCCAAAAAGGAGATTTTCACTGCAAGGAAGAAAAATAACGGAATAAGAATTGCGCAAATAGGTTTTATAAGATTCCTACGGCAAGTTACGGTAAACCTTTACTTTTGGGTAAAGTAATGGGGTACACTTTATAGCAAAGTTACGTTTACCTCCTTCATTCTTAATTATTCCAATCTGGTGCCCCAGAACCTTCCTATCCCTCACTACCACCACCATCGATAACTGCTCAAGCACTTTGCTCTGTATTGTGGGAGGCAGAGGGTAAAATCAATATTACCTGTACCTGAAATTACCAGTGTTTTCCAAAATCCTCCAGTGGCAGGAGAGATCCAAAGAAAAAAACAAATCATTTTTAAAGAATAGGGATGCCTACCTTTACACGCACATGAACTTTAATGGCATCCCAGTCTTAGTCCCTAGGGTTCAATATGAAGTTGGCCCACCCTTAACAGCTTCAAATATTCCGGAAAAGCTGTCCACAAGGTTTAGGAGTGTGTCTGGGAATTTTTGACCATTCTTACAGAAGCGCATTTATGAGATCAGGCATGGATGAGAAGGCCTGGCTTGCTGTCTCTACTCCAATTCCTCCCAAAGGTGTTCCATCGGGTTGAGGTCAGGACTCCACCCCAAACTTACTAATCCAGATTTTTATGGACCTTGCTTTGTGCTGTGGTCCATATTTGGTAGGGGGGGGGGCTATGGTGTGGGGTTTTTATTCAGGGGTTAGGCAAGGTCCACTGAAAATGGAGTACATTGACGCAGTGGTGGACTTAAGCACGGTATGGCCATATGGTATGATTAAATTACCCACATTAGGATCAGCCATTTTTAAGTAGCCCTGTAAGATTTGAAAGTAACTTCTTTTGTATGTGTCTGCTATTCTCTGTGGTTTTAATTGCTGCAAAGAGTGTAACTTGTCATGTGACTTTGAACGGTCAAGTCACAAGTTGCACTGGTGTGAACCAGAGCTAAATGAAATGCACAATACTGGTAAATGTTTACTATCAATTTAATTGAAATGACTTATATTACCTCCAGTCTATCAGCCTCCACCTTCTTGCACCAAAAGAAAGGGCCGAAACAACTAATCGATTAATCGACAACTAATCGATTATGAAAATGGTCATCGATTAATTTCATAATCTATTAATCAGCCGGTAACATAATGGGGTTAAAAAAAAAACTAAACTAAAATTAGCCCTTTATAGTACAAAAAGAGCAAATCGCTACCCAAAATACTTTTACTGTCCCACAGTAAAAAATGAACCCCTTACAGCGATTATTTGCTCTTTTTGTACTAATTTTTGTTTTTTTAACCCTATGTTACTAAACATCTCAGGCCTGGGTCACACCTCTGGGTTTTTCAGGTGCTTTTTGCAGAAACACACTACAGTTCATTTACATGGTTTCCTATGGGACACGTTCATGATTTTTTTTTCAGCTGCTGCATATTTGGAACGGGCAAGGACTTTTTTTAACGCAAAACGGTGCTACTTTGATTTTTGGTTCAATATACTTCAATGGAGAAGTATCAGAAAAGCATGTAATAATGTGTTTTTTGCAGCAATTTTTTTTTTTAATCTGCCCAACAACAAATTGGGCAAAAAAAAATAAAAAAATGTAAAAATCGCAGCAAAATTACCTTTTTTTTTTTACGGTTATTAACCAATTAATCGAAACAATAAAATCGGACAACTAATCGATTATGAAAATAACTGTTAGTTGCAGCCCTAGGGCTGACCTTCGGTTTAGAAGCCTGGGTAGAGCAATTAAGTGGGCTACACTTTTAAGAGGTAGATATTCCAAGTAAAATTTTCCTTCCTGTGACATCTTTTATGAATTTTTTAAGCGCCTCCCCAAACAGACATCTTCCTTGAAAGGGCATGTGTGAGGTGTCTTACAAGCAACTTCAGCTGTCAAAGCTTTTAGTCAAAAGATTCCACGCTTGTGAATGGAGATTAGGGCCATTCTGGAAATTTGTCTTATGACTTGTTTTAGGGCATTCACAAAAGGAGAGCAAATTGCTGTAATTTCTCAGTTGAAACAAGCTTGGAGTACAGGGTTATTATGTTGGTTGTTCATTGTCAGTTCAATTTGCTGCAGTTTGAAATACTGAAATTGCAGCAAAGCAAAAGCGTCTCAAAACTGTCTATCTGCAGAAGCACAAAAACAAAAAGGTCTTGAATAGTTACAGTGAAAGTTTTTAGTCTGAGAGGGCAATATAAACTACAGGATCAACCCTAAATGTGGGTGTAACATGGTACATGTTAGCCTTTTGTTCAAATTCCTTTTAAAATAAAAAATATTATATATTTTTTTTATTAACATGAGTATGACACCTAGAAAAACCGGCTAGCACCTTTTTATGTTTAGGCAAAAAAAAAAAAAAGGAGGGAAGGAGGAGGAGAAGATGGGTGCTTTATTACAAAATTATTCACTGCATGGCAAGTAAATTATCTTAAAATATTATAGTTAAATTAATCATAAACATTGTTATAATTCCAGCTGAAATCCTACATACATTGTGCATTATATTACATTGCCTAGAGAAAAAGGCCAGGCAAGGCATTAAACAGATTTTAGTATCATTCAACCCCTAATAATCCTAAAGCCTGGGCTATTAACAGCAGTAAAAACTGTAAGTTAGTTAAAGAAACAAACATTTTCATTTTCAGCCACTGCTGCTCCTCTGATCAGTAGAATTATTAAAGCCGTGTGCAACTGTCACTTTCTATTAGGCATGGGGTATGAGCAAATGCTACAGAAACTGTCTCCTTGAGGTCTTTTCCCATCAAAGCTCCATGGCAACATTGCCTTATCAGCGGTTCAAATAATAACACTGGCTATTCAATTGATGTTCATCACTGTAGCCTTTGGCAAACAGGTCTGAACAATTTCCCTTATTTTGAGATTTAAAATTCAACTCCCACTTACAGAGGAGAAAGTGTACTGGGCAGTTATAAGGGCCTATGTTAACATATACTCGATTTTTTCATTACCAGCCTTAGCATTGAGTGCACACAATCTGAATAAATCTCCCCTAGCAAGAGGCCTTGTGCTGAAGATAGGAGGGAACATTTATAAACTTTTCAGAGCCAGCAGCTGACACTTTGGTGATTCCAGGTCATGTGACCACTACAGATCATAAGCAGGTCTGAAAGTTAATTGAAAAATAAATAAAATAAATTAAGCCTTCATACTAAAAAGATTTAGATATGCAAATGAGTTAATGGCAACATAACCAATGCTGAATGAAGGATTAGAGTAGCTGGCGGCCAGTGGCTTCTCTTTGCCAAACACATCTATATGCTTTATTCAAAGCTTATGCTTTACCACTTAAGCCCCGGACCATTATGCAGCATAAAGACCAGAGGTGATTTTACAATTTGGCACTGCGCTGCTTTAACTGGGAATTGTGTGGACATGCAATGTTGTGCCCAAACGAAATTTGCGTCCTTTTCTTCCCACAAATAGAGGTTTATTTTAATGGTATTTGATTGCCTCTGCGATTTTTTATTTTTTTGCAATATAAAACGGAAAGAGACCGAAAATTTAGAAAAAAAAAAATAGGATTTTTGTACTCACCGTAAAATCCGTTTCTCTGACGTCCATGGACTGACACAGCTCTCATACTGATTACATGTGGTATATGTCCCTGCTTGCAGGAGAAGACCTAGGCAGAATGTTAGATGTTAAAACATTCTAGAACAAACCAGAGCTGAACAGCCCCGCCCAGGGGGGCGGTCCCTCTGGACATTACCCTCCCACCTGCAGCTAGCAGACTTCAGTTCGTAACAAAGCAGTACAAACCTTAAAAGGAAGGGTGGGTGCTGCGTCAGAGAAACGGATTTTACGGTGAGTACAAAAATCCTATTTTCTCTTATCGTCCATGGACTGACACAGCTCTCATACTGATTACGTGTGGGACGTCCCAAAGCAGTATAAGAAAAGGGTGGGAGCAAAATAGTAAAGGAACAACCAAAACTTCACTAGAAACCAGGAGAGCTCCTCAACGGAGGAGTTGCAACATTAAACAGCGGCCTGCAACACTTTGCGGCCGAAGGGAGCATCCGAAGATGCAGCCACATCAACCTTATAGAATTTTGAAAAGGCATGAACGGACGACCAGGTTGCCGCCTTGCACACTTGTGCAACCGACGCTTGATGTCGGAAAGCCCAGGAAGCATGCGCCGTAACCGGAAAGGGAGGGGCCACCCCCTTAATGGCATAGGCCTGTATAACAGTCTGTCTGATCCATCTAGAAAAAGTGGCAGATGACACCGCTCGGCCCTGTTCGGACCCGAGAGACACAACTAGCGAGTCATATCACGTACCACATAAAATATGTGAAGCGCAAACCCTCTGGAATGCGATGTGTGAGGACAATGTCCACATGTAGGTGGAAAACCGAGACCACCTTATGCAAAAGGAAGGTCGCGGACGCAACACCGCCTTATCCTTATGGATGACCAAATAGGGCGACTTGCAGGACAAGGCCGCCAATTCAGGACACCCGTCTGACAGAAATAATGGCCACCTCCTGAGACAAAGTCAAGAGGGGAATATCTCTGATATTTTCAAAGTGAGGTTCCTGGAGAACCGATAGCACCAAATTCAAATCCCGAGGAGGTTTTAACAGGAGGGAGCACATGGCGAACCCCCTGCACAAAAGGTGCTACCAAGGAATGACCCGCTAGCGGTTGCTGAAGGAAGACGGCCAAGGCCGAAAACTGACCCCTAATGGTACTCAAAGCAAGCATTTGGGTCACACCACGCTGCAAGGACCGCAGGATACTGGGGACGGAATACATCCGTAGACGCTAGTCCAGCTCATTGCACATAGCGATGCAAGCTTCCCAGGTACGGTGATATATCTTTCAAGCGGAAGACTTCCGTGCCCTGAACATGGTCGAAATGACCGAATCCGAGAGACCTCGGACTCTCAGCACCTGGCTTCCAATAGCTATGCCGTTAAGTCAAAGACTGTAAAACAGGATGAAAAATAGGACCTTGAAACAGAAGGTCCTCCCTTATTGGCAACCGAGAAGGAACGTCCGCGATGAGACGTACCAGATCAGCGTACCAATGACGCCGAGACCCACCTGGCGCAAGAGGATCACCGGAATCCCTTCAGCCACAACCCTGCGCAGCAGGTGAGGAAGCAGCTGCAGCGGAGGAGAACAGATATCAGGTGATAATGACCCCATGGGGCCCACCAACAGATCCTAGGCATCCGCCCAAGGATCCCTGGACCTGGCCACAAACCTTGACACCTTACGATTGAGTCGAAAGGCCCTCAGGTCCACATCCGGTATGTCCAGGTGTAAGGACCACTCTCCTGGTCCAGCGTCTGGCGACTCCAATAGGCCGCCTGCCAATTGTCTACGCTGAACGTAGACGGCCGATAAAGACCACGTGGGGAGTTCAATTCTGATTGCCCGTATTTCCAGAACATTGATCGGTAAACGGGCTTCGTCCGGAGTCCAAAGCCCTGGGGCTGACAGGACTCCCAACTCCACCCCAGCACGTCAGGCTGGTGTCCGTCATGAACACCGTCCACTGGATGGGGAGGGACGACTTCCCGGACCGAAGAGCCGGGGACCCCAACCACTATGCCAGGGACACCCTGAGTGGGTGACTCATCTGGATCTGAAGATCCAAAGACAACGGGGATTTGTCCCAAGTGGACAGGATCTCTTACTGTAATGCCCGTGTGTGTGATTGGGCATACGGAACAGCCTCGAACGAGGCCCTCATGAGTCCCAGGACTCTCATGCAAAAAACGGGTTGACGACCATTTCCGAGACGTCAGGACCCGCACTACAGACTGAAAAGTCAGTAACTTCTCCAAGGTTAGGAATACCTACGCCTCCATGGAGTCCTGGATCAGACCGAGATACTCCAAATGCTAAGCCGGGACCAGGACCGACTTCTGAATGTTCGGGCGCCACCCAAAGTCCCTAAGGGTCTGACTGACCTAGTCACACTTCTTCTAATTCTGAGCCATTGTCTGCTCTTAGAAGATCGTCCAGATAGCCCATAATAGCAATGCCTCACTGTCTCAGCAAGGCTAGAATCGGAGCAAGCACCTTGGTAAAAAAAACCTTTGGAGCCGAGGCTAGGTCGAAGGGAAGAGCCACAATTGATAGTGGTCTTCGCCGATTGCAAGCGCAGAAACTACTGTTGACGTGCGCAAATTGGAACATGCAAGTAGGCGGCCTTGATGTCCAAGGATACCAGAAAATCCCGATGGAGTGTAGCGAACACCGCGCAAATTGATTCCATGCGGAACTTTACACCATCACAAAACATCCAGGCCTTGAGGCCCAGGGTTGGCCCGAACCCCCGTCCACCTTTTGGGACTACAGATTTGAGTAGAAACCCTGAACAACCTCTCTTGTGACGGAACCGGCACAATCCTCTGGACCTGATCAATCCTGTACGACCCTTAAGAGGGCCGCCCGGCGGGCAGGAAGGAGAGGGAGAATTGAGGGAAAGAATCTGTCTGGGGGCCAGGAACAGAATTCTATCCTGTATCCTGAGGTGACCACCTCGCACACCCACCGGTCGGAGATCCGGGAGGTCCACGGAACCGTGAACCTGCAAGGAAGTCCCCCCCCACCCCAGAGTCGGGCAGGGACAAGACTCCATGTGGCGGTGGGCTTGGGAGCTTGCTTGGTAGGCTTACGCACCTAGGGATGCTTATGTCCCCCAGCCGCACTTTTCCCAGTCTGGGAGGGCTTACCCGTGGATTCTGACTGACGAGAAGAAACTCATTCTCCTTTGTCGGAAAGGAAGGGCCAGGCCTACGGTGGGGCTCCTTTGTCCGTAACAGACTGAGGAAGGAAGGTGCTCTTACCCCTTGTGACATCCATAATAATGGCATCCAGGGCAGCCCCAAACAGTCCACCGCCCTTAAAGGAACACTACAGGTTCCCGTTTTTGTTTTTTTAAATAACAAACATATTATACTTACCTCCACTGTGCAGCTCGTTTTGCACACAGTGGCCCCGATCCTCCGCTTCTGGGGTCCCTCGGCGGCTGTCTCGGCTCCTCCCCGCAAGGACTCCACACCATAATGCGAGCGAGCTCGCATGGTGTGGAGTTACTGCGGACGCGCTCCCGCGATACAGCGGCGGCCATAGCCGCCGACTGTATCACTCGGCCCAGCCCCCCGACGTGCTGCGTCATTGGATGTGATTGACAGCAGCGCCAGCCAATGGCTGCGCTGCTTTCAATCCATCCACAGTAGCCAAGGCACAGGAACTCGGAGGATGATGGGAGCGAGCGCGGGACTTTCGAGGGGCCAGGTAAGTAAAACGGGGGGGGGGGGGGGCTGGGAGCGGCGGTATTGACAAATGTTTTTTCACCTTTACTACTCCTTTAAAGGGCAAGTCAGCCAGGAGCTATTTGGAAGCTAGGTCGGCCGACTAGCATTTCAGACAGCCAAGGCGATGCAGCACCACAGCAGATAGAGGCCCCAGAAATTAAAGGGGCCGCATCGAAAGTGGCATCGCACACCGAGACTAAACCCTGCGCCAGCTGATGAGCCAGGGTAATGGTCTCAGGAGGGAGATTATGCTCCTGAACCATCTGGTGCAAAATCTTCCTGTGAGTGTCTTGAGACACAAGTGTCGCTGCCCCTATAGAGCGCAAGACATACCCCAATAAGGTAAACATAGTTCTACTCACCACTCTGACCTCCTGTCAGTGGGATCCTTAAATGCAGGAGTCCCTTCCATTGGGAGGGTGGTAGCCTTATTCAAACGGGCGACTGCGGGGGGGGGGGGGGTCGACCACTGGGTGGAGAGCCCCTTCATAACCAGGTCCTCCTTAAAAAAGGGGTACCTCATGGCTAAGCGCAGCGGGACCGCCAAAGTCCTCTGGGGCTTACCCCAGACTTAGTCAATTAATGTGTCAAAAAAAGGCACACATGGAAAAAAACTTTTTAAATAGAACCAAAGGAGACAGCTTTTACCTGAGGTTCCTCAGCCTCATTCAGCTTGAGAGGGTTCCTCACGTCATCAATGAGTTCACTTACAAGCACCCTGTCAGTTTTTCAGAACTGGGGTCTTCCTCACAGGGAATATCCTGTTGAAAAAAAAAAAACATGAAAATCCTCAGAGCTAGGGTCCTGAGCAGCCATAGCTAGGCCCATATCTGAGACAGAGCACTCCCCTACAGGAAGATGTGTTGGAAGGGGGCACTTTACAGCTCCCTTGCGCCCGCACACTGCTTCCATCCTGACAAGGATGATTCCGGGACTGCCGACAACTAGTCGCTAGGGACCGCAGGTGCAGGAGCACTGCCAGTTGCCTCAGACAAGTGTGGAGAAGCAGGTGAACCAGACTCCATACTGCCACCCTCTGACTGTTAAACACTATCATAGTGAGTAACACAGTCCACCCACTGGCTATGCTGAACTGAGGAGGGGACACCCAGAGTTCTCACCAACCCCTGTAAGGACCGCTCATTCCGCTGTATGAAACCACGCTGCCGCGCGGTTGAGGCATGGGGAGAGTGAGGAGACCGGACTGTGAAGAGATTGGATATTTGCGCCGCAGCAGCGGCCGATAGAGGCCGAAACTGTAAGCAAAAACGCTGTGGCTTCAAGAAAATAGGCGCCGGCCGCATACAATACTGCGCCATCGATCCACGGCAAAATGGCCACCGAGCGCGGTTTTTTCAAAATGACCTCACAGCGCTAATGGCGAACAAGTTTTTCGGTTGTTCACTAACCACAAGGCAGGAGCTCCTGCCCTCACTGGCTGTGGCACTGCAAGCGCTGGGGCAGCTGTTTGAACACAAACAGCCCCACTCAGGAACTAAACCTGTGAAGCTTAGCTTTGCTAAGCATGCATGTAACCACTATCCACCACAGTATGTCACTCACACACCAGAACACTGCCCCAGTGCCATTAAACAGACATGAGCTCCCCCAGCCAGGCCAGAGTGACCCCCAAGCACCCCCACACAGCACCAGTACAGGGTGCAGTAAGCAGCATAACAGGGGGGAGACAAGGAGAACCCCCCACATAAAGAAACACAGACAGTATGTACTCACCTGCAGCAGGAGAGACTACTTACCCGTCCCTGGAGGGACCCACTGGCTTGTCTCAGACAGACCGATCACAGAGTAGTACTGCGTAGCTGTCGGCCTGGTCTACCGCGAAAGATACAGACAAGTACTGTTCAATCTTGAGAGGACCGCGGGAGCATGAAAGCAACCCGGCCACCCCTGGAGCCATGGGGTATGTCGTGAACTGAGTCTCACGCACACAAGGCGAGGATCAGCACACTCGATGGTCGGACAGGGAAGACTACAAGGATACTAGTGTGCCCAACCTGTTGCCCAGCCGACAGATGATTGAAGGTCTCAAAAATAAATACAATTTTATTCCTTTGGGAATTTTGTTAGAAGTAAAATCTTGCAGGAGACTTCTTCTCCTTCTGCTAGGCAGAAAAAAAACTGGAGGTCTGCTAGCTGCAGGTGGGAGGGTAATGTCCGGAGGGCTGTTCAGCTCTGGTTTGTTCTAGAATGTTTTAACATTTAACATTCTGCCTAGGTCTTCTCCTGCAAGCTGGGACATATACCCACACGTAATCAGTATGACAGCTGTGTCAGTCCATGGACGATGAGAAAGATATTTTCTACTTATAGTTATAAGAAAAATCGAATAAACTCAATTTTAGTCATACATTTAGGCCAAAAATGTATTCAGTCACATGTCTTTAGAAAAAAAAAAAAAAAAAAAGTCACTAAGCGTATATTTATTGGTTTGTGCAAAAGTTATAGCGTCTACAAACTAGGGTACATTTTCTGGAATTTACATAGCTTTTAATTTATGACTGCCCATCTCATTTCTTGAGGTGCCAAAATGGCAGGGCAGTACAAAAAACCCCCAAATGACCCCATTTTGGAAAGTAGACACCCCAAGTTAATTGCTGAGAGGCATGTTGAGCCCATTGAATTTTTAATTTTTTTGTCCCAAGTGATTGAATGAAGAAAAAAATAAAAATTACAAAAAGTTTTCACTAAATGATATATTGCTCACACATGCCATGGTTATATGTGGAATTACACCCCAAAATACATTTTGCTTCTCCTGAGTACGGGGATACCACATGTGTGGGACTTTTTAGGAGCCTAGCCGCGTACGGGCCCCCGAAAACCAAGCACCGCCTTCAGGATTTCTAAGGGCGCAAATTTTTAATTTCACTCCTCACTACCTATCACAGTTTCGAATGCCATAAAATGCCAAAATAGTACAAAACCCCTCCAAATGACCCCATTTTGGAAAGTAGACACCTCAAGCCATTTGCTGAGAGGCATGGTGAGTATTTTACAGCTCTCATTTGTTTTTGAAAATGAAGAAAATAAAATAAAATTATTTATTTTATTTATTTATTTTCAATTTTCAAAACTGTGTGACAAAAAGCGAGATCTGCAAAATACTCACCATACCTCTCAGCAAATAGCTTGGGGTGTCTACTTTCCAAAATGGGGTCATTTGGGGGGGGGGGAGGTTTGAACTGTCCTGGCATTTTATACACAACATTAGGAAGCTTATGTCACACATCATCCACTCTTCTAACCACTTGAAGACAAAGCCCTGACACTTTGTTCACATAAAAAAAAAAAAAAAAAATTTGCAAGAAAAATTACGTTGAACCCCCAAACCTTATATATTATTTTTTAAAGCAAAAGGCCCTACAGATTAAAATGGGGGGTGTTGCATTTTTTTTCCACACAGTATTTGCGCAGCGATTTTTCAAACGCATTTTTTGGGGAAAAAATACTTTTTTTTACATTTTAATGCACTAAAACACACTATACTGCCCAAATGTTTGATGAAATAAAAAAAGATGATCTTAGGCCGAGTACATGGATACCAAACACGACACGCTTTAAAATTTCACACAAACACGCAGTGGCGACAAACTACATACATTTTTAAAAACCTTTACAGGTTACCACATTAGATTTACAGAGGAGGTCTACTGCTAAAATTACTGCCCTCAATCTGACCTTCGTGGTGATACCTCACATGCATGATGCAATTGCTGTTTACATATGACGCCGGATCGACTCTTGCGTTCGCCTTTGCGCAAGAGCAGGGCGGGACAGGGGTGCTTTTTTTTTTTTTTATTATTAATTTTGCTTTTTATTTTATTTTTAAACTTTTCCTTCCATATTTTTTTATCATTTTATTTGTTATATCAGGGAATGTAAATATCCACTATGATAGCAATAGGTAGTGACAGGTACTCTTTTTTAAACTGGACATTCCCTCCCACTGCTTGTAAAAGCAGTCCAGAGGCTAACTAGCCGCTAGGATTGCTTTTACATGAAAGCCGGCCGCTGGCTGAAAAGAATGATACCAAGATGATACCTAAACCCGCAGGCATCATTCTGGTATAACCAAAGTCCAGCAACATACCAGTACGTTGCTGGTCCTTGTTGGACATGTATTGTAATCTTTTTTTTCATGCAGCATGTTGGCTGAACGAAAAAAAGATTGATCGTTGGGTATGCCCACCATTAGAATACCTCCCTTCATCCACTCACTTCTAATGATGGGCATACATGCACCATTTATATATGCTGAAGCATGGGGGCATCCTCCCGCAAAAAGTTATGCCGCGTACACACGGTCGGACTTTACCACGGGCAAGCCTCTGTCGGAATTTCGACCGTATGTACACGGCATTAGGAGCAAAATCGCTCCTCCGCCCCTGCTGCCCCCATGCTTCGGCATATATGCTCTTTTTTTTTTTTTTAACTGTGGTGGTGAAATCACCTCCTACAGCACTGGAGTCGTAGGGATCAGGCCTGTCTCTTTGAACGCTGCAGTTGTGTTTGTAAGTGACAGTGATCGATCGATACTGCACTTGGGTGGCCTGGGCTGGACGGAGGGGCAAAACGCAGGTGCTAGCAGGTATCTGGGCTGATCCCGCTAACACTGCGTTTTTGGGAACCCTAAACTGCTGGGGACGGTAGTATAGATCTGATCAAATCAGATATTGATCTGTTCAGATACTATACCACTAAGGGAGGTGTATGCTTCACGCGTGGGTGTTAGCGCTACTGGCACTTACCGGACGCTGCCTGGGGTGTGACACAGACCCTCTCTGACGCTAAAACCTAATTAAGATCACCCGCCGGGCGATCAGAGGGTTAAACCTTTATTGGGTTATATACGGCGGGTGCCCTGACACTAGGGCTGGGCGATTTTCCCCCAAAAAAAAATCTGCGATTTTTTTATAAAAAAACTTGATTTACGATTCGATTTTTTTTTTTTTATTATATTAATTAAAGTGCATCAACAAACAAAATTGCAAACGCAAACCCTTTCTCTAACTGCAAAGTCAGTGTGCAACAAACACACAATATATTCCAGCGCTCATGGAACATACATTATTAACTATTGAAAACTCTTGAAACTCTGTGTGTGATTCCTTCTGTCCCAGCCTTGCTGCGATCCTGGCTCTGCATCCTTTTGTGTTGGAGGGCCCTCCACACGCTGGTCTGCCTGTTGTCCATCATTCAAGGTACTGTGCTCACACTGAGATCATGCCACAGGCTTTGTTTTGACTTTTTTAACTCCTCCTTGCTCCACGGATGTCACTGCAAGTTTAACAAGTTTGTCACCACTGGTAACTGGAGAGTTAAGATTCATTTGCCCTCTGCACATTTGGGATTGGATCCCTCTCTTTATTGTGATAAATGGACTAAGCTTTTTTATCAATTCTTCAAGAGTTTTCAATAGTTAATAATGTATGTTCCATGAGCGCTGGATTATATTATGTGCATGTTGTGTATTTTGTACTTCTGGGTACGGATTTTTTCTTGCTGCGCTGGATCCTGTTTTTTCCCCCTTTTGGATACATTGTACTTCCCAAAATATTTGGGATTTTTTTCTTATTATTATTATCATCCATTATATTTTTTTCTTTATCCACCAATTTAGCGCTTGTGACCTTTTGTTGTTTTTTGCAGTGTGCAACAAAGATTGTTAAACATCCAAATTATTAATACTGTATTTGGATTTAGCTAATAAAACAACAAAAAATCCTGAGGTTACTCTTAGTTGAATTGAACTGTGTCCATGCCTCACTGTACCCTTGTCTCAGTGTGCCCGTGTCTCAGTGTGCCCGTGTCTCAGTGTGCCCGTGTCTCAGTGTGCCCGTGTCTCAGTGTGCCCGTGTCTCAGTGTGCCCGTGTCTCAGTGTGCCCATGCTTCAATCACTGTGCCCGTGCCTCACTGTGCCCGTGCCTCACTGTGCCCGTGCCTCACTGTGCCCGTGCCTCACTGTGCCCGTGTCTCACTGTGCCCGTGTCTCACTGTGCCCGTGTCTCACTGTGCCCGTGTCTCACTGTGCCCGTGTCTCACTGTGCCCGTGTCTCACTGTGCCCGTGTCTCACTGTGCCCGTGCTTCAATCACTGTGCCCGTACCTGATGCAGATTTTCATGGGATACAGATTTTACTGCTACACCGGTGGCCATTCCAGTATTCAAAAGCCGCGCCTCCTCCTCGTCTGTGATAGGCGGAACACTCAATTTCCCAGCATTCAGTGTTCCGCCTATCATGGTCATCCTCATAACAGACGAGGATGAGAGGATGTCCAAGATAGGCTGAATACTGCCTGCTGTGAAATTGAGTGTTCCGCCTATCACAGACGACGAGGACTCGGGAGGCGCGGCTTTTGAACACTGCAATGGCCGCCGTCCGTCTGCATGACACGCTGATCAGGTAGGCAGACGGCGGCTGCAGCGAGTAGATGTAATTGGGGTAACGCTGCCCAGTGCCATTCCGGATACGCCCCCTGCAGTCCTGCTACGGAAACTTTGAAGGGAAAAAAAAAAAAAAATATTTTTTTTTTTTTCCAAAAAAAAAAAAAAAAAAAAAATCTAAAAAAATCGATTTTCTTCAAAACTGAATCGATTTGAGCTCAAAACTCGATTCAAGATTAAAATCGATTTTTTTCCCAGCCCTACCTGACACTATAAAAAGCAAACTAACCAGCGTCACCCGTAACACTTACACGGTGATCACTGGTGAAAGGGTTAACTCTAGGGGCAATCAGGGGGTTAAAACCTTTATTATATAAAATATATGGTGGGACCTGACGCTATAAACACCTGGCGGCGAACCTAAAAAAATAACTGACTACCTAGCGGCACCAGCATAACTAATACAGCGATCAGAAAAACGATCCCTTAGTGACACTGGCAAAAGGGGGTGAAAGGGTTACCTGGGGAGCAATCAAGGGGTTAAACCTTTATTAGGGGGGGGGGGTTAGGGGGCTACCCTGGACCTAAAACTAACTGCCCTGACACTTTAATAGTTACAAATGTCACTGTTTGCAGTGATCAGTAAATAAAATGATCACTGCAATCAGTGACACTGTGACTGGGGGCTGATCTGAGGGGGCGATCGTGTGCCTATGTGTCAGTGGGCTGTTGGTACACTTACTTGATGTCTTCTCTCCACGCCGCTCCGGTATATGCGAGCGCCGCAGGAGAGATGATATCACTTCCTCCTGCCTGTGTACACATTACACAGGCAGAGGAAGCATTTAATTCGCCGGGAGCGATTGTGAGGGGGTGGCCAGAAACCAATGGCCGTCCCCTCATCACCGACCACTCACTGTACCGGAGGGGGGTCCGATCGGGGGTACGTGATTGTGCCTGTCTGTGCCATTTTGCCGACGTATATGTACAGTGAGCGGTCGTTAAGTGGTTAAAAAGGGGTTGTAAACCCCGTTTTTTTCTTTTTAAACATAAAATACTTAACTCCACTGTGCAGTTCGTTTTGCACAGTGTGGCCCCGAACCTCGTCTTCTGGGGTCCCCCGGCGGCGCTTGCGGCTCCTCCTCGCATCGGTAAACCCCCTGGGAGAAGTGCTCTCCCTGGGGGTTACCTTGTGGTGGTGCTCCCGAGTCCAGCATTTGCGTGCAGACACAGAATGCAGGACTCGGCGCACGCGTCATATGATTTGGACAGCAGCGGGAGCCAATAGCCGAGAACCCCGGGCAGAGAGGTACAGCGCGTCTTCGCCGAGGGAACGAGCAGGCTCAGGTGAGTAAAACGGGGGGGCTGGTCAGTGTCAGAAGTTTTTTCACCTTCATGCATAAGATGTATGAAGGTGAAAAATCACGAGGGTTCACAACCCCTTTAAACAGCTTTTGTGAGCACCTTCATTACTTGTGTCAAATAAATTTGGATGTTTAAAGCGTTTGTAAAAAGGTACATTTAAAAAACAAAAACACAAAAGGTCTATACTTGCCTGCTCTGTGCAATGGAATTGCACAGAGTGGCCGCGGACCTCCTCTTCTCGGGTCCCCCTGCTGGAGCTCCTGGTCCATCCTCTGTCCAGTGCCCCCATGGAAAGGGAGCACTCATGCGTGCTTGCTCCCAAGCAACGCTGCTGCATCCATTGACACAGAAAGCAGAACCCAGCCCAACCTCCTCATCAATGGCTTTGATTGACAGCACTGTTTAGGCTCTAGAACCAAAATTTAAGATGACTACACTATGGGAGCCTGTTTTTTGTTATTTTTATGCTGGCTATGAAAACTAACCAAACCAAGGAATGGAGAGAGGACAGCAGTAGAGGTGAAGATTTGAAGTGGACTGCACCCGCTCAGAAGAACTTTGGAAGTAATAGAAGCTGTGTTTGCCTAATCTTGTATAGAGATAGGCACACACTTCAGGTAAGAGAGTTTTCCTGTATTAGTGTTGGTGGTCACTTTGGATCAAAGATCTTTCTACACTTGGAAGAATCATATTGGTGATGGGAACTTTTTAGTCATTACACCATTGGATTGTTTTATTTGAACTTAATTGGAAATGTAATTTGGTTAAAAATATTTGTATGCATTTGGGAGGACTTTATCACAATATTTATTGATATCCCATTTGTATTTGTCGGGGGGAGGGGGGGGGGGTGACACGCACACTACCCATCCTGGACTACAATGAAACCTCACAGCACCTCCTATAATAAAGCAGCTGTGCCATTTAGGGAAAAAAATGCAGACAAGTGCAAGTATTTAATGAAATGTATACAGGCAGCTTTTGTTAATTTCCAAGAGCTACAGACAGCTCAAACAGTTAAAAAAAAAAAAAAGGAAAACAAACTCTTCCCAAGTAACTGGCTAGACTGCAGGGGAGGCACTGGAAATAATTAATTGGAGTGTTAGAACCAGGAAGACATGGATGATTTCTTTATGAGGCCACACTACATTAAAAAGGGTTACTAAACCCATGAGCCTGCATTTACTATATCTGGTTTCCCACAGTACATGGAAATGCAATTATTTTAGTAAACAAACTGCTAAATACCTTTTCTCATCAGCAGTACATAGCAATCTTGTGACTTCCATCAGTGTCCGGCCAAGCACTGGTTAAAACTTGTAGGAGGAGTTTTCTGACTGACCTATGAGACTGCAAGACCCCTGACCCCCTGTCTGGCCAGTGCCGATTGGCCCTGTGCTGATAACACGCATCCTCTCAAGAAAAAAAAAATAACACAACTAGCAATACACAAACAGAGCATGTGCAGCCTGACTCCATAAAACTTATCAGTAAATTCTTAGGATTTGTTCAACAAGGCGATTGTAAACAGTCACTTTAAGCCAGTTGTGAATTTATTTTAATTCATAGTCTCATGACAACTATATATACACACACACACACACACACACACACACACACCATCTGACAATGTATGTGTAGTGCCCTGCTACTTTTGAACAGGCGCTATTCTGTAAATTTAGGGGTATCTGAGCTGTAAGTAGCTCAGAGTGATTATGTAAATTGTTGGTTTCTGTTCCAGCTTTGGCTGTTTGTGAGCATTTCCCACTGTTGCCAGTAGGTGTCACTGTTCTCACAGGCCAGTGCGAGAATTACAGCCAGCTGAAGTGTATTGGATATTCTTTCTCCTAGAAAACAGCCCAATCAGGAGCTTCTTTGTAGCTGGGCATGAGGGAAGGATATTTAAGGGGCAGTGTTATGTGCTTCAGGGTTCGTCTCGCCTCATGGCCCTCCAGGTCAGAGGCCATGCTGCTGTGTTTGCTGCAAGTAGGCCCAGAAGCATGTCTGGGGCCTATTTAACTAAAGGTGATCCCTGTGCTGCCTGTCCTGCGGGAAGAAGCCACTCAAGCAGAGAATCTTCAGGGGAGGACCCCCCTGGAGAGGCTGATGGCTGGTATCTCAGGAAGGGCCTGGTGACTCGTTTGAGGGATGCACCCAAGTAAACTGCCGGATGGCTTAAAGGTTCAGGTACTGTGCAGCTGACCTAACTGGCTAAAACAATCATGTGGCAGGGGATTATCCAGGAGTTTTTTAATTTTCACTCAAGTCTGTGGCAGAGACTTTGTCCGTGCTTCATACCGGCTGCTAGGTCGATGTGAGGTCTAACAGGTTGTCGTAAGAACCAGAGACCAAAAGCTGTGGTCATCTGGACTCAAGAATGAACCGCATTAGTGATCTGCAGAACCAAGGTATCTGAACTTCCCCTAACCCACTATCCCCTACTTGAAGTTAATAATGTAATAAAGCAATTGAGAAAAAGACTGAAGTGACTGGCAATCACCTTTCAAAACTACCAACAGACTCTTAAGTTCTGGGACTGTGGAAGTGTGGGGCAACGGCAGGACCCAAAATGATTTCCAGTAGCTCCTTCGGAGGTATCGCTACATATGTATGAGTAATGCTCCTAAAGAAGCGGATGATATAAGAAACCGCAAAACATGTTGAACTTTTCTAAAAAATCTATGTATTATGGGTGGTGGTAATATTTGATCTAATATGATGGGATGTTTAGCCACTTTATAGTTGTCATGACTAAATAATTTTAAATTATATGAATATGTATTTTTTTTTGTAATAAAAATAGGATTTTTTACTCACCGTAAAATCCTTTTCTCTGAGTCCATGGACCGACACAGCTTCTCTATTGACAAAGTGGGTATTATCCGTTAATTAGGAGTGACTAGGCAGAAAAACTTGTAAAAAGTGTTGCATCACACCTTCTACAGTACCGCCCAGGGGGCGGACCCTCTGGGTATAACCTCTCAGTCTGCATCTTTGCAGATCAGTTCGTCAAAAAGCAGTACAAACTTAAGAGGGGTGGGTGCTGTGTCGGTCCATGGACTCAGAGAAAAGGATTTTACGGTGAGTAAAAAATCCTATTTACTCTTTCGTCCATGGACCGACACAGCTTCTCTATTGACAAAGTGGGACGTCCCAAAGCAGTGTCAGAGAAAAAACGAGGGGTGGTAACAGCATAAAAATAAACTTCACCCCAAACACAAAACAGCACTCCTCCAATGGAGGAGCTGCAACTCTAAACAGCCGCTTGCAAAACCTTGCGGCCAAAAGAGGCATCCGAAGATGCACCTACATCAATTTTGTAGAATTTTGTGAAAGTGTGTGCGGACGACCAAGTCGCCGCTTTACATAATTGGGAAACAGACGCTTGATGTCGGAAAGCCCAAGAGGCACCTATTGCCCTGGTCGAATGTGCCGTGACAGGAAAGGGGGGCGCCTGACCCTTTAAGGCGTAAGCCTGGATTACTATCTGTCGGATCCACCTAGAGATGGTGGCCGATGAGACTGCTTGGCCCTTCTTGGGACCAGCCACCGAAACAAACAGTGAGTCTGACTTCCGGAACAGGGAAGTAGCAGATAGGTATACTCTCAAAGCTCGGACAACGTCCAAGGAATGCAACGCAGACTCCTTAGGATTCGACGGCTGAGGACACAAGGATGGAAGTACAATGTCTTCGTTGAGATGAAAAGCCGAAACGACTTTCGGAAGAAAGGAAGGCTGCGGCCGCAGCACCACCTTATCCTTGTGGAAAATCAAATAGGGAGCCTTGCAGGACAAGGCTGCCAGCTCAGAGACTCGTCTAACTGACGTAACAGCCACCAAAAAGACCACTTTCTGAGAAAGTGTCAACAGGGGAATATCTCTAATATTCTCAAACGGTGCCTTCTGAAGCACCGAGAGGACCAGGTTCAAGTCCCACAGAGGTAACGGGGGACGGACCGGAAGGGCCACATGTCGGACCCCCTGCACAAATGTACTCACGAGAGAGTGAGTCGCCAGGGGTCGCTGAAAAAAGACAGCTAGGGCAGATATCTGTCCCTTAAATCGTACTTAGGGCAAGCCCTTGGTCCACCCCATGCTGTAAAAACAGCAGGATTCTGGAAACCAAATAGGTACGCAGATGCCATTTCATTTCCTCACACATGGAGATGTAGGCCCTCCAAGTGTGGTGATAGACCTTCCTAGAGGACGGTTTTCGAGCACTTCTCATAGTAGAGATTACTGAGTCTGACAGGCCCCGGTCTCTCAGTACCTGGTTCTCAACAGCCATGCCGTTAAAGCCAATGACTGTAAAGCAGGATGGAATATGGGACCTTGCGATAGCAGGTCCTTCCGTAGTGGTAGGCGCCAGGGGACGTCTGCTACCAGACGTACTAGATCGGCGTACCAAGGACGCTGAGGCCAATCTGGAGCGATTAGGATCATTGGAATTCCCTCTGCCTCCACTCTGCGGAGCAGAAGAGGAAGAAGCCTTAAGGGAGGGAAGGCATAGATTAGCCGATACTGACCCCACGATGCTACCAACGCGTCCGTTGCGTCTGCCCATGGGTCTCTTGACCGGGCCACAAATCTCAATACCTTCCGATTGAGTCGGGAAGCCAGAAGATCTACGTCTGGTGTGCCCCATCTTTGGCAGAGGAGTTGGAACACCTCCGGGTGTAAGGACCCTTCTCCCTGGTCCAGCATCTGGCGGCTCAGGTAGTCCGCCTGCCAGTTTTCCACACCCGGAATGTACACGGCCGACAGTGCCGGTACGCTCCTCTCTGCCCACTTCAGGATGCGAGCGATCTCCGATGTTGCAGCTGAGCTTCTTGTTCCTCCTTGATGATTGACATATGCCACTGCTGTGGCGTTGTCTGACTGGATCCTGACTGGACGCCCTTGCAGCCTCTGAGACCATTTGAAGAGGCACAGCCTGATCGCCCGGATTACCAGGACATTGATCGGCAGGAGGGCTTCCTCTGGGGTACAGCGACCTTGCGCCGACTGAACACCCCAGACTCCCCCCCAACCTGTAAGGCTGGCGTCCGTCGTGATCACTATCCAGTAAACCGGAAGAAATGACTTCCCGGCCATTAGAGCCGGTGCTGTCAGCCACCATACCAGGGATCTCCTGACTATGTGGCTCACTCGGATTTGATAATCCAGAGATGATGGACATCTGTTCCATCTGGACAGAACTTCCTTCTGTAACACTCGAGTGTGGTATTGAGCATATGGAACCGCCTCGAAGGAGGCTACCCTGAGGCCCAACACTCGCATGCAAAAAACGGAGTGACGACCAATTCCTGGAAGTCAGCTGCCGTACTGCAGCCCGGAGGGTCTGCAACTTCTCCACAGGGAGGAATACCTTTGCCTCTGAAGAATCCAGAATCAACCCCAGGTACCCTAGGCGTTGAGTGGGCACCAATACTGACTTTTGCGTGTTTAGTATCCAACCACAGTCTCGAAGAGTCTGACAGGTAATGGACACGCTTACCTCTAATTCTGAGCTTGAAGGGGCCTTCAGCAGAAGGTCGTATAAGTAGCCTGTGATAGCGATACCCCGCTGTCTTAGAAGTGCCAGAATCGGAGCGAGCACCTTGGTGAACGTCCTGGGTGCTGAGGCAAGGCCCAACGGGAGGGCCACAAACTGGTAGTGGTCCTTCCCGATAGCAAATCGCAGAAACCTCTGGTGTCTGGAGTATATGGGGACATGCAGGTATGCATCCTTGATGTCCAAGGAGGCCAGAAAGTCCCCCGGATGGAGAGCCGTGACTACAGATCGAACCGACCCAATTGAGGGCTCTGAGATCCAAGCTTGGACGAACCCCCTCCTTCTTCGGCACAATGAACAGATTTGAGTAAAAAACCCCGTTCCAGTTCTGGAACAACTACCCCGCGTTCCAGTAGACCCTGGACCGCCCCATACAGGGCCTCCCGACGGGTCGGTAGTAGCTGGAGATTGGAGGTGTTGAATCTGTCCGGTGGACAAGAGAGAAACTCTATCTTGTAGCCTGAGGAGATTACTTCGCAAACCCACCTGTCGGAGATTAGTGCTGTCCACTGAGTCGCGAATTTGCGAAGACGTCTCCCCACCCGAGAGCTGGGTGGGGGTGGACCTTCATGCGGACACAAATTTGTCCGCAGGCTTATTGGGTATGCGGGACCAGGGACGCTTTTGTCCTTGGGCAGGCGCTTTATCGGCCTGGGGTCTTTTCCCTGTCGCCCTAGGGGGACGAAAAAACCACTTGTGTGCAGTAAAGGAGGGCCCTTGCCCTTGGCGTGGCCCCTTATCCTTGCTAATTTGGGGAAGCAAAGTGCTTTTACTTCCTGTGGCATTCTTGATGATGTCATCCAGATAAGCCCCAAAAAGTCTGTCGCCCTTAAAAGGCAGATCCAACAGGGCTTTCTTGGAAGTCTGGTCCGCAGACCAGCCTTTTAGCCAGATCAGGCGGCGTATTGCTACTGCATAAACCAAAGTTTTAGACAGCAGGGGAATAGTATTCATGTCTGACTCGCAGACAAACCCAAGGCCCTGGACCAACAGGTCGGCCAATGTTATCTCATCAGGAGGAGCATCTCGCTCCTTAACCCCTGGAGTAGCAATCTTGACCATTCAGTAAGTGTGTGAGACACTAGGGCCCCGCCAATGCCGGGCGTACTGCCGAGCCTACCACTGAGTATAGGTAGCAAGCGAGTGCTTCAGCCTTCTTATCCACAGGGTCCTTGAAAACAGGAGCCCCTTCTACAGGAATTGTGGTGGCTCTATTAAGTCTGGACACCGGAGGGTCCACTATAGGGGGGAGAGGTCCATTTCTTCAGAAAACTCCCCTTTAAAAGGGGTACCGTACCGCAAACCTCTTTGGGGCTGTAAAGACCCTCAGTGGGTTCTCCCATTCCTTGTATAAGAGTTTATCAAAAGACACACAAGGGAACACCTTAGCAGTGCGGGCAGGTCTATGAAACCCAAGTGGACCAGAGTCTCTGCTGCTTCTGCAGTATTTTCCAATTTTAGCATATCCCGCACTGCAGTAATAAGGTCAGATACCAAAGCCGTCTCGCGTACTGACCTGGACTTTGAGTCATTCTCACTGTAAGGTCACGGTCTGCAGTCTCTGATGCGTCAGAATCTGGGCCCCGAGCCGTAGCTGGACCTGGTTCTGCACCAGAATTATCCCCAGAAGCTTGCAGGGGATGGGGCGTTTACTACCCCCTGTATTCCCGTGTGCTGCTTCCACCCTGGCAGCAAACGCCTCTAGGATTGCAGTCATAGCGTTCATAGACACCTCAGGGACACCAGCTGCTAAATCTGGTGTTTCAGGGGAGAAGACATCTGGCTCAGATGCCATGCTGACCACACGCTGACACTCACAGGGCTCCAGGCAAGATATCAATAGGCCACCCTCCTGTGCTGCAGAGAGGCCGGGTCACCCAGAGGACTCACCACCCTGGATAGGTACTGCTATGCTGCGCCTGTGATGCTGTCCCACTGCTGCTGTGTCAGTCTGCTTCTTTTATCAGCACTTCCTGTGTGAATTTTCGCGACAGTGTAATGCACCCTAGAGGCCGGAGGCTCTCGAAAAATGGTTGCCAAAAACGTCTGTATGGAAGATAATGTGGGCTCTAAGAAAATGGCCGCCGACAGAAGATAGAGGTCAAGCAGCCATAGCCCACAAAAAGATGGCCGCCGAACGGCAATATCTGCATACAGGGTGGACAAACATGGCCGCCGATCAGCTGATAGGGGCCAGTGGGTGTGGCCGAACCACAGGAAGATGGCCGCCGGGCAGTCACAAGAGGCCAAACTTAGCATGGACCACCTCAAAATGGCCGCCGACAGCATGGAGGAGGAAGGACACAAACACAGGTAAGAAAAAATGACATTTCTTTTAAATGTTAGTTACAGCCAGCCCCGCTCCAGTGGGACCCCCTAGGTGACCCCCAGCACCCAGCAACCTTTAGCTAGAAGCCCAGGGAGGAGGGAAAGGCAGGGAGAGAGGGAAGAAAGGGGCCAAAACCACTTACTTGATCTCTCCAGGAATGTCCAGCTAAATCACCCAGCCGAGGCAGGGGAGTTTTACTTACCTATCCTGCATGTATTCTGCTGGAAGACATTCCAAACAGATCATCGTCCGCGCACGGAAGGTGACTGTTGGCCAGGCATGCTGTGATTGGACCCAGAAGGGACGATCATATGTATGCCCTGGAGCATGACGCTCACCGGACAGGCTGCTGCGACTCGGCCGTAAGGTCAGCCGAAGCTGAGCGGTCCGATGCAAGCCTTGGAGCGTAAGCTCACCGGCCAGGCTGCTGCGACTCGGCCGTAAGGTCAGCCGAAGCTGAGCGGTCCGATGCAGGCCCTGGAGCGTAAGCTCACCGGCCACCCGTGGAGCGACGGGCATGTCGTGGAAAACCCAGCGCGTAGCTAGGGTTGGCACACGCTCGATGGCCAAAACTGGGGAGACTACAAGGATCGAGGATCCAGCCTGTCACCCAGTCGGCAGTTGATCGAAGATCGCAGGAAACAACAAATGTAGCAAAAAAAATAAAAAAATATATATCTTTTTTCCCCGGACCAATGGGCCCGAAGGGAGCCATGTCCTACTCCTTGCTAGACAGAAAAAAACTGATCTGCAAAGATGCAGACTGAGAGGGTATACCCAGAGGGTCCGCCCCCTGGGCGGTACTGTAGAAGGTGTGATGCAACACTTTTTACAAGTTTTTCTGCCTAGTCACTCCTAATTAACGGATAATACCCACTTTGTCAATAGAGAAGCTGTGTCGGTCCATGGACGAAAGAGTAAATAGGATTTTTGTACTCACCGTAAAATCCTTTTCTGTGAGTTCATGGACGGACACAGCTTTAATCTTGACAAAGTGGGTATTAACACTTTCTGCCTAGTCACTCCTGAATGAAGGCCAAACCACTTTAGAGATGAACAGCCCCGCCCAGGGGGCGGTCCTACTGGCTATATCCCCTCTGCCTACACCAAGCAGATCAGTTCGTCAAAAGCAGTACAAACTTAAAAAGAAGGGGTGGGTGCTCTGTCCGTCCATGAACTCAGAGATAAGGATTTTTTGGCGAGTACAAAAATCCTATTTTCTCTCTCGTTCATGGACTGACACAGCTTTTAATCTTGACCAAGTGTGACGTCACAAAGCAGTGTAAAAAACGAGGGGTGGGAACAGCATTAAAACAACTTCACCACAAAACAAAAACAGAGCTCCTCAAGGGAGGAGTTGTAACTCTAAACAGCCGTCTGCAACACCTTGCGGCCGAAAGAAGCATCCGAAGATGCACACACATCAACTTGTAAAGTTTAGTGAAAGTGTGAATGGACAACCAAGTCGCCGCCTTACACACCTGGGAAATAGACGCTTGACGTCAGAAAAGCCCAAGAGGCACCTCTTGCCTTGGTCGAATGCGCCGGGAAAGGGAGGCGCCTGACCCTTCATGGCGTATGCCTGATCACGATCTGTCGGAGAAAGTGTCAATGAGGGAATCTCCCTGATGTTCTCAAACGGTGGTTTCTGAGGCACCTAGAGGCCATGCTGTTAAAGCCATTGACTGTAAACAGGATGGCATATGGGTCCTCTCGTAGCGGAAGGATGTCTGCTACACAAACCCCACGGAGGTAGTGGAGGGTGGACCGGAGGGGGGCGCCTGCCGAACAACCTGTACAAATGTTCTCACTAGAGAGTGCTTCCGATTGAGTCAAGAAGCCAGGAGATCAAACGTAGAAAAAAAAACCTCGGACCTATGGGCCCGAAGGGAGCCATGTCCTCCTATGCTAGGCAGAAAAGAACTGATCTGCTTAGTGCAGGCTGAGGGGATATAGCCAGTAGGACCGCCCCCTGGGCGGAGCTGTTCATCTCTGAAGTTAACACTTTCTGCCTAGTCACTCCTGAATGAAGGCCAATACCCACTTTGTCAAGATTAAAGCGGTGTCCGTCCATGAACGAAAGAGAAATTATTTTTGTATTTTATTAAATTTGACTGCTTATGAGTTCGTATATGGTACCATTAAAGTCCAAACCCCAGCCTCTTCCCAAACTCTTATTTAAAACAGTTGTGAATTTCTGAAAAATACTTTCTAAATGGCACACCAATGTGTCTGTGTGCTAGTCTAAAGGAAAGCCCTGCATACCACCATTTAGACTGAAAAAAAAAAAAAAAGGGGGGGGGGGGGGAGTAGAACGTACAGCCAATCTGGTTTTTAATTTTTATTGCAGAGCGCCCCTTAGTGTAACAGACCTTGCTTGTGGTTTGGAAAAGGAGGTATATAAAAAAAAAAGAAAAAAAAAGAAAAGTGTGACCTCTTTAGTGTGCCAAAGTTCCTTCGTTGTGCAACCACTCTTTGCCAAGCTGTATGATATGGCTAGTGTCAGTGAGGGTTGTCTAAATAAGAGACACAGGACAAACAAATGTACGTTTGTGGAGGGCATTTTCAAATGGCAAATCTAGCAGTAGGCCTACACACATTTTTTAAAAGTTGAAAGATGTAGGTAAACGTTTGACCAAGAAAACCAACCACTCTCTAGAATGTATTGGCAAATTAAGCGTAGGTACAATATATATTCATAAAAAGCACATAGCGCTGATGGCATATATGTGTAGATCAAAAATACAGCTATAAATTTACATAACAGGTCCAGCATGCCAGCTTACAGATGCTCCAATACTGTATTTGCTTAAAACAACACTCAGGGGCAGGGATACAGCAGTAACAGGAAATGTGTTGCACAACTTAAAAAAGGAGAGCGAGAGAGAAATGGAAAACAGATGGAGATACCCACCGACTTTCCACAGCTGTGAGTTCACATATAACTTAACAGGCAAGGCCAAGGCTCACAAACTGCTCTTTCCAAAAGAAGTTACTGTAATGGTAAAGCTGATGCTTCATGCACACTAAAAGCTCCAGAAAAAAAATCTGGATGAAAAACGCTCATAAAAGGCTCTATACAAACTATTATTTAAAAAAAAAAAAAAACGCTGGATGAAAAATGACGATAATAGCGTCTTTGTGCCAGCTTGTAGCAGCATTTTAGTAGCTTTTAGAAACGTCTAAGGGCCTTAGGCCCCTTTTATACATGTGGACCGTTAATTTCATCAGTTCAGTAATTTTTTTTTTTCCCCTCACATTTTGCTCTCACATTTTGAATGACAATTACTCAGTCATACAACACTGTACCCATATAAAATTTTTGTCCTTTTTTTCACACAAATAGAGCTTTCTTTTGGTGGTATTTAATCACTGTTGGGTTTTTTATTTTTTGCGCTATAAGAGAAAAAAGACTGAACATTTTGTAAAAAAATGAATTTTTGTTTCCATTATAAAATTTTGCAAATTAGTATTTTTTCTTCATAAATTTTGGCCAAAATTTATACTGCTACATATCTTTGGTAAAAATAAGTACAAATTGGTGTATATTATTTGGTCTTTGTGAAAGTTATAGAGTCCACAAGCTATGGTGCCAATACCTGAAAATTGATCACACCTGAAGTACTGACGGCCTATCTAATTTCTTGAGACCCTAACATGCCAGAAAAGTACAAATACCCTCCAAATGACCCCTTTTTGGAAAGAAGACATTCCAAGGTATTTAGAAAGAGTCATTGTGAGTTTTTTGAAGTTGTCATTTTTTCCCACAATTTTTTGCAAAATCAAGATTTTTTTTTTTTTTTTTTTTTTCACAAAATTGTCCATATTAGCAGGTTATTTCTCACACACAGCATATGCATTCCACAAATTACACCCCAAAACACATTCTGCTATTACTCCCGAGTATGGCGATACCACATGTGAGACTTTTACACAGCGTGGCCACACACAGAGGCCCAACATGCAGGGAGCATCTTCAGGCGTTCTGGAGCACCCAGGCCAATTCTGACATTTCTCTCCTACATGTAAAAATCATAATTTGTTTGCTAGAAAATTACATAGAACCTCAAAACATTATATATTTTTTTTAGCAAAGACCTTAAAGAATATAATGGTGGTCGTTGCAACTTTTTATCTTGCACGGTATTTGCGCAGAATTTTTCTAACGCGTTTTTTACGGAAAAAAAACAGTTTTGTGCTTAAAAGAAAAAAAAACAGTAAAGTTAGCCCAATGTTTTTGCATAATGTGAAAGATGAAGTTACGCCGAGTAAATAGATACCTAACATGTCACCCTTCAAAATTGCACACGCTCGTGGAATGGCGCCAAACTTTGCTACTTAAAAATCCCCATAGGCGACGCTTTAAATATTTTTACTGGTTACATGTTTTGAGTTACAGAGGAGGTCTAGGGTCAAAATTATTGCTCTCGCTCCAACGTTCGCAGAGATACCTCACATGTGTGGCTTACGTATGCGTTCACTTCTGCATGCGAGCTCGCGGGGGCAGGGGCGCTTTAAAATAAATATATATATATATATATATATATATATATATATATATATATATATATATATATTTTATTGTTCATTTTACTTTCTTTATTTTAGTTTGACATGTTTTTCCGCCCCAAATTTTTTTTTTTATCACTTTTATTCTTATTACAAGGAACGTAAACATCCCTTGTAATAGGAATATGGCATGACAGGTCCTCTTTACAGTGAGATATGGAGTCAATAAGACCCCACATCTCACCTCTAGGCTGGAAAGCCTGAAAAGAAAAAAAAAAAAAAAAAAAACAATCTTGGTTTTGATCGTAGCGGTGAGTCGGTAGAAGCACCGGAGGGCAGCGGGAGGGGGGGCATCCCCTCTCACCTCCCGTAAGAGCGATCAAGCGGTGGAACTGCCGCTATGATCATTCTTATGGTGCAGGGAATCGCCGGCTGAAAAAGCGAATATCTGAATGATGCCTGTAGCTGCACCCATCATTCAGATATCCCCGCATAAAGTTAAGGACGTCATATGACGGCCGGCGGACGGGAAGTGGTTATTGCGGAGTATTGAGGAGTATGGGCAGGGTATTGAGGAGTATGGGCAGGGTATTGAGGAGTATGGGCAGGGTATTGAGGAGTATGGGCAGAGTATTGAGGAGTATGGGCAGAGTATTGAGGAGTATGGGCAGAGTATTGAGGAGTATGGGCAGAGTATTGAGGAGTATGGGCAGAGTGCAGAGTATTGAGGAGTATGGGCAGGGTATTGAGGAGTATGGGCAGGGTATTGAGGAGTATGGGCAGGGTATTGAGGAGTATGGGCAGGGTATTGAGGAGTATGGGCAGGGTATTGAGGAGTATGGGCAGGGTATTGAGGAGTATGGGCAGGGTATTGAGGAGTATGGGCAGGGTATTGAGGAGTATGGGCAGGGTATTGCGGAGTATGGGCAGGGTATTGAGGAGTATGGGCAGGGTATTGAGGAGTATGGGCAGGGTATTGAGGAGTATGGGCAGGGTATTGAGGAGTATGGGCAGGGTATTGAGGAGTATGGGCAGGGTATTGCACAGGGTATTGCACAGGGTATTGCACAGGGTATTGCACAGGGTATTGCACAGGGTATTGCACAGGGTATTGCACAGGGTATTGCACAGGGTATTGCACAGGGTATTGCACAGGGTATTGCACAGGGTATTGCACAGGGTATTGCACAGGGTATTGCTGTCATTGTGGTCAGGCAACGCACTAGCACCTTTGCTTCCATGTGCTGGGTGTTTAGTGTGCTCCTGCCCCTTTAATGGAGGGTGGGCTCCCCCCAGTCACCTGCCCTATATCTATCCATCAGCATACATGTGCTTCCATTGAGGAGACCTTAAATTTTAGAGTTAGGACTGCAGCATACACATGTATTTGCAAATGCGTGCAACCAAACCCCTGTTTTTAAACGCACTGTTAGACAGGTGAATTTGTTTTGTTGCTGATTGGTTGGTAAGTTGAGCTTGGATATTCTGTGTGTTTTTTATTGACATGCGTCCGCCCATCCAGTGCTCCTTGCTGTGAAGACCAGTCATAGATGAGGGCAGTGACATTTTTGTTATATGTATTGTACAGGGATGGCTGAGCAGGGATGGGTGGATGGCTGGATCTGTGACGGCAATTGTCACAGATCCAGCCCACAGCTGACATGATCTGACATGGGGGGAGGGAGCTGACATGATCCGCTCCCTCCCCTCTCACACTGTACCGATCGGTACACAGAGGGGAGAGAGGAAACCGGTGTCATCACATGACGCCGGTCTGTTTGATGACGCCGGTCTGTTTACAAGTGATCGCTCCGTCATTTGACGGAGCGATCACGTGGTAAACGGCCGCGATTAGCGGCCATCTACCGTGATGCGCCGGGTCTTCCGGACCCGGCGGTCACGGACATTTTCTGGAGCGCGCCCCAGGGGGCGCGCGGGAGCAAGATTCTGGGAGGACGTCCCTGGGACGTCCACCCTGGATAACTCGACCGCGCTGTAGACGTCTTTCGTCCATGGCGCGGTCGGCAAGTGGTTAATATGTCACCACTTTAGATGGCCTTAAACTTCTTGTACAGTGTCATGAACTGTCACTTTGTACACTTCAAATAACGTCAAAAAAATTAAAAGGGAGCAGCTTTGACAGCAAGCTAGTGTGAATAGGCCCTAATGACTTGAAGATTATAGTGATCTTTCCTGCTTAAAAAATTCTGCCGAAAACCTGAGTGTTATTTTTGGAGATTTACAGTAGAGGAACCTCACATTGCACAAGTGGATCTTCTTAAAGTCTAAGCCAAAAGTATAAGCAATCTTTGCTATTCAAAATAGGTGATACTACCATGTAACAGGATAATTATTCAACAGTGAGACAATAGGACCAGAGTTATCACTAGCAAAAAGTTGGCATTTACTACACTAGACTGTAAAGTTTGATTAGCAATACTGCTCTTGCCAAGCATCCACAAGAGAAGGTTCTTCTTGTAAAAAGTTATATAAAGTGCGCAAATACCAAACACCATTAACTCATTTGCTTCTTTTTGGTTGATCATTGAAAGTTATATCCGTTAAATAAATGAAAAACCATAGGCTTTTTGTACTCCCGTACAAGACAGGAAACGTTATACTGTCAGATTATACTGCCGTCTACAGGACTGTACACGGCTTCTCCCAGCATGCCTTCGTTTTGTGGCAAGCAGTACTGCAACAAACCCTCTGTCCTCAAACAGATCTAGGTCCACCATCAATGCTTCCTCTGTTCAGAACCAGCACCATCCAATAGACAACACCTCAGGGTAGGGTGGCAAAAACAAACTGATTTTATTATCACACATGGACACACAGATATCTCACTTCAAATCAATTCCCTCCCACCCTTGGAAAACAGGGCGGGTTAAACTGTCCAATGACAATGGCCACACAGATCAGGTGTGTTCAAACTTCTCAGTACACAGTCTTATCAGGGGGGTTGGAGGAATCCCCCCTCCCTTTTTCCTCACAGCAAACACACTTACACATCCCTTATGGTTGAGGCATCAGACACAATAGAATACAGTCCCACCCCAAACCATCACAGCAAATAGTCCAACAGCATGACACAGCACACATTATATATACACAGCATTGAATCTGACTAGCACAGATCATAGTGGGGGTTCTCATTCACACTGTGCCCCTATTCGAGACACAGGGTGATTTACACATAAGAGGGCCTGGGGAAGCTGGACAAGGAGCCTCCAGAACTCTCCAGGGCAAGCTGAGCCGCACAAACTCCCGACCCAAAGTCACTCCTGTCACAAGTACCAAGACCAAGTTTAAAACACAGGTGTGGGACCCGTGTCCCTTAATTCAGTGGTTCTCAACCTCAGTCCTCAATTACCCCCAACTGGCCATGTTTTCCTTTACTTTTCACAGCTGCTTTAAATCAATATCAATAGCATAGTATTGATAAGAGCCATTTTATATAAGGTAAGTCCCCAAAACATGGCCTGTTGAGGGTACTTGAGGACAGAGGTTGAGAACCACTGCTACAATGGACTCCAAGAAAAAGGTATTTACAGGGAGTAGAAACATTTTTGTTTAGTGTGGGAAGTCTTCTACTGTTGATACGCAAAATCAGTCCCATTGTGGGGTAGGCAACACATAAAGCACAATACTAAACAGGCCCAACAACATAACAGAAACTGGGGACTGCCTGCAGCTCAATAGGCTGTCTGAAGGACCTTTGCATAATGTGTGAACAGAAAACTAGGAGCATTCTTGCAAATCTGACAAACAGTAGTCTGATGTCAAACAGCTCAAGAGGCACTTCTGAGCTAAGATAGCAATGCAAAGACAACCAGCCTGCCTGAAGTTCCACAACGTTGATTGGGCAATGAGATGGCTCCAACATCCAAGCACCTTGTACCAACAAAGTACCCCAGGACTCCACCTAGGGTTGCCACCTCATCCCTTTAAACCCAAACACACATGAATTACACAGGTTCTGAGGCTAATTAAATGCACATAAGGCACCAAGCGAGTTTAATTATCACCTTAATCAGCCACAGAACCTGTGTAATTCACATGTGTTCGGGTTTAAAAGGGATGAGGTGGCAACCCTAACTCCACCTCAGCCTGACATTCATTGTTAGGATCTTACAGAAGATAGGTAAAATATTTGACTCCAAAGTTGGATTCCAAAGCTAGCAAGCCTGGGAAAACCTGGTCTTGGGTGCCAAATCCCCAAGGACTGGGCTGACTTGTCCCACAACAATAAAATACTGTGTTGTAGGGGTTTGGCAAACAAATAGGGCTACCTCAAAAAGGATGCTACCATCAGCCCCAAGACTTTCATGCAGAAGTTAAGATTCAGGTGACTCCAGGACTGAAGAGTACAAGTCTGGGAATGCAGAAACTCTGGCTTGAGCTGTGTATGTGGCTAGACCAAGATATTTCAACCCATGTGTCAGCTCCAGGATCCAACCAGCAAGGATTGGATGTTAAAGGCTGGGTTGCCCTGTGCCGACTGTTCCTTCAGCAGGTGGTGATCTAGAGAACCCAAAACAGGAATGCCCCAGGAGCACAGCCAATACTGGGGCCAGAACACTGGTGAGTTTAGAAATTCAATGCTTTGAAAATTTTAATTTGAAATGAAAAACATGGGAGGGTAGGTACCTCCATGTCCTCATTTTTTCCAACGCATCGATTTGGGCTCAGAATTTCAGATTGGAACCAACCAGGTATGCCACAGCCTCCCTCAATCAAGGACACCTTCAAGGAAGCCTTTGTGGACATCGCACACTGATGTTCAGAGGCCTCCTTGAATGTCTTCTTGATTGAGGGCGGCTGTGACATACCTAGTTGGTTCCAATCTGAATTTCTGCTCCCAAATTAAAAAGGGCGTTGAAACCAAAAAGCAAACATTATTGCTGCTTACCAGTTCTTAAATGTGGTAGCAGTAAACGCTTTTTTTTTACTTTTTCACTTGATGATCCTGACAGTCTGTTTTTCAACAGAACCAGCTCTCCTACAAATGTAGCAGTTACAAGGGTTGAGACAAACCATTTGCCACTAAAAGGGGGGCTTACAATGATCAACTTTTATTTATTCATGTAAAACACTTGTCCCAAAAGAAGAAAAAAAAAAAAAAAAAAAAAACACGCGCGATTGCTGTAACTGCATTGTGAGCTTGAGTATGGCTTCAGTTTGTTAGTCAAGAAAAATTATGTATGTATGCAAAAGGATATACAAATATCTTAAAGCTGCAGCTATTATCTTAAGGTAAATCAATCTATATGCTTAACCACTTTAATAACAACAGGCACTTACCTTCCTGCCCAAGCCAATTTTCAGCGCGGTCGCTGTTTAAATGACAATTGTGCGGTCATGCTACACTGTACCCAAACAGAATTTTTATTAATTAATTATGTTCCCACAAATAGAGCTTCCTTTTGGTGGTATTTGATCACCTCTGCGGTTTTTAGGTTTTGCTAAACAAAAAAAAAAAAAAGGACTGAAAATGTTGAAAAGTCTCTTTTGTTTCTGTTATAAAATTTTGTAAATAAAAAAGTTTTCTCCTTCACTGATGGGCACCGATAGGCGGCACTGGCAGGCATCGCTGATGTGCACCGATTGGCAGCTGCCTGCTGGTCTAGGGTGGCATACTTGTTGGTCTAGGGTGGTGCATCCAAGGGGGGGGGGCTACGCTGATAAACAACCTGTCAGGAGACAAGTCGATCGGCTCTCCTCTACTCGCGTCTGTCAGACGCAAGTGAGGAAAAGCCAATCAACAGCTCTTTCGGTTTATGCCCAGTCAGGTTAACTGAACCACCGCCCAGCCGCCATTCTGCTCTAGGCCGGGCGGGAAGTGGTTAAAGTGGATGTAAACCCCGAAAAAAAAATTGTGTGCGTTATATTAAACATCCCTGTGTGTTATGTAAACATTGGGGAAAAAAAAAAAGCATGATAGGACCTCTTAAATATGAGATCTGGGGTCAAAAAGACCTCAGATCTCATATTTACACTAAAATTGCAATAAAAAAAAAAAAAAAAAAAAAAAAAAAAAAAAAAAGTGTCATTTGAAAAAATGACAAAAAAATAAAATTAAAAAAAAATGGCCCTTTAAGAGCTATGGGCGGAAGTGACATTTTGACGTCACTTCTACCCTGCTATAGTATGGAGAAGGGTGGGGGGCATCTTTCCCCAACACCAAGAAGGATCCGCTGCTGCCGACGGCTCCGATAAGCGTCGGGAGGGGGAACCCACTCTCCCGCCGCCGATAAAAGTGATCTCGCTGTGAATCCGCTGAAGAGACCACCATTATCGGAAACCGGCCCACCGGCTGAAGAAGAGGATACCTGGGTTATGGCAGCTAGCTGCTGCCAAAACAAAGATATCCCTCTTCAAACAGCCGACTTAGAATCGGCGGTCCGGAAGTGGTTAACCAGCAACCTTTACAGATATGCATCCCTACGTAAAAGGACACATACAAACGGTCTATTACTTAATTATATAAATGTCACAACACATGTAGAAATTTAGCTCTATTTACATTGTAAGCCAATAATAAAACGTGTACAGCTCAAGGAATCGTTGCTTCTGCGTTCATGTCTAGTTACAGTTGTGCTCATAACTTTACATACCCTGGCAGACAGAATTTATGATTTCTTGGCCATTTTTCAGAGAATATGGATAACAAACTTTTTTCACTCATGGTTAGTGTTTGGCTGAATCAAATCAACTGTTTACTCTTTTTAGGTCATAATCACAAGAGAAACTAACCAAATTACCCTCATCAAAAGTTTACATACCCCAGTTCTTAATACCATGTATTGCCCCTTTAACATCAATGAAAGCTTTAAGTCTTTTGTGGTATTTGCGGATGAGGCTCTTTATCTTCTCAGATGGTAAAGCTGCCCATTCCTCTTGGCAAAAATCCTCCAGTTCCTGTAAATTCTTGGGCTGTCTTGCATGAACTGCACATTTGAGATCTCCCCAGAGTGGCTCAATGATATTGAGGTCAGGAGACTGAGATGGCCACTCCAGAACCTTCTCTTTATTCTGCTGTAGCCAATGATGGGTCGACCTGGTCTATTGTTTTGGATCATTGTCATGTCCGAATGTCCAAGTACGTCCCATGCGCAGCTTCCTGGCTGATGAATGCAAATGTTCCTCCAGTGTTTTTTGATAACATACTGCATTCATCTTGCCATTAATTTTGACCAAATTTCCTGTGCCTTTGTAGCTCACACATCCCCAAAACATCAGCGATCCACCTCTGTGTTTCACAGTAGGAATGGTGTACCTTTCATCATAGGCCTTGTTGACTCCTCTCCAAATGCAGCGTTTATGGTTCTGGCCAAAAAGCTAAATTTTGTTCTCATCGCTCCAAATGACTTTGCCAGAAGGCTTGAGGCTCGTCTTTGTGCCGTTTGGCGTATTGTAAATGGGATTATTTGTGGCATTTGCGTAGTACTGGCTTTCTTCTGGCAACTCGACCTTTCAGTGCCTCCTTATTGTGCATCTTGAAACAGCCACACCACATATTTTCAGAGAGTCCTGTATTTCACCTGAAGTTATTTGTGGGTTTTTCTTTGCATCCCGAACTATATTCCTGGCAGTTGTGGCTGAAATTTTAGTTGGTCTACCTGACAATTCTGCAAGCCATCCATTTAGGTTTGCAGTCTCTGCATGTGATCCGATGCAAGATTTCCTCTCTCGCTCTCTTTTTTTTTTTTTTTTTTTTTAAACCACACCACACAAACGATGGTACTCAAACTATTAAAAATGAAGATTTGGCTTTCAATGCTTAGACACAGCCATGCAGGAGATATGGATACCGGCAACTACAGGGACTTAGAAGGCAAGATTAACCAACCACACAAGATAAATTGCTAGGGTGTAAACACAAAGCCTGCGTTTACAAAGTATACATGCCAAAATATTAAACTCTGACTGGACATTACAAATGCTTGAATAGTCAAATGGTGTGCCAGTACCACACAGCAATACACTCTTCCATCTACTTGAAAGCACTGCAGACACAGATGCAAAGCTCCTCTTTATAGGCAAATCTTACTAATACTAAAAAAAAAAAAAAAAAAAAAAAAAGAAGGAGAGAAGATTCTGCTAAAAAAATCCCAAAAACAAAACAAGTTTTCACATTCTGCAACACTAAATGTGTCACCTAAATTGGCAACAAACACCCTAAAGCGCTATTAAACTCAAAACTAAAAAATGGCAACTTAGCAATCATTACATGTGGTGCAATAATTTTTTGGGGGCTTTTCTCCCTTCTGTTTTTACCTGGTGATCTGGCCAATACCGTACCTCCTGGATTAGAATGCCCCCACTCTGGATGAAGGAGCACAGGATACCTTTGGAATGCAGCCTTGTCAGTCAGAAGTGTTTACATGTACTAGCAGATTTAGATACACTTACAACTGACACCAAACTCCAGCTCACACTGGAGCCACAGTTTTTCTTCTTTAGGGATAAAAGGTTTTACATGAATAAATAAAGCTGATCATTATAAAGCACCCATGTCCGTGTTAAATGGTTGGAACCCTCCAACGGCTACATCTACAGGACAGCTTGCTTTTTTATTTTATTTTTTTTTAACAGAAGGAAGACCAACTGGCCAAATCACCAGGTGAAACAAAAAAGCCCAGCATGCATGGAGCCTAAGAGTGTGTAAGCTGAACCACAATAGAGGTTTGCTTTTGGGTTTTATGCCACTTTAATACACACTTATCCCATTCATCAACTTTGGCCATACCCAGAGCAAATTTATTTTCTGTAACCACTGGTGCAGACACGGGAATCCCTCCTGCCAGGTTACAGTCTTCTCCTGGCGTGCATTGAGGGAGTCATTCCCACTGGGAGAAGACAGTGATCATTGCTAGCGGCTATGGCAGCCACTAGCGATAATCGCAAGAGAATACAACAGGCTGGTTGTACTAAAGTTGATCAACTTGGTACATTCTGCCTGCTCATTAATGGTTTGAACGTGTATAGCGGACCTTAGACGTATATAATTTTGTAAGGCTGTTATGTGAATGCTACAGCAGAGCAGGAACAATTTAAAAAAGCCTTTTGAATTAGTTGTGATTTCAAGATAACAGGATAAGGTTATAAACCATGACTTGACAAAACAAAAGATCTTCAAAAAAAAAAAGTCCTATCTGCTGCAGAAGTCCTTTTAAAAAAAAAAGAAGGGTTCTTGCATATGCAGTGTCATTAGAGTGAACTGCCACAAGTACACTGTAACTGTGTCAATGAATAAGTCAATTGGGCAAAGTAGGTTGGATTGTGTCCCAGAAATAAACCAGTATCGTTCCCTCTAGCAAGGAAATAAGAATTACACTGCAGCCCATAGAGGTAGAGGCCATTAAAACTGACCAGCAAGGGTTACAAGCTGAAATTGTCAAAACCCGCCTACTGCAAATGTCAGGCAGGTTTAAATGACATTAAGCAACAGTTCAGGAAATTTTAAATATTGACAAATGCCAGAGTTCACTTTCTCTGTACATAAAGCTGACAATTCCCAAAGCCATGGGAAGACAACAGGTGGGTGTCCAGCAGTAGAACACATTGTGACATTGGTAAGATATTTTGGGGACATTAAAACACATTTCACTAGATCACCTATAAATCACAATATGTTTTCACCCAGATGGTCAGCAAATCAGTATTCCATGTCAGCTGTTCACATTATAGAAGCAGCTTCCTTGCAGAAATCAGACTTCATTCAACAGAACAAAACAACCTGAAAAAATAATGTGTGTTCCATGGCTACCTGAGGCAGAGGGGGCTAGCAGAAGGATGCATGTGTATGGAAAAGTTGTCCACATCAGCAGAGATGACAGAGCAGACAGGCGAGTTAGTGACAATGGTTGGCAGGTAAACACAGAAGAGAAGGTTACCTCAAGGCTGGCATGGTGACACGGAGCTGAGACGATCACAAGTGCTGAGATGCCCGGGGCCGATTCTTGACACTCCTGTGTGTGTGTGTATAATACTGGAGCAGCGTGCTTCCAGCCCAGCCGTGCTATCATTCCACCATCAACCGGAAGCTCCGCCCAGCCGTGTAGCGATTGGCTAAAGCGCGCCAGAGCGTTCCGAGACCATATGGCCAGCCAGCCCCAGGGCTCTGCCCTACACACCCCGCTCCCAAATCCTTATCATCTTATCGCCTCCTACACTGAGAAGCACATGTGGCCTTATCCATGACAGGCTGGGCGCTTCTCTACTCCTCCTCTACATCCATCCGCAACAAAAACACCTTCTAATCATTTGCAGGGACGATGTCTAGTAGACATGTGTACACCAGCCATGGAAGGAATCTACTGTCTATACACAGCAACAATAACATCCGGGACAGACCTTCTTCACCCAACTTCAATCATCAAAACTGCTGCAGCTCTGCATAGTAACCAATCAGCTTCCGACTTCAGCTTCTGCAGTTAAGCTTTGATAATAAAACCTGGAAGCTAATTGGTTATTATGCAGAGCTGCATCAGTTTTAGTAAATCTCCCCCAATGAATACAGAAATATTTCAGTAGGTATGAAAGGTCCAATCACATACAAGCAATGCGGCAGCGTCACGCTTTTTGCACATTTTTGGCGCACACCATTCATTTGAACAGGCTGTCCTATGCTCCAAAAGCAGCGCCTGTACCTTTTTTCGAGTTCACTTTGGTGCATTTCTCATGTGACAAAACATTAGTTTTTTGTGCTGTTAAAAATGAATGGCCGCTAAACACATCTTGTTGCGTTTTGGAAACATGCACAGAAAAGGCATTCCCGCTACGCTCCGGTGCGAATGCAGACCAATTCTAGTAAACTGGGGAGATATTTTTTTTTTTTTATTTTTTTTTTTTTTTTAAGTAAAAACGTTTGCCACAACAGAACATCCAACTTTAACAAACAGCTTGCCGACCTGCCGCAGGTCGGCTCATACAATCACAATACCTGCAAGTCGTGGCTTTCTTTCGGGGGTCCGCACATGCACCTGGATGCTTTAGCTGCCATTCGCTGCACCGCAATCTGATCATCGGGTCCCGGCTAATAATTTATAGGGAGAACCCTTTTATTGGCTGAGCGAATGACAGAAGAGAGCCCTGTGTTGGTAAAAAACACAGGGCTCTCCACAGAAAGCAGCAATGCAAAGCAGAGAGAAAAACTGGCACATTGTTTAGTAAAAACAGGACAGAGTACACATATTAACACTGGTTAGGCACACAATCATTTGATCGCCCTAGATGTTAACCCCTTCCCAGCCAGTGTCATTAGTACAGTATCAGTGTATATTAGCACTGATCCCCCATATTAGTGACACTGAAGAAATCAGTGGCAGTAAGGCTTAAGCCCCGGACCAATATGCAGCATAAGGACCAGGCCCCTTTTTGCGATTTGGCACTGCGTCGCTTTAACTGACAATTGTGCCGTCGTGCGACGTGGCTCCCAAACAAAATTGACAACCGTTTTTTCCCCACAAATAGAGCTTTCTTTGGGTGGTATTTGATCACCTCTGCGTTTTTATTTTTTGCGCTACAAACAAAAATAGAGCAACAATTTTGAAAAAAAGTGCAATATTTGACTTTTTGCTATAATAAATATCCCCCAAATATATATATATATATATATATATATATATATATAAATTCCTCAGTTTAGGCCGATACTTATTCTACATTTTTTTTTTTTTACCAAAAATATTGCAATAAGCGTTTGATTGGTTTGCGCAAAAGTTATAGCGTTTACAAAACAGCAGAGACTCTAGGGAAAAAAATGGCGGCCGTTGCAACTTTTTACATCACGTGGTATTTACGCATGAATTAAAAAAAAAATAAAAAAAATAGTTTCTTGTGCTGTATGTACATCTTAGTCTGTTCGTTATAGTGGTGCTTTTCAGCTGCTAGCGGGGCACTTTTAACCCCCCAAAAAAGGGGTCAATAATGCCTGTGTTACAGCGCTTCGGAAGTGCTGCCTATTTATTGCAATTGGTAGTGGCGTTTTGGGAGCACTGTATACAGCGCTCCCAAAGCTGTTGCTTGCAGGACTTTTCCAAACATCCTGCAAGCGTGCCGCCCAGGTGTGAAAGCACCCATTGTAATGAATTGGAGGCAGTTTTCAGGCACTATTTCTAGCACTAAAACGCCTTAAAACTGCCTCAGTGTGAAAGGGGTCTTAGTTATACAGATGATAAAGTCACATTGAACAGACTACTAGAACAATAACAGCTACAGTAGTGTAATATATTCTTTCCTTGGTATGTACATTATATATATATATATATATATATATATATATATATTGGGCTGTTACTGATTAAAAATTGTGTTTGATTAATCTTTTTTTTTTTTTTAATCGATTAATCGACTAATTTCGATTAATTATAACGCACATACAGATCCAACTACTTTTAGCTGATCTCCTTGCAGGCTGATTCCCAGTGCAGCTCCCAACCACTGGAAAAATGGATAGCGGGATACAAAAAAAAAACAAAGGCAGCGCTCGATGGGAATAGCATTAAAACTTTTATAGTCTTCAAGTAGGTAACAAAATAAATATTGCACTGGAGATAAAAATCGATGTAGCTACATAAACTGTAAAAATGGTGCGAGGAATACCAAAGGGTAGCAAAAGCAGTCATAAAAACATGTAGCCAAGTATGATACTAGTATAAAAATGTGTACAACGATACCACTGCTGAATCCAGATGAGGAAGGGGTTAACATCAGTCCGTCGGCATGTAGATGTCCCGTGAAGGGAACTATCACAACTCCCAGTGGATGGCTGTAGAATCCCAGGTTGATAGAGGGAAGTGATAGAGGAAAGTGTAACAGCCCTTGCGTGTGGCAGATAGTAAGGTCCCACCGGCATGCAGATATGAAGGCACAGCAAAGGAGCCCTTCAGATGGACACGGCAAGCCCCGCCGGTGTCCGTGACGTCACCGGATCTCCGACAGAACTCCCTGAAGCCGGCGGAGGGGTGAGTACCGATCAAAAGAATTTTGATCGATCAGACATTAATCGAGGAATTAATAGTTAATTTTCACAGCCCTAAAATAAATAAAATATATACATACATACATATACACACACACACACACACACACACACACACACACACACACATCTGAATAATACCAGTCAATTTGGTACTAACTATACTGAACTGAATTCATTGTAACATAACAACAGGTCAGACAGCCAGACTGGATTGTCATCCAGGGGTGAGCACATTTACCCGTCCCGTTCTGAGCACAGTTTGGTTTTAGGAAAATAAAAGATAAAATGTCTGTCTCTCTTTCTTTGATTCCAATAGGTTTGTGGGTTATGGGCCTTTGGGTTCTTTGCCTAACTTCTAGTAAGCCATGCTAAAATTTTAAACAGCACTTTTTTTTTTTATATAAGCTTTCACTGTGCCTCCACTTTTTCTGTGCTCTTGCTCGTTGGAACATGCTGCACTAATAGGGGAGAAGTCCAAGTTCATCTCATGGCATTTACGTAATCTGTAACCTCTGTTCATTCAGGCAAACAAACCTACTTTGAAATAAAATAAATAAATAAATATATAAACCCAGTCCACAATCTGTGCAGATAGTAACAGCGCACACACACACACTTTTTCTGCACTAAAAATGCATGCACAGTGTTTTCCATGTATTCCAATGGCTCTAGTTCACACCATGCAGTCAGTTTCTGGTGCAAAAACTGACTGCATTGGTGTGAACTAAAGCCATTGGAATACATGGAAAACACTGTGCATGCATTTTTGGTGCAGAAAAAAGGCGCATGAAACTGCATCTGGCCCTCAGAGTAATCTTTACTCAAAGTCACAATAAATGGGCACTTCGGAGAGAGGTACACTTATTCACCTTGACATTTCAAGGTTAGCCTATTGCTAATTTAAAATAGACATGAGCCACAATCTTCAATACTAGAAGTAGGATAAAAGCCGAGTACACACGGATTGAAATTTGGCCAGTTCTTTCTGGAAACCAACATTTGTCAGAATACTAAAGCACAGCGGGAGAGATCCCTGCAGCCACACACATCGCTTGCAGGGATCAGAGGTTTTTTTTCCCCCCATTCACATTGCTGGGGGCGGGTGTATGGTGAAAAAAAAAAAAAAAAAAATAGGAGTTCTCTACAGGTGGAGAACAGGCGCTAAAGCCATCTTTTACATGTTCATGCAGGGAGTTGGTGTCATTTTGTTGAAGTCTTCTAGAGCCCGACAAGCTGATCCTGTCTGTCAGGTTTGGGGGCATATGAACGGTACTATTTCCACTGTTTTGGTCTACATAGAAAGTCACATAGTTGCTTAGGAGCAGCTGGTTTTACTTTTAATCAACCAACACTATATCAGAAACGAGGAAGCCAATGCTGGACTTGTTTTTGAAGGTAAAAGCAGCATAAGCCCTGGTTCACACTGGTGCGATTTGACATGCGATTTGACATGTCAAATCCGCGAAATTTGCCGCAAATTGCAGGCAATGGCACCGTCTTAATCGGCGCGGCGCTGCACCGATTACAAAAAGTCGTTTCTGTACTACTTTTTGCGATTTCAGCCGCGATTTACATTGACATCTGTTTCAGATGTCTTTGAAATCGTGGCTGAAATCGGGACTGCCAGCGGGAGTAAAATCGTGCGAGTTGAGCTAAACTGCAGGCTTCACTCTCGCAGCCCCAGTGTGAACGTGGGCAACCTGTCATTTTCTTTAATTCAATACTAATGTCCCGTAGACACGATCAGAAAATCGGACAGATCAACCGTTTTTTGTTTTTTTGCATGCTAGTCGTATATCGAGCCTGAAGAGTGTTTTCTAAAGTAACGAAAATTCTTGTACGACAGGATCAAAAAAAAAAAAAAAACACCCCACACGGAAGTGATGTCATTTGCATTTGTATTGTATTTTCGGACGACAACTGTACCGATTAAATGAAAATCGTTCGATCGGAAAATATCGGATGAATGATCGTAATAGTCTCTCGAAAGCTCTGTACCAACGTTCTGATTATTTTACGATCATGACAAAATCTGTATTTTTCGTCCAATTTTCGGATCGTGTGTACGGGCCATAAGAGTCAAGGTAGCCTATGGTACTATCAACACTTTTGAGTGTTGTAGTAGAAAGGGTGGGTGATAGGCTGCACTGACCTGTTTACTTGTTTTTGTGATTAAGGGCATGTTCACACTTGTTCAAAATACGAATGCTTATCAAAACGTGCCTATAGTGTTAATGCACATTAATAGGTGCATTTGATAAGCATTTAACGAACATCAAAAATGACCCCCCCAAACACCCTATGCGTGTTTGTGACACAGTTGACATTTTTGCAGTGTTAAAACCGCACCACAAACACCTATTAACTGTAATGTACCAACGCTTCAACTTTTGCACTGTCCATATTATCAACTGAATAGGTATTTTAGGAGCGGTAAAAACTCCCCTCAAAACGCCCGCTTTCAATGCGAGTGTGAACTAGACTCAAGGGTTCATTCACACCAAGGACCATACAGCATTCAAGATCTATTCGCTTTTACTTCCGTTACAACCTAGAGGTGTGTGCAGACAGCCTATGTAGGTCAAAAGGAGACTCAGCAGCTGTACAGAATTGCCCACACATCAGAATTTCACAGGTGTGCAGGAACAAGTACACATCCTGAAACGTACACTGTCTGTATTTGTAGCTCTGCACACCTGTCAATTGGTGGGTGAGTACATACAGCCTCTTATTCTCCATTGATTAAAATAGGCTGCCTGCATGTAGTTCCACAAGCATAGACATGTACAGACCTCTGCACCCCTGTGAATGAGCCATAAAACTTGGTGGAAAGCGACTAAAAAATTGTTTCGTGTACAATAACTTCCAAGTCCACACCATCAAATCAGCAATGCAGGTTCCTTATTTTTATCTTGACAGGCTCCTTTTAAGATTAAAAAGGAAATATAGCAAAAGAAAGCTTGCCACTGGCTGCGACCACCACAATGCCAAAAAGGTTTTTTTTTGTTCATTTGGCTCTCAATTTCTCCTGCACGCATATTCATTCTTTAGGTCTCACACACACACTGGACATTTGACATTTTTACAGCAGCTTGTTTTGACTGTAGGATGTTTTTTTCTACACTCATTAAACTCTCCATGTTATCCTATGTGTCCATGCACACAGACTGTTCTATCAGCAGTTTTGGGCAGTGGTGTTTTTGAGCAGTAAAAAAAAACAAAAAAAAAAAACTAGTGGGTTCTGAGAGACATTTTTTCAGCTGTAAAAACGCTGTAAGGGCTCTTTCACACGGAGGTCCGTTCAGGTCCGCCTGTCAGTTTTTTAGGCGGACCTGAAACGGATCCTCCATGCACCCCTATGGAAGCACGGATGTCAGCGGAGACATGTCCGCTCCGCCAAAGTGTGACGGAGGAAAACCCTATTTTTCCTTCCGTCGGCGGAGCGGATCGGATGACGACGGACTCTACGGTCCGTCGTCATCCGATTCCCCATAGGGGAGAGCGGCGCTCTGACAGGGCGGTCCCTGCACAGTCATCCGTCGGCGAAGCGGGGATCAACGGAGCGATCCCCGCTGAGCAAGCGGAGCTTCACGGGGCGGATCTGCACGGCTCCGCCCCGTGTGAAAGGGGCCTAACGCTGATAAAACGTTGATTAATGCTCAAAAGCGTTGCTCACCAGCGTTTAACATTCTTGATCCATTGAAAAAATAAACAATTATTCAAAAAAATAAAAAAGCTAAAAGACGCTATTGTAAAAATATTGAAAAAAAATAAACAAACAAGTTGAAACTCACTGCAAGACTACTGGTGTTTTTAGAACATTATTTTAACATCTAGTGTGCATGAGGCCTTAGACCCCATTCACACAGGGGCGACTTGTCAGGCGTCTCAGCCGCCTGACGAGTCGCGTCCCATTCTGTACAATGGAACCGTTCTAAGCGGCGCGACTGAAGTCGCTCCGACTTAGAAAAAGGTTCCTGTACTACTTCAAGATGACTTCACGCCCATCCATGTTATTCTATTGCGTCATGCACACAGAGCTTTTATGAGCTCTAAGTGGCATAGGCGTTTTCCAGCTGCAAAAAAAACCCCAATTCCAGTGCGTTCTGGAGCTCCAGGTTTCAGCTGCAAAAACACCACGATTTGCGTTTTTGAGCTCCAGGATTTTTTTTTTTTTTTTTTTTTAAAAAGGTCGAAAAATGTTTACAAAACATGACAGGCGTTTTTAAGCTGTAAAAAACGCGGCTGTAAAAACGCCCTGTGTGCATGGGGCCTAAGTACACAATGGGGTTTATTTACTAAAGCTGGAAAGTGCAAAATCAGGCTCACTTCTGCATAGAAACCAATAAGCTTACAGTTTTTTTTATCAAAGCTTAATTGAACAAGCTGGGGTTAGAAGCTCATTGGTTTCTATGCAGAAGTGAGCCTGATTTTGCACTTTCCAGCTTTAGTAAATAAACCCAATTGTGTACTTAAAAGTGGGGTATGCCTGTAGTAATAATGCTGTTTTCCTATCAAACATCTTTCACAGCAAGGAGTGCCACTTTGTCCACCAAGGCTGAGGTCTCAGATTTTGCTTCATACCAGTTAGTTACTTCTCAGGATAGCTACTTGGAAGCAACAACCGGCACTCATATTTTGCAAATGCTGGTTACCTGGCTGTCATAAGAACGCACTGGTTTTAGTACTTCAGGCCCCTTATCAAGAACAAGTAGGTGGGACTGAATCTTACCTATACTATATGCATACATGTTACACAGGGTTTGCGCCAAGCTGGGTCAGCCGAACAGCCAAGCAGCTAGCATTATATGAGAAGGTGTTTAGCAGTGACACCATTCATAACTGCCCTGGGAAAGGTTTACTTTATAGCTGCAATCTTGGCAAAGTCATCCTTATGCTGACTATATTTTAAGTCATTTCACCCACATACTAAAACAAACTTGAGCAATGCAATTTAATGCCAAAAACTCCTATTGACACCATCTCAATTATTGGTGGTAGGGTTTCTTCACTTTAAAAGCTGGACAGGACCGCCATAAAAAAAAAAAGAGGCTTATGTCCAACATGTCTCTAGTCATAAAACTGACTAAACAGTAAAATAAAGATAAAAAAAAAAAAAAAGGACAAAAAAAAAAAAAAAAAACACAAATAATGTATACTTTTAATTTTTTGTGTACTGTGCCTAAAAAGTCCAAGTCCCCATATATAGTTTTTCTTTATTATACAAATAATTCCAAGTCGCTTCCAAGTTTACAGATCAAAAAAAAAAAATTGTTATCTTTTGGGCCTCAAATATTCCAGCAAACAAATTTGGTGCTCTTGGGTCGCCACCAGCAGAATCTATTAGGAAAGCCCCCACCCTACTGAATTTTTACATTACAAATACAGAACATGCAAATAGCTGAAGGGGTAGTGCTCGAGAACACTTCTGTCATGGCTCGAGTAGTGAAACTGCAAAAAGCACATATGTACCAAGTTCAACAATCCCGTGATCTACAGACACCAATGAGAACCAAACCACTAACCAAAAGTGACCCCGTCACTACTAAAGTAATGCCAACCTGCAAAAGAAAAAATACTCTACATACCAGGACTGGGGAGAGAAAAAGACAAACCCACAACACAGTACGAGTACTTTGTATGCTGTTCACTGGCTGCAGGCACCAAAGTTGCCACTAGATGGTACAGAAGTGATTTTCTCCTGCATAAAAAGTGTACAGTAACATTTACATGTGTGCATTATTACAGTGTAAATGACCTTCTGGTACTAGAATAAAGGCAGTTCCAAGAGTGCATGTGTGTTGTAAACATTGTCACAAGCTTTCACACGCGTGCCTCATAAACTATGGTCCTTAAAACAGGAACTCAGATGCAGATTGTTCTACTTTCTTTATGGATCCTTGCACAGCCGTGTAAATATGCCCAGAGAGAAACTATACAGCAAAAAAATAAATAAAAATCCCACACACCACCGCTCAATGAACATACTGTATAAAACATGCCTGTGTGTGCAAGCCCTAAAAAATAAAACAATGGAATTTTTCCCCAAGAATGACTGTACACAATTACAGTATTTAGAATATCATGGCAAAGCAAGTTAAAAATCTCAAGACATACCGTAATTTGTGTCCCACATCCCAGGAGAATCATGTTGGTGGTCTCCCCATCTGGTGACAAGTCATTTTCTGACTTCAGAAAAGGGTCTCTATATACTGTGTATTTGCACTGTCATATCCTAGTTCTGATGTTCAGAGAGTATTGATTAGTACTGCGTGTGGATTGTCCAAGAAAATGGGGCAAGGATCAGGATTTATCCAGGATTAATCTGGGACCGGCCAATGACCATCACCACCCAGTGATCGACTGAGCTTCCCCAAACACAGCTCTATGAATGTACACAGAGGTGTGTTCTGTGACAGGGGATCTCGTTTGTTCATTCCCTGCTAAGCGAAGAATGAAAACCACTAGATCCCCAGTAAAATCACTGCACACCAAACACTTGTTAGGCACATATTTAACCCCCTTAATTGCCCTAGATATTAACCCTTACCAGCCAGTGTCATCAGTACAGTAAATATTAGCACAGATCACTGTAATAACGTCACTGGTGAGATCAGTGGGCCCCCCCCCCCCCCCATCGCAGCCCCGTTATAAGTCACTGATCGCCACCGTTACTAGTATAAAATAAAAATCCAGTATATAGCCCATAGTTTGTAGAATAGATGCTTTAACCTTGACATAAAACAAACAAACAATCAACATACACTTACATGTTATTGGTTTAAAAAAAAAAAAAAAATAGCAGAATACATTTTGGCCAAAAATGTATTAAGAGCTTTGATTTTTTTTTTTTTTTATTGGATGTTTTATAGCAAAATGGTAAAAAAAAAAAAAAAAAAAAATAGGATTTTTGTACTCACCGTAAAATCAGTTTCACTGACGTCCATGGACTGACATAGCCTCTTTAACACTTTACCCGTGGGTTATGTCCCTGCTTGCAGGAGAAGACCTAGGCAGAATGTGGCTTTTTAGAATGTATGTATGACATTTCAGAGCTGAACAGCCCCGCCCAGGGGGGCGGTCCCTCCGGACATTACCCTCCCACTGCAGTCAGCAGACCTCAGTTCGTAACAAAGCAGTACAAAAAAGGGTGGGTGCCGTGTCGGTCCATGGATGTCAGAGAAACTGATTTTACGGCGAGTACAAAAATTCTATTTTTTTCTTATCGTCCATGGACCGACACAGCCTCTCTTACACTTTACACGTGGGATGTCCCAAAGCAGTGTCAAGAGGGATGGGAGCAGTATAAATGGAAAACAAAAAACTTCACTCCAAACAAGGCAGAGCTCCTCAACGGAGGAGTTGCAACATTAAACAGCAGCCTACAACACCTTGTGGCCGAAGATGCAGCCACATCAACCTCATAGAACTTAGAAGAGGTATGAACGGACGACCAGGTCGCCACCTTGCACACTTGTGCAACCGATGCTTGATGCTGGAAAACACAGGAAGCACCAATTGCCCTGGTGGAATGCGCTGTAACCGGAAGGGGAGGCACCCGCCCCTTGAGGGCATAGGCCTGTATGACGGTCTGCCTGATCCACCTAGAAATGGTGGCAGATGAAACCGCTTGGCCCTGTTTTGGACCAGACACAGACAAACAGCGAGTCAGACCTCCGAATAGAAGCAGTAGCAGACAGGTACACCCGCAAGGCACGTACCACATCCAATGTGTGAAGCGCAAACTCTCTGGGATGCGATGGGTGAGGACACAAGGACGGGAGGACAATTTAGGTGAAAGGTAGAGACAACCTTTGGCAAAAAAAAAAAAGAAGAAGGTCGCGGACGCAACACTGCCTTATCCTTATGGATGACCAAATAGGGCGACTTGCAGGACAAGGCCACCAACTCAGACACCTGTCTAAAAGAAGTAATGGCCACTAAGAAGGCCATTTTCTGAGACAAGGTCAAGAGGGGAATATCTGATATTTTCAAAGGGAGGTTCCTGAAGAACCGAGAGCACCAAATTCAAATCTCAAGGGGGGAGAGGAGGCTTGACAGGAGGGAGCACATGGCGAACCCCCTGCACAAAAGGTGCTAACCAAGGAATGACCTGCTAGCGGTCGCTGAAAGAAGATGGCCAAGGCCGAAATCGGACCCTTAACGGTACTCAAAGCAAGCTTTTGGGTCACACCACGTTGCAAGAACCGCAGGATTCTGGGGACGGAATACGTCCTTGGACGCCAATCCAGCTCTTCGCACATGGCGATGTAAGCTTTCCAGGTACGGTGATAGATCTTTCTGGAGGAAGACTTCCGTGACCTTAACATGGTCGAAATGACCGAATCCGAGAGACCTCGGTCCCTCAGCACCTAGCTTTCAATAGCCATGCCGTTAAAGCCAGAGACTGTAAAGCAGGATGAAATATAGGACCTTGAGACAGAAGGTCCTCCTTTTTTGGCAATCGCCAAGGAACGTCCGAGACGAGACATACCAGATCGGCGTACCAATGACGCTGAGGCCAATCCGGAGCAATGAGGATCACCGGAATCCCCTCGGTCGACACCCTGCGCAGCAGGCGAGGGAGCAGCTGCAGCAGAGGATAAACATATCAGGTGATAATGACCCCATGGTGCAACCAACGCATCCGCCCAAGGGTCCCTGGACCTGGCCACAAACCTCGACACCTTGCGATTGAGTCGAGAGGCCATCAGGTCCACATCCGGTATGCCCCACCGCCAGCAAAGAAGTTGAAAAACCTCCGGGTGCAAGGACCACTCTCCCTGGTCCAGCGTCTGGCGACTCAGATAGTCCGCCTGCCAGTTGTCTACGCCCGGAATGTAGACGGCCGGCACGCTTCTTTCCGCCCACCTTAGGATGCGAGAGACCTCGGAAGCCACAGCTGAGCTCAGAGTCCCCCCTTGATGGTTGACATACGCCACTGCCATGGCGTTGTCCGACTGGATCCTGAGGGAGCGACCCTGTAGTCTCTCCGACCACGAGAAGAGGCACAGTCCGATTGCCCGTATTTCCAGGACATTGATTGGTAGACGGGCTTCGTCTGGAGTCCAAAACCCCTGGGCTGACAGGACTCCCCAAACTCCACCCCAGCCCGTCAGGCTGGCGTCCGTCGTGATCACCGTCCACTGGATGGGGAGGAACGACTTCCCAGACCCAAGAGCCAGGGGGACCTCAACCACCACGCCAGGGACGCCCTGACTGGGTGACCCACCTGGATCTGAAGATCCAAGGACAACGGGGATTTGTCGCAAGCGGACAGGATCTCTTTCTGTAATGCTCGTGTGTGTGAGATTGGGCATACGGAACAGCCTCGAATGAGGCCACCATCAGTCCCAGGACTCTTATGCAAAAAACGGATTGACAACCATTTTCGGGACGTCAGGACCTGCACTGCAGACTGAAGTGTCAGTAACTTCTCTGGGGGTAGGAATACCTTCGCCTCCAAGGAGTCCAAGATCAGACCTAGATACTCCAAGCGCTGAGTCGGGACCAGGATCAACTTCTGAATGTTCAGGAGCCACCCGAAGTCCGAGAGTCTGACTGACGATAGTCACACTTTCTTCTAATTCTGAGCCATTGTCTGCTCTTAGAAGAAGATCGTCCAGATAGCGAGGCATTGCTATCGTTGGCTGTCTCAGCAAAGCTAGAACCGGAGCAAGCACCTTGGTGAACACCCTTGGTGCCGAGGCTAGGCTGAAGGCAAGAGCCACAAATTGATAGTGGACTTCGATCGCAAAAACTTTTGATGACCTACACAGATCGGAACATGCAAGTAGGCGTCCTTGATGTCCAAGGACGCCAGAAAATCCCCTCGATGGAGTGTAGCGATCACTGTGCGAATGGATTTCATGCAGAATTTTTGCGCTTTCACAAAGGCATTCAGGGCCTTGAGGTCCAGGATTGGCCGAACCCCATTCTTTTTCGGGACAACAAACAAATTCGAGTAGAACCCCTGAAACCTCTCCTGTGACGGTACCGGCACAACCACTCCGGACCTGATCAAATCCTGTACGGCCCCTAAGAGGGCCGCCCGACGGGCAGGAAGGAGAGGGAGATTTGAGGGAAAGAATCTGTCTGGGGGCCAGGAACGGAACTCTATCCTGTATCCCGAGGTGACCACCTCACACACCCACCTGTCGGAGATCCGGGAGGTCCACTGATCCGTGAACCTGCAAAGTCATCCCCCCACCCCAGAGTCGGGCGCGAGCAAGACTTTACGCGGGCTTGGGAGCCGCTTTGTTTGGCTTATGCACCCAAGAAGGGCGCTTGGATCCACCAGCCGCACTGTTGTCAGTCTGGGAGGGCTTACCCGTGGACTCTGACTGACGAAAAAAAAAAAAACTTTTTTGCTGGAAAGGAAGGACCCGGTTTACGGCGGGCCTCCTTACCCTTGATAGTCTGAGGAAGAAGAGTGCTTTTTACCTCCCGTGACATCCTTGATGTCATCCAGAGCAGCACCGAAAAGTCTACCACCCTTAAAGGGTAGATCCGTCAGGAGCTTCTTAGAGGCTAGGTCAGCAGACCAGCATTTCAACCAGATAAGACGACGCAGTACCACCGCGGAAACAGAGGCCCTGGATATTAAAGGGGCCGCGTTCAAAGTGGCGTCGCACACATATATCAGGCCCTGCACCATTTGGTGGGCCAGAGCAATAGTGTCTGGAGGAAGATTATGCTCCTGCACAGTCTGGTGCAAAATTTTTGCCCATTCCGTGAGTGTCTGAGACACAAGGGTCGCCGCTACAACAGGCCGTAAGGCGGATCCCAACAAGGCAAACATGGCTCTGCTCACCACTTCTGATGAACTGTCAGTGGGGTCCTTAAATGCAGGAGTCCCCTCCATCGGGAGAGTTGTGGCATTGTTCAAACAGGCGACCGGAGGGTCGACCACTGGGGGAGAAGCCCACTTTTTAAGCAGGGCTTCTTCAAAAGGTTATCTGATAGACAAACGCTGCAGGGCCATAAAAGTCTTCTGCGGCTTTTCCCAAACCTGGTCAATGAACTGGTCAAAGAAAGGTGCATACGGAAAAACCTTTTTCGAAGGCTTGGCCTTAAAAGAACCAAAGGAGACTGCCTCCGCCTGAGGTTCCGCAGCCGCAGCATCCAGCTTGAGAGTGCCCCTCACAGCATCAATGAGTTCACTTACAAGCGCCCTGTCATTTACTGACTCAGAACTGGAGTCTTCCTCACAAGGAATGTCCTGTTCAAAACCATAAAAATATTCAGAGCTAGGGTATTGAGCAGCAGCAGCTAGGCCTATATCTGAAAAAGAGCACTCCCCTTGTGGAGATAATATAGGGAGAGGGCGCTTTTTGGCTCCCTTGCGCTCGCACACCACTTCCATCCTGGTAAGAAATGTTTCCAGGACTGCTGACAACTGGTCCATAGGGACCACAGGTGCTGGAGCACTGCCTGTTGCCTCTGACATGCAGGGGGAAGCTGGTGACACAAACTCCGTTATTGCCCCTCTCTGAGACTCCTCAGAAAAAAAGTCCACCCACAAGCTGTGCTGACTGAGGAGGGGTATGCCCAGGAACTCACCAACCCGGACCAGGACCGCTCGGTTCCGCTGCCTGCGCCGCATCAGCGTGAGTGAGCTGAGAGGAGAGTGTGAGGAGATTCGCACCGTTCCCAGCAGCGATAGAGGCCAAACAAGTGCATAAAACGCGAGCAGCTTCAAGAAAATGGCCTCCGCAATGTGCTCACGCGATCCACGGCAAGATGGCCACCAATGTAAAGTAAAAAAGCATACACAAACATGGCACTGAACGGCGCCCAGGCCTCAAAACACTCAGAAAACAGCCCGAGCGATATGCAGACAGCCATGAGCACGCCCCCTAGGACAGTATGACCCCCAGGCACCCCACAGCGCCAGCAATGGTGACAGAATGACAATAAAAAGGCAGGGGGAGACAGGGAAAATCCCCCACACAGAGAAACACACAGCATGTACTCACCTGCAGGCAGGAGAGACTACTTACCCGTCGACTGAGGGACCCAATGGTGAGTTTCTGACAGGACTATCACAGTGCGGTACTGAGTAGCTGTCGGCCCGGTCCACCGCGAAAGATACAGCAGGACTGTTCAATCTTGAGAGGACGAAGGAGCATGAAAGCCCACCGGCCACCCCTGGAGTCGTGGGGCATGTCGTGAACTGAGTCTCACGCACACAAGGCGAGGATCAGCACGCTCGATGGTCGGACAGGGAAGACTACGAGAATATCTTGTACCCAACCTGTTGCCCAGCCGACAGTTGATAGAAGGTCTCAAAAATAAAACAAGAAAAATTCCAAAAGGAATAAAAATAGGTCAGGAGACAGGCTCCTGAGAGAGCCATGTCTTCTTCTGGCAGACAGAAAAAAAACTGGAGGTCTGCTGACTGCAGTGGGAGGGTTATGTCCGGAGGGACCGCCCCCTGGGCGGTGCTGTTCAGCTCTGGATTTTTAGTATGTATGTATGTATGTATGTATGTATGTATGTATGTATGTATGTATGTATGTATGTATGTATAACATTTCACATTCTGCCTAGGTCTTCTCCTGCAAGCAGGGACATAACCCACGGGTAAAGTGTTAAAGAGGCTGTGTCAGTCCATGGACGATAAGAGAAAGTTTTTTTCTTTTATTTATATAATAAAACTAACGAGAAGTGATCATATGCCACCAAAAGAAAGCTCCAGTTGTGTAAAAAAAATATTTATAAATTTCATTTTGATACAGTGTTGCAATTGATACAACTGGCAGTTAAAATAGCGCAGTGCTGAATAGCAAACATGGCCTGGTCATAAATGGGATAAAAACTTCTGGAGCTGGAGTGGTTAAAAATCATTCACAGATTGAGTAGAAAAGTCTACAAGCAAGTGCAAAGTGGGATTTCTGCTCTGTGTGGAAGCAGTGGTCTCTCTGGGGAAATCTGATAGGCCCACGTGCATTCAGAGACGGAATTCTCCAATCGGTGGGGAGTATGTAACTGCATGGGCTTTTTTTCTCCATCCCAAAGTTGGACTTTCATATACAAAATAAAACGGTTACACAAGTGAGCAGAAACAAACTGCACATAAATGGAATATCACATTGGGAAACATATTTCTAAGAGAGATCTCCAAATAGTAACATAGCTGCTGATCTGCCATATTTTTCCAGTAGATGGAGCCATAATCCCAAAGTTATTATACATGCTAAAGACATTAGTTGACATTATTCACTGCAGGTGAATCCTACTGGTGGATGAATTTTAAATTACACGGAAGGAAACTACTTTTGAATGTTGAGGGATTGTCACATTTTACCGCTTTATAAAGATGCACCTTTGAGGATTACCGTCTACCTTGTACAACGAAATGGGAGGCTGACCTTGACCGTACATTTACGCAAGACCCATAGAATATTATCAGGTTTACCCTCAAATCCTCAATTTCCACAAGGATCCAGGAAACCATTTTTAAAATTCAGACAAATTGGTACCATACGCTGAGTCTTCTACATAAATTCTTCCCAAACACTACCGATCGATGCTGGAGATGCCAGGAGGAGCGAGAAACAACGTTACACATCTTTTGGTCCTGCCCCAAACTTGATCATTACTGAAGAGAAGTCTGGAAGATTGTCCAAAAAATTTACAGATTACAAGGTTCCGAGAGACCCGGCCTTTTTTCTGCTCCACGTTTCAAACATCCCAGCTAAAATTTACAAATGATCTATAATTCGCCACCTCAGCGCTGCCAAATCTCGCATCTCTTACTTGGAAACGCCCGCAGACACCAACCATTGGTCTTTGGCTTAACAGGGTGGAAGAAATAAATAAGATGGAGGATCTTGTGCTTACAGCACAGCACAAGCATTAACAGGATTCCAAAACCTGGACGATGTGGAACATGTTTGCCTACTCTGAAGAGGGGAAGCTTCTTTTTGATGTATAGGTTGCTGACTAAAGAATGCTCCATGGTATCCCCTGCTGGGCAAAAGCTTATGTGTTTAACACCCCGTCCCCCCCCCCTTTTCCTATTTAAAAGCTGACTATTGTAAGCACCCCTTTCACTGTTAAATGATTTGTGTCAACCCTTGGTCAGCTCAGTCTGTTAAACGGAAGCTGAAAATCAAAAAACATTTTTTTACTGGCTGGATCAAAAAGGTAATAAAACTGCCATGGGGGGGGGGGGGGCGCGGGGTGTATGGTGGGGTTGGAAAGCCTGCGATTACTGCCCACCCTCCCAACACTCCAAACTAAAAAAAAAAAAAAAAAAAAAAGGCAAATTATTTGGAAAGACTAAGCAGATCCAATAATCCAGATACAAGATGCTAATGACAGACTTGTCAGCTCCCTCTAGTGGAGCCGTCTGGATTAGAGGAAGCTGGTAGCTTCCAATCCACTGTCTGAATTAGTAGGTCATCCTATAGAGTCAAAAGAAAGAGCAATAGAAGTGAAGTGTGAGAGGAGGGAAAGGCAAAGTATACAGCTACTCCCTAGGAATGTGTGTTGTATATCACATTTAACTCTGTCTCCATCTCACATGCATATTCGGTATGCACATACTAGGGCCAACGTGAACAGGATCCAATTAACCGTACAGCAGGCCTTCGGAGTGTGGGAAGTAAATGGAATACTCCGAGGAACCCCAGAGAGGACATGCAAACTTTATGCACATACTGGGATTCTAACCGCCAAGCTCTTTATGTAAAATGCAGTTCTCCATGTTCACACCAACCTGAATGAGGGGCGGGCTAAAAAAATTAAAAATAAAACTGAAGGAAAAGTATATATAGTGGGATGTGTGGTTATAACACACGTGTGTTTCAGTGTACAGGTTGGTGTGAACAAGGCCTAAAGGTCAGAGGAGAACATGGCACCATGCCATATGAAGGAAAACTGATACCAGTACAATCACTGGCATTGCTAAAAAGCTGAGCCATATGGCAGCGTGTAGAAATAATCATTACAAAACAAATCACAAGGAGCCGACATCCTGAGCCCACTTTAAGTAGATGCAACTCAAATCTAAATAATATTCGACTAAAGTGTTCCGTTGGTTTTCATATCCTTTGTTGCATGTCAGCAGTGTTAGTTTCCTTCTGCCTACAGTGCCTTGAAAAAGTATTCATACCCCTTGGCATTTTCCACATTGTCATGTTACAACCAAAAACAAATGTATTTTATGGGATTTTATGTGATGCACACACACACAACCCCCCCCCCCCCCCCGAGTCAATACTTTATAGAACCACCTTTCACTGCAATTACAGCTGCAAGTCTTTTCGGGGGATATGTCTCTACCAGCTTTGCACATCTAGAGTGACATTTTTGCCCGTTCTTCCCTGGACAGGCAATCCAATTCCCAATAGCAGGAGATTTTGACCGGCTCTCTATTAGGCCGGTTCACATATAAATGCTGCGGCTCCTGTGCGTCTTTTGGTCCATTTCAGGTCTGAATTCAGCCAAAATTTCGGGCTGAAATCGGACCTCAAACGGTGAACAGGGGGACACCGCGGACCCCTTCTGTGAGCCGCATGCGAAGATGGTGTAAACCCAGCCTAAAAAAAGTTAGATACATTATTTGTAACTGCTGACTTTTAGTTTCTTTTTTTGTTCAGGCTGAAACTCTGCCTTAATAGTGTTAATTTATTTCCTTGTCTACAAGTTATACGAAAGGTAAAATTTTACAATGTTGCAATTTATCTTCTTCTATTCCTAAAATAAACTATTAAATACCGTATATACTCGAGTAAAAGCCGAGGTTTTCAGCACATTTTTTGGTGCTGAAAATGCCCCCCTCGGGTTATACTCAAGTCACCTTTTTGCACCTGATCTCCCGGACTTTGGGGACCCGGTACCGGCCAGCCGTAGGTCTGCTGGACCCCAAACTTGGCACACATATAGAGGAAGAGTGGGGCTACATGTGTGCATGGGTTGTTGTCCAGAGGACCTACAGCCGGGGAGCACCAATTTTTCAAAGCCGGGGCACCCCTTCCATAGACTCCCATGTTAAACGGTCATTTCTCCGGTGACTTTGGGAAACAGGTACCAGCTTACCAATCATTGGATGTGGTGGCTGCATTTTAATTTCTTTGGCTTTTTCCCCCCTCCATTTTCACCTGATGAGCTGGCCAGTAACACACCTCCTGTATTAGTGTGACAACTCTGGATGAATGCGCACAGGAGGCACAGCAGACTTTTTTTTTTTTTAAACAAAGCTTTATTTTCAATGACAAAACCCTGTCTCTCATGTAGCCCTGATATGTATCTTTACAGACACAGGTTTACACGCAGTTCTGTCTCTTACCTTTTGCCTATTAACCTTCTTAGCATCCCTAATGACTGTACATATAAAATCATAATAAGAGGTAATAAGAGATGTGTGTGTGTGTGTGTGTGTGTGTGTGTGTGTAATATATATATATATATATATATATATATATATATATATATATATATATATATATAACACACACACACACACACACATATATATGAAATGTATCAAAAAATTAAGAACAGAGTCTATTTGATAAAACAGCGCTTAGTGTTGGATAATGTCCAACTTCAAAAATTGTATGCGGTATGGTGGAAAAGAAATAAAATCACAAAGGATGCAGTAAAGTCACAGTTCTTAGTGTGGTAGGTGTTTCTAAGAGATGGATGAATCGTGCACCCTACACCAGCTCCCAATCTTCACCACAGATGTGATGATATAAGGTCCCCCGCTGGGGTTCAAACTCACCAGAACAGTAAATCAAATGAGCCTTGCAAGATAAATTCCTCCTAATTCAAACTTCCATCACCACCTCAGGAATCGGTATGGGTTAAAACTCCATTCGAGGTACATATAAAACACAAATTCACTGACATAGTGTAATCCTGCTTTATTTTAAATTAACCCATAAAAAACATATCCCCGCTTCCAATATACGTACAATAGTTCAACTTGTAAATGACATATAGGAATGAAACATAATCACCGCTCTCCTCCGAACACAGGGGCCGCACTCGTGCTGCAAACGCAAAACTGCAGACGCTTCCTGGTTACGTTCTGGTTAGCGGTGGAACGCACACTCCTCACTTCCTGGATACGCCGTTGTAGCCACGCCCTGACGCGTTTTGTCACTTCCGACTTCAACAGAGGGCGTGGCTACTCGGCGTAAACACGGACCTTATATTATCCCTCCTCCACGGCCATTGGATAGGACAGCCCTACTCGTCCGCTCCTATTGGTACAGAGCCCGAGCGGAAAACGAGACGGACGTCGGCCGTGTTGAGTCACAGGGAATGCATAAACAAGCTCCGTGACATAAAGACTGCACTTTTTCAAAAAATAATAATAATAATAATAACCGGTGAAATGCGGTTTGTTTAAACTATGAAAAATATTACAAGTAACTATTTCTGGTATGATGGCCATTTTTACTACCAGAAAAAAGGGGTAGCTATGGGGGCTAAATTTGCCCCGAGTATAGCTAATTTTTTTATGGCGGAATGGGAGGATAAGACCATTTTTAATCACAGGATAGATCAGCTGATTTTATATCGAAGATATATCGATGATTTATTTTTTATCTGGGCGGGTACTTTATCTTCATTGGAAATGTTTTTAGAAGAACTAATGGACAATAAGTGCAATATTAGACTCACTAGTGAATACAACCAACAAAGTATCCACTTTTTGGATTTTAATATTTTTCGGACTGGTAATAAATTGGGAACAAAAGTCTACTTTAAGCCAACTGACTCTAACAGCTACCTCCCAACACAAAGTGGACACCACCCGATGTGGCTTAAGAACATACCGAAAGGTCAACTAATGCGAGTTCGTCGAAACTGCACTAACGATGAAGATTACAAGTCCCAAGCACTGACCCTAAAAGGAAAATTCATAGAAAAGGGCTACAAAGAAACACGCATTGATACAATTATAAGTGACCTCCTAAAAATACCTAGAAGAGTTTGTCTAACGGATACCGCACCTCTGCATAACAAAAATATACATGAGTGGAGCTTCATTTCTGGATATCACTCACAATATAAAGAAGTTGAAAAGATCTTCTCCTCTCATTGGCACATCCTTTTACTTGATAAAATACTCAGGAATGTTATTCCACTGAAACCAGGTTTTATCTACAGAAAAGCTCCAAATTATGGAGACATAATAGTTAAAAAGGTATTAGACCCCCCAAAAAAACCTCCATCTTTCTGGGATAGAGATGGGTTCTTCTCTTGTCGGAAATGTCGCCCATGTAGAGAAGTTGAAAGACCTCTAAGAGCTATTGAGACCTTTGTCTCTACCTCTAATAATTCTGAGTTCCGAATAAATGATTTTATTACATGTAACACAACCTATGTGGTCTACATCCTGGAATGCCCATGCAAACTTATGTATGTAGGTCGCACTAAAAGAGCACTCAAAATAAGGATAGCTGAACACGTAGCAAATATCAAACTAGGTTATAAAGACCATAACGTGTCCTTACACTTCAAGCTCTTTCATGATCAAAATCCAGCAGGCCTAAAATTTTGGGGGGTTGATCGCCTTAAACCTCCATGGAGGGGGGCAAACCTTGTAAGAGAACTTTCCAAACTAGAAACTCAATGGATATTTTCAGTTGATACATTGGCACCGAGGGGGTTAAACGTTGATTTAGATATCAACTGCTTTATCAGTGATTATTAAAGCATTTGTGCCCCCTCTTATATTATCAACTGTTATCCACGAATATACAAATATCTATTATTATTTTATTTCATTTTCATTTATTTCATTTTTTAAGTGATGTAATCTTTTAGATATTTGAGGTTTTCTGTTTTCATTTTATTTCTCATCGTATTTTTATTAAGGATTTTAATTTTGGCATATCACCTTTGAACGATTTTATCAAAATCCAGTCTTATATATACGGTTCATTTTACTTCAAGCCTTGTCTATTTTATTTTATTTTATTTTTATTTTATTTTATTCTCCATTACTTTTTATATATGTAATGCTTATTGAGATTTAACATTGTATGTATTTTATCTGCTATATTTATATAGTAGCAGATCCTCTAGTTTTGGATTATATTCCCATTGTTGTTTTATGTATTAATTCTACTGTCAGTGATTAGTGGGTTAAACACTGGGGATATGGACATATATAAAAAACTTGGGTGTCCATTTCTCATTAACCCACTTGAATCACGGATACCTAATTGGCCCTCTGTGACCGACAGTCAGACATTCATTTAAATGACCATTAAGGCACACTTTTTAATATATTATACATATGGGGCTGTGACATCGCAACCCCTCTGTTTGTAATAGAGTGATTAGTAGTGTTCGAAATGTGGCACATTTATTATATTGAAAATATACTGTTAGGTGAAAACCAAATATTTTTCATAGTTTAAACAAACCGCATTTCACCGGTTATTATTATTATTATTTTTTGAAAAAGTGCAGTCTTTATGTCACGGAGCTTGTTTATGCATTTATGCATTCCCTGTGACTCAACACGGCCGACGTCCGTCTCGTTTTCCGCTCGGGCTCTGTACCAATAGGAGCGGACGAGTAGGGCTGTCCTATCCAATGGCCGTGGAGGAGGGATAATATAAGGTCCGTGTTTACGCCGAGTAGCCACGCCCTCTGTTGAAGTCGGAAGTGACGAAACGCGTCAGGGCGTGGCTACAACGGCGTATCCAGGAAGTGAGGAGTGTGCGTTCCACCGCTAACCAGAATGTAACCAGGAAGCGTCTGCAGTTTTGCGTTTGCAGCACGAGTGCGGCCCCTGTGTTCGGAGGAGAGCGGTGATTATGTTTCATTCCTATATGTCATTTACAAGTTGAACTATTGTACGTATATTGGAAGCGGGGATATGTTTTTTATGGGTTAATTTAAAATAAAGCAGGATTACACTATGTCAGTGAATTTGTGTTTTATATGTACCTCGAATGGAGTTTTAACCCATACCGATTCCTGAGGTGGTGATGGAAGTTTGAATTAGGAGGAATTTATCTTGCAAGGCTCATTTGATTTACTGTTCTGGTGAGTTTGAACCCCAGCGGGGGACCTTATATCATCACATCTGTGGTGAAGATTGGGAGCTGGTGTAGGGTGCACGATTCATCCATCTCTTAGAAACACCTACCACACTAAGAACTGTGACTTTACTGCATCCTTTGTGATTTTATTTCTTTTCCACCATACCGCATACAATTTTTGAAGTTGGACATTATCCAACACTAAGCGCTGTTTAATCAAATAGACTCTGTTCTTAATTTTTTGATACATTTCATATATTTACTGTTTTTTGGGTGTCAGTTTCTTTCATCTATAATTTTAAACAGCTGCTGCTATTTCTTATAAGAACACCTTTTATCATTAATGTGATATTGGTTATATCTAATAATTTTTTATATATATATATATATATATATCTGTATATTATCTTTTTACTCTATTATTATTCTGATCTCAGATTAAGTTAATTGGTAAACCGTTCCCCTTGGCGCCGAGAAGTGCACTTGTGGGCCCCTATAGTTTATGTGCACCTTTTTTATATACACATATATACACACACACACACACACACACACACACTTTTTTAATAATGAATATATTTAAAAAAAAATTAAGTAAAAAGCAACTGACACCACTCCCCCCCTGCCCTACCAACACTGTCCAAACCCCCTCCCCCCAAAATGCATTGTGATGAAAATAAAAATAAAATAATCAATACACAAAAATCAAAAACTACTGACACATACCCCCACTCCTTTCCCCAGAAGCACTGTGGAAAAAATATTAAAATATGCATTTAAAAAAAAAAATGGCCGGGGGGGGTGGGTTGTGTGGTGGGTACGGAGCACCACCTCCCAGAAATCAGTTTTTGCAGGTTGGGATGTCTACCAGTGTGAGGTGCATAGCCTGGCTACTTGTTGTCTGGACCTAAATCCCATGTGACTACACAGGAGAGCAATAGGAGACAGAGACAGAGCATTGTCACCTTATGACAGGAAGTGCCTGAAGAAGGACCTCAGTGCAAGCATCACTCAGGACCTGTTTACTAAAAGCTGCAGATACAAATCAGAAGTAGTCATGTTGGAGACAAATATGGGAGTAGTGAGCAGTGTTGTGATGTGTATGGCTTGGTCTTCAGTAAAGTGTGGTGGGAGCAGACAGCCCCCCCAGTCACACTCACTGTCCTGGCGCCCCCCCCCCAGTCACACTCACTGTCCTGGCGCCCCCCCCAGTCACACTCACTGTCCTGGCGCCCCCCCCAGTCACACTCACTGTCCTGGCACCCCCCCCCCCCAGTCACACTCACTGTCCTGGCACCCCCCCCCCCCAGTCACACTCACTGTCCTGGCACCCCCCCCCAGTCACACTCACTGTCCTGGCACCCCCCCCCAGTCACACTCACTGTCCTGGCACCCCCCCCCCAGTCACACTCACTGTCCTGGCACCCCCCCCAGTCACACTCACTATCCTGGCGCCCCCCCCCAGTCACACTCACTATCCTGGCGCCCCCCCCAGTCACACTCACTATCCTGGCGCCCCCCCCCAGTCACACTCACTATCCTGGCGCCCCCCCCCAGTCACACTCACTATCCTGGCGCCCCCCCAGTCACACTCACTATCCTGCCCCCCCCAGTCACACTCTCTATCCTGCCCCCCCCCCAGTCACACTCTCTATCCTGCCCCCCCCCAGTCACACTCTCTATCCTGCCCCCCCCCAGTCACACTCTCTATCCTGCCCCCCCCCAGTCACACTCTCTATCCTGCCCCCCCCAGTCACACTCTCTATCCTGCCCCCCCCCAGTCACACTCTCTATCCTGCCCCCCCCCAGTCACACTCTCTATCCTGCCCCCCCCAGTCACACTCTCTATCCTGCCCCCCCCAGTCACACTCTCTATCCTGCCCCCCCCAGTCACACTCTCTATCCTGCCCCCCCCCAGTCACACTCACTATCCTGCCCCCCCCCCAGTCACACTCACTGTCCTGCCCCCCCCCCCAGTCACACTCACTGTCCTGCCCCCACCCCCAGTCACACTCACTGTCCTGCCCCCACCCCCAGTCACACTCACTGTCCTGCCCCCCCGTCACACTCACTATCCTGGCACCCCCCCCCAGTCACACTCACTATCCTGCATCCCCCCAGTCACACTCACTATCCTGCCCCCCCCCCAGTCACACTCACTATCCTGCCCCCCCCCATCACACTCACTATCCTGCCCCCCCCCCCAGTCACACTCACTATCCTGCCCCCCCCCCCAGTCACACTCACTATCCTGCCCCCCCCCAGTCACACTCACTATCCTGCCCCCCCCCCCAGTCACACTCACTATCCTGCCCCCCCCCCCAGTCACACTCACTATCCTGCCCCCCCCCCAGTCACACTCACTATCCTGCCCCCCCCCCCAGTCACACTCACTATCCTGCCCCCCCCCCAGTCACACTCACTATCCTGCCCCCCCCCAGTCACACTCACTATCCTGCCCCCCCCCAGTCACACTCACTATCCTGCCCCCCCCCAGTCACACTCACTATCCTGCCCCCCCCCCAGTCACACTCACTATCCTGCCCCCCCCCCAGTCACACTCACTATCCTGCTCCCCCCCCAGTCACACTCACTATCCTGCTCCCCCCCCAGTCACACTCACTATCCTGCCCCCCCCCAGTCACACTCACTATCCTGCCCCCCCCCCAGTCACACTCACTATCCTGCCCCCCCCCCAGTCACACTCACTATCCTGCCCCCCCCCCCCAGTCACACTCACTATCCTGCCCCCCCCAGTCACACTCACTATCCTGCCCCCCCCCCAGTCACACTCACTATCCTGCCCCCCCCCCAGTCACACTCACTATCCTGCCCCCCCCCCAGTCACACTCACTATCCTGCCCCCCCCAGTCACACTCACTATCCTGCCCCCCCCCCAGTCACACTCACTATCCTGCCCCCCCCCCCCAGTCACACTCACTATCCTGCCCCCCCCCCAGTCACACTCACTATCCTGCCCCCCCCCAGTCACACTCACTATCCTGCCCCCCTCCAGTCACACTCACTATCCTGCCCCCCCCCCCAGTCACACTCCTCCATAGGCGGGCTCTGCACACACATGAACAAATACAGAACGGCGGTTACCTCAGAGCCTTCTTCTTCTCCTCCTCCAGCTTCTGCTTCTTAGCCTGGGGTTCTTCTGATGCCACCTTCATGCTGCCCGCTCACACACCACTACCTACAAGAGAGCTGACTGACTGGGCGCTACTAATGTACAGCTGCCGGGACGGTGTAACAACGTGCTCTGTCCTCTCCCCTCACTCACACAAGTCCCTGTACTCCTCCTCCCCACCACACACCGAACCCTCCTCTCACTTCCCTCGCTGCACGCCTAGCCACACCCCCTCACAGGGCCACCATCACCCGGGCATGGTCGCCTAGCAACCCCTTCTACTAAAAGACAATAGTAGTTCTTGTTAGGTGCCTGATTTGCTGGATGACGAGAACGTTCCCGAACTATCGCCTTTCAAACACTTTTAGTTTAACGAATTTGTCCCACGACAGCCTTTACAATCGATACATTTTGGCTAAAACGTGCCGCGTTTTTATCATAAATATATAAACTAGACTATGTAGTTTGAAATATCGGAAAATAATTTGGGGAAAGCAGCCTCTTCCGGTATGTAGTGTCCTTATAACACTGGTAAGAGGTTCGTACAGCGACAACGTGGGTAGAAATGGTTAAGTTTCCATCAGGCAGCGCTGAGGACAGAGTGGCGGGGTCTTGGCCGCCATCTTTGTTGAGGCAGCGCTGGCTGGATGATGTGTCAAGAAGAGGCTTAGGAGGGCTCCTCATTTCCTGCTGGTTCCTATTCATTGATTTCGGTAATTTATGCTCCTTTTCTGGGTGTGTGGTCGTGTGCTTGTTGTGTGACATGGTTTATTATGTTGTGTTTGTGTGTATGTGACACCAGAGAATGTCTTTGTGTTACACAATAGGAAAGAAGTGACTTTTATCTGTGACAGGAGTTGGAGAGAGCTCTCCATTAGTTATTAGAACTTCATGCATGGGTTTGCTGGGATAGAAATACAGTCTGTACCCTGGGAAGGTTGGAGGTGAAGCAAACTGTCATGGAATGGACAGTATATTATTTATTATATAGGATTTATATGGTGCCAACAGTTTGTGCAGCACTTTACAACATGGGGGCAGACATATCACCTAATGTGTGTCTATAGGACAAAGATTTTATAAAGTTTGGCTAGTAAAAGTTTGTGTTCTGCCAAAAACTCCAACTTGCCACAATCTCTGAAAACGTCACTTCCGGTTAGGGTTGCCACCCCATCCCTTTAAACCGAACACATATCAATAAAACATGTTCTGTGGCTGATTAAGGTGGTAATTAAACTCACTTGGTGCCTTATCTGCATTCAATTGGCCTCAGAACCTGTGTTAGTCATATGTGTTCGGTTTTAAAGGGATGAGGTGGCAACCCTACTTCCGGTGACCCTCCAGCACCAATAATTGGAGATTTCCATGAGTTGGGTGTTTTCCCAGAACACCGGGTAAGGAGGAAAAAAAAGTTGTCGCCACCTTGGAGGCAGCCATGTTGTTGGTTAATAACGTGCGGACTAACAACGTCCACTCATCACTTCTCGGCCTTTTGGCTAAGATCAAGTGTAGTATCTGTTCTTATCAGTTGCCAGGAGGTGGCGCTGTGCTAACCGTCCCCAGTACACGGCGAGGTGGAAAGGGATGGCGGTGGCATATGCAAAACCTGCTGGTGTGGAGGTGAAAGCCTTCTGATGGGGATGGAGAATCACTTGGTCAAGGCGGAGGGCCGGGGGTTTTTCTGGCCGGTGTTGGTGTAAGCGCTGCTCCTATCGGCGTCCGGTGGATGAGCTGGCCGGTCCCCATCCGGGGGGGGCGGGGCGGGCCATGCAAATCTGCTGGATTGACGGGAGTCTGGAAGGGCAAGTACTGGGGAGGCTGCTGTGATGTCCGGTGGCTCTCCTTAAGAAAACCCAGAAGGGCTCTCGATCTGGTGGTGAGCGGAAGGCTGCACCTGACCTGGTCGGGGGGTCGGATAGGAACCGAAAAGCCTATGGTGAATGTGCCCCTGGAGTGGCAGTTCAGGGGTGCCATAACTGCACAAGTGTTGTCCCGCAGCACTTTTGGTTTTTTTGGCACCACGGTCACTTCACCATACACACTTTTTTAGCACCTGCCTCTAGGGCCGAGCCTTTTGGCTAGGACCAGAGGAATTTTTTATTCCTGGCCGGAGGGCCGGCCATTGTATTGCACAATGGCCCCTTTCACTCTCCCACCTTCCTTCTCCCCACTTTCTTTTTATTTATCCCCGTGTTTGTCACTTTTTTGTATTTTTTTGTTTGGTGTTTCACGTTTGTCACAGTGTTTTTAGTAGGGTGTAGGTCCTCGGGCCTGCCCTGAACGACTTGGGAGTAGGTGGACATGGTCTTCTGGCCTGGTTCGCCTGCTCTCATGGGGTCTCCCTTTGGGGGAGTCCCACCAAGTACTTGGGTGGGTCTGTTTCGGCAGACCTTCCAGAGAAAGGGGTCCGTCTGGTTTCGGCCAGTCGGACCACGTGATGTACCTCAGTCCCCGTCAGGAGCCTAACGCCCCGGGGGAGCAGGGTAAGGTCCTTCCATGTGGAGGACAAGTGTTACACCCGTTGCACGTTTTTGTGTTTCACTCTTTATGTGTGTGCACTTTTTTTGGCACCGGGTGGAGTTTTTTGGGTGTGTTACACACGCCATGGGCTTTTCAAAAAAAAAAACAACGTCCACTCATATCGTTTGCCGTACCGTATACGCTGCCGGTGTAAATGTGAACCAAAAAACTGTAAAATGCCTGAATCCAGCTGGGGAAAATGGCAATTATGCTGATGGGTTGATTCGTCCGGAGGGACGGGATCCTCCTGTTAAACAAAGTAACTAATAGAGAAAGGCTGGGGATGTTGAGACAAGAGGTCCCAACAGAAAATTTATAAGTGATTCACCTATAAATTTTCTGTTGGGACCTCTTGTCTCAACATCCCCAGCCTTTCTCTGCCGGTGTAAATGGCCAACTCATCCAAATCTCCCATTACTGATGCTGGCGAGTCACCGGAAGTGACGTGGTTTGTCAGAACAGGTTGACCTACCTGCTAAGTTATTTAAAGCGTAGGTTCCGCCAATATTTTTATTTTTTTTTTAAAAGCCAGCAGCTACAAATACTGCAGCTGCTGACTTTTAAAATATGGACACTTACCTGTCCAGCGCGCCTGCGATGTCGGCAGCCTAATTCGAGCAATCGCTTGTCCCTTGGCTGCACCCGCCACCATCTTCAGTGAGGGAATCTGGAAGTAAAGCGTTGCGGCTTCACTGCCCGGGTTCCCTACTGCGCATGCGTGAGTAGCGGGGCGCGCCGTCATTGGTCCCCGCTCTCTCCCGGGAACAGTGTATTTCCCAGGAGACAGTGGGTAGGGGCGTGTCTGCCGCATGAGTCTATTCCCAGAAGTGGGTGTAAATACCTGTCTTAGACAGGTATCTGCACCCCCTCCCCCCTGAAAGGTGCCAAATGTGACACCGGAGAGGGGGAGGGTTCCGAAAAGCGGAAGTTCCATTTTTGGGTGGAACTCCGCTTTAAAGCAGTCTATGTACCATTGGGGGAAATTCCCTTCATTTCCTCTCCCAGAGATGCAACAGGAAATCTTTCAGAGTGAGAGGACTTCCCCTTCAGAACAGGATTCCCCACCACGTTTTTTGGGGATTTCCCTTCACTTTCTTGGTGACTGAAGAGGGGCTTGGGTAGAGCTGCACGATTAATTGTCAAGAATCATTATCACAATATTTTTTTTTCCCGTTGCGATCTTGACAAAGTATTTCCCGATCTTTTGTATGCAGAGAATTCTCTCTGCTCTCAGCCATCAAAAGAAAGGAAGAAAAAAAAACAGGGTAGTCTGTCAAGTATCAGAACATTCTTTATCAGTGGAACATTAAGTCTAAACATTGTAACAATTTGTCTTTTACATCAAAGCAATAGACTTCTGTATGTAAATTAGAAAAGTTTACCACTTAAACCTTTTTCTGACATTTGTTGTTCAAGTTTTTTGCTATAAAATTACTTGGAACCCCCCCCAAACAATATATATATATATATATATATATATATATATATATATATATATATATATATATATAATGTGGTTGTTGCAATATTTTATGTCACACTGTATTTGCGCAGCAGTCTTTCAAATGCTATTTTTTTATTTTATTTTAATTACTTTAATGAATAAAAAAAAAAAAAAAAACCTAACCAGTAAAGTTAACCCAAATTTTTTTTGTATAATGTGAAAAACTAGTGATCTTTCTTTATTCTAAGCAAAAAAATTGTGATTCGCATTTTGGCCAGAATCGCGCAGCTCTAGGCTTGGGTGTGTTTCAATCGTATGGAGAACCGCACCCAATACTACGTGAACATTGACTTTAAGGCTGGGTTCACACTGCAGATGGATGCGGCTGACAGCAGGGGTTCAGTGCGTGTCTGTTCTCCGTTTCAGGGACGAATCTGGCCCAAAGTTTTCCCTGAATTCAGACCTGAAACTGGGGGGGACAAAGATGCACAGGACTCCTGTGCAATCCGCTCTGCAGCCACTCTGGAGATGTGTGAACTGGCTCCATAGAGAGCCAGTCACAACCTCCTGTCATGCGAATTGGATGCGGGGAAACCTCATCCTATTTGCACTTAGGGCTGGGCGATTTCCCCCCCCCCCCCCCCAAAAAAAAATCTGCACTTTTTTTTTTTTTTTTTATATTAAAGTGCATCAATAAACAAAATTGCAAAGGCAAACCCTTTCTCTAACTGCAAAGTCAGTGTGCAACAAAGATTGTTAAACATCCAAATTATTAATCCTGTATTTGGATTTAGCTAATAAAACAACAAAAAATCCTGAGGTTACTCTTAGTTGAATTGTACTGTGCCCATGCCTCACTGTACCCGTGCCTCACTGTGCCCGTGCTTCACTGTGCCCATGCTTCAATCACTCTGTGCCCGTACCTGATGCAGATTTTCATGGGATACAGATTTTACTGCTACACCGGCGGCCATTCCAGTATTCAAAAGCCGCGCCTCCTCCTCGTCTGTGATAGGCGGAACACTCAATTTCCCAGCATTCAGTGTTCCGCCTATCATGGACATCCGCTCATCCTCATAACACAGACGAGGATGAGAGGATGTCCGTGATAGGCTGAACACTGCCTGCTGTGAAATTGAGTGTTCCGCCTATCACAGACGACAAGGACTCGGGAGGCGCGGCTTTTGAACACTGCAATGGCTGCCGTCTGTCTGCATGACACGCTGATCAGGTAGGCAGACGGCGGCTTGCGGTTAGTTAGTGTTACGTTACATCTACTCGCTGCGGCGAGTAGATGTAATTGGGGTAACGCCGCCCAGTGCCATTCCGGATACGCCCCCTGCAGCCCTGCTACGAAAATTTGAAGGAAATTTTTTTTTTTTTTTTTTTTAAATCTAAAAAAATAGATTGTCTTCAAATCTGAATCGATTTGAACTCCAAACTCGATTCAAGATTAAAATCGATTTTTTTTTTTTTTTTTTTTTTTTTTTTTCCCAGCCTTAGGGTGCTCAAGGACTACACACCTATTCTTATAAAAAATATTGTTAAATCCACCAATCCTAGCCTGTAAACATGTCAGGGTTTGTCTTTGAAATGTCCAAGGGGTCCTGTTGCCTTCTTTCGAGGAATAGCAACAATGACAGGGGAGAACAAATATCTGTAAACATGTAAGAATTGTTCTTTGACAATGCAGAGTAATTTATTCATCTTAAAGATCATCGTGTACTACACTTGTTCTAAGACTCCTGTACAGTAAGTTCCCTACGTAAAAACGAGTTCTGTTCCGGTAGCTTGTATATGAGTCCAACAAAGATCAGTGCTGTCAGAAATCAATAGCACAGGTGAGGAGATCGCTGCATTGCTTGTGTTGGTACAACGATCTCTGTTTTTATTTTTATATATTTTTTTCATTAACCACCTCGCGCCCGCCGTGCGACTATGTACGGCCGCAAGGTGGTTCTTAAATGCCGGGAGGCCGTCTTTTTACGGCCTCCGCTCCTCCGGCCACTGGGGGGCGCGCGAGTGCCGCCGGCAGCACGCGCACGTGCTCGGCGCGTCACTGTAATGCCGATGCGCGTGCCTGGCAGTCGCGATGTCCGCCAGGTACCCGCGATCGGCCGGTACACAGACAAGGACGTGGATCTGTGTGTGTGTGTGTGTGTGTGTGTGTGTGTGTGTTTGTAAACACAGATCCATGTCCTGTCAGGGAGAGAGGAGACTGTACATAGGGACACAGATCGGTCACCTCCCCCAGTCAGTCCCCTCCCCCACACAGTAGTAATCACTCCCAGGGCATACATTTAACCCCTTCCTCGCCCCCTAGTGTTAACCCCTTCCCCGCCAGTCACATTTATACAGTAATCAGTGCATATTTATAGCACTGTTCGCTGTATAAATGTGAATGGTCCCAAAATAGTGTCCGAAGTGTCCGCCATAATGTCGCAGTCACGAAAAAAATCACTGATCGCCGCCATTACTAATAATTTTTTTTTTTTTTATAAAAATGCCATAAAACTACCCCCTATTTTGTAAACGCTATAACTTTTGCGCAAACCAATCAAACGCCGAATGCCATTTTTTTAAAAAAAATTTTTTTAACAAAAATATGTAGAAGAATACGTATCGGCCTAAACTGAGGAAAATAATTTTTATTTTTATTTTTTTTAAATTGGGATATTTATTATAGCAAAAATCAAAAAATATTGTGTTGTTTTTTTTTTGTTTGTTTTTTTTTTTAAATTGTCGCACTTTTTTGTTTAAAGCGCAAAAAATAAAAATAGCAGAGATGATCAAATACCACCAAAAGAAAGCTCTATTTGTGGGAAAAAAAGGACTTCAATTTTGTTTGGCAGCCACGTCGCACGACCGCGCAATTGTCATTCAAAGCGTGACAGTGCCGAAAGCTGAAATTTCGCCTGGGCAGGAAGGGGGTTTATGTGCCCAGTAAGGAAGTGGTTAAAGTGGAGTTCCACGCAAAAATGGAACTTCTACGTTTTCAGGGGGGAGCATAGATACCTGTACAATACAGGTATTTGCTCCCACTTCTGGCGCAGATTCCATGGCAATTCCATACAGGTCCCAGAAGACAGCAGGGACCAGTGAGGACGCGACTCGCACATGCGCAGTAGGGAAACCAGGCTGTGAAGCCGAAAGCTTTCACTTCCCGATTTGCTTGCTGAAGATGCCGGCGCCTCCACCCAGGAGCCGAGGGACAGATCGGCTTCGGGTGAGGACATTGCGGGTGCCCTGAACAGGTAAGTGTCCTAGTATTAAAAGTCAGCAGTTGGCTGTATTTGTAGCTGCTGATTTTTATTTTTTATTTATTTTTTCAGTGGACCTCCGCTTTAAGCCCCTTGGGTTGAATGGAGAAAAAAAAACGCATCTTTGAAAGCTCACAACTCAGTTTTGCATGTAGGCAACTTGCTGTATAGGTTAAAGTGATAGTAAAGTGGTTTTCAATGCAAAGTTGTGTTTTTGTATTTTTTTATTTTATTATAACACGCAGGTTTATACCTACCTGCTATGGGCAGTTGAATTGAACAGAGCGGCCCTAAACCTCCTCTTGTGTCCCTCCTCCTCATCCACCAAGTGCCCCCATAGAAGGCCTCTTTCCATGGGTGCTCTCTTGCTTTTTGTGTCTATTGATGCAGACAGCGGGACTCGGCCCCCAAATGGCTCCAGCTGCATCACCAAAACCAGTGAGACCAGTAAGAGCTGCAGATGGGCATAGAGCTGGATTGAATTAGGGCTCAGATAAGTAAAATGTGGGGTGAGGGGGAATACTAATGCCTAAACATTTTTTACCTTAAAGCATTTGTTACCCCAACACTTTATATTCCCGATATGTGGCTGCTGTACCATGTACTTGTATGAGAAAGTCTCCTGTTCTCTTTGTATGCTTCCTTTATGTGAAATCCCTGGTGTTCCTGCCAGTATGTCTGCTATCCTAGTTTAAAAAAAACTGACCACACTAAGCAGGAGAGCACACCATGGTCAGTTATCTAGCTATGCTGGGCACTCGTTATACTCTCCTCCAATATTCAGACTTGTCCTGACACGCCCCGCTGCACAGCCATTCACTGGCAAGATCAGTGTGCTGCTGCTTCTCTCCCCTCCAGCTCTTATGCAGCTGAGAACAGAGAGAATGTGATCACTTATTAAAAAAAGATAAAAACGAAAATGTTTTGCCTTTTCATTTTTTATTTTAAACTGAATGTGTTGTTTTACAAGGTAATTGTGTGCAATCACTTTATTGCAAGGAATACGTTAAGGTAAAAAAAAAAATGTTTAGGCTTTATAACCACTTTAAAAAAAAAAAAATCTTTAAAATATTTTTTTTTATACTTTCCTGCTCTGTGCAATAATATTGCACAGATCCATCACTTCTCTCCACTGACAGTCCCCCCCTCACTTCCGAATGCCTCCATGGTAAGCTGCATGCTATGGGGGCACACATGCAGACGCACTCCTGAGCCAGCGTTCCTGGCACTTCACTCTATTATATGTGTCTTTTGATTGAGACTACTACAGCCATACCACTAGTATTTGTTTTTCCGTTCTGGGTCCATGTGCGTGTTTCAGAGGCTGCTGTTGAACTTCGGGTATGGGTGCGGGTGAAACAATACACTTTTGGGAAATTCTGCTGAATGGTGAATAATTCTTCACAGGTCCAATCACACTCATGCATGTGTTGCATTGAGCATGCCCATTTAGTTTTTCAATGGACCCTAAATACGTATCCATGGTAGGGCTGGGCGATTCCCCCCCCCCCCCCAAAAAAAAATCAGCGATTTTTTTTTTTTTTTTTTTTTTTTTTTTTTTTTTTTTATAAAAAAACTCGATTTACGATTCGATTTTTTTTTATTATTATTATATTAAAGTGCATCAACAAACAAAATTGCAAAAGCAAACCCTTTCTCTAACTGCAAAGTCAGTGTGCAACAAAGATTGTTAAACATCCAAATTATTAATACTGTATTTGGATTTAGCTAATAAAACAACAAAAAATCTTGAGGTTACTCTTAGTTGAATTGAACTGTGTCCGTGCCTCTCTGTGTCCGTGCCTCTCTGTGTCCGTGCCTCTCTGTGTCCGTGCCTCTCTGTGTCCGTGCCTCTCTGTGTCCGTGCCTCTCTGTGCCCATGCTTCAATCACTGTGCCCGTACCTGATGCAGATTTTCATGGTATACGGATTTTACTGCTACACCGGTGGCCATTCCAGTATTCAAAAGCCGCGCCTCCTCCTCGTCTGTGATAGGCGGAACACTCAATTTCCCAGCATTCAGTGTTCCGCCTATCATGGTCATCCTCATAACACAGACGAGGATGAGAGGATGTCTGTGATAGGCGGAACACTGCCTGCTGTGAAATTGAGTGTTCCACCTATCACAGACGACGAGGACTCGGGAGGCGCGGCTTTTGAACACTGCAATGGCCGCCGTCTGTCTGCATGACACGCTGATCAGGTAGGCAGACGGTGGCTGCGGCGAGTAGATGTAATTGGGGTAACGCCGCCCAGTGCCATTCCGGATACGCCCCCTGCAGTCCTGCTACGGAAACTTTGAAGGAAAAAAAAAATCGATTTTATTAAAATCTGAATCGATTTGAGCTCAAAACTCGATTCAAGATTAAAATCTATTTTTTTCCCAGCCCTAATCCATGGGGCAAAAAATATATCTTAATCATTTTTTTTTCTAGTGCAACGCATGCGCTAAATAAGACCTATTGTGCAGAGGGTCGGGTTCTTTTTGTTTTCTGGATGTTTGAGTGTGAGGATGCCATTTAGAAATGAAAAGTGTGCGTACGCTGCATGTAAAAACAAGTGTGGATACAGCTTTAGTCAGCTAAAAAGAATCCTCTTTGGTATTAAAGCAGGTTTAAACCAAATAACTATAATCTCATAGAAGCTTTAGGGCCGGTGTTGCCAGCTTTTGGCTTGTCTATGGGCAAATACAGCATGCTTTCAGGTGCATTCTGCTCTGCTTGCATTTGATATCAGTTTGAAGGCCTTCAGAGATCATTCATTGACAGATGTATTTGACCTCCTTAGCTGAATTAACCAGGCTTCATGCTGCTTTTGCATTGTCATTAAGTTGTATGGGGTGAGAAGCAGTTGTGATGCAAACAAACGTCTGTCAGGCTCTTGAAGCCAATTTTTAAACCCTGCAATTATTTACTTCTCCTTCAATGGTTCGATGTCCCTTATTGGCATCTTCTACCACACTTCCTCCGGGTGCCAGGCTACAGTGGTCTTAATAGGCCGACGACACTCCTTGGCATGCGCAGGAGTACAGTCATCCCAGCATACAGGTGCTTTCCGGAATGTATACTGAGCTGCACTTGCGCAGCTCAGTGTACATGGCAAAGAAGACTGTAATCAGGTAGATAGGTACTGTATATTTAATTGCAGAAGAGACATTTCATGTCAGACAATTTTTTATTTTTTTTTAAAGCAGAATTTTTTTTTTCTGCTTTAATATGTTTAAAGAGGAAGTAAAACCCTCCTCGAAGAAGAAGAAAAAAAAAAAAAAAAACACCCTGCAAGACAAAGGCATAATGAGCTAGTATGCCCATTAGATTGTAGACCCGCACAAGGCTGGAATGGGCTACAAGACCATCGGCAAGAAGCTTGGTGAGAAGGAGACAACTGTTGAATTAATATTCGCAAACGGAAGAAATTTCAAAATAACCATCAATCGCTCTCGGTCTGGAGCTCCATGCAAGATTCCACCTTATGGGGTTAGGATGATCCTGAGAAAAGTGAAGGAATCAGCCCAGAACTACACATGAGGAGCTTGTGAATGATCTCAAGGTAGTTGGGGCCACAGTCACCAAAACAAACCATTGGTAACACAATACGCCACCATGAATTGAAATTCTGCAGTATCCGCAATGTCCCCTCCTGAGGAAGGCACATGTACAGGCCTGTCCTGAATTTTGCTAATGAACATCTGAAGGATTGGGAGAAAGTCCTGTGGTCAAATTAGCTCTTTTGGCATTAACTTGACTCGCCGTGTTTGAAGGAAGAAAAATTCTGACTATGACCCTAAGATCATCATCCCTACAGTCAAGCACGGAGGTGGAAACATGATGCTTTGGGTATTTTTCTCTGCTAAAGGTACAGGCGACTTTGCTGCATTAACCACTTAAGCCCCGGACCATTTGGTAGCTTAAGGACCAGAGGTGAATTCAGAATTTTGCACTGCGCTGCTTTAACTGTAAATTGTGCGGACATGCAATGTTGTACCCAAACGAAATTTGCGTCCTTTTCTTCCCACAAATAGAGCTTTCTTTTAATGGTATTTGATTGCCTCTGCGATTTTTATTTTTTGCGATATAAACGGAAAAAGACCGAAAATTTTGAAAAAAAATATTTTCTACTTTTTGTTATAAGAAAAATCGAATAAACTCAATTTTAGTCATACATTTAGGCCAAAATGTATTCAGCCACATGTCTTTAGTAAAGAAAATGTCAATAAGTGTATATTTATTGGTTTGCGCAAAAGTTATAGCGTTTACAAACTAGGGTACATTTTCTGGAATTTACACAGCTTTAAATTTATGACTGCCTATCTCATTTCTTGAGGTGCTAAAATGGCAGGGCAGTACAAACCCCCCCCCCCCCCCAAATGACCCCATTTTAGAAAGTAGACACCCCAAGGAAATTGCTGAGAGGCCTGTTGAGCCCATTGAATATATATATATTTTTTTTGTCCCAAGTGATTGAATAATGACAAAAAAAATAAATTACAAAAAGTTGTCACTAAATGATATATTTCTCACACATGCCATGGTTATATGTGGAATTGCACCCCAAAATAAATTTTGCTGCTTCTCCAGAGTACGGGGATACCACATGTGTGGGACTTTTTAGGAGCCTAGCCGCGTACGGGACCCCGAAAACCAATCACCGCCTTCAGGATTTCTAGGCACAAATTTTTGATTTGACTCCTCACTACCTATCACAGTTTCGAAGGCCATAAAATGCCAAAATAGCACAAAACCCCCCCAAATGACCCCATTTTGGAAAGTAGACACCCCAAGTTGTTTGCTGAGAGGCATGGTGAGTATTTTACAGCTCTCATTTTGTTTTTGAAAATGAAGAAAGAACATATTTTTTTTTTTTTTTCTTTTTTTTTTTTTTCAATTCTCAAAACTTTGTGACAAAAAGCGAGATCTGCAAAATACTCACCATACCTCTCAGCAAATAGCTTGGGGTGTCTACTTTCCAAAATGGGGTCATTTGGGGGGGTTTTGTGCCATCTGGGCATTCCATGGCCTCCGAAACTGTGATAGGCAGTGAGAAGTGAAATCAAAAATTTACACCCTTAGAAAGCCTGAAGGCGGTGATTGGTTTTTGGGGTCCCGTACGCGGCTAGGCTCCCAAAAAGTCTCACACATGTGGTATCCCCATACTCAGGAAAAGCAGCAGAATGTATTTTGGGGTGCAATTCCACATATACCCATGGCATGTTTGAGCAATATATCATTTAGTGACAACTTTGTGCAAAAAAAAAACAAAAACAATTGTCTTTTTTCCGCAACTTGTGTCAACATATAAAATATTCCATGGACTCGACATGCCTCTCAGTATATAGCTTGGGGTGTCTACTTTCCAAAATGGGGTCATTTGGGGGGGTTTTGAACTGTTCTGGCATTTTATACACAACATTAGGAAGCTTACATCCACTCTTCTTACCACTTGAAGACAGCCCTTTTTGACACTTTTTGTTTACATGAAAACATTTTTTTTTTTGCAGGAAAATTATGTTGAACCCCCAAACATTATATATATTTTTAAAGCAAAGGCCCTACAGAATAAAATGGTGGGTGTTGCATTTTTTTTTTCTGCATAGTATTTGCGCAGCGATTTTTCAAACGCATTTTTGGGGGAAAAAATACACTTTTTTTAAATTTTAATGCACTAAAACACACTATATTGCCCAAATGTTTGATGAAATAAAAAAGATGATCTTAGGCCGAGTACATAGATACCAAACACGACATGCTTTAAAATTTCGCACAAACGCGCATTGGCGACAAACTACATACATTTTTAAAAGCCTTAAAAGCCTTTACAGGTTACCCCGTTAGATTTACAGGGGAGGTCTACTGCTAAAATGACTGCCCTCGATCTGACCTTCGCGGTGATACCTCACATGCATGGTGCAATTGCTGTTTACATATGACGCCAGACCGACGCTTGCGTTCGCCATTGGGCAAGAGCAGGGCAGGACAGGGGTGCTTTTTTTTTTTTTTTTTTTTTTTTTTTTTAAATTGTTCCTTCCATATTTTTTTTTTTTTTTTTTTTTTATCTCAGGGAATGTAAATATCCCCTATGATAGTAATCGGTAGTGACAGGTACTCCTTCCTTTTTTTTTTTTTTTTTTTTTTTTTTAAAACTGGGGTCTAGACCCTAGATCTTTCCTCTGCCCTCAAAGCATCTGACCACACCAAGATCGGTGTGATAAAATGCTTTCCCAATGGCGCTTTTTATATCCGGGGGGGGACATTCCCTCCCACTGCTTGTAAAAGCAGTCCAGAGGCTAATTAGCCACTAGGATTGCTTTTACATGAATGATACCAAGATGATACCTAAACCCGCAGGCATCAATCTGGTATAACCATTCAAAGTCCAGCAACATACCAGTACATTGCTGGTCCTTGTTGGACATGTATTGTAATCTTTTTTTTTTTTTTCATGCGGCCAGGTGGCTGAACGAAAAAAGAGATTGATCGGTGGGTATGCCCACCATTAGAATACCGCCCTTCATCCACCCACTTCTAATGATGGGCATACATGCACCATTTTTATATATGCCGAAGCATGGGGGCATCATCCCGCAAAAAAGTTATGCCGCACACACATGGTCGGACTTTTCCATGGGCAAGCCTCCGTCGGAATTTCGACCGTATGTACGCGGCATTAGGAGCAAAATCACTCCTGCTGCCCCAATGCTTCGGCATATTTGCTTTTTTTTTTTTTTTTTTAACTGTGGTGGTGAAATCACCTCCTACAGCACTGGAGTCGCAGGGATCAGGCCTGTCTCTGCGAACGCTGCAGTTATGTGTGTTGTGTTTTGCAAGTGACAGTGATCGATCGATACTGCACTTGGGTGGCCTGGGCTGGACGGAGGGGCAAAACGCAGGTGCTAGCAGGTATCTGGGCTGATCCCGCTAACACTGCGTTTTTGGGAACCCTAAACTGCTGGGGACGCTAGTATAGATCTGATCAGATCAGATATTGATCTGTTCAGATACTATACCACTAAGGGAGGTGTATGCTTCACGCGTGGGTGTTAGCGTTACTGGCACTAACCTGACGCTGCCTGGGGTGTGACGCAGACCCTCTCTGACGCTAAAACCTAATTGATATCACCCGCCGGGCGATCAGGGGGTTAAACTTTTATTGGGTTATATACGGCGGGTGCCCTGACACTATAAAAAGCAAACTAACTAACCAGCGTCACCCGTAACACTTATATGATGATCACTGGTGAAAGGGTTAACTAGGGGCAATTAGGGGGTTAAAACCTTTTATTAGATAATATATGGGGGTACCTGACGCTATAAAAACCTGCGGCGAACCTAAAAAAAATTACTGGCTACCGATCAGCATCACCGACGCTAAGACAGCGATCAGAAAAATGATCGCTTAGCGACAGTGGTGATAGGGGGTGAAAGGGTTACCTGGGGGGCGATCAAGGGGGTTAAACCTTTATTAGATAATTTATGGGAGTACCCGACGCTATAAAAACCTGCGGCGAACCTAAAAAAAATTACTGGGTACCGATCTGCATCACCGACGCTAAGACAGCGATCAGAAAAATGATCGCTTAGCGACGGCAGTGCTAGGGGGTGAAAGGGTTATCTGGGGGGTGATCAAGGGGTTAAACCTTTATTGGGGGGGGTTAGGGGGCTACACTGGATCTAAAACTAAATGTAGTAGTGACACTTTTACAGTCACAAATGTCACTGATTGCAGTGATCAGTAAATAAATGGTCACTGCAATCAGTGACACTGTGACTGGGGGCTGGGGGGGCCTGGGGGGGGCGATTTATGTGTCCTGGTGTCAGTGTAGTGTTAGTGTACTGACCTGTGTGTCTTCTCTTGTACGGCGCTCGGTATATGTGAGCGCCGCACAGGAGATGACATCACTTCCTCCTGCTTTCTCTGTCTGTGTGTACATTCGACAGACAGAGGGGGCATTTCTATTCGCCGGGAGCGATCGCGGGGGGTGGCCGGAATCGAACGGCCGCCCCCCCATCTCGGAACGCTCCCAGACGACGTCCGACTGCTCACTGTACAGAAGGGGGGTCCGATTGGACCCCCCAACTGTACAAAGGCAATCACGTACACTCTACGTGATTGTGCCTGTCGGTGCCATTGTGCCGACGTATATATACAGTGAGCGGTCGTTAAGTGGTTAAGGGGCCAATGAATGGGGCCATGTATTGTAAAATCTTAGATGAGAACCTTCATCCCTCAGCTAGAACACTGAAGATGGGTCTTTCAGCATGACGAAGACCCAAAACATACCGCCAAGGCAACAAAGGAGTGGCTCAAGAAGAAGCACATTAAGGTCATGGAGTGGCCTAGCCAGTCTCTAGACCAGGGATATGCAATTAGCGGACCTCCAGCTGTTGCAAAACTACAAGTCCCATCATGCCTATGCCTCTGGGTGTCATGCTTGTGGCTGTCAGTCTTGCTATGCCTCATGAGACTTGTAGTTCTGCAACAGCTGGAGGTCCGCTAATTGCATATCCCTGCTCTAGACCTTAATCCTATAGAAAATTTATGGAGGGAGCTGAAACTTTGAGTTGCCAAGCGACAGCCAAGAAACCTTTTAAGGCTTTAGAGAAGATCTGTAAAGACGAGTGGACCAAAATCCCCCCTGAGATGTGTGCAAACCTGGTCATCAACTACAAGAAAAATCTTGTCTCTGTTTCTCCACCAACTATTAAGTCATGTTTTGCTCAAACTATAACATTTGTATTATGTGTTTTTTATTTTTTTTTATTTTTATTTTTCTGGATTTTTGGTTGATATTCTGTCTCTATCATTTAAAATACACCTATGATAAAAAAATATAGATCCTTCATTTCTTTGTAAGTGGGCAAACTTGCAAAATATGCAGAGGATCAAATAATTATTTTCCCCACTTTATGTGGCAGCAAAGGGAGACCTTTTGCTGCCACACATACAGTATCTCACAAAAGTGAGTACACTCTCATATATTTTTTTACTCTATCTTTTCATGTGACAACACTGAAGAAATTACACTTTGCTACAATGTAAAGTGAGTGTACAGCTTGTATACCAGTATAATTTTGATGTCCCCTCAAAATTACTCAACACACAGCCATTCAGGTCCAAACCGCTGGCAACAAAAGTGAGTACACCCCTAAATGAAAATGTCCAAATTGGGCCCAAAGTGTCAATATTGTGTGTGTTTGCGTGACCACCATTATTTTTCTGCACTGCCTTAATTCCATCTTGAGCATGGAGATCACCAGAGCTTCATAGGTTGGCACTGGAGTCCTCTTCCCCCTCCTCCATGATAACATCACAGAGCTTGTGCATGTTGGAGACCCTGCGCTCTTCCACCCTCCTGTTTTGAGGACGCCCCACAGATGCTCAATAGTGTTTAGGTCTGGAGGCGTGGTTGTCTTGGAGGTGTGTTTGGGGTCATGTTGGAATGCAGCCCAGTCTCTGAAGAGAGGGGATCATGCTTTGCTTCAGTATGTCACAGTACATGTCGGCATTCATGGTTCCCCCAATGAACTGTAGCTCCCCAGTGCTGGCAGCACTCCTGCAGCCCCAGACCATGACACTCCCACCACCATGCTTGACTAGGCAAGACACACTTGTCTTTGTGCTCCTCACCTGGTTTGCGCCACACATGCTTGACACTATCTGAACCAAATGAGTTTTATCTTGGTCTCGTCAGACTACAGGACATGGTTCCAGTAATCCATGTCCTTAGTCTGCTTGTCTTCAGTAAACGGTTTGCGGGCTTTCTTGTGCATCATCTTTAGAAGTGGCTTCTTTCTGGGACGACAGCCATGCCGACCAATTTGATGCAGTGTGCGGCATGGTCTCAGCACTGACAGGCAGCACTCATATGTCTATTTCCCAAAGACAACCTCTGGATATGACGCTGAGCACGTGCACTTAAAGTCTTTGGTCGACTAAGGTGAGGCCTGTTCTGAGTGGAACCTGTCCTGTTGAACCGCTGTATGGTCTTGGCCACCGTGCTGCAGCTTAGTTTGAGTCTTGCCAATCTTCTTATAGCCTAGGCCATCTTTAAAGTGGAAGTAAACCCTCCTATCATTTTCAGCCAAGGAAGCAGCCATCTTGGCCTCTGTTTGATTTTCAACTGCCATGTTGCTGCACATGTGATCAGTTATGACACCAGCCATTGGATGGTGTAACAGTTTGGTTGAGAGCACATCCAATGTGACAGTTGGCATGCCGGGAATGTAACTGTTTTTCGAAACTATTAAATCGTTGGGTTTACTTCCGCTTTAAGTAGAGCAACAATTCTTTTTTTCAGATCCTTAGAGAGTTCTTTGCAACGAGGTGCCATGTTGAACTTCCAGTGACCACTATGAGAGAGTGAGAGCCATAACACCAAATTTAACACACCTGAGACCTTGTAACACTAACGAGTCACATGACACCAGGGAGGAAAAATGACAAAATGGGCCCAATTTGGAAATTTTCACTTAGGGGTGTACTGATTTTGTTGCCAGCGCTGTAGACAATAATGGCTGTGTTGAATTATTTTGAGGGGACATCAAATACACACTTATATAAGCTGTATACTCACTACTTTACATTGTAGCAAAGTGTAATTACTTCAGTGTTGTTGCATGAAAAGATATAATAAAAATATTTACAAAAATGTGAGGGGTGTACTCACTTGGAGATACTGTATGTGTATGTCCAGCATATGTTTTACGCAATTAATTGCTTCATCAACTGCTCCCAGTCATACAATGAAGATCAGGAGCCAGTAGCATGGGCACATGATCACTGACAGCCAGTCCCTATGAAACCATATTTCCGACACTTGGCAGACATTTTTAATCATCTAAAAGAAAGATCAAACGGTGATAGCTGCACTCGCCTATATACCCACACACATATAGTTAAATAAAAATACAAATATTTTACGATATCAAGATGAAAGTTCTAGTGCATCAAAAATGAATCCATCAAATAATGGCAGATACAGTGCTTAGATAAATATGCTTAACATCATCATCATGTGCAAATAAGCTAATTTATAAGCATCCCAAAAAAGTCCATAAAAAAAAAGTGCACGATGCAAAACAGTCCATCATTAAATATATGTTGCCCAAATCCAGTAGTCCTATGTGAGTATACACCACTCCACACTCAGGTGCTCACCACACTCACAAGCTGCTTACCAACAGATAAGGCCTCCAAGATCGAGGTCTGGCTGCACTTTCATGGGAGAAATCCCCACTGGGATGGATGGCACAATCCATGACTGAGTAGTCCTCAGATGAAGCTCACTCAAGAAGAGATAAAGGCAAAGAAGCAACTCATAGGAGTTGATTTACTAAAGGCAAATCCACTCTGCACAACAAGTGCACTTGGACGTGCAGTCGTTGTAAATCTGAGGGGAAGCTCTGAAATTGGGGGAAGCTCTGCTGATTTTATCATCCAATTATGTAAAAGCAATAATGCTGTTTATTTTCCTTGCATGTCCCCCTTGGATCTAGAGCGACTGCACTTCCAAGTGCTCTTGCAGTGCACTTGAAGTGCAAAGTGGATTTGCCTTTTAGTAAATAAACCCCACAGTGTAGTAGTATAAAATTCCACCATTTATTAAAATGAAAAACTACTCGCATAAGGCAAATAAATACAGTCAAATAAGGCAAATAAACACAGTCCAGAGTTGCCCAAAAACAAGCAAGGGTAGGATGACATCCCACCCATATGATCCCTTACCTTAAGGCCCCTTTCACACTGGGGCGTTTTTCATGTGGTTTAGCGCTAATATTAGCGCTATTATACCGCATGAAAAATTTGTGCCTGTAGCCTTCAATGTGAAAGCCCGAAGGCTTTCACACTGAAGCGGTGCGCTAGCAGGACTGCTCCAAAAGTCCTGCTAGCCGCTTCTTTACAGCGGTAAAGGAGCGGTGTGTTCACCACTCCTTTACCGCGGCTGCCCATTGAAATCAATGGGACACCGCGGCAATACCGCCCGCAAACCGCGGCAATAGCCGCGGTTTGCGGGCGGTATTAACCCTTTTTCGGCCGCTAGCGGGGGTTAAATTCACCCCCCCTAGCGGCCGCATACCGCGGTAAGAACGACGGTATAGCAGCGCTGAAAATCGCGCTGCTATACCGCCACCGCACCTGCCCGCCCTAGTGTGAAAGGGGCCTAATAGTATTTAAATCTGGGATAAGCCCCGTCTAGAGAGACTTTTATCCTAGAGATGGAAAGAGAGGGAAGAAAAAAGAGTAAAAGGTAGGAAAAGGAGCCTAGGCAGAAGACCCTGCCTTAGGTTCTGAAGAGATAAAAAAAAAAAAAAAAAGGCAGAAAGTATAGAGAGAAAAAGAGGGGGAGGAGAAAACCCAGATACGATCTCTAAATTGTCATTGCCCAGGGGTAAGGCCCAGGAGGGGCACCTGAGAGAGGGGGAAAAAAAAGCCAAAAAACTGAATTTACAAATCTATATATAAGCGGAGGTCCAACCTAAAAAACAGAATTGCCTGTTGCTAGGCAGTCTTCCTAATCTGCCACTTCCTATACCGCGGAGCTCCTCATTTTCTTCCTCCCTCGCGTTGTTTTCTGTGAAATGTAGCCCGCTGTCTTCTGGGAACTGTGTGTCCCAGAAGACAGCCGGCCATTCACAAAGCGCTGCGCAACTGGCGCATGTACAGTAGGAAACTGTTTCCCTTGGTTAGGATGGTGGCGCCGGTACCCGATCCGATGGACGGGTCGGCCTCGGAGGGCCGACATCGCGGGCTCCCTGGACAGGTAAGTGTCCTTATTAAAAGTCAGCAGCTACAGTGTTTGTAGCTGCTGACTTTAAAAAAAAAAAAAAAAAAATTGCGGCTGGAACACAGCTTTAACATATTTATCCCTAGGATCCCATATTTTCCGCAAGCGAGTCAGTGAGCCTATTTGCCAGGTGTTCATTAAGCATTATCCAGGAAACGTTGCATCTAAACAAAGCAATGTGAACTGAAGGGTGCTTCCAGGATCGAGCGATAACAAGTTTGGCAGCCAAAAGCATGAAGTGAATCAACCTTTTGTGTAGCATGGGAACCATCTGTAACCTTTTCATTGAGGAGGGCTTTGTGAGGTAGTTGCGGAACTGGTGTTTCAGTGACCTTCCTTATCAAAGACCCTGTTCCAAATGCCCCTAATCTTAGGGCATTCCCACCATACGTGGGTCATGGAACCCAGGGATTGACAGTCCTGGAAACATAATGGTGAGGAAGTCGGGAATAGCCTTGCAATGCGAGCTGGAACCATATACCATCTTGTGAGGACTTTAACACTCGCCTCCACCAAGGAAACATTCATTATCCTTAAAGGCCGAGTGAAAGGATGACTGCCAATGGTCCAGCTCTCTCTGAGGCTAGTACTGAGTCCCATGCCTGCATGTAAGGAAATTTCACATTAGAGTCAAGTAGGAGATGATGGATAATAAAAATCCCTCCTCTCTGTCCAGTAGCCTGTGCACACCAGCTTTCATAAGTAGTCCCTTTAGGGTCCGGACGTACCCATGGGCCTAATGATCGGCGAAAGTGTGAAATCTGAAGAAATCAAAAGGTTTTAGAAGCTGGCATCTTCAGCCATTATGTACAATGTATTAACGTGAAAGGGCCTTGGGGGGGGGGGGGGCGAACAATGCCAAAGAGACACTTTTTGAGCCACCAGCGGAAGGCTTGGGGGTCCCAACCCGGGGGAAAAGCTGTGTTGTTAAAAAGAGGGCTAGTGGAGGGAAGGGCGAAACTAAATTGGTGAATATGTCAAACTTTATCCCACACAGCCAGGGGGTTAGAGAGCGTAGGGTCTAGAATAGGAGGTCTATCTCTACCAGGTTGCCATTTAACGTAATGTATCTAAATTCTGTTAGTCACTGAAACAGTTAGTCACTGTTCTCTCCATAGCCAAGGCCCCTTTCGTCTTGTGAGCAAAGAGTACTTGTTTAGAAATTCTATGACACTTGCCATGCCACACGAAACAAATACATTTAAATTGGAATCTACCCAGATCAGATTTCGCTAGCGCTATCAGTAAAGAGCAAGAATAGTACAATATTCGAGGCAGAAGTGTCATCTTTACAGAATACATTTTGCCTAACCAGGACAGACCATGCGCCATCCACCCATATTGTACAACTTGAATGCTTGGGTCAGATCGCATCGCCAAAGTCTCTATGACTATAGCAAAGATAAGGGGCAAAGGTGGGCCCATCTGTCACGTTCCACGAAAGATAGATTGGATCCGAATAGAAGCCCTGTAGACCAGGGATCCTCCAGCTGTTGTGGAACTAAATTTCCAATGAGGCATTGCAACGCTGACAGTTAGTTAGTTACTCCCAGCGGCATGATGGGTCTTGTAGTTCTGCAACAGCTGAAGGGCGTCAGGTTGCCTACCCCTGCTGTAGACAGATCTTTGCTGTCAGGGATGAATACAAGGATTGCAGAATCCCAAGGAAATGCCCACCAAAGCCCCAAGCTTTTAAAAATTCAAACATCTATGACCAAGAAACCAAATCCAATGCTTTTTGGAGATCGATGGAGAGTAATGTGCCCTTCCTATGCGAGACCCCTGACCACCCTGAGTTTAATAATGAGATGACATTTACTGCTTGCCGGATCTGATCCGGACCCAGTCTACCGGGGTTGAACCCCACCTGGTCATTATGAACATACCCATTGATGAAGGAGGCTAGTCTGTTCGCTAAGATTTTAGTTAGGAGCTTCAGATCATTATTGATCAGGGGTCTTGGCCTATAGTTTTCAACTCCCCTTAGGTTTTTACATGACTTTGGTATTACTGAGACATATGCTGAATTTAAGTCCTCATTTAAGGGGTGCCCTGTTTAGAGGGAGTTAGAAAAAAAATAACTTTCTAGGTGAGGAGCCAAAGAGGGCACAAATGTCCTATAATACTTTATCTGAGAATCCATTGGGTCCTGGTGCTTAGGATGGATTGGATTGTTTTAATTGCACCTAAAATTTTCCATATCACGATCGGTGCATCTATCACTTCTCTGTGACCCGCTGTTAATTTGAGGAGGGTAACTGAGTGAAAGAGCGAAGGATCTCTGGGTCTGTGGGCGTTGAACCCTGATAAAGATTATTGTAACATTTTTGGAATTCTGGCAACACTTTAAGCGAGTCCTGAGGATAGATACCATTGGATCATCTAATTTGGGGGGGGGGGTGTCGCTTGTCGATATTTAGGAGTATGCTTAGATGCTAGCATGGTGCCCACGCTATCTCACTGAGCATAGAACTTTGCTGCTGACCGCCACAGGGCCTTCTCCGCGCATTGTAAGCAACATGTTCACGGACAATCTAGTGGAGTTTATACGTGCCAATAAGTCATTGCTCAGTCGTCGCATGTTCCTTACTCATGTGAGTAGTTTTTTTTTATTTTAATGGTGGAATTTTGTACTACTACACTATGAGTTCCTCCTTTGCCTTTATCTCTTCTTGAGCTTCATCTGTGGATTACTCCTGGTTATTTCAAATACTACATTCTGGAGTCCTGGATTGTGCCATTCATCCATCCCAGTGGGGATTTCTCCCATGAAAGTGCAGCCAGATCTCCATCTTTGAGGTCTTCCCTGTTGGTAAGCAGCTTGCGAGTAGGGTGAGCACCTGGGTGTGGAGTGGTATATATTCTCACAGGATTACTGGATTTGAGTGACAAATACATTTAATGATGGACTGTCTGTCTGCACTGAGTATTCATTGATGGTCCGTTTTGCACTGTGCACTTTCCCTAATTTGATATATTTTTGATGAGAAGGTGATGGCCTCAGTGTTTCTGTACTGACGTTGAGAGCAATAGGACAAGTCCACATACAGCTGAATTCCAGGTATAATTTATTTTTATTTTTTGGTGGAGAGGAAGGGCAATGATGTCACAACCTGCACCTCATCCAATTGGCGAACGCGTTGTATTCATTGAGAAAAATACAAGGTGTTCTCTAAATGGCACCCATTCCAAGCAGATGGCCCCTTGTGGTTACCATGCAACTGGACATAGAATCTGGAAGACAGCAATCACTTTTAGTAGTGGTGGGATCATCCAGGTATGGAATATGCTTACATACAATGTAATAATATCCATACCTGGAATTAATCTTTAACTGACGCTTTTCCCAGCTGCACAACAATTTCTTTCTTGGCGTCCTATAGCAGTGGTCCTCAACCCTGTCCTCAGGGCCCACTAACAGGCCAGGTTTGCAAGATGACTGAAATGCATAACAGGTGATATCATTTGCTGCTCGGTGATTGCCGTATTCTAGTCTGTATCTCCGCAAGGTAATACATAAAATCTGGCCTGTTCGTGGGCCCTGAGGACAGGGTTGATGACCACTGTCCTATAGGAGCAAAATTAAAGAGTATATGCAGCTGGGATGAGCAGCAGATAAGTTAACCTGTTTTTTCCTGCATGAGCAAAGCACCGTTTGCTTTAAAGTGTTACTAAACCCAGGACCCTGCATTCACTATATCTGGTCTCCCACAGGTCACAGAACATGGAAATGCAATGATTGTAGTAAATATAAACTGCTAAATACCTTTTTCATCAGCAGTTAGAGAAGACTTGTGACTTCTATCAGTGTCCAGCAGAGCACTGGTTAAAGCTTGTAAGAGTTTTCATTCTCCTCTGACTGTCCTATGAGGCTGCAGGACCCCTGACTTTCTGTCTGGACAGTGCTGATTGGCCCTGTGCTGATCACATGCACCCTCTTTAAAGCGGAGTTCCACTGAAAAAAATTCAGTCAGCAGCTAGAAATACTGCAGCTGTTGACTTTTAATATATGGACACTTGCCTGTCCTGGGCGCCCGTGATGTCGGCACCCTAAGCCGATCTGTCCCTCGGGTGGAGGCACGGCCATCTTCGATAAGGGAATCGGGAAGTCACTTCCTCGTTCCCTACTGCGCATGCGCGAGTCGCGCTGCACGATCCTACTGGTCCCTGTTGTCTTCTGGGACCTGTGTGTCTCCCAAAAGACAGCGGGGGAGGATGGAGGAGGCGCCGGACGCGGCGTGCCCAGAGGTGGGAGCAAATGCCTGGATTACACAGGTATCTGCTCCCTCCTCCCCCCTGAAAGGTGCCAAATGTGACACCGGAGGGGGGAGAATCTGAAAAGCGGAAGTTCCATTTTTGGGTGGAACTCCGCTTTTAAGGGAAAAAAAAAACGCTCTAGCAATACACACCAAATTAAGCATGTGCAGCTTGTTTCCAATGCTCTGTTCTGTCAGGAGATGGATTGGGAACTGTGGAGGAAGGAGAGGATCAGAAAAGACAAGATCAAACAGTCTTTTTACACACTGCGCAGGATTAACCCCTTGGATTCCACAGTGAGTATAACAAGTACGCTTTACTGCAGACTGATTTTACTGTTTCCATTTAGCCCGTTGGGTTGAATGGGAAAATAAATTAATAGGGTTGTAGGGATGATATCAAGGAAGTGTCTTTCATGCAGCCTTCTCACTGTATCAGAATGAAGGTGTTCAGGTACAGGGCCTTTCTGATGGTTAAAGTGGATGTAAACCGGATTCATGAAATTTGAGCTGGGCACATATATCTGCAGTGTTTTGTTATCTCTCTTCAATGAGCTAAGTCCCATAGCTCTCTCCTGAACTGTTCTTCTGTTATCAGCCTGATAACTCCTCACAAATTCTCGGACACTTTAGACAAAAGCAGCCTGAATTTTCAGTCAGTAGGTTTCTAAAATAGATTAGCAGGGAGCAGGTCCTATTACAAAACACCTCTGAGGGTCTCTGCCTATGAGCAGAGGGGGTGTGTGCCTTTCCTCCAATCAGCAATGTTAGCTATCTTGGCTGGATGCCCAGACATCACACTCTGTGTTAACCAGGAAGAGAAAATCTCCAAACAGGATCTCCACTTTCTAAACAGTATATAAATGTGAAGACAGCAGATATAAATGTAAAACCTATGTAGGGAGATTTGGTTCATCCCTGTGTATCATCTGAGGCTGTTCACTTCACTGGGTATATGGAGGGTTTACATCCACTTTAAGGGATGTTACAATCTCCTCTTGATGGCGTAAGAAGGTGACGGGTCTTTCTGTGGACTTGTCATAAATAATGTGGAGGTTTTACAGGGCCAAGTGGAGAAGGTGTATATATAAAAAAGAAAACATTTTTTTTTTTTTGTACCAATGGATTAATATTCTGGTGACTAAGTAGGGCTGTAACATTTGGTCATTCTAATCCACACCCTCCATGAACTCCATTGTAGTAGTGTATACAATCAGGTTTTTGGACAGGGCCGTGCCTTCCTTGGATTTCCACTGAGGTGTCATCGTAGATAAAGGAAAGGACACACACATCTCGTTCATCCATCCATTTATGGGCCAAAATCTCTTTGTTCCACAAATTGGCTGACTCCCCTCTTTTAAACATTGCGGCAATCAATCTTTGTGGAAAGCAATTGTGGTTTGGCCAGACTGTACCACAGGCTAAAGCTTTTTTGGAGGTAAAGGTGTCTGAAAAGGTTGTTTACAGAGAGGTGGTTACCCCTTTTTGGAATAGTGGCAATACAAGGTCATACACAATATTTCCACTGTTCCCCATATAGGTTGGTCATTCTGGGGGCTAAAGCTGGTAATCCTTTCCTTCATAAACTCTGAAGTTATACGTGTACCGGGTACCCTGTGGCCCTCTCACAAAGTTTGTATAACTATACCCCATATGTGACCAGTTTACTTGGGATGTATTGTTTGATGCCCAGCCCAGGTAAAATGGTTGAGGGACTCGTCAACACAGACTTGTTTGTCAAGGCTGTATATTTAACCACTTAAGCCCCGGACCATTTGGTAGCTAAAGGACCAGAGGTGAATTCAGAATTTTGCACTGCGCTGCTTTAACTGTAAATTGTGCGGACATGCAATGTTGTACCCAAACGAAATTTGCGTCCTTTTCTTCCCACAAATAGAGCTTTCTTGTAATGGTATTTGATTGCCTCTGCGATTTTAATTTTTTGCGATATAAACAGAAAAAGACCGAAAATTTTGAAAAAAAATGATATTTTCTACTTTTTGTTATAAGAAAAATCGAATAAATTCAATTTTAGTCATACATTTAGGCCAAAATGTATTCAGCCACATGTCTTTAGTAAAAAAAATGTCAATAAGCGTATATTTATTGGTTTGCGCAAAAGTTATAGCGTTTACAAACTAGGGTACATTTTCTGGAATTTACACAGCTTTAAATTTATGACTGCCTATCTCATTTCTTGAGGTGCTAAAATGGCAGGGCAGTACAAAACCCCCCCAAATGACCCCTTTTTAGAAAGTAGACACCCCAAGGAAATTGCTGAGAGGCCTGTTGAGCCCATTGAATATTTATTTTTATTTTTTTGTCCCAAGTGATTGAATAATGACAAAAAAAAAAAAAATTACAAAAAGTTGTCACTAAATGATATATTGCTCACACATGCCATGGTTATATGTGGAATTGCACCCCAAAATACATTTTGCTGCTTCTCCTGAGTACGGGGATACCACATGTGTGGGACTTTTTAGGAGCCTAGCCGAGTACGGGACCCCGGAATCCAAGCACCGCCTTCAGGATTTCTAGGCACAAATTTTTGATTTCACTCCTCACTACCTATCACAGTTTCGAAGGCCATAAAATGCCAAAATAGCACAAAACCCCCCCCCCAAATGACCCCATTTTGGAAAGTAGACACCCCAAGCTGTTTGCTGAGAGGCATGGTGAGTATTTTACAGCTCTCATTTGTTTTTGAAAATGAAGAAAATAAAATAAAATTATTTATTTTATTTATTTATTTTCAATTTTCAAAACTGTGTGACAAAAAGCGAGATCTGCAAAATACTCACAATACCTCTCAGCAAATAGCTTGGGGTGTCTACTTTCCAAAATGGGGTCATTTGGGGGGGGGTTTTGTGCCATCTGGGCATTCCATGGCCTCCGAAACTGTGATAGGCAGTGAGAAGTGAAATCAAAAATTGACACCCTTAGAAAGCCTGAAGGCGGTGCTTGGTTTTTGGGGTCCCGTACGCGGCTAGGCTCCCAAAAAGTCTCACACATGTGGTATCCCCGTACTCAGGAGAAGCAACAGAATGTATTTTGGGGTGCAATTCCACATATGCCCATGGCATGTTTGAGCAATATATCATTTAGTGACAACTTTGTGCAAAAAAAAAAAAAAAAAAATTGTCTTTTTTCCGCAACTTGTGTCAACATATAAAATATTCCATGGACTCGACATGCCTCTCAGTATATAGCTTGGGGTGTCTACTTTCCAAAATGGGGTCATTTGGGGGGGTTTTGAACTGTTCTGGCATTTTATACACAACATTAGGAAGCTTACATCCACTCTTCTAACCACTTGAAGACAAAGCCCTTTTTGACACTTTTTGTTTACATGAAAACATATTTTTTTTTGCAAGAAAATTATGTTGAACCCCCAAACATTATATATATTTTTAAAGCAAAGGCCCTACAGAATAAAATGGTGGGTGTTGCATATTTTTTTTTCTACACAGTATTTGCGCAGCGATTTTTCAAACGCATTTTTTGGGGAAAAAATACACTTTTTTTTTAATTTTAACGCACTAAAACACACTATATTGCCCAAATGTTTGATGAAATAAAAAAGATGATCTTAGGCCGAGTACATAGATACCAAACACGACATGCTTTAAAATTTCGCACAAACGCGCATTGGCGACAAACTACATACATTTTTAAAAGCCTTTACAGGTTACCCCGTTAGATTTACAGAGGAGGTCTACTGCTAAAATTACTGACCTTCGCGGTGATACCTCACGTGCATGGTGCAATTGCTGTTTACATATGACGCCAGACCGACGCTTGCGTTCGCCATTGGGCAAGAGCAGGGCAGGACAGGGGTGCTTTTTTATTTTATTTTTAAATTGTTCCTTCCATATTTTTTTTTTGTCATTTTTATTGTTATCTCGGGGAATGTAAATATCCCCTATGATAGCAATAGGTAATGACAGGTACTCTTTTTTGAAAAAAACTGGGGTCTATTGGACCCTAGATCTTTCCTCTGCCCTCAAAGCATCTGACCACACCAAGATCGGTGTGATAAAATGCTTTCCCAATGGCGCTTTTTATATCCGGGGGGGGGGACATTCCCTCCCACTGCTTGTAAAAGCAGTCCAGAGGCTAATTAGCCACTAGGATTGCTTTTACATGAAAGCCGGCCGCTGGCTGAAAAGAATGATACCAAGATGATACCTAAACCCGCAGGCATCAATCTGGTATAACCATTCAAAGTCCAGCAACATACCAGTACGTTGCTGGTCCTTGTTGGACATGTATTGTAATCTTTTTTTTCATGCAGCCTGTTGGCTGAACGAAAAAAAAAGATTGATCGGTGGGTATGCCCACCATTAGAATACCGCCCTTCATCCACCCACTTCTAATGATGGGCATACATGCACCATTTATATATGCCGAAGCATGGGGGCATCTTCCCGCAAAAGTTATGCCGCGTACACATGGTCAGACTTTTCCACGGGCAAGCCTCCGTCGGAATTTCGACCGTATGTACGCGGCATTAGGAGCAAAATCACTCCTCCGCCCCTGCTGCCCCAATGCTTCGGCATATATGCTTTTTTTTTTTTTAACTGTGGTGGTGAAATCACCTCCTACAGCACTGGAGTCGCAGGGATCAGGCCTGTCTCTGCGAACGCTGCAGTTATGTGTGTTGTGTTTTGCAAGTGACAGTGATCGATCGATACTGCACTTGGGTGGCCTGGGCTGGACGGAGGGGCAAAACGCAGGTGCTAGCAGGTATCTGGGCTGATCCCGCTAACACTGCGTTTTTGGGAACCCTAAACTGCTGGGGACGCTAGTATACATCTGATCAGATTAGATATTGATCTGTTCAGATACTATACCACTAAGGGGGGTGTATGCTTAACGCGTGGGTGTTAGCGCTACTGGCACTAACCTGACGCTGCCTGGGGTGTGACGCAGACCCTCTCTGACGCTAAAACCTAATTGATATCACCCGCCGGGCGATCAGGGGGTTAAACCTTTATTGGGTTATATACGGCGGGTGCCCTGACACTATAAAAAGCAAACTAACTAACCAGCGTCACCCGTAACACTTATATGATGATCACTGGTGAAAGGGTTAACTAGGGGCAATTAGGGGGTTAAAACCTTTATTAGGTAATATATAGGGGTACCTGCCGCTATATAAAAACCTGACGGCGAACCTAAAAAAAAATTACTGGCTACCGATCAGCATCACCTACGCTAAGACATCGATCAGAAAAATGATCGCATAGCGACGGCGGTGCTAGGGGGTGAAAGGGTTACCTGGGGGGTGATCAAGGGGGTTAAACCTTTATTAGGTAATATATGGGGGTACCCGACGCTATAAAAACCTGCGGCGAACCTAAAAAAAATTACTGGCTACCGATCAGCATCACCGACGCTAAGACATCGATCAGAAAAATGATCGCTTAGCGACGGCGGTGCTAGGGGGTGAAAGGGTTATCTGGGGGGTGATCAGGGGGTTAAACCTTTATTAGGGGGGGTTAGGGGGCTACACTGGACCTAAAACTAAATGTAGTGACACTTTTACAGTCACAAATGTCACTGATTGCAGTGATCACTAAATAAATGGTCACTTCAATCAGTGACACTGTGACTGGGGGCTGGGGGGTGTCTGGGGGGGCGATTTATGTGCCTATGTGTCCTGGTGTCAGTGTAGTGTTGTGTGCACTAACCTGCATCTTCTCCTGTACGGCGCTCGGTATATGTGAGCGCCGCAGGAGAGATGACATCACTTCCTCCTGCCTGGCAGGCAGGGGAAGCTCTCTCATTCGCCGGGAGCGATCGAGAGGGGGGGGCCGGAATCGAACGGCCGTCCCCTCATGCCGGATCGCTCCCGAAGGTAAAACGACCACCCACTGTAAAGAAGGGGGGTCGGATCGGACCCCCCAACTATACAAAGGCAATCACGTATATGTACGTGATTCTGCCTGTCGGTGCCATTCTGCCGACGTATATTTACAGTGGGCGGTCGTTAAGTGGTTAAGAAAATTTTTGGGTAAAATATTTGATCGGTGACCTAATTTTATAAAGCTTTATTGCATTTGGGGTGATTTCAATGAGGGCACAGTGAATTGTTGTTGAGGTGTAAAAACGGCATAATTTTTTTTTTATAGCAGATCCTGGACATAACGGAGGAATATAGTGGCATGTGGTGTTTTGTGAGTCCCATATACAGTGCCTTGAAAAAGTAACATTTTGTCATGTTACAACCAAAAAAGTAAATGTTGTTTTTTATGGGATTTTATGCGATAGACCAACAAAAAGTGGCACATAATTTGAAAGTGAAAGGAAAACGATAAATGGTTTTCAATTTTTTTTTTTTTTACAAATACATATCTGAAAAGTGTGGCGTGCATTTGTATTCAGCCCCCCTGAGTCAATACTTTGTAGAACCACCTTTCACTGCAATTTTAGCTGCAAGTCTTTTTGGGGATGTCTCTACCAGCTTTACACATCTAGAGTGACATTTTTGCTCATTGTTTGCAAATAGCTCAAGCTCTGTCAGATTGGATGGAAAACGTCTGTGAACAACAATTTTTAAGTCTTGCCACAGATTATTAATTGGATTTAGGTCTGGACTTTGGCTGGGCCATTCTAAAGCCCCATACGCACTATTATATTATATGGTTTAGGTAAATCGGAAGACAAAAATCTAAGGTCAAACCTTAAGCCCAGGTTCACACTGGTCTGCGGGAATGAAGCCATGTGAGTTCAGCTGAACTCGCACAATTTCACTCCCGCTTGTCAGTCCTGATTTCGGACACGATTTCAGAGACACCTGTGCAGGTTTCTGCACTGATGTCAATGTAAATCATGGCCCGAAATCGCAAAAAGTAGTACAGAAACTACTTTTTGAAATCGGTGCAGCGCCGCAGATGCAGCATTGCACCGACTGGGACAGTGCAAATGCCGCTGATTTGACATGTCAAATTGCACCAGTGTGAACCAGGGCTAAAAGTTTTAGTTTGTATGCAATCAGGCTGGCCCTTGCACTACATGGTTTTGGTAAATCTGAAGACAAAAATCTGCAGAAAATCTAATAGTGTGTATGGGTTCTGGAACATGAATATGCTTTGATCTAAACCATTCCATTGTAGCTCTGGCTGTATGTTTAGGGTCGTTGTCCTACTGGAAGGTAAACCTCCGCCCCAGGCTCAAGTATTTTGCAGACTCTAAAGCCTTGTACACTGTCAGATTACTGGACGAATTTTCGTCAGTTTTTCTTGGATGCTAGTCTCGAATCAAAAGTGAAGAGGGTACTCGCCATCAGAAAATTTTCTGACAACAGAATTCTACGTCAGAAGTGACGCAATGTGTTTGAATTGTTTTGTATGTTTTTCTTTCATTTCTGAGCATGGCTAGTCTTGGTCTTCAGATTTATTTTTTGGCAGAAAATCGGACGTTGTGGTCACTTTAAACAAAATTTTTGAGCCTGCACAGTTTTTGTCTAAAAATTCATAATCGGCTGTCAAAAGCAGCATACCAACGATCAGAAAATCGGCAGATTGTTCATCTGATGAAATTTAACTTCAGATTTTCTGACCGTGTGTATGGGCCTCAACTGTTTTTTTCTTTTAAGATTGCCCTGTATTTGGCTCCATCCATCTTCCCATCAACTCTAACCAGCTGAAGAAAAGCATCGCCACGTGATGATGCTGTCACCACCATGTTTCACGGTGGAGATGGTGTGTTCAGGGTGATGTGCAGTAGATCTGCACGATTAATCGTTAAATTGTGATCTCGATTTAACACCCCTCATGTTCTCTATGCAGAATTTCTTAATTTCATTCATGTAACAAGTGTAGAAAGTTCTCTGCTCACTCAGTTGTCAAAAGGAAAAAAACGGGCAGTCTGCCAAGTTTTTCTACAACATTGTTCGATCTGGTAGAGAACTATAAGGCTCCATGCACACTGGAGCTCATAAACTGCAGTTTATTGGCGTTTGGGCGTTTTTTTTAAAAGCCCATAAACTGCACTCTGTTAGCATATGTGTCCATGCACACATGGACGTTTTTTAGCGTTAATGAGCAGTGGAGTTTATGGGCTTTTTTCTGAACGCAAGAAATTCGCGTTCAAAGTGCCGTTTTTCGGCGGGAAAAAACGCCAAAAAAAGCTAAACGCGCATAAACGGCCGCTAATTGGCGTTGGGCTTTTCTCTGGCTCAATTCAAAATCAATGGTTCCCTATGGTAGCCCATTGATTTTAATAGAAGTCACACCGCAAGTTGAATCATCATGATCCGACTTGCGGTGCGACTTGCGTGCTGAGGATGAAGGGGAACCCCGCCAAAAAATGAAAAAAAACATTGGGCGTGAGGTTCCCCCTCGGACGATAGCAGGCCCTTTGGTCTGGTATGGATTTTAAGGGGAACCCCCTACGCCGAAAAAACTGCGTGGGGGTCCCCCCAAAATCCATACCAGACCCTTATCCAAGCACGCAGCCTCTTCCCGACAACCCTGGCCGTTGGTTGTCGGGGTCTGCGGGCGGGGGGGCTTATCGGAATCCGGGAGCCCCCTTTTAATAAGGGGGCCCCCAGATCCTGGTCCCCCACCCTATGTGAATGAGTATGGGGTACATCGTACCCCTACCCATTTACCTGGAGGAAAAGTGTCAATAAAAAAAATACACACTAGACAGGTTTTTAAAGTAATTTATTAGGCAGCTTCGGGGGTCTTCTTCTGACTCTCCGGCCTCTTTTCCCCTCTCTCCGGTGCCTTCTCCGTGCTGTCTGGTTCTCCTCCCGCTCTCCGATGCTTTCTGCCGGGCACCTCCGCTATCTTCTGCCAGCTCTTTTGCTAGTGGTGGCCCGGTCTTCTTCATCGTCTTCTTCCCTCTTCTGTTCTTGAGATGTTGACACGACGATCTCTCCCGCTGTAATGCCGTGTGCGTAGTGCGCAATGGTTTATATAGGCATGGGGCGTGGTTACCGGGAGATGTCACCCAGTGACCCCACCCCCTTATGACATCAAAGTCCCAGCATGCCCCGGGACAGTGACGTCATATGGGTGCGGGGTCACCGGGTGACATCACCCGGTGACCACGCCCCATTCCTATATAAGTTGTTGCGCACACGACATTACAGCGGGAGAGAGCATCGTGTCAACATCAGAAGAGAAGATGGAAGAAGACCGGGCCACCACTAGCAGAAGATAGTGGAGGAGCCCGGCAGAAAGCATCGGAGAGTGGGAGGAGAACCGGACAGAGCGGAGAAGGCACCGGAGAGCGGAAGAAGAGGCCAGAGAGTCAGAAGAAGACCCCCGGAGCTGCCTAATAAATTACTTTAAAAACCTGTCTAGTGTGTTTGTTTTGTTTTTCTTTGACACGTTTCCTCCAGGTGAATGGGTAGGGGTACGATGTACCCCATACTCATTCACATAGGGTGGGGGGCCGGGATCTAAGGGCCCCCTTATTAAAGGGGCTCCCGGATTCCGATAAGCCCCCCGCCCACAGACCCCGACAACCAATGGCCAGGGTTGTCGAGAAGAGGCCCTTGTCCTCATCAACATGGGGACAAGGTGCTTTGGGGTGGGGGGGCGCAGGGCCCCCCTGCCCCCAAAGCACCTACCCCCCCATGTTGAGGGCATGCGGCCTGTACGGTTTAGGAAAGGGGGGGGAGCTCGCTCGTCCCCACCCCCTTTCCTGACTGACCAGGCTGCTTGCTCGGATAAGGGTCTGGTATGGATTTTGGGGGGACCCACATGCTTTTTTTTTCGGCGTAGGGGGTTCTCCTTAAAATCCATACCAGACCGCCAAATTTTTTTGCATTTTTTTTGGCGGAGTTCCCCTTCATCCTCAGCACGCAAGTCAGATCATGATGATCCGACTTGCTGTGCGACTTCTATTCAAATCAATGGGCTCCCATAGGGAACCATTGATTTTTGAATAGAGCCAGAGAAACGCGGCTGAAAGCTAGCGCCGCTAAACATGCATGACGGCAATGAAAAACGCGGATAAAATCTCGTTTTTTAAAGCAGCGTTTTCTGCCAGCAATCCGGTGTTCAAAACGTCCGTTTTTGAACTCCAGTGTTCACGGAGCCTAAACATTGTAACTTTTCCTTCTTAGTTTAAAGGAATTAACTTTGGTCTGAGATGAGGGAAGTTTAATCACTTAAAGTCTAAACCTTTTTTCTGACACTTGTTTCTTACAAAGTTTAAAATCATAATTTTTTTTTTTTTTTTTTTTGCTAGAAAATTATTTGGAACCCCCAAACATTATATATTTTTAGCAGAGACCCTAGAGAATAAAATGGTTGTTGCAATATTTTATGTCACACAGTATTTGCACAGCGGTCTTTCTAACATAATTTTTGGGGAAAAAAATACACTTCAATAAATAAAAAAAGACGTAAAGTTAGCCTGATATTATTTTTTATTTTTATTTTTTTATGTGAAAGATGTTACGCCACGAAAATCATGAGAGAATCTTTATTCTAAGCAAAACAACTGTGATTCTCATTTTAGCCAGAATCGTGCAGCTCTAATGTGCAGTTAGTTTTCCACCGCACATAGCGTTTTGCTTTTAGGCCAAAAAGTTCAATTTTGGTCTCATCTGACCAGAGCACCTCCTTCCACCTTTTGCTGTGTCCCCCACATGGCTTCTTGCAAACTGGACTTCTTATGGCTTTCTTTCAACAATGGCTTTCTTCTTGCCACTCCTCCATAAAGGCCAGATGTGTGGAGTGCACGACTAATCATTGTCCTGTGGACAGATTCTCCCACCTGAGCTGTGGATATCTGCAGCTCCTCCAGAGTTACCATGGGCCTCTTGGCTGCTTCTCTGATTAATGATCTCCTTGCCCGGCCTGCCAGTTTAGGTGGATGGCCATGTCTTGGTAGGTTTACAGTTGTGCCATACTCTTTCCATTTTCGGATGATGGATTGAACAGTGCTCTGTGAAATGTTCAAAGCTTGGGATATATTTTTTTAGAACCTGATTAAACTTCTCCACAACTTTTATCCCTGACCTGTCTGGTGTGTTCCTTGGCCTTCAGGATGCTGTTTGTTCACTAAGGTTCTCTAACAAACCTCTGAGGGATTCACAGAACAGCTGTATTTATACTGAGATTAAGTTACACACAGGTGAACTCTATTTACTAGTTAGGTGACTTCTGAAGGCAATTGGTTCCACTAGATTTTAGTTGGGGGTATCGAAGTAAAGGGGGCTGAATACAAATGCACGCCGCACTTTTCAGATTTTTTTTTATTTTATTTTTTTTATTTATAATTTTCCTTCCACTTCACAATTATGTGCCACTTTGTGTTGGTCTATCACATAAAATCCCATAAAAAAACATTTAAGTTTTTTTGGTTATAACATGACAAAATATGGAAAATTTCAACCAAGCTACCCTGAAAATCAAAACCCAAATCTTCATATTTGTACAAGTGGTTCACCTTCCTCCTGGGATCACTCCTTCAATACAACCATTGCAAGGAGTAATCTCGAGGCTGACTACATACTACAAACATTCAGGAAACACTGGAAACTGATAGTGAAGATAAACAATATATGAGGCAATTTAGGAAAGACTACAATGTGAGGAGTGCAATAGATAATATCAGAGTAGCCTGGGATAGAAGGGCTTCAAAGTGCATGAATGGAATGTGGAAAAGCTGTGGCCACAAGTAAAAAGAATCAGTGAAGCAAAGCTGGAGGGCGATTTTGAGGAATCGCTGCATTCTCATGGCTGGAGTCCAAACAATGATGAGCAATTAGCAGAGAAAAGGCATCCCAAGTGATTCTTACAGCTTCTTTTTCAGAAGAGTAAATGCACATAATCAAGACCGTTTTTAATACAGACTTCCTTAGAATCATCATTACACAAATGAACAACTGGCTTCTAAAGTGAGGGAAAAAAGTATTTGAGCCCCTGCTGATTTTGTACGTTTGCCCACTGACAAAAAAACGATCAGTCTATAATTTTAACGGTAAGTTTATTTTAACAGTGAGAGTCAGAATAACAAAAAATATCCAGAAAAGCACATTTCAGGAAAGTTATAAATACGGTATATTTGCATTTTAACCACCTCCCTACTGGGCACGAAAACCCCCTCCCTGCCCAAGCCATTTTTCAGCTTTCAGCGCTGTCACACTTTGAATGACAATTGCGCGGTCGTGCGACGTGGCTCCCAAACAAAATTTGTGTCCTTTTTTTCCCACAAATAGAGCTTTCTTTTGGTGGTATTTGATCACCTCTGCGGTTTTTATTTTTTGCGCTATAAACAAAAGAGCGTCCAGTTTGGAAAAAAACACTATTTTTTACTTTTTGCTATAATAAATACCCATTTTTTTTTTTTATTTTTTTTTTAAATAACATTTTCCTCAGTTTAGGCCGATACGTATTCTTCTACATATTTTTGGTAAAAAAAATAAATCGCAATAAGCGCGTATTGATTGGTTTGCGCAAAAGTTATAGCGTGTACAAAATAGGGGATAGATTTATAGCATTTTTATTTTTTTATTAGTAATGGCGGCGATCTGCGATTTTTTTTTTTTTTTTTTTTTTTTATTGTGACTGCGATATTGCGGCGGACACATCGGACACTTTTGACACATTTTTGGGACCATTCACATTTATACAGCGATCCCTGCTATAAAAATGCATTCATTACTGTATAAATGTGATTGGCAGGGAAGGGGTTAACCACTAGGGGGTGGGAAGGGGTTAAATATGTTCCCTCAATGTGTTCTTACTGTGGGGGGAGGGGAGTGACTGGGGGAGGTGACCGATGGTTGTCCCTATGTACAAGGGACACACCATCAGCCTCCTCACCCTCACAGGACGTGGATCTCTGCATTTACACACAGAGACCCACTTTCCTGCTCGTTTCCCAGGCAATCGCGGGTGCCCGGCGGCAATCGCGGCCACCGGGCACGCGCATCGGGGCCTTGTGAACGCGGCGGGTGCGCGCGCCGCTGGCGGCGAGCGCGCGCCTTCTAGCTCGTTTTAAAGGGAGGACGTCATATGACGTCCTCCCAGAACGAGAGTATCCTCCGCCCGCCGTCAATTGACAGTGGGCGGGGGACAAGTGGTTAATGAGTGAAATAAGTATTTCCCCTTCGCAAAACCCTTGTTGGCAATCACAGAGGTCTGACGTTTCTTGTAGTTGGCCATCAGGTTTGCACACATCTCAGGAGGGATTTTATCCCACTCCTCTTTGCAGATCTTCTCTAAGTCATTAGGGTTTCGAGACTGATGTTTGGTAACTTGAACCTTTCGCTCCTTCCACATATTTTCTATGGGATTAAGGTCTGGAGACTGGCTAGGCCACTGCCGGGCCTTAATGTGCTTCTTCTTGAGCCACTCCTTTGTTGCCTTGGCTGTGTGTTTTTGGGTCCTTGTCATGCTGGAATACCCTTCCACGGCCCATTTTCAATGCCCTGGCTGAGGGAAGAAGGTTCTTACCCAAAATTTGATGGTACATGGCCCCGTCCATCGTCCCTTTTTATGCAGTGAAGTTGTCCTGTCCCCTTAGTAGAAAAGCACCCCCAAAGCATAATGTTTCTACCTCCATGTTTGACGGAGGGGGATGGTGTTCTTGGGGGTCATAGGCAGCATTTTTCCTCCTCCAAACACTGCGAGTTGATGCCAAAGCTCTTGCTTTTGGTCTCATCTGACCACAACACTTTCACCCAGTTATCCTTTAAATCCGTGGTCATCAACCCTGTCCTCAGGGCCCACTAACAGGCGGCCAGGTTTTATGTATTACCTTGGGGAGATGCAGACTAGAATACTGCCATCACTGAGCAGCAAATTATATCTCCTGTAATGTATTTCCGTTATCTTGCAAACCTGGCCTGTTAGTGGGTCCTGAGGACAGGGTTGATGGCCACTGCTCTAAATCGTTCAGATGTTTGTTAGGACATGTACAGGCCTGTCTGAAGTTTGCTTTCTTGAGCAGGGGGAACTTGCAGGATTTCAGTCCTTAACGGCGTAGTGTGTTACCAATTGTTTTCTTGGTGACTATGAACCCAGGCAGCTGCCTTAATATCATTGATAAGATTCTACTGTGTAGTTCTGGGCTGATTTCCTCACCGCTCTCATGATCATTGAAACTGCACAAGGTGAGCTCTTGCATGAAGCCCAAGATCGAGGGATATTGACAGTTATTTTGTGTTTCTTCCATTTGCGACTAATCGCACCAACTGTAGTCACCTTCTCACCAAGCTGCTTGGCGATTGTCTTTTAGCCCATTCCAGCCTTTTGTAGGTCTACAATCGTATCCCTGACATCCTTGGACAGCTCTTTGGTCTTGGCCATGGCGGAGAGATTGGAATCTGATTGCTTCTGTGGACAGGTGTCTTTTTTTTCATTTATTTTTATACAGATAAGCTGAGATTAGGAGCTTTCCCTTTTAAGCCCCAGTTCACACCAGACGCAGTTTCGTGCGCATTTTTTCAGCACTAAAAATGCATGCACAGTGTTTTCCATGTATTCCAATGGCTCTTGTTGGCACCATGCAGTCAGTTTCCGGTGCAGAAACTGATTGCATGGTGTGAACTAGAGCCATTGGAATACATGGTAAACACTGTGCATGCATTTTGTGCAGAAAAAAAAGCACACTGAACTGTGTCTGGTGTGAACTGGCCCTTAGAGAGTTCTAATCTCAGCTCGTTACCTGTATAGAAGACACCTGGGAGCCAGAAATCTTGATTGGGGATCAAATACTTATTTCATTCATTAAAATGCAAATCAATTTATAACTTTTCTGAAATGCGTTTTTCTGGATATTTTTGTTCTGTCTCTCACTGTTTAAAAAAAATCTACCATTAAAATTATAGACTGATCATTTCTTTGTCAGTGGGCAAAGGTACAAAATCAGAGGGGGATCAACTACTTTTTTCCCTCACTGTAAATCATTAAAGCTCCATGTTTTTTTAAGCTCCTAAAAGCTGTTAGCTTTTTTTTTCTTTTCTGCTCCTAGAAGCTAAATAGTGTTCTCCTATGTGTTCATTACACTCTACTTTAGGCTATTAGCGTTTTTTTGAGCTTCAGCATTCTAGGAGCAGAAAAAAAATATTGTTTTTGTGGAGTTTCTTGGCACCCTAGTGCTGCCAGGCAGAAGTGCTAACCACTTAGACACTGTAACAAAAAAGATACCGCGCTAATGGTAAAAAGTGATAAGCTGCAACTAGACAATGAGATGCACACCAAACAGAATGTATAACAATTAAAGCTGCGCTCTAAATGTTCCCAACAACAAATTGGACAAAATGACGTGCCAAATTAAACCAGTGCATATATGTGGTAAAGTGGCTAGAACCCAATGAAGTCCAAGGCTAATTGGTCAGCTACCTTGGGCAATAACCACACAGTGACACAATACCATATGTCTTTTAAACAGCATAAATTAATATATATATATATATATATATATATATATATATATATATATATATATATATATATATATATATATATATATATATATATATATATAATCACATTCACTTAATATATATATTATATAAGTAGGAAAAAAACAGTCCGTAGATGATGAGTGGAGTGAGGAAATAACAGTCCCAAATCACCAATAATATTGATTAAAGTGATCCGATATCCACCAAAAATTAGAAAGTGCACCTCCACCGAAAAAATTATGAGTTTACCAGAAGCAAGCTAGAACGGGCCTGCAGCTATAACCCAGCCAGGGTCCTGTGTCCAGGAGATGTCAGCAACGCATCAGATGATCCCGGATAGATGAACCACAGCAAGCCAAGATGTAGGTATTAGCAGATTATGAAAGACTCATACAAATCGGTGGGTTATCTGCCAGAATTGGCTCTGCCTGTCCAAGCCCAGCAACCAGTCAGCATTATGTTATACGTAGCCTCCAAGAACCTTTCCTGACCGCTGTCACATGAAGAGTTATAACATTTCTGGCACCCTGCTAGATGTTTATCGTCCTGCAGGAAATAAACCGACCCTAATTTCCTACAGGAACAAGTATGTTTTGAGGCATGCAAACTTTCTGTCTCTACCCTCTATCTATCGCCTTATTCCTTTTAAAGCTATACTCCAGATGAATATTCTAGTCTATTGTGATGAAATGTGTCGAACGGAGCCTAGCAGTGACGTCATTATGCCCGCTCTAGCAATCGGAGCTGTTTTGCATGTTATCTCTAGCTTTTGGATTGTGAGTACCTTTTCTTTACAACAAAATGTGGGTGTTTTAACTACTACACCAGATATTGTCTAACCTGTCTGAGAAACCTCTTATGGCAGTGAGCAATTGTTGTTATTATGATCATTCTGATACATTCATGTGTTGTTACCCCCCCCCTTTTCCAAATCATCTATTTAAACAGTGAAACGCGTGTATTAGTGGTGAAGCACTGGAGTGGTCACACTGGAGAGAGAGAGAGACACAGCATGTTTATTAATTATTCATTTTTAGTTAAACATTTTTATTTATTTATTTTGGACACTTTTGGTTTGTGTTTTAACACTGACTGGTTTCTATATAATTTATCACTTTGTGGATTGTTTTAACCAATTTCATATTTATTTTGCATTATGCATGGTTGATTTATGATTATGTGATATAGCTTGAAGGGGAGAGCACACAATTTTTTTTTATTTCACAGTCCATTGCTGACTTGCCATGCCTTGTTCTGCACTGTGTCTTTACATGTAGCCATCTTTTTAGAGGTAGAGCTTTGCTCCCTCATGTCGGAGCCTCCAGAAAGAACAATAATGAGCAGCACAGTAGTGACATCACCAGATTACACTCCAAATCACATGAGCTAGGCTGTCAGTAGCAGTGCCTTAGATCTCACACTGCAAATATACAGCTATGAGACTGAAGGGACAGGAGTGCCTAGGCACCCTCGCATACCGGGAAACGCACTGCAATTTTTTAGGAGGAATTGAAGACAAAAGATATATTTCAGGGCACTGCCACAATTAACATTTCTAGATTTTCCTTTATAACATAGTAAATATCACTTTTTGGGTGTTAGTTCCTTTTTTTTAAAGCGGAGTTCTACCCGCGATTTAATTTTTTTTTTTTTTTTTTTTTTTTTTACAAGTCAGCAGCTACTAACACTGTAGCTGCTGACTTTTAATAAGGACACTTACCTGTCCTAGGCGCCTGCGATGATGGGCCCCCGACTGCGATCGCTCGGTCCTGGCGCCTCCATCCTGACTAAGGTAAACAGGCAGTGAAGCCTTACGGCTTCACTGCCCGTTTCCTACTGCGCATGCGCGACTCACACGGCGCTTTGTGAATGGGCGGCTGCCTCCTGGGATACACACAGTTCCCAGAAGGCAGCGCGCCCCATTCACCAGAAGACACCGCAACGGAGGACGAGGAAGAAGACCCACTGCGGTGGATGAAGAGGCATAAGAGCTACTTCCGCATAGCAACTGCCCTTTCTGGTGAGTATAATTTTTTTTTTTTTTTTTTTTAATGATGTTACTTTTTAGGAAAAAAAAAAATCAGGGTGGAAGTCCACTTTAACTGGGTATGAAGAATGTCATAACAGCAAATTGTTTATTTTTATAACAAAGGTGTACTTGTTCTAATGCCCTGTACACACAATCGTTTTTTCCGATGAAAAAAGTCCGATGGACTTTTTTCATCGTAAATTCCGATCGTGTGTGGGCCCCATCTGACTTTTTTCCATCAGTGTAAAAAAAATAGAACATGTTTTAAATTTTTCCGATGGGAAATTCCGATCGTCTGTGTGGAAAAAAGTCGACGCATGCTCGGAAGCATTGAACTTCATTTTTCTCGGCTCGTCGGAGTGTTTTACGTCACCCGCGTTTTGGACAGACGGAATTTAGTCTGACAGTGTGTATGCAAGACTGATGGAAGTCGGCTTCATCGGAATTCCGACGGAAAATTCCTTCGGATTTTATTCCATCTGAAATCCAATCGTGTGTACAGGGCATTAGAAATCTCTAGATAATAACTTTGGAAAGAACATTGGGTAGTGTCATGTGTTAATTGCTCTTACCCCAAGAACAGGCTCTCTAAAAGACAGACTGGAGTGCAGCAGATTAGTTTGATCTAAGCTTCTGGTCTGTATGCATTATGTTTCAGGCCCCTGCTATTTTATTTTTTTATTGAAACTCATTGCTGCAAATGGTGACATCATATGAATCTATTGCAACAAGTAATTCCATTCAGAAAATAGCAAGGACCCTGTGCCTTTCGCTAACGGCATTGTTGCACTATAGTCAGAGATTTCAACAATTTTTGTTTTTTCATATAACCACAGCAAAGGTAATTCACACATTCGACTCGCCTCCCCTGTCCTTTCCAAAGTTTATTCATGGAGCTCTCATCTAATAGTTATCTTTTATACATTTGTTTAGATGTGTAGGTAAATATGATCAGCATTATTCAAATAATCTTATCAATCTGTCTTGATGTTTTAGAAGCTTGTTTCTTTATAGAATTTTAATTACCGTATATTTGTAGATGGGTGTTGTAATATTTGCACTTTACACATGCCTTCTCGCTGATTACAAGAACATTAGTCAGGTCACACTATAGTCTGGCACGCGCTATAGTTTTTTTCGTGCAACCCCACGGGTTGCATGAAAAATAAAACTGATAACTTTCGGTCGGGAGCCGCTGTACTAACCATGCGAGGTTAGTCCAGAGATCGTCCCGCTGTTGTGTTCTGGCAAGGGGGCGGCCCCCACCGCCGGGACACTCTGATCAGTGCTCTATGCCATTGGCTGAGAGCGCAGATCAGGAGTCGGTCGGCTGCTGGTTTTCCAGCATGCACTTTCGACAGAAGCCGGGTCGAACGGCTGGCTTCTGTTGAACAGACCGACATGCATACGGGCAGAATATTGTCCGGTATTTTTTTATTTATTTATTTTTTTTACCGCCAAATGTCTCCCGACATTCTGCCCCTGTATACGGGGCTTAAGGGCTCATGCAAACGGGCAGTTTTGCTTGCGGTGCATAAAATAACGGTGTTGTTGGATGCAACAGAGGCACAGGTGCAGCCGTCAGCCTGTCAATGACAGTCTGAAGTATGCAGGGACTGGACACTGTTCTGGCCAGTACTCACAGGACCGTGTCTGCGTTTTATAGATGCGTAAAGCTTTATTCATCCCTAAACACAAGTAGCGTTTGGAACACTTTATAGCCACTGCGTAGTTTAGCCTGTCATTGATTATGCAGGCTGCAGGGAATGAACTATAATTCATCTGTGCCTCCCTTGCATCCAGAAACCTCAGAATTTTTACGCTGTATGAGCCAAATTGCCCGTGTCCATTGAACCCTAAGGGTCTGTGCCGGCAGGCTTTTGTTTGTTTCAAACAGATTTTGCGTTACGTTTCTGATCAGATCAGTTTAGAAACATGTTTTGTATTCGTAAGATACTTCTAATATGGTGTCTTGGACCAACTAAATTTAAAATAGATTTAAATATATATTTTTTTATTGTTCATGTTCAATAATGTCTCATCTCAAAAGACCGTATCTAATGTTAGTTTGTATAACATTTCAGATAGCAGATGTCTTTTCTCTCATTGTGCTAGACGTAAATGCAACAGAATATGATTCTAAAATTGATTACTCTTCCCCGGAGCAGCATGTCTAAATATAAACAATATGTTCCTAAATATAAAACGGGTCTGATTTTCCTGGAGCCGATCAGGTTTCCCACTATGCTGATTAAAATAGATTTGATTTCAGCTTTTTTTTTTTTTTTTTATAAATAGAATCATATTTCTATTATTAATCTTGGACACTATAGGCTTAAAGCTGAACTCCAGACATAAAAAAAACTAATTAAAATGTTTTTGTCAATAGCCACGAATGATTTAAATCCACTTTGTGTGCACCCAATGCCTTTGCAAACGCACACTGTATATTACCTTGTAAACATAGCGACATCATCACTGTGCTGCAAATAGCCAGTGCAGAGAGCAAGACCAGTCACTCTGCACAACAGTGACTGGTCCTTATTACAGGAAGCTCCTGCACAGAGGAAATGTTTTACACTGGATTACTGCACAGATCTGGAAGAAATACACAAAGCACACCAAGATTCAAGGAAGAATATTAATGCCTTTTGTGTTTAGACAATATCTGTATATCCCGGAGTCCACAACACTAAGGCCCCTTTCACACGGAGGTCCGTTCAGGTCCGCCTGTCAGTTTTTTAGGCGGACCTGAAACGGATCCTCCATGTACCCCTATGGAGGCACGGATGTCAGCGGAGACATGTCCGCTGACATCCGCTCCGCTCCGCCAAAGTGTGACAGAGGAAAACCCTATTTTTCCTTCCGTCGGCGGAGCGGATCGGATGACAACGGACTCTACGGTCCGTCGTCATCCGATTCCCCATAGGGGAGAGCGGCGCTCTGACAGGGCGGTCCCTGCACAGTGTGCGGGGACCGCCCAGTCATCCGTCGGCTCAGCAGGGATCAACGGAGCGATCCCCGCTGAGCAAGCGGAGCTTCACGGGGCGGATCCGCCCCGTGTGAAAGAGCCCTAACCCAACAAGATAGGGATACTTATTGTCAAAAGAAGAGAGAATTTGCAGTCCAGTTCAATGAGAGTTAAGCCGGCTGGCTATAGATATCATTTTCTTTCCTCGAACCACAGGCTGCAGGAAAGAAAATCGCTTGCTTTCCCCCCCATCAACACAGTCGGTGTTGATGGGGGATCCCTCCTGCGGAGCTATTGTGTTCTCCCAGTGGGGTGGGCACAGGGAACTGTTGCTGCCAGGAGAACACAGTGATTATAGCTAGTGGCTGGCAAAAAAATTGTATCCTAAAAATCCATTCATCAATCGACTTGGGTACAATCAGCCTGCCCATACACTGTTTGAATCTCTAATTTGAATAATCTATGACTGGCTTTAAAATATTAGTCACATGGTTAAAAATAAAGTGTCTTGGGGCTTGTTTGCACTGTCCAGGGATCCAGCGATGTCCTCACACGAACCGATTCTTCAATCGACTTCGGGTCTAGGGGCCAGCATCTTAACTAAGGGAAACTGGCTTTGAAGTCACAAGGGGCTGAGGCGCGATGCGCTTTCTGAATTGTCACACAGTCTTCTGGGACCTGTGACATATCCCAGAAGACTGTGGGGGAAGAAGGGGGCCGAACTTCCGATCAGATCACTGCAGCGATCTGACCGGAAGTAGGAGCAGGTACCTGTCCAAAACCAAGTACCCCCCCAAATAAAGTGCCAAATGTGGCAGTGGAGGCAGGAGGATGCAAACAAGGGGAACTTCCCCCTTTTAGGTGAAGTTCCACTTTAAGCTGCAGCTTCACTGCCTATTTTTACCACCCTTTGCCGCAAGAGTAGATGAGGCCTTAGGCTTGTGTAAAGCTTTGTGCATTGAGGCTGTCCTAGTGAATGTATTTTTAGAAACCTTCATTAGTTTGTGTAGATATGGATTACTACTGTGTTTGCAGTTGTACAATGAACATTAACTGCATCAATGATAGCTGCACTTATCAGAACCATCTGACAGGTTCATATTGTTCAAGGTTCAAAGTTTTTCCATGAGAAATCCTCTTCACTCAGTCTTGTAGAGCCGGTTCACACTAACGCGACTTGGGATCCGACTTGTGTCGCCCCAAGTCGCGTGACATGAAAAATTCAATGGAAGTGAATGAGAGCCATCTTAATGTACACTACTGAAGTCGCTCCGGCTTCAGAAAAGGTTCCTGTACTACTTCAAGGCGAATTCTATGCGACTTGTACCCATTGATTTCAATGGAAGTCGCCTCCAAAGTCGGATCAGTGTCTTAACTGAAGCAACTTTCCAGGAAGAGAAAATGGTTTTCTCAGACAAACCCCTCCCTCCCACAGAGCTGATTACTCTTTGATTGGCCACTGGAAAAGTCACCTGTCCTGGATGCGACTTCAAGTGGCGCTGTGGTTCACGCTAAAGTCCAAGTCGCCTAGCAAAGTCGCGCACAAAGTCGTGTTGCCCCTGTGTGAACCGGCTCGTAGGCAGGGCCTAGAGCCTCTGATGTGATCTGCTGTCCCTTACCAGACATCAGGTGAGCCTGTGTAATTTGTAACCTAGAAATACATCTGAAGGAATCCTATTGCTGATGAGGTCGTGTCCACTCAAAACTTGTATTTCAGTTTTTTGTGAGGGTCACTGGTTTTAATCTCTAACTAGATTTATACTTGTCTGGTGACTAGATCTTCCCCCAACTATATATATATATATATATATATATATATATATATATATATATATATATATATATATATATATATAAACATAATTCTACTTTCTCTGATAAATGGTACACAACATAAAATAGATGGGGAGGAATGGACAATGCAATAGAGAAAGTTTCATTGCACAATGACTTCTGCAGTTAGGTGGAGCTGGTCAAATGAGTAAATCACAACAATGAAGACTGAAAGATTTAAAAGCCAAAAGGTGGTTCAACCTGCCAGATCACAGCCAGACCAGAAATATCTGTTTTGTATGTTCTTTTCCTTTTCAATTCTAAAACTAGCTGTTTATGCTACCTAGCAAAAGCTACCGCTGAACAAAAGTCATAAATTTGTTTCCATTTACTTTATGCAAGTTCTTCATGATCCCCTGCAGATGTCGGCAGAAAGAGGGACAGCCCTTCGACCCCTTTCACACTGGGGCGGTTTTCAGGCGCTTTTGCTCGGTAGGATTCCATGTGGGTGGACAGAAATGGAAATCCATTGGCAGGTGAAACGGGGCACATATACTGTGTGTGTGTGTGTGTGTGTGTGTATGTATGTATGTATGTATGTGTGTGTATATATATATATATATATATATATATATATATATAATTTATATTAGGGCTGTGGAAATTAACTATTAATTCCTCAATTAATCGATTAATTATTTTGATCGATCAAAGTTCTTTGGGCTTGCCGTGTCCATCTGAAGGGCTCCTTTGCTGTGCCTTCATATCTGCATGCCGGCGGGACCTTACTATCTGCCACACGCAAGGGCTGTTACACTTCCCTCTATCAACCTGGGATTCTACAGCCATCCACTGGGAGTAGTGATCGTTCCCTTCACGGGACATCTACATGCCGACGGACTGATGTTGGCCCCTCCTCATCTGGATTCAGCAGTGGTATCGTTGTACACATTTTTATACCAGTATCATACTTGGCTGCATGTTTTTATGACTGCTTTTGCTACCGTTTGGTATTACTCGCACCATTTTTACAGTTTATGTAGCTACATTGATTTTATCTCCATCGCAATATTTATTTTGTTACCTACTTGAAGACTATAAAAGTTTTAATGCTATTCCCATCGAGCGCTGCCTTTGTGTGTTTTTTGTATCCTGCTATCCATTTTTCCAGTGGTTGGTAGCTGCACTGGGAATCGGCCTGCAAGGAGATCAGCTAAAAGTAGTTGGATCTATGTGCGTTATAATTAATCGAAATTAGTCGATTAATCTATTAAAAAAAAATTGATTAATCGAACACGAAAATTTTAATCAGTAACAGCCCTAATATATCTATCTATCTATCTATCTATCTATCTATCTATCTATCTATCTATCTATCTATCTATCTATCTATCTATATATATATATATATATATATATATATATATATATATATATATATATATATATATATAGATAATCTCAACCAGGCAGGTTGAGGGGCTCCAGGGTATTTTCTTGTTTGGGAGGAAACTGGCTTTTCAGTTTCCTCATGATTTACTAAAGTCCACTTTGGGACCTGGAGCCAGGGGATTTCTTAGAGATCCGGGTGGGATGAAATCCCCAGTCCTGGATCCGGGTTTTGAGACTCAACTGCACACTGATTGTTCAGGTGTGTGTGGGCCTGATAGTAGAGTCAGAACCAGAATTCTGGGCTCCACCCTCCCGACGAGTGCAGGTGTGCACTGGGGAAGCCATAGAGTGCAAGTGTGCACAGTGGCAGCCAGAGACCCAGGTCTGAAGGTCAGAGCAGTGAGGGGCTGCTATCTAAATGGATGGTGTTGCCAAGGGAAAAGTCTGTAGGAGACAGATGAAAGCCTGAAGTGGAAGGCCTGAGCAGCACTGCTGTATGTATAAGCCAGGAGGCTAAATGACATTTGGTTGATGAATAGGAGTGCTGAAACCCCTGCGAGGGAAACCTTTCATTTTGTTTTGAACTTCTTTTAATAAAAATGGGCAAACAAAGCCCTTAAAGAAGAACCAGCGAGTGGCGGTGTCCTTCAAGTTCTACATTTTGATTCTAGTCCTTCACAATAGAGATATAGATAGATAGATAGATAGATAGATAGATAGATAGATAGATAGATAGATAGATAGATATATATATATATATATATATATATATATATATATATATATATATACACGCACACAGTGGGTATGTAAAGTATTCAGACCCCCTTAAAATTTTCACTCTTTGTTTATATTGCAGCCATTTGCTAAAAATCATTTTAAGTTGATTTGTTTTCCTCATTAATGTGCACATAGCACCCCATATTGACAGAAAAACACAGAATTGTTGACATTTTTGCAGATTTATTAAAAAAGAAAAACTGAAATATCACATGGTCCTAAGTATGCTGTCCATTTCTTCTGATCATCCTTGATGGTTCTACGACTTCATTTGAGTCCAGTGTTTGATTATACTGATTGGACTTAATTAGGAAAGCTACACACCTTTCTATAAGACCATACAGCTCACAGTGCATGTCAGAGCAAATGAAAATCATGAGGTCAAAGGAACTGCCTGAAGAGCTTAGAGACAGAATTGTGGCAAGGCACAGATCTGGCCAAGGTAACAAAAAAAATTCTGCTGCACTTAAGGTTCCTAAGAGCACAGTGGCCTCCATAATCCTTGGATGGAATGGAAGACGTTTGGGACGACCAGAACCCTTCCTAGAGCCGGCCGTCCGGCCAAACTGAGCTATCGGGGGAGAAGAGCCTTGGTGAGAGAGGTAAAGAAGAACCTAAAGATCACTGTGGCTGAGCTCCAGAGATGCAGTTGGGAGATGGGGAAAGTTGTAGAAAGTCAACCGTCACTGCAGCCCTCCACCAGTCGGGGCTTTATGGCAGAGTGGCACGACGGAAGCCCCTCCTCACTGCAAGACGCATGAAAGCCCCCATGGAGTTTGCTAAAAAAAAAACACCTGAAGGACTCCCAGATGGTGAGAAATAAGATTCTCTTGTCTGATGAGACCAATATAGAACTTTTTGGCCTTAATTCTAAGCAGTATGTGTGGAGAAAACCAGGCACTGCTCATCACCTGTCCAATACAGTCCCAACAGTGAAGCATGGTGGTGGCAGCGTCATGCTGTGGGGGTGTTTTTCAGCTGCAGGGACAGGACGACTGGTTGCAATCGAGGGAAAGATGAATGCGGCCAAGTACAGGGATATCCTGGATGAAAACCTTCTCCAGAGTGCTCAGGACCTCAGACTGGGCCGAAGGTTTACCTCCCAACAAGACAATGACCCTAAGCACACAGCTAAAATAATAGAGTGGCTTCACAACAACTCCGTGACTGTTCTTGAATGGCCCAGCCAGAGCCCTGACTTAAACCCAATTGAGCATCTCTGGAGAGACCTAAAAATGGCCGTCCACCAACGTTTACCATCCAACCTGACAGAAATGGAGAGGATCTGCAAGGAGGAATGGCAGAGGATCCCCAAATCCAGGTGTGAAAAACTTGTTGCATCTTTCCCAAAAAGACTCATGGCTGTATTAGATCAAAAGGGTGCTTCTACTAAATACTGAGCAAAGGGTCTGAATACTTAGAAACATGTGATATTTCAGTTTTTATTTTTTAATAAATCTGCAAAAATGTCAACAATTCTGTGTTTTTCTTTCACTATGGGGTGCTGTGTGTACATTAATGAGGAAAAAAAATGAATTTAAATGATTTTAGCAAATGGCTGCAATATAACAAAGAGTGAAAAATGTAAGGGGATCTGAATACTTTCTTTTCAGGGGGAACTTGGTGGAACTCGGTTCCACCTCTGGCTCAGACCCTTTGGTGCCTGCTCACCACAATCTCTTGTAAACACAGAAGTCTGGTTTCTGTGTTTACAAGTGACAGCTCTGCACTCTGTGTGTAACCCCCATGAACTCTGCACTCTGTATGTAATGCAATCCTGGTATTTAACCACTTCCATACTGGGCACTTATACAGCTTCCTGCCCAGACCAATTTTCAGCTTTCTGCGCTGTTGCACTTTGAGTGACAATTGCGCGGTTGTGCTACACTGTACCCAAACTAAATTTTTATTTTGTTCCCACAAATAGAGCTTTCTTTTGGTGGTATTTGATCACCTCTGCGATTTTTATTTTCTGCTAAAAAAAAATGTAAAAAGACCAAAAATGTTGAAAATTTTTTTTTTTGTTTGTTTCAGTTACAAAACTTTGTAAATAAGTACGGTAATTTTTTTTTTTTTTCTCTCCTTCACTGATAGGCGGCACGGATGGGCACCGATAGGCGGCATGGATGGGCACCGATAGGTGGCACTGTAATGTGTTACTAATGGATGCCAATCAGTGCCAAACAATGCCTGCCAATCAGTGATGCCCATTGTGGGCACTGATTGGCATACCTGGTGGTGGGAATCCCTGGTGGTCCAGTGTGGGCATCCCTGGTGGTCCAGTGTGGGCATCCTTGGGGGGGCTGCGCTGATAATCGATCAGCACAAACCCCCCCTGTCAGAGGAGCAGCCGATCGGCTCTCCTCTACTCGCGTCTGACAGACGCGAGTGAGGAAAAGCCGATCACCGGCTTTTCCTGTTTACATCGTGATCAGCCGTGATTGGACACGGCTGATCACATGGTAAAGAGTCTCCGTTGGAGACTCTTTACCTAGATCGGTGTTGCGGGGTGTAAAACTGACACCCTGCAACAACGATCGCCGCGCGCCCCCGGGGGGCGCGCAGCGGCTCAAAATCCTGAGAACGTCGTAAGACGTCCAGTCAGGATTTTGAAGCCACTTTGCCGCCGTCAATCCGCTATAGGGCGGGCAGCAAGTGGTTAATGCCCCTTTTACGACCCTTCTACTGTTTGTGAAATCTGACCACACCCACTATTTGATGGGATTTGGAGGGTGTGTGTGTGGGGGAGGGGTTTTGGGGGGTTGTGGTTGAGTTCCAGCACCTATTGTTTGAGAAAACATACTGTGTGTGTGTGTGTGTGTGTGTGTGTGTGTGTGTGTGTGTGTGTGTGTATGTATGTATTGTAACTATTTTTAGCTTTATTTAGAGTTCTGAATTGGTGTCGGTAATCACAATGCAACAGATTTGTATAAATAATTTGGAAAAGTTAAATGCTTTCGCCTACATTCTAGATCTCATAAAAAAAAAAAAAAAATTTTTACAAATACTTTATTTTATGTGCTCAATACCCTGGTCACATGATATTCGGGTACTTGCTTTGCACCACAATTCAAGAGAGGGTGGAACAAGAGGAAAAGCTCTTTGGCAGCGAAGGCAGAACTTATGCTGGTTGATGGCCTCTGTCTTACTCCTGAGCCGACATATAAGAGCATCAATAGGATGCAGGATAACAAAGTAATGTGGGGCACCTTCTAGACAAGAAACAAGAAGTGCACTATTTTCAAACAGGGATCTTCCAGGGCATGTGCAGAGAGAATGGCAACAGAGGATACTAAGGATTGGCTGCTATTCCGTTGCCATCTAAAGGGAAATGGCAGGATCAACTAGATATTTAGAAACGATCACAACATGCATAATGGAAAAGTTGTGCACATAGGTAGAGATCATATTTTTACCGGTAATGACAAAATAAATTTTGGGTTTGATGACACTTTAAAATTTGTCTTGCTTATACGGTTTTATGTAGAATCTAGTTTTGTGCTAACTTGATGCAGCTTATAGAATATTCTTATACATTCCACTTTTCTTCTTCCTGCAGAAGATGATCCACAGCCTCTTCCTCATCAATGGGTCAGGTGACATCTTTTTAGAGAAACACTGGAAGAGCGTAGTGAGTCGCTCTGTGTGCGATTATTTCTTTGAAGCTCAGGAGAAGGCAGCGGATGTGGAGAATGTTCCTCCCGTCATTCCCACCCCTCATCATTACCTTATCAGCATTTACCGAGAAAAAATGTTCTTTGTGGCAGTCGTTCAGAGTGAGGTGACTCCACTTTTTGTTATTGAGTTTCTTCATCGAGTCGCAGATACATTTCAGGTAGTTACTAATGTTGGTATTTTATTGCTATATTGAAATGGGTCTTATTTTCTTTTGTTTACAGTGTACCATTCTCATGAAACGGCAAGTTCCTGGTTACTAGTTTGCTAACATTGTGTGATTAGATGTTTTTACTATTACACAATGGAATACTTTTACTGTTTATCTTATGGTGGCCATAGATGCTTCGATAAATGATGGATTTATTTTCCTATTGATAACTTCTGATGGGAATATTAAATATATATATACGAAAAACCAAAACTTTTGATGTGCAAAATGAATGGGCTCAAATCGCACTGAAAAGAATTGCATGCAATTTGAACAGGAATATGTTGCGATTCGTGTGTGAATCGCTTGCAGTTTTTTTTTTCTGTGTGATCCCAGGCTTGTCATAGTGATTTCAGCCTGGGTTCACACAGGAGCGTAGGGATTCTATTAGTGCAATTTGAGCCCATTCATTTTGTATGGGCTCAAATCTCACCACAAAGGTATCGTTAATTGTACTCGCCGGTAAAACAAAAACCGTATCAGTGAGAGATAGATATATCTATCTGTATCTTCCAGGTATCGAGATAGATAGATAGAATCTAAACTTATGTTTTGTAATATATCCACCATATAATCTAATTGATTGAGGCTTCTTTGTTCATGAAGGAATTCCAAATTGGAACTAACCCAGTGACACTTGCTCTGCTTTCACGTTCAGACACCTGTGAGGTCCTTCGCCAGCACTGGCATCCTTTCCCTGGCTTTTTCCAGGTACCAGTCTTTTGGCCATGTTGACTTGCTAGCATGGGATGCCATCACTCTTGCATATACACAGGAGTGCAGTCATCCTGGCACACAGGCATTGTGCCGGAATGTAAAATGAGCTGTGTAAGTGCAGCTCAGCGTACATTCCACAGAACACTGTGAGCAGGCAGGTAGGTTTACTTTATTGCAGACATTGCTTCTCTTTCCTGCAATAAAAGTTTGCCTGCTCAGTATTTTTGTTATACCTTAGTTTCGCTTTAAGCCGTGGTCATAAGACCCTTCTTCAGGTGTCCATGTCACTGCCCAAGTGACAAACACTTCCTATTAGATGGCTGGTGGCAGGATCCTCTCAGAGAGGAGAACTGATGCCCTCACAGGGGGAGGACATGGGACCCGGGGGTTTTGAGGCACAATCGCAGCATTGGATTAGTGATCCCCCTGCACCAGAACCAGCATCATTAAGGGACCTGGATGAAGAATTTAGTTGCGTATTGCTGGCTTCACAAGGACAGGGGCGGGGACTGTCGGGATGGATTAGAGCAGGGATCTTCAAACTACGGCCCTCCAGCTGTTGTGGAACTACACGTCCCATGAGGCATTGTAAAACTCTGACATTCACACACGAGTTGGCATGATGGGAATTGTAGTTCCTGAACAACTGGAGGGCCGTAGTTTGGAGACCCTTGGATTACAGGGAAGGTGAAATGAGAGTTTTTTTATCCCGAAGTGGAGCTTTAAAAGAAATTCAAACTGTACGGTTTATAAAGCTTTGTTACACAATTACATTGCACTTTGCTCCATTTTGCCACTCAAATTTTCATTGGTTTAATAATGTGAACCTGCACTTTGCACATGCAGGGCTGAGCAACAGATTTACTTAAATCCTAACTAAAAGCAAGAACAAACATTTAATTTATTGTAGCTTACCAGCCCTTGGGTGTGGCGGCTGTATTCTTTGAAAAATTTTTTTTTTTTTAGGGTAAGAACATTTTTAACAACTACAGAAATACTGTATTTATTGGCGTATAACACTCACTTTTTTACCCAGAAAATAGAGGGTAAACTGTGCCTGCGTGTTATACGCAGGGGGCTGTGGAAAGTTTTTTTTTCCTGAAACTTCGCTCTTAAAGTTGGAGTGTGTGTTATACGGCGATAAATACGGTAACTGCTTAGCGCTTACCAGAAATGCATGCATGTACTTGTCACTTCCTGTGAGCTGCAAAGATCGCAATACAAGGTTATCTTTTTTTTTTTATTATTTATTTTTGTAAACTAATAATTTTATCAACTACCATATAATGGAGATAAACCAGGGCTTGGCAAATTTGCTTTGAATCTAGGAGCCATTTTTTTTTTTTTTTTTTTTTAACCACTTACCGGGCACTTTCATCCCTTTCCTGCCCAGGCCAATTGTCAGCTTTCAGCACTGTCACAATTTAAATGACAATATAGAGCGGTCATGCAGCACTGTACCCATATGACATTTTGTATAACTTGTTTCACACAAATTGAGCTTTCTTTTGTTGGTATTTAATCACCATTGGGGGGGGGGGTTTGTTTTTTGCTTAATAAATGAAAAAACGACTGAACATTTTGAAAAATAAACCTTTTTCTTAATTTCTGGTAACAATTTTTGCAAAGAAGTAATTTTTTCTTCACTGATGTGCGGTGATGGGGCGGCACTGATGGGCTGCACTGATGGTCATTTATGGGGGCTGCACTGATGATCATGATCAGTGCCCTAATTATCAGTGTAAAATGTCCCCTGTCACAGGATAGCTTGTTATCTGCTTTCCTTTTCTCATGCTGTGGCAGCGCTGAGGAAAGGAAATGGCAATAACTGCCATTTGTTTAAATGTGACCAGCTGTGATTGGACACAGCTGATCACATAGTAAAGGACTGCTGTGATTGGCCTTTTACTATCAATCTGTGATCAGCTTACGCAGCGATCACAGCGCACCCGATGAGCGTCCCAGGGGTGCGCGAGGGGCGAGGTTCTGGGAAAACCGAAATAGACGCCCTCCAGGAAATCATAAACGGCTATTGCGTGGACAGCAAGTGGGAGGTGGATGCAGATGGCTGACAAAAGCCCAGGCACCACGACACAATTTCTAGTAGTCATGGCGACCTGGCGCATGGAATTTGTCGAGCCCTGAGTAGGGCTGGGTAAAAAATCGATTTGAATCGAGTTGAGAGGTCAAATCTATTTCAGATTTTCAGCAAATCTATTTTTTATATATATATATATTTTTTTTCACCAGGACCGGTGCTGACACATTGCAGATTTGTTTGTTTTTTGGAGAAAATTGCCCAGCTCTAGCCTTGAGATACACAAAGGCAGACATGTGTGACAGCAGGAAGGTAAAGTCACCTGGTTGCATCCAGGGGGGTAGATATATTTCGCCCAGATTCAGGCTTTACGCCGACTTATACAACTAGGTGGAGAGTTGTATAAGGCTAGTGGGCTCATGGATGACTCATACCTCTAGGGAGAGGGCTGGGCGTCGTGCAGACAGGGAGTTGATGAGACCAGCTGAAGCTTGTCAGCTCATTTAGGCCTCTATAAGAACTCCCAGCTTCATTAGATGTTAGCTCATGCCTGGAACCAGACCTGTGTGGACTGTCTAGGGAGAGTGAACCCCTGTGCGGTGAGACAAAGCCTGTGTGGCTATTTGCTTGGACATTTAAAACCAGGGACTTAGGGACTAGGACAGCACTAGGCTGATCCCAGTCGTTAGTTAGGAAACCTGTATGTTTAGTCAGAGGTCAACTTGACCAGGATTTATTTTGGTTATGTTTCTTTTGCTTTGCTGTGTTTTGTCACTGTAAATAGAAAATAAACCGCACCTTTTTGATTTTGAAAACCACAACCTCCGTTTGCTGGGCCTGTTTTGTGTGGGGAGCCCATCCCGGGGGTCACACACACCCGCTGCCGAGCTAACCCCCTCACACATGTTTAAAGTTCATTCTGTGTGGCAATCGTGACTCCCTCTGTAGATAGTGGAGGCGTGAGCGTAGCAATCCAGCGACAGGAAGTTTTGTTATTTACAGAATTATCAGGTGAAAATAAAGGAAAAATTACTGGAAAAAAACAATGCAGCCACCACACACCACCACCACCACAAGGACCGATGAACTGAAATATATTAAATTTTTGCTTTTGGTTTTAGATGCTGCAAATATCTGTCAAGTTTAATGTTATCTGTGAACTCACTGGGGAGATTTTCCCTCGCTTCCTGCCACTAAACTCCCATGAAATAGAGGGAACAACAATAAAGAAATATTGCCAGGGGTTATAACCCTTCTTCATGTCTGTATTCACATTGATGGCATTCCCATTATTTCTTTTCCTGACAGGATGTACGAGTGGTGATTACAATTGTGCTTTGAAGTGCAACTGTCCATTTTGAAATGACCAAAAAAGTTGAAAAAATATCAAATAAATATCAAATAAACAGACTGACAATCTTTTGAAAAATACATTTCTACACGTCTATTTTATGTTTTAATACAATGAAAATGATTAGATACTTTGCCCAGAGCAGATTTAAACCATGGAAAAAAGCCAACTATCCATTTCAACCTTTGTAATGAGATACTGATCTGTTGAGTACAGTGTGAGCACAGTTTGTGATGTTCTGTCATTGTTAACTATCATGGTATCAGTCACATGCACTTGTCTTGTTTCTATAAATGTCTGCCAGGATTATTTTGGGGAGTGCTCAGAGACCTGCTTGAAGGATAACGTGGTCATTGTGTACGAGTTGCTGGAAGAAATGTTGGATAATGGATTTCCATTGGCAACCGAGTCAAATATCTTGAAGGAGTTGATCAAACCCCCAACAATCCTGAGATCTGTAGTGAACTCCCTCACAGGTTTGTAACACCCCCATTCACTTTTTCTCAGTCACATTACAAAAATCTTTTATTTCATCTGAGATAAGTCCTTTTGGAACATTTAAGTACGGTATATTTATTTGGCTGGTTTATGTAAACCAGCTTTATAATACAATGATTTAGGCATGTACCAAAACGGAATATATTTTTCAATAAAAGTGATAAAGTGGGGACTCGAGCCATGTTTTCTAATGTGCAGCTGACTCCCTGTGTTTGGCTCCTAAAATAAAATTAAAAAGATGAGATTTATACAGCCCAGCAGGTTAGTGACCTGACTTTCTTCTACTGTAAATAAGGAGCTCTGCTTGGTCACCAGCCTGTGACTGGACAGTGAATGAGTAGTGGATAATAATAGATCACCCTCTGTTCTTTCATGTTCCCTTTCAGCACCTGATTGGCTGCTAGTGTTAGTCCTTCCTCGATCAGTGTTCCTGTACAGGGGATGATTTTGAAGTCCTATTCACATACTTCCATTAGTTTCCTTTCAAAATACATTGAATAAAGGCTTAGGGAATACATAAATGCATTATTGGTGGTCGTTTTTTTTTTTATCTGCCTAGAGTTTAACTTTTATGTTGCCTTGGTCTAAACCAGGGATGGCCAACCTGTGGGCCGCATGTGGCAGATGAGAGCTCAGCATGCGGCCTTGGGATGTTTGGAAGGATGATGTGCAAGCATAAAGGCCACGGCGGCCGGCGGGGACAAGTTAGGCACAGGCAGGTATAGAGGGACACTGGGGATGCTGTGCAAGCATAGCAGCTGCAGCGGCCAGCACTGAGAATCCAGGGATGCTGGGGTTGCCGTTTTTGTAATTGCAGTGGCAGCAGTGAATGACTACAGGAAGTCTTGATGGCGCTAGGCAAGTAAAAGCTGCATGACTGTATCTAGGGGGGGTTCTGGGATAGGCTGCACCCCCTCAGATTTCGGCTGCACATAGTGCTGTGTGTGTGGGGGGGGGGGCAACTGAAATCTGGGGGGGGGGTGCAGCCCACCCCAGCACCCCCATAGATGCAGCCATGTGGCTGTATGTTGCCCTCTTTCACTTTTATAATAGAAATATTACAATAAAAATTTACATTTTATTACTCAGGTACATTATCTATATGGGGGATCGTTAACTTGTGATCTGCCCAACTTTTTCTGCTCATCAGCGCTCTTTATTGTTCGTGTATTTTGTGTGTGGCCCAAGATGATTCCTCTTCTTCCAATAAGGCCCAGTAAGGTCAAAAGGTTGGACACCCCTGATCTAAACGTTCAACTAAAATGGAATACTCAAAGCAGTATAAATGTTAGTTCTCTTGATTTCTGTGCAGCTAGGAGGTGTGTGTGTGTGTGTGTGTGTGTGTGTGTGTGTGTGTGTGTGTGTGTGTGTGTGTGTGTGTGTGTGTGTGTGTTTTTAAACTAGCATTGCCTTCCCAAAAGTGGCTTGTGAAAACAGAAGTGTTGGGTTCACACTGCAGCAAGCTCCAGCTGACAGCAGGAGTCCGGTGCGCCCTCATTCACTGTTTCAGGTTCGATTTCAGCCGGAATGTTTGGCTAGATTCGGACCTGAAATGGACCAAAAGACACACAGGGCTGCCATGCAATTCGCACCGGAGCCACTGTGGAGATATGTGAACCAGTGTTCTAACGAGATGGTTCCCCTATCGGATAGGGTCCGGCCTGGACTGCGCAGGCGCAATCCGAGCCAATGGAAATCTCTGAGGCTAAACAGCTGTCCCTCAGCTGTAGACGGAGCATGCACAATGAACACGGCACTCGCTCCCGATGCTCGGGGCTGGTTATTTTCTCAATACAGCAAGGGGCGGATATGGTTATAAGAGGCCGCATGATGCCAGTGCTTTTCTCAAAGGGGCGGATGTGTTATTGAGAAGCGTAGCTACAGGGGATGCATTTAAACCCTTGCTGTATAGAGCAATAGACTGTATTGAGATCCAAGCATTTCTAACCATATCCGCCCCTTTGAGAAAAGTATCCGCCCCTTGCTGTATAGAGCTATCGGCGAGCGGTCATGTATAAGCAGCCCCGGGCATCGGGAGCGAGCACCGTGTTCATTGCGCATGCTCCGTCTACAGCTGACGAACGGCTGTTCAGCTCGGAGATTTCCATGGCCTCCGAATGCGCAGGCGCTGCGCCTGCGCAGTCGAGGCCGGACCCTATCCGATGGGGGAACCATCTCGACAAAACACTGGCACCCAAGAGAGCCGGTCACAATCTCCTGCTATGCAAATTGGACACGGGGAAACCTGCATACAGTTTGCAACAGTGTGAACCCAGCCTTGCGCGTTTGTTTCGACAAAAACAAACCTGTTCAGTATATCTTTGCAATACATGCACAATTCTTCATGTTGCAGAAAGATATCTTTCTCCCAAAAATCCACTGTGCTTCTGCCTCTGCTGCACTGACCTCCTGAGCAGTGTTATCAGCCCTGCCTATGTTCGTCATAGACGTTACCCCCACCCTCCCCTTTATGTCCATAACATAAGGAGTTAGGAGCTCAATGGATTTTTGGCAGGATTAGTGGTTGCTTTTCTGTACTTGCATTGTTTTACAGTGGGTACGGAAAGTATTCAGACCCCCTTAAATTTTTCACTCTTTGTTATATTACAGCCATTTGCTAAAATCATTTAGGTTCATTTTTTTCCCTCATTAATGTACACACAGCACCCCATATTGACAGAAAAACACAGAATTGTTGACATTTTTGTAGATTTATTAAAAAAGAAAACTGAAATATCACATGGTCCCAAGTATTCAGACCCTTTGCTCAGTATTTAGTAGAAGCACCCTTTTGATCTAATACAGCCATGAGTCTTTTTGGGAAAGATGCAACAAGTTTTTCACACCTGGATTTGGGGATCCTCTGCCATTCCTCCTTGCAGATCCTCTCCAGTTCTGGATGGTAAACGTTGGTGGACAGCCATTTTTAGGTCTCTCCAGAGATGCTCAATTGGGTTTAAGTCAGGGCTCTGGCTGGGCCATTCAAGAACAGTCACGGAGTTGTTGTGAAGCCACTCCTTCGTTATTTTAGCTGTGTGCTTAGGGTCATTGTCTTGTTGGAAGGTAAACCTTCGGCCCAGTCTGACGTCCTGAACACTCTGGAGAAGGGTTTCGTCCAGGATATCCCTGTACTTGGCCACATAAATCTTTTCCTCAATTGCAACCAGTCGTCCTGTCCCTGCAGCTGAAAAAAAAACCCACAGCATGATGCTGCCACCACCATGCTTCACTGTTGGGACTGTATTGGACAGGTGATGAGCAGTGCCTGGTTTTCTCCAAACATACCACTTAGAATTAAGGCTACAAAGTTCTATCTTGGTCTCATCAGACCAGAGAATCTTATTTCTCACCATCTTGGAGTCCTTCAGGTGTGTATTAGCAAACTCCATGCAGGCTTTCATGTGTCTTGCACTGAGATGAGGTTTCCGTCGGTCCACTCTGTTATAAAGCCCCGACTGGTGGAAGGATGCAGTGATGGTTGACTTTCTCCCATCTCCCGACTGCATCTCTGGAGCTCAGCCACAGTGATCTTTGGGTTCTTCTTTACCTCTCTCACCAAGGCTCTTCTCCCTCGATAGCTCAGTTTGGCCAGATGCCCAGCTCTAGGAAGGGTTCTGGTCGTCCCAAACGTCTTCCATTTAAGGATTATGGAGGCCACTGTGCTCTTAGGAACCTTAAGTGCAGCAGAATTTTTTTTGTAACCTTGGCCAGATCTGTGCCTTGGCACAATTCTGTCTCTAAGCTCTTCAGGCAGTTCCTTTGACCTAAAAAGGTGTTTAAAACTGGCATGCCTAAAAAAAACACCACTCAGCGCTTAGGAGAAAACAATAAAGGTTGCAAGCAATAGATATTATCAAACGGTCCTAAAAATGAGTGAATATGATAAAATAAATACCATTTAAAAGCAGCTACTAAAATCACAAACCAAATGTTAAAACACAATAATGATAATAAAGTCCTCAGAGAAAAAGTCCTTATATAATATTGTAGCAGCGCTTTGTCAGGATGTAAACTGACAAGATTTTATATGCTGTGTCCATATGAGAAAGACGGGTGAACCAGATCAAACAATGACTTATGCTCAGTTGATTGTTAGCAAACTCCTTCCACCAGTAGATTGCACCACGTGAAGGAATCGCCCCTTTGGGGATGCACTCACCACAATTTGATAAACACGCCTTTTAATCAATTCCTGGTCCTCCACCGTTTATATATGAATTTCCGCCTTGTTAGCAGGGGTACCATGTGAAGAAAATGACAATGCCCACATAGCGTGATACTGCTTTAAAATTTAATGGCCCAAACAGTAATCCCCCCTTACAGATATACGTACAATGGATAAAAGATAAATGGGCAATGTAAAGTGCTTAATTGCAAAAAGGTTTACCGGGATGTTCCGTAGAGCAGAAGAGGAGATAATCAGCCGTCAGCTCCACTTCCTGGTTCTAGGCGTCTTTTATCCATTGTACGTATATCTGTAAGGGGGGATTACTGTTTGGGCCATTACATTTTAAAGCAGTATCACGCTATGTGGGCATTGTCATTTTCTTCACATGGTACCCCTGCTAACAAGGTGGAAATTCATATATGAGCGGTGGAGGACCAGGAATTGATTAAAAGGCGTGTTGTTTATCAAATTGTGGTGAGTGCATCCCCAAAGGGGAGATTCTTTAACATGGTGCAATCTACTGGTGGAAGGAGTTTGCTAACAATCAACTGAGCACAAGTCATTGTTTGATCTGGTTCACCCCTGTCTTTCTCATATGGGACACAGCATATGAAATCTTGTCAGTTTACATCCTGACAAAGCGCTGCTACAATATTATATAAGGACTTTTTTTCTGAGGACTTTATTATTATTATTGAGTTCCTTTGACCTCATGATTCTCTTTTGCTCTGACATGCACTGTGAGCTGTAAGGTCTTATATAGACAGGTGTGTGACTTTCCTAATCAAGTCCAATCAGTATAATCAAACCCAGCTGGACTCAAATGAAGGTGTAGAACCATCTCAAGGATGATCAGAAGAAATGGACAGCATCTGAGTTAAATATGAGTGTCAAAGCAAAGGGTCTGAATACTTAAGCCTCATGCCCACGGACGTTTTTACAGCCGCGTTTTTGAGCGTTTTTTTACAGCTTAAAACCTGTTATTGTATAAATTTTTTTCGACCGTATTTAAAAAAAAAAAAACCCGCCGGAGTTAAATGCATTCGCTGCGTCTTTGCGCGTTTTTAACGCTTCGGTTTTTTTTATGCCGATGCCAAGGTCCTGGGTTTTTTTTTTTTTTACAGCTTAAAAACGCCTATGCTATTTGCAGCTCAAAAACGCCTAGGTTGGCATGAAGCTATAGACTAACATGGACAGGCGTTTTTAAGCTGTAAAAAACGCTCAAAAACGCGGCTGTAAAAACGTCCGTGGGCATGAGGCCTTAGGACCATGTGATATTTCAGTTTTTCTTTTTTAATAAATCTGCAAAAATTTCAACAATTCTGTGGTTTTTTTTCTGTCAATATGGGGTGCTGTGTGTACATTAATGAGGGGAAAAAAATGAACTTAAATGATTTTAGCAAATGGCTGCAATATAACAAAGAGTGAAAAATGTAAGGGGGTCTGAATACTTTCCGTACCCACTGTAAATAGGTAAAACATGAAAAAAAAAACGCATGCATTGCAGAAATGTACAACATGTTTGTTTTTTTTTGTTTGTTTTTTGCATTGAGTAAGGCCCCTTTCACACGGACGTTCCGTATGTCCGTTTTTCTCTTGTCATCCATGGACTGACACAGCGTGTCTTATACACCTTTACACGTGGGTTATGTCCCTGCTTGCAGGAGAAGACCTAGGCAGAATGCGAGATGTTATACATACATTCTAAACAGCCAGAGCTGAACAGCCCCGCCCAGGGGAGCGGTCCCTCCGGACATAACCCTCCCACTGCAGCCAGCAGACCTCAGTTTTTTTCTGCCTAGCAGAAGGAGAAGACGTGGCTCTCTCAGGAGCCAGTCTCCTGACCTATTTTTATTCTTTTGGGAATTTTTTTTCCTATTTTATTTTTTTGAGATCTTCTATCAACTGTCGGCTGGGCAACAGGTTGGGTACAAGATATCCTCGTAGTCTTCCCTGTCCGACCATCGAGCGTGCTGATCCTCGCCTTGTGTGCGTGAGACTCAGTTCACGACATGCCCCACGACTCCAGGGGTGGCCGGTGGGCTTCCAGCTCAGCGGTCCTCTCAAGATAGAACAGTCCGGCTGTATCTTTCGCGGTGGACCGGGCCGACAGCTACTCAGTACCGCACTGTGATAGTTCTGTCAGAAACACACCAGCGGGTCCCTCAGGGGACGGGTAAGTAGTCTCTCCTGGCTGCAGGTGAGTACATGCTGTGTGTTTCTTGTGTGGGGGGATTTCCCTGTCTCCCCCTGTGTGTTTTTTAATGTCACTCTCTTTTCACTAGTGCTGGCGCTGTACTGTGGGGGGTGCCTGGGGGCCATACTGTCCTGGGGGGGGGCTCAGGCTGCTCTGCATTCGCTGAGGCTGTTTTGTTTTGGAGGTGGGGGGCCTGGGCGCCGTTCGGCGCCATGTTTTGTGTGTGTGCTGAATTTTACATTGGACTACAGGGTCACTCCATCAGGATACAATCGGACAACGCCACAGCAGTGGCGTATGTCAACCATCAAGGGGGGACTCGGAGCTCAGCTGCGGCTTCCGAGGTCGCCCGCATCCTGAGGTGGGCCGAAAGAAGCGTGCCGGCTCTGTCGGCCGTCTACATTCCGGGCGTAGACAATTGGCAGGCGGACTATCTAAGTCGCCAGACGCTGGACCAGGGAGAGTGGTCCTTGCACCCGGAGGTCTTTCAACTCCTTTGCAGACGGTGGGGCACGCCGGATGTGGACCTGATGGCTTCTCGACTCAATCGCAAGGTGTCGAGGTTTGTGGCCAGATCCAGGGATCCCTGGGCGGATGCGTTGGTGGCCCCATGGGGTCAGTATCGCCTGATATACGTTTATCCTCCGCTGCAGTTGCTCCCTCGCCTGCTCCGCAGGGTAGCGACCGAGGGAATTCCGGTGATCCTCATTGCGCCGGATTGGCCTCGGCGTCACTGGTACGCAGATCTGGTACGTCTCGTCGCAGACGTTCCCTGGCGGTTACCGATACGGGGGGACCTTCTGTCTCAAGGTCCTATATTTCATCCTGCTTTACAGTCTCTGGTTTTAACGGCATGGTTATTGAAAGCCAGGTGCTGAGAGACCGAGGTCTCTCGGATTCGGTCATTTCGACCATGTTAAGGGCACGGAAGTCTTCCTCCAGAAGGATCTATCACCGTACTTGGAGAGCTTACATCGCCATGTGCGAAGAGCTGGACTGGCGCCCACGAACGTATTCCGTTCCCAGAATCCTGCATTTTCTGCAGCGTGGCGTGACCCAAAAGCTCGCTTTGAGTACCATTAAGGGTCAGATTTCGGCCTTAGCCATCTTCTTTCAGTGACCGCTGGCGGGTCATCCCTTGGTTAGCACCTTTGTGCAGGGGGTTCGCCATGTGCTCCCCCCTGTCAAGCCTCCTCTCCCCCCGTGGGATCTGAATTTGGTGCTCTCGGTCCTCCAGGAACCTCCCTTTGAAAATATTAGAGATATTCCCCTCTTGACTTTGTCTCAGAAGGTGGCCTTCTTGGTGGCCATTACTTCCATTAGACGAGTGTCTGAATTGGCGGCCTTGTCCTGCAAGTCGCCCTTTTTGATCATCCATAAGGATAAGGCGGTGTTACGTCCGCGACCTTCCTTTCTGCCAAAGGTGGTCTCGGCCTTCCACTTAAACGAGGACATTGTCCTCCCGTCCTTGTGTCCTCACCCATCGCATCCCAGAGAGTTTGCGCTTCACACTTTGGATGTGGTACGAGCCTTGCGGGTGTACCTGTCTGCTACTGCTTCTATTCGGAAGTCTGACTCACTATTTGTGGCTGTCTCTGGTCCAAAACAGGGCCAAGCGGTTTCGTCTGCCACCATTTCTAGGTGGATCAGACAAACCGTCATTCAAGCTTATGATCTCAAGGGGCGGGCGCCTCCCTTTCCGGTTACGGCACATTCCACCAGGGCAATTGGTGCTTCCTGGGCTTTCCGACATCAAGCGTCGGTTGCACAAGTGTGCAAGGCGGCGACCTGGTCGTCTGTTCATACCTTTTCTAAGTTTTATAAGGTTGATGTGGCTGCATCTTCGGATGCTTCCTTCGGCCGCAAGGTGTTGCAGGCCGCTGTTTGATGTTGCAACTCCTCCGTTGAGGAGCTCTGCCTTGTTTGGAGTGAAGTTTTTGGTTTTCCATTTATACTGCTCCCATCCCTCTTGACACTGCTTTGGGACATCCCACGTGTAAAGGTGTATAAGACACGCTGTGTCAGTCCATGGATGACAAGGGAAAATAGGATTTTTGTACTCACCGTAAAATCCGTTTCTCTGGCATCCATGGACTGACACAGCACCCACCCTTCTTTTTAAGTTTGTACTGCTTTGTTACGAACTGAGGTCTGCTGACTGCAGTGGGAGGGTTATGTCCGGAGGGACCGCCCCCCTGGGCGGGGCTGTTCAGCTCTGGCTGTTTAGAATGTATGTATAACATCTCACATTCTGCCTAGGTCTTCTCCTGCAAGCAGGGACATAACCCACGTGTAAAGGTGTATAAGACACGCTGTGTCAGTCCATGGATGCCAGAGAAACGGATTTTACGGTGAGTACAAAAATCCTATTTTCATCCATCCGTTTTTGGATGAAAAACAGACATACATGTATCCCTATGGGATAGCGGATGAACATCCGATGACATCAGTCTCCGCTATGGTCCGTTTAGCATGACGGAGGAAAATCCTACTTACTCTTTCGTCCATGGACCGACACAGCTTCTCTATTGACAAAGTGGGTATTATCCGTTAATTAGGAGTGACTAGGCAGAAAAACTTGTAAAAAGTGTTGCATCACACCTTCTACAGTACTGCCCAGGGGGCGGACCCTCTGGGTATACCCTCTTAGTCTGCATCTTCGCAGATCAGTTTTTTTCTGTCTAGCAAGGAGTAGGACATGGCTCCCTTCGGGCCCATTGGTCCGGGGAAAATATATATATATATATATATATATATATATATATATATATTTATTGTTTTTTGCTACATTTGTTGTTTCCTGCGATCTTCGATCAACTGCCGACTGGGTGACAGGCTGGATCCTCGATCCTTGTAGTCTCCCCAGTTTCGGCCATCGAGCGTGTGCCGACCCTAGCTACGCGCTGGGTTTTCCACGACATGCCCGTCGCTCCACGGGTGGCCGGTGAGCTTACGCTCCAGGGCCTGCATCGGACCGCTCAGCTTCGGCTGACCTTACGGCCGAGTCGCAGCAGCCTGTCCGGTGAGCGTCATGCTCCAGGGCATACATATGATCGTCCCTTCTGGGTCCAATCACAGCATGCCTGGCCAACAGTCACCTTCCGTGCGCGGACGATGATCTGTTTGGAATGTCTTCCAGCAGAATACATGCAGGATAGGTAAGTAAAACTCCCCTGCCTCGGCTGGGTGATTTAGCTGGACATTCCTGGAGAGATCAAGTAAGTGGTTGTGGCTCCTTTCTTCCCTCTCTCCCTGCCTTTCCCTCCTCCCTGGGCTTCTAGCTAAAGGTTGCTGGGTGCTGGGGGTCACCTAGGGGGTCCCACTGGAGCGGGGCTGGCTGTAACTAACATTTAAAAGAAATGTCATTTTTTCTTACCTGTGTTTGTGTCCTTCCTCCTCCATGCTGTCGGCGGCCATTTTGAGGTGGTCCATGCCAAGTTTGGCCTCTTGTGACTGCCCGGCGGCCATCTTCCTGTGGTTCGGCCACACCCACTGGCCCCTATCAGCTGATCGGCGGCCATGTTTGTCCACCCTGTGTGCAGATATTGCCGTTCGGCGGCCATCTTTTTGTGGGCTATGGCTGCTTGACCTCTATCTTCTGTCGGCGGCCATTTTCTTAGAGCCCACATTATCTTCCATACAGACGTTTTTGGCAACCATTTTTCGAGAGCCTCCGGCCTCTAGGGTGCATTACACTGGCGTGAAAATTCACACAGGAAGTGCTGATAAAAGCAAGCAGACTGACACAGCAGCAGCGGGACAGCATCACAGGCGCAGCATAGCAGTACCTATCCAGGGTGGTGAGTCCTCTGGGTGACCCGGCCTCTCTGCAGCACAGGAGGGTGGCCTATTGATATCTTGCCTGGAGCCCTGTGAGTGTCAGCGTGTGGTCAGCATGGCATCTGAGCCAGATGTCTTCTCCCCTGAAACACCAGATTTAGCAGCTGGTGCCCCTGAGGTGTCTATGAACGCTATGACTGCAATCCTAGAGGCGTTTGCTGCCAGGGTGGAAGCAGCACACGGGAATACAGGGGGTAGTAAACGCCCCATCCCCTGCAAGCTTCTGGGGATAATTCTGGTGCAGAACCAGGTCCAGCTACGGCTCGGGGCCCAGATTCTGACGCATCAGAGACTGCAGACTGTGACCGGACAGTGAGGATGACTCCAAGTCCAGGTCAGTACGCGAGACGGCTTTGGTATCTGACCTTATTACTGCAGTGCGGGATATGCTAAAATTGGAAAATACTGCAGAAGCAGCAGAGACTCCGGTCCACTTGGGTTTCATAGACCTGCCCGCACTGCTAAGGTGTTCCCTTGTGTGTCTTTTGATAAACTCTTATACAAGGAATGGGAGAACCCACTGAGGGTCTTTACAGCCCCAAAGAGGTTTGCGGTACGGTACCCCTTTTGAGGAGAGTTTTCTGAAGAAATGGACCTCTCCCCCCTATAGTGGACCCTCCGGTGTCCAGACTTAATAGAGCCACCACAATTCCTGTAGAAGGGGCTCCTGTTTTCAAGGACCCTGTGGATAAGAAGGCTGAAGCACTCGCTTGCTACCTATACTCAGTGGTAGGCTCGGCAGTACGCCCGGCATTGGCGGGGGCCCTAGTGTCTCACACACTTACTGAATGGGCAAGATTGCTACTCCAGGGGTTAAGGAGCGAGATGCTCCTCCTGATGAGATAACATTGGCCGACCTGTTGGTCCAGGGCCTTAGGTTTGTCTGCGAGTCAGACATGAATACTATTCCCCTGCTGTCTAAAACTTCGGTTTATGCAGTAGCAATACGCCGCCTGATCTGGCTAAAAGGCTGGTCTGCGGACCAGACTTCCAAGAAAGCCCTGTTGGATCTGCCTTTTAAGGGCGACAGACTTTTTGGGGCTTCTCTGGATGACATCATCAAGGATGCCACAGGAAGTAAAAGCACTTTGCTTCCCCAAATTAGCAAGGGTAAGGGGCCACGCCAAGGGCCCTCCTTTACTGCACGCAAGTGGTTTTTTCGTCCCCCTAGGGCGACAGGGAAAAGACCCCAGGCCGATAAAGCGCCTGCCCAAGGACAAAAGCGTCCTTGGTCCCGCATACCCAAGAAGCCTGTGGACAAATTTGCGTCCGCATGAAGGTCCACCCCGCTCTCGGGTGGTGAGACGTCTTCGCAAATTCGCGACTCAGTGGACAGCACTAATCTCCGACAGGTGGGTTTGCGAAGTAATCTCCTCAGGCTACAAGATAGAGTTTCTCTCTTGTCCACCGGACAGATTCAACACCTCCAATCTCCAGCTACTACCGAACCGTCGGGAGGCCCTGTATGGGGCGGTCCAGGGTCTACTGGAACGCGGGGTAGTTATTCCAGTTCCAGAACTGGAAAGGGGTTTTTACTCAAATCTGTTCATTGTGCCAAAGAAGGAGGGGGTTCGTCCAAGCTTGGATCTCAGAGCCCTCAATTGCTTTGTGAAGGTACAAAGTTTTCGGATGGAGTCGGTTCGATCTGTAGTCACGGCTCTCCATCCGGGGGACTTTCTGGCCTCCTTGGACATCAAGGACGCATACCTGCATGTCCCCATATACTCCAGACACCAGAGGTTTCTGCGATTTTCTATCGGGAAGGACCACTACCAGTTTGTGGCCCTCCCGTTGGGCCTTGCCTCAGCACCCAGGACGTTCACCAAGGTGCTCGCTCCAATTCTGGCACTTCTAAGACAGCGGGGTATCGCTATCACAGGCTACTTATACGACCTTCTGCTGAAAGCCCCTTCAAGCTCAGAATTAGAGGTAAGCGTGTCCATTACCTGTCAGACTCTTCGAGACTGTGGTTGGATACTAAACACGCAAAAGTCAGTATTGGTGCCCACTCAACGCCTAGGGTATCTGGGGTTGATTCTGGATTCTTCAGAGGCAAAGGTATTCCTCCCTGTGGAGAAGTTGCAGACCCTCCGGGCTGCAGTACGGCAGCTGACTTCCAGGAATTGGTCGTCACTCCGTTTTTTGCATGCGAGTGTTGGGCCTCAGGGTAGCCTCCTTCGAGTCGGTTCCATATGCTCTATACCACACTCGAGTGTTACAGAAGGAAGTTCTGTCCAGATGGAACAGATGTCCATCATCTCTGGATTATCAAATCCGAGTGAGCCACATAGTCAGGAGATCCCTGGTATGGTGGCTGACAGCACCGGCTCTAATGGCCGGGAAGTCATTTCTTCCGGTTTACTGGATAGTGATCACGACGGACGCCAGCCTTACAGGTTGGGGGGGGAGTCTGGGGTGTTCAGTCGGCGCAAGGTCGCTGGACCCCAGAGGAAGCCCTCCTGCCGATCAATGTCCTGGTAATCCGGGCGATCAGGCTGTGCCTCTTCAAATGGTCTCAGAGGCTGCAAGGGCGTCCAGTCAGGATCCAGTCAGACAACGCCACAGCAGTGGCATATGTCAATCATCAAGGAGGAACAAGAAGCTCAGCTGCAACATCGGAGATCGCTCGCATCCTGAAGTGGGCAGAGAGGAGCGTACCGGCACTGTCGGCCGTGTACATTCCGGGTGTGGAAAACTGGCAGGCGGACTACCTGAGCCGCCAGATGCTGGACCAGGGAGAAGGGTCCTTACACCCGGAGGTGTTCCAACTCCTCTGCCAAAGATGGGGCACACCAGACGTAGATCTTCTGGCTTCCCGACTCAATCGGAAGGTATTAAGATTTGTGGCCCGGTCAAGAGACCCATGGGCAGACGCAACGGACGCGTTGGTAGCATCGTGGGGTCAGTATCGGCTAATCTATGCCTTCCCTCCCTTAAGGCTTCTTCCTCTTCTGCTCCGCAGAGTGGAGCCAGAGGGAATTCCAATGATCCTAATCGCTCCAGATTGGCCTCAGCGTCCTTGGTACGACGATCTAGTACGTCTGGTAGCAGACGTCCCCTGGCGCCTACCACTACGGAAGGACCTGCTATCGCAAGGTCCCATATTCCATCCTGCTTTACAGTCATTGGCTTTAACGGCATGGCTGTTGAGAACCAGGTACTGAGAGACCGGGGCCTGTCAGACTCAGTAATCTCTACTATGAGAAGTGCTCGAAAACCGTCCTCTAGGAAGGTCTATCACCGCACTTGGAGGGCCTACATCTCCATGTGTGAGGAAATGAAATGGCATCCACGTACCTATTTGGTTTCCAGAATCCTGCTGTTTTTACAGCATGGGGTGGACCAAGGGCTTGCCCTAAGTACGATTTAAGGGACAGATGTCTGCCCTGGCTGTCTTTTTTTTTTCAGCGACCCCTGGCGACTCACTCTCTCGTGAGTACATTTGTGCAGGGGGTCCGACATGTGGCCCCTCCGGTCCGCCACCCGTTACCTCCGTGGGACTTGAACCTGGTCCTCTCGGTGCTTCAGAAGGCACCGTTTGAGAATATTAGAGATATTCCCCTGTTGACACTTTCTCAGAAAGTGGTCTTTTTGGTGGCTGTTACGTCAGTTAGACGAGTCTCTGAGCTGGCAGCCTTGTCCTGCAAGGCTCCCTATTTGATTTTCCACAAGGATAAGGTGGTGCTGCGGCCGCAGCCTTCCTTTCTTCCGAAAGTCGTTTCGGCTTTTCATCTCAACTAAGACATTGTACTTCCATCCTTGTGTCCTCAGCCGTCGAATCCTAAGGAGTCGGCGTTGCATTCCTTGGACGTTGTCCGAGCTTTGAGAGTATACCTATCTGCTACTTCCCTGTTCCGGAAGTCAGACTCGCTGTTTGTTTCGGTGGCTGGTCCCAAGAAGGGCCAAGCAGTCTCATCGGCCACCATCTCTAGGTGTATCCGACAGATAGTAATCCAGGCTTACGCCTTAAAGGGTCAGGCGCCCCCCTTTCCTGTCACGGCGCATTCGACCAGGGCAATAGGTGCCTCCTTGGGCTTTCCGACATCAAGCGTCTGTTTCCCAATTATGTAAAGCGGCGACTTGGTCGTCTGCTCACACTTTCACAAAATTCTACAAAATTGATGTAGGTGCATCTTCGGATGCCTCTTTTGGCCGCAAGGTTTTGCAAGCGGCTGTTTAGAGTTGCAACTCCTCTGTTTTGTGTTTGGGGTGAAGTTTATTTTTATGCTGTTACCACCCCCGTTTTTTCTCTGACACTGCTTTGGGACGTCCCACTTTGTCAATAGAGAAGCTGTGTCGGTCCATGGACGAAAGAGTAAATAGGATTTTTTACTCACCGTAAAATCCTTTTCTCTGAGTCCATGGACCGACACAGCACCCACCCCTCCTTTTAAGTTTGTACTGCTTTTTGACGAACTGATCTGCGAAGATGCAGACTGAGAGGGTATACCCAGAGGGTCCGCCCCCTGGGCGGTACTGTAGAAGGTGTGATGCAACACTTTTTACAAGTTTTTCTGCCTAGTCACTCCTAATTAACGGATAATACCCACTTTGTCAATAGAGAAGCTGTGTCGGTCCATGGACTCAGAGAAAAGGATTTTGCGGTGAGTAAAAAATCCTATTTTTTCATCCGATTCCCCCCCCCATAGGAGAAAGCGGCGATCCGACCGGTCCATTTCTGCACAATGTGCAGAGACGGACAAGTCATCCGCCGACTCAGCGGGGATCAACGGAGTGATCTCCGCTGAGCAAGCGGATATTCACGGGGCGGATCATGATGGGATCCGCCCGTGTAAAAGAGCCCTAATACGTGGATCATAAATGAGCTTGGAGACAATCATTGTACAGTTTAAAGTGAAAAGTTTTTACATGAGAAAATCTGTTCATCGGGTTCTGTTTTCCATATATAGAGGCCAGCATCAAAATAAATCTGCCTGCAAACAATAGTCTTCATATTTATAGCAAATTATTTTTTTGTAAGATCCAAAATTCATGAGAATACAATATAGTGTTTTTTTTGTTTCGTTTTTTTTTTTGTTTGTTTTTTTAAAGATACACACATGAAAGGGATCAATGTAAATATCACTATGTGTTTAAAAAAATATACAGTCTATATACTGTGTTTCCCCGGAAATAAGACCTACCCTGATAAAAAGACCTAGCGCTGTTTTCCAGGAGGGCTACAATATAAGCCCTACCCCCCTCCCTCTGCACTAATCGTAGCCATTGAACCGGGTGACGGTGGGGGATCTCTCGGCCCCCCCCCCCCTCTGCAGTGCTTGGTGGAAGACAGCTCAGGCAGGCTATGGAAGAAGAAGGTATTTGCACTGTTGCATTGCGGAAACGCACACATTTTACATTATGTGATCCTTTGATAGAGGGGGATTCTGTAATTTTACAACCACTGGGAAGATGGCACATTGCATGGCAAGCCCTACCCTGAAAATAAGCCCTAGTGTGTTTTTTGGCTGCCAAAATTAATATAAGACCCGGGCTTATTTTTGGGGAAATGCGGTATATATAGAGAGCGTCCATATTTCCCCAATACATACCTTGACGGTGCTACCTACTTAGTGGTGATGCACGTTGATTGTACTTTACGGCTCCTTTCTTCCATTGCACACTCATTGTCTTTTTATCTGGGATTTTATCTTGGCAGTGAAATAGAGATGGAGGGAACAAAATTACCAGTCTGTATGTGTAATACAGTCATGGATATTTTTTACGTTTTTAAAGCAATTGTGTAGATTTAAAATAAAAATCTTCTCTGCAAAGAAAAGAATGCTTGCCTGTCCTGCTTCCTGTTGAAAGATTTTCTAACGAGCGTTCATACAAACATTCATACTTCTCAGTACATTTGACAGCTTGACAAATGTCGTTCAAACGTACTTCAAAATTTATTTTACTTTTAGGCCTCATGCCCACGGACGTTTTTACAGCCGCGTTTTTGAGCGTTTTTTACAGCTTAAAAACGCCTGTCCATGTTAGTCTATAGCTTCATGCCCACCTAGACGTTTTTGAGCTGCAAATAGCATAGACGTTTTTAAGCTGTAAAAAAAACCCAGGACCAGTGCGTTCCTCAGCGTCAGAATTAGGCAGAAAAAAACGCGAGGCGCAAAAACGCGCACTAATGCGCGGTCGCGTTTTTAGCTCCGACGTTTTTTTGTTTTTTTTCAAAAAAAAATAAAATAAAAATATTTACAATAACATGGACAGGCGTTTTTAAGCTGCAAAAAACGCAGCTGTAAAAACGCCAGTGGGTATGAGGCCTTAACATTCGATTTTAGGATAAATGGACGACTTTACTCAATGAAACCCGCATACACTGTTAGAAATGTATTAATTAGAAAATCAAACAATGTTCTTAAAACAAAACGTTTCTAATTAAATTCTATTTGTGTATAGCCAGCTTAAAGAGGAGCTCCAGTAATTTTTGTGTTTTTTAAAAAGTCAGCAGCTAAAAAAAAGTGTAGCTGTTGACTTTTTTAATAAACAGACACTCCCCTGTCCCAGGATCCAGCGATGTGTTATCCCGAGTTGTCACTTCCCTCGATCTCCTGTCTCTGGTGCCGGGATCTGAACTGTGGGCACCCGGCTGTGACAGCTTGCGGCTTCCCAGCCCGGTGCCCACTGTGCATGCACAAGCCACGCTGCGCATTTTGAATGATCCAGTAGTCTTCTGGGACCAGTGATGTGTCCCAGATGACTGCGGGGAGGGGGAGAGGAGAACTTAGGCGAACCAAAGGAAAGTGGGAGCGGGTACCTGTCAAAACCCAGGTACCCACTCACCCCCCAAAAAAAATTGCCATTTGGAGAAGAGGGGGCCATAAAGCAGAACTTCTCCTTTTGGGTGGAGCTCCGCTTTAACGCTTAAAGATCTTCAGCATCTGACACTTCTGGGCATGGTGGATGTCTAGTTCTATCAGTCAGCCCTGCATCATTACAAGACACCGCAGTGACTTGGAGGCCAGTGGATGGTACCCAAGCAATCGGTGGGGACAACACATCCGTCACACCTGGAAGGGTTGGTTGCTGAAGACTCTTGAACCGGCTTAGCTTTTCAAGAGCAAAGTTCAACAGCATTGGCAGTGGGATGAGAAAGTATTATTTTCTCTGCAGGGAGCATCATTTTACATTTATTTTATTCCTTTTTAATTAAGTAGAAACAGAGTTTATAGTTGGCATGATATAGTAAGCATGTAAAATGTGGAAGTCGCACCAAAAATGTAAATGTATGTTTTACTGACCATACACTAAGTTTCCCTTTTTTAATGTAGCTGTGTGACCTCTGCTCAGCAGATTGCTCACATAATCTGTAGATAATAGATGTGAGCTGGAACAGTTTGTATGTGGAAAGGTTAAAGGTAAACTATGACAAAGCAGAATGCTGTTTGCTGCAGTGATGAGCTCTACGTGGCATGAACAGATGCGTTACCATGAAGTGTGCTCAGTAGTGCTATGAAATAGCAACATGTTTCTTTTCCACTATTCATTGTTGTCACAAGTTATAGGTTTTGATTTTTTTTAACATCAATAAATGTGACTATGGAAGTACTCATACTGGTCTGTATTGGCCCCAGCCATGAAAGGTAACCCACAGATTGTGAGGTCTGTTATTTTATTACTTTATGACTTCTCTTAGAAGTACAAATGATCTCAGTAAAAGTATTTTCAGTTGGTAGTTTTAAAATGGATCCACTGAATAAATATTATCGTTAAAAAGCATAAAACTATTTGTAAAAAATACCCACACCTCGCTCCAGCTTCCAGCATGCTCACCTTTTTGAGGGAGACACCTTTTGGCCTTCTCACTGGGTCTTGGGAAAGCTGAGGATATGAAATCTCACATGGATGTACTTCTGCACTGTACTATAATGCCCTCCCGGTAAATGTAGGATTCTCACATCTCCAAGGATCATGCAGTGATGATGCCCAGTGACATTATCAACGCTTATAGGAAGCAGCGGTAAACCAGGAGTATTTTTAAAGCCCGACTCCAGACAAAAATAAATAAATAGTTTAATTGCTCGTTAATGTCTAGGGCAACCATAAAAGGTAATACATATTTAGGCGATGCTTCGCTCCTCCCTGCTGCCTCTGCACTCTAGATGTCTAGGGTCTTGACATCAAGACCAGAGCAGGGTCTATAGCCCTGCCCTAAACATTAGGATGCAGAGGAACAGTCTACTGCCAGAAAGTGGGGGAGTGCTGTCTGGAAGCGGAGAATCAGGTACATAAAAGTGTTTCTGCTCCCCCCTGGACAAATCAAGCTGCACAGCCCCACTGCAAGCGATTTAATTTTTTTTTGTAAAGCCTAACTCCGGGCAGAAATAAAAATGATGTATTTTATTAATCGGGGAGCTGGCAGATTAGCTTTTTTTTTTTTTTTTGCAAGATCTACTTGAACCTGAAAATTTGTGGTTTATTAATGTTTGGTCTGCTATAATTCTTTTAAATCCCAGGATCAGCAATTATTCAGTATTTGTCCTCTTATTTCACAGGGAGTAGCAATATGGGTGACACACTACCCAGTGGACAACTGTCTAACATCCCATGGAGAAGGGCTGCAGTCAAGTACACCAACAACGAGGCCTATTTTGATGTCATTGAGGAAGTTGATGCAATCATAGACAAATCTGGTAAAAAGACCTATTGTGTATTTAAAATCTGTCACTGTTTTAGGGGCTCGTAAGGTTAAATCTGGTAACTGCAGTGTTTTGACCTTTAAATAGTTGGGAAGGGGGGGGGGGCGGGGATGATTCAAACTTGGGTTTTTACAAAGGTTGTGTTAAGTAACAGTAGTGTCGGTCAGATATGGCTGATGTGAAATAACTGCCATGGACTTCTCAATCCGCTTTTGGAGGTAGAAGTATAACCAGCATAATTGACAGCTAGGATGAAGTCATAGAAGGTATAGAGTGGTGTGTGATTGCTGGCGTGTTAGGCACTCATGGAGGGGGCAGAGCTTGTACACAATGGGAAGGGTGTGATTTGTTTGTTAAGCTGACCACACACTAGTAGATTATTGAATAAACGTTCATACAACCATTCATAGGAAAGTTCTCAACAGCACATTCGATGACATGACAAATGTACCTCAAAAAAAATTTGCTTTTAGCATTCGAATTTGGAGTGAATTGACTTTCCTGAACAAAAATCACATTTACTGTAAAATTCTTTCAGTTTTACCATGGAGAAGGATACATTTAGTGTGGCTTAAAGTGTATTTTAAGCCCACTTGTAACCTTGAAAACCTGTTCACGTGAAATATGCTTCACCATGAATTATAAGAACTTTAAATTGTACCCTCATTAAGCTTCATGCATCAGTAAATAGAAGCTGCTATATATAAGTACCTGTAATAAATAAATAGGTGACTCTCTTTCTCCCCTCTTCAGTGATGATGGCAATGGCTCTTAGACCAGCTAACTTCCTTTATTTATCGTACATCACGTGACACAGAGCGGCATAGTAATTACTATGTGGGTTATAGAGCTTACCTTCAGGTGATGGACACTGGCACACCCAAGACAGGAAGTCCCCTCCCTATATAACCCCTCCCATATCGGGAGTACCTCAGTTTTGTTGCCAGTGTCTAAAGGTGTTGGTCACGGTTAAGCATGTATTCAAGTTAGCTCTGCGTATGGTCTTTAAGGCCTAAAGGCGAGCTATTCCGGATCCGTCCAAAGTGCTTCAATGCCAAAATGGACGGTACCCAGGCCTCGGGGAAGAAGATGTGGACCATCTACGAGGTTTGGCCTGTAATGCCTCTTAGGAGGGCTGGACCCTGGAATCCAGTACTCTAGTCAGACCCAATACCAAGAGGTTTCTGGCAGGGTGCTATACAGGTCCAGGGGAGTGGTGTTCCTTTCAGTAGGACCCCGGTCCCTGAAGGTCAAATGACATTGCCCGCCAAAGGGGCGAAGTTTTGGCTGTCTGTCCCGAACTTGGTCCAGCAGTGACCCTTCAAAACTAATGTGTTTGCCTGTATTTTATCTACATGGTATATTTCCCACTGTACCTGATGTCTAAAATATCTTTGATAAACCTGAAATGTATTTTCTTATGGTTCTATTGGACATTACGTAGTACCCCTGTTTGGCCACAGGAGGGAGATACTTGAGAATGTCTATATAGCTGGGCATACCTTCTATAAGTGTAATGCCTAGACAGATGGAGGAGCATTCTTCTATGTACAAGCTCTGCAGTACCCATCTGTAAAAATGTTACCATACCTGCTAGGGGGACCTGGAAACAGCGTTCTTAGACATGGCGCTGTGGTCTCCCTCTATAGTGTCAGCTTGGCTCCAATGTAAAACTGCAGCTCCCTCCTTCTGGGAGCGTTTCTGTCGCGCGTGCAATGGCGCGCTTCTGCGCATGTGCGGGCGTCCTCTGCTTTAAAAAGACAGCCTCTGCGAGACATGCTGTAAGAGGACGGACACATCAGCAGAGCTCCTTGGTGACATTTATTTTTGATATTATATTGGGCACACTACAGGTGGTGATACAGGCATCCCCAAGGCACATTCGTTCAGTCACCTGACTAGCTCTCATAGCAAGCTTGTACGCTAGATTATAGCTAGCGGTGGGTGCATTTTTGGCTGTAAGTCCTTAGCTTGAGCTAGGACTATGCCTTCCAAGGGCTCTGGGAGTAAAAATCCTAAGAGGCTAAAGGGTTCGCCATCGGGCTCTGAGGATCTGGGGCTTGCTCCTACTAATATATCCTCCCCTGATAAATCAGAGGTAGTTACCCGAGAGGAGCCATCAGGAATGCTAGGTGCTGCTCCGGTATATGTGACAGAGGAAGCTTTTACCTCTGCTCTGGGAGGATTAGAACAAAGATTGGCGGCATTAATCGCTTCCTCCCTGCCGGGAAAAAAGCGCGCCAGATCTCCATCTCCACCGTTAGAGTATCTAACAGCAGAGCAATTGTCTCAGGATGAACTTGATTTTCCTGCAGGGGATCAGGAGGATGATGCAGCCTCGGAGGAATCTACTTTAGAGGAACCATTTTCAGCCTCTCAGGCTGAAAAATCGTTAGTAAAGTCTTTAACAGACAGTATGTGGGGCGCACCACAAGAGAGCTTAGAATTAGAATAAATGAGCATGTAGCCAATATAGCCAAGGGTTTTCCTAACCATAGTGTGTTGCGCCATTTCCTCCAACACCATAATAGTGACCCCCGTCAGTTGGTATTTTATGGCATAGATAGGGCCACACACAACTGGAGAGGGACAGATCTTACCAAGGCCATATCCCAGAATGAGACCCAGTGGCTGTATACATTATCCACAATGCAGCCACAGGGCCTCAATATTGATTTGGATTTAAATTGCTTCCTCACCAATGAATAAATTATATCCCACCAATTTGACACACTTTATTGGAGGTTAAACAGGTGTAGAGATTATTTAAATTTCTTATAATTTTCTTTTATTGTCTCCATTTTAATTTATTTTTACTACCTTTTATTCAATGTAAACATCGAACATGGATAGTTTGCTGTACTAATATACATTCATTCCATTATGTATTACTAGGTTTGGCTAATGCCGTACCATATATATACCCACTAGGGCGGCGCGAGCAGTGCGCAATATCCAGTAATATATTATTGGTGAATTGGGATGTGTGGGCATTTAGATAATGTCCTATTATGATGTATCACAAAGGCGGGTTGCGGTCAGTGTGTTTTATTTTATTTTGTAAACCAGTTATGGAGTTTTTAAATTATACGAAAGCTGTGGTTATAATATGCGGAGAGACGGCATTGAGGCTGGATTCTAGTCCGGTAACCCCTCCCCCAATTGTGATTGACAACTGTATTTAACAGCCAGACACACGTAGCCTAGCACGCTTTCTGACGACGTGCTTACACGAAACGGCTGTCGAGGCGACGCCAGACTACGTTCTGACAATACTTCCGGTCCCGCTGGCTCTTCCTCTGCCATAGGTGGAACGCACGCCGGCTCATCTCCACACGGGTCAGTAGCCCTATTAGTCCACGCTCTCCAGCCTCAGTGCCGGGCTCAAGGCACTAACCAAGTAAGGGGGCAATTGGCTGTCATATTTTAATTCATTTTAATAAAACGGGATTACACTATTTTCCGCTCTATTTCTCTTTTTGTGGTTCGCATTGCTCCATCCGAGCCTCCAGGAGGCAGGGATTCTTCATGCCTGTTCTTTGACATCAATACCCATGCTAGCAAGTGGAACTTGCACAAAGCGCATTTGACTCCTTTTTAACCACTTAAGCCCCGGACCATTTGGTAGCTAGAGGACCAGAGGTGTTTTCAGAATTTTGCACTGCGCTGATTTAACTGTAAATTGTGCGGACATGCAATGTTGTACCCAAACGAAATTTGCGTCCTTTTCTTCCCACAAATAGAGCTTTATTTTAATGGTATTTGATTGCCTCTGCGATTTTTTTATTTTTTGCGATATAAACGGAAATAGACCGAAAATTTAGAAAAAAAAATGATATTTTCTACTTTTTGTTATAAGAAAAATCGAATAAACTCAATTTTAGTCATACATTTAGGCCAAAATGTATTCAGCCACATGTCTTTAGTAAAAAAAATGTCAAGCGTATATATTTGGGTTTGCGCAAAAGTTATAGCGTCTACAAACTAGGGTACATTTTCTAGAATTTACACAGCTTTTAGTTTTTTTTTTTTTTTTTTTTTCAAATATAATTTTTTATTGATTTTTTTTTTTTTAAAGAGAGCCGGGGTAAAGCCCCACAAGATACAATAAAGACACAAAAAACAGCGAAGGTCGCAGCCTCCAGAATCTACAGTACAGTAGGTTATGTTAAATAAGATTGCATTTCAGGTGTTCCTATCGTTAATACAGTTTTGCCTTGGTCTGGTAGGGCCTCCACCCATTATCAGAGAGTATTCTGTCTCATACACCCTCAAGTATACACCCTACGGAAAGCTCGTGTTAGATACGTTTGAGTCTACTGACAAGAGTAGAGAAAAAGAAAGTAGGAAAAGTAAGACAAGAAGAAGAGAGAAGTGGGATGAGGGGGGGAGGGGAATGGAGAGGGGGTGGGTGACAGGGTGGGGAAAGGAGGGGGGGTGGCATCTCTGGTATGTTAGTCTGTATTCTAACTTAGAGGTTGCTCAGGTTCCGAGAAGGGTTGTACCCTCGTCCGAGTAAATAAACATGTTCCACATAGTCCAAGTCTCTTTGTAAACTTCATGTCTGTCTTGGGCTGTCAGTATCAGATCCTCCAGTCTGTTTATATCTTCCACTTTCCGCAGCCACATTGCTATGGTCGGTGGAGTTTGTTGTTTCCATAGTATGGGAATACAAGACTTAGCTGCGTTTGTCAGGTGACGTAGTAGGGACTTTTTGTATGTTCTGTGGGAAAGGTTCGATACATGTAGCAGGAAGAAAGCTGGGTCATGTGGGATCTGGTATTCTGTGAATTTTTGGGATATAGTTCGGACCCCCATCCAGAATGCTGCTAGCTTGGGGCAGGACCAAAATACATGCAGGAGTGTTCCCTTCTCTGTCCCGCACCGCCAACAGTATTCTGAGGTGTCTGGGAAGATCACATGTAGGCGGCTGGGTGTTAAATACCATATCGTGAGAGTTTTGTAATTTGTCTCCTGTATTTTCGTACATAGGGAGGACTTGAAAGAGAATTGTATTATACTTTGTACTTGGGGCGCCGTAAAGGTGTGGTTTAGGTCTGTCTCCCACTTTGTAATACCCGGGAGTTGTGGTTGCTGGGTTGGTGTATTGAGGAGAGAATACATTTTGGAGAGGACCCGGGGCAAAGGCTCCATCCCCGAGCAGTATTCCTCGAGCGTGGTCATGGGTCTGGAGTATTCTTGTGGGTGTGGGATTGTCTGAAGGAAGTGGTGTAGTTGAACCGCGTTCCAAAAGGGGAGTTGGAATGGGCCTGTTGCGTCCGTGAGTTCAGGAATGGAGGGCCATCTATCTCTTATCACATATTGAGACGCTGTAGCATGGCCCGCGGCTCGTAGTATCTGAAATTGTGTGGCTACCATTCCTGGGGAAAACCTGGGGTTTCCCAAGATCGGTGTTAATGGTGACAATTTGGTTGTCAGGGCAGTTTGTAAAGCTGCTTGTAGACCTTGGCGAATAGTATTGCCTATCAGCGGGTGCAATTTTGTCTCTGATGTCAATGCTTCGCTACACCACATCGCTGTTCTTAATGGAATGTCAGCCTGGTGTTGTTCTATCTGTACCCACAACTTAAATTCTTGGTGGGGGCTCCAGTCTATAACCCTGCCTAAGTGTATTGCCTGGTAATATCGCTTTATGTCTGGCAGTGCTAACCCTCCACATTGTTTTGGCATTGACAGCTGAGTACGTGAGATCTGTGGTTTTTTATGTGCCCAGACAAAGCGGGAAAACAAGGCCTGTACCCGCTTAAAGTATGAGGGTGGTATTTTAATGGGTAAGGCCTGGAAGAGGTATAAGAACTTAGGCAGTATGCACATTTTCAGTAAGTTACATCTTCCAAACCAGGAGTGAATTCCCTTGTGCCACGAGTCTAGGAGAAGTTTTACCTTTGACAGTAGAGGAGGGAAGTTCCGTTCATAAATTCCGGGAAATTCGGGTGTGATATTGGTCCCCAGATAAGTCAGGGAGGAGGATGTCCATTTAAATTGGAAATTTGATCGTACCGTAGGGATCATATGCAGTGGTATAGATATTGCCATTGCCTCTGACTTGGAAAAGTTTATCTTTAAATTTGAAATTTTCCCATATGTATCGAATTCTCTAAGCAGATTCGGGAGGGACACCCCTGGGTTGGTAAGTGAAAAGAGCATGTCATCTGCGTATGCTGATATCTTGTGTTGCGTTTGCCCTACAGTCACGCCTTGTATGTCGGGGTTCCGTCTGATTGTGGCCAGGAAGGGTTCCAGTGAGAGGGCAAACAAAAGAGGGGATAAAGGACATCCCTGTCTTGTCCCATTCAATATTGGGAAGGGGTCCGATAGTACCCCATTTGCCTTCACCTGTGCTGTCGGACTGGTGTATATTCCGGTTATCCTATTTAACATTACCTCTCCCATGCCTACGTGTCGAAGGACTGTAAGCATGAACGACCAATTCACCCGGTCAAAGGCCTTTTCGGCGTCGGTGTTCAGTAGTACGCACAGGGTTTTTGTGATCTTCACTCTATGTAATAAGTTCAGCACCTTAATGGTGCTGTCCCTTGCCTCCCTAGATGGGATAAAGCCTACCTGGTCTAGATGAATTAGATGGTGAAGGTGTCTCGCAAGTCTGGTGGCAATGATCTTGGTATACATTTTTAAATCAACTGTGAGGGGGTTAGCTCGGCAGCGGGTGTGTGTGACCCCCGGGATGGGCTCCCCACACAAAAACAGGCCCAGCAAACGGAGGTTGTGGTTTTCAAAATCAAAAAGGTGCGGTTTATTTTCTATTTACAGTGACAAAACACAGCAAAGCAAAAGAAACATAAACAAAATAAATCCTGGTCAACTTGACCTCTGACTAAACATACAGGTTTCCTAACTAACAACTGGGATCAGCCTAGTGCTGTCCTAGTCCCTAAGTCCCTGGTTTTAAATGTCCAAGCAAATAGCCACACAGGCTTTGTCTCACCGCACAGGGGTTCACTCTCCCTAGACAGTCCACACAGGTCTGGGTCCAGGCATGAGCTAACACCTAATGAAGCTGGGAGTTCTTATAGAGGCCTAAATGAGCTGACAAGCTTCAGCTGGTCTCATCAACTCCCTGTCTGCACGACGCCCCACACTCTCCCTAGAGGTATGAGTCATCCATGAGCCCACTAGCCTCAGCTGGGCTTATACAACTCTCCACCTAGTTGTATAAGTCGGCGTAAAGCCTGAATCTGGGCGAAATATATCTACCCCCCTGGATGCAACCAGGTGACTTTACCTTCCTGCTGTCACACAACATTTAGGAGCGATATCGGTCTATAGCTACTGCATGCTGTCGGGTCCTTTCCTTCCTTATGTATTACTGAGATATGGGCACTTAAGCTATCCCTGGCGAATACTTTGCCGGATCCTATGGCGTTAAACAGCCCAAGCATGCGCGGCCCCAGTATCGCTGTGAGTTTCTTGTAGTATTGTAGGGTTTACCCGTCGGGTCCTGGGGCCTTACCCGGCTTCATTGTTTTGATAGCTTGTTGAAGTTCTAATAATGTTATCGGGGATTCTAGTTCTTCTCGGGACTCTAGTGTAAGTGAGGGCATTGCAGACGAAATAATGTAGTGTGCCATGTCTGCTTGGGATGGCAAAGCCGCTGGGAGGTTATATAATTTGGAGTAGAAATCTTTAAATTCTTGTGTGATCTGTGAGGGTAAAGTTGCTTTCTGACCTCCTGCCTTGGTGATATGGGGAATGTATGTAGATAATTTATGTTCCCTGACTGTTTTTGCTAATAGCTTCCCACATTTATCCCCTGATTCGTACGCCAGTTTCCGACACGACTGTATGGCTGCCTTGGCTCTGTATTGTAGAATGTCAGTAATCTGTTTCCTGATAATTGTCAACTCCGCCTCAGAGGTTTGTGCGGGGGCGTGCTTATGTCTGGATTCAGTGATGTTTAATTTTTTCAGTAGCTGGGTAAGCTGTGCAGTGCGTTCCCGTTTAATACGGGCTCCGTGCTTAATGAAAATCCCTCTCATGACTGATTTGTGTGCCTCCCACAATATCCCCGGGTCACACTCTGGCTAGTCGTTTTCCTGAAAGTAGTGATTTAAAGCCGAGGTTATCTCCGCAAGCACCTCTGGTGTTTGCAGTAGGCTTTCATTAAGTCTCCAGAATTTATGTCTAGGTGAGGATACGTCAGAAAGCTTGTAAATCAGACAGATTGGTACATGGTCAGACCACGTCCTGTTTCCTATGGATGTGCTTTCTACTGCGTGAAGTTGTGTATGAGGGATCATAAAGTAATCTATTCTGCTATATACCTGATGTACAGGAGAATAAAACGTATAGTCACGGTCTCCCGTATGTTGTAGTCGCCAGATATCAATGAGTTGTGATTTATGTAGTGCCTTTGCTATGCGTTTGAGTTGATTCACTGGCATTGAAGATTTGCCTGCTGAGGTGTCTACCGAAGGAATCAATGAAGCGTTAAAGTCTCCACCAAACAGTAATTGTCCTGCCCTAAAGTCCTGGAGTTTCTCCAAAGTATGCTCCAAGAATGTCGCCTGCAGGTCGTTGGGGGCATATAATGTTGCTATCGTAACTTGCACGTTGCCTATGAGTCCCTTGAGGAAAATGTATCTTCCAGAGGGATCGATTAGTGAGTCCTGACATTGCCATGGGACTTTGCTGGAAATTAATATGGAGACTCCCTTAGATTTGGCTGTGGGGTTAACAGAGTGGTATGTCATCGGGTAATGTCTGTTGCGTAAATACGGTAGTCTATTGTGCTTAAAGTGTGTCTCTTGGATCAGAGCCACATCCGTTTGGGATCTTTTCAGGTCGTCCAGCAGTATGCGCCTTTTTTCTGGCGTGTTAAGGCCTTTCACATTAAGTGACTGAATTTTGAGATGGTGTAATGCCATAATTGGGTAGGAGGTAAGGGGAAGGAAGTGGAGACTGGATTCTGGGTAGGGAGGGGGAGGGCAAGGGTGCTGGTCCAAGATAGGGGTGACGTAAAGGGCGACGGGAGGGGGACAGAGAGGGGGGGGTAGCAGGTGAAAGAGAAAGTAAGAAAGAGGAGAGTAAGAATAAAAGATTGAAAGAGCAAATGTAGAGGACTGGGCCTAGTGCCCTTAGTCCTCTAAGTAACTTATTATTTGTATATAATGCCTGGGGGCCAACGTTGTACCCCCCCGGCAGAACACACCAGCCTATTTGGGGTGCGGGTAAGACGAGGCTCGGGAAAGAACGAGCTCCCGACTCTTGTCTCCCAATCCAACGAAACTCTGCTGTAACGTGCAGTCATCAATAATACACCATTGTAACATAAGGAACCAAAAAGAATATATAAAAAAATAAGGAAAATGAAATGAGCGAGGAGGACCTTGCATGTAACAGAAAGAAGTGCATACATAAAATAACGGATACCAATCCTGCGGTCAACCTTAAACTAAGGGAATATATTTCCCCTTCAACCATGCCTGCCTCTATAGGTCGCCTCCTCCGCCCCAGGCCCCCTACCCCCCCCCCCCCCCCACCGCACGCAGGCGGACATCCCCCCCAAAACTCCACAGGGACGCGGGTCCCGCGCATGGCCGGCTACCCGGGCCCGTATACTTTCCGCCCCACATCCCCACTATATCCTCCTATTCCTCCGTCCCCCAGGGTCTCCCCCTTCAACCTATCTGGATTTTACATGAGGTATAGCCGGACTATCCCCCGTGTTCTGGTCTGGACAGTATGTCCTTGCTGCTCTAGATTGCATGCCCCCTTATGTAATTTAAAATCGATACATTCAAATTCCCCCCACAGATCTGGTTGGTCTGCTCACTCTGGCTCCCAAAATGCTGACATAGCGGAGGCTATCTGAGTCTCAACATCTGAGGCTACCTTGGGTGGAGTAATAATGGGCATTGTATATCAAGAATCCACATAAATGCAATGAAAGTGGCAATAATGCTCAATGTCATAATTCAGATATACTGCCTTCCACTTTCCAGAATACCCTCCCCCCTCATCTCCAACCGGGTGCCCAGTACACCTGGTCCTTCTGTAAAAGTGTTATCTATTGCAAGGATTGCTAGGCTGCAGATGCAGCGTGTACCTCTCCCTATTGTCTCTGGGATTCGTAAACTTCTGTGAATACAGGAGAGCCGCAGGGTGATCCGGGTCCGGCGCATCCCCATGGAGCCAGCTACTGTCAATATCCTGTAATGCAGGGGTCTCTGCGGGGGCTGCGCCATACATCATGGGTCCAGGCCAAAACGCCTAAACTCGGGGGCTGGAGTATCAGGGTCCTGCACCGGGCTGATGATGTCTAGTGATGCAGAAGAGACCGTCTCGGGTAAGGCCCGCAAACGGAAGCAGCAAATGTTCCCCTCCATTCAGGTGGGTCTCCAGCTGCCTTGTCTATAAGGGAGAGCCCTGTTCATCTAGCGCTGGTGAGCATGGGGGGGGGAGCGTCAACAGGTCAGGCAGGCATAATTACCGGTGTCCATCCCGCTCCGTCACAGCTCCCGTTCTCCCTCCTGGGACGTCGCTCTAGGTCTCCTCCGGCCCCGTTGCTGTCTGGGCGGTGGATCCCCACGCACTCTCTGGAAGTTGCCATGGTCTTGAGCTCTAGGTATGAGGGCAAGCCAGTCTGGGACCACAATAGGTTCTGCGTCAAGGAAGATGAAAAGATCCGGCAGTGCCTCTGGCTTTCTGAGCGTGAAGAATCTTTGGTCTCTCCGGAATGTGATGGACAGCGGGTATCCCCAGCGGTACGTTGCTCCTCTACTGCGGGCCAGCTCCAGGAGAGGTTTCAGTATCGCCCGTCTCTGTAGTGTGGGGCGAGATAGATCTGGAAGTATTTTGATCGCCACACCGTCGAATTCCGGGCTGTCCGCTTCCCAAGACCTCCGGATAATTTCTTCTCTGTGCTTGTAATGGTGCAACCTACACACCACATCTCTGGGCCTGGCTGGGTCAGATGATTTTGGCCCCAGCGCTCTGTGAATTCTGTCGAATTCCAGGCGGGGTGGCAATTCAATCCCCTCTATAGTGCGGAAAATAGCCGTTACCCTGTCCGCTAGATCTTCAGGACCAGTTGCTTCTGGGAGTCCCCGTATACGCAGGTTGTTCCTGCGACTGCGGTCCTCCATTTCCTCGAGTCGCAGCTGCTGTTCTGTGAGAGCTTCCATCTGACTGTCCTGGGTCTCCTCCATCGCCTCCACCCGGCGATCCAGGGCTGTTAGTGAGGACTCTCCTTTAGTGAGTCTGGTGGACAGGTCTTTCACCTCCGTCTTCACCACCGCCAGTTCTTTACGGTGTGCAGCTTCCACCATTCCCATAAGGGCTGTAATGTCTGCCTTAGTGGGAAGTGCTTGCAGTAGCAAACGCAGCTCTGGGTCCATCGTGACCGATTGAGAGGCTGTTCTCGGGGTATCTCCTGGGTCGGTGTGAAGGACCGGGGGGGCTCCAAGGTATTGGCTAGTAAGTGGAGCTTCCATACTTAAGTCCGGAGAGCCGCAGGCTTCTCGGTCCCCCTCCGTGTCCCCTCGTGGCGACGCCATCTTGGATCCCGGCGAGTGTAGCTGGGAGAGTTGGAAAAGTCTCTCTATCTCACCCGGCTGTGGAATCTGGGCCGTGGATCTGGTAGATCTATTGTTCCTCTTTGCAGATCTCTTTTTAGAAGTGTACATATTGTGCTGACTTATTGTAGATCATTAGATAGGATGGGAGACGGCCGGGAGCTCTGCAAGTGCACGTCTCTATCCGTCCATGTCCAGGCCACGCCCCCAGCTTTTAGTTTGACTGCCTATCTCATTTCTTGAGGTGCTAAAATGGCAGGGCAGTACAAAACCCCCCAAATTACCCCATTTTGGAAAGTAGACATCCCAAGGAAATTGCTGAGAGGCATGTTGAGCCCATTGAATATTTTTTTTTTTTGTCTCAAGTGATTGAATAATGACAAAAAAAAAAAATTTACAAAAAGTTGTCACTAAATGATATATTGCTCACACATGCCATGGTTATATGTGGAATTGCACCCCAAAATACATTTTGCTGCTTCTCCTGAGTATGGGGATACCACATGTGTGGGACTTTTTGGGAGCCTAGCCGCGTACGGGCCCCCGGAAACCAAGCACCGCCTTCAGGATTTCTAAGGGCGCAAATTTTTGATTTCACTCCTCACTACCTATCACAGTTTCGAAGGCCATAAAATGCCAAAATAGCACAAACCCCCCCCCCCCCCCAAATTACCCCATTTTGGAAAGTAGACACCCCAAGCTATTTGCTGAGAGGCATGGTGAGTATTTTACAGCTCTCATTTGTTTTTGAAAATGAAGAAAGAAAATATTTATTTTTTATTTATTTTTTTCAAAACTTTGTGACAAAAAGCGAGATCTGCAAAATACTCACAATACCTCTCAGCAAATAGCTTGGGGTGTCTACTTTCCAAAATGGGGTCATTTGGGGGGGTTTTGTGCCATCTGGGCATTCCATGGCCTCCGAAACTGTGATAGGCAGTGAGAAGTGAAATCAAAAATTTACACCCTTAGAAATCCTGAAGGCGGTGCTTGGTTTTTGGGGTCCCGTACGCGGCTAGGCTCCCAAAAAGTCTCACACATGTGGTATCCCCGTACTCAGGAGAAGCAGCAGAATGTATTTTGGGGTGTAATTCCACATATACCCATGGCATGTTTGAGCAATATATCATTTAGTGACAACTTTGTGCAAAAAAATAAAAACATAAAAATAAATTGTCTTTTTTCCGCAACTTGTGTCAACTTATAAAATATTCCATGGACTCGACATGCCTCTCAGTATATAGCTTGGGGTGTCTACTTTCCAAAATGGGGTCATTTGGGGGGGTTTTGAACTGTTCTGGCATTTTATACACAACATTAGGAAGCTTACATCCACTCTTCTAACCACTTGAAGACAAAGCCCTTTTTGACACTTTTTGTTTACATGAAAACATTTTTTTTTTTTTTTGCAAGAAAATTATGTTGAACCCCCAAACATTATATATATTTTTAAAGCAAAGGCCCTACAGATTAAAATGGTGGGTGTTGCATTTTTTTTTTCTACACAGTATTTGCGCAGCGATTTTTCAAATGCATTTTTTGGGGAAAAAATACACTTTTTTAAATTTTAATGCACTAAAACGCACTATATTGCCCAAATGTTTGATGAAATAAAAAAGATGATCTTAGGCCGAGTACATAGATACCAAACACGACATGCTTTAAAATTTCGCACAAACGCGCATTGGCGACAAACTACATACATTTTTAAAAGCCTTTACAGGTTACCCCGTTAGATTTACAGAGGAGGTCTACTGCTAAAATTACTGCCCTCGATCTGACCTTCGCGGTGATACCTCACATGCATGGTGCAATTGCTGTTTACATATGACGCCAGACCGACGCTTGCGTTCGCCATTGGGCAAGAGCAGGGCAGGACAGGGGTGCTTTTTTTTTATTAATTTTGCTTTTTTATTTTATTTTTAAATTGTTCCTTCCATGTTGTTTTTTTTTTTTTTTTATCATTTTTATTGTTATCTCAGGGAATGTAAATATCCCCTATGATAGCAATAGGTAGTGACAGGTACTCTTTTTTGAAAAAACTGGGGTCTTCTAGACCCTAGATCTTTCCTCTGCCCTCAAAGCATCTGACCACACCAAGATCGGTGTGATAAAATGCTTTCCCAATTTCCCAATGGCGCTTTTTATATCCGGGGGGGACATTCCCTCCCACTGCTTGTAAAAGCAGTCCAGAGGCTAATTAGCCACTAGGATTGCTTTTACATGAAAGCCGGCCGCTGGCTGAAAAGATTGATACCAAGAGGATACCTAAACCCGCAGGCATCATTCTGGTATAACCATTCAAAGTCCAGCAACATACCAGTACGTTGCTGGTCCTTGTTGGACATGTATTGTAATCTTTTTTTTTTTCATGCAGCCAGTTGGCTGAACGAAAAAAGAGATTGATCGGTGGGTATGCCCACCATTAGAATACCGCCCTTCATCCACCCACTTCTAATGTTGGGCATGCATGCACCATTTATATATGCCGAAGCATGGGGGCATCCTCCCGCAAAAAAGTTATGCTGCACACACATGGTCGGACTTTTCCACGGGCAAGCCTCCGTCAGAATTTCGACCGTATGTACGCGGCATTAGGAGCAAAATCGCTCCTCCGCCCCTGCTGCCCCAATGCTTCGGCATATATGCTTTTTTTTTTTAACTGTGGTGGTGAAATCACCTCCTTCAGCACTGGAGTCGCAGGGATCAGGCCTGTCTCTGCGAACGCTGCAGTTATGTGTGTTGTGTTTTGCAAGTGACAGTGATCGATCGATACTGCACTTGGGTGGCCTGGGCTGGGCGAAGGGGCAAAACGCAGGTGCTAGCAGGTATCTGGGCTGATCCTGCTAACACTGCGTTTTTGGGAACCTTAAACTGCTGGGGACGCTAGTATAGATCTGATCAGATATTGATCTGATCAGATACTATACCACTAAGGGGGGTGTATGCTTCATGCGTGGGTGTTAGCGTTACTGGCACTAACCTGACGCTGCCTGGGGTGTGACGCAGACCCTCTGACGCTAAAACCTAATTGATATCACCCGCCGGGCGATCAGGGGGTTAAACCTTTATTGGGTTGTATATACGGCGGGTGCCCTGACACTATAAAAAGCAAACTAACTAACCAGCGTCACCCGTAACACTTATATGGTGATCACTGGTGAAAGGGTTAACTAGGGGCAATTAGGGGGTTAAAACCTTTATTAGATAATTTATGGGGGTACCTGACGCTATAAAAACCTGCGGCGAACCTAAAAAAAATACTGGCTACCGATCAGCATCACCGACGCTAAGACGGCGATCAGAAAAATGATCGCTTAGCGACAGTGGTGATAGGGGGTGAAAGGGTTATCTGGGGGCGATCAGGGGGTTAAACCTTTATTAGGGGGGGTTAGGGGGCTACACTGGACCTAAAACTAAACTTTGGTGACACTTTTACAGTCACAAATGTCACTGATTGCAGTGATCAGTAAATAAATGGTCACTGCAATCAGTGACACTGGCTGGGGGCTGGGGGGTGATCTGGGGGGGGGGGCGATTTATGTACCTATGTGTCCTGGTGTCAGTGTAGTGTTTTGTGCACTAACCTGGCATCTTCTCCTGTACGGCGCTCGGTATATGTGAGCGCCGTAGGAGAGATGACATCACTTCCTCTGCCTGTGTAAACATTACACAGGCAGGGGAAGCTCTCTCATTCGCCGGGAGCGATCGAGAGGGGGTGGCCGGAATCTAACGGCCGTCCCCTCATGCCTGATCGCTCCTGATCAGTTAACCACCGCTCACTGTAAAGAAGGGGGGTCCGATCGGACACCCCAACTATACAAAGGCAGTCACGTAGATATACGTGATTCTGCCTGTCGGTGCCATTCTGCCGACGTATATTTACAGTGGGCGGTCGTTAAGTGGTTAACTAAAAGAGTCCACAATAAGCTGCTACATTTTACCATGAGCACTATCGGGTGTCCTGTATAAAGTTGGTGAAGGTTATCACTCCAAGCAATTTCTTTTGGGACTGTAGGCCACACCTGCCCCCCACCTATACCCCAGATACAACCCCACAAACCAACACCACAACATGTTTGTTTGGCATAAAAAGGCCGCAACACTTTATTGGTTTACCACAATTTTCAACACAACCATTATAATTGAAACTTGTATAATAAAAAAACATAAATCATTCACATAAGCTCTGCCCAGTTTTTGGAACTCGGGCAGCATCACTGTAACATCACCAAATATGTCCCCCCCGCTTCTGGGGTGACCCTACCACATAAAATGTTGCGACGGGAAGGGAGGGAGGGAGCTCTTCTTCCTTCTTCCTGGGCCGCTGCAGAGGACGCCCTGGACCCTTTGCGGCCCTTAAATAGCCTCCTGGGGAAACCAGAACCTTCTCTGGACCGCTATTGGCTTGCCCACACCTGTAACATAGTTTAATTAAAGGTACAGTACCGCCCCTCCCCTCACCTATCACTCCTTAACCCCTTACTACCCAGAAAGGGGAGAGGTGGCCCCAGTCCCAAGATAGCGGGCCCCAATGCTTTTGCCCGCTTTTGACATTCCTGTTGGATAAAGCTGTTACTCAGGATTCATTTCACTGTTTGCTATTTATGGACTACCACTTGTTCTCTTGACAAATATTCATTTATTTCTCAGGACATTCAACCATCACGATTGGCACTACATGTTTGAATATTTGTTGTCATATAGTATTTTATGTTTGCATGTATCATAATTTGTTTGGTAGATGGGATCTGCAAGCTAAATTTACCCACAAAGGGGACTGCATATAGGCTGTTTTATTATTATTGGATAGTCATAGACTAGTCATTGTGGTTCGCATAGGCTGGCTGGTGTTCACAATTTCTTTCACTTTATATAAGATTTATTTTAATTTAAATAACATTTATTCTCTAGCGCCCCCAATATATTTGCTACTATTGCACATATAACCACATCCTTTAACAGACTTGGTTCGATCCGCTTTCAAGCTGACCCTTTTCAGAACCAGCAACTACATCGGTTTCTTCATTGGGCTCTTTGAAAGCCCCACAAGCTAATGGTTCCTTTCCAGTGCATCCATTGTTAGAAAATCTCATTTATAAAGATTGGGAACATCCTGATAAATTGGTCCTTCCTCCCAAAAAGTTTTCTGTGGTATATCCTATGGAGGAAAAGTTCACCAAAAAATGGAGCCTACCTACTGTGGACGCTGCCATCTCTTCTGTGAACAAATCCCTGACATGTCCAGTGGACAATGTACAGATGTTTAAAGATCCAACAGATAAAAAGTTGGAAACCCTATTAAAGACTGCTTATTCTACAGCTGGTACTGTAACTTAGCCTGCAGTGGCAGCCATTTGGCATCTGTCAGGCCTTGAAAGACCAGATGAAGCTGGCTTTAAAAGACATGCCACTTCAGCAGGCGCAGGATTTAGCAGATCTACCTAGGGCTTTATGTTTTGCGGTTGACGCCATTAAAGATTCAATTCATCAGGCCTTACGCTGGTGTTGGTACACATGCGTAGACTCCTATGGCTGAAAAACTGTTTAGCCGAGACGCCCTGTAAAAAGCTCCTGGCTGGATTTCCATTCCATGGGGAGTGGTTATTCGGCGAGGACTTGGATAAATACATCCAGAAAATCTCCAGTGGGAAGAGTACCCTTTTACCCGTTAAAAGGAAATTCAGGGGTCCTGCCTTCAAGCGGCCCACCTCACCAGTCCCAGGAACTTCAGCCTCTAAGCAGTTCCGACGGCCTCCCTGATCCAATCCTGGAGGGAGAGCTCAGGGACAGCCACAGGGTAATAAAAAGCCCTGGAACCGAAGGAATACTAAACCAGCCCCCAAGTCGGCCTTATGAAGGGTCGCCCCCACTCAGACGAGTGGGGGGAAGACTTCTGTTGTTTTCAGGGGCTTGGCGAGAGACGATCCGGGAAAGATGGGCTCTCTCCACTGTATCCTTGGGATACAAGTTGGAGTTATAGGAATTTCCTCGTCCTCGGTTTATAACATCAAACGTCTCAAAAGATCCAATAAGGAGAAGATTTCTCCTTTCGGCGTTAGATCGACTATTATTCCAAGGGGTAATTGTGGAGGTTCCGGTAAAGGAACAGAGGTTGGGATTTTATTCAAACCCCTTTACCGTTCCAAAGCCCAACGGAGATGTAAGACCCATACTAGATCTCAAAGGTCTAAACAAATTCCTAATCGTCAAATCGTTCCGTATGGAATCAATTCGGTCCGTAGCCGCCACCCTACAAGGGGGAGAATGGTTGGCGTCCATCGATATCAGGGACGCTTATTTACATGTTCCTATATTCCCCAGTCATCAAAAGCTTCTACGCTTTGCGGTGGAACAGCGCCATTATCAGTTTGTGGCGCTACCCTTCGGGTTGGCCACGGCTCCACGAGTGTTCACAAAGATCTTGGCCCCTCTGTTGGCCGACTTAAGAACTCAGGGAATATCTATAAGGGCCTACCTGGACGACCTATTGATAATAGATCAGTCGGCTTCCAACCTAAGGGTTGCTGTACACAACACGGTACAATACCTGGAATCCCGGGGCTGGGTCCTAAATCTGGACAAATCGTCCTTGCAGCCAGCAAGAAGGCTGGAATATTTAGGCTTACTCATAGACACAGACCAAAGAGGTTTTTCTGCCTCAGGCAAAAATCTCTTCCTTAAGAGAACTAATTCAAGCGATCTGTGCAAAGAGACAGCCATCCATTTGTCTTTGCATGCGGTTGCTGGGAAAGATGGTAGCCTCATTCGAAGCTGTCCCGTTTGCTCAATTTCATTCAAGGAAATTGCAGAACGCCATCCTATCCGCCTGGAACAAAAATGTTCGAGCCCTAGACTTCCCTATGTCCCTGGCGTCATCAGTACGCAGGAGTCTATGTTGGTGGTTGGTACCCCAAAATTTACAAAAGGGAAAGTCGTTCATTCCAATCTCTTGGAGGGTAGTAACTACGGATGACAGCCTTCTAGGCTGGGGGGCAGTACTGGAGCAATGTTCACTCCAGGGAAAGTGGTCGAATATCGAGAAGACCTTGCCCATCAACCTGCTGGAAATTCGGGCGGCACGGTTGGCCCTGGAAGCATGGACTTCCAAGCTACATGGGTCTCCTGTCAGGATCCAATCAGATAATGCCACAGCTGTGGCATACATCAATCACCAAGGGGGCACCAAGAGCGGTACGGCCCAGAAGGAGGTGAATCATATCCTGATATGGGCAGAAAAACATGTCCCATGCATATCCGCTATCATCTTTATTCCAGGAATAGAGAATTGGAAAGCAGACTTCCTGAGTCGGCAGCAGTTATCCCCAGGGGAATGGTCTCTTCACCCCGACATCTTTCAGACAATATGTCAGAGATGGGGGACAACAGATGTAGATCTATTGGCATCCAGGTTCAACACGAAATTGAGCAGCTTTGTGTCCAGAACAAGGGACCCGCTCGCTTGCGAATCGGATGCACTGGTGTTCCCGTGGGATCAGTTCGCACTAATATATGTGTTCCCTCCGCTGCAGCTACTACCTCGACTCCTCTGCAGAGTCAGGATGGAAAGGAGGCGGGTGATTCTGGTAGCCCCAGCATGGCCTCGGAGATCCTGGTACGCGGAAATTGTGAGAATGTCTGTCTGTAGGCAAGCCTTTGGACCCTTCCGCTTCGGCCAGACCTGCTCACGCAGGGTCCGATATACCACCCTTCTTTACAAACTCTAAATTTAACGGTCTGGCTATATATATATTATAGAGTTTGGAAGGCGTATGTGGCATGGTGTGAAGCCAAGAAATGGCATCCTCGGAAGCACGTCATAGGCAGAATACTTGACTTCCTGCAGTGGGCTGTTGTCAAAAACCTAGCCTTAAGTACTATTAAGGGACAGGTTTTGGCCTTATCGATATTTTTTCAAAGGCCACTAGCTACACATTCGCTAGTAAAGACCTTCTTGCAGGATGTGACTCTTATCAACCCACCAGTGAGGTCTCCCATATGTCATTGGGACTTAAACTTGGTTCCATTAGTTCTTCAAAGACAACCTTTTGAACCATTACTCCACATTCCTTTAGTGCTCCTCACCAGGAAATTAGTGTTCTTAGTAGCTATATCCTCAGCCAGGAGGGTATCTGAATCGGCAGCTTTGTCTTGCAGGGAGCCATATTTGATTATCCATAAGGATAGAGTGATTTTACGTACACATCCAGCCTTTCTTCCGAAGGTCGTGTCAAGTTTTCATTTGAACCAAGATGTGGTTCTCCCTTCCTTTTTTCCCAAACCTAGTTCGGTGGAAGAGAAATTATTACATTCTTTGGACGTAGTAAGAGCAGTTAAAGTCTATCTTGAAGCTACTGCTATGATTCGGAAAACTGTTGTTTTATTTATTCTGCCAGAAGGGGCCAGGCAGCGTCGAAATCTATTATTTCTAAGTGGATTCGGCAGGTTATTATTCAAGCCTATGGTCTGAGAAAGAAGGTGCCTCCATTTAAAATTACAGCACACTCTACTAGAGCGATTGGGGCTTCTTGGGCAGTGCATCACCAGGCCTCCTTGGCTCAAATCTGTAAGGCCGCAACTTGGTCTTCAGTCCACACATTCGCTAAATTTTATAAGGTGGAGGTAAGAGGTCATGAGGATGTCGCCTTTGGGCGTAGTGTGCTGCAGGCTGCAGTATAGATCCTCATGCCTGATGGCACCCAGCTTGTTATGGTGTCTCCCTCCCCTCATTTTGGCATTGCTTTGGGACATCCCACATCGTAATTACTATGCCGCTCTGTGTCCCGTGATGTACGATACAGAAAATAGGATTTTTATAACAGCTTACCTGTAAAATCCTTTTCTTGGAGTACATCACGGGACACAGAGCTCCCACCCCTCTTTTTTGGGGGACACTTATTGCTTTGCTACAAAACTGAGGTACTCCCGATATGGGAGGGGTTATATAGGGAGGGGACTTCCTGTCTTGGGTGTGCCAGTGTCCATCACCTGAAGGTAAGCTCTATAACCCACATAGTAATTACTATGCCGCTCTGTGTCCCGTAATGTACTCCAAGAAAAGGATTTTACAGGTAAGCTGTTATAAAAATCCTATTTTTCCAAACCCTTGGTATGGCTTAGGGCAGGGTTCAACAATCCCCGGGCGCCAGGTCGCAAATGCGACTAGAATTAGTGACCTGGGGCAGCACAGCTGAGGTTACCTGTATCTCCGTGCGCCCCCCCCCCCCCTCCGCGATCGCGTGATCTCGTTGGGCCGCGCCGGCCGTTAATTTAGGCCACGGCTTTGCGGCCTTCTGCAGGCCTAGGCTTCATTGTGTACTCTGGCGCCATCTTGTGGTGGCCGTTGGTATGACAAGTCAACCAGCAATGCTTGCCTGTTTCACTGCCCGCCCATCTCCTTCCCTTTACTTAGAAGTTAACCCCCAAACATTATATATATATTTTTTATTCTAACACCCTAGAGAATAAAATGGCAGTCGTTGCAATACTTTCTGTCACACCGTATTTGCGCAGCGGTCTTACAAGCGCACTTTTTTAAGGAAAAAAATACACTTTTTTAAATTAAAAAAGACAACAGTAAAGTTAGCCGAATTTTTTTTTATATTGTGAAAGATAAAGTTACGCCGAGTAAATTTGATACCCAACATGTTACGCTTAAAAATTGCGTCCACTCGTGGAATGGCGACTAACTTTTACCCTTTAAAATCTCCATAGGCGACATTTAAAAAATTCTACAGGTTGCATGTTTTGAGTTACAGCGGATGTCTGGGGCTAGAATTATTGCTCTCGCTCTACCAATCGCGGCGATACCTCACATGTGTGGTTTAAACACTGCTTTCATATGCGGGCGCTACTCGCGTATGCGTTCGCTTCTGCGCGCATTGGTCGGTAAAAAAAAAACCTGGCTCCTAACTTTTTTAGCTGGCTCCTAGATTCCAAGAAAATTTGTCAAGCCCTGGCTTAGGGGTGAGGCAGTCGGGACCAGAGGAAAAATTCTAAATATCTTTGCCGGAGTCAGTTTCCTGTGCATCCAAATCAGATTTAAAGCACGTTCCAGAGGTAGGTTTAAAGAAAAAAAAATCTACTATTGATGTACTAACGAGGAGTATATAATGCATTTTGCGAAACAAAGGAAATGGCTTGCTGCTATGCTATATATATCTATTATAAGTCGGCCCTCGCATCATCATAATCATCTATAAAGCAAAGCTGTTAACAAATAGAAAAAGACTGAGTACTGTAATCCAGTAGTCTGCCCATTTTTTTTTTTTTTCGTTTAACTTTTTTTAGTTAACTTTTTAACTGTTTGTCCCAAGCCTGTTTTTGAAGCCATTTACTGTTGACTGTCTCACTACCTCTGCTGGAAGTTGTGAAACCAAATGAACCACAAATTAATTATTTACAATAATATTGCATGATTTCTAATAAAGCAGGTACGTTTTTGATTTTATAAAACGGGGAGCCCCCAAAGTTTGGACCATCAAAAACAAGTCAGCTTTGGCAGCACTCATAAGTCTGTCGTACAAGTTCTCGTTATGCCCCTTCAATTTTATAATCTAAACCATTAGTGCCTTTTATATTTGGGAGCCTCTATCTATCTTTTTGTTCATCTCTGGCTCAGGTGATATTGTGATTTGGGTCACTGAGCAGTCTTAAAGTATCTGACATGTCTTTTGTAAGTCAAGTTTTTCCTGTTCTTAACTTCATGGTAATAATAACATCTTGTTGTAATTTGGGGCTTGCCTCTAATTAGGCTAAATGATAATAGAATGTGCAAAGCTTGAATTGTGGTGTTTTTGATCTGTAGAGTAGTAGCAAATACTAGTGGATTTTTTTGTTTTGCTATTGTCCCAAGGGGTATGTGTATGAGTGTTACTGGGTGAAAGAGCACATGTGGACACTGTATTATTGTTGGTGGCAGCACATGGGCTTTGTGAGTACTATTACCTATAACAGACAATCTGGTTTTATGGACAAGCTGTACTGGAAAAACAACCATGACTCTGCAACAGCTTTGTTTATCTTTGTACCAGTTTGTTACACTTGTCTCTGATTGTGGTTATTGGACAGGTTTTTTCATATGCTCAGTTTGCTTATTTAGACAAAACTTATCAACTGGGTGAAACAGGTTGTGAACAAGCAAGCAATCGCTTGTGAAACGCGTCTACTATTGCCTGTATTTTTGTCTGACCCTTTTGACAATAAAGATGACATCAAGATAAGTTGGAGTTCTAGTGTGCGACCAATTTCTTGTTTTATGGGTGAAACGGATAACTGATGGAAATGGCTTATAAGAGCTGGTTCACAGCAGACACCTATATTACTCTTTCGTCCATGGACCGACACAGCTTCTCTATTGACAAAGTGGGTATTATCCTTTTAACTAGGAGTGACTAGGCAGAAAACTTGTAAAAAGTGTTGCATCACACCTTCTACAGTACTCAGTCTGCATCTCGCAGATCAGTTTTTTTTTGTCTAGCAAGGAGTAGGACATGGCTCCCTTCGGGCCCATTGGTCCGGGGGGAAAATTATATTTTTTTGCAAAATTTTTTTGTTTCCTGTGATCTTCGATCAATTGCAAGCTGGGTGACAGGCTGGATCCTCGATCCTTGTAGTCTCCCCAGTTTCGGCCATTGAGCGTGTGCCGACCCTAGCTACGCGATGGGTTTTCCACGACATGCCCGTCGCTCCACGGGTGGCCGGTGAGCCTACGCTCCAGGGCCTGCATCGGACCGCTCAGCTTCAGCTGACCTTATGGCCGAGTCGCAGCAGCCTGGCCGGTGAGCTTACGCTCCAAGGCTTGCATTGGACCGCTCGGCTTCGGCTGACCTTACGGCCGAGTCACAGCAGCCTGTCCGGTGAGCGTCGCGCTCCAGGGCATACATATGATCGTCTAGAAAAAACAAAAGGGTAGGTATATATTAAGCTCATCCAATGTATAATGCTAGGTAATATAAGTGATTTGCTAAGTATATAAAAACCACTATTTATTAAATACCCAATAATTTAGGGGTTTATCCATTAAGTTGGCCTCTGAATTGCAAAACCATATAGAAAAAAGGGGGGAGAAAGTTGAAGGATCAAAAAGTCCTTCAGCAAAAGAATTCTTCAACAAGGCTCAACTGGTTATACAGACTTATAATGAGTGAACCGCAATTAGTGAAGTAGAAAATTTCATTAATTTATTCAATTAGTTTTAAACAAAACACAACATCAAGAACACCTGATTAAAATGAGACTAGTCAACAAAAACACTAAACAAGGATGGCCACCCGATCAACCATACACACCGCATTCGTTCATCCGCTAATGATCTTTAATAGTAATACCGGTATTGAGAATGTAAAAAAATATTCATCAATATCAATTGAATAGTCCTGGTGAATGGAGATAATTCAAATAATGGCTCCAAGAGTATGGTTACCGGATTGGTCTATTGGGTGAATCAAAAAGGTGGACCGGTTAGTGTTCACGCATATTTACTGGGTGACAAAAGGATAGCTTGGCTGGACATAGTGTACACAGGAGCATGCTCCGATGAAGCTTGATGAAAGCGAAACATGTAAGCAGTTTAGCAGTTTGATGCTACATTTTATGTAGTTCCTGAACATGGATGTTCCACCCATATGACTAACTACCAAATCATCTGCCCCGATCATAATACCATTGCCTCTTGATGTGAAGATACTTCACCGGCACGTTAAATACCTAAGCTCTACAACTCCGGCAAGGTCTACAGCTACTCTATGGAGACATCTACGGATCCAAGTAAATGAATGGGTGTGAAGCAGCCCCACACAACAGAATTTAGATGTGAATCATTGAATCATCACCGGATTGACACGCAGTAAATTGGTGAGTGTTTGTTACATATGGGATCATATGCAAACCAAAAGACTATTGATCTGGATGGCTGAGTGACCGAGTGACCCAGTGAAGACATCTAAGGTGAGCTGTAGGATCGTGTTTTCAGCATCAGGCACTATTCTTATAGCATGCTCCTGTGTACACTATGTCCAGCCAAGCTATCCTTTTGTTTTTGTTGACTAGTCTCATTTTAATCAGGTGTTCTTGATGTTGTGTTTTGTTTAAAACTAATTGAATAAATTAATGAAATTTTCTACTTCACTAATTGCGGTTCACTCATTATAAGTCTGTATAACCAGTTGAGCCTTGTTGAAGAATTCTTTTGCTGAAGGACTTTTTGATCCTTCAACTTTCTCCCCCCTTTTTTCTATACATATGATCGTCCCCTTGGGTCCAATCACAGCATGCCTGGCCAACAGTCACCTTCTGTGCGCGGACGATGATCTGTTTGGAATGTCTTCCAGCATAATACATGCAGGATAGGTAAGTAAACTCCCCTGCCTCAACTGGGTGATTTGGCTGGACATTCCTGGAGAGACCAAGTAAGTGGTCATGGCCCCTTTCTTCCCTCTCTCCCTGCCTTTCCCTCCTCCCTGGGCTTCTAGCTAAAGGTTGCTGGGTGCTAGGGGTCACCTAAGGGGTTCCACTGGAGCGGGGCTGGCTGTAACTAACATTTAAAAGAAATGTCATTTCTGCTTACCTGTATGTGCTTCCTCCATGCTGTCGGCGGCCATTTTGCGGTGGTCCATGCCGGGTTTGGCCTCTACTGACTGCCCGGCGGCCATCTTCCTGTGGTTTCGGCACCATTTTCTTGTAGTTCCACACCCACTGGCCTCTATCGACTGATCGGCGGCCATGTTTGTCATGATCCACGCTGTATGTATATATTGCCGTTCGGCGGCCATCTTTTTGTGGTCTATGGTTGCTTTGGCCTCTATCTTCGGCTCGGCGGCCATTTTCTTGGAGCCCACATTATCTTCCATACAGACGTTTTGGCGGCCATTTTGCGAGAGTCTCCGGCCTCTAGGGTGCATTACACTGGCGCAAAAAATTCACACAGGAAGCGCTGATAAAAGAAGAAGACTGACGAAGCAGCAGTGGGACAGCATCACAGGCGCAGCACACGGCAGCATAGCGGTACCGGTCCAGGGTGGTGAGTCCTCTGGGTGACCCAGCATCTCTGCAGCGCAGGAGGGTGGCCTATTGATATCTTGCCTGGAGCCCTGTGGGTGTCAGCGTGTGGTCAGCATGGCATCTGAGCCAGATGTCTTCTCCCCTGAAACACCAGATTTAGCAGCTGGTGCCCCTGAGGTGTCTATGGAGGCTATGTCGGCAATCCTAGAGGCGTTTGCTGCCAGGGTGGAAGCAGCACACGGGAATACAAGGGGTAGTAAACGCCCCCGTCCCCTGCAATCTTCTGGGGATATTTCTGAGACAGAACCAAGTCCAGCTACGGCTCATGGCCCAGATTCTGACGCATCAGAGACTGCAGACCGTGACCGATCGGACAGTGAGGATGACTCCAAGTCCAGGTCAGTACGCAAGACGGCTTTGGTATCTGACCTTATTACTGCAGTGCGGGATACGCTAAAGTTGGAAAATACTGCAGAAGCAGCAGAGACTCCAGTCCCCTTTGGGTTTCGTAAACCTGCCCGCACTGCTAAGGTGTTCCCTTGTGTGTCTTATTTTGACAAACTCTTATACAAGGAATGGGAGAACCCACTGAGGGTCTTTACAGCCCCAAAGAGGTTTGCGGTACGGTACCCCTTTGAGGAGAGTTTTCTGAAGAAATGGACCTCTCCCCCTATAGTGGACCCTCCGGTGTCCAGACTTAATAGAGCTACCACTATTCCAGTAGAAGGGGCTCCTGTTTTCAAGGACCCTGTGCATAAGAAGGCTGAAGCACTCGCTCGCTACCTATACTCAGTGGTAGGCTCGGCAGTACGCCCGGCATTGGCGGGGGCCCTAGTGTCTCAGACACTTACTGAATGGGCAAAATTGCTACTCCAGGGGTTAAAGGAGCGAGATGCTCCTCCTAATGATATAACTTTGGCCGACCAGTTGGTCCAGGGCCTTAAGTTTGTCTGCGAGTCAGACATGGATACTATTCCCCTGCTGTCAAAAGCTTCAGTTTATGCAGTAGCAATACGCCGCCTGATCTGGCTAAAGGGCTGGTCTGCGGACCAGACTTCCAAGAAAGCCCTGTTGGATCTGCCTTTTAAGGGCGACAGACTTTTTGGGGCTTCTATGGATGACATCGAGGATGCCACAGGAGGTAAAAGTACTTTGCTTCCCCAAACTAGCAAGGGTAAGGGGCCACGCCAAGGGCAAGGGCCCTCCTTTACTGCATGCAAGCATTTTTTTCGTCCCCCCTAGGGCGACAGGGAAAAGACCCCAGGCCGACAAGGTGCCTGCCCAAGGACAAAAGCGTCCTTGGTCCCGCAGACCCAACAAGCCTGCGGACAAATCTGCGTCCGAATGAAGGTCCGCCCCCACCCTGCTCTCGCGTGGGGGGACGTCTTCGCGACTCAGTGGACAGCTCTAGTCTCCGACAGGTGGGTTTGCGAAGTAATCTCCTCAGGCTACAAGATAGAATTTCTATCTTGTCCACCGGACAGATTCGTCACCTCCAATCTCCAGCTACTACCGACCCATCGGGAGGCCCTGTATGGGGTGGTCCAGGGTCTACTGGAACGCGGGGTAGTTATTCCAGAACGGGAACAGGGTCAGGGTTTTTACTCAAATCTGTTCATTGTGCCGAAGAAGGAGGGGGTTCGTCCAATCTTGGATCTCAGAGCCCTCAATTGCTTTGTGAAGGTGCAAAGATTTCGGATGGAGTTGGTTCGATCCGTAGTCACGGCTCTTCATCTGGGGGACTTTCTGGCTTCCTTGGACATCAAGGACGCATACCTGCATTACCCCATGTACTCGAGACACCAGAGGTTTCTGCGATTTGCTATCGGGAAGAACCACTACCAGTTTGTGGCCCTCCCGTTTGGCCTTGCCTCAGCACCCAAGACGTTCGCCAAGGTGCTTGCTCCGATTCTGGCACTTCTTAGACAGCGGGGTATCGCTATCATGGGCTACTTGGACGACCTTCTACTGAAGGCCCCTTCAAGCTCAGAATTAGAGGTAAGCGTGTCCATTACCTGTCAGACTCTTCAAGACTGTGGTTGGATACTAAACACGCAAAAGTCAGTTTTGATGCCCACTCAACGCCTAGTGTACCTGGGGTTGATTCTGGATTCCTCAGAGACAAAGGTATTCCTCCCTGTGGAGAAGTTGCAGACCCTCCGGGCTGCAGTACGGCAGCTGACTTCCAGGAATTGGTCGTCACTCTGTTTTTTCATGCGATTGTTAGGCCTCATGGTAGCCTCCTTCGAGGCGGTCCCATATGCTCAATACCACACTCGAGTGTTACAGAAGGAAGTTCTGTCCAGATGGAACAGATGTCCATCATCTCTGGATTATCAAATCCGAGTGAGCCACCTAGTTAGGAGATCCCTGGTATGGTGGCTGACAGCACTGGGTCTTATGGCCGGGAAGTCCTTTCTTCCAGTTTACTGGATAGTGATCACGACGGACGCCAGCCTTACAGGTTGGGGGGGAGTCTGGGGTGTTCAGTCGGCGCAAGGTCGCTGGACCCCACCAGAGGAAGCCGTCCTGCCGATCAATGTCCTGGAAATCCGGGCGATCAGGCTGTGCCTCTTCAAATGGTCTCAGAGGCTGCAAGGGCGTCCAGTCAGGATCCAGTCAGACAACGCCACAGCAGTGGCATATGTCAATCATCAAGGAGGAACAAGAAGTTCAGCTGCAGCATCAGAGGTCGCTTGCATCCTGAAGTGGGCAGAGAGGAGCGTACCGGCACTGTCGGCCGTGTACATTCCGGGTGTGGAAAACTGGCAGGCGGACTACCTGAGCCGCCAGATGCTGGACCAGGGAGAATGGTCCTTACACCCGGAGGTGTTCCAACTCCACTGCCAAAGATGGGGCACACCAGACGTAGATCTTCTGGCTTCCTGACTCAATCGGAAGGTATTGAGGTTTGTGGCCCGGTCAAGAGACCCATGGGCAGACGCAACGGACGCGTTGTGGCATCGTGGGGTCAGTATCGGCTAATCTATGCCTTCCCTCCCTTAAGGCTTCTTCCTCTTCTGCTCCGCAGAGTGGAGGCAGAGGGAATTCCAATGATCCTATTCGCTCCAGATTGGCCTCAGCGTCCTTGGTACGCCGATCTAGTAAGTCTGGTAGCAGACGTCCCCTGGCGCCTACCACTACGGAAGGACGTGCTATCGCAAGGTCCTATACGCCATCCTGCTTTACGGTCACTGGCTTTAACAGCATGGCTGTTGAGAACATGGTACTGAGAGACTGGGGCCTGTAAGATTCAGTAATTTCTACTATGAGAAGTGCTCGGAAACCGTCATCTAGGAAGGTTTTTCACCGCACTTGGAAGGCCTACATCTCCATGTGTGAGGAAATGAAATGGCATCCGCGTACTTATTTGATTTCCAGAATCCTGCTGTTTTTACAGCATGGGGTGGACCAAAGGCTTGCCCTAAGTACGATTTTAAGGGACAGGTATCTGCCCTGGCTGTCTTTTTTCAGCGACCCCTGGCGACTCACTCTCTCGTGAGTACATTTGTGTAGGGGGTTCGACATGTGGCCTCTCCGGTCCGTCCCCCGCTACCTCCGTGGGAGTTGAACCTGGTCCTCTCGGTGCTTCAGAAGGCACCGTTTGAGAATATTCGAGATATTCCCCTGTTGACACTTTCTCAAAGTGGTCTTTTTGGTGGCTGTTACATCAGTTAGACAAGTCTCTGAGCTGGCAGCCTTGTCCTGCAAGGCTCCCTATTTGATTTTCCACAAGAATAAGGTGGTGCTGCGGCCGCAGCCTTCCTTTCTTCCGAAAGTCGTTTCGGCTTTTCATCTCAACGAAGACATTGTACTTCCATCCTTGTGTCCTCATCCGTCGAATCCTAAGGAGTCGGCGTTGCATTCCTTGGACGTTGTCCGAGCTTTGAGAGTATACCTATCTGCTACTTCCCTGTTCTGGAAGTCAGACTCACTGTTTGTTTGTTTCGGTGGCTGGTCCCACAGATAGTATCCGACAGATAGTAATCCAGGCTTACGCCTTAAAGGGTCAAGCGCCCCCCTTTCCGGTCACGGCACATTCGACCAGGGCAATAGGTGCCTCTTGGGCTTTCCGACATCAAGCGTCTGTTTCCCAATTATGTAAAACGGCGACTTGGTCGTCCGCTCACACTTTCACAAAATTCTACAAAGTTGATGTAGGTGCATCTTCGGATGCCTCTTTCGGCCGCAAGGTTTTGCAAGCGGCTGTTTAGAGTTGCAGCTACTCCGTTGGAGTGCTGTTTTGTGTTTGGGGTGAAGTTTATTTTTATGCTGTTACCACCCCTCGTTTTTTCTCTGACACTGCTTTGGGACGTCCCACTTTGTCAATAGAGAAGCTGTGAGGGTCCATGGACGAAAGAGTAAATAGGATTTTTTACTCACCGTAAAATCCTTTTCTATAAATCCATGGACCGACACAGCACCCACCCCTCCTTTTTAAGTTTTTTTGTACTGCTTTTTGACGAACGGATCTGCGAGATGCAGACTGAGGGGATATACCCAGAGGGTCCGCCCCCTGGGCGGTACTGTAGAAGGTGTGATGCAACACTTTTTACAAGTTTTCTGCCTAGTCACTCCTAATTAACGGATAATACCCACTTTGTCAATAGAGAAGCTGTGTCGGACCATGGTCTCAGAGAAAAGGATTTTACGGTGAGTAAAAAATCTTATTTATTTTTTTTGTTTAGCATTTATCTGCAAAGAAAATTGCATGTATAAGCTAAAACGCCTAGTTTTTAGTGCATTAGGAAACAGTACTAAGCTGCATTGAGGGTCATTGAACTGCAATTCAAAGTTCATGTTGGTTACTTACAAGAGACACTTGCATGGTCAAACCTGTGTTTTATGCATTTAGGGCCAGTTCACACCATGTGCAGTCCAGTGCGTTTTTTTTTTCTTCATCAAAAACGCATGCAAAGTAGGTTATATGGTTTTCAATGGCATAGTTCACACCAGTACTTGCAGTTCCAGTTCCAGAAAAAAAGTAGAACATGCTGCATTTTACCTGCACTGGACTGTACTGGAACACTGTAACGCGCATGCAAAAAAGCACCTGGAACGCATCCGGATTGCGTTTCTATGGTGTGAACTGGCCCTTAGAGCAGCCCTCAAAAATTCCACTCGCCTGCTCGCAATTTGCGAGTGGAATTGAATGCAGGGCGAGGGTGGACCAGGCTGACCGTTTCCTGGCTGAAGCGATCAGCCAGGAAACTGTCAGCCGGAGGACACAGAGCGGCAGGACCGGACTGCCCTGGCGCCGCTTTGAGGTGAGGAGGCTGCATCTCTCTCTCTCTCTCGTTCTCTCGTTCTCTCTCTCGTTCTCTCTCTCGTTCTCTCTCTCGTTCTCTCTCTCGTTCTCTCGTTCTCTCTCTCTCGTTCTCTCTCTCTCTCGTTCTCGTTCTCTCTCTCTCGTTCTCTCTCTCTCGTTCTCTCTCTCGTTCTCTCGTTCTCTCTCTCTCGTTCTCTCTCTCTCTCGTTCTCGTTCTCTCTCTCTCGTTCTCTCTCTCTCGTTCTCTCTCTCTCTCGTTCTCTCTCGTTCTCTCTCTCTCGTTCTCTCTCTCTCTCTCTCGTTCTCTCTCGTTCGTTCTCGTTCTCTCTCGTTCTCGTTCTCTCTCTCTCGTTCTCGTTCTCTCTCTCTCTCTCTCTCTCTCGTTTTCTCTCTCTCTCTCTCTCGTTTTCTCTCTCTCTCTCTCTCGCTTTCTCTCTCTCTCTCTCGCTTTCTCTCTCTCTCTCTCGCTTTCTCTCTCTCGCTTTCTCTCTCTCGCTTTCTTTCTCTCTCTCTCTCTCTCTCGCTTTCTTTCTCTCTCTCTCTCTCTCGCTTTCTTTCTCTCTCTCTCTCTCGCTTTCTTTCTCTCTCTCTCTCTCTCTCTCGTTTTCTCTCTCTCTCTTTCTCTCTCTCTCTCTCTCTCTCGTTTTCTCTCTCTCTCTCTCTCGTTTTCTCTCTCTCTCTCTCTCGTTTTCTCTCTCTCTCTCTCTCGTTTTCTCTCTCTCTCTCTCTCGTTTTCTCTCTCTCTCGTTTTCGCTCTCTCTCTCTCTCGCTTTTTCGCTCTCTCTCTCTCTCGCTTTCTCTCTCTCTCTCTCTCTCTCGCTTTCTCTCTCTCTCTCTCTCTCGCTTTCTCTCTCTCTCTCTCGCTTTCTCTCTCTCTCTCTCTCTCGCTTTCTCTCTCTCTCTCTCTCGCTTTCTCTCTCTCTCTCTCGCTTTCTCTCTCTCTCTCTCGCTTTCTCTCTCGCTTTCTCTCTCTCTCTCTCTCGCTTTCTCTCTCTCTCTCTCTCTCTCTCTCTCTCTCTCTCTCTCTCTCGCTTTCTCTCGCTTTCTCTCTCGCTTTCTCTCGCTTTCTCTCTCTCTCGTTTTCTCTCTCTCTCGCTTTCTCTCTCTCTCTCTCTCTCTCTCGCTTTCTCTCTCTCTCTCTCTCGTTTTCTTTCTCGTTTTCTTTCTCTCTCTCTCTCTCGTTTTCTTTCTCGTTTTCTTTCTCTCTCTCTCGTTTTCTTTCTCTCTCTCTCGTTTTCTTTCTCTCTCTCTCGTTTTCTCTCTCTCTCGTTTTCTCTCTCTCTCGTTTTCGCTCTCGTTTTCTCTCTCTCTCTCGTTTTTTTTTTCTCTCTCTCTCTCGTTTTTTTTTTTCTCTCTCTCTCTCGTTTTTTTTTCTCTCTCTCTCTCTCTCTCTCTCTCTCGTTTTCTCTCTCTCTCTCTCTCTCTCTCTCGTTTTCTCGTTTTCTCTCTCTCTCTCGTATCGCACACACACAGCGGGGATGTCCCGCTGTGTGTCATGAAGCTGACTGTGTCTGTGCTCGGCGTGCGGTGTAACCAGGTCGCCCCCCCCCAGCCCGGCTTGTGTGATAGTATCAGTGTACCTATGAAACAAGCCATCTAGGGGGGGGCGGGACCTTTTTACACGCGCGCCAAACACAGACACGGCCAGCTCCATGACACACAGCGGGACAACCCCGCTGTGTTTGCAATACATCCAGGGGATTCCAGGTGAGTCTCTGTTGATGATGGGGCACAGTAAAGCTGCGATGATGGGGCACAGTAAAGCTGCGTTGACGGGCACAGAGGCTGCATTGACGGGCACAGAGAGGCTGCGTTGACGGGCACAGAGTGTGCATTCATGGGTACAGTGAGGCTGCATTTGATGGGTACTGATATGCTTTATGTTAATATTGTTAAAGTTGTTGTTGTTTATTTTTGGAACTTAATTCTGCTGAAAACATTTAACAGTGTAATTTCATGAGATAATTTACAAGGGCGTGTTTAGGGGCGGACTTAGGGGTGGGGTAGGGGAGGGGTAGGGGAGAGGTTGGGTGGGGCAACTGGTGGCGAGTAACTCTTAAGGCTTGGCTAGTGGCTCAGGACTTGAAATTTTGAGCCCTGCCTTAGAGTACATGTCTAAATGCGGGTAATGATTCTTAAAGGTATTATTCAGGTTAGAACACATGTGTCAAACACAAGGCCGGCGGGCCTAATCCGATCAACCAGGCCCTGTCACATGGCCCTCTCACCCAGTTTTGCAGCCAGATCATGGCGGAACTCTATTCAGTCACCCCTGGCTCTCACCCTCTGCTCCCGCTGTCACCATAATGCTGATGTAGTCCCCAGTAAAATTGAGTTTGACACACTGGGCTAGACCAGTGGTGGTAATCTTGGTAAATACAGAGGGTTTCAAGTGTGGCCCCCGACATGTACAAAGGGCAGCACGCTAGTCTTGTTTTTGTAAATTTGCTAACGCTACCCTCAGAGGTGGGTCTATTACAGCCTGGGCCCAGTGGGATATATGAAGAAGACAAAATGTGCTTGAGTTTGAAGCATTCTGTAGGGAACAGCACCAGGGAAGCAGTAGAGCTGTTTGTATTTCCCAGAGAACTTCTGCATTTAGGAGCTAAATGCAGAAGTGCAAATGTGAATGAGGCTTAACATGCATGGCATTGCATGTTGAGTATGGTGTGAACGTGGCTTTACCCTATATTGATAGGTAAAAAGACACTGTAGATCAACTTGGGATAAAAAGATACCTGGTACCTTTTTTGTATAGGAAAAATGCATGCTGCCAGATGCTTTTTATATGAACAGTGTTTCCAGGATGACTTCATAATACATGAGGATTAAAGGAAAGTAAAACGGCACCTTTAAATAAAGAAGGAAAAAAATGCCTTACTATGAAAGTGTACAGAGCACAAACCTATTTACTAAGGACCAGGGGTCTTAACAGACCTCTGACATCTCCCCTTTGAGACAGAGAAAGGGACTAAGGACAGATTCCCCAGTCCCTTTCTCCGGGTGGGTGTATGGTCTGTGTATTTTTTTTAATTTTTTTTTACAATTATTTATTTTTTATTATTTATTGCTATTTTTTTTTTTATTTCTAGCCCTGTTGGGGGGCTTTGGTGAGATATCAGGGGTCTTAACAGACCTCTGACATCTCCCCTTTGAGACAGAGAAAGGGACTAAGGACACAGATTCCCCAGTCCCTTTCTCCGCAGCACTGAAAATGAATGGAGAGGAGACAACGGCTCCTCTCCATTCATAAACCAAAGCATCGTAAACACACAGGTTACGATGTTTCAGTTACCGTATATACTCGAGTATAAGCCGACCCGAATATAAGCCGAGGCACCTAATTTTACCACAAAAAACTGGGAAAACGTATTGACTCGAGTATAAGCCTAGGGTCTCCATCTGCATGCCTCACTGTGCCTCACTTTGCCTCACTGTGTCCATATACATGCCTCACTGTGCCCATGCCTCACTGTGTCCATGACTAGACTGACGTTTAACATGGGAGTCTATGGAAGAGGTGCCCGGCTTTGAAAAATCGGTGCTCCCCGGCCGTAGGTTTCCCAGACAAAAAACTTTGCACACTTATAGAGGAAGAATGTGGCTACATGTGTGATAAATTTCGGGTCCAGGGGACCTACTACCGGCCGGTACTGGGTCCCCAAAATTACCAGAGAAATTACCGTTTAACATGGGAGTCTATGGAAGGGGTGCTCGGCTTTGAAAGATCGGTGCTCCCTGGCCGTAGGTTCCTCGGACATCAAACTTTTCACACTTGTAGAGGAATAGTGGGGCTACATGTGTGCCAAGTTTGGGGTTTAGGGGACCTACGGCCGGCCGGTACCGGGTCCCCAAAATTTGGGAGATTAGGCGCAAAAAGATGACTCGAGTATAAGCCGAGGGGGGCATTTTCAGCACAAAAAAATGTGCTGAAAAACTCAGCTTATACTCGAGTATATACGGTATATGAATGGACAGAGTCAGTGATGACTCTGTTCATTCGGAAAAGGTAGGAGCCGGATTTAGCAGCTCCTACCTCCGCTCTCCATCCTGACAGAGGGAAGCGGAGGAGGATATGGAGGGTGGCACAGAGCTGAGGACAGCAGCAGCGAGGAGGGGGGGACACGGAGCGCGGGGGGGGGGGAGCAGAATAACGTAGGACATCAGCAGCATGGAGGGAGGGACATGGAGCACACGGGGGAGAGCGGAATAACGAAGGACATCAGCAGCATGGAGGGGGGGGGGACACGGAGCACACGGGGGAGAGCGGAATAACGAAGGACATCAGCAGCATGGAGGGGGGGGGACACGGCGCACACGGGGGAGAGCGGAATAAGGAAGGACATCAGCAGCATGATGGGGGGGGGACAAGGAGCGCACGGGTGAGAGCGGAATAACGAAGGACATCGGCAGCATGGAGGGGGTGGGACACGGAGCGCACGGGGGAGAGCAGCATGGATGGGGGAACTGGAGTAGGATACAGGGACAGTCAGCGGTGATCGGTGCGGCTTTGGGGGGAGTTACAAGCACCGATCACCGATGTATAGATTTCACTAAAACAGCTGAAAAGAGGGGGGGGGGTCGGGAGAAGCTGTCGGGCTGTATTGAAATCTATACAGGGAGATCGGTGCTTGTAACTCCCCCGCCGCACCGATCATCACTGACTGCCCAAGTATCGGCTGAAGCATCGGGACATCCCTATTTACAACCCATTTAAGCCCCGGACCATTACGCAGCTTAATGACCAGAGGTGATTTCACAATTTGGCACTGCGCTGCTTTAACTGGAAATTGTGCGGATATGCAATGTTGTACCCAAATTAAATTTGCGTCCTTTTCTTCTCACAAATAGAGCTTTCTTTTAATGGTATTTGATTGCCCCTGCGATTTTTTTTTTTTTTTTTTGCGATATAAACGGAAAAAGACTGAAAATTTTGAAAAAAAAAAATATTTTCTAATTTTTGTTATAAGAAAAATCGGCTAAACTAAATTTTAGTCATACATTTAGGCCAAAATGTATTCAGCCACATGTCTTTAGTAAAAAAAATGTCAATAAGCGTATATTTATTGGTTTGCGCAAAAGTTATAGCGTCTACAAACTAGGGTACATTTTCTGGAATTTACACAGCTTTTAATTTATGACTAATTTCTTGAGGTGCTAAAATGGCAGGGCGGTACAAACCCCCCCAAATGACCCCATTTTGGAAAGTAGACACCCCAAGGAAATTGCTGAGAGGCCTGTTGAGCCCATTGAATATTTTTTTTTTTTTTTTTTGTCCCAAGTGATTGAATAATGACTTAAAAAAAAAAAAAAATTACAAAAAGTTGTCACTAAATGATATATTGCTCACACATGCCATGGTTATATGTGGAATTGCACCCCAAAATACATTTTGCTGCTTCTCCTGAGTACGGGGATACCACATGTGTGGGACTTTTTAGGAGCCTAGCCGCGTACGGGACCCCGAAAACCAAGCACCGCCTTCAGGATTTCTAAGGGCGCAAATTTTTGATTTGACTCCTCACTCACTACCTATCACAGTTTCGAAGGCCATAAAATGCCAAAATAGCACAAACCCCCCCAAATGACCCCATTTTGGAAAGTAGACACCCCAAGCTGTTTGCTGAGAGGCATGGTGAGTATTTTACAGCTCTCATTTGTTTTTGAAAATTAAGAAATAAATTTATTTATTTTTTTTCAATTTTCAATACTTTGTGACAAAAAGCGAGATCTGCAAAATACTCACAATACCTCTCAGCAAATAGCTTGGGGTGTCTACTTTCCAAAATGGGGTCATTTGGGGGGGTTTTGTGCCATCTGGGCATTCCATGGCCTCCGAAACTGTGATAGGCAGTGAGGAGTGAAATCAAAAATGTATACCCTTAAAAAGCCCAAAGGCGGTGCTTGGTTTTTGGGGTACCGTACGCGGCTAGGCTCCCAAAAAGTCTCACACGTGGTATCCCCGTACTCAGGAGAAGCAACAGAATGTATTTTGGGGTGTAATTCCACATATGCCCATGGCATGTTTCAGCAATATATCATTTAGTGACAACTTTGTGCAAAAAAAAAAAAAAAAAAAATTGTCTTTTTTTCCGCAACTTGTGTCAACATATAAAATATTCCATGGACTCGACATGCCTCTCAGTATATAGCTTGGGGTGTCTGCTTTCCAAAATGGGGTCATTTGGGGGGGGGGGGGTTTGAACTGTTCTGGCATTTTATACACAACATTAGGAAGCTTACATCCTCTCTTCTAACCACTTGAAGACAAAACCCTTTCTGACACTTTGTTTACATGAAAACATTTTTTTTGCAAGAAAATTATGTTGAACCCCCAAACATTATATATTTTTTTAAAGCAAGCAAAGGCCCTACAGATTAAAATGGTGGGTGTTGCATTTTTTTTTTCCACACAGTATTTGCACAGCGATTTTTCAAACGCATTTTTTGGGGAAAAATACACATTTTTTTAATTTTTATGTAGTACATAGATACCAAACATGACATGCTTTAAAATTTCGCACAAACGCGCAGTGGCGACAAACTACATACATTTTTAAAAGCCTTTACAGGGTACCACATTAGATTTACAGAGGAGGTCTACTGCTAAAATGACTGCCCTCGATCTCACCTTCGCGGTGATACCTCACATGCATGATGCAATTGCTGTTTACCTATGACGCCAGACCGACGCTTGCGTTCGCCATTGCGCAAGAGCAGGGCGGGACAGGGGTGCTTTTTTTTTATTATTATTCATTTTGCTTTTTTATTTTATTTTTAAACTGTTATTTCCATATTTTTTTATTTTTATTTTTTATCATTTTTATTGTTATCTCAGGGAATGTAAATATCCCCTATGATAGCAATAGGTAGTGACAGGTACTCTTTTTTTGAAAAAACTGGGGTCTATTGGACCCTAGATCTTTCCTCTGCCCTCAAAGGATCTGACCACACCAAGATCGGTGTGATAAAATGCTTTCCCAATTTCCCAATGGCGCTTTTTATATCCGGGGGGGGGGGACATTCCCTCCCACTGCTTGTAAAAGCAGTCCAGAGGCTAATTAGCCGCTAGGATTGCTTTTACATGAAAGTCGGCCGCTGGCTGAAAAGAATGATACCAAGATGATACCTAAACCCGCAGGCATCAATCTGGTATAACCAAAGTCCAGCAACATACCAGTACGTTGCTGGTCCTTGTTGGACATGTATTGTAATCTTTTTTTCATGCAGCCTATTGGCTGAACGAAAAAAAGAGATTGATCAGCTGGTATGCCCACCATTAGAATAACGCCCTTCATCCACCCACTTCTAATGATGGGCATACATGCACCATTTATATATGCCGAAGCATGGGGGCATCCTCCCGCAAAAGTTATGCCGCACACACATGGTCGGACTTTTCCACAGGCATGCCTCCGTCTGAATTTTGACCGTATGTACGCGGCATTAGGAGAAAAATCGCTCCTGCTGCCCCCTGCTTCGGCATATATGCTCTTTTTTTTTTAACTGGTGGTGAAATCACCTCCTACAGCACTGGAGTCGCAGGGATCAGGCCTGTCTCTGCGAACGCTGCAGTTATGTGTGTTGTGTTTTGCAAGTGACAGTGATCGATCGATACTGCACTTGGGTGGCCTGGGCTGGACGGAGGGGCAAAACGCAGGTGCTCGCAGGTATCTGGGCTGATCCCGCTAACATTGCGTTTTTGGGAACCCTAAACTGCTGGGGACGCTAGTATAGATCTGATCAGATCAGATATTGATCTGTTCAGATACTATACCACTAAGGGAGGTGTATGCTTCACGCGTGGGTGTTAGCGTTCCTGGCACTAACCTGACGCTGCCTTGGGCGACGCAGACCCTCTCTGACACTAAAACCTAATTGATATCATCCGCCGGGCGATAAGGGGGTTAAACCTTTATTGGGTGCCCTGACACTATAAAAAGCAAACTAACTAACCAGCGTCACCCGTAACACTTATATGGTGATCACTGGTGAAAGGGTTAACTAGGGGCAATCAGGGGGTTAAACCTTTATTAGGTAATATATGGAGGTACCTGACGCTATATAAAAAACCTGACGGCGAACCTAAAAAAAATAACTGGCTACCTATCGGCATCACCGACACGAAGACAGCAATCAGAAAAACGATCGCTTAGTGACACTGGCAAAAGGGGGTGAAAGGGTTACCTGGGGGGGCGATTAAGGGGTTAAACCTTTATTAGGTAATATATGGGGGTACCCGACGCTATAAAAACCTGCGGCGAACCTAAAAAAAAATAACTGGCTACCTATCGGCATCACCGACACTAATACAGCGATCAGAAAAACGATCGCTTGGTGACAGCGGTGAAAGGGTTACCTGGGGGGCGATCAAGGGGTTAAACCTTTATTAGGGGGGGGTAGGGGGCTACACTGGACCTAAAACACTCTGCCCTGACACTTTTACAGTCACAAATGTCACTGATTGCAGTGATCAGTAAATAAATGGTCACTGCAATCAGTGACACTGTGACTGGGGGGTGATCTGGGGGGACCTGGGTGGGGCGATCGTGTGCCTATGTGTCCTGGTGTCAGTGTGCTGTTTAGTGCACTAACCTGATGTCTTCTCTCATGCGGCGCTCGGTATATGTGAGCGCCGCATGAGAGATGACATCACTTCCTCCTGCCTGTGTAAACACTACACAGGCAGAGGAAGCTTTTCATTCGCCGGGAGTGGCCACAATTGAATGGCCGCCCCCTCATCACGGATTGCTCCCGACGCGATCCCGGCCACTCACTGTACCGGAGGGGGGTCCCCCCACCCATACGAAGGCAGGCACGTACAGGTACGTGATTGTGCCTGTCCATGCCATTCTGCCGACGTATATATACAGTGAGCGGTCGTTAAGTGGTTAAGATGTTCTTTGGCAATCTTCAGAAGGGCCTGTACATGTGATTTCTTGAGCATGGGGAACCTTGCGGGCGCTGCAGGATTCCAGTCCTTCACGGTGTAGTGTATTACGAATTGTTTTCTTGGTGAATATGGTCCCAGCTGCCTTGAGATTATTGACAAGATTTTCCCGTGTAGTTCTGGGCTGATTTGTCACCGTTCTCATGATCATTTAACCACTTGCCGCCCGCCCTATAGCGGATTGACGGCGGCAAAGTGGTTTTAAAATCCTGACTGGACGTCATATGATGTCCTCAGGATTTTAAGCCGCTGCGCGCCCCCGGGGGCGCGCATCGCGGCGATCGTTGTTGCAGGGTGTCAGTCTGACACCCCGCAACTCCGATCTAGGTAAAGAGTCTCCGACGGAGACTCTTTACCACGTGATCAGCCGTGTCCAATCACGACTGATCACATGTAAACAGGAAAAGCCGGTAATCGGCTTTTCCTCACTCGTGTCTGTAAGACGCGAGTAGAGGAGAGCCGATCGGCTGCTCCTCTGACAGGGGGGGGGTTTGTGCTGATCAATTATCAGCACAGCCCCCCCGAGGATGCCCACACTGGACCACCAGGGATGCCACTGGACCACCAGGGGGCATGCCACTGGACCACCAGGGATGTCCATTATAAGGTATGCCTCCCTAGACCACCAGGGATTGAAATCGGTGCCCCCTAATGGATGCCAATTAGTGCCCCTAATGGATGCCAATCAGTGCCCACAATGGGCATCACTGATTGGCAGGCATTATTGTTTGGCACTGATTGGCATCCATTAACACATTTCAGTGCCCATCCGTGCCGCCTATCGGTGCCCATTCATGCTGCCTATCGGTACCCATCCCTGCCGCCTATTGGTGCCCGTCAGTGCAGCCCCATCAGTGAAGGAGAAAACTTACTAATTTACAAAGTTTTGTAACTGAAACAAAAAAAATTACTCTTTCGTCCATGGACCGACACAGCTTCTCTATTGACAAAGTGGGTATTATCCGTTAATTAGGAGTGACTAGGCAGAAAAACTTGTAAAAAGTGTTGCATCACACCTTCCACAGTACCAGGGGGCGGACCCTCCGGGTATAACCTCTCAGTCTGCATCTTCGCAGATCAGTTTTTTTCTGTCTAGCAAGGAGTAGGACATGGCTCCCTTCGGGCCCATTGGTCCGGGGAAAAAGATATATATTTTTTTGCTACATTTGTTGTTTCCTGCGATCTTCGATCAACTGCCGACTGGGTGACAGGCTGGATCCTCCATCCTTGTAGTCTCCCCAGTTTCGGCCATCGAGCGTGTGCCGACCCTAGCTACGCGCTGGGTTTTCCACGACATGCCCGTCGCTCCACGGGTGGCCGGTGAGCCTACGCTCCAGGGCCTGCATCGGACCGCTCAGCTTCGGCTGACCTTACGGCCGAGTCGCAGCAGCCTGGCCGGTGAGCGTCATGCTCCAGGGCATACATATGATCGTCCCTTTTGGGTCCAATCACAGCATGCCTGGCCAACAGTCACCTTCTGTGCGCGGATGATGACCTGTTTGGAATGTCTTCCAGCATAATACATGCAGGATAGGTAAGTAAAACTCCCCTGCCTCGGCTGGGTGATTTAGCTGGACATTCCTGGAGAGATCAAGTAAGTGGTTTTGGCCCCTTTCTTCCCTCTCTCCCTGCCTTTCCCTCCTCCCTGGGCTTCTAGCTAAAGGTTGCTGGGTGCTGGGGGTCACCTAGGGGGTTCCACTGGAGCCTGGCTGGCTGTAACTAACATTTAAAAGAAATGTAATTTCTGCTTACCTGTGTTTGTGGGCTTCCTTCTCCATGCTGTCGGCGGCCATTTTGAGGTGGTCCATCCTAGGTTCGGCCTCTTGTGACTGCCCGGTGGCCATCTTCCTGTGGTTCGGCCACACCCACTGGCCCCTATCAGCTGATCGGCGGTCATGTTTGTCCACCCTGTATGCATATATTGCCGTTCGGCAGCCATTTTTTTGTGGGCTATGGCTGCTTGACCTCTCTCTTCGGTCGGCGGCCATTTTCTTAGAGCCCACATTATCTTCCATGCAGACGTTTTTGGCAACCATTTTGCGAGAGCCTCCGGCCTCTAGGATGCATTACACTGGTGCGAAAATTCACACAGGAAATGCTGATAAAAGAAGCAGACTGACACAGCAGCAGAGGGACAGCATCACAGGCGCAGCACACGGCAGCATAGCAGTACCGGTCCAGGGTGGTGAGTCCTCTGGGTGACCCAGCCTCTCTGCAGCACAGGAGGGTGGCCTATTGATATCTTGCCTGGAGCCCTGTGAGTGTCAGCGTGTGGTCAGCATGGCATCTGAGCCAGATGTCTTCTCCCCTGAAACACCAGATTTAGACCTATACTCAGTGGTAGGCTCGGCAGTACGCCCGGCATTGGCGGGGGCCCTAGTGTCTCACACACTTACTGAATGGGCAAGATTGCTACTCCAGGGGTTAAGGAGCGAGATGCTCCTCCTGATGAGATAACATTGGCCGACCAGTTGGTCCAGGGCCTTAGGTTTGTCTGCGAGTCAGACATGAATACTATTCCCCTGCTGTCTAAAACGTCGGTTTATGCAGTAGCAATACGCCGCCTGATCTGGCTAAAAGGCTGGTCTGCGGACCAGACTTCCAAGAAAGCCCTGTTGGATCTGCCTTTTAAGGGCGACAGACTTTTTGGGGCTTCTCTGGATGACATCATCAAGGATGCCACAGGAAGTAAAAGCACTTTGCTTCCCCAAATTAGCAAGGGTAAGGGGCCACGCCAAGGGGCAAGGGCCCTCCTTTACTGCACGCAAGCGTTTTTTTCGTCCCCCTAGGGCGACAGGGAAAAGACCCCAGGCCGATAAAGCGCCTGCCCAAGGACAAAAGCGTCCTTGGTCCCGCATACCCAAGAAGCCTGTGGACAAATTTGCGTCAGCATGAAGGTCCACCCCCACCCAGCTCTCGGGTGGGGGGACATCTTCACAAATTCGCGACTCAGTGGACAGCTCTAATCTCCGACAGGTGGGTTTGCGAAGTAATCTCCTCAGGCTACAAGATAGAGTTTCTCTCTTGTCCACCGGACAGATTCAACACCTCCAATCTCCAACTACTACTGACCCGTCGGGAGGCCCTGTATAGGGCGGTCCAGGGTCCACTGGAACGTGGGGTAGTTATTCCAGCTCCAGAACTGGAGCAGGGTTTTTACTCAAATCTGTTCTTTGTGCCGAAGAAGGAGGGGGTTCGTCCAAGCTTGGATCTCAGAGCCCTCAATTGCTTTGTGAAGGTACAAAGATTTCGGATGGAGTCGGTTCGATCTGTAGTCACAGCTCTCCATCCGGGGGACTTTCTGGCCTCCTTGGACATCAAGGACGCATACCTGCATGTCCCCATATACTCCTGACACCAGAGGTTTCTGCGATTTGCTATCGGGAAGGACCACTACCAGTTTGTGGCCCTCCTGTTTGGCCTTGCCTCAGCACCCAGGACGTTCACCAAGGTGCTCGCTCCAATTCTGGCACTTCTAAGACAGCGGGGTATCGCTATCACAGGCTACTTGGACGACCTTCTGCTGAAGGCCCCTTCAAGCTCAGAATTAGAGGTAAGCGTGTCCATTACCTGTCAGACTCTTCGAGACTGTGGTTGGATACTAAACACGCAAAAGTCAGTATTGGTGCCCACTCAACGCCTAGTGTACCTGGGGTTGATTCTGGATTCCTCAGAGGCAAAGGTATTCCTCCCTGTGGAGAAGTTGCAGACCCTCCGGGCTGCAGTACGGCAGCTGACTTCCAGGAATTGGTCGTCACTCCGTTTTTGCATGCGAGTGTTGAGCCTCATGGTAGCCTCCTTCGAGGCGGTCCCATATGTTCAATACCACACTCGAGTGTTACAGAAGGAATTTTTGTCCAGATGGAACAGATGCCCTTCATCTCTGGATTATCAAATCCGAGTGAGCCACCTAGTCAGGAGATCCCTGGTATGGTGGCTGACAGCAACGGCTCTAATGGCCGGGAAGTAATTTCTTCCGGTTTACTGGATAGTGATCACGACGGACGCCAGCCTTACAGGTTGGGGGGGGAGTCTGGGGTGTCCAGTCGGCGCAAGGTCGCTGGACCCCAGAGGAAGCCCTCCTGCCGATCAATGTCCTGGAGATCCGGGCGATCAAGCTGTGCCTCTTCAAATGGTCTTAGAGGCTGCAGGGGCGTCCAGTCAGGATCCAGTCAGACAACGCCACAGCGGTGGCATATGTCAATCATCAAGGAGGAACAAGAAGCTCAGCTGCAGCATCGGAGGTTGCTCGCATCCTGAAGTGGGCAGAGAAGAGCGTACCGGCACGATCGGCCGTGTACATTCCGGGCGTGGAAAACTGGCAGGCGGACTACCTGAGCCGTCAGATGCTGGACCAGGGAGAATGGTCCTTACACCCGGAGGTGTTCCAACTCCTCTGCCAAAGATGGGGCACACCAGACGTAGATCTTCTGGCTTCCCGACTCAATCGGAAGGTATTGATTTGTGGCCCGGTCAAGAGACCCATGGGCAGACGCAACGGACGCGTTGGTAGCATCGTGGGGTCAGTATCGGCTAATCTATGCCTTCCCTCCCTTAAGGCTTCTTCCTCTTCTGCTCCGCAGAGTGGAGGCAGAGGGAATTCCAATGATCCTAATCGCTCCAGATTGGCCTCAGCGTCCTTGGTACGCCGATCTAGTAAGTCTGGTAGCAGACGTCCCCTGGCGCCTACCACTACGGAAGGACCTGCTATCGCAAGGTCCCATACTCCATCCTGCTTTACAGTTATTGGCTTTAACGGCATGGCTGTTGAGAACCAGGTACTGAGAGACCGGGGCCTGTCAGACTCAGTAATCTCTACTATGAGAAGTGCTCAAAAACCGTCCTCTAGGAAGGTTTATCACCGCACTTGGAAGGCCTACATCTCCATGTGTGAGGAAATGAAATGGCATCCGCGTACCTATTTGGTTTCCAGAATCCTGCTGTTTTTACAGCATGGGGTGGACCAAGGGCTTGCCCTAAGTACGATTAAGGGACAGATATCTGCCCTGGCTGTCTTTTTTTCAGCGACCCCTGGTGGCTCACTCTCTCGTGAGTACATTTGTGCAGGGGGTTCGACATGTGGCCCCTCCGGTCCGTCCCCCGTTACTTCCGTGGGACTTGAACCTGGTCCTCTCGGTGCTTCAGAAGGCACCGTTTGAGAATATTAGAGATATTCCCCTGTTGACACTTTTTTAGAAAGTGGTCTTTTTGGTGGCTGTTACGTCAGTTAGACGAGTCTCTGAGCTGGCAGCCTTGTCCTGCAAGGCTCCCTATTTGATTTTCCACAAGAATAAGGTGGTGCTGCGGCCGCAGCCTTCCTTTCTTCCGAAAGTCGTTTCGGCTTTTCATCTCAACGAAGACATTGTACTTCCATCCTTGTGTCCTCATCCGTCGAATCCTAAGGAGTCGGCGTTGCATTCCTTGGACGTTGTCCGAGCTTTGAGAGTATACCTATCTGCTACTTCCCTGTTCTGGAAGTCAGACTCACTGTTTGTTTGTTTCGGTGGCTGGTCCCACAGATAGTATCCGACAGATAGTAATCCAGGCTTACGCCTTAAAGGGTCAAGCGCCCCCCTTCCCGGCCACAGCGCATTCGACCAGGGCAATAGGTGCCTCTTGGGCTTTCCGACATCAAGCGTCTGTTTCCCGATTATGTAAAGCGGAGACTTGGTCGTCCGCTCACACTTTCACAAAATTCTACAAAATTGATGTAGGTGCATCTTCGGATGCCTCTTTCGGCCGCAAGGTTTTACAAGCGGCTGTTTAGAGTTGCAGCTCCTCCGTTGGAGGAGTGCTGTTTTGTGTTTTGGGGTAAAGTTTATTTTTATGCTGTTACCACCCCTCGTTTTTTCTCTGACACTGCTTTGGGACGTCCCACTTTGTCAATAGAGAAGCTGTGTCGGTCCATGGACGAAAGAGTAAATAGGATTTTTTACTCACCGTAAAATCTTTTTCTCTGAGTCCATGGACCGACACAGCACCCACCCCTCCTTTTAAGTTTGTACTGCTTTTTGACGAACTGATCTGCGAAGATGCAGACTGAGAGGTTATACCCGGAGGGTCCGCCCCCTGGGCGGTACTGTAGAAGGTGTGATGCAACACTTTTTACAAGTTTTTCTGCCTAGTCACTCCTAATTAACGGATAATACCCACTTTGTCAATAGAGAAAAGGATTTTACGGTCTTTTTTTAAAAAAAATTGCAGAAAATAAAAATCGCAGAGGTGATCAAATACCACCAAAAGAAAGCTCTATGTGTGGGAACAAAATGATAAAAAATTTAGTTTGGGTACAGTGTAGCATGACCGCGCAATTGTCATTCAAAGTGCAACAGCGCCGAAAGCTGAAAATTGGTCTGGGCAGGAAGCTGTATAAGTGCCCTGTATGGAAGTGGTTAAACTCCACGAGGTGAGATCTTGCATGAAACCCCAGACTGAGGGAGATTGACAGTTATTTTGTGTTTTCTTCTTTTTTCGAATAATCGCACCAACTGTTGTCACCTTCTCACCAAGCTGCTTGGCGATGATCTTGTAGCTCATTCCAGCCTTGTGTAATCTCAGTTCGTTACCTGTATAGAAGTCTTGCTGATTGATAGGGGATCAAATACTTATTTCACTTATTAAAATGCAAATCACGTTATAACTTTTTTGAAATGCGTTTTTCTGGATATTTTTATTGTTATTCTCTCTCACTGTTAAAATAAACATAATTATGGACTGATCATTTCTTGGTCAGTGGGCATATGTAGAAAATCAGCAGGGATCAAATACTTTTTTCCCTCACTGTAATACCCAAGGTACATATAAAATGATAATACCATCAACAGATATAACTTAAAAAATAGTAACTAGATTTCAAACACTTGGCATGTTTCCCAATGTCCCACCCTTTTATTTTTTGTTTCTTTTTTTCATGCATATCTTAACAATGGTTAACTTTTTATCAATTTTTGGGGGGGAGCAAACAAACTGAAAAATTCTGAAAAAAACACATCAATTGCAGCCTCACTGTGCCCTATCAATTGCAGCCACTGTGCCCATCAAGTAGTGCCACATCAAATGCTGTCACTGTGCCCATCAAAAAGTGCCACTGTGACCCCTGCCCACTGGGACCTTGCAGCAGGTCAGACAGCGCCTCCTGTGTCCTCCGTATGTCTCCCCTCCTCCCGATAGGCATCCAATCGTAGCGCCTGTCATTTTTGGCCAATCAGGTGACGGGTAACTGCTTTAGGCATAGGATGCAAATGTTACTTGTGAGATTTACAGCTCGGTGCACAAGTTCAGGAATTACTGGGACGCTGTTTTATATTTAGAAAATCTCAGGTGAGTCTGGAGCTGTTTTCTTTGCCAACATATCAAACTGCACCGAGCAGTGCAACTTCCACCTGTGCATGGATGTGGGATGTGCTGGGCATGCAGTTATGTTATCTGGGGCTCTTCTGGCCATGTAGTACTGCAGCTTGGGATCTGTCGGGAGGTGCTCGGAGGTATCCAGGACCAGCGTGGAGCACAAGCAGCCAGCATTTGAGGCCGTTCGGAACTCGGGGCTGCCTGTTTCTGTGCACTCCTGGTTGTTGGAGACATGAGCAAGCCTATATAACGTATGTATTTAACCAAGAGCTGTTGTTTTTTCAAAACCTAACTTTGGTGTTCTGTTGTGTTTGTAGATACAGAAAGTTCTTACTTAAGATTCTGGATTGTACTTGTACAGTAAAACCCTTTACGCTGAATGAATTGTTTCCTGCTTCTTCCCTCATTTCAGGTTCCACTGTGTTTGCTGAGATCCAGGGAGTTGTAGAAGCCTGTGTCAAGCTGACTGGAATGCCTGACCTTACCCTGTCTTTTATGGTAAAATAAGGCTTTATATATGTACTGTATGTTTCCTCTCTAATATTTACTTCAACTCCCGTACCTGTATTCTTCCTATGGACCAGAGCAATATTTACATTTCAGCTGTGAGCCTATTAATTTAGCAGTAGCTTTGTCATTTTAAATGTCAATCCACCAAAACTGATATATGACAGAGTTTTCATAAGGTGTTAAATAGCCAAAACTTTCCAAACAGACCAATGCTTGGGGGTAAGTTGTAGTGAGGTGAACTCACAGCATGCAGTCTCAGATAACCAATAATAGTGAATGTGCCACAATGTCAGTATAAACATGAAGGAATTTATTCAAAGTATAAAGAATAGTCAGTGTTCCATATGCAGAAAGAATAAATTATTACAGGCAATCTGTGTTAGCTGAGTGCGCTTCTCAAAATCCAAATATCCCCACTGTATAGGCTTACTATCTCCTCTGTTCCAATTCGGTACTGCGGTGAATGAAGGAGAGATGCTTTCCGGGCAGCAGGTCCTGTGGATAAGGAGTGGCCGTATGCTGAAGCCCTCTGTAACCCGTGTACTAGCCAACAAGTGGCCAGATGGAGTGGACGGCACGCAGGAGGTGATGTCAAAATCCACAGAGCGGCACCTGCCCCTTAGGTGGTCAGCACGAGCTGGAGGGTGGAAACGGTCATCATGACAACACTTTTTGGACGTGGACTTTTCTCAAGCCATGACTTGAGAAACCTGAGGGACAGGCGACGCTCTGAGGATTTTGACGTCATCTCCGGAGTGCAGTTCTGCTCCATCTGGCCAGTTGCTGTCCGGCGCCTGGGTTACAGCTCAGAATAAGCAACTTTGTTCTCTGCATAAGAATCTCCAGTCACATGAGATCCTTTCATCTCTGTGGTGGCAGCATGTAACTGTATATATGAACTCATCAGAGAATATACTCATGTGCAAAGCGTGTATACGCCACTCAGGGGATAATGAGTACCTATCCGATGTGAGTGCCCGCCCCAACTCGCCACTGTAAACTTCAAAGATAAAGGAAAAAAGTTGGCTGCACACCACGGAGCTGAAGCAAATAAAATCCTTTGTCATCCTGCCAGACAGACAAACCGGGTCAAAGACTGACGCGTTTCACACGGACATCTCCTGCCTCATCATAACCAAATATGGCTATGATTAAGCACGAGACACCGTGTTCGATCCTGTTTGTCACCATGCTAGACACAGGATTTTATCTGCTTCAGCTCCATGGTGGTTTGCAGCCAACTTTTTTTTCCTTTAACTTACTCATGTGAACATTATAAAGTGTAATGAGCCGCTGTGTGGATGCCAATCACTAGACTCTCCTTCTGGCTTTGTACATACAGCCATGTGACTTTCCAACATATTTGAACCGAAAAACATTACGATGTAACTATTTTTGTGGAAGAAAAAATATAGCAGATTATAAAAATCAATTAACCTGTACATTTGCTACACAAGCCATATGTAATTTAACCACTTGTCTACCGCCCCCGCCGTCATTTGACGGTGGGACGAAGACCCTCTCATTCTGGTGGGATGTCATATGACGTGATCGCCTTCCCGAACCACTAGGGAGCGTGCGCCGCCGCGTCACTGGGGACCCGATGCGCGTGCCCGGCGGCCGCGATTACCCAGTAACTGAGCAGGACCGTGGATCTCTGTGTGTGTTTAAACACACAGATCCACGTCCTGTCAGGGAGAGGAGACCGATGGTGTGTCCCTTGTACATAGGGACACCGATCGGTCATTTCCCCCAGTCAGCCCCCTCCCCCCACAGTAAGAATCACTACCTAGGGAACACATTTAACCCCTTGATCGCCCCCTAGTGTTAACCCCTTCCCTGCCAGTCATATTTATACAGTAATCAATTCATTTTTATAGCTGGGATCGCTGCATAAATGGTCCCAAAAATGTGTCAAAAGTGTCCGCCGCAATATCGCAGTCACGATAAAAAAAATCGCTGGTCGCCGCCATTACTAGTAAAAAAAAAAAAAAATTATAATAAAAATGCTATAAATCTATCCCCTATTTTGTAACCGCTATAACTTTTGTGCAAACCAATAAATATACGCTTATTGCGTGTGTTTTTTTTTTTTTTACACCAAAAATATGTAGAAGAATACATATCGGCCTAAACTGAGGAAAAATTTTGTTTTAAAAAAAAATGGATATTTATTATAGCAAAAAGTAAAAAAAAATTTTTATTTTTTTTTCTAACTTGTCCCTATCTTTATAGCGCAAGAAATAAAAACCGCAGAGGTGATCAAATACCACCAAAAGAAAGCTCTATTTCTGGGGGAAAAAATATAAAAATGTCATTTGGGTACAGTGTTGCACGACTGCGCAATTGCCATTCAAAGTGTGACAGCGCTGAAAGCTGAAAAATGGCTTGGGCAGAAAGGGGGTAAAAGTGCCTTGTCTTGAAGTGGTTAATGTTATTAAAATTCTCTTTCCTTTTTGAACTTTAGCACTGTAGTTTTCTGTAAAATTCAACGCAATATGACAATGGAGGTGTTCTGTACACAGTTGGTGTACGGAATGCGTCCAAAAATGTAATTTCCTGCTTGTGTGAAACTTTGCACTAAAATAGAAGTCACATGTTTAAGGCATCCTCTGCAACAAAAATGTCATTTTTGGTGGATTATTCCCTAAGGGTTAACCACTAAAGGGGTGCAGACACTGCAACTTTTATCATCAGCACACTCAAACTGCATCAGCTAATTGAAATGAATTAGTCACTCCTATTTAGAGTCATTGTGCACAGAGCATAGTCTAACCAAAAGCTTTGTCTTCTGAACAGAAATCGGTAGGAATCTGCAACAAAATTTGTTAAATTCTTTGCAATGTACATTTGATTACTAGGAGGGGATTGGATTTTTTTTTTTTATCCCTTCAACAAAAATGGAGTTACTATTTTAAGGATGTACTTCCATTTTGTAGGTAACAAATTTGCCTTTAATTTAGATCATTGAAACAAAAATATTTGAATGAAAATGCAATGTTCACCTGATCAAAAAGTCAACATTTTCAATGGGGTATACTTTATTTTTTATTAGCTGAGGGTGAAAGTCTTACTTCACCCACAGCATTGTGTAAAAAAAATGATCCAGTGGTAATATGGTTTGAAGCTGAATTCCAGCTAGATGAAAAGTACACCAGTTTATGTTGGAATGTGTTAATTGAAAAAAAAAAAAAAATGCAATTTTAATGCAGTATAAGTTTGATCTGATATTAGCATTGTACAACCCCCCCCCCCCCCCCCCATACAGCAGAGCTGAGACAGGTATAGGTAGAAGCAGCACAAAGAGCTAATCGGATGTGCTGCAGTGAGCATGCTAACAAGCAGCATTTTTATATAAAGCAAGAGATTATTATTATTTAGGTACTTATATAGCGCCGTCAATTTATGCAGCGCTTTACATATACATTGTACATTCACATCTGTCTCTACTCTCAGATCATGAGTCTTCTGCTTCTCCTTCACTGTCAAATTCAGTGATTCTCAACCAGGGTTCCTCCAGAGGTTGCTAGGGGGTTCCTTCAGCATTGGGCAATTTCTGCCTCTCAGATAAAAAGATCAATGGTGTCAGTGGGAACTTATCTATCTGTAAGGAGGTAATTCTTCCCAATGACCAGAAGTGTAAGGACCATTCTTCCCACTGACCATCACACTAATGTATCATGAGTTGTAGATTACATTTTTTTAGCAGGGGTTCCCCGAGACCGGAGAACTATTTCAAGGGTTCATCTGTGTTGAAAAGGTTGAGAAAGGCTGGTCTAATTGAAGGACAGGTCACGTGTGGTTTGGCTGGGTAGTGTAAACCTCAGGAATGAAGGGACAGATTTATTATTTATTTTTGGTGTATTTAGGTGTTTATCTAAAACCAGTAAAAGCCATTTTCCTGAGTCCTAATTAAAAGGCCTATTGAACCAGCTTATAAAACACTTACATGAAACACTCAAAGGCTTTTATCCAGAGCATCAATAAAAATGGTTTGTTACTGGAAGATAAAGTGTGCTGGCAACACTCTTAGGCAGCCATATAATCCACCAAGAGCAGCGCCTGCATAGGGAAATGGCAGATGATCTCTTCTAATGAATGTTTAATTGGTGGGTGGGGCTAAGAACACAGATCCCAATTCCCAGCATGCCAGATGTTTAAAACCAGAGAATAATTTCAGCATAACTTGGAGTCTTTGGGCCAGTAATTCCCTGCTGTGAAAATGCTTACAACATTTTTCTAAAACATTGTTTTAAATATGTGAAAAATAGTAGTGCTTATAGGGACAGCATGCGCCTGTCACTAATGTTCTGTTTTTCCTTCCCCTTATTTTCAGAATCCACGGCTCATGGATGATGTCAGTTTCCATCCCTGTGTCCGATATAAACGATGGGAATCTGAAAAAGTTATGTCCTTCATTCCCCCAGATGGAAACTTCCAACTCATGTCTTACCGTGTTAGTTCACAAAAGTAAGTATGATGTATTACTCACCTAAAAGATTTAGGTGCCCTTTATATTTTTGCATTGCGTTAAGGCAGGCCCTTGAATGATTGGGCTGTCAATGCACCAAAAAGCACTCTTGCTCCATTTTTGGCAAGACAGGGGCATTGCCTTACTGTGTTAAGGTGCCAACGCATGCAACATACATTGGCGGGCATGAATGTAACAGAGCTCTTTAGTGTAAGGTCTTTGCATAGAAAATCATGCTAAAATTAAAACAGTCAATGTTTCTTGTGTAACTATGGAATCATACCACCTAGAACTGATATATCAGGGGTTGGTAGATTTTAGAGACTTGAATTGGCTTTTCAGGACTTTGCAGGCATGTTTCTGCATGAATAGGGACACTCCTCAATGGGGAAGGAATTTCCATAAACCATAGTGCAAGACTTTAACCGCCACAGTCCCTGAGTGACAGAGGAAACTGGCTGATTAAACTCACTACCTATACAATACTGAATTACTGGTTTTTGGGTGGACTGACCCTCCAGCTCCATGTGTACCAGGATTACACAATGAGCCTTGGTAAAAATGTGTATATGGTGTTCACAACTGACCCCTTTTTTCCATCTCCTATAGCCTGGTTGCCATTCCTGTCTATGTAAAGCACAACATTGTCTTCCAAGAAAACAGCTCAAGTGGAAGATTTGATGTGACTGTGGGGCCCAAGCAGAACATGGGCAAGCCTTTGGAAAGTATAGTAGTAACTGTACACATGCCAAAAGTTGTCTTGAACATGAACCTCACTCCAAACCAAGGAACCTACATATTTGATCCGGTTACCAGAGTAAGTCCCTTTTCTAATTGATTTATGGTAAAAGTCAGGATTGGCAGTATTACATGATTTGTTATTGTGGAGGCGGTAGCACAGCAGCTGTTAGGTCTGACTTCCTAATAGCAGACGTAAGCCTGCCTTGAATATTCTGCCTCTTGTGAGATGCCCAGCAATAAGGACTTTCTTTTAAAGCAGTACTTAAGACAGATAAAATATGAACTAATGCAGTCTTTGTAATTGTTTATATCATTAAATGTACTTTTTAACTACAAGCAGTGCAAGTACCTGAATATGATTTGGTAGCAGAATTTGGACTGGGAAAAGGAGAAGCAGCATATAGAGCGACTCAGCTTTGCTGAAAGAGTACCTCAAGCCAAAAACCATTTTAGTTTTTGAATGAATGGGAAAGCGTTAGAGCCTCTATCAAGATTTTTATTGCTGTAAACTGGGACGATGCACTTCTCTAATTGTACTGGTAACCATTGTCACCTAGAAAGAAAGAGAGAGGAAATCCAAAATTGTAATGTTGTCAGGAGAAATTTTCCAATGGTCATACCTGTTCAGGGAACAACTGTCTAAGATGGGAATGCCTCTCCATTTGGGAAACTTTTTCTCTAACTTTGTTGTGTCTCTGGGTCAGGCATTGAAGGGAAATTTCCCCAGTGCAGTACAACAATTTGGCTATACATATACTGGAAATGGGCATGCTGATAAACGGATAGAGCAGAGGGATACATCATGTGGCTTTTGCCATAGTTTGAGGTCACTCAAACTATGGGGGGAAGGAAAGGGGTTGGTAGAAGTAGATGTTTGGGAAGATTACATAAGATAAATTGTTTGCAGTCATTATTCTAGAAGTTTTGGATATGATTTTTCAGGCCAGATAGAAGGTAATATTTTAGATTAAATTATATTGAGAAATAAGAATTATACTATTGCACACTGAAATCAATTTACAATGAAAGTCCAGGCCAAACTTTATTCCAGTTTCAGAAGTAGTAGGGATGGGTTGGGGTATACAATTAATTTGTCACCAGTGGGGTGATATTTCATTTTCTGGATATAAAAAAAGAAGATCTCTCTCCTGTGAGAGCTGTCCCCAAAGTAGGTTCACCTCTATTCCTATGACAAGGATTACATTTTAGATTTCCCATTACGTCAATCACCAGTACAGACAATGGGAGCAAAGTCCTTTTAGTGTGGACACAGGTGAATAGCCCAATACCTCTTCTATACACTTACTAGAAGAAAAAAATGGATTGACCTAGCATTTCATTCTGATTTCTTTTTCTTGTACTCCTAAGAATGTATGCGAGTTTAAGGAATGTTGTACTGTGAACACTAATAGCAGCATTGCTGCCAGTATCTGAGCATTTATTTGTATAGCTCATACCAACCCCACCCCCCCTTTCAAGAGCTGTTAGCCCCAATCTTAGCTTTCCCTGCTATGCCTTGAACTGAAGGATTCATTGCAGAGAATCTTACACCAGTAGAAAGTGCAAATCTTTACAACATTGTGTTTAACACTTATGCCATTTACAAATCTATTGTGCACTGTAAATGTAGTTATATTCTGTAAATAGGTACTGAAGTGGGACATTGGTAAAATAAACACACAGAAGCTTCCAAACTTGAAGGGAACTATCTCTCTACAGTCAGGAGCCCCAAAACCAGAAGAAAATCCCAGTTTAAACATCAACTTTAAGATACAACAGCTTGCAATATCAGGCAAGTTCCATTTAAAATGTTTTTGTTATGGATTTTTGGACTTGTACACTTGTAATGCAAGGTAAAATGTGTGTGATTATGTGGAGTGAAGGAGCATAGTTTTGGGTCTCTTTAATCGCCCTCTGAACATTTCTATACACTTACATATTTCTAGCAAACTTTTCCACAAAAACAGAGTTCGATCCAACTCCACACCAGGCCTGTACCATACTAGAGATGAATCCCGATTATCCTAGGTTATGCCAATTTTTATTAGTCATCTAGTAACAAATTATTTACAAATTAACTGTAGGCTTTTTCCATATTTTAGACAGTCTCCTGGTATCTAAGGATTTTCCTATATTGGACATGATTGCCTGTGCTGATAGTTAATAATTCATTTAAATTGCTTTACATAAGTTGCCATGCATCAGGCAGGTACAACGTATAAACCAGCCCTCCACATCATTTTTGGAGCTGAGAAAGTTGAAGTCTCCCTTTTGCACCTCCTCCATATTTGGTGTTTTTAATTTTATTGCATTCGTCCCCCATTTAGATGGATAGATCTGTTTAATGTAAAAGCAGGGTAGTGAATTCTCACCTTAATAGTACCTATTACCCATGCCCTGTTGGTTTTTCACTATATGTGAAATACAAGAGGTACACTTCATATAATATCTGTATGTGTTTTGGGTCGCTGATTTGTGTAGAATACTACTTTCATTATCTTGGCATTTAGCAAATATCAGAATTCTCTAGCTCAATGTACATGTTATTTACTCTACAGGGCTCAAGGTGAACCGCTTGGACATGTATGGGGAGAGATACAAGCCTTTCAAAGGAGTGAAGTATATGACCAAAGCAGGAAAGTTCCAGGTGCGCACATAACGCCTACTCCTCATGGCCTTTACTAACCTATGAGCCGGCCTTGCAGTTTGGACGTACTCAACATGTTTCCAAACATTGTGTGCCCAGGAAAAATCTTTATAGTAAAAACAACAAGGCTGTGGAAGCTGTCCGTATTAGAACTGCCAAAAATGATAATGAAATAGAAAAAGGGAACACTATGGACTTTATTTAACTGACCACATTTATGTTTGATTCCTATTGGTGTGTGGATTACCACAAATAATGACTTGTCAAGGTGGCCAGTGGATTTACTCTGGGATTGTCCTTCATGCTGCTCTATTCTGGGGTAAACACAATATAACATTCGTAATATATTTCAGTTACCCCAAGTCATCAAATGCAGCTTGATGATGGTCGCCATAAATGACAAAAAGCACTATTCACTGAGTACATATCTCCACTAAATCCTGATCTGACCCAAGGAACCAGAACACTGTAGTTCCGATGTCCTCCAATTTAGGTGGAATGCTAGTTTTTTTTTTTTTCTTACGGTACCCCTTTAAAAATTGAGTATTCTATGTTTAGTGCCACAACCTAGTGTAAGTGTAGATCGCAGTGCCCATTAAGTACCAGGTGTCTTGTTATTCCTGCCTTCCTTATGACCAAAATAAATGCCTTAACCCTTTCACCGACAGAGGCTCTGACTTTTAACAGACCTCTTTCAGTGTAAGGAAATTTTCACCAGTGCCATCAGCAACATAGCTGGTATAGCAAACTTGTTACTTTAGAAAATTTTATTTTTTATTTAAGAAGTGATGTGTTAATATAACCTGGAGCCATCGTGTTTATACAAGGGCTGATGTAGCAATGCTTTGTGTCTATGTAAAAGTAGATAAAGCCAAAATTAATAACTTTTCATCACTGTTTGGAAAATAAATTGTACATGTTTCTGTATAAAATAAAAACATCTCCCTATCTTGAAAGTGTACTGCTGTCCTTGACTGTATGCTAGAGTTATATGACCTGAATATTATTCTAAATGCCATGATTCCTTTTAAGCAACTTGCCTATTGAGGGCCAGTTCACACCACAAAAAAAGCCCTCCATATTGTTCCGCATGCTTTTCTACATGCGCTTTAACATGTTTTTGATTAGTTTCCAGATTTTATTTTTCCCTTCGCTGTATTCCAGTACAATTCTGTGCAGGAAAAAAAAAGCAATGTACTTTTTTTTTTTTTTCCCCTGGAACTGGAATGTACTGCGCTGGTGTGAACTATGCCATTGGAATACATATAACCTACTAAATGCCGGAAAAAAAAAAAAAAAATCCACTGCATGTTGTGTGAGCAGGCATTAAGGCTTATTTTCTACCCAAAACCTGTTGCAAGTGAGAGGTAGCTGATCACTGTATAACAGCCTCCACAGGTTACAAGTAATCTCTATATAGAGTACAGTGCAGCAGGAGCTGGTATTGGGTTATCAGTGGAGGAATCTTGGCAATCAGACAAGATGTCTAGAGGAAAACCAAAATGCATTAGAGGGGGTAGCTAGATGTACAGACCAGTGTTTCTCAACTCCAGTCCTCAAGGCGCCCCAACAGGTCATGTTTTCAGGCTTTCCATTATTATGCACAAATGATTTGATCAGTTTCACTGCCTTAGTAATTACCACAGCTGTTTCATCTGAGGGAAATCCTGAAAACATTTGTTGGGGTGCCTTGGTAAAATACAATAAAACCTCTTTGCGTTCATGCCTGTAGGAATCATGTGATGCTTCAATGTCAGCAGGTACTTAAATCCTAAAAGAACATTTCTAATATTTCCAAATCAATGCAAAAAATGAGACAATGAAATGCAAGTCTGAAGTATATAAATCGTTTATTGGTTTGTACTGACAGGAACAAAGCTGAATCGGAGCTTCAGTGTAAAGCTACATTTGCTCTTACAATGTATCCCAGGAAACAGTGCAGGTTGAATGTTACTTAACCCTTCTACTCTGAAGGGCCCCCTTATCAACAAGAAGTTGACTAAAATCCTATCAGAAAGACTCTGCCTTTGCTGGTTTCAGTCATATACAATTGGAAAGTTTAACATAACTGCTCTACAAACAAAAAATATAAGTCTTTGGTTTTAACCAATACTAGATCTGTGTGGGTTAAAAGGCATTATGGCATTCAAATACATTAATCTCATTTCCCACAATATAAACCAAAACTGTACACCAAGGCAAATCAGGCAGCGGCTTAACCCCCAGCCTTCTAGTGTGTACATGCTTGGACATTCATTGGGATTGACCAGATACCTCCAACCAACACTTAGTGATAAATGAAGCTAGTCATATGCACACCCTCTAAAGATGTGAGATGGAAGAGCAGGATGTAGAAGGCAATTTACTCAGTCTGAAGAATTTCACTACACATTCACCTGCATCAACCTCTGTGACAGCAAGTGGAAAGCTGGAATTTATTCCAACCAAACTATCAAAGGTTATTGCCTTGTCCTCAAACGTTACACATGATGCTATAATGATGAGAGCGAACTGGCAAGCATTAATAGTGTAAAGGCAAAGCTACTTCCACAGGCCTCTGATTTATTAAGATATGATATTATTCACGTCCCCAAGGTTCAAGTTTGTGTAGGCTTATCTCCATAAATGGCACCAGGTTTGATCTTCATATCTGAAGTCTTGAGGTCACAAATCTAATCCTCTTTTATGCATTCTGAAAAACCAGCAACACTCTACCAACACCACTGCTGCTGGATCACACAAAAAATTTAGAAGTGCTGCTATTATACATTCATCAGTTATGACACATTGCTCTTCTAGTCTGAAGGACACTTCATTAATATATGCTACGATGACCAGTCACAGTCCTCTGCATAGATTGGGAAAAGGAGATACGATATGGACCCTACAGGATGAACATATCAAAGTAAAAGAGTATGGATGAGAGTTTAGTGTTTAACATTTTTTAGTGATACCTGCACTATACTATCTTGGGCTGTGCTCAGAAGAATATGATGGGTGTTCGGGCTAAGGTGTGACAAAGCAGAAAGGAACAGATAAGGTTGTGCCATCTGATGTATTGTACTGAACTCTACCAAACAAAAACACACTCCGTTACTCTGCAGTAAGGATGTGCAGAAGAGTCAGTCTACAGGCCATTAAAACAATAGAAAAAAAAAAGTGTGTTAAGCAACGTACTGATGGAGGAGCCAAATTATTGTTAGACAAAAAAAAACAATAAAAATGGCCATCTAACAATCTGGAGGTTCACTTAGAAAGCAAATTTATCATCAGTTTCCTTTCGGTTACACAGTATTAGTGTGCTTTGTACAGTAGGGAAAGGTGGCTACATTCCATCCCAAGATGGAGAAGTTACTGGTACCATGGTGTTTTCCGTGCCCAACGAAGCGTGATTCCAGCATCTGTCCGGATCTTGATTGATGCAGCTTCAGCTTCCCTTACAGTCTCCTTTACTGACTGCATCAGGTTCTGTGCATTATGGACAAGCATTTCTGTTGCCTGCGTTTGCAAAAACAGAAAATGTACATGCATTCATAAGAGTGAATAACACAAGCAGGGGTCTAGTACTGTCTAAGGCTAGGTTTACATCTATACAAGTGCATTTGAGTCCCATTTGCTGCTGCATTCTGAGTTTTCTCATGCACATTTTTAATGTGTTTTTTTGGGGGGGATGTGTAACTGTTGCTAAAAGTCTGTTGTCATGCAGGAAACGCACCAAAGATGCATATACGTGCATTTTTGATGCAATTCCTTTGGAATCAATGGATCCAAAAATTTATTATGCTAATTTAAATGTATTATGCACATTTATTATGCACATTTAAAAAAAACACACTGGTGGAAACTGCATACATGTGAGCATGACCCATAGGAACGAATGTTAAATGGACTGACTGTGGTGTGTTTCTGAAACTGCATAGGTTTGAACCTAGTCTAAGTGTTAAGTTTCTTTATTATAGGTGTATGAACCTATAAGCCAAGTTGTCTGGCATACATGGCTTTCTACAACTCTCTCTCATCTATTAGGGGACACAAAGTCTTTAACCCCCTCTTACCTGCACCTCGGTTTTTTTTCTAGTGATATCTTTTCTTCAGCTCTGCTAATGTAAAGACAGACCTGTGTTTTCTAAAAATTATTTTCACTTAAAACATTTCTTCAATCGGGGCTCTTCTCTAGATCACTGCTGGAAGTTTCCCCTCCAACCAGCAGCTGTCTAACAGGATCATTCTGATAGGCTTTTGGACTACCATACCTGAACCCCACTGGACTGGATGTGATGTTTGGGTGTTAAGTTTTGCGGGGGGGGGGGGGGCCCTTCTCAGACTCTGGTCTGGCAAAGCTAACTAGCACAAAGCATTTTCCAGACCCAGCAGCACTGCCCTGTCGATAAAGACCCACTCAGTGAGTAGGCCGGACGAACTGGTACCCTCAATTGTTGGTCACTAGGTGCCATTTCCCATTTTCAGCTCTGCCATGGAAAGGAGTTAGTGTTGTGGTACTGAGCACCAGCGTCATTCACTCACTGGCATGTAGCACATGCCCACCCTGCATCTGGAAGGCATGTTCTTCCTGTTGAAACGGACCACCCTCAGATCATTGACCCCCAGGCCTGCCACCAGTTGTCCAGGTTTTGTGAATACTCAAGGCCTTACCCTCTCATCCTGAATGTTGCTTTACCACACTGTGGCCGCCACATGATTGATTCTAGACAGTGACTGCCTCCAACTCAATTTCTACTAATAGACAGGAACTTCTTGCAGTGTGCCCACTGATGTCAGCACACTGGAATACTGTTGTCTTTTGCTGTTCTAATATTTTTACATTCCTCTTTGGCTCAGTTGGGTGTAGCTTGGTCCTTTGCCTTTCTGGGCAAGTCGAGCTGGACTTTTTCACTCAAAATTACTGTTTCTGCTGCAGTCACTATGGTCACCTCTAGCCCCATTCCACCCTATCAGCTGTCCACGTTTCAGGAGTGCTTTCCCCTGAGCATAAAATTTGACTTATCACAACAGGTCTGAACCTAGACACAAGTGGGGTCAGTCCTGTTCTGAGTGCCTCCAGCCCACAGTCTACTAACCATACCTTTGCACCTTTTCTTACAACTGTTTCTATGCAAAGATTAAATGTGTCCTGATAGGCTGTTCACTTGCTGGCCTTGTAGCTGGAGTTTGAAAATCAAACTAAAAAAAGAATTTCTAATTTCTTCAACCGCTTTTCAATAGCTTTTTTTTTTCCCTGTATTTTACCTGCTCCGATTCTTCATCGCTGATGTTGGTCCTTCCCAGCATAGTGGCCTTGACAGTACTCAGAATCTTGAGCTGGGTGCTGATAGTCGGGATCCTTTCACATACCTGTAATGCAAATTCATGGAAAAGTGCTCAGTTTAAATATTTTAACCACTCTTAATTGTTTTCTGATTAGCTGCATACAGAGTTTACATACTTACAGGCTGAAAGGCGCATATACTCAAATATGTTTGAGAAGAGCATCTACTGATTGGTTAACTTCCTGACAGTGGCTTAGCCTTAGTGTTGTGCCTCTGCCAACATCTGAACAAGCAATTTAAAGAGGAGCTCCATGCTCCCCCAAAATACTGTAGCTTCTGACTTTTAATACAAGGACACAGGGATCCAACGATGTCCTCACCTGAGCCAATTATTCAAATCCACTTTGGTTGCAGTCGTCGGCAGCTCAAGTAAGGGGAAAAAGGCTGTGAAGCCTTCCAGCTTCACAGACAGTTTACTGTGCATGCATGAGCCTTGTGAATGGTCCTGCAGTCTTCTGGGACCTGTGATGTGTCCCAGAATACTGAAGGGGGGGCTGAACTTACAGAGCAGATGACCAGAAATGGGAGCAGGGTACCTGTCAAAACCATGTACCCCCCTCCCCCCAAAAATAGTGTCGGAAGGGGGGGGGAGATGATGCAAACAATCAGAACTAGATGGATGGTGTTTTTTATGTTGTATAATTTTTCTGATCATGATCCCACTTAGCCACATAACACTGAATACAGGCCAATAACACAAATTCTAATGTATTAAAAATGAAGTCTCAGACAGCATGGAATACAGCAGCTCCCATGGGTCAAACATTTCATAATTTTGCTGGAAAGAAAGGTTTGATTTTCATTTCTGATAGACAGTCTAAGCCTGGCATGTTTGAGGCAGATTAAACAGAGATAGTGGAGCTTTTTAGTTGTTTGTTCTCAATTTGAGAGATGTTTAGCTATTCCTGAACCAGTGTTTGTTGCTGCACACAGAACAAGGGTTAATCTTTATAAAGGTCATTACAGTACCATCAACCCCTCAAACTGATAGAAGTACACACAGAATTCTTTACTCCATTATTATTAGGAAATGTAGAAATTACCACGCCGGATGCCTGAACACTAAACGGATCGGTCATGTGAAAAATTTCTATTACCACTAGCATTTAATTGGCAAAAGTTAAAACTCTCGCAAAGTACTGGCATAACCAAAACATGTAGCTATCCTGATCATAGACACGTCCATTGGTCTTCAAGAAGTGATTGGTAAAAATTACTTGTGCAGTAAAGGCTCTGGACAACTTATCCATCTCTACCCAACAACTGGAATTTTACTTCATCAACTCATCCCACAGTTTTGCTAGATTGTAAGCTCTCATGAGCAAGCCCCCAAACTTTCCTATATTGAATTGTATTTTTTTTTAACAACGTTTATTTATTTTGAATAAAAAAAGATAAAAACAGCGGTACATTTCGGCACAGTCTATATCAACATCAGGAGTGACAGTTCAGCAGCAAAGCAGTAAACATCAGAATATCAGGGTGCAGCATTCACACAAGTAAAAGCACACTGGATGTCATAAACTAGCACATGAAAATCCCATACTCCAAATGCCAGGTAACAAGAGTGCAGCCTCCCAGGAGCCCAGGGCAGAAAGGCATAGGGTGAGAGGGGGGGGGGGGATCAACCCCCGTGCGTTAGACGTAGCGGAGGTATGGGCCCGAACCCAACATGGTCCATAGCAGTGGGGACAAGTCCTCAATCAAGGACGAGCTGCCTCTCCTCAACCCATGCCCCCCAGATCTTATCAAACTTCTTGGGACAGTTACGTCCCAAGTAAGTTAATTTATAAAAGCGGCAGTGCCATGTCTATCAGGGTCCTCCAGTGTTGTACCGTTGGGGGGGTGGGGTCATTCCATTTCAGGAGGATCTCTCTCCTTGCATAGAAGGCTGTGTAAAATACAAAGTGTTTCTTTGCCTGTGTTGTCTCCAGGGTATCTACAATACCCAGCAACATTGGCAGTGGGTCACAGGGGACTCCAAGTTTACCTATAGAGTTGCTCCGTCACCACCGCCCCCCAAAAGGATTGGAGATGCGGGCAGGCCCATATAACATGAAAGAAAGAGCCAGTGTCCCGAGGCACATTTAGGGCAAAGATTAAATTGTATTTTAAATGTATTGTATCCATATATTTTTTTTTAATGTAGAGCAAACTGTTGGTGCTTCATAAATATGATTAATAATAAAGACGCCGCAGCCATTAAGAAGTATTAAAGAACAAAAGTCTGTTTACCTGAAGCAAGTTAGTTCTGATCCTCTTATCTGTGCACTGCTTAGCCACTTCCTTGGCCAGCTTGGTCACTTCATCTGAAGCTTTAGCAATGTCCTTGGCACACTGAATGAGAGCTCTCTTGTTGCCACTACCACCTCTCACAAGCCGAGACATCTCTGCCATAAGCAGAGCCATGCGTTTGGCAGCTGCAATGATGTCATTACCCTACAATAGGGGGAAGAGTTTTATTAGGAACATAAAAAAGCAATGCAAGGAACAAATATAAATACAATTTGCCATCACCCACTTTTTAGATGGGCAGCAATGTGCAAAACAAATTAAAGGAAATTATTTTCTTAAAACAAAAACGCTAAACCTGCATCCTGTTGGCAAAACATAATGGAAAAAGTACAAAGAAAATAAAATAGCTCTAGTTCCATGTGCTTCTCCCAATGGTTGCAAATATGACACCGAATTATATACTTGAAGACTTTGACACTTATTTTTAAAGAGGCCTTTAATGGCAAATCAATTCTTTACAAGCTATGATATTAGGATTTCTCTGCTTTTGAAAACTAGAACACTGCTTGGAACAGATGAACATTTTATTTTAAAATACGCCATTGAGAGGAGCTGGAAACAAGAGGATGAGATTTGCAAAACTGCAAATACCATTGTATTGTATAACAAGTAACAAATTTCCAGGCTTAACATGGTTAAATCAGTGATTGGCCAAACACTGCAATGTAACATACACACACGTTAAGTGAGGTGTGCAGGATTATGGATGCTGGTAACACAACAGATGTTGCCTAACAAATCTGAACACTAGAACAGACATCAGTGCAGAATACAAACAGCAGAGCGGTCCCACACACGTGTCCCCCGCCAGACAGTGCGCTATAGAGATTGTACAGGCTGTGGGTTAGTATCAGACACCACAGTGTAACATGCATCACTGACGACAATTAGTACACACCTGGAAGGAAGAATGTTAGCGTGAAAATGGTAGAAAAGCTATCAAGGGCCCAAGTAACCCTATCCAAAGAGCAATGAAGGCATGTTAAAGCGGCATTCCACCCGCATTTTTTTATTTTTTTTTAAAGTCAGCAGCTACAAACACTGTAGTTGCTGACTTTTAATAAGGACACTTACCTGTCCTAGGTGCCCGCGATGATGGGGCCCTCCCGATGCTGATCCGGATCATTGCAGGTCCCGGCGCCGCCATCCTCAGTAAGGGAAACAGGCAGTGAAGTTTGCGGCTTCACTGCCCGTTTCCTATTGCGCATGCGCGAGGCTTGCGCCGCTTTGTGAATGGGCGGCTGCTCTCTGGGATAAAACACAGTTCCCGGAAGGCAGTGCACCCCATTCACCAGAAGGAGGATGCAAAAGAAGACCAGCCGCAGACTAGGAAGAGGCAGATTAGGAACATCCGCATAGGAACAGGTATTTCGGGTGAGGAAAAAAAAAATTTTTTTTTGCAGCATTTTCCTGTAATTTTTTTTGCCGGGTGGAACTCCACTTTAAGATTATTTTATGTACTTGACATTCATGCCAGTTTTAACATCACTGTTTTGCAAGAATTATTTACATGACCAGATTTTTTTTTTGTCATTCAGTAAGAAGAGTTGAAATACATACTGTATTGCAGACCTGGTTTATACTTTAACATACTATAGTAGGAGGAGAAGATACAGTGAGGGAGACAAGTATTTGATCCCCTGCTGATTTTGTACATTTTAATGAATGAAATAAGTATTTGATCCCCAATCAAAATTGTCAAGAATTTTGGCCCCTAGGCGTCTTCTATACAGGTAACGAGCTGAGATTAGGAGTAGTCTTAAAAGGGAGTGCTCCTAATCTCAGCATGTTGCTTGTATAAAAAAAAAAAAAAAAAGACACCTGTCCACAGAAGCAATCAATCAGATTCCAATTTCTCCGCCATGGCCAAGACTAAAGAGCTGTCCAAGGATGTCAGGGATACGATTGTAGACCTACAAAAGGCTGGAATGGGCTACAAGACCATCGCCAAGCAGCTTGGTGAGAGGGTGACAAAATAGTTGGTGCGATTATTCACAAATGGAAGAAGCACAAAATAACTGTTAAGCTCCCTCAGTCTGGGGCTCCGTGCAAGATCTCACCTCATAGAGTTCCAATAATCATGAGAACTGTGATGAATCAGCCCAGAACTACACGGGAGAATCTTGTCAATGATCTTAAGGCAGCTGGGACAATAGTCACCAAGAAAACAATTGGTGACACACTAGGCAGTAAAGGTCTGAAATCCTGCAGCGCCCGTAAGGTCCCCCCTGCTCAAGAAAACACATGTACAGACACGTCTGAAGTCTGCTAATGAACATCTGAATGATTAAGAGGAGAACTGGGTGAAAGTGTTGTGGTCATAAGAGACCAAAATCAAGCTCTTTGGCATCAACTCAACTCACCGATTTTGGAGGAGGAATGCTGCCTATGACCCCAAGAACACCATCCCCACCATCAAACATGGAGGTGGAAACCTTATGCTTTGCGGGTGATTTTCTGCTAAGGGGACAGGACAACTTCACCACATCAAAGGGACGATGGAGGGGGCCATATACCGTCAAATCTTGGGCGAGAACCTCCTTCCCTCAGCCAGGGCATTGAAAATGGGTCATGTAGGGGGGGGCCTGACCGGGGCACAGGATGATCCCATTTGGGGTGCCCAGGATGGGTAGGACTTCCCAGACTGACTTTCTGGTTTTATTTTATACCGTTTTTCTTTCTGTTTACCAGGAGTTATTTTATAACTTCAGTTCCTTGACCCATAGTTGTTCTCTGAAACACCTTTGGAAGTATTGTTGCTAAGTCTACGTTTTATGCTGATAAATTGTGATATGTTATACATAATATTACCCTTTGTCATGCTGTACCTATGTGATATCTACACTTGATTTGAAAAAAAAAAATCTATTGAACGAAAATGGGTCATGGATGGGTATTCCAGTATGACAATGACCCAAAACACACAGCCAAGGTGGCTCAAGAAGCACATTAAGGTCCTGGAGTGGCCTAACCAGTCTCCAGACCTTCATCCTATAGAAAATATGTGGAGGGAGCTGAAGGTTCGAGTTACCAAACGTCAGCCTCGAAACCTTAATGACTTGAAGAGGATCTGAAGAGAGGAGTGGGACAAAATCCCTCCTGAGAGGTGTGCAAACCTAGTAGCTAACTACAAGAAACATCTGACAAGGGTTTTGCCACCAAGTACAAAGACATGTTTTACTAAGGGGTTAAATACTTATTTCACTCATTAAAATGCAAATCAATTTATAAGTTTTTGAAATGCGTTTCTGGAATTTTTTGTTATTCTGTCTCTTACTGTTAAAATAAGGTATGGGGGGGGGGGGGAGCAGGGACACAGACACGGGAGCTGACAGGCAGGGGAGTGATGAGGACAGAGGAGAGCTGCGGATGACGGAGGCACGTTAGCCGACTAAAATATAGGCAGGGTTCAGCAGCCATGATTATCAGGGGCACAGGAAGTGGCAGGATCAGCCAGGTTTTGTTTTTGTTTTTTACAGCTTATCTGCTTTTTTTTTTTTTTTTAGGGTTACAAACATAGGCCATATGTGGATATTGTTCTTAAATAATTGTAAATATGTTTTTGAATGAGTTTCCATTTTTTCACAAACTGAAAGCATCAAGCTACCTTAATGATATGACTACTACTGGGAAAGAGGCATTTTCTATATTCTGATTTTTTTTTTTCTAATCTCACACCAAACGATTCAGGTATTTTGGAGGGATAACCATTATAAATGATACACTTCTAGGTCAGTATTCTAGTTTGTGGGAGCAAATCTTCACATCTGTCATAATCGATTACATCAAGAGTCTTGGGGAGCCATGCAAAAAAAAAAAATGGTTATTTCATATTTTGCCAAATAAAACTGTTAAAGCACATCAAAGGGTAAAGTGGATGGCTGAACAATTCTCATTGAGAGCTTGTCTGTTAGTATGAACTGGATGGAATGGAGATAGGATACTGGTTATTGGCATACATAGGAAAACAGATTAGACATAGACACATTCTAGCTATAATGCCCTTTAATTGCATCCAGTTCCAAGCTGCTGTATTCCATTTTGAGGAGCATGGTAATGTTGAATACTTGTATTAAATACCATCCCCTATCTCCAACAGATCATAAGTATTACTAGACGGCTAACCCAACATACATATCTTGATACACAAAACATACACAAGCCAAAATCCATTGAGGAAGCCATTCATGGGCTCGCAGACACAAGCCAGCACAGGTAAACACTCAGCAAAACTATCAGCTTGGCGCAGACGGGAGGCGCAAACCGTGTCATTGATGGAGGGAGAGGGGTGGGATGCACATGGCACGGTGGAGGATGCATATTTTGTAACCATCGAATACCTTACTGGACCATTTGGTAGCTTCCCGGTGTAAAGACTGAGCTGCGGCCAGCATTGGCTGGTTCACAGGCTGCCCCTCAGGCACTAACAGCAGCTCTGGCTCATAATCATCTTCAACGTCAGAGAGGACAAATTCTACTGACGCTTCCTCCTCCTCCTCCTCCTCCTCCTCTTCCTCACGCTCCTGCTCTACCTCAGACACAACGGCTTCTGTACCCTGCGGGGTAGCAGGAGCAGGGCTTCCAGGTGACTGGGAGGGCAGGGAGGGGTAAAGAAAGGGGGACAGGTTAGTATCAGAAGCAAAGGTGGGAAAGGAGGGCAATGGGCTGACTGCTCCAGAAGCCAAACCATATGACTACTTGGGTACATGTATTCAGTTTTCTTTTTAGCGGTCTAGTAGAACCATGATAATATCATTGAAAATGTTAAACAATAGGAATAAAATCACAATACACATTTATGAAATTCCAAAAGGTAAGTGAAGACTTAAGCCTCGTACACACGGCCGGTTTTCCCGATGGGAAAACTGCGAGGAGAGGTGTTGGCCAGGAATCCCGGCCGTGTGTATGCTCCCTCACAGTTTTTCCGAGGGGACAACTGCCAAAATCGGGCAGACAAAAAAAAAAAAAAAAAAAGGGAGAGAACTGCTCTCGTTTTTCCCCCGGTGGGTTACCAGACTGACATTTTTCCGTCCGAAAACCTGGCCGTGTGTAGCAAAAACCGGCCATTTTTGGCAGTTTTCCTGTGGGGAAAAACTCAGAAGGAGCATAAAACACGGTCGGGATTTCCGAGAAAAAGCTCTCATCTGAGTTCTCCCAACGGGAAAACCAAGCGTCTGTACGGGGGGGGGGGGGGGGGAAGTAGAGAGCAGGCTCCCGGCTTTCTGACTGAACTTTTCCCGTCGGAAATCCCACTCGTGTGTACTAGGCATAAGATTTAAACTAAAACAAAATATTTAAAAGCAAAGCCCACCCAAATTGAAGTGTGAATACACATTACAAGGTAAAATTACCACCCATCTTTTAAAGTGGAACTAAACCCTCCTCGACCTTACCTCCAATGAAGCCACCCCTCTTAGCCTGTTTGCTCTGCAGTTACCATGGTGCTGCGCATGTGATCAGTTATGCCAATCAGCCATTCGATGCCTTGGCAGTCTGATTGAGAACACAAGCACAAGTGACCGTTCTCATTCACGGCATGCCTTTAAATGTAACTTGTTTTGGGAAACTGCTAAATCAATCAGTTAAGTTCAGCTTTAATGTACCTCCTGTGGACTTAAAGTATTGTTTATAGCCCAATTTGTAAGATCTGGATCGCACAGGGAAGGGTTAGAAATCCTGTGGTGCTCTATCCCAATCACAGGTTTCTATTACTGTCTGTTCCCTTGCCGAGGAGAGGTGTCGTACCTAAAAGGGATGGTGAACACTCTCACAAAGAAAGAAATTTATGGGAAATCTGAAGTTTTACAGTCATCAGTAAAAGAAGAAGAATAGAGGAACATCCCCCAACAGGAAAGTATTTTCTAGTGACAGCTGAGTATAGTTTCCCTCACACAGAGATTTCCTCTACCGGTTATTTATCTCTGGGATAGAAGTGAAGGAAATCTTCTCAATGGGACCCAGACAGCAAATAAAAAAAAAAGATGGTTAAACCATTCCGATTTCTATCCAAGATTTTTATTACCACTTGTGATCAACCACAAAAAGGTCAACAACTGATTGTCAACTGATAAAAAAAAAACAGGCTATGATTTCAGATATACTATAGCATGGATTCATTATGCACGACTGCAGTACTAATAAAAGGTTTATAAAGAGCACAATAAAAAAAAGGAAAAAATAAGTTACATGAATAAAATGATTAACCTGGGCAAGATTATTACAGCCAGTGTGACTTTATTGTGTGGCGTAAGCCATACAGTGCCTTGATAAAGTATTTATACCCCTTGAAATTTTCTGTATTTTGTCATGTTACAGCCAAAAACATAAATTTTATTGGGATTTTATGTGATAAACCAACACAAAGTGGCACATAATTGTGAAGTGAAAGGAAAATGATAAACGTTTTTTTTTACAAATATATGTGAAACGTGTGCCGTGCATTTGTATTCATCCCCCCTCAGTCAATACTTTGTAGAACCACCTTTTGCAGCAATTACAGCTGCAAATCCTTTTGGGTATGTTTCTACCAGCTTTGCACATCTAGACAGTGACATTTTTGCCCATTCTTCTTTGCAAAATAGCTCAAGCTCTGTCAGATTGGATGGAGAGCGTCTGAACAGCAATTTTCAAGTCTTGCCACAGATTCTCATTTGGATTTAGATCTGGACTTTGACTGGGCCATTCTAACAGATGAATATGCTTTGATCTAAACCATTCCATTGTAGCTCTGGCTGTATGTTTAGGGTTGTTGTCCTGCTGGAAGTTGAACCTCTGCCCCAGTTTCAAGTCTTTTGCAGACACCAACAGGTTTTTTTCTAAAGGCCCATACACACGATTAGACTTTTTGACAATTGTCAGACAGACCTGTTTTAGCAGACAATCCAACCGTTTGTGTATGCTCCATCGGACAAATGTTTTGTGTTTTTCCCTCGGACAAATGTTCGCAGTGAAAACAGACAAACTTTCCGGCAACAAATGTCCGATGGCGCAAAATCCGATCGTGTGTACACAAGTCCATCGGACTAAAGTCCAAAGTACAAACACGCAGCCTCAGAACCACTACTAAAGATCAGACAACAATAGCAGAAGTTGCTCAAAGGGTGGCGGTAAAGAGCAGAAAAACCACGTGATTTGGTGAAAGTTGGCTGAAAAAGTCCTGCCGTGTGTATGCATACCAAGTTCATGGACAACGCCCTTCGGACCAAAATCCACGGAAAAGTCAGATTGTGTGTATGAGGCTTAAGAATGCCCTGTATTTGTCTCCATCCATCCTCCCATCAACTCTGACCAGCTTCCCTGTCCCTGCTGAAGAAAATCATCCCCACATTATGATGCTGCCACCACCATGTTTCATTGTTGGGATGGTGTGTTCAGGGTGATGTGCAGTTAGTTTTCCACCACACAGAATTTTGCTTTCAGGGCAAAAAGTTCAATTTTGGTCTCATCTGACCAGAGCACCTTCTTCCACATGTTTGCCGTGTCCCCCACATGGCTTCTCGCTAACTGCAAACGGGACTTATTATGGCTTTCTTGCAACAATGTTTTTTTTCTTGCCACTCTTCTATAAAAGCCAGATTTGTGGAGTGTGCACGACTAATATATGTCCTGTGGACAGATTCTCCCACCTGAGCTGTGGATCCCTGCAGCTTCTCCAGAGATGCCATGGGCCTCTTGGCTGCTTCTCTGATTAATTCTCTCCTTGCTCGGCCTGTCAGTTTAGATGGACGGCCATGTCTTGGTAGGTTTTCAGTTGTGCCATACCCTTTCCATTTTCGGATGATGGATTGAACAGTGGTTTGTGAGATGTTCAAAGCTTGGTATAATTTTTTATAACTTAACCCTGCTTTAAACTTCTCCACAACTTTATCCCTGACCTGTCTGGTGTGTTCCTTGGCCTTCATGATGCGGTTTGTTCACAAAGGTTCTCTAACAAACCTCTGAGGGCTTCACAGAAGAGCTGTATTTATACTGAGATTAAATTACACACAGGTGGACCGTTTACCAATTGGGTGACTTCTGAATGCAATTGGTTCCACTAGAATTTAGTAAAAGGTATCAGAGTAAAAGGGGGGGCTGAACACAAATGCATGCCACACTTTTCACATATTTGTAAACATATTGGAAAACCATTTATCATTTTCCTCCCAATTATCATAGAAACATTCCCAAAAAGACTTGCAGGGGGCGTGGTCTTGGTATGGCGGCGTGAGGACGCATCCTAACAGAGCTCCCGGCCGGCCGTTTCCCTTCAGCTAGCTACCGCTCACTTACCCCACATTACCGGCGCCCACCAGATCCCTCGGATGTCCAAGAAGCCAGACAGACCACCCGTGGCCTCAGTCACCACCCTGGATCGGTACCTGTGATCGCAAAAGCCGGCGGCCTCCACGCCAGCAGCTTCCAAGATGGCGCCGGCCCGCTCTTCAGACTCGTTAACTACAGGGCATTCCACAGTGCCCGATCTCCCACAGCAGCGGTCAGACGACCACACGATGCCGCCCTTCTCGCCCCCATAAGATCTCTCTCCCTGCCTGCCCAGATCGCTGACGGTCTCTGCAGATATGGAGGAGGTACTGCTCGGCCTGGAACAGGCTGCCTCTCCATCAGCTCCTACATCACTCGGCACCCTGTGCTTCAGCCCAGTGCACCCTGCAGAGCATGGAATGCCACCTCCAGACCAGGTCACAGTGAGTACCCTCGGTGGCCCACCTCAGTCCCCTGTACTCCCTCTTACAGCCAACTCTGAGCAGAGGCTATGGGCATTTCTCCAGCAGCTCCCCACTAGAGCAGATTTTGAGTCCCTTGCACAGAGGATGGAGACTGCAATGAGGGGTGAAGTGCAGGCTCTCAAACAGGAAGTGTCTGTACTGGACACCCGAGTGGCTGCAGTGGAGCAGGAACAGGGTGCCGTGTCTCAGTCTGTGCGGACCTTACAGTCGTCTACCTCTGATCTCAATGACCAAGTTGTTCACCTGCACTTGCTCCTTGACGACCTGGAGAACCGCAGTCGCCGACAGAATATACGGTTAAGGGGAATCCCAGAATCTATCCCACAATCAGAACTGCGCTCGACAGTGGCTAATATTTTTAATCGCCATCTGGATCGCACGCCAGACTCTGAGGTTGTCATTGACAGAGTTCACAGAACCCTGGGCCCAAGATCAGACTCATCAGACCGACCTAGGGATGTCCTTTGCTGCCTACACTCTTTTATCCTAAAGGAAGACATTCTACAGCGGGCCTGGAGGGTGGGAGTTCTGGAGTTTGATGGCGCAGCCGTTCATCTTTTACCGGATGTTTCCAGAAAAACCCTTCTCATGCGGCGGTCCCTCAAACCACTCCTGGATGCTCTGAACGAAAAGGGTCCTACCTACAAGTGGGGACATCCATTTCATCTCATCGTCCGCAAAGGAACAGACACCTTCCCTATGCGTCACCCTTCGGAACTACCAGACCTGTTTATCTTTGCTGAGATCGATCCAATTCCAATACCCAACTGGCTTATAGTGCTTGTCTCTGGTGATCCCCGACGCCAGGCCCCTCTGGGCAGACCACAGAGGGAACGTTACCATCGGCGCGGTCGGGGTGGCTTTTCCCAAGCCAGAGAGACAGGGCACCCCCGATCCCTGGGCCTGAATGAGGAGGCAGCCGGCTGAACATTCCACCACAAACTGTCAGTATATACGCAGTTTTATCCCTTGTGTTTTTATTTTTTTGTTGTTTTTTTTTTGAGGGCCACACCTGGTCTGTGGAGGGAAGGACCAGTGAACTGATGGTCTTTCTGGGACGGCCATTGTTATGCCTCAAATCACTGAAAAGCAGGGTTCTTCCTAACGTTATAAGGGGTTAAATGGTTCCCCTTTTTACTTTCAAGTTGCTCATTACACTGTGTTTTATGCCCATGGGTAGTACACTTTATTGTCTGTTGCTTCCCCAGATATGTACCCGGAGTGTTTTAGGGTTGGAGTGAGTACATTACAGCCACACACAAGAGTTGGGGCTCTACCTTGGGATGGGTCCGGTGGCCGGGTAACCCTGACATCTTAGGGGCGGTGCATCGATCTGTCCCGGGACCTGAGCATTGGACCACTGATGGTCCCATTTTTCCCTCTACAGGGGGCTCTACATTTGGATTATCAGTGATATTAGATGCCTGGCTCCACTGCACGGCGAGGGCCTCCCATGCATTATAAAGAGAGTCAGTATAGCTCCCCTTTTGACCTCCAAGTTGCTTGTTGCACTGCAGCTAATACCCATGGTTCTGACACTTTACCACCTTCTTCTATCCTAATTAGGCTCCCTGACCATTATGGGTTAAGCTGTGACTTTAACAGCCACACGTGGGAGACACGGCTCTGGCTTGGGGCGGGGCCGATGGCTGGATGGCCCTAGAGGTTGGGGGTGGGCCTATCGGCCTGTCCCGGGCTCAGAGCACTAGACCAGTGATGATTTCACCCTTCCCTTTGCAGTGGGATATATGTTAGCAGTTTCAGTAAAGTGATAGATTGCCTCGGTCAGCTGAACAGCGAGGGCTGCCCTTGCTATATACAGTGTTAAAATAATCCTCCTTTTTGACTTATACATCATTTGTTGCACTGCCATTTATGCCTATTAAAATTGCATTTCTCTGCCTGCTGCGTTCCCGATTGTGTACCTGGGGCTTCATGGGTTAGACTGTGGAGTTTCGGACCGCACTGGGGAGTAGCAGCTCTTCCTTGGGACGGGCCTGGGGGCTGGTTGCCCCTGGGGTTCTGGGGTTGATCGGTCAGCCTGTCCCGAGCTTAGAGCATTAGACCAGTGCAGATTCTACCCTTTCCGTTGCAGGGAGTTTCCTAATGCGGGCTTCAGAGGTGGGATGGCGTGTTTTAGGTCACGGGTTGGGGAGGGTCTCCCCTATGCGTTAAAAAGTTACTATAGATCCCTCTGTTTCTTTTTTTTTTTTTTAAAGGTTTATTACAGTGCACTTTAGGTTCCTTGATGTTCAATTTCACTGACTAATGTTCTCATGGCTGTATTCCCTGAGTGATACTTTCTCAATACTCACCTTGTTACCAATGTACTTAAGCCGTGGTTTGTTTGATGGTTTGTCATTCTGCATGTATTACCTCACTTATGGGCACTGCCGGTGCGCCAACACTGGTCGATGCTGGCTGCGGGGACGCCAATGGCGGGGGCTCTGTGCCTAACCGTGCCTTACTACCCCCCACACTAGGTACACTCTGCCCTGGTGGCAGTAGCTTTACTCTGGAGTTTCTATCTCTCTCTAGACTCTTCCTTTTTCTTTGCTTTTTCTCTCATCTTCTAAACTTCTCTCCCCTTTTTTTTTTCTCTCCCTCTCCTACATTCCACGCCCTGGGGGAGGGCGCCAGGGGAGGCGGAATCTTTAGCAGTATGGCGGTAGAGATCCTCTCTTGGAACGTGAAGGGGCTGAATTCGCCGGAGAAACGCACTAGCTGTCTAGCCGAGCTCTGGAGACAGAGTACACATTGCATTTCTCCAAGAGACTCATTTCAGGGCGGACAAGATACCCAGGCTATCCAGCAAACACTTTCCGACGGCCTACCATAGTCCGTCCTTATCCTCAAAATCGAAGGGGACGAGTATCCTCATATCTAAATCCCTACCATGGCAACTCTGATGTACACCATGATCAGGAGGGTAGATTCTTGCTTCTGAAGGCAAAGATCTTCTCTCAGACTTTCACTCTCGCGAACATATACCTCCCCAACTCCAATCCACTCCCAACCCTTGAGATCTTTTTATCTACCCTTGACACTTTCCTCGAAGGAACTCTGGTCTTGGGAGGGGACTTAAACTTGACCTTGGACCCACACAGAGACGCCTCCTCAAGCTTGTCCTCTCTACCCCGAGGAGCCCGACTTCACCTCAAGAACCTTTTGCACTCACATCAATTGATCGATATATGGAGAATATTTCATCCGCAGGAGCGGGATTACACCTTTTATTCAAATGTACACGGCTCCTATTCCAGAATAGAATTCTTCTTTTTAAAACACTTGGCGATACCCCTGGTCACCAAAACAGACATTGGCCACATCGCACTCTCAGACCATGCCCCAATCACTCTGGAGCTTACACTCTCCCAAGCGTCCCCCAAGACTTCCACGTGGCGACTCAATGAGGCCCTCTTAAATGACCCCGATATTGCGGCGGATATCCGTAAAGAACTTGCCTTATATTTCTCCACTAATGTAGGCTCTGTGGACAATCCGATCTCTGTGTGGTCCACACATAAATGTTATATTAGGGGAATCATAATTAAACATGGCCATGCAGCCAAGAAACGTCGTCTCAAAATCTTGTCCGACCTAGCTAAACTTCACTCCTTAGAATGTCAACACAAGGCCAGACCGTACGATTGAATCGAAGCTGACTAGGCTCCGAGAAGTCATAAGGGAACATTCCCTATACGAAGCGAAACATGTTCTGTTGAAGGCCCGCCGCTCTTTTTACGAATATGGAGATAAATGCGGCCGCTTACTGGCCAATGCCTTACGTACTAGGCGATCACAGACATATATACCAGCTTTACTTTCGTCATCTGGGTCTAAAGTCCACTCTTCTCCGGAACTTGCGGAGAGCTTCCGAGACTTACTCTAAACTGTACAACTTAGACCAACCTTCCCCCTCCGATTTGTCGCCCCGGAGCCCCTCGGACATCTGCGACTATCTTAGGGAAGCCAATCTCCCTACACTGACTACGGAAGAGCGTGGGGATCTTTCTAAGCCCATTACAGTAGAAGAACTTGCAGCGGCAATAGCTGACACTCAGTCTGGTAAGGCTCCTGGTCCCGATGGATTTACCCTCCTTTACTATAAGCAGTACCAGGATTCCTTGGCACCTCACTTTATCATGGCTTTCAACGCAGTCTTAGACGGACACGGATTCCCTGCAGACATGCAACGTGCATCAATTTCAGTGATCCCTAAACCGGGTAAAGACCCGTTACTCTGTGCCAGCTATAGGCCTATTTCCCTTCTAAATTGTGACATGAAACTATTCACCAAAATCCTGGCTTCCAGGATGAACGTCTTGTTGCAACGTTTAATTGCACCAGATCAAGTTGGTTTTATTCAAAATAGAGAGGCTAGGGACAACACTATCCGGACATTGAACATCATAGACACAGCAAAACGCTCCCATATTCCACTCTTACTCCTGTCCACAAATGCCGAGAAGGCCTTTGACAGGGTGGACTGGACCTTTCTTCAACAGACACTCAAATTTGTGGGAATACCGGACCCCATCCTGTCATGGATTTCAGCCATTTATAAGAACCCCACCGCCACAGTACGAGTAAATGGCTACGATTCCAGTCCCTTCTCCATACCCAAATGGCACCAGACAGGGTTGTCCCCTGTACCCACTACTATTCGTTCTCTCTCTAGAACCTTTCTTACAACATATTAGAGGTAACCCGTCTATACGAGGCATCACAGCCAGCAACTACCAACACAAGGTGGCGGCGTATGCCGACGACCTCTTATTTTATATCTCTGAGCCTCTTACCTCCTTACCCTCCTTGCTACAGGAGTTGAAATGCTATAGTAGTTTGTCTGAGTTTAAGGTCAATTTACAAAAATCGGAGGCATTAAATATCTCATTAACAGATGCTACCAGAGCGAGCTTGCGCCCCTATTTTCCATTCAAATGGGCTACCTGCTCGATTCAGTATCTAGGAACGAAAATCCCGGCAAACCTAAATGACACTCGCCCTCAACTACCAACCTTTTTTGTCAACGCTAATCGCTGACCTCAAAAAGTGGGACCCTTTAGCCCTTTCTTGGTTTGGCCATTGCAACGTACTTAAGATGAACGCGATGCCCAGATTACTGTACTTATTGCAGGCACTGCCGGTGAGAATATCTCAGACCTTTTTTCATGCGGTTCGGTTGGTATTTATCAAATTCATATGGAGAGGTAAACACCCACGCCTTGGTAGATCGTTACGGTTACGACCTAAGCTGAAGGGCGGAGTGGGTTTCCCGGACCCGGCCCTATACTATACTGCAGTACATATGGCCAGGGTTGTTGACTGGTGCCGACAGTGGCTCGAAACTCTGGGTGTCGCTGGAACAAGAGGCAGCCCAGGTTCCGCTCCCTGGGCTGCCTTGGGCGGGGAAAACCCACGTTACACGCTTAACTACTCATCCGTTGATTGGCCCCACTTTAACGGAAATGGACAGGTTTTTCCAACTTTCTACACTAAGCAGTTTCCCTTCCCCAATGACGCCGATTGTAGGGCACCCTGGGTTTTTGCCCGCTCTCACCGATCCGGCATTCTTATCGCAAAGCTCAAAAGGGACTTCTGAGGGCCTCGCAACTATTGCGGCCGTCCAGTTGGATGTCTCTGGAGACATTGCTCTCTGGACGGGCCCCTCTTAAACTAGATCACTGGAGGACCTTGCAGTTATCGCACTTTTTTAGATCATTGCCTAGCCCGGCGCTCTTTACGCGTAGGCTCCACTCTTTCGAGGAGCTCTGTCTGGGAGAGGGCCCGATCCGGGGATCCTTATCAGCCTCATACAAATCTTTGTTAGCTCTCCATGCCACAGAAGACCCCCCGTTCCTAGCCAAATGGGAGAGAGACCTACTAGTTACCTTTACCGAACCTCAAAAGGAGAGAATACTTTTTTTTGCTCAGAAGTCCTCCCTTTGCAGTAGGTACCAGGAAACCACGTACAAAATTCTGACACGTTGGTACAGAACCCCTTCAGTTTTGGCAAAAATATTCCCTCTGCAGACAGACCGTTGCTGGCGTTGTGGCCTCCATTCGGGTACCCTTCTACATATTTTCTGGGAGTGTCCTACACTTGCTACTTTCTGGCAACCAGTGCTTAAGCTTATACATAAGCTCACAGACATCTCACTGCAAGATAACCCAGCTGCGGTCCTGCTTAACCTCACCCCATTGTCAAGGAAACAATACCACAAATCCCTTCTCAAACACCTCCTAAATGCTGCACGGGCTTGTATTCCGCCTTTGTGGAAACAACAGTCGGCACCAACGGTAGCTCAGTGGTTCGCGAGAGTGAAAGACATAGGGCAGATGGAAGATCTGACAGCGACATTGCAGGAGAAATCTGAGGAACACAAGTCCAAATGGATACATTGGGACCTTTTCCGCTTCTCGGATGAATTCCTCCAATATACTTGATTAAGACCCTTTATCAGAGGTTTCTGCTGCCTGACTGACGCTACTGGTGCCTTCTCCTGGGAGGCAACCCCTCCCCCCCTTTTTTTTTTCTTTTCCTACTTCTTCTTCGCTTCTTTTTTTTTTTTTTTTCTCTCTCTCTCCTGTTTCTTTTCTAATTCTTTTCAAATAAGTAGATGAAAATATGGTGTGTACAGGACAGCATCCTCTACCCCATTTTAGACTTCCCTCTATGATGTGACAGATTTCCATAGCAAGCTAGAGATTCCCCCCCTCAGGCGGGCTTGCCTTTGGTATGACCTGCCTGAGGGGTTTTCTACATGAAGATAAGAATGTTTTGTATTTCTTATTGCCTTTGTTTTGATATTTCATAATATAGTACGTAGTAATGGTAGTACTTAAAAAGTTTTGCATTGATTGCTTGTTCTGAGAAGTTGCCTTTTTATTGTACCTGTGACACATCTTTAAATAAAGAATTTAATAAAAAGACTTGCAGCTGTAATTGCAGGGAAAGGTGGTTCTACAAAGTATTGACTCAGGGGGGCTGAATTCAAATGCACGGCACACTTTTCACATATATTTATTTGTAAAAAAAATAAATAAATCAAAAACAGTTTATCATTTTCCTTTCACTTCACAATTACTGTATGTGCCACTTTGTGTTGGTCTATCACATAAAAATCCCAATAAAACACATTTACGTTTTTGGTTGCAACATGACAAAATGTGGAAAATTTCAAGGGTTGGTCTCTCTCTACCTCTCTATACTGTATATGCAATCATTTGGCATAAGGCCATAGACAAAAAGATCAATGAACTATGATTTTGGGTAGACTTGGCTTTTAATGTGTAATATACTGTATATTTGATGTATGCCTAATCTGTATGTCAGACATGTCAATGGGAAGAGCATGAATGTATTGCAACACTAACCTTTAGTCCCTCTGCATTGGTAGTAAAACATTGCGAAAGCAAAGCATTCGCTGATTGGACAAGATGGAGAGCATAACTTTACCGCCCGTATCCACCTCATCCAGAAAACAATTTGCAGTCATTGAGAAAATGCAAAGTCATCTCTAAATGGTGCCCGAGCCAAACGGCCAACCTTCTGTGAGAGAGAGCAACAGGGCAACTGCTTGGCAGTAAAGATAACTGTAGTAGTGGTGTCTACTACAGCAATTTCCAGCTTCTAGAGGCATCCCACAGGTATGATATACAGTACATTGGACCAAATGAAAATATCCATAACTAAAGTTGGTCTTTAAGTACAATTGTATAAACCAATAAACATTACGGTGATTCCAATCAGGAGCTTTCATATCCATTTAAGTTTATTAATACCATTTAAATCGCTATTCAGTTTAAATTTAGTTTCCAGCCAAGCTATGGTCTACAAAACCCACTGTGCTCATGGTATGGTAAGCAAATAATTTAATAGCAAAAAGGGTATCTCCACATTCTAATGTATGTTACTAATATTTACACATCTGACTGAAAAAGTGCTGCACTGATCAGGATGCCTACATCATAAAAAACATACATAAAATAAACAATGTCATGTGCCAACAAATTATATATATATATATATATATATATAAAAAAGTAAATAAAAATATTACACAAATCACTGTGCTTAAATATAAAATGTGCAACATACAAGACTGTTGAATGATAAACCCAAAATTAACGAAACACACATGAAAGTGCCATGTACCACCTCTAGGCAAAAATGCCTAATTAACATAACAGCATCAAAAATATCTCCACAGATTACTGAAACAAACTAAAATTAATTGTATCCATTAATAAAAATACAGTTTGCAATACAGAAAACCCAGATGTACTAAAAGATGCCAATTAGAAGGGGACCTCACTATACAAAAACTGAAGAAAAAAAAAAATCATACAAAAAACAGAAAAATCATAATAAAAAAACGCAATTAAAAAAAAGAAGAAGAAAAAGAAGAATCCTATGACCAGAGAGTCTAAAAATGGTTATTCATATGAAAAGGGTTGATCTCTCTTCACAGTCAAATCTGCAGCAGAAAAATCCACAAAAAGGAAAAAACAAAAAAGGAAGACAAAATGGAAAGAGGACAAAGGAGAAAAAAAAAAAAAAAAAGAGTGGGTGCCTAGCTGTTGATAAATGCATTAACATCCCACTCCACATTTGAACAGTGAGGTGAAAACACGCAGCTCATAAATCCACTGAGTTTCCAGGTTGGATATTTCCCTCCTCTTTGGATATACCCTTTTAATGTGGGGTATATTTGTCTATTCTGAAGAAAAAACTTCAAGCCTGTATAGTCTTTCCAACGTATTGCAAGCCACAAGGGCAATGCAATAAACTATGTTGGTAAAGGCACAGGTAATTAAGGATTTTTATGGAATATGTCCGAGGGGTGGAAGTAGATGTAAAAGGTACACCACTTTCATATTACCCAACTGATTTATTCAAGAGCATTTTTTACATGGGAAAATATCCTTTTAAATTATGTAAGAATACTGTTTAACTGGCTGATCTAGTATATTGAGAGCCATATTTTTCTTTAAGAATGTTACTCTTTTGAAGATGACAGTAGGTTTATCTGGCAAAAAAAGGGCCCAAAACCCTGTAATTCTTAAAAATTGGCCAATATTTCCTAAATCAGATTTAATAGCTAAACGCTGGCTGGAAAAAATTGTAGTCATGGACCATAAAACTGTATTTGATTCCATCTTAGTTTTGACATCTTTTTCCACCAAAAAGGTATGTGCGTACTTGGGAGATAACCGAAACCAAACTCTCTCCCTCATAACTTTTCTTTGACAAATCTTTCCCCAAGTACCCCTGATTAGACATTGAAGTCCTTTATCCTAGAGCAATTCTGCTTGAGCTGTAAAAATTGGCTAGGTGGCACCAATTACAGCCATGATTGATAACCAAGGATATAAACTAATTGTAATCCATGGGTTTAAAAAAAGTACTAGTAAGGATTTTATTATTCTCCATGGAAATTGAGATTCAAAAAAACGTATCTCCTTAGTACTTGCCTCATAGCGAATAATTTATAAAATATGGTATAGTGGAGGACATTTTAGAAATACATTTTTTGCATGTTATGTAACACATTACAATTATGATTTTTTTGTTTATTATCAAATCATTGGCTTCTAATGTAGCATATTTCACATTTAATCACAGTGATCTGTATTATTCACCTGCAGTAATTTCATAATTTTTATCTATTTATGATGGCACTTTGTACATTTCAGGAGTTTTGAGGTTAATACTAAATTTATCAGCCTATGTTGCACGTTTTAGATACATTTTTTCTTAATTCTTTATTTAGATGTTACAAAGCGCACAGTTGATTTAGGCATAAACAAAACATAGTGACGTTTTCCAATAAAAAATTTAAAAGACAAAATCACAATAGTAAAATCAGTATATTCAAAGAGACAAACACTATAACATATAGGGTACAGTGTAAAAACAGAAAGGAAGTATGTCCTGTTATCCAAGTTCAGCCGTCACAAGGTAATAAAAAGTCGTTTCAATATTGTAAAATGTTTATAGTGGAATGTTCATATGATAGTTTAGAGTTGAAAATAAGGTGGGGAAATTATTAAAAAGCAGAGAAATGAACACCACAGAAGTATATATATTTTTTTTATTAAAATTAAAAAAAAAATTTTTTTTAAACAAAGCAGATAAAGATGGCAGGAACTTAAATAGAGAAAAGGAGTCAGAGACTACTCTTTGTGGAAGACAATGGGGAGATTCGTTTTGTCGCCATTATATAAAATTTCCTGAAATAATTCAAGGGACTGTGGACTAAGCCATAATCATAGAAGATATAAGACAGTAGTTGTAAAATAGCTGCAAGGACTGAATTTCTGAATTTCTCTTCAGTGAAATAAAGGGAAGAGGCAAGATCTTCCATAAAAAAGATATCAATTACATTAGAGTACCAAAGTGCTATAGTAGGTGGTTGTGGTCATTTCCAAAGGAATGGAATGCATGACTTCACTTCATTCAACATATGGATTTTATTTATTTATATATAAAATATATATATGAGAGAGATATATTACAATTTAGTATATATTGTGTCATTTTATTTACATTTTATATTTAGGCACAGTAATTTGTGTAATTTATTCACATGTATTAATTTAATTGTTCTTTTATATTTATGTTGGCATATGGCACTTTATTTATCCTAAGTAAGGTTTTTATTATGTTGGCATCCCCATTGGCGCAGCACTTTTTCAGTCGAATGTGTATGTACTATTTATATCTAGTAGTGTGCGGACTGCTTCTCAGGTATAGATTTTTAATTCATTTATCCCCAAGCTCAGTTTCATACATCTTTTTCATGTTACTATTATTACTGAGATGACTCAATCAAAGTAATAGAGCAGAGGGAGAGCTTAAGTACTAGTCAAAAAAAGATAGTGTGACCAAATGTCTTAACTTTTGGTTAACGCAAGAGGTCCTGCGGAAAGCCTGCAGTAATATTCTCTCTAGAAAACATATTTCAGCCCTGCTTTTATTCTGTATCCATCTTACCAATACTTGAAGCTTTATAGGACAATTGACATAAAAGACAAGCAGAAGCTGCCATTGCAGACCTCATTTTAGAAAATACTAGCCATCTGTCATTCCACTTGCCTACTTAAGTACGGTACTTTAGTTTGAATAAACTGGAACAAGTATGTAGATTTTACTAACCTGATATGCTTTTTTACTTCGAGTCAGTGACTTAGCCAGAGACTCAAGGTTTTAAAACAAGTGTCTCAAAATGAACAGCCAATAAACAATATTCGGGTGGTCTGAAATGGCAGCCCATATATATTTTTTCCAAAGACAGGTCTACTTTAAAGATAAGCAGTAAGCCATTGAAACTGGTGTCAGTTACTGGGAATCCGATTCCACCAACTCCAGGACTATGCCCTGCCAACCAGTCACATAGTCACCTTGATTGTACGGCCGGTGTGGTTGGAGATGGCAGTTAGCATGACATAGTGCAGATATGAGGCCTCCAGTAATATAGCAAAATTAGGTTTAGAGAGGCATAATATACAGCGTTCTTTTGCTAATAAAGTTCATAATAAAAGTATACTGCAATATATGTCTGCTTTATATCCAATCATTGCACACTTTGTTATACGCAAGCTTACACCTATAAACAATGTACCATTGTAAAACACAACATGCCACTAGGAAAATAGAATGATAAAGTTTATGGGGTATCATAACCCATAGCAAATGTACAGCTTTAATCACAAAGACAGCTAATGAAAGAAACTGCAAAGCTGTATATATTGTTGGAGATTAAAATTTGGAAATTGAATAGCTGTATACACTGCATTTAGGTCTAAGGCTGGGTTCAGACCATTGCGAATTGTTGCGAATTGGATGCGGGGGCTCCCTGCATCCAATTCGCAAAAGCAGGAGATTTTGACGGGCTCTCTATGGAGCCGGTTCACATATCTCCGCTGCAGCTACGATGTGAATTTGCGCAGGGTCCCTGTGCATCTTTTGGATCGCTTCAGGTCCTAATTCAGCCAAAATTTTGGGCTGAAATCGGACCTGAAACGGTGAACCAGGAAGCACCGGACCCCTGCTGGGATCCGCATGCGGCGATGGTGTCAATCGAGCCTTAAAGTAAAGAAATATTCAAAGTGTATCAGTAAGCCAAAGCTTTTTGTTTTGTATTAAGTGGTGAAGGGTTAGAATCTCAGTTAAAGTGGAACTTTACCCATAACAACTTGAGAACAAACAGGGTACTTTCACACTGAGGCGCTTTACAGGCGTTTTAGCACTAAAAACAGCGCCTGAAAAGCGCCTCTTCAGTGTGGAACCCCAGGTGCTTTCACACAGGGCGGTGCGCTTGCAGGACGGGTAAAAGTCCTGCAAGCAGCGTCTTTGGGGCGCTGCGGGATCGGCGTATACACCGCTCCTAAACCGCCCGCCATTGAAATCAATGGGTAGCACTGCCGAAGCGCCTGCAAAGCGCTTTGGCAGCAGTGCTTTTTTTCGGGCGCTTTTAACCCCTTCTTTGGGGGTTAAAAACGCCCCCCACCCGCCCTCACCGCCGCTAAAACCAGCAAAAAAACAAACATACTTTCCACTTGAAATATGCAACCAAAATTAGTGTGTGCTGTAAATAGCCTCCAGCATTGCTCCTGTTTCTTCTTACTGGAGGCTGCCATTTTTCTGAAGCACAGAGCTCCTGAGCAGCAGTAAATCTTTAGTCTGTCAGCAGATAGACCTCTACAAATTTGGCACAGTACTTAAAAATAGAGAGCAACTGAGCATGTGCAGAGCGGGGTGAGACAGTGTATTACTTTTAATAGTATAGGCACTTTAATGTTTTACATAGCTATTCCTAATAAAAAAAAAAAAAAAAAAAAGAGTAAACTTGATGTGATCTAGCAGGACTTTTTTTTTGTTTTTTGACTAAGTTCCACTTTTTATTGCTGTCTTGTCCCCACTGGGAAGATTCTCTCTCAATTTCTCCTAGTGTCAATTTCTCCTAGTGTCAAGTGATGTAAAATACAATTTTACCATTGCACATCTGCCATAAGAGGGACATACTCCTAAGTTTTTTTTTAACCATTTCCTAGTCTACGCAAAACTAAGATACATTTATAACAGGTCTAAAGGAAATTGTAATGAACCAGCACAAATAATACTCTAGTTTTAAAGCATCATACATAAAATTCACAAATCGGAGATGTGAAAAGGCTGCACCCCTACATCTTCAGAAGAAACTGATCTTTTAGCCAGCCCAGAATAAAAACCTTTATCACCATAGAATGTGCTCCATTTCACTGAAGGTCATTCATTGAAGTGTACCATAGAATGAAGATGGAATTAGTGGGTTAATATCCCCAGGCAGTTAAACATGCTCCTCTGTCAGTATATTGTACTTTTACACAAACCCCATTTTTTTCTGTCAGCTGGTTTGCCATAATGTAGAACACAATATGTACTTTTCAAGTTTATTACATTTTAATGGCTGCTGTGTAGTGTTTCTCAAGAACATTCCTTCGGGTCATGCTTTCAGGATTTCTTAAATCCTTAACAGGATGATGAGGTCAGAAATGACCACAAATATTAATATTGAAGGAAATCCTGAGGACATCACTTGTAAATGGAACTCAGGCTGCAGCACAGCCAACTAAATACATACATTGTGACTGTCTTGTTTTGGTGTTTGTGTAACATACATCTTCGGAAGGAAATGTTCTCTATAGCTCATAGCCCTCCTTAACCTATGTAGATCACCCTCCTTGAAAATTACCTTGCTGGACCATTTGCGTGCTTCTTCGTGAAGTTGTCTTGCAGCCACCATCATTGGTTCATTCACTACATCGCTCCCCAGCTCTTCAGGGAACTCCTCATCCTTCTCATCAGGAGGTGGGGGTCTGGGTGGTGGAATCTCTCCCTCAGGAAGAGGCGGTTTGGGAGGTGCAGCCTCATCAGTCAACTAGGGGAAAGAGAACATAGAATTTGACTTGGACAGAGAACATGGAAATCACTGATAAAGGATTAACGTGATGTCTATAGAGAATTATTCGTTTTTAAAAGCAGAAGATACACTCTAATGTACGCTTGTACCCAATACAGAAAGGTGGTCTATAGTGGTTTAACGGAACATGCCTAGGAATTTTGCCTATTCTAGCTGCTAGTAGAGGGAATGCCATAGTTTTAAATATAAAAGCATCAACTACAATAATTTCTGATACAAACGTATTAATCTACATATTCATAGACCATGGGACATCCCTGGGTCAAGGAATAAGAAGGAAGCGCAACAAATAGGCAAGTGAGCATTTATGGTGCAGGAGAAGCCTTGTCTTTGAAAGTGTAAGCTCTTAAGATAAGTTGCCTTATCATTTCAGCAATGGTGTATTTTAAAGCAGGATGTGCCTTTCGCTTTGAGCTTGGCTTCCTCTGGTGACCATGTTCCCTGAACTGCAAAAGGAACTAGCATCTATTGTTACCACCAAGAGCAGATGAGGTAGATAAATTGTAATATGCAGAAAGGCATCTTGGATGTCTACAGATGCCAAGTATTCCCCCAGTCTCAGAGAGGCAATAACTGACCTTGCAGATTCCATGCAAAACCTTTTATCCTGAAGGTAATTGTTTAGAAATTTTAGGTCCAGGACAGGACGAATACCCCCATTAGGTTTTTGTACCGCAAAGAGGTTTGTATAGAATCTTTTTAACCTGTCACGTAGAGGTACTGGAACTACTCCCCAGGATAAGCGACAGGTTTAAGGAGCTCAGAAATCGGACTTTTTGGCCAGAATTTATTTATTTTTTTTAAAGAAGAAAATGGCAAGGAAGGGGGTGGGGGAGGGGTTACATTTGGAACTCTAGTTTGTACCCTCATGAAACCGATTGATTTCCCAGGTCTGCAACCCAGGAAAACCATGACAGATGCCCCCTAATCTTTGGAGTGAAGGCACCCCCCCTTCATTGGGAAGTAGGCTAGGGGGAAGACTTAGTGGATTTTGTGTTCCAAGTCCAGCGCCAAAAGGAAGAGCTGAAGTTTGGCTTTGGAGCCTTCCTCTGTGGAAGGAGGACCTTTCCTCTTGTGACATCTCTGATGAATTTGTCAAGTGCCTCAACAAAGACATTCTCCTTCAAAAGGACATACCTGTATGGTGTCTTTACAGGCAGAGGACTGTGTTCATTTTATATTTGTTTCATATTCAAGTTTTTGGTTTGTATATTAATGCCAGAGTCTATCGATATATGTTTTGGGCACTTAATTTATTATGCACTTCGGTAAGTTGTGTGGTTTAACATACCCGGCTAGTGCTGTTTATATTCATCAATTTATATTCTGAGGTTGTAACACATTTGCGACAGCTGCTGTAGGTTTGGTTATTCCTTGTTCATTATTTCATCATATTTTCACATCAATCTCATTACATACAATTATAATTTTGAGGTTTGCACTAAATCCTGCAAGCACTGTTTATATTGATCGATTTAGCTTTAGCTGCCAGGCTTTGAGCCACCGGATTCTGTGCATGTGAATAAAAATCAGAGCCATTTTGGAGATCTGTGTCATAACGTGTTCTAGGGCTTCAACAAGGCAAGGTACCTGCTTTAATTGCTCAGTTACATCAGGTGTATAGGGGCCTGGGGGTGAGGCGTTGTCTGGCTGTCATATGTATGCATAAATCTGAGTAAATAATTCAGAAAAAGTATAAAGAGAAGGAATTATTCAGCCATTTTTCTGGATCTCACTTGCTTCTCCTTGATCTGAGCCTGTGATTGAAGTATTGAAATCAGAGAGCTAGGCAGCCAACTTTTTTTATTTTTAGGAGGTGGACATCAATTAGGGAACCCTTACTTCTCAAAAGACATTTAAATAAAAAGGTATGCATGTATTTTTACAGTTCTAGAAATTGTTAAAATTTGCCGATGATACTGCATTTTCAATTAAAGTATAGAGTATTACATGCTGGTAAATTAGACTGCATTCAAGAAAAAGTAACCTGAGCCATTCCTATTTTCGTTATGGATTCAATTAGGTTGGGGGCTGTTGTGGCAATGACAGGTTCCTAAGTTCTTTTGGAGGGACCAATACCACCACTACACAATGCTTACCCGCAGATGCTCCAAGTCAGGGGGAGGTGGAGGGAAATCTGGTTCTGGAGGCTGGAATGCTTCCCTAACTTTGGCCACAGCTCCTAGGATCCTGAAGCCTGAGTCCAAAAAGCCTTTCTGTAGGGCTTTAGGAGGGAAAAAAAAAACAAATATGGATTGTCTGAAAATTATTGTCACAATAAGAGAGCCAACATGTATGACAATAAGAAAGAAACATATCTATAAATCTACCAAAAAAAAAAAAAGTCAACACTGCTGAAAAAACGAACCATCTCTTCCTTTTTTTAAAAGTTTCCCCTTAATTGTAACAGAACATCTGCAAAAACTGCTTACATGGTGTCACTGTTCTAAAATACCTCTTTACATTTAAATGCACTGTTTTACTGATGACATTCCAGATTCATAAAAACATTGTGAAATCTTTATAGTGCAGAAATCAGGAAAAAATAAATAAAAAAAAACACCTTGACTAATCCTCTATATCCTATTGTAAAGGAAACCTGTATTGAGTAACAAAAGTACTGAAAATGCAGATTGCCTGGCTGTCATGCTGGTTTAATGTCCTCATGGAATGAGCCGAATGCTTCTGATGCACTCATAACACCTAATATGCATAACTTTTCAGGGTCAATGACTTATATTGATCCAAAGGCTTTTGATAATTTGAGTGATTTACCCAAAAAAATGAAGACCGAGTTCTGACTTTACTAGCTTCATGCTTTTACAGGTAAGTGGTCGAAAATCCTAAAGTCACAGACCACCATGTGACTAGCATTTAGGGACAGTAATGGAATACCCCACAGTTCTCTTAATCCAGCTTCTTAAGGTGTTTATGCACTTATTCTTGATATTTGAAGCACAAACTGTGCTTTTTTTTTTACCTGGGTCTGAGATGTTGCCAGCTACAGCTTTGGCTTCCAGAACCATAGGAGAGATGGTCTTGCTCAGGTCATCTGAAGCATTCTTCACTGCTTCTCTGAATTTTGGATCTTCAGAATTCTCCATCTCCCTTTTGGCCACCAACAGGATACGGTTTGCACGGCGAGCAATGCTTGTGGCTCCAGCAACAAGCATTTGGGGTTGCATATTTGCCATGGCCACTTTGCATTTGTCAATGTCCTTCTTAATGGCTTCCTCAGAAGCATCCAGCAGTGCCCGTGTGTCAATGGCCTCATCAACAAGGCCTGGAAAAGAAAGGTAAATATGGAAGGCAATAGTTTAGGTGGATATTGGGAAGAAAGAAAAAAATGTAGCTCATCTCTGCCAGTAAGGGTGGGCATTGTCCTCCAAGAAAACGGCATTAAACAAACCTGTCATCTTTTCTACATTATCTATCCACTGATTTTTCATGGTTTCAAAGTGTTCATATGCAGCCTGGTTTCCTGGATTACGCAACAGGATTCGAGCAGCAGAGACAACCTATAAGACATACACATAAGACCAAGAGAATTAAAGTGATACTATGGATTCAGTTTTATTTATTTTTTTAAATAACAAACATGTCATACTTACCTCCACTGTGCAGTTCGTTTTGTACAGAGTGGCCCCAATCGTCCTCTTCTGGGGTCCTACGGCGGCTCCTCCTCGCAAAAGATAACCCCCTCTGGGAAGCTCTATCCTGAGGGGGTCACCTTGCGGGCGCGCTCCCGTGTCATACACTCAGAGTCCATAGCCGCCGAGTGTATGACTCAGCCCCGCCCCCAGCATCATTGAATTTGATTGACAGCAGTTTGAGAACAAAATCCACCAGAAATTATGAAGGAAAGGGCCAATCACACAACAGATCAAAGCACAAGGAGCCGTGGCCCCACCTGTACCTGGTCAGGAAGATAAATCCAATTCATATAATCAGTAGTACACAAAATTTATGTAACGCAACATTCCCTCACTGAGCCCTGGTTCACACAGGTGCGATTTGACATGTCAAATCAGGGGCATTTGCCGGCAATGGCACCGTCCTAATCAGTGCGACGCTGCATCGATTTCAAAAAGTAGTTTCTGTACTACTTTTAGCCATTTCGGCCTGCGAATTACATTGATATCTGTGCAGAAACTGCACAGATGTCTCTGTAATCGCGGTCGAAATCGGGACTGACAAGCGGGAGTGAAATCGCACGAGTTCAGCTGAACTCACAAGGCTTTATTCCCATAGCCCAGTGTGAACCTGGGCTGAAGCCAACTTGAATTTTTTGTTTAAAAAGGGAAACTAGAGTATTTTCATTGATTACAATTTTTGTTACTGTAGTAATTACTACAATGACTTTAGCATTTTGTTGCTTAGTGTTCCACATTTTGATTTGCAAATTAGTTCAAGACTACTAAAACACCATTGATGAAAGCAGGCAAACAACATTTACACATTTTATTGGTAAAGAAAAACACTGTTGAAAGACTATAGCTTTCCTTTAACTTTTTTCCCCCACATATGTCAAAATGCAATTTTAGGCCTGAAGATTACCTAAAACCCCGAACATATATTGCTGAAAGCAGAAGAAACCCTGTAAACTAAAATGCTGGCACACTGCAATTTATGTTGCATTATAATTGAGATACGGTTTATAAGATCTATATTTTCAAAAAATGTAACTATTTTTTGTGCAAACACACACAGTACTCAATGTTTTGGTAAAACATAAAAAGATGAAGTTACAGTGAGTATATGTATAGCAAACACGTCAAGCCAAAAAACTATGCATACTAGCTCATTATGCCTTTGTCTTGCAGGTTGTTTTTTTTTGTTCGTGGGTTTACAACTTCTATGAGAAAACTAGTCACTGTAAGTGCAAGAGTCAGTCTTGGAACAAACCTGCGGAGTGAGCTCCCTGGCTGTTTTTACAGTTGCTTGTATTCCTTCCACAGTGGCTTTATTAGCGGATCCTGCTGCTGCTGCTTTTTCTGCTGTAGCTCCCAGACGAGCAGAATGGCTCTCAAAATTGGCAGCTCTCTCATCAAACATCTAGTGACAAGAATAAACCATGACATTAGGTGAAAAATGGAAGTAAGGTAAAGAGAGGTAGAGGCATCAGTAACTGACCTCTTCCCTGTTTGGAGCATCAGGTGGTGAAGTAGCTGCCACAGCCAGAAGTTTAATGGGAGTAGTGGTATCACTGAAGACATCAGACACTTCCTGAGTCATTGCTTCTTGCATCTTGGTCTTCAGATCCTTGAAAACAAAATATATGTAAGATACTCCCATTTCAAAATATGGACAATATATTGCAATACAAAAAGTAGAACAAACTGAAAAACTTACTTTGAAGAGTGGGGAAGTGTTACATTCTTTTCAGGTGTTATTACAGTATTTGTGCCTATTAGGGCCAACAAATGCAAACAAAAGCCTGTATTCATTAGCACTTAGGGAAACGTTACCTCCATTTTTTTAGGCGTCCCAGCAAAGCTTTTGCCAAGGTCAAATCACCTGAAGGTAGCGGCATACAACCATGCAGTCTAAAGCAAGGCCCTGGTATCTCTTCATATGAACAAAGACAAAAATAAAAATCTAGCACACCTACCTCGCCCAACGAAAAAATAAATCTTACACAGTGTTCAAGGGAACATAAATGTGCTTTATTCAGACATTTTAATTTGAATATCCTCCCCCACTATTACTATCCCCAAATTAAACACCACTCTACAAGTAAACCTCTAGCCCTTTGTTTAAACACAGAGTAAAAGTTGGGGGGAAAAACCTTTTCTTTAGCTTGTGCAGGGGGTGCCGTCATCCTCCTGCCAACATGATCCCAAGGAAAGGTGAGCACTCTAAATCAAGAGAAGATACTGCAGCACAGTGCTGGGAGCATCCTCTCAGCGAGTACTCTTAATTTCCCAGTTCTTGCCAGAAGGCGGATTTAGCTCACCCTTACCTAGGCACTACAAGTGTAAGTACACAAACTTTCTCCCTATGGGTCTCACTCTCTAAAACATTTATGCTGTGCTTCAGTAAAGGGGAGAAAACATACATTGCACTTTAGCTGAAAGGCCAGCTTTAATATTGGTATACAATCCACCAAAATTTTGGATTAATAAACAATGACTAATTATAGCCTACTCTGCTTTGTCTTGGTCAACTTACTTCAGTAAGCACAATCGCTGCTTTGACCATCACCATGACCAAGGTACTTTGTTAACAAGTGTCAAATGCATTAAACTAAATAGCTGTAAATACTGTCACAGTGTATGGATCAAAGTCAAATTAATTCAGTCAACCTTCAATGCATCCTGGAGTTGAGCAGCCACAGCTCGAGCCTGTGGTGTGTCCCCTTCACTCCGTGCTGCTAGCTCAGCAAGCTGTCCCGCCAGCTGCTCTACACGGTCGCACCGCGCCATCATATCTTGGCGGTATGGTCCGATCATAGAGTTCGCCAGGCGACGTCCTTCTGCTACAAGGCCACGGATGGCAGCCTGACCTTTACAAAGGAGAAAATAAATGCTCTGATAATGCTAGAAGACATACTCCTAAAAATATACACATTAAATAACTGAGGGAAAAAAAAAAAGTGTTTAGCTGTTGATTTATTTATTTATTTATTTTTAGCTGTTGTTTGTAACGGATCAAGGACATAAATCATGGAATGCATCATGCAAACATTCTCATAACATACCAGTTAAGGTTTAACTTCAACCAAAACGTTATCTAATTAATATTTGAGTAGGAAGGGTAAGAGCCTCTCTGAGATAGGAAATACGCCAAGATACTGGCCCCCCACTGTTTACCTCTGCATGAGAACATGGCTTTCATACATCTAAAATCCCAAAACCTGGTAAGGACCATGGAGATTGTGCGAATTATTGTCTTATCTCCTTAATTAACTTTGACCAATATTTTAGCTACCAGGATTAACTCCTTCCTTTCCCATTATATCCACCCTGATCAGGCGGGGTTCATTCCCCACAGAGAGGCATCAGATAAAACGTGGGGAATAAATTGTATTTCAGCCATTCAATCTGACTGGGACACAAAAGAGAAGAGACAAGGCATGTGTTTATCCTAAAATTCTACATCATGGGACTACTACTTCTACAGCTTAAACAGATACAGTTTAGGCCCCATATTCTTATCAAAACTTTCCATGTTGTATAAAGACCCAATAGCTTAATTGACGGTAAAAGGCTATAGATCTCTATGCCTTTGCATACCTAAAAGGCATTTGTCAGGATTGCCCCTTGTCCCCCCATCCTATTCATCTTAGCACTTGAGTCTTTAGCAATTAAGATAAGGAACAACCCAGACATCAAAGACATGTGGAGACCAGGAACATAAATGCGCTTTATTCAGACATTTTAATTCCAATATCCTCCCCCACTATCCCCCAACTTACACGCCACTCTACAACAATTTTCAAATATTTCAGAGCTTAGGGAGAATCATTCAATATTGCAGGCTTTGAATATCTCCCTCAATATTTAGAATATCCTTGATTTGGAGAAACTTCAACTTTAAATAGCAAAATTGGATGCCCTTCCATATTTGGGCATTCGTTTAACTTTTTCCATCATACATTATACCAAAAGAACTATCTTATATCATAGAAAAATCTAATAGCAGATCTGGATAGATGGAGAGTAAACCCGCCACCAAAGCCCCCTCCCCCCCCCCCCCCCCCCCCACACACACACACACTACCCCCTGCTTGGTTCAATAGGCTGTACTCCATAAAAATGAACAATGAAAAATATTATATGGGGCAATAAGAGACCCAAGCATAGAGGACGACTGGGGGTTCCATACCTTATTAAATACTTTCAGACCACAAAACTGGCGCTGCTGGTTCAATACCATACTCAAAATCCCTTTCACTTTGGATCGCACTGGAATTCTTACCTTATTTCCCCCCCAAGATCAATTAGCCATCGAATGTGGTTACTGTCCCCACCCATGACTGCAATTTATTCGAGAGACGCATCAACTACCTGATACAGGTCTCTTATAACACTAAAACTTGGAATTGGGACCCTTGAATCACATATATGATGTCAGGAAACGCCTAATGCCCACATTCATCGTACTCATGAAACAGATCGGTTGTTCTGGTATCTTTCCTTTTCTTTATACTGCATCTTTGCTGAGCAGTCCCCCACACCTGGGTTTCTGGGGTAGGCATAACAATGAGGAAACACCCTCCCCCCCCCTTCTTCCCCAAGGGCCCGGGGCTCACTTTATTTAATTCAGGTTGATGTGCCTCTATAGAGATGGTGTAACATTTATAGTGCAACTGCATGGAAATGGAAATGTTTCAAGACCAAGTCAGTCCTAACTCAAACTGAATGGGGTTGTATATGTTGTAGGGACACCCACTTGTATGGTTTTGTAGAGCTTGCCAGTGGATTCTTGCAAATGTGGAAAATGTGTATGGTACTTTATTATTTGTGGTGTCTTCTTTAAACAAGGCATTCAAATGATTCAGTAAGAGTTCACTCTCGCTTTGTACACTTCTTCTAAAGAATAAAACTATTGGAAAGGAACCTCTGAGGTTTTAGATTGTATCCATGTTGGGAAGATTTCCCCCTCACATCCTGTTCTGTCTGACACCCATCACCCGGACAGGAAGCAAAGGAAAATCTCCAAACACAGCAATAGAAATCTAACAGAGGTTCAAAACCTTACCCATTCTATACAAAATATAAAAATAATAATAATAATAATAATAATAATAATAATATATAAATACATTTGAAACAACGTCTTCTTACCCACGCCACGGTCATCCACAGAGGGATTGTCAATCCAGCGTTGGGCCTGCTCTACCTTCCCTTCCATATTTACAGCTGCTTTCACAGGGCGGCTGTTGGCCACGGCACGATTCACCTTGGTCTGCAGATTCTGCAGAGAAGTTGCTATCTGCTTCGCTAAAGCTCGAGCTTCTGGTGTGTCTCCCTTCCCTCTGTTTTAAAAAAAAAAAAAAAACACTAATGCTTGTATTTCTATACCTGTCAATACAAACCAAACCTGCTTAAAGACCAAGTTTAGATTAAATCAAAAACAAAAATAAGGACATTCACTTGTTAGTATGGAGTGTCCCTTGTGCTGATTGTTCTTATAGGAGAAATCCTCCTTCGTCCCACCTGGTTTTTATGTTTTTGATTTCAGCTAAACTGAAGCTTTAAAGAAAAAAAAAAAAAAAAAAAAGTCATACTGGGCATGCAGAGCCAGTGTCCCTGAAAGTCACATATCAAAACAAAATCAGCAGATTCACAAATGTTAAATTAAATGCACATCTCAACTTTTCCTGTAAAGTCAATCTTAGACTTGCTCCTTCCCACCTCTTAAGTTTTCTACCATTTGCCATAGTGACAGGCTGCCTCCTTTACCAACACGGGGACTGAAAAGGTGAGAGGTGCAGGGTCAGGGCACAATTAACAGATCCAGAGATCTAAACAGCCAATTATTCTTGGAAGTTATAAAAAGTTTAAATTTGCATACATCTTTAGCAGCCTGCACCTTCTAGATCTCATGACTATTGACGTGCGTCTAAATATACAATTTGTCATTAATATCAGTTTGAACTAATAGGATATGTAACAGGTTTATTTGAATTCATTTTGTACATACTGTCGTCGGAGGTCACTCAGCTTAGCTGTACATGCTGCTATTTCCCCCAAGGAACGCAAGATGTCCTCTCTGTCCTTGGGATCTTCACTCAACTCAGCAATCCTCTTGGCTTCAGATAGAATTTCTCGAACGGTCTCCTCACCTTCAGGACCACCGTTGGGATCTGCAAGCCAGCTCTATAAAAGGAAGAAAAACACATCTTGAAGAAATTAAGCAATAAGACTTCTAGATGCTTCCAAAATTTATATATATATATATATATATATATATATATATATATATATATATATAATCCAACAGTGAGTCCACTTAACGCTTTTTGATGCATGGTAGACAATGGTTCTGAAGCTTAGCTTTCCTTTTGGTAGGCTGAATTTTTAGTGGAAATCACACAGGTATCAAAAGATTTCAAGTGTCACTGGATATTAAAAAAATAAAAATTGGACTTGTACATTATGATTTTTGCCCTATTGGGTGAATGCACACACACACACACACACACACACACACACACACACACACACACACATACATATATATATATATATATATATATATATATATATATATATATATATATATATAGCTGCAACTAACGATTATTTTCATAATCGATTAGTTGGCCGATTATTGTTTCGATTAATCGACTAATCGGTTAATAACCTTAAAAAATATAAAAAAAAAAAAAAAAAAAAAGGTATTTTTTATTTATTTTTGCCCAATTTGTTGTTGGGCAGATTAAAAAGCACAAATTGCCGCAAAAATAACGCATTATTACATGGTTTTCTGCACAATCTCCATTGAACTATATTGAACCGAAAAACCAAAATAGCACCGTTTGCGTTAAAAAAAAGTCCTTGCCCTTTCCAAATACGCAGCAAAATCATGGATGTGAACGTGTCCCATAGGAAACCATGTAAATGACCTGTAGTGTGTTTCTGCAAAAAGCACCAAAAAACACAGAGGTGTGACCCAGGCCTGAGATGTTTAGTAACATAATGGGGTTAAAAAAAAAACTAAAATTAGTACAAAAAAGAGCAAATCGCTACTGTAAGGGGTTCATTTTTTTACTGTGGGACAGTGAAAGTAATATTTACAGTAACGATTTGCTCTTTATGTACTATAAAGGGCTATTTTGAGTTTTTTTAACCCCATTATGTTACTGGCCGATTAATCGATTAATTTCATAATCGATTAGTTGTTTCGGAGAGATTATATATATATATATATAATCTCAACTTAAAGGTACAGAGCAATAATTTTTGTCATTGGACTCATCCATAACTCACTCCCATTTCTGAATGCAAAAGTTATTGGCCTTTCTGGCCAACAGAATTTCAGGGAGAATGCCCCAGAATCTCGACTTCTAGCACACGTTAGCTTATGACATTCATCTGACAGCAATTATGGGGTTACTAAAAAAAGAAATTAAAAAAAAAGAAATAAAGTCCAGAAATTCAGTGTTCCACATGGGAAATTAAAGATGGGACGCGTGTCAACAGTTAGCAGCATGGTCCTAAGAAATAATGGCTAGGGAGCAATTTCAACCTCCTCCAGCCCTCACATACCAGTTTCGCGTTTGAGTATTTTGGGAATACTTAGGGCACCTAAAAGTGAAAAACAACATAACAGTTTGGTTTTACCTGAGCAGCGTCAATCTTCTTGCCAATGGCCTGTTTGGAGTTTGTCAGAGCTTCCAATTTACGGGCGGCATTTTCGACTTTAGCTGTTAGGAGGTCTAAGCCCTGAGATACTTGCTGTGCTTTCTGCATTGCTGTAGGGGTAGCCCCTTGACCTCTGTGCCATGAAGAAAAAATATTTAGAAGTTCAAATAAAAACAGGCAAAGCGATTTTGGCATTACAATTTTCTACAGAAGTTTGGTGGCATCTATAACAGCAATATTGTTTCAGATGTTAACCCCATACCAAACAGTGACAAAGCTCTGCACAGATCAGATATCAAGTGACTTGAAACAGAAATAACCAGCTTACCTATAACCATCCACACCATACAATTTAACTGGGGTGTACAATCTGTGTGCTCTACCACACATGATACAAGAATTTCAAAGTAGATCAGCATCACCAGAGTAAAATTCATAATTTAGTTACTTGCGGTAGGGGGAGGGGGGGCTAGCCCATTGCTTGCAGACTTCGCCCCTTTTCTTTTAAATTTGCCCAACCCTTTTCCTTCCCCCTCCTTTCCATACCCCATGCCCTCTCCCCCTCCCTGTTTAATGTTAATGTAATTTTACGGGGGAGCCCAACCATTGTTGGAAAGGGTCTGTTGGTTTTTCTCCTGCTGATGGGGTTTGAAGTTCTGCAATTTGCAGTAATGAGATCTACCCGTTTGTTTTTTTATACAAGAAATGTGAGAGTACTGAGCGGCTCAATTTTAAATTTTCCTTTTTTGTTTTTCTTCTAATTTTTTGGATACAGTTAGAGACTAGTGTCCGTTTAATAAACTGAGAAGTTTTTTCTCAGTTCAGTTCTCGGCAGTTCTCAGAGGAAAATTATCTCCTCTGCAGCCGGTTTAATAAACGGAGAACTTCAGTTCTCAGAAGGGAGAACACAGGAGAAGTGTTTCCTCTGAAAACGGCTGAGATCTGAGTAGAAGTGGGTGGGCTGCCTGTAATCTCGTGAGATATTGTGAGATTACGGTGCAGCAGAGTTCAAAAAGTGAAACTAAAAGTTTAAAAGAACATGTAAATACATGTTTTCAGACATGATAACTAGACAGAGATAGATAGATAGATAGATATCTATCTATCTATCTATCTATGTATAAACACACACATACGTGTGTGTGTGTGTGTGTGTGTGTGTGTGTGTGTGTGTGTGTGTGTGTGTGTGTGTGTGTGTGTGTGTGTGTGTGTGTGTATTAGAGGTCGAACGATATGTTTTTTTTTTTTATCAGCCGATGCCGATATTTAGAAATCGCTGCGACCGATATATGATGCCGATTTGTTTGGGCCGATATGTTAGGCCGATTTTTTTAGATTTTGAGATGAAGGGAAAAAAAACTAACAGTTGGACCCCTTTCACACTGGGGCGTTTTTCAGGCACTTTTGGGCTAAAAATAGCACCTGTAAAAATGGCTGCAAAACAGCTCCCCTGCAGTTTCAGTGTGAAAGCCTGAGTGCTTTCACACTGGGACGGTGCGCTGGCAGGACGTTAAAAAAAAGTCCTGCAAGCAGCATCTTTGGAGCGGTGTATACCGCTCCTTCACCACTACTGCCCATTGAAATGAATGGGCACTGCTGCCGAAGCGCCTGCAAAGCGCTTCTGCAGCAGTGCTACACGGGCGCATTTAACCTCTTCATCGGCCGCTGGGTTATAAGTGCCCCGCTAGCAGCCGAATATCGCTGCTAAAATGATGGTAAAGCGCAGCTAAAACTAGCTGTGTTTTACTGCCAATGCCTGCCCGCTCCAGTGTGAAAGCAGCGGAGTTCCGCCAAAAAAAATATATATTAAAAGTCAGCAGCTACAAATACTGCAGCTGCTGACTTTTAATATATGGACACTTGTCCTGGGCGCCCGCGATGTCGGCACCCGAAGCCAATCTTTCTCTTGGCTCTCGGGTGCTGCCGCCGCCATCTTCGGTAAGGGAATCAGGCACAAAAACAGGTAATCAAAACTTTGACGGAAAAAAAAAAAAAAAAAGTTTAGTTTTATTTAACATTCATTAAAGTGTATTTTTTTCTCCAAAAATTGCGTTTGAAAGACTGCTGCGCAAATACCGTGTGACATAAAATATTGCAACAACCGCCATTTTATTCCCTAGGGTCTCTGCTAAGAAAAAATATATAATGTTTGGGGGTTCAAAGTGATTTTCTAGCAGAAAATACAGGATTTTTACTTGTAAGCTAAAAGTGTCAAAAAAGATTTAGTCTTTAAAATGGTTAAACTGAGAACTTCTACACACGGAGTTCAGTTCATTGTTAAGAAGAAACATTGTATATCTTTTCTCTCTCTTGGCAGGCTGCTCAGAGTCACTCCACGGGAAACTTCGGGCAACTTGTATTGACTTGAAAGACGTTATTTGCAAGCCGCGCTGAAGTTTTTTTTTTTTTAAATCGGCTTTCGTATATATTTTCAGAATAATCGGCCGATGCCGATATATCGGCCGACCTCTATTTATAATAGGATTTTTATAACAGCTTACCTGTAAAATCCTTTTCTTGGAGTACATCACGGGACACAGAGCGACATAGTCATTACTAATGGGTTATATAGATACCGTCAGGTGCTGGCACTGGCAACTTCCAAAACCGGAAGTACCCTCCCCTATATAAGCCCCTCCCATCCGGGAGCACCTCAGTTTTGTAGCAAAGCAATAAGTGTCCCTAAAGAGGGGTGGGAGCTCTGTGTCCCGTGATGTACTCCAAGAAAAGGATTTTACAGGTAAGCTGTTATAAAAATCCTATTTTCTTTCTCGTACATCACGGGACACAGAGCGACATAGTCATTACTAATGGGATGTCCTAAAGCAATGCCAAATGAGGGGGGGGATACACCATATATAAGCTGAGCGCTATCAGACATGAGGATCTTTTGCGGCCTGCAACACACTGCGCCCAAAGGCGACATCCTCCTGACTTCTAACGTCCACCTGGTAGGACCTAGTAAACGTGTGTACCGAAGACCATGTTGCGGCCTTACAGATTTGAGCCAGGGAGGCCTGGTGATGCACTGCCCATGAAGTTCCAACTGCTCTCGTGGAGTGCGCTCTAACTTTGAACGGAGGCGGTCTCCTTCTCAAGCCATAAGCTTGCATAATGACCTGTCGAATCCACTTGGCTAAAGTAGATTTTGACGCTGCCTGACCCTTTCTGGGGCCTTCCGGCAGAATAAACAAAGTATCCGTTCTGCGAATCTGAGCAGTGGCTCTTAGATAAGCTTTAACTGCTCTTACTACATCCAAAGAATGCAATAACTTTTCCTCTACCGAAGTAGGTTTGGGGAAAAAAGAAGGAAGAACCACATCTTGGTTCAAATGAAACCTCGATACCACCTTAGGAAGAAAGGCTGGATGAGGACGTAACACTACTCTGTCCTTATGGATAACCAGATATGGCTCCTTACAGGACATAGCTGCTAATTCCGATACTCTTTTAGCCGAACAAATGGCTACTAGAAAAATCAATTTCCTGGTGAGAAGCACCAAGGAAATATGCTGTAATGGTTCAAATGGTTGTTTCTGTAGAACCGACAGAACCAAGTTTAGATCCCATGGACATATGGGAATATTAACCGGAGGACTAATACGCATCACTCCTTGTATAAAGGCTTTGACTAGTGAATGCGAAGCCAAGGGCCTTTGAAAAAATATTGACAAGGCCGAAATCTGACCCTTGATAGTACTCAAGGCAAGCTTCCTATCTACAGCCCACTGTAGGAAGTCCAGACTCCTACCTATTACGTACTTATGTGGATGCCATTTCTTGGCCTCACACCACGCGATGTACGCCTTCCAGATTCTATAGTAGATCTGCCTGGATACCGGCTTCCTGGCATTGATCATGGTAGATACCACAGCATTAGAGAGCCCTCTCTTTTTTAGAATGTGGGCTTCAATAGCCAGGCCGTCAAACCTAGGGCTGGTAAGGAAGGGTGGTATATCGGTCCTTGCGAAAGCCGGACGACGTGGGAGAGTCCAAGGACTCCCCACTGAAATTTTACAATCTCCGCGTACCACGCTCTTCGGGGCCACGCTGGAGCCACCGGAATCACTGTTTCTTTTCTACCCTGATTCTGCAGAGTAATCGAGGTAACCATTGTGGCGGTGTGAATGCATATATCAGCTTGAACTGATCCCAAGGGAACACTAGGGCATCCGAGCCGCAAGCTAGGGGATCCCTTGTCCGAGAGACAAACCTGTCCCCCTTTGCGTTGAATCTGGATGCTAGAAGATCTACATCCGATGTTCCCCACCGCTGACATATTGTCCAGAAAACCTCGGGGTGAAGGGACCCTTCCTCTGGGCCTAATTGCTGGCGACTTAAAAAGTCCGCCTTCCAATTCTCCACTCCTGGAATGAATACCGCAGATATGGCTGGGACATATTTTTCTGCCCATTTCAGGATGTAATTTACTTCCCTCTGGGCTGCACGACTCCTGGTGCCCCCCTGATGATTGATATATGCCACTGCTGTGGCATTGTCTGATTGCATTCTGACAGGGGACCCTTGGAGTTTGGATGTCCATGCTACTAGGGCATACCGGGCTGCTCGTATCTCTAAGAGATTGATGGGCAGGGCCTTTTCTGCATCCGACCATCTGCCCTGGAGAGACTATTGCTCCAGTACTGCTCCCCAGCTTATAAGGCTGGCATCTGTAGTGACCACCTTCCAAGAAATCGGACTGAAGGATTTCCTTTTTTCCAGATTCTGGGGAACCAACCACCAACAGAGGCTCTTGCGAACGGAAGGGGACAAGGACATTGTAAGTCTAGGGCCTGAACTTTTTTGTTCCAGGCTGACAGTATGGCCCTCTTGCAAATTCCTTGAATGGAATTGACCGTAGGGTACTGCTTCGAATGATGCCACCATCTTTCCCAGCAGCCTCATATACAGGCGTATGGACGGCTGTCTTTTTTGTACCCACTAAGTGGATCAAATCTTTCAAAGACAACACCTTTCCTCGAGGCAAGAATATTTTTCTCTGGCCTGAATCCAACCTTAGCCCCAAGTATTCCAGACTTTTGACTGGTTTTTAGGGCTGACTTGTCTCGGTTGATAATCCAACCGTGAGATTCCAGATACTTGATTGTCTTGTGAACGACCACGTCTAGTTTTTTCACTGAGTGGTCTATCAGCAACAAGTCATCTAGATATGCCATTATCATTACACCTTGTGTTCTTAGATTGGCCAATAAAGGGCCAGAATTTTTGTAAACACTCGTGGTGCTGTGGCCAAACCGAAGGGTAAGGCTCTGAACTGAAAATGGTGCCCTTCTACTGCAAAGCGTAGAAATTTTTGGTGGACTGGAAAGATGGGAATGTGCAAATAAGCATCTTTGATGTCGATCATGGCTAACCAATCCTCCCCTTGTAGGGCAGTGGCCACCGATCGGATCGACTCCTTCGGAAAGTCCTGATATACAGGAATTTGTATAGCCCTTTTAGAATATGGGCCTCCCGTCCGCGTTTGCTTCGGGACTGTAAAGAGGTTTGAGTAAAACCCGAACCCTCATTCTTCCAGGGGAACCTCCATAATTACTCCTTGGAGCAATAGTTGTTCTAGTGCCAACAGGAGGGACTCTCTCTTCCGGGGATCCCTTGGCACGTTTGACCTCAAAAATGGGAAGGAGGAGAGTCTTTTAACTCCAAACTGTATCCCAAACCTACTGCGGAGAGCACCTATCTGTCTTGATCGTGTCCCGCCAGGTCTCTTGCGAACAACTGGAGTCCTCCCCCCACCCGACTGAGTGGGGGCTTCAATGAATTTGTGGTTTTTTGTTTTTTTTTTAAAACTGCTGGGACGCCCGCACATGCGCAGAAGCGCTGCGGCGCGCACAGAGCGTCATCCCCCAGGCTCCGCCCCCTTTCCCGGCTCACCTCTATATATAGAGGCGCGTGCACGCGCGCGGGCACGTGCACCTTCGGCGCTAATTTCAAAATACGGTAACAAGGGACAGGAGCCAGGGCCCCTCTTTGCCGCAGGCCGGGGGATGGACGAGCACTGCAACATGGCAGAGGAAGCAGTTTCCTATAAGAAAACTTACCATCTGCCTGGACTTTGCTCTGCTGAGAAGAAGCTAGTCCACATGACAAGAAAACATTCCACAGCGGCCTCTAGTGGACAAACACAGGTACCGCAGTCTAATATATTAAATATATATATATAAAAAAAATTTTTTTTTTTTTTTTTTTTTCTTGACCACCATTAAAAATTATTACATTTTTTTAGTAGTTACAGGCATGCACAGAATTTTGCGGGAATACCATTAGGTAACAGACAGAAAGACAAATTATGCTTGGGGGTCCCCCAATAGAACCAAGTTCCTGGGGGCCCCCACTTACCTGTTCCCCGCCGCAGGACTTTGTTTGGTCCACAAAAGCCCAAACTTCACCTATCACGGCAGGCATTGTAATCAAACCTTCAGGGACCGGGTTCCCAAGGATTCCACTCCCCTGGACCTGTATAGCACCCTGCACAGAAAACATCTTGGTCGTGGGTATGACCAGAGCTCTGGATCCCAGGGTCCAGCTCTCCTAAGAGAAGCATTACAGGCAAAACCTTGCTCTTCTCTGCAAGGCCCGGGTACCGACCGTTTAGCTATGAAGCTTTTTTGGTCGGATCCGGAATAGCTTACTGAGGCCCAAAAGAACCTGTACGCAAGCTCAGTGAAAAACACATGTTTCTTCTTGGCCAACACCTTAGACACTGGCAAAAAACTGAGGTGCTCCCGGATGGGAGGGGCTTATATAGGGGAGGGTACTTCCGGTTTTGGAAGTTGCCAGTGCCAGCACCTGACGGTATCTATATAACCCATTAGTAATGACTATGTCGCTCTGTGTCCCGTGATGTACGAGAAAGAAATATATATATATATATATATATATCTCCTCTAATCACACCAGCTTCTCTACCTCTGAGCTGGTGAATCTGGAAGGGAGATATTTCAGGGGAAGAGCTGTGAGATCTTCAGATCTCAGTTTATTAAACTGGCCGTTTTGTGACAAAACGGTCATGTGCTGTGATGAGAAGCGGAGAACATGTTCTCTGCTCCTTAGCTCAGTTTATTAAACCGGTAATGCTCTGAGATAAGCGGTGATCATCATGAAAAAATGTATCATTTATTTATACATTTAAAAGTACAACAATAGTACACAATCCATGTAAATATATTAAAAGCAAACCATAATTAAAGCCCAACTTCATCTTCCTTCTAAAGCAGGGATATGCAATTAGCGGACCTCCAGCTGTTGCAAAACTACAAGTCCCATCATGCCTCTGGGTGTCATGTTTGCTGCTGTCAGTCTCGCTATGCCTCATGGGACTTGTAGTTTGGCAACAGCTGGAGGTCCGCTAATTGCATATCCCTGTTCTAAAGCAATGACCTGTAAGAATTCATCTAAAAATCAGCTTTGACTAAAATACTCACACCATCTCCAGCGCTGTCCCTCACAGATGCCATGCTTCAATCCAGGTCCAGGTTATCATGGTTTAACCCACTTCCTGTGAGCCCAAGGCTTCCTGTTATTCTCCACGTGTGAAAGCCAGGAAATTGGCATTTTCAGAAGAAGAGGTCGACAGCTCTAAACACTCAAAGTTCAGGTTTCCTTTAACCACTTGCCGTCCGAGGTCATCCTCGCGTTGCAGCAGTTATACAGGGATGATGATGCCTTTAGCTGCAGGTATCATCCCTGTATCTATGTTTTCAGCTGGCGATACTTTTTTTTGTAAACGAGATCCCAGCAGCTAATTAGTCGCTGGATCGCTTTTACAGGCGGCCAGTACATAATAAAATGAAGACAGCATATACAATGTATGCCATAGAAACAATTTTCTGATGAAAGGTTATACATACCTCGCCCTTAGATCAGCCACTTGATCTGTTATTTGACCTAGAGCCTTGCAGGTCCCCAAAATGTCCCTTCTTTCCTTGCCTGCACAAAGCTCTCCAACCTTCCCAGCTTCATCCAGAATCTGACGTACAGCTTGTTCTCCGGCATCACCTAACAGAACAGACAGATATGGGGCAGAGCTTAAACTGTGTCATAAAGCACAGAATGATGAAGTATAAAAAAACAGAAAATGTAAAATATCAGTGACACCTGTAAATCTGCATAGCCTATGTCCAGAAGACAATAATAAGAAGAGTTATAGAAAACCAGCAGTGTAACATTGACCAGAAATTTAATTTAACGAACATCCTACAAAATTTGAGCTGATCATGCATTGCCCAATAATCTTAGTGAGAGATCTAACCATTTTATGCCACCTTAAAGGTTAAACTGTGCTGCCCGAAATATGGGGACTGACATAGCTACTTCTGAAAATGTCAAATGCCCTGCTGTCGTATTGATTCTCTGACTTCAATATATTCTGAGTCACCGATTCAGAACAAGCATGTGGGCAGTGATGTCAGATCCCGATTTGCAGGTCTTAGGGACTGCAAATCGGGAATACAAGAATATAGGATATCAAAAAGTTATCAATTTGACAACCGGGCAACTGGTATTTTGGAAAGGAGAGGTTAGGAAAAGCAGCAGACATACACCTTTTAGCACGGAAGTCCTTTACAACAGACCCGTCAAACATTTCAAACAAGGACCTAACCACCTTTCTAGAAAGCTGATAAAAAAACTGCGCTTTTCAAAACACACTCAAGCAGCAAGTGCTACTGCAAAATGGCTGTGGTCCAAGCCGTCACTGGACAGCTCAGACAACAGTTATGATGTACAGAGCAAATCAGAGTAGCTCTGTACCTTGTGATTGCTGTGAACCAATTACTGCCATTACAAGTGTAAACATTAGTAGTAGTGTTATTTAGCCCCATTCACAATGGTACGCTCCCCTTAATCCGTGTTGAAATGGACTGAGGGGTGAACTCACAATATGTGCAGTGATAGGCGTTTTACTGCATTGTAAAACGCCGGTCACCGCAAGGATGCACAGAAAACAGCAACATGAAGTGTACGGTTGTACAGCGACATAATAAATGACGTGTACTTTTGTGCGCAGCACACGGCCCTTACCACAGTTGGAACCGACAGCTACAGGACAGGTAAACCGCTACGGCAGTTGTCCGTTTCTATGTGAACTGCCTCTAAAATGTTTGCAAACACAGCAGGACAGAGGATCAGAAGAAGATCGAAGGTGAGGGGGCGTTTAGAGTGCCACTGGCTGCCAATAATTGCAGGTTTTTTTTTTTTTTTTTGTAAAGGCGGTTAAAAAGGAAAATGTTCCTCTATATTGTAAAACAGTGATCTACAACTATGGGCCAGGGGCCAGATAGAGCCCTTTGCTTGCCTTTATCTGGCCCTCGGGGCACTATTCCTCCCTATCGCTCCCATTCAAGCCAACCGAGTAGTATTCCTTCCACTAAAACCAATGATGGGCACTAGTACCCCTGTCCACTAAAACCAATGACTAGGCACTATTCCTCCCACTAAAACCAATGATGGGCACTAGTACCCCTGTCCACTAAAACCAATGACTAGGCACTATTCCTCCCACTAAAACCAATGATAGGGCACCTATTCCTGCCACTGATGCCAACGTATTTTCCCATTGGCCACAGTCTAGCCCTCCTAAAGCATGAAGGACAGTAAACTGGCCCTTTCTTTGGAAAGTTTGGAGGCCTGTTGTAAAAGATTAAATTAAACAGTGGTTTATAAATACCACCAAAAGAAAAGCGCTGTCGCAAAAAATATTTACTTTTTTTTTTTTTTTTTTTTTTTTAAGTGATATTAAACCCAAAGCAAACATTTATTATATTACAGCTGATCAGTTCTTAGGTGTGATGGCTGCATTTGTTTTCTTATTTAGGCTCTCCTTCTACAACCCCAATTCCAAAAAAGCTGGGGCACTGTAAAATCTACAGAAAAACAAAACGCAATCATTTGCAAAACTCAAATGTGTATTTTATTCACAATAGAAAACATATCAAATGTTTAATCTGAGAAAGTATCATTTGAAGAAGATTTTTTTTTTTTAATTGATGGCAGCCATAGGCGTGCGCACGGGGTGTGCCGGGTGTAATCACCCGTGCAGTGTTTGTGTAGCCCCATGCTCTCGCGAGATCTGCTGCTTCGAATTGCCGTGCTGAGACAGTATCACATTGAGCGGATATTGGGGATTGTAAGATCCGCTCAGCGTGTGACACTGTCGTCCTGTATTGTAACTGCTTGTAGGGAGACAGAGGATCTGTCAGATTTCAGAGTTGACATCGGGGTGGGCGGGGCCTAGCAGCCATCGAACCCCAGCCAATAGGAGGAGGAATGGGCGTACCGCTACTTATGTGGCCCCACCCCTTTTCTTAAACAGCCCAATAACAGCTTATGTTTGATGGCTACTCAATCCCGCCCACCCCCATATCACCGCAGAATTATGAAGCTCCTCTCTCTCCCAACAAGCAGTTACAATAGATGACACTGTCATCTATTGTAATTGCTTGTTGGGAGAGAGAGGAGCTTCATAATTCTGCGGTGATATGGGGGTGGGCGGGACTGAGCAGCCATCGAACATAAGCCATTATTGTGCCGTTTAAGAAAAGGGGTGGGGCCACATACGTAGCGGTACGCCCATTCCTTCTCCTATTGGCTGGGGTTCGATAGCTGCTAGGCCCCGCCCACCCCGATGTCAACTCTGAAATCTGACAGAGCCTTAGTCTCCCTGTAAGCAGTTACAATACAGGAGGACAGTGTCACACACTGAGCGGATCTTACAAGCACCAACATCTGCTCAATGTGATAACCCCCTCTCCTATGTCAGTGCTTCCAATCCGTGCCACCTGTCAGTGCCAGTCAGTGCCACCAATCAATGCCAGTGCCACCTGTCAGTGCCAGTCAGTGCCACCAATCAATGCCAGTGCCACCTGTCAGTGCCAGTCAGTGCCACCAATCAATGCCAGTGCCACCTGTCAGTGCCAGTGCCGCCTGTCAGTGCCAGTGCCGCCTGTCAGTGCCAGTGCCACCTGTCAGTGCCAGTGCCACCTGTCAGTGCCAGCAGTAAGTGCCAATCAGTGCCGCTTGTCAGTGCCAATCAGTGCCACGTGTCAGTGATTCCAATCAGTGTCGCCTATCAGTTCCATCTGTCAGTTCCATCTGTCAGTGCCAAACAGTGCCTCCAATCAGTTCCATCTGTCAGTGCCAAACAGTGCCTCCAATCAGTTCCATCTGTCAGTGCCAAACAGTGCCTCCAATCAGTTCCATCTGTCAGTGCCAAACAGTGCCTCCAATCAGTTCCATCTGTCAGTGCCAAACAGTGCCTCCAATCAGTTCCATCTGTCAGTGCCAGCCAATCAGTGCCAGCCAATCAGTGCAAGAGTGCAGGGATGGGGAGATGAACTCCGCAGACAGGCACATTGTCCATGGGTTGCCGGCCTGGTGGGGCACAACTGAATTCTGTTGATGTTTATTAAAGCCACATGCCGATCTTTAGTATAATAGGTAATCACCACACTACTATTTACAATAATCTACTGGAGGTAAAATAAAAAAAAAAAAGTGTCAGTAAAAGGCCTGCCACTAAGCACTGATATGTGTTCCCACACCACAAAAAAAAAAAAAAAAAAGTGCATCGCTAACCTACTAAATAATAACAACCACTTAGCACCCAGGGCCAATTCTGATACTTCGCTCCTACATGTAAAAATCCAAATTTTTTTGCTAGAAAATTACATATAACCCCCAAACACTATATGTTTTCTTAGCAAAGACCCTAGAGAAAATAATGGCGGTCATTGCAACTTTTTATCTCACACGGTATTTGGCCAATAATTTCTCAAACGCATTTTTTTGGGGAAAAAATTGGTTTCATGAATTAAAAAATATTAAAATATTAAAGTTAGCCCAATTTTTTTTGCATAATGTGAAATATGAAGTTACGCCGAGTAAATGAATACCTAACATGTCACCCTTCAAAATTGCACACGCTCGTGGAATGGCGCCAAACCTCGGTACTTAAACATCCTCATGGGCGACATTTTAATTTTTTTTACTGGTCACATGTTTTGAGTTACAGAGGAGGTCTAGGGCTAGAATTATTGCTCTCGCTCTAACGTTCGCTGTGATACCTCACATGTGTGTTCTGAACACCGTTTTCATATGTGGGCGGGACTTGCGTATGCGTTCGCTTCTGCGTATGAGCTACCGGGGACAGGGGCACTTTACATTTTTTTTATTATTTGTTAATTTTACTTTAAACTTTTTATTTTGACACTTAAAAAAAAAAATGATCACTTTTATTCCTATTACAAGGAATGTAAACATCCCTTGTAATAGGAATAAGAATGACAGGTCCTCTTTACAGTGAGATATGGGGTCAATAAGACCCCACATCTCACCTCTAGGCTGGGAAGCCTGAAATGGAAAAAAATAAATAAACGATCACCGCTTCCTAGCCGAAACGGCGCAGTTTTTTTGAATGCAGAGGCCAGGCGTGACGTCATAACATCGCGCTCGGCCTCCGAACGATCATAGAGACTCCGACGACCATCTGGTCTGCCGGAAATCTCTATGGCAAGAAGCCGGGGCCGGCGTATCCTGTCACCGACTCACCGATTGCACAGGTGAGTTGGTAGAAACACCGGAGGGCGGCGGGAGGGGGGGGGGACACGTCCCCTCTCGCCGCCTGCAAGAACGATCAAGCGGTGGGGCAGCAGCTATGATCATTCTTACGGTACACAGAATCGCCGGCTCTAAAAAACGATATCTGAATGATGCCTGTAGCTGCAGGCATCATTCAGATATCCCGGCTCAAAGTCCAGGACGTCCTTAGGCGCGAAGTGGTTAACAATAATAGTGGAACCCTCCAATGTATGAAAATCTCAATAAAATTCAATATTACCACAATACCGGTCTCTGTGATATGTAATAACACATAGAATACACATCACACTGAAAATAAGACATGCTGTATAAGGCCCCTTTCACAAGGGCGGACCGTTTAGGTCCGCCTGTCAGTTTTTTTTGCGGACCTGAACGGGCGCTCCATACAACTGTACAATATTGTGTGTGTGTGTGTGTGTGTGTGTGTGTGTGTGTGTGTGTGTGTGTGTGTATATATATATATATATGTGTGTGTGTGTGTGTGTGTGTGTGTGTGTGTGTGTGTGTGTGTGTGTATGTGTATATATATATATATATATATATATATATATATATATATATATATATATATATATATATATATACACACACACACACACACACACACACACACACACACACACACACACACGTGTGTGTTGAGCTTTGGGTGCACATCCTAATGCAATAGGCTGCGCACGCCTATGATGGCAGCAACACATCTCAAAAAAGTTTGGACATGGCAAGAAAAAGCTGGTAAAGTGGTACTAACAAGGAAGAGCTGGAATAACATTTTGCAATTCGGTTAATTTGCAACAGATCAGTAACACGATTGGGTAAAAAAAAGATCATCTGAGAGTCAGAGTGTTTCTGAAGTAAAGACAGAGAAAAAACAACAATACAGGCGCCACTTAGTAAAACTGTTAGACTTTAATGTTACAATAGCACTAAAGCACTCACTCTTAGGTAAGCTGTAGCAGGCATATGAGCGGTCCGGTCCACGAACGTACTTCAAGTGCTGTTGTTCTCAATGAGAAGAGACAGGCCTGTGTGCTGAGCGAAAAACCGTCATGATGTCCATAGAAGTGTATCCGGATAGTCTCTCAAGGAACCAGAAGGAGAGCTGGAACGCAAACTCGGAGTCAACTGAGACGCAGCACTCAGCAGAGTGACGTCATGACCAGCATGCAACGGGTTTCGATGTTACAGCAGCGAGACGCTAGGGGTGTCACTGCACGCATCTTTTTCAAGCAAGACTCAGTTGACTCCGAGTTTGCGTTCCAGCCCTCCTTCTGGTTCCTTGAGAGACTATCCGGATACACTTCTATGGACATCATGACGGTTTTTCGCTCAGCACACAGGGATGTCTCTTCTCATTGAGAACAACAGCACTTGGAGTACGTTCGTGGACCGGACCGCTCATATGCCTGCTACAGCTTACCTAAGAGTGAGAGACTTTAATGTTACAATAGCACTAAAGCAAACAGTTTTACTAAGTGGCGCCTGTATTGTTGTTGTTTTTTCTCTGTTTCATATGTTTGGAGTCTGGCTTCGGCTCCCCCAGCAAGGCTGCCCGCTTGTATCCCAGGACTGTTTACACTCATACTCAGAGCTTTTCATACAGCTCAAAGGACTTCTTTGGTAAAACATATATATATGCATTGACTTTTTAAGCGCCAGTGTTGTAAATAATTCTGTCTGAAGTAAAGACAGGCAGAGGTTCATGGATCTGAAAACAGCATCTAAATATTTTCCCTTTTTATTTTCGGTTAAAAAAATATATATATATTTTCCCTTTTGCGCAGAGATTTCTCAAGATTCTGATTTTGATATTATGTACTGTAGATAATAGATTTAAAATCTTTGCAATTAGATGGCTTCTCAGGCCATGATTATAGAAAAGTACCAAGAGATTCTTACTTTAATGACTTGAGACAGGGAAATAAAATTCCCAATCACGATAACGCAGCTTATCTGCATGTAATACCAAAACCGGGAAAAGTTCACGGAGATTGTGCCAATTACCGTCCGATCTCCTTGATCTAAAAATATTCACTAAAGTTTTGGCCCTTAGGATTAAACTCGTTCCTCCCACACTGTATTCATCCGGACCAGGCAGGCTTTGTCCCGAACCGCCAGGCGTCAGATCAGACCCGCAGAGTAATGAATTTAATTTCAGCTATCCAGTCTGACTGGGATGGTAAGGGACCTAGACAGGAAATGCTGCTTTCGTTGGACATCCAGAAAGCGTTTGATTCCCTCTCCTGGGACTACTTATTTGATGTTCTACATCGCTTTGGTTTTGGAGAGAGCTTTCTGGCCTTCCTTTGAAAGCTGTATGATACCCCGACAGCATCCTTAATGCTCAGGGGATATTCTTCCCAACCCCTTTCTATTGGTAGGGGAACTAGGCAGGGATGCCCATTGTCCCCGTTAATATTCGCTCTAGCGATAGAGCCCTTGGCTATAAGGATTTGAACCTGCCCAGATATTAGGGGTATAGTTTGTGGGGAGGGCAAGCATAAATGTCTGCTCTTTGCCGACGACCTGCTGCTGACTTAATCTTCACCAATCACCTCCCTCCCCAATCTTCATTCAATCTTACAACCATTTTCAGACATCTCAGGCCTAAAAATCAATCACAATAAATCAAAGGCATTGAACCTTCTTTTACCGACTACCACCCAGAAAACGTTAGAACAGTCCTACAAATTTTTATGGGAGCCGGAAGCTCTTCCATATCTTGGGATACGTTTGACCTCATCTATACAAACGCTATATAAACTGAACTATTCGACCCTGTTCAAACGGCTGACTGATGACTTGGCCAGATGGCAGATTCACCCTCCCCATTTAGAAGAGGCCAATTATTTTATATCCCACCCTCTACTTTTCTCTAGAAATTTGGGATAGACTCTCGAGGACCCAGAAATTAAAAATCACCCCACAATCCACTAGCACCTCTATTGAGAAATAGGGAATTCTCCCCGGGCCTCACTCCCCTCGCCTTCGAATGGTGGACCAATAAGGGCCTAATGCGGATAGCTGACATTTGTGATCATAAGGGTATATTATCGGAAAGCTCTCCGATAGACAAATATCAAATGCCACCCACTGAACGTTATAGATTTACCTAAATACACCATTATGTACAAACTGTGGCTCATAAGGGCGATATAGTGACTGACTCCTATGGAACTTTTGTGTAGGCAATATGATAAAATCAGGGGACACATTTCAGCAATATATACTATTCTGAAGTGTGTCTCGACTAAACTGAACTATATGCTACAAATGGGAACATGATCTTCAAAAAACCCTTGATCTTGACAAATGGCACGCACTGGCATCAGAGACTGCGTCTTGTTCGCTCACCAATAGCTCTATAATAGAGGCTAACTACAAGGTTTTACTAAGATGGTATATGGTATCAGCCAGACTGGCCACCTTTGTATCGGTTGGCAAATCATGGGTGCTTCAGGGGCTGCGGCCAGGTGGGATCCACCTACCATATATGGTGGACGTGCCCCCAAGGTCAGAAGATTTTGGATAAGGGCCCACAACTTCATATATACCCTCACCCAGATTAATCTGATAAAATCCGCAAAACTCGCACTCCTGGGTGGTAGAGAAGTCGAATCGTCTAGACACCAAAGATGGCTTCTCACGTTCATATTTATCGCCGCTAAAATAACTTTTGCCAGAAATTGGAAGTCGTCGGCCCTACCCTTTGACCAGCTTAAAACACAAATTATCATGGCTTATGCTGAATGAAAGATTAACAGCGCTGGTACAAGATAAGTTTAATTTGTTTCATAAGGTATGGGACCCATGGATTAGATACCTGACAAATGATCCCAGGATGGTCACAAATTAGATTGAACCTGTAAGATAAGATCCTGGAGTACGGAGCTATACTCCCCTCCTCCCTTTTCCTTCTCTTTCTTTCCCCCCTGTACAAAAACCTTTCTTTGCTTCACCCCTCCCCTCTTTAACTTTTATTTGTTTGGTTTAGATATTGGTTCTCCTTCACCCTCGGCGAGACACGTTCTTTAAAGATGTTGAGGGTGCTCCCCGCTACCGGAAGAGCTGGACTCCCCCGATAGATGGGGAGCTGGTTTTTCCCAGCAGACGGAGCATACTATGGGTGATGATAGGGAGTATGCATCAGGTCCTGTACTAAGTCGTACGATATACAGACGAAGAACATCAATGGAACATGGCCTGTGCACTATAAATATTGGTGTAATTATGACACAGGCAGCACCGGAATAAGATGCAGTGTTAAGCAAGTGGAGGATTTCCTGAATGTGCTGCTTGACTCCCTACAGAAGCTGTATGATGCCCAATGTAAAGCCGAAAAACAATTGTTCTTTATATTGTAAACTTTAATAAAAATTAATTGAAACTAAAATCTTTGCAATTGTGCGTTAAACATTCTAAAATTTCAAAATAATGTTTCGCAACATAAAATTTAAGAGAGACTTTAAATATATCATCAACTGTACTACTAGTTTATCAAAAGATTCTGAGATTCTAGAGAAATCTCTGTGCACAACAGACAAGGCCAAAACACAATATTGGATGCCCATGGGACGGGCCACCTAGGGCAAGAGGAGTCGCCTAAGCGGCCAAAAAGAGGAAGGAGGATGTGGGACAGGAAGTCCCACTAAAAATAAAAAAGGTACACACTTCCCCCACCCCCCCCCCAAATAAATGACATGCCAAATGTGGCATGTCAGGGGCGCGGAGTGCTTAAAGCAGAAGTTGCACTTTTGGGTGGAACTCCGCTTTAAGATAAAAAACCTTCTGATTTCACAACTCCTTTAGGAGCAGCATATGTTTCCGTCCAGACGACATCTTTTTCAGGGAAGGCCTTGTATATTCCAGGACAACAATGCTAAACCGCATACTGCATCTATGACAGCAGCACGGCTTTGTGGTAGAAGAGTCCGGATGCTTAAGACCCCTTTCACACTGGGGCCATCCGAGCGCTTATTATAGCTGTGGTTTAGTGCTGTTTAAGCAGCACTTTTCAGCCGATAGCGGGGCGCTTTTAAGCCGAAGAGGGGGTTAAAACCACCCGTGTTGGGGCGATTTGGAAGCGCTTTTTCAGGAGCTTCAGAAGCGCTGCCCATTCATTTCAAATGGACAGGGGTATTTTGTGAGTGCTGTATACAGCGCTCCCAAAGCACCCCGAAGGTGCTGCTTGCAGGACTTTTTCTAAGGTCCCCCAAGCGCACCGTCCCAGTGTGAAAGCACTCAGGCTTTCACATTCGGGCGGCGTTGGGAGGCAGTTTTCAGGCGCTATTTCTAGCGCTAAAGTGCCTGAAAACTGCCTCAGTGAAAAAAGGGACACTAAAGGAAACAGGGGAAAACCCTCTTTAAACCACAAGCCTGAATCATAACCTGATGAATCCACATAGATACAGTTGATTTAGTGGCTGCCTGCTTTTTCCCGGGGCCTCCTGATAGCGCAACAACAACAGTTTTCTGTATCTGAGCAGCCGCTTCAGATAGAGTGAGAGCAGTCAAGGCCTAAGGAGAGAGTGTAACCCTTTTAATAGCCAATTTGAACGCTGCCTGACCATTTCTAGGGTCTTCTGGCAGCACAAAACGTCAGTTTCCTATATCTGAAACCTTCAGATAGATTTTTAACTGCTCTCATCCATATTGAGAAAAAAGTAATAACTTTTCCTTCCGCAGAACAAGGTTCTGGAAAAAAGGAAGGCAAGAAACATATTGATTCAAATGAAAACTAGATCCTTCTAGGAAATAAGGCTGGGCGAGGATTTAACATCACCCTACCCTTAAGAATAATTAAGTATGGCTCTATACGAAGAAAGCTGCCAATACTAAAACTCCTGCAGAGGCTACCGCGACCAAGAACATGATCACAGGATGAAGGGAAATATGATGCATCGACCCAAGTTGCTGACCTTGTAAGCCGACAAAACTAGACTTAATCCCCCGAGCACAAGGGCGACCTAACTGGCGGACTTATACGCGTTACTCCTTGTATAAAGGCCCAGATCAAAGAGTGCGAAGCAAGAGACCTTTGAAAATACTGACAAAGCCGAGATCGGATCCTTGATGGAACTTAAGGCTAGCTCCATCTCCTCTCCTAATGAAGGAAGGCAAGAATTCTACCTATGACATACTTTCAAGGATGCCACCCCTTGGTTTCACACCAGGAACATGGGCCTTCCAGATCCTAAGATACATCCTGGTCCTGGAGGCCAGCTCTCCTGTACGAATCAAGGTAATTTGCCACTGATTCTGAAAGCCCCGATCCTCAAGAATGCGGGTTAAAACAGCCAGACCATTAATTCCCATGTTAGCAAGACAGATGGAATACCCCCTTGCGAAGTAGGTCTGGACAAGATGTAAGGGACCCTGGGTCCTCTACTACCACCCTTACGATTCCTGCACAGTAAGGTCGTCTGGGTCATGCCGGAGCTATTAGGCCGGCTTCCGTTCCCCTCTGATGTTGCATAGAAGCCACGGTAGTCGCGGCACTGGGGGGGAGAGAAGGCATAAACCAGTGACAACTGGTCCCACGGGGTCACCAACGCATCTGTCCCGCATGCGAGTGGATCCTTTTTGTCCTTGACACAAAGCTGTCCAATTTCTTGTTGAACCTGGACGCCAATAAACGTTATGTCCGTGGTAACCTTTCTCTGGCATTTGGTCAGAAAAATGTCGGGGTGTAGAGGTCATTCTCCCGGGAACAAATGATGGCTCGAGAGAACCGCCAGCCAATTCCCTATTTCCTGAAATGAACATTGTCGATAGGCAAGGCACAAGCTCCTCTGCCCAAGCCAGAACATGGCTCACTTCCCTCTGGGTGACTTCTAGTGCCTCCTTGGTAAACAAAGTAAATCACTGGTGTGGCATTGTGGGATTTTACTCTAATCCTGCAACCTAAACGCCCAGGCCCTTAAGCCAGACGTGCCACCTGTAGCTCTAGAATGCTGACGGAGAAGGCTCACTTGGAGCTTGACCACTTCCCCTGGGCAGTGGTTTCTTCCAGGCCTGGCCTCTATCCCTAGAGGCCAGCCTTCGTAGCCACCACCTCCCAGATAACGGGCATGAAGGATCTTCCTATCTGCCAATCTTTTGGTTAAGAACCATCAACTGAGACTCCAGCATATCCCTGGGACCAGACTCTTTGGATAATGCAAATGTAAGGAACTCTTCCTTGCCTTGACCACATAGACCAGCATTCTTATAGCGCTGACTTTGAGGCAAAAAAACTCTCCTTTTTGGGCTGTGTCCCAAACATTCCAAGCTTCTTACTGAACGAAAGAATGTACCTTTAGACTGGGATCCTAACCCAGGAGTTCCATATACTTGACCATGCTGGACACACTTAGGTCCAGCCATGCTACTGACTGATCTATCAGCAGCAGATTGCCTCTTTATGCCATTACTGTTATACCCTGGGCCTTTAGACCTGCTAGAGGCGGGCCCTAGCACCCTGTAAACCCGGGCACGGTGACTAACCCAAAGGGCAAGACCACCAACTGGAGAAGGAGAAGGTGCAGTTCCATGTAAATAAACACATATGCAAATGGCTCCCCATATGTGTATGTGGCAAGTGTTAAAGCCATATGCCTCTATGGAAGCGAGCGTACATGGAAGCATGAATTCATACAAATATGTTTTCGGCAAAACAAAGTGTGCGCTGTATACACGCATACATATAGCACGTGTGCTATGGAACGGGCATCTTGCAAGCATGCGTTTATGAACATTGTATGCATCATTGCGCAACATGTACCCATGCAGACACGTATTCATATGTGAAAACAAGGAATCCTGTATAATTAAGGAAACCTAATTATCATGCCTCATTATGCAACCATGCAAAATCTAGGCGAACATGCAACTTTAGGCGATCATGCATCCTTATGCGATTCAGCATCTTTTATGCGATCAAACATCTTATGCATTTTAAGCACTACTGTGCGGACAAGTACCCTTGTGTGATCAAGCACCCCTGTGCGATCCAGCATCTTTATGCAATTAAGCATTTTTATGCGATTTTAGGCATTTCTGTGAAAAACAAGCCTCTCTGTGTGACCAAGTATCCTTGGGTAATCAAGGACTCCTGTGAAAAGGCAACCTTGTGTGATCCAGCATCTTTATGCAATCAAGCATTTTTATGCGATTTTAGGCTTTTGTGGGCGCAAACAAGCCTCTCCGTGCGACTTTAATGTGACCAATGTGACCAAGCATCCTCATGCGACTATGTAAAAAAACATGTAAATCCATACAAACAGAAACATGTATCTTTATGTGATCAACAACAAACATGTTCTGTTACTTGTTTGTGGACTGGTAAAGAGGAAGTTATCCTCTGCAAACATGCGTTTCCGCAATCATGCGATATAGCCGTTGTGTGTTAGCAATGTGCACCAGCAACTGTGCATCCCAGCAGTTGTGCGTTTGGCTAGCCTGAAGACAGCACCAGGATGAGGATCCTGTGGAGATTTTTCTAGGAACCTATACTCCTCGGCTAGAGTTTTTAGGAGGAGAAAAAAAAAACAGCTTATGCGGGTGCCCTACCAGCAGAAATAAACTGTTGCAGTAATGGATGGAGTGGGAAGGTACAAATAACCTATGGGAATTATTATATTTTTTTTAAACCCCAAGGAGGAGACAGAGGCTTTGGCCGTCTAGGCTGAGGGTAAGTTATACGCAGTATGAATCTCTGAAAGACTGCAGCTGCAACTCCAGAACTTGGGAGGCTTCTGATACCTCTGCCTTGTTAGACTGCACCTGTTCCCTGTCCTCCGACGGTGAACTTTCATCCTCAGGACTTTAATCCTCTTGTTTGAGGATTTAGAGCAGGGAAAGGGGCACACTCCGGTTTCTGCTTCTTGTGAGGATGCTGCGATATAGCAGTTAACCTCTTATAGACCAACAAATTCAATGCAAAAAATGTCCAAACTGACATATGCAGAGTGGTTGCAATGTTGGGGGAGTCTGCAATGCCTGACAGGGCCGATGGCTCAACTTGTGGGCTGCCTCAAGTCTCTACAGGGGAGGATGATATCATGCAAGCATGATTGGGGCCACCAGATTCAGATGGCGATACCTTGGTGCCCTTTTATATTCCTGCCCCTGAACCTTTTCTAAAGGGAGACAAAGTCCTAAGCTAAAAGCAGAGGAAATTAACACAGGTGCATCAACAGCTGAACTTAGTCAATGCCTGCTAACCTGCACAGCTTGATGCTGAGTAGGCATCTTAGGTATGTCTGTATCCAACACAAAGGATGTGCTTACATGCCCCAAGCTGCTGTGTCCCTCTGGCTTTACAGAGCTCTGATGTCTGGGATTTTTTGAAGGGCCCGCCCTGAGCCGGCATGCATGCGTGTGCCAGTGGCAACCACATCCCCGCCTACCGGCTTTAAAAGCACGCGCGCGTTGGGAAATGGTGGAGGCGAGAGATCCCCAAAAATAGCGCTGTGGACCTCGGACCCCCCCCCCCAACTGTGGCAGAGCCTGAAGCGGAGGAAATGAGACACTCAACAGACCGGCTGACACTGAGCTTTCGTTCCTGGAGAGCATGGTAAGTGAAACACCAGGTATGTCTCTTTACTGCCTCTAGTGGCGGGAAAACAGGTAAGACATGCAGCTACTCATGGAAGATAATCCTTACGGTATTTACCTAGGATTGTCTTCACTTACCTTATCCCCGCCGCAGGATACTGCTGAGCAGACAGACCCAATCTTCACCCATGACGGCAAGTTAAGTCAACAGACCTTCAGGGACCGGGATCCTAGACAGGGTTTCCACTCCCCTGGACCTGTACCGCACCCTGCCAGAAAATCTTTGGTATGTGGTTATAACCAAAGTATTGAAAACCAGGCTCCAGCCCTCCGAAGAGAGGCATTACAGGCAAAACCTCGTGCTTCGGATACGAGGCCCCAGGTACCATCCACTTTGGCCTCAATGGCACTTTGGATGGATCTGGTCTTTATTGAGGCTATTTAAATCCAGCATGGATCCCTCCAGTGGAGCTCCTCAAAACACATCTTCACTTGTGACCAACACCTTAGACACTGGTGAAAAAACTGAGGTGCTCCCAGTATGGGAGGGGTTATATAGGGAAGAAACTTCCTGTCTAATTGATTACACCAGTGTCCAGCACCTGAAGGTGGAATATAACCCACTTCGTAATTACTAGGCTCTGTGTCCCGTGATGTACGATAAAGAAATGGCCTAGCAATGAAGGAAAATTATATATATATATATATATATATATATATATATATATATATATATATATATATATACACACACATACACACATACACACACATATATATATATACACACACACATACACACACACACATATATATATATATACACATATATATATATACATACACACACACACACACACACACACACATACACACATACATACTAGTACTCAAGTGGTTACAAGTCCAGCCTCAAGTCAACAGTCCACGAGACCATTGATGTTAATTTCATCTTTATTATGCAGGCCTTTTACATTTGAACACTTGACCCCCGGAAGATTTACCTTCCTTCATGACCAAACCATTTTTTGCGATATGGCACTGCGCTACTTTAAACGATAATTGCGTGGTCGTGAGACACTGTACCAAAATAAAATGCATGTCCTTTCCCCCCCACAAATAGAGCTTTCTTTTGGTGGTATTTGATCACCAATATGTTTATTTTTTGAGCTATAAACAAAAAAATAAAAATAAAAATTTCTTTATAAATTTAGGTCAATATGCTACATAATTTTAGTAAAAAAATAAATAAAAAATTAAGAAAATCCTAATAAGCATATATTGATTGGTTTGCGCAAAAGTTATAGAGTCTACAAACTATGGCCTATTTTTATTTACCGTATTTATTTTTACTAGTAACGCCAGCGATCAGTGACTAGCGGGACTGTGATATTGCGGCGGACATTCTGACACTTTTTGGGAACAAATTACAGTGATCAGTGCTAAAAATATGCACTGTCACTGTAATATACATCCCCACCACCCCCCCCCCCGTCAGAACGGCGATCTGCATTTGTATAGGCAGTTCTGTGTCCCTCCCCGACGATCGGTAGGTGCCGGCGGACATCGAGTACCCGACACCCGCCGATCAGCTTCCGCTGTGTATGACAGCAGAAGAGGACCACTGGTGGCACGCATTCACGCCCCCTTCCTGGCAGTGTTGGATCACGTATATATAAGTGATCTGGTGTACAGGTGCCGTTCTGTAGCAGTTAAACTTCTATAGGGCGGACTCAAAGTGGTTAAAAGTTTAAAATGGCTGACAGGTTCAATTTAAGAGCATGTTACACATTTAATTTCACTTACCTGGGGGAGCATTCGGGTCTCTCAACCATCCTTTTGCCTGGTTCATTTTAGAGCCAATGTGTGCAAGTGCCCTCTTCATAGCCTCAGTGTCCTAGATGTATAATCAAGAGACACGATTATCATTTTTTGTGAAATGCTTGACACAAACAATAAGTTCCAAGTTCACATCAGAAGGAATTGCTCAACTTTATAATAAAAGATTAGCATAACATTGGAACATCCAAGTTTGTAGGATCCCCATTCAGGTACCAACGTTTCTCCATGTCAAATGCAAATGAACACCACTAAGCTAAATTGAAGAGATCCAAAAAGGGGCCTATACAAATGATCCAATGGAAATTTCAAAGTATCAACTTAGGGCAAAATTATTTTTAACATTGATAAAGTAAATCAGGACCACCGTAGCAAAAACAATAGCAATCTGCATGTGGTAACTATTTATTTTGACAGCATTCAATTATAAATTCCTTTCATATATATTAATACTTCACATTTACATGAAATTCACCCTGATGCTGACAGGGACCAAACTTCAGGCTCTCGCACTTCATTCCATTGGTTTCATCAATTTTTTTATTAAATTGATGTCAAAACTGCTCAAGCATCCCTGGAAGTAGTATAGCTTGTCCCAAACTCACCACTGTCACTTTTTCTGGTCAGCAAACAATGTGCAGAAAGATATAAAAGGCGTGTAAAAATGAATATGTTGAATATTTCCATCAAGCAGCTACATTTTCCATGTTTTAGCCACCCATGTCAGATCCTGTTTAAAGCAATGAAAGATTCAAATTTGCCCTCTTGGTTTAACCGATGAGGCAGCAGATTATTGGTTTCTGGTATTTTCCCGACAGGGCAAAAAAATATTTAAAAAAGTGACTCAAAATTCTGGTTTAAAAATATAGAATATACGAAAAAAATAAAAATAAATAAAGGATATTCAAGTGTAGATTCCAAATTCAAAAAGTACCTTCTATGGCTCTGACCCCCCATGTTTTTCCCCCCTCTGCTCAGATCCAACTTACTGTTAGAGGGTGGCTACATTTGTTCTCCATGGTCACACTGAATGTAGGAGTGTATCCACCTCTTCCTGCCCCCTCCCGAGGTGGACTATGGGATTTGTAGTGTGTAGAAAGCAGTGGACATGACTGCAACCAACATGCAATGCTTGTACCACACAAACAGATGACAGGGAAAAGGAGAGGTTCAGGACCTCATCGTGGACAATATAAGTAAGCAGAAAAACACATTAAAGTGGAGTTCCACCCAATTTTTTTTCTTTTTTATTCCACTCCTCACCCCCTTAAATGCCACATTTGGCATGTAATTTTTTTGGGGGGGGAGTGGGGGCTTCAGTAGGAGTGGGACTTCCTGTCCCACTTCCTCCTTCCGCCCTGGAGCCGCCTAGGCGATAAGTCATATCGCCTTGTGGCGGCTCCTCCCTGTAGGCGATCACCTGGGACGTGACAGGTCCCAGGCGATCGCCTGTCCACTCACAGAGCGCTGCGCCATTCGTGCAGCCGAAAGCTGTCACGGCCGGGTGCCCATACTGTGAATGGACGCGCCGGCGGAGGAAGGGGGAGAGGAGCGGAGCTCCAGGCAGCGCGTCGCTGGACAGTGGAGCAGGTAAGTGTATGTTTATTAAAAGCCAGCAGCTACACTTTTGTAGCTGCTGACTTTTAATAAACATAAAAAAAAGGGTGGAACTCCGCTTTAAGAAAATATAGATAATTTACAGGGCCATCAAGTAGTGGATAGATATGAATGATTTTTTGGAAAAGGATAAGGTTTAGCGTCACAGAATGCAAACCCAACATTTCATATTCCTGATGTGTCTGCTGTATCATACCTGAGCCTCAGCATGCTCTCCTTCAATGATCACACTTGTCCTGACACCCCCCGCACCCTCACCCCCTGCTCAGCCCTTCACTGCTGCCGTTTCTCCACCCCCAGCTCTAAGGCCCCCTTCAGACTGGCATAGTCCGCCAGCGGATTTGCCTGCTCGGCACGGGATCTCTCCACCGATTCCAGTTGAGCAGGTGGATGCAGAGCGGACATGGACACAGCCCCATGTCCTATATAGGCTGTCAGATGGAAACAGATCACCTGGCCATTTCCATCTGACTGTCATCCAATCCATCAGACGGATCCCCATCCATCTGTTTTAGCGGAACGGCGGGTGTCCATTGACATCCACCGCTCAATAGAGAGCAATGGATGGTCTCATCGAGTCCACCTGAAAAACTGACAGGCAGACCCAATCAGTCCATCAATGTGAAAGGGGACTTACGCAGCTGAGAACAAAGGGAATGTGGGCACAAAAATAGGGGGGGGGGGGGGATATTTAAATGTATTTTTTTATTTCTATACACAAAATGTTTTACTTTTCATTTCTATTTTAAACTGAATGGGTTTGTTCTACAAGGTGATCATTTACAATCAATCTAATGCCCCATACACACGATCATTTTTCATGCCATTTTTTAAACCAACGTTTTTCTTGTCGTTTTTTTTCATGTTTCCTCTCAAGCCTGTCTTGCGTACACACGAAAAAAAACGCTTGAGCAAAGCGCAGTGACGTACAGCACGTACGACGGCACTATAAAGGGGAAGTTCCGTTCGAATGGCGCCACCCTTCATGTTAGTAAAGTTTGTTGAGCGACGATTCGCGCTTTTCAGCCTCGTGCTTTTCAGTCCGTTACTGTGTGATGAATGTGCCATCTCCATTACGAACGCTAGTTTTACCAGAACGAGCGCTCCCGTCTCATACTTGATTCTGAGCATGCGCGTTTTTTTCACGTCGTTAAAGCATACACACTATCGTTTTTCACGTCGTTAAAAAAAACAACATGAAAAACGACGTGAAAAAATAGAGCATGTTCGAAATTTTTAATGGCCGTTTTTCACGTTGTTAAAAATGCTCTGGAGCATACACACGATCGGTTTTAATGCCCATTTTTAAAAATGGAATTTTTAACGGCATGAAAAACGATCGTGTGTATGGGGCATAAGCCTAGGTTCACACTGATGCAGTGCGGGATTCGCAACGCTTTCTGCGCGTTTCCCACATAGCATCACAATTGCACTCCATTCATGCGAAACGCTGCGGTGGTCAATATTAAGTTAACAACACTGCAAAAACAGTTCGTATAACACAGTGTGATTGGCTGAACTGGATCCAATTCCAGTGCATCAAAAAAAGAAAAAGGTGCCTGCACCTTTTTCGTGCGTGTGTGGTGCAATTTGAGCCATACAAAACGAATGGGCTTAAATAGCACTGCAAAGAAAAGCATGTGATTTGAAGAGGAATGCGATGCGTTTCCTGTCCGAATCACACGCGGTTCCCCGCACCGCATCAGTATGGACCCAGGCAAAGCTTTCTTAAAAATCTGCATAGCCCCCCCCCCCCACCAAACAAATGCTATTTTACTCAATTAACCTATCGCTACAAAACCCCATACTCTGATCTGTTGCTATCCTGGCCAAAAATGTAGAGCGCAGCAAACATAGGTTTCCATGTACACTGGCATTTGGATATGTGCCTCATATTAGCTATAAGTTTAAATCTAATTAATGTATTAGTAATATATGCATTGCATTTGCATTAACATGTCACTGGCAGCTAAAACTCCTGAGGGGGCAGTTTAAATATCTGGATATCTCGGACAGAAAAACTGTCATCTGTGCCACGATAGGTAGCTGCCTAGACTACTGCAACTCTTTATCTGGGATTACCAAAGATGTTAGTGCAGAAGCTTCAACTTATTCAAAATGCTGCGGCAAAGGTTACTCATGGATGTCCCGTTGAGGGATCATATCAACCTGTCCTCTGCGCCTTGCATTGGCTGCCGGTCCACTATCGCACCTTATTTAAGGCAGGGTGTATCATGTTTAAGATTATGAGAGGCCTGGCCCCAAGCTATCTCTGCTCTCGTTTTCATAAACAAGCTCTTGTCAGATCACTCAGAACTACCAGCAGAGATCTCCTCTACATCTCGGTGCCCAAGAAGATCCGGCGTGGTGGTCGGGCCTTCTCCCACCAGGGTGCCGTATTATGGAAATAGCCTCCCTGTCGAGCTCCAGAAGGCCCCTACTATCCCGGTCTTCCGCGGGTTACTGAAGACTTGGCTTTTCACACAAGCCTTTCTTCCTGTGTAGCCTCTCTTCCACCCTTTCTGCCGCTCTGTGCTGCTCTTGGTTCCTGGGTCCTCTTTTCCCAGGAACTCTGCTATGCGCGTCGGGACCCTTCGGGGTAAGACCGCGCTATATTAAGATACCTCTCAACTCAACTCTGTGTTAAATGCACCTGAACAGAAAACACACTTTAGCTGGGTACATTTTGCACAAATAAATTCAGTAGTGTCCAGGACTGCCTGTTTTTATTATAGAGATAATCATAAAAGCACACCCCACTGGTACCCTTTAGGGCCAAGTCACACTAGCAATCATGCTGCTAGAAGCAACTTGACAGCAACAGGAAAGCTAAAGGGAACACGAATTTGCTCCTAGTATACCGCTCACTGAAATGTTGCAGGATCTCACTCAAGACAGGGCAATGCCTTATTGGTTCAGCCAGAGTGTGACCAACACCATTGGAGCAGGCAGGTGCCCTCTCTGCTCTTTAAGCTATTCAGCCACTGGCAGGATGCTGTCAATGACAGGATCACTAATGTGACATGTCTCTTGGCTCTTAGTGTAATATACATTCTATAGCATTGTAGATCAGGTTCTGAGGAGTATTGCTGCATCTGTAGTTTATCCATTTATCTTACCTTTTGCTACTATTGATCAGGCTGAAAAAGAAATAGCTGGATAGCCGCACTCCAAAATATTCACCTTTTATTGTAAAGTTAAAATCAAGGCATCAAAAGTCGGTGCAGACTAACTGCACTGCCGCTGACATGTTTCACACCAGACACGGTGCTTAGTCATGACTAAGCACTATGTCTGGTGTGAAACATGGCAGTGCAGTTAGTCTGTACCGACTTTTGATGCCTTGATTTTAACTTTACAATAAAAGGTGAATATTTGGAGTGCGACTATCCAGCTATTTCTTTTTCAATCATCTCTGTTGCAAACAGAGCCAGCACCCTGTTTAACTGCGGAGACAGCTGATCGTAGGAGAGGTAATTACCTTGGAGCGGTGAACTCCCACATACTATTGAACAGGCATTTTGTGAGTTCATGGCTCATAGTAGGCACCGCTTTAATCTATTAGTACACACATCGAACAGACATGTCATGACACCAGCATAATGCCAATAGAATGTTCTTTAGAGAGTATAGGCCTCTGGGGAAGACAATGTCCTATTGTCCAGCTATTAAACAAAGTTTAATGCCCCATCACAAATCAAACATGCCCCTTTTATCCACTGCATACAAAAAAGGCACACTCCAAACATTTAGCAAAATCTCAATGCTATACAAATCCAAAATGATGCCCTAATAGCAACATCCATAGAATTAAACATAGCAAAGCAAGACTTATTTTATATATATATTTCCTCTGGTATAATCATGCACAAGTTGGAAACATTATAAACACTGTCAAACATCACAATAAAAACAAATATCAGGTTTGGTCCAGTATGGATTAATAGTTCAGTAGTATTTGGCAATCAAGGTGCATTCCCAAATAAGTAAACCGGGTGTAAACTGCATGTACATCTGAGGGATGCCCGGGTCTCTGGACTACATATCTTCATCTTAACCTACAATCACTTGAACTTTTATTTTATTCAACACCTTAGCCATTTGGTTGTTTGTATTTTTGTGGCACATTTGTCTTCATATAATTTTCACTAGGCCTTAGCACCCTCTTGTTGAACCTCTATGTTAGCCTATGAGGCCATGAACATGTGTTAACAGATGTATTTGAAGAGGTGCGTTTACAGGCAGCGCCTAAGGTGTGTTCTTCGAGGAGTTCAGACATAATTTACACAGGTAAATGTATTCCAATGGCCAGAATAAATGAATCATTTGGCCAGCAGAATGCATTTACGCTCAAAACCATACGAGTGTACATAGGTGACAGAGGCATTTTTTCTGCCAAGTTCTGGCAGGAAAAACAGTGCATATTTTAGGAATAAAAACTAAAGGGTAAGCTAGTCACACTGCCAGCAAAGCCTGCTTGTCAGCGCATGGACAAAAATTTGGCGATATGTGTCAATGCTATTAAAGTTCATCCAATCGTAGAACCGGACTGCATTCACCCGATCAACACTACAAAATGTCGGATTATTGCATAACAGCACCTCTAAATTTGGCACCATACATGTTCATCAAATTCAGAACATAACCACTTCAAAATCACATCAGGTCATGGCTATTCTAAGGCACACAAAATGATTAGAAAAAAAAAAACAAAAAAAAAACACAGCACTCTGAAATGAAAGGACATGCTACTTTTGATCGCAGACATCTTACCTTCTACACCCCAGAACATACAAAACAGTTACATAAAAAAGGAGATACAGTGAAAAACAAACCCATTTTTACTGGGATTTTTGAAACTTAAAAACAGACAAAAATAACGACTGAGAAAGTAAAATGATATCAAATGTACAGCATAGAACAAAACTAGATATTTGTTGATAAAAATCAATTTAGGTGCAACCATAAGAAAGGCTAAAATTCATATTGCATTTATAAGTAATAGTTACTTATCCAATTAAAAATAAAGTCCCAAAACTTGTAGTCAAATATCACAAAGGATTCCTAGGTCAAAGTTTCCTATTCTACTATACGGGGCAAACAGGAACAAAGCTGGTGTCAACCTTAAGACTATGGCCCCTTTCACATGGGCTTTCTGATCAGGTCCGCCCGTCAGTTTTTTCAGGCGGACCTGATCAGACACTCCATTCAGCCCTATGGGGCAGCAGGGGTCAGCGTGACATGTCCCGCTGACACACGACACGCTGCTATCCGATCCGTAAAATCCAGATGAATGGAGACCCTATTTTCCATCTGTCTGGCAGATCTTATCGGATGAAAACGGACAGGCGGTCCATTTTCATCCGATCTCCCCATAGAGCAGAGCGGGACTGACAGGACCGTCTCTGCACAGTGAGCGGAGACAGACCCGTGATCCGCCTGCTCAGCAGGGATCAGTGGAGTCTGCCAGGTGGATCGCCCGACTCAAAAAGCCCTATGGGTGTAGGAACATTTAAAAGGAAGCAGTTGGGAGAAATGTGCAGGGTGCCAACTAAAATTGCTGGATGCTTTTTAAGCTAATCTTCTGACACATCTCTTGAGTTACTGGCCGAAAGTGATTGTAAAGTTTTTTTTTATTAAACATAACAAACATGTTATACTTACCTGCTCTGTGTAGTGGAGTTGCACAGCAGCCCGGACCCACACTTGGGCTCTCCTTGCCCCTCCCTCCTGTTGGGTTCCCCCGCAGCAAGCAGCTTGCTATGGGAGCACTGAGCCGAGTTACAGATTCCATATGTCCATTCAGACACAGAGCTCCGGCCCGGCCCCCTTTCGATTCTCATTGGCTGACTGACTTTGATTAACAGCGAGAGCCAATGGCACCATGCTGCCGTCTCAGCCAATAAGAAGGGGAGTCCCAGACAGTTGAGACATTCCCACAACATTGCTGGAGCTTGAGGGAGCTCAGGTCAGCATTAGGGGGGCTGCTGCACACAGAAGGCTTTTTATCTTAATGCATAGAATGCATTAACCCTTTTATGCCTAAGCCTATTTTTGACATTTGTTGCTTACAAGCCAAAATCCATAATTGTTGCTAGAAAATTACGTAGAAACCCCAAACATTATATATTTTTTAGCAGAGACCCTAGAGAATAAAATGTCGATCGTTGTAAATTTTTTATGACACACGGTATTTGCGTAGCGGTCTTTCAAACGCAATTTTGGGAAAAAATACTTTTCATGAATAAAAAAAAAAAAAAAAAGTTTGTTTAATTTTTTTGCTTTCTACAGGTTACCAGTTTAGAGTTCTAGAGGAGCTCCTGTGCTAGAATTATTTCTCTCACTCTAACAATCACGGCGATACCTCACATGTGTGGTTTGAATACCATTTACATTTGCGGGCACGACTTACAAATGCATGCGTGTGAGCATGGAGGGACGGAGCACTTTAAAAAAAAATTTTTTTTTACACCGTCTCTTTAAAAAAAAAAAAAATTCTGATCATTTTTATTGCCGTCACAAGGAATGCCAACATCTCGTGACAGTAGTAGTCAGTGACAGGTACTCTTTATGGAGGGATCGGGGGGGGGCCTCAAGACCCCAAATCCCTCCTTTGCACTTAAAAGTATTCAAAACACTAAAAATCCGCGTTTTTGAATACTAGGAGTTTTTTTTAAATCAGCGCCATTGGCAGCCAAGTAAATCGGCAGTAATGTCATGACATCGCTTCCGGGTTACTAGATAGGAGACCCGGTCGAAGCCGATTATCAGCTCCATTCGGGTCTTCGGCCAGCCGGCAGACGTGCCGGCTGGTCGCTTGGGCCTCCTGGTGGGACAGGAGAGCCGCGGAAGGTGGCATGATGTCCCCTCCCGCTCTTAGAACAACAGCCGAGCTGCTTTTAGCCTCATCGGTTGTTATCACGAAAAAACCCAACTGCTGGCTCTGTAAAAAACTGTACCGGGGTGATGACTGCAGATGCAGGCATCACCCTGGTATAATACCTTCAAGCCGAGAACGCATATTTGCGTACGGTTGGCGTGAAGGGGTTAAGATAAAAAACATTCTGTCTTTACAACCACTTTAAGTCTTTCCTAAACATTAAAGGCCCCTTTTTCACACTGAGGCGTTGGGATTTTACCGTGTTTTTAATTTTTTGGGCGCTAACGCAGTAAAAACGCATAGGCGTTAGCACTATTTTTAAAAATAGCGCTAAGGCCTATGCGTTTTTACCGCGGTTCTCATTCATTTCAATGGGGATAGGCGTTCTTACAGCGCTATTTTATGCGCCACAAAGATGCTCCAAAAAAGCGGTTTGCAGGATTTTTTCCAACGCACAGCCAGGGCTTTCACATTGATGCTGGGGCAGGATTATTTCAGGCATTTTTACAGCGCTGTTTTTACCATGAAAACGACCCAACCCAAACTTGGAGCCTCAAATCAGCAAATTTAGCCATATACAGTGCCTTGAAAAAGTATTCATACCCCTTGAAATTCTCCATATTTTGTCATGTTACAACCAAAAACATAAATGTGTTTTATTGGGATTTTATGTGATGGACCAACACAAAGTTGCACATAATTGTGAAGTGGAAGGAAAATGATAAATGGTTTTTATTTTTTTTTACAAATAACTATGTGAAAAATGTGGCATGCATTTGTATTCAGCGCCCGAGTGAATACTTTGTAGAACCACCTTTCACTGTAATTACAGCTGCAAGTCTTTTTGGGGATGTCTCTACCAGCTTTGCACATCTAGGAGAGTGACATTTTTGCCCATTCTTTGAAAAATAGTTGAAGCTCTGTCAGATTGGATGGAGAGCGTCTGAACAGCAATTTTCAAGTCTTGCCACAGATTCTCAATTGGAATTAGGTCTGGACTTTGACTGGGCCATTCTAACACATGAATATGCTTTGATCTATACCAGGTGTCTCCAAACTTTCTAAACAAAGGGACAATTTATTGTCCTTCAGACTTTAGGGGGCCGAACTGGACAGTGGGAGTGGAAATTTTCTTGGCATCGGTGGGCGTAATCATCACCACATTTGGCGTCAGGAGGAGAAATGCTGCCCCATTGTTGATATCAGTTGGCAGAATACTGTCTCATATCAGTGGGAGGAATAGTGTCTTGTATCAATGGAAGGAAATAGTGCGCCAAGGGCCAGATAAAAGGCAAGCAAAGGGCAACATCTGGTCCCCGGGCCGCAGTTTGGAGACCACGGATCTAAGCTATTGTATCTCTGGCTGTAAGTTTAGGGTCGTTGCCCTGCTGGAAGGTGAGCCTCCGCCCCAGTCTCAAGTCTTTTGCAGACTAAAAGGTTTTCTTCAAAGAGTGCCCTGTATTTGGCTCCATTCATCTTCCCATCAACTCTGACCAGCTTGCCTGTCCCTGCTGAATAACAGCAACCCCACAACATGATGCTGCCACCACCATGTTTCATGGTGGGGATGGTATGTTTAGGGTGATGTGCAGTGTTAGTTTTCCGCCACACAGCATTTTGCTTTTAGGCCAAAAAGTTCCGTTTTGGTCTCATCTGACCAGAGCACCTCTTTCCACGTTTACTGTGTCCCCCACGCAACGTCTCACAAACTGCAAACAGGACTTCTTATGGCTTTTTTCTTGCCACCCTTCCATAAAGGCCAGATTTGTGGAGTGCGCGACTAATGGTTGTCCTGTGGACAGATTCTCCCACCTGAGCTGTGGATCTCTGCAGCTCCTCTATAGTTACCATGGGCCTACTGGCCCGGCCTGTCAGTTTAGGTGGATGGCCAATATCTTGGTAGGTGTACAGTTGTGCCTTAAAGCGGTTGTAAACCCAGACGAAATTTTTTTTTTTCAAATCACCTGCAAGAAAAAGCCATAATGAGCTAGTATGACTAGCATACTAGCTCATTATGAATCACTTACCTTAGATCGGGACCCCCGAAGCCATCCTCGTCCCCCGCTCCGACCGCAGCAATCGCTCCTCAGATACCCGGAACCTTACTTCCGGGTATCGCCGCTCCAGCCAATCACAGCGCCGCTCCGGCGCTGTGATTGGCCGGAGCAGCGAAGACGTCACTCCGCGCATGCGTGCTGGAGCTTTCTATTCCGGCAGCGCCGGAATTCTGAATGGGATTAACCCTGTGAATGCACCGTTGTCTACGGCGCGCATGCGCCGTAGACATCGGTGCATGTCTTTTTTTGCAAATATCTCCTAAACCGTGTAGGTTTAGGAGATATTTCTTTTACCTACAGGTAAGCCTTAGTATAGGCTTACCTGTAGGTAAAAGTAAAAAAAAAGACTATACAACCGCTTTAAGCTTTCCATTTTTGGATGATGGATTGAACAGTGCTCCGTGAGATGTTCAAAGCTTGGGATATTTTTTATAAGCTAACCCTGCTTTAAACTTCTCCACAACTTTATCCCTGACCTGTCTGGTGTGTTCCTTCTCGATGCTGTTTGTTCACCAAGGTTCTCTAAGAAACATCTGAGGGCTTCACAGAACAGCTGTATTTATACTGAGATTAAATTACACACAGGTGGACTCTATTTACTAATTAGGTGACTTCTGAAGGCAATTGGTTCCACTAGATTTTAATTAGGGGTATCAGAGTAAAGGGGGCTGAATACAAATGCACGCCACACTTTTCACATATTTGCAAAAAAATTTGAAAACCATTTATCATTTTCCTTCCACTTCACAATTATGTGCCACCGAGTTAATCCATCACATAAAATCCCAATAAAATACATTTACAATTTCGGTTGCAACATGACAAAATGTGGAAAATAAGGGGTATGGATACTTATTTAAGGCACTGTATTAATATTGGCCAAATACCTTAGTGCTGTCACAGCTGGGAAATCGGGTGTTACAGAAAACAAAATTAGGTATAAAGTGAAACCTAACACTCCTGAACCACAACATCCCACTCTACAGTAAACCTTTTCTCAGAGCTTTATTAAAGCTCAACTCCCAGTAAAACAAAAATCCTCCCTTGTTGTGGAGCAGCCCTGTACTGCAAGGGTTAAATGCTCATTTAGATCTGGGGCACCCGAAAAAGCACTTTTACTCACCCAGTCTCCTGTTTCCACAGGGTATCTTCTCGATGCTTGCACGGTCCTTGCAATCGCTTCTCACTTATGCTACAACCGTTCGCAGGTCCTCTCACATCAAGTACAATCCAGGGTCCATAGTCAAGGCATAAGCGAGAAGACGAGAGCACCAGGTGAGAAGGGATCAGGTAAGTTAATGTGTTTTTTTTACCCTAGACAAATGAGCATTTAGACCTTGCAGTGTGGGGCAGCCCCAACGCAAGGGATCATTTTATTTCCCCCCTTTGAGATAGGCTTTAACCGCTTGAGGACCGCCGCACACCGATGTACGTCGGCAGAATGGCACGGCTGGGCATATTGGCGTACAGGTACGTCCCCTTTAAGAGCCTAGCTGTGGGTCGCAAGCACGCCACCACCGCGCTCGCAGCCCGGTCCTCTTCTCCGTGACCGTCCCCGCGGGAACAGCGGACCCGATCGCCGCTGATGTCCTGCGATCGGGTCACAGAGGAAGAACGGGGAGAGGTAAGTGTAAACAGACCTCTCCCAGTGCTTCCTAGTGAGCCTGTCACTGATAGTCTGTTCCCTGTAATAGGGAACGACGATCAGTGACGTCACACGCTAAGTCATGCCCCCCACACAGTAAGAAACACAAATAAGGGCACACTTAACCCCTACAGCGCCCCCTCCTGGTTAACCCCTTCACTGCCAGTGTCATTTTTACAGTAACCAGTGCATTTTTATGGTCCCAAAATAGTGTCAAAAGTGTCCGATGTGTCCGCCATAATGTCGCAGTCACGAAAAAAAATCACTGATCGCCGCCATTACTAGTAAAAAAAAATAATAATTTATAAAAATGCCATAAAACTATCCCCTATTTTGTAAACGCTATAACTTTTGCGCAAACCAATCAAACGCTTACTGCGTTTTTTTTTACCAAAAATATATAAAAGAATACGTATCGGCCTAAACTGAGGAAAAAATATGTTTTTTTATATATTTTTGGGGGATATTTATTATAGCAAAAAGTTAAAAATATTGAATTTTTTTCAAAATTGTCGCTCTATTTTTGTTTATAGCGCAAAAAATAAAAACCGCAGAGGTGATCAAATACCATCAAAAGAACGCTCTATTTGTGGGGAAAAAAATCACGCCAATTTTGTTTGGGAGCCATGTCGCACGACCGCGCAATTGTCAGTTAAAGCGACGCAGTGCCGAATCGCAAAAAGTGGCCAGGTCTTTAAGCTGCATATTGGTCAGGGGCTTAAGTGGTTAAGGAAATAAAAAGGTAGTAGTACCAAGAACTGCAGAACTATAAAACATTGTTGACATGAAAACAGCATTACAAACCATTTCTCACCTTGCTGGCCCAGGCATCTTCATCCCAAGAAGTCAGCTGCAGTACTCGGATTATTTCATTAATCTCACCACTCATCTTATCCACTGTAAAGTTACGATTTTTTAAAGCTTCTTCTACACCTTGGCTACGGGAGCTCTTAGTTGTCACAAAGATCTTCATAGCTATGGGGAAAAAAGCCTGAATTAAGTACAAAATTCTGGGCAAATTTCAGGTATGAACTGAAACATCAGCATCCGCCGCCGACATACCAGAGATCAGCACTGGCAACAGATCTTTCACTGTGTTCATGGAATTAACGAGCATCACTCGATGTTCTTGATGGGTCAACTCTTGTTGACGGTCATCAATCATTTTTGCCATCTTGGTCATTCCTAAGAAAAGGAAAAAAAAATGACATGAACTCTATGTATTTATTTCTAGTCTGTACTACTATAATTGTGATATCAACAAAGAAATTAAACAAAAATAATATATTCACAAGCATAGAAAAAAGTTATAGTGATTATTAAAAAATAAAAAAATTTAAATAGTTCATAATTATTATGAATAAAAAAATAATAGAATTGAATAAAGAGCAAGCCAAGCTCTGATTTAAAATGTAATTAGAATTTTGATTGCTTGGGGAAGAGGTGGGGGGAGAAAAGTTAAAGTGACTCAACCTCTATTCCTGTGAAAAAGCTGGGGATACCAAGGAAACATCAGGACAGCAGTGTCTGGTTGTAAATAGCACATGGCTTTGGTACATGAAGTGGAGAGAGGACAACACCGGACAGTATATTTCAGCAGTGAGCTGCACTGATATTGAGATACAACATGTTGTTCCTAGAGTGGCTGTGTGTGTGAAGAAACCTATTGAGGGAGGGATGCAGGCTTTACCTGCCAGACATGGAAACAGGATAAACAGTGAAGTGCAGACTCCTTTTACCCCTTTATTACCCCCACAAAATAATGCTTTATAACAGTGGGCAAGACATAAAGGGAGGTAAAAAAAAAAATCATAACTTCTCCTGCTGCTAAATGCCATTTATAGATGGACTTGGAGACCAAATAATTTATATGAACATGAGGGATTCGGTTCATCCAAATAAGGCAGATGGATTTTAGGAGTGTTAATAAGTAGTTAATAAGGCCCCTTTCACGTGGGGCGGAATCTGCTTTGCTCAGCAGGGGATCTGTCAGCTGACCCCCTGCTGAGCAGTGCAGGCGGATGACATGTCCATGTCCGCTCAGTTTATGCAGAGTGGACACACACAGAACCCAATCTGCTCTATGGGCGGTCAGGTGTAAGCGGACTGGCTGTGTTTTTTTTTTTTCACCCGACTTCCCTCTGTTCTTATCCGCCTAGACAGAGGGTAACAGATCCCCTTTCGGTTTCTTTAAGCCGACCAGATCGGACTGCAGGTGGGGGTGTAAACAGACAAGTCCGTTTATAGCCACCGGGCCATGGGGGATACATGGACCACCTGATCAGGTCCACCTTGATCGGATCGTACGTGTGAAAGAGGCCCAAATGTTACCTTTTAAATAAACATGAGAACTCAGCTGATGCTGGATACAGAAATATGAAATGGTAAAAGAACTGATAAGGCCACTTGCACTTGATACTCCTGTTTGAGCATCTACTTTTTTTTTTATGTATTTTGGCGCATATGCGTTCGTGCAATTTTGGCGCAAATTCGTGCACAATATGTATATGGGCATTTGCACACATTTTAGGCTCCACTGCACACATGATGCGTAAATTACTGACCAAAAATGCAGATTTTTTATTGTATTTTTTTTTACTGAAGAATGCACGGCTCTTGTTTACGCACCTGTGTGGATAGGCACATTACAATTATTGGGCTGTATTTTAGCTTAGTAAAAAAAAAAAAAAAAAAAAGAGAGAGAAAGAAAGCTGTAATGAGCTTTTTTAAAGTGGTTGTATACCCTATTTTGTAACTTTTACCTACAGGTAAGCCTATGAGGCTTACCTGTAGGTAAAAAGAATATCTCCTAAACCTGTACGCTGACTGGAGCGGCGCATGCGCAGCAGGGATTCTCGGCTAAAGCCTGACAGCCGCCGGACTTTGCCGATGCGCGGGAGTGACGACATTGCCGCTGCACCCACTCACAGCGCTGGAGCGGCTATACCCGGAAGACACGCCAAGGCAAGATGACATCTCCCTCGGCGTTGAACAGGTAAGTTCCCGACGCCTCATTCTAAGGTAAGTATTTCATAATGAGCTAGTATGCGGTGCATACTAGCTCATTATGCCTTTTGCCTTTCAGGTATAAAAAAAAAAAAAGGAGCGGGTAAACAACCGCTTTAAACTGCAGTGTGGAAGAGGCCTAAGGCCCCATGCACACGAGACGCTGTTATTTGCTGTTAAACGCGCGTTCAGAGGCAGTTGGATGCTTTTTTCAACTGCCCCTGAACACATTCAATATTATCCTATGTGTCCATGCACACACTCTCGTTTTTTGGCGTTTACAAGCAGTTGCGTTTAACCTAGTTTTTCCAGAAACAAAAAAATGGGTTCAGACGCAAAAGTTTTCCACGTTTCAGACGCTAAACGAGGTACCGGCGTTTTGCCGCGTTTGCGTTGATAAGCGTTTTTAAAGGTGCCCTATTTTTTTACATTAGAAATCTCAAAAATGATGGCAAATGATAAAAAACCATTAAAAAAAAATATATAAAAAAAACTAATTGCTTGCATTGCACTGTAGACAAGCCACAACTTGTGGCAGGTGACATGGCAAGTGGACAATCCACAACTTGTGGCAGGTGATGTTGCCAGGTGACGTGGCAGGTGGACAATCCACAAATTGTGGCAGGTGACGTGGCAGGTGGACAATCCACAAATTGTGGCAGGTGACGTGGCAGGTGGACAATCCACAAATTGTGGCAGGTGACGTGGCCAGGTGACGTAGCAGGTGGACAATCCACAAATTGTGGCAGGTGACGTGGCCAGGTGACGTGGCAGGTGGACAATCCACAACTTGTGGCCAGGTGACGTATCATGTGACGTGGCAAGTGGACAGTCCACAGCTTGTGGCAGATGATGTGGCAAGTGATACACTAAATACAAGTACACTGCTGCTCTCTCAGCTGCTGGTCTCCCAAAATGGCTGAAATGGTTAAATAGTAGGATTTTTAAAACAGCTTACCTGTAAAATCCTTTTCTTGGAGTACATCACGGGACACAGAGCAGCATAGTCATTACTATGTGGGTTATATAGAATTACCTTCAGGTGCTGGCACTGGCAACTTCCAAAACAGGAAGTACCCTCCCCTATATAAGCCCCTCCCATCCGGGAGTACCTCAGTTTTGTAGCAAAGCAATACGTGTCCCCAAAAGAGGGGTGGGAGCTCTGTGTCCCGTGATGTACTCCAAGAAAAGGATTTTACAGGTAAGCTGTTTTAAAAATCCTACTTTCTTGTTCATACATCACGGGACACAGAGCAGCATAGTCATTACTATGTGGGACGTCCCAAAGCAATGCCACATGAGGGGGGGGATACACCATACATAAGCTGGGCGCCATCAGGCATGAGGATCTTTTGCGGCCTGCAACACACTGCGCCCAAAGGCGACATCCTCCTGACTTCTAACGTCCACCTGGTAGAACCTAGTAAACGTGTGTACTGAAGACCATGTTGCGGCCTTACAAATTTGCGCCAGGGAGGCCTGGTGATGCACTGCCCATGAAGTTCCAACTGCTCTCGTGGAGTGCGCCCTAACTTTGAACGGAGGCGGTCTACTTCTCAAGCCATAGGCTTGTATTATGACCTGTCGAATCCACTTGGCTAAAGTAGATTTTGATGCTGCCTGACCCTTTCTGGGGCCTTCCGGCAGAACAAATAAAGAATCCGTTCTACGAATCTGAGCAGTGGCTTTTAGATAAGCTTTAACTGCTCTTACTACATCCAAAGAATGCAATAACTTTTCCTCTACCGAGCTTGGTTTGGGGAAAAAAGAAGGAAGAACCACATCCTGGTTCAAGTGAAACCCCGATACCACCTTAGGAAGAAAGGCTGGGTGAGGACGTAATACTACTCTGTCCTTATGGATAACCAGATATGGCTCTTTACAGGACATGGCGGCTAATTCCGACACTCTTCTAGCTGAGCATATGGCTACTAAAAATATCAATTTCCTGGTGAGTAGAACCAAGGAAATGTGCCGCAAAGGTTCAAATGGCTGCTTCTGCAGAACCGACAGAACCAAATTTAGATCCCATGGGCATATGGGAGCCTTAATCGGTGGAATAATACGAGTCACACCTTGCATAAAGGATTTGACAAGTGAATGCATAGCCAGGGGCCTTTGAAATAGTATTGACAAGGCCGAAACCTGGCCCTTGATAGTACTTAAGGCAAACTTCCTGTCTACAGCCCACTGCAGGAAGTCCAGAATTCTGCCTATAACGTACTTACGTGGATGCCATTTTCTGGCCTCGCACCAAGTGATGTACGCCTTCCAAACTCTATAGTAGATCTGCCTGGATACAGGCTTCCTGGCATTGATTATAGTTGATACCACAGAGTTAGAGAGACCTCTCTTCTTTAGGATGTGGGATTCAATAGCCAGGCCGTTAAACTTAGAGTTAGTAAGGAAGGGTGGTATATCGGTCCTTGCGAAAGCAGGTCCGAACGACGTGGAAGGGTCCAAGGACTCCCCACAGACATTTTGATGATCTCCGCGTACCAGGCCCTTCGGGGCCACGCTGGAGCCACCAGGATCACCGGCTTCTTCTCCGACCTGACTCTGCGAAGGAGTCGAGGCAACAATTGTAGCGGAGGGAATGCATATATCAGTCTGAACTGATCCCAAGGGAACACCAGAGCATCCGAGCCGCAAGCGAGGGGATCCCTTGTCCGGGAGACAAATCTGTCCACCTTTGCGTTGAATCTGGATGCTAGCAGATCTACATCCGGTGTTCCCCACCGCTGACATATTGCTCGGAAGACCTCGGGATGAAGGGACCATTCCCCTGGGCATAACTGTTGGCGACTCAGAAAGTCCGCCTTCCAATTCTCCACCCCTGGAATGAAGACAGCTGATATACATGGGACATGCTTTTCTGCCCATTCCAGGATGTGACTTACTTCCCTCTGGGCTGCACGACTCCTGGTGCCTCCCTGATGATTGATATATGCCACTGCTGTGGCATTGTCTGATTGAATTCTGACAGGGGACCCTTGGAGTCTGGATGTCCAGGCTACTAGGGCGTACCGGGCTGCTCGTATCTCTAAGAGATTGATGGGCAGGGTTTTTACTACATTTGACCATCTGCCCTGGAGAGACCATTGCTCCAGTACTGCCCCCCAGCCTATAAGGCTGGCATCTGTAGTGACCACCTTCCAAGATATCGGGCTGAAGGGTTTTCCCTTCTGGAGATTCTGGGGGATCAACCACCAGCAGAGACTCTTCCGAACGGAAGGGGACAAAACCATCGGGAAGTCTAGAGCCTGAACTTTTCCGTTCCAGGCTGACAATATGGCCCTTTGTAAATTCCTTGAGTGGAATTGGGCGTATGGCACAGCTTCGAATGATGCTACCATCTTTCCTAGCAGCCTCATGCACAGGCGTATGGACGGCTGTCTTTTTGCACAAAGCAGACGGACCAAGGCCCTCAAAGAGGATACCTTGTCTAGAGGTAAGAAAATCTTCCTCTGGTCTGAATCCAGCCGTAGCCCTAGATATACCAGGTTTTTCACTGGCTGTAGGGCTGACTTGTCCAGGTTGATGATCCAACCGTGAGACTCTAGATACTTGATTGTATCGACAATTACCACTTCTAGCTTGGCAACTGAGTGGTCTATCAACAACAGGTCGTCTAGGTATGCCATTATCGTTACACCCCGTGTTCTTAGATCGGCCAACAGTGGGGCCAGAATTTTTGTGAACACTCGTGGTGCTGTGGCCAGACCGAATGGTAAGGCTCTGAACTGAAAATGGCGCCCTTCTACTGCAAAGCGTAGGAATTTTTGATGACCTGGAAAGATGGGAACATGCAAGTAAGCATCTTTGATGTCGATCGAGGCTAACCATTCCTCCCATTGTAGGGCAGCGGTGACCGATCGGATCGACTCCATCCGGAAAGACCGGACGTTTAGAAATTTGTTTAGACTCTTTAGGTCCAATATGGGTCTTATGTCCCCGTTTGGCTTCGGGACTGTGAAAAGGTTTGAGTAGAAACCCAACCCCCACTCTTCCATAGGAACCTCCATAATTACTCCTTGGAGCAATAGTTGTTCTAACGCCAATAGGAGAGACCCTCTTTTCAGAGGGTCTCTTGGCATGCCTGACCACATAAAATGGGACGGAGGAGACTCTTTTAACTCCAACTTGTATCCCAGAGTTACTGCGGAGAGCACCCATCTGTCTTTGATCGTCTCCCGCCAGGTCTCTGCGAACAACTGAAGTCTTCCCCCCACCCGTTTGAGTGGGGGCAGCCCTTCATAGGCTTGACTTGGAGGCTGGTTTAGTACCTCTTCGGATCCAGGGCTTTTTATTACCCTGTGGCTGTCCCTGATTTTTACCTCCTGAGTTTGACCGAGGAGGCCGTCGGAACTGCTTAGTAGCAGACGTCGCAGGGATAGGAGAGGTAGTCCTCTTAAAAGATGGACCCCTAGACCTCTTTTTACTCGGTAAGAGAGTACTTTTACCACTGGAAATCTTCTGGATATACTTATCCAGGTCTTCGCCAAAAAGGCGTTCCCCATTAAATGGGAAGCTAACTAAGAGCTTCTTACAGGGAGCTTCAGCAGACCAGTTTTTGAGCCACAGAAGCCTACGCATATGTACCAAAGACAGCGTGAGGCGGGAGGCCTGATGGATAGAATCCTTGATGGCGTCAACCGCAAAGCATAATGCTCTAGGCAGATCAGCCAGAGCCTGGGCCTGCTGGTCTGGCAAATCCCTCAGGACCATTTTCATTTGATCCTTTAAAGCTTGGCAGACCCCAATAGCTGCCACTGCTGGCTGTGTAACAGCCCCTGCTGTGGAAAAAGCAGATTTTAATAAAGATTCCAATTTTTTATCCACTGGATCTTTGAACATTTGAACATTATCTACTGGACATGTCAGTGATTTGTTCACAGAAGAGATGGCTGCATCCACCGTAGGAACATTCCATCTCTGGGTGAACTTTTCCTCCATGGGATAGATCACCGGAAACCTTTTAGGCGGAACAAATAGTTTATCAGGATGTTCCCAGTCCTGGTATATAAGTCCTTCCAATAATGGATGTATTGGAAAGGAGCAATTAACCTGGGGAGCTTTTAGCGACCCCAATGAGGAGACAGCAGTAGTTGATGGTTCAACAAGAGGCATTTTAAATGCAGATCGAACCATGTCAGTTAGGGTCTGGACCCACAATCTTTCAGTCTGTGATGCTGAAAATGGTTCATCTACTGTCGATTCCTCAAAAACAGAGCTAACCTCCTCCTGATCCCCTTCAGGTAGGTCGGTCCCTTCCTGGGACTGTTGCTCTGCCAACAGGCACTCTAATGGAGGTGATGGAGATCTGGCGCGCTTTCTTTCCTGTAGAGAAGAAGCGATCAATGCAGCCAATCTCTGCTCCAATCCCTCCAGAGTTGAGGAAAAAACCTCCTCTGTTATATATGCAGGAGCAGGTGGACTGAGGACAGCCGCAGTACCTGGCACTCCCGGGGGTTCCTTATGGGTATTAACCTCTGATTTCTCAGGGGAGGAGGGTGCAGATGACTGCTCCAGATCCTCAGAGCCCGATGGAGACCCCCTACACTTCCTGAGAGGTATATCTCGGAGTTTTTTAGGCGGCATATTCCTTAGTTCAAAGCTGAGGTATTCCAGCCGCAATACACCCCTTACTGAAATAGTCTAATGCAATTTGCTGCTATGTACATCAGTGGGTGTCTACTAATGCGTCTTTCTGGGGATGCCTGTATCAACCGCCCGCTGTAAGCCCCTATACCATGCTACCAGCTCCTTTTCATGCTCTGTGTCCATAGCAAGCAGCGTGGACTGAGTCCTTTTATCTTGCTGGGACGCCCGCACATGCGCAGAAGCGCTGGGCGCACAGAGCGCGTCATCCGCCAGGCTCCGCCCCCTTTTTGAAGCTAAACCTTATAAAAGGAAAGCATGTGTGCGCGTGCGCGCGCGCGTGCACGTGTGCGCTCTTGGCGCCATGTAGGGAGAGGAGCCAGGGTCCCTGTTTCACCAGGACTCGGGGATGGAAGGAAACTACTTGGCAGCATGACAGAGGAATGCAGCTTCCCTGATAGAGAGCTCACTCATCTGCCTGGACTTTCACCATGGAAGGAATAGTCCCAAGAAAAAAGACGTTCCACAGCGGCCTCTAGTGGACAAACACAGGTACCGCACCTTTGTCTTTTTTTTTTTTTTTTTTTAAACCTCCTTTATGAAAAAACATTTCCAGGTTTACAGTTTTTTTAAAACTTCCCTTATGAAAAAACATTTCTAGGATTACTTAGGCATATACAGCTATTAGCGGGAATACCCTTTAGGTAACAGGCAGAAAGACATATTAGGCTTGGGGGTCCCCTCAATAGAACCAAGTTCCTGAGGGGCCCCCACTTACCTTTTCCCCGCCGCAGGACTTTGTTTGGTCCACAGAAGCCCAAACTTCACCTCTCACGGCAGGCATTGTACTAGACCTTCAGGGACCGGGTTCCCAAGGATTCCACTCCCCTGGACCTGTATAGCACCCTGCACAGATAGCCTCTTGGTTTTGGGTATGACCAGAGCTCTGGATCCCAGGGTCCAGCCCTCCTAAGAGAGGCATTACAGGCAAAACCCTGCTCTTCTCTGCAAGGCCCGGGTACCGACCGTTTAGCTATGAAGCTTTTTTGGTCGGATCCGGAATAGCTTGCTAAGGCCCAGAGAACCTGTACACAAGCCCAGATGAATACATGTTAACCTTGGCCAACACCTTAGACACTGGCAAAAAACTGAGGTACTCCCGGATGGGAGGGGCTTATATAGGGGAGGGTACTTCCTGTTTTGGAAGTTGCCAGTGCCAGCACCTGAAGGTAATTCTATATAACCCACATAGTAATGACTATGCTGCTCTGTGTCCCGTGATGTATGAACAAGAAAATACTGTTTTTTGAGCTTAGGGAGGGTCTTATGATGTTTAACTAAACGCCTATAGACGCAAACGCGGTAAAACGCCGCTAAAATCATGTCAAAACGGGCGTTTTTAAATGCCGGTTTTAGCCTTTAAAAACGTGTGTTCAGCAGAGTTTGCACCGGTGTCTCGTGTGCATGGGGCCTAACAGTGATGAAGCAAATCGCGGCTTTAATATAGGTTTATAGATGTGGCAGTAACCAAGTTTATACTTACAATAAATAGACAATATATTTACCCCTTGATGCAAAAAGGATGAGAGTAGGCTGGGCATCTAAGAAGGGATTTCCCACACTTTGGAGAGATTCTCTATTGATTTCTGTTGCGTTGCAATGACAGGAAGTGGGCGGAAAGATCCCCAACGCAATACAGGTGTCAAAAAAAACATCTCACAGGAGACTTAAAGTGGTTGTAAAAGCAAAAGGTTTTTCGCCCAAATGCATTCTGTGCATGAAGGTAGCCGCTGGCTGTGGGGGCACCCAGAAGGAGCGAGGAGCGCCGGCATGGAACCCAAGAAGAGGAGGATCCGGGCTGCTTTGTGCAAACCCATTGCCTAGAGTAATATTTTTTATTTTTTTTTAACAAAAAGGCTTTAACCGCTTGCCGACAGTGGCAGAATGGCTCCCCTGCGTGAATCGCCGTAGCTGTATGGCGGCCGCTTTAAAGGGGTATAGGGGGCACCCGCGATCACTCCTGACAGAGCCAGAACGTGGATGTGTGTGTGTGTAAACACACACATCCACGTTCTGGCAAGGGAGAGGAGACAGATAGTGTGTTCCTAGTATATAGGAAAAACGATCAGTCTCCTCCCCCAAACTAAAAATAAATACAAAATAAAATACCTTGGCTTTAGATATCTTTAAACCGTTATCAGCAAGTCCCACTCAAAACATAAAAAAAAAAATCTGCCTAGTTGCGTTGTATACCAACAAACAATATCAATCACAACTGGTGGATTACAAACCTGGTCCCAAATTCTTGGTGTACGTCACGAGATCTTCCATGCTTTCAACCACCTCTGCAACAGCCAGGTACTCCAGAATACCTTTACACACTCGGATTATTTTCCTCACCTGGTTAAAGGCAGGCATGTTTTAAAATTATAGTGGAGACAATTCAGTAAACATTTCAGCCTGATAACAGAGTTCTAAAACCAACTAGTCTTCTTGGAAAGAGTAAAACTCCTAGCAAACTACGAGATAAAACTCTGATGGTCTCTTTATGTAATTACATAAAGAAAAACCTTAAGCCCTGGTCGATACTAAGGCCTCATGCACACAGGGCATACATCTGCTTTTAGCAGCTTCAGACTTTTTTTGCAGCTTAAAAACGCCTCTCCATGGTATTCTGTGTGTCCATGTGCACACATAGGATTTTAGGAGCTGTAAGTGGCATAGGCTTTTTAAAGCTGGAAAAAAAAACAAAAAAAACACCCAGGGCCAGTGTACAGCTGTAAAAATGTCTGATGCTGGTAAAAGCTGCTTAACACGGGATACAGCCACGTTAAGCGTTTGTTTTTTGACATGTCAAAATCAATAGTTCCCTATGAGAGTCCATTAATTTGAATAGAAGTCACACCAGAAGTCGGATCATGATGCAACTTGTGGTGCGGCTTGTGCACTGAGGATCTTCCTTCAGTCTGGTATGGATTTTTCCAAACCAGACCGACCCAGATAAGGGTCTGGTATGGATTTACCCCCCCCCCCACTTCAAATCCATACCAGACCCTTATCTGAGCACGTAGCCCAGCAGGTAAGGAAAGAGGGGGGGGGTGTTTGACGAGCGAGCCCCCCCCTCCTAAACCATACCAGGCCACATGCCCTCAACATGGGGGGTGGGTGCTTTGTGGCAGGGAGGGTCTCTTCCCGACAAGCTTGGCAGTTAGTTGTTGGGGGTCTGCAGGCGGGGGGGCTCATCAGAATCTGGAAGCCCCCTTTAACAAAGGGGCCCCCAGATTCTGCCCCCACCCTATGTGAATGAGTATGGGGTACATTGTATCCATTCACCCCAAAAAAGAAAGTGTCAATAAAAAACAGTGCACAGGTTTTTGACAAAGTAATTTATTGAAGCAGCTCAGGCGTCTTTTCTCCTTCCGGCGATGTCTTCATCCTCCGGTTCTTCTCCCTCCGCTGAGGTCTTCTTCTGCTGCCTTCTTCCCCTTGTGACATCGCCACCCAATCATGCCTCGGGTGGTGAAGACACAAGGGTGTGAGGCCTCTGGATGACATCACCGGGTGGCCCCACCCCATGGCTATACAAGTAATGGCACACGGCAGCCCTAGCATTACAGTGGGAGAGAGCGTCAAGATAATATCGGAGGAAGAACAGGGGGAGAAGACAGCAAAGAGGAGACCCGGCAGCATAAGAAGACACCAGTGGAGGAAGTAGAACCAGGGAATGAAGACCTCGCTGGAAGGAGAAGACATGCTGCACGTGATGATCGCATGTGATGTGCACAGGAATGTGATGCAATTCCGGCGCGAATCACATGCAGTGTCTACATCGCACAAGTGTGAACCCAGGCTCAACTACTAACATTATATTCTGCTCCGAAGGCCCCTTTCACACTGATGCGATTTTGATGTGCTCCCATTGACTGTCTTACAATGGAAGGTGCCTTTTAGGTGTGCTTTTGAAAAACTACACCAAAGATGCAGCATGCAGGACTTTTTAAAGTGCAGCGCACCTACAGTTTGAAAGGCTACATAGGGTTTAATGAAAAAAGTTTGCATTGACATCTGTAATACAAAAAATGTTGCACTCACTCCCAAACATGAAGTGCAGAAAATAAAAAAAAAGTCTGTAAAAAAATAGAGTTCACAAGTGAAATTAAATTGCAACAATGGAGTCCCAGAAAAAAATAAAAATATGCCATAGGTGTATATGGCAAACAGAAAAAATGGTGACCACATCCATTCTCATGAAAGGAAATTCAAAAAGGTAGTGTAAATTCCTCCACCACTTAACACCATATAGGCTTAGAGTGATTGCAAAGTCTTGATTTAAAAAATAAACATGTTATACTTACCTCCTCTGTGCAGTTGGTTTTGCACAGAGCAACCCAAATCCTCCTCTTCTCGGGTCCCTCATTGCTGCTCCTGGACCCTCCCTCCTATCGAGTGCCCCCACAGCAAGCAGCTTGCTATGGGGACAACCAAGTCGAGTCACAGCTCCGTGTGTCCATTCTACACAGAGCTCCGCCCCCTCACTCCCCTGATTGGCTAAATGACACCTTGTGAAGCCAGACAGGTGACAACTTTTTTTAGTTTTATTTTTTTTTTACTTCAGCTTGCTGCATCTTTTGTTGCTCACTAGCCAATAAAAGTCACTGTGCTGGATAAATACCTAATGAGCATAAAAGGTATAGACATTTTAAAAGCTGAAAAATAAAAATATAGTGTCACCTTCCTGGTTTGCAGTGTCTATTTTTCTGTTTGTCTGGAGGTCTGCTTTAATTACTAAAGAAACATGATTAAATACCAACACATACCAGCATAAAAATCTAGACACCTACCTCCGCCTCATCAAATGTCAGGAGCAGATCTGAGGTACCGGAGAGAATTCCACGAGATCCATCAATAAGGTAATCACGAGCTGGTACAGAATATGGATCTGCATGCAGCATTTGAGCAGCCTTGACAAGCTTAGTACAAGCATTTTCTACTCTGGGGAAAAAAAAGAGACATGTGAATTTACAATAAAAAAAAATGATTAAGAAAAAAAAAAAAAAAAAAAAAAAAAAAAACACACAATGGGTGAAAATTACTATTTTTACTATGAAGCAATTTAAATCACTTTCAAAAGACATCCAAAAAAACAATTGTTCTACACTAAGCATACAAACATTACTGTTATACAACACATGTACGATATTTAAAAAAAATAAAATAAGTCAAACTACCTTTTTACCTTGAGCCATCAAAGGATGTTGTAAAGTAAGAGTCAAGAGAAGGTAAGGTTTTATCATTTTAATAAAATATAGTAATATCTGTAACTCTGCAGAAACCGAATTACATTTTAAATGATCCCAGACTTTGGTAACTGATCAAATATGGATTTGAAAAATGTGACCCGAATATTATCAAGGCTGTGGTACCATCTAGAAGAAAACAGAACCTTTTATGATATCCCCAGCTTAGAGCTTCAACATGGTATCTTTTCTCATGGTGCTTTTTTAATAAAAAAACACGGCAAAGAAAAGGAGAACAAAAAAACTTAAGATTAAACACATAAAACAAAGCGCAAAAAAGTGTGTGAAAAACGAATGCAGCCGCTGATAAGCTGCAATATGCTGTCAGGGCCAGTTCACACCAACCAGAATCACATAGAAATGCTGTGCAATTTCTTGTGCATTACCCTGCAGTGCAAACTTCAGCCCTTTCATTTGATTGGGCTAAAATCACACAAAAAGTAGTCATTGCGCTACTTTTAAAAAATGAGCCGTACCAAATTGCATTGTACTGTGGTACAAAGCGATCTGGTGCTCGCAAAACGCACTGCATTTCTGATCTACGTTTGGGGTGCCGTTAATGTTATTGGCACCAACAGAGATCGCAAAGACAGTGCATTTGAAACACGATGTGGAAAACGCACTCAGATTGTGCCTTTCCTATGCCAAGTTCTATTGTGAATTGGCTCTCAGTTAAGAATGGGCCCCTATGTGTGTTTAGCCACTTGCTGTCTGCCTGCAATTTACTGCAAGCAAGGGGCGGCTGTAGCCAAAGCAGCGCACCCATACATCGATGCCTACTTCCATGTTTACGGCACGTATGTGTACTCCCCGTCCAGCTACTGCTGTGATTATACCCAGTGGGAGCCTGTCACTAAGTCACGGCCAGGACCTGCTGATCAGCTGTATCCAATCACAGCCCAGAGCTCTGTACCAACATATCAGGGATGAGAAACAGATTGCTGAAAAGCAGCACACTTTACACACATTACACATAGTGAGGTACACTTTTAACCCCTTAATCGCCCTAGATTATTACAGTGACAGTGTATAGTATTATCACTGTATTAAAGTCAGTTCCCCTCCCCACCCCAATGCGTCAGTATCAGATTGACTACCTTAGTATCGCCACCATTAGAATATAATTATTATTTTTTTTTATTCCAGTATAAACACACACACACACACACACACACACACACACACACACAGTTTGTAGGCGCTAAAACTAACTCAAACCAAACAAACACTTATTGGGAATTTTTATGTTTATCACAAATATGTAGCAGAATGCATTTTGGCCAAAATGTATGAAGAAAATAGATTTTAAATATTTTTTTCTTCGACACGTTATATAGCAAAAAGTTAAAAAAAAAATTCAAACATTTCCACCTTTTTCCATTTATAAATCAAAAAAAAAACCCCCAAAAAACCCAGTGGTGATCCCAAAAAAATAGGATTTTTGTACTCACCGTAAAATCCATTTCTCTGACGTCCATGACACGGCTGGATACTGTAAACACGTGGGTATATGTCCCTGCCCGCAGGAGAAGATCTAGGCAGAATGTTAGATGTTAAAACATTCTAGAACAAACCAGAGCTGAACAGCCCCGCACAGGGGGGCGGTCCCTCCAGACATTACCCTCCCACCTGCAGCTAGCAGACCTCGGTTCGTAACAAAGCAGTACAAACCTTAAAAAGAAGGGTGGGTGCTGTGTCAGTCCATGGACGTCAGAGAAATGGATTTTACGGTGAGTACAAAAATCCTATTTTCTCTCATCGTCCATGGACTGACACAGCTGGATACTGTAAACGTGTGGGACGTCCCAAAGCAGTATCAGAAGGGTGGGAGCGGTAGCAAAAGAACAAGCAAAAATTCACTCCAAACAAGCAGAGCTCCTCAACGGAGGAGTTGCGACATTAAACAGCGGCCTGCAATGATTTGCGGCCAAAGGGAGCATCTGAAGATGCAGCCACATCAACCTTAGAAAATCTTGAAAAGGTATGAACGGACGACCAGGTCGTCGCATTGCACACTTGTGCAACTGACGCTTGATGTCGGAAGGCCCGGGAAGCACCAATTGCCTTGGTGGAATGTGCCGCAACCGAAAAGGGAGTCGCCCGCCCCTTAAGTGCATAGATAGGCCTGTATGACGGCCTGCCTGATCCACCTAAAGACGGTGGCAGACGACACCGCTCGGCCCTGTTTTGGACCAGACACAGATTTCCGAATGGAAACAGTAGCAGACAGGTACACTCGTAAGGCTTGTACCCATCTTAATGTATGGAGCGCAAACTCTCAGGGATGCGATGGGTGAGGACACAAGGACGGAAGAACAATGTCCTTCTTAAGGTGAAAGGCCAAGACCATCCTTAGAAAAGAAGGATGGTCGTGGGCGCAACACCAACATATCCTTATGGAGGACCCAATGAGGCGACTTGCCGGACAAGGCCGCCAACTCAGACACCCGTCTAACCGAAGCAATGGCCACTAAGGCCAACTTCCGGGACAAGGTCAAGAGAGAAATCTCGATATTCTCAAAGGGATGTTCTTGGGATCTGATTTTGATGCATCTCGGTTCTCCAAGTAGGGAGAGGAGGCTTGACAGGGGGGATCACATGGTGAACCCCCTGCACAAAAAGGTGCTAATCAAGGAATGGCCCGGTAGCGGTCGTTGAAAAAAAGACAGCCCGGGCCGAAATCCGACCCTCAAAAAAAAAAAAAAGGTATGCAAGGCCAGCTTTTGGGTCACACCACGCTGTAAGAACAGCAAAATCCTGGGAACGGAATACATCCGAGGATGCCACTCAAGTTCCTCGCACATAGCGATGTAAGCCTTCCAGGTACGGTGAGATATCTTTCTGGAGGAAGATTCCCGTGTCAACAACATAGAAGAGATGACCGAATACGAGAGAACTCGGTCCTTCAGCACCTGGCTTTAAACAGCCATGCCATTAAAGCCAAGGACTGTAAAGCAGGATGAAGTATGGGATCATGAGACAGAAGGTCCACCCCAATAGGCCGCCGCCAGGAATGCCTGTGACTAGCCGAAGTAGATCGGCGTACCAATGTCGCCGTTCCGGAGCACTGGAACGGCCTCAGCCCCTACTCTGCGAAGCCGGCGAGGCAACAACAGTAGCAGAGGGTAAGCATATATCAGGCGATACTGCCCCCACGGGCTTCCAACGCGTATGACGCATCCGCCCAGGGGTCCCTGGACCTCACCACGATCTTGCCACCTTGCGAGTTAGTCGAGAGGCCACAAGGTCCACTTCCGGTGCCCCACCTCCGGTAAAGAAGGTGGAAACACCTCCGGATGCAAGGACCCTTCGCCTGCAATGCACACGGCCGACAGGACCGTCTTGCAGCGAGATGTATGAAAATCCCAAAGAGACTCCGCAATGTATCGGAGAAGGGAGGCCCCAGTGTACAGGGTGCCTCAAATGTTGGCCAATAAAAGCAACTTGCCGGAACTTCCCTAGAAACTCGGTCAGAGGACTAGTACCTCAGCCTCCACAGGTGGCGCAAACCCACCCCGGGCACAGAGACCCTAAAGGCTATTGTAGTGCATCTGCTAGACGACTGATGAATGAAGCAGAGGCTTTTGCCCAGTCATTGAGCTACAAAAAATGCCAGCGACGCAGCCACTAACGGGCGTAACGCTAACCCCAGCCTGGCGAACACAGTCCAAGCCAGCGCTTCTGATCACCACTGAAAGCAGGTGGAAAGTGATACCCCTGAAACCAGGGATCCTTGTGACAATGCTCCATCCAGCAGCTACCCATGGATAGGTGCTGATTGTGCAAACACATAGTTTATACTATGTATTGCGTCAAACGCACAAATGAAGAGTGTGGGAGGAAACCCACCCAGCCACAAAGAGCATAATACCGCCACATACGGCGTATGTAGTTTAGTATTTGTGGATAAACCTATTAAAACACGTATATACTGTGCCAGCGACGAAGGCGCGCACATCATCGGGGCCTGGATGTAAACCAGCCACGCAGATTGCGTACACAACCGTGTAGGTATGTTAGGCTGCGAATAAACAAATTGCACATTTTTATGCTGTGCATAGCGCTGAGAATGCGCACACCATTGGAACGCAGGGGAGAAACCTGAGCACCCGGATGAAACCCATACAGACTGCATACGCATACCGTGTATGGTATTATAGTATGTGTGCTAAACATTTTGCACAAGCCCATGTATGCATAGCACCGAAGGCGCGCACACTGTTGGCGCATGGGAGGAACCGAAGTACCCCACGCATACTCAGAGAATGCAATACCTACAACTACTGTAAATGTATTTAGTGTAGTGTAGTGTACAGACATAATGTGTATGTTTACACCGTGTATTGCACCAAAGGCATGCATGTCATGTAGCATGGGCAGAAACCCACGCAGACTGCATACGCATACCGCGTAGGTATTTTAGTGTGTGTGTGCGCTAAACATTTTGCACAAGCTCATGTGTGCATAGCACCGAAGGCGTGCACACCGTTGGCGCGTGGGAGGAACCGAAGTACCCCACGCATACTCAGAGAATGCAATACCTACAACTACTGTGAATGTATTTAGTGTAGTGTATAAACATAATGTGTATGTTTACATTGTGTATTGCACCAAAGGCATGCATGTCATGTAGCGTGGGTGGAAACCCACGCAGACTGCAAAGACATACCGGGTAGGTATGTTAGTATGTGGATATCCAATCGCACAAATTTAGACTGTGCATAGCGCGAAGCGCCCATACCAATGGAGTGTGGGAGGGAACCAGAGTACCCGGAGGAAAACCACACAGACTGCCTACACATACCGTGTAGGTATTAAAGCATGCGTAATAAACATTGAACATGTTCAACTGTGCAGAAGGCCAAAGGCGCACATACCGCCAGCGCGTGGGAGGAAACCGGAACACTCGGAAGAACTCCACGCAGACAGCACACAGATACCGTGTAGGAATGATAGCATGTGAATCAACATATTGCACATGTTTATGCTGTGCATTTCCATTGGAGTGTGGGAGGAAACCGGAGTACCGAGAGGAACCCCACGCAAACAGTATACCCATACTGTAAACATGTATAATATGTGCAATAAACATATTGAACATGTCTATACTGTGCAGATAGCCGAAGCGCACATACCATGAGAGCGCGGGAGGACACCGGAGCCCCCGCCGACCCAGAGAGTATAATACATACATACATACATATACTGTGAATGTATCTGGAGTCGTGCATAAACATATTTTGTACGTTTATATCATGTATGGCACTGAAACACAGCATTGGAACGTGGGGACAGCCACAGAGACCAATAACACATACATACACTGTGAATGTATGCAGTGTAGAGGTATAGGATGAGTTTAAATTATGGCGCAGAGGCGCATAATCTTCTCTGTATCATTCCAACCTGCTTGACTGTGCTGCCGAAGCAGCATGCAGGTAACAGGTAACCTCTGATCCTCAGACCGTGTGTCTGTCAGAGCTCAAATCACTCCCCAGGAAATGGCGGGAAATGTTACCTGAGGTATCACACAGAAGGCTCACAGGGACTAGATACATAAATAATGTCCTCCCTCATCCATGCTGCTCTTGAGGCAGCGTGTGAGGAAAACAGTGAGGGAACTGTGTAAAAGAAAAGCTTGTCACAGCAATTCCAGCCTGAGTGTTTCTCACATCATCAATGAGATCACTTACAAGAGCCCTGTCATTCACTGACACAGAACTGGAGTCTTCCTCACAAGGAAATGTCCTGTTCATAAACATTAAATATTCAGAGCTAGAGTCCTGAGCATAGTAGCTAGGCCCATATCTGACTCAGAGCACCCCTTCAGTAAAGAATTTTTTGGGGGGAGGGGGGCTTATAGCTCCTTTTGCTCGCACACCGCTTCCATTCTGACAAGGAATGATTCCAGGACTGCTGACAACTGGTCCATAAGGACCGCAGGTGCAGGAAACATATGAACATGTTTAACTGTGCAGCACTGCCAGTTGCCCCAGGCAAGTGTGGAGACCAGGTGTATCAGACTCCATAACGCCACCCTCTGAGACCTTATACACTATACAGTGAATAGACAGTCCACCCACTGGCTACGCTGGGGCTGAGGAGGGGATACCCGGGAGGACCCACCAACCCTTAAGGACCGCTCAGTCTGTGAGGAGATTGTGAGGGGATTCGCACCACCGCCAGAAATAAATGCGCGGCGGCCACAGAAAATGGCCGCCGCCCGCAGCTATAACTGCGCCACTGAACGCCAAGATGGCCGCCGAGCGCAAAATTCAAAGCTCTAATGCGTGCCAATGGTGCACGCAATAACCACCTCAAAGACCAGAAAAAACTGCAGACATGAGCGCCCAGCCAGGCCAGAGTGACCCCCAAGCACCCCACAGCACAGCACCAGTACAGGGTGCAGAGAGCAGCATAACAGGGGGGGGGACAGGGAGAAACCCCCACACACAGAAACACAGCCAGCATGTACTCACCTGCAGTAGGAGAGACTACTTACCCGTCCCTTTCAGGGACCCACTGGCTTGTTTCAGACAGACCTATCACAGAGTCGTACTGCGTAGCTGTCGGCCCGGTCCACCGCGAGAGATACAGTCAGTCAAGTACTGTTCAATCTTGAGAGGACCGCGGGAGCATGAAAGCAACCCGGCCACCCCTGGAGCCATGGGGTATGTCGTGAACTGTGTCTCACGCACACAAGGCGAGGATCAGCACGCTCGATGGTCGGACAGGGAAGACTACGAGGATACCAGTGTACCCAACCTGTTGCCCAGCCGACAGTTGATTGAAGGTCTCAAAAATAAAATAAAATTCCCAAAGGAATAAAAATCAAAAGTAAAATCTTCCAGGAGACTGGCTCCTGAGAGCCACGTCTTCTCCTTCTGCTAGGCAGAAAAAAACTGAGGCTGATTAGCTGCAGGTGGAAGGGTAATGTCCAGAGGGACCGCCCCCCTGGGCGGGGCTGTTCAGCTCTGGCTTGTTCTAGAATGTTTTAACCTCTAACATTCTGCCTAGGTCTTCTCCTGCGAGCAGGGACATATACCCACATGTAATCAGTATGAGAGCTGCGTCGGTCCATGGACGATAAGAGAAAAAGGGATTTTTATAACAGCTTACCTGTAAAATCCTTTTCTTGGAGTACATCACGGGACACAGAGCGACTTAGTCATTACTAATGGGTTATATAGTTTACCTTCAGGTGTTGGCACTGGCCAATTCCAAACCGGAAGTACCCTCCCCTATATAAGCCCCTCCCACCCGGGAGCACCTCAGTTTTGTAGCCAAGCAATAAGTGTCCCAAAAAGAGGGGTGGGAGCTCTGTGTCCCGTGATGTACTCCAAGAAAAGGATTTTACAGGTAAGCTGTTATAAAAATCCCTTTTTCTTTTTCGTACATCACGGGACACAGAGCGACTTAGTCATTACTAATGGGACGTCCCAAAGCAATGCCAAATGAGGGGGGGGTACATAAGCTGGGCGCCATCAGGCATGAGGATCTTTTGCGGCCTGCAACACACTGCGCCCAAAGGCGACATCCTCCTGACTTCTAACGTCTACCTGATAGAATCTAGTAAACGTGTGTACCGAAGACCATGTTGCGGCCTTACATACTTGAGCCAGGGAGGCCTGGTGATGCACTGCCCATGAAGTTCCAACCGCTCTTGTGGAGTGCGCCCTAACTTTGAACGGAGGCGGTCTCTTTCTCAAGCCATAGGCTTGTATTATGACCTGTCGAATCCACTTGGCTAAAGTAGATTTTGATGCTGCCTGACCCCTTCTGGGGCCTTCCGGCAGAACAAACAAAGAATCCGTTCTGCGAATCTGAGCAGTGGCTTTTAGATAAGCTTTAACTGCTCTTACCACATCCAAAGAATGTAATAACTTTTCCTCTACTGAGCTAGGTTTGGGGAAAAAAGAAGGAAGAACCACATCTTGGTTCAAATGAAACCTCGATACCACCTTAGGAAGAAAGGCTGGATGAGGACGTAATACTACTCTGTCCTTATGGACAACCAGATATGGCTCCTTACAGGACATAGCTGCTAATTCCGACACTCTTTTAGCCGAACAAATGGCTACTAAGAAAACCAATTTCCTGGTGAGAAGAACCAAGGAAATGTGTTGTAATGGTTCAAACGGTTGTTTCTGTAGAACCGACAGAACCAGGTTTAAGTCCCAAGGACATATGGGAATACTAACCGGAGGGCTAATACGCATCACTCCTTGTATAAAGGCTTTGACTAGTGAATGCGAAGCCAAGGGCCTTTGAAAAAATATTGACAAGGCCGAAATCTGACCCTTGATAGTACTCAAGGCCAGCTTCCTATCTACAGCCCACTGTAGGAAGTCCAGAATCCTCCCTATCATGTACTTACGTGGATGCCATTTCTTGGTCTCACACCACGTAATGTACGCTTTCCAGATCCTATAATAGATCTGCCTGGATACCGGTTTCCTGGCATTGATCATGGTAGATACCACAGAATTAGAGAGCCCTCTCTTTTTCAGAATGTGGGCTTCAATAGCCAGGCCGTCAAACCTAGGGCTGGTAAGGAAGGGTGGTATATCGGTCCTTGCGACAGCAGGTCCGGACGAAGTGGGAGGGTCCAAGGACTCCTCACTGACATTTTTACAATCTCCGCGTACCATGCCCTTCGGGGCCACGCTGGAGCCACCAGAATCACTGGTTTCTTCTCTACCCTGATTCTGCGGAGTAATCGTGGTAACAATTGTGGCGGTGGGAATGCATATATCAGCTTGAACCGATCCCAAGGGAACACTAGGGCATCCGAGCCGCAAGCTAGGGGATCCCTTGTGCGAGACACAAACCTGTCCACCTTTGCGTTGAATCTGGATGCTAGCAGATCTACATCCGGTGTTCCCCACCGCTGGCATATTGCCTGGAAAACCTCGGGGTGAAGAGACCATTCCCCCGGGCATAATTGTTGGCGACTTAGAAAGTCCGCTCTCCAATTTTCCACTCCTGGGATGAAAACCGCGGATATGGCTGGGACATATCTTTCTGCCCACTCCAGGATGCAATTTGCTTCCTTCTGGGCTGCACGACTTTTGGTGCCACCCTGATGATTGATATATGCCACTGCCGTGGCATTGTCTGATTGAATTCTGACAGGGGACCCCTGGAGTTTGGATGTCCATGCTACTAGGGCATACCGGGCTGCTCGTATCTCTAAGAGATTGATGGGCAGGGCCTTTTCTGCTTCTGACCACCTGCCCTGGAGAGACCATTGCTCCAGCACTGCCCCCCAGCCGATGAGGCTGGCATCTGTAGTGACCACCTTCCAAGAAACCGGACTGAAGGGTTTCCCTCTTTCCAGATTCTGGGGCACCAACCACCAATGGAGGCTCTTGCGAACGGAAGGGGACAGGGACATTGGTAAGTCTAAAGCCTGAACTTTTTTGTTCCAGGCTGACAGTATGGCCCTTTGCAAATTCCTTGAATGGAATTGACCGTAGGGTACCGCTTCGAATGAAGCCACCATCTTTCCCAGCAGCCTCATGCAGAGACGTATGGATGGTTTTCTTTTTGTACCCACTAAGTGGGTCAAATTTCTTAAAGACGACACCTTCTCTGGAGGTAAGAAAATCTTTCTCTGATTTGAATCCAGCCTTAGCCCTAAGTATTCCAGACTTTTGACTGGTCTTAGAGCTGACTTGTCCCGGTTGATAATCCAACCGTGATATTCCAGATACTCGATTGTCTTGTGAATAGCTACTTCCAGCTTTTCCACTGAGTGGTCTATTAGTAGCAGGTCGTCTAGATATGCCATTATCGTTACACCCTGTGTTCTTAGATTGGCCAATAATGGGGCCAGAATTTTTGTGAACACTCGTGGTGCTGTGGCCAGACCGAAAGGTAAGGCTCTGAACTGAAAATGGCGCCCTTCTACTGCAAAGCGTAGAAATTTCTGATGGGCCGGAAAGATGGGAATATGCAGATAAGCATCCCTTATGTCGATCGAGGCTAGCCATTCCTGCCCTTGTAGGGCGGTGGCCACTGATCGGATCGACTCCATCCGAAAGGTCCTGATATTTAGGAACTTGTTTAGCCCTTTTAGATTTAATATGGGCCTCACGTCCCCATTTGGTTTGGGGACTGTGAAAAGGTTCGAGTAAAACCCGAATCCGCTTTCTTCCAGGGGAACCTTCATGATTACCCCTTGGAGCAATAGTTGTTCTAGTGCCAGAAGGAGGGATCCTCTCTTTTGGGGATCTCTTGGCATGTTTGACCTCATAAATTGGGCAGGAGGAGTGCCTTTTAACTCCAGCTTGTATCCCAGACTTACTGCGGAGAGCACCCATCTGTCTCTGATGGTGTCCCGCCAGGTCTCTGTGAACAACTGAAGTCTTCCCCCCACCCGATTGAGCGGGGGCAATACTTCATGCCTTAGGGGGAGGTTTTGTACCTCTCTTGATCCAGGGCTTCTTGTTACCCTGTGATTGTCCCTGATTTCTGCCCCCTGAATTTGACCGCGGAGGCCGTCGGAACTGCTTCACAGCCGATGTGCCCGGGACTGGAGAGGTAGGCCTCTTAAAAGAAGGACTTCTACCCTTGTTCTTAACCGGTAAGAGTGAACTTTTACCGGCAGAAATTTTCTGGATATATTTGTCCAGATCTTCTCCAAATAAGCGTTCTCCATGAAATGGGAAGCTAACCAGCAGTTTTTTACAGGGAGCTTCAGCAGACCAGTTTTTGAGCCACAGAAGCCTACGCATATGTACTATAGACAGCGTAAAGCGGGAGGCCTGTTGGATTGTATCCTTTATGGCGTCCACCGCAAAACACAAGGCTCTAGGCAGGTCAGCTAGGGCATGAGCCTGCTGATCTGGTAAGTCCCTTAAGACTTGTTTCAACTGATCTTTCACTGCTTGGCAGACTCCAATCGCTGCTACCGCAGGTTGTGTCACCATACTTGCTGTAGAGAAAGCAGATTTTAGTAAAGACTCCAATTTTTTATCTATTGGGTCTTTGAACATTGGAACATTATCTACTGGACATGTCAGTGATTTGTTAACAGAAGAGATGGCTGCGTCCACTATAGGGACCCTCCATTTTCTTATGAACTTATCCTCCATGGGATAGATCACCGGAAATCTCTTGGGGGGAGCAAATATTTTATCAGGATGCTCCCAATCCTGGTAAATAAGCCCTTCTAATAAAGGGTGGATTGGGAAGGAACAGACCGCCTGGGGAGCTTTTAGCGACCCCAGCGAGGAAGCCGTAGTGGATGGTGGTTCCGCCAGAGGCATTTTAAATGCTGATCGGACCATGTTAGTCAGAGACTGAACCCATAATCTTTCAGCCTGAGAAGCTGAGAAAGGTTCTTCCACTGTTGATTCCTCTATAAGTGAATCAACCTCATCCTGATCCCCTTCAGGTAGGTCGATCTCTGTGTGGGGCTGTTCCTCCACTAACAGGCACTCTGAAGGAGGAGACGGAGATCGGACGCGCTTTTCCTGTGACAGGGAAGCAGCGATCAATGCTGTTAATCTCTCTTCCAATCCTCCCAGAGTTGAGGATAAAACCTCCTCTGTTATATATACAGGAGCTGGTGGACTGGGGACAGCCGCAGCACCAGGCATTCCTGCGGGGTTTCTACGGCTACTGACCTCTGCATTCTCAGGGGAGATTGGTGCAGTGCAAGCATGCCCAATATCCTCAGAGCCCGATGGAGACCCCTTTGGCTTCCTGGAAGATCTATTTCCGGAGCGTCTGGACGACATATCCCTTAAGCACAAAGCTGAGGTATTCCCGTCGTCATACACCAATTTTTGCTGGTAATAGTCTAACACAGGTGCTGCTATATACCAGCTGGTGTCCACTAAAGTGCCTTTCTATGGGGATGCCTGCATCAACCGCCTCTGTGTGCCACTGTTTGTTGCTAGCTCTGTTTGCATGCAGCTGACACTTGTACTGTGTCTTTTAACCATGCTGGGACGCCCGCACATGCGCAGAAGCGCCGCGGCGCGCATCGAGCGTCATCCACCCGCCCCGCCCCTTTTTTTTCATAGGAGGCGCGTGCACGCGCCCGCGCGCGCGCCCGTGCGCCAATGGCGCCCTTTTCGAAAACCAACAGAGGACTAGGAGCCAGGGCCCTTTTTGCCGGAGGGCCTGTGCGGTGGATGAACGCAGCAACAGGGCAGAGGAAGTGGATTCCCTCAGAGAAACTTACCAGCTGCCTGGATCTTTTGAGTTGAGAAAACCAAAGATCCACATTTACAAGAAAAATGGACTACAGCGGCCTCTAGTGATTTAACACAGGTACCGCGGTCCCTGTTTTTTTTTTTTTTTTTCTTGACTACTATTAAAATTTTACATTTTCAGTAGTTATAGGCAAACACAGATATTTAGCGGGAATACCGTTAGGTAACAGACAGAAAGACAAATTAGGCTTGGGGGTCCCCCAATAGAACCAAGTTCCTGAGGGCCCCCACTTACCTGATCCCCGCCGCAGGACTTTGTTTGGTCCACAAAAGTCCAAACTTCACCTATCACGGCAGGCATTGTAATTAAACCTTCAGGGACCGGGTTCCCAAGGATTCCACTCCCCTGGACCTGTATAGCACCCTGCACAGACAGCGTCTTGGTCGTGGGTATGACCAGAGCTCTGGATCCCAGGGTCCAGCCCTCCTAAGAGAAGCATTACAGGCAAAACCTTGCTCTTCTGCTGCAAGGCCCGGGTACCGACCGTTTAGCTATGAAGCTTTTTTGGTGGGATCCGGAACAGCTTACTAAGGCCCAAAAGAACCTGTACGCAAGCCCAGTGAAAACACATGTTACTCTTTGGCCAACACCTTAGACACTGGCAAAAAACTGAGGTGCTCCCGGGTGGGAGGGGCTTATATAGGGGAGGGTACTTCCGGTTTGGAATTGGCCAGTGCCAACACCTGAAGGTAAACTATATAACCCATTAGTAATGACTAAGTCGCTCTGTGTCCCGTGATGTACGAAAAAGAAACTGGGTTTTAATATTAAAATCATTCTGTACAGCGGGGGTCAGCAACTTGTAGATCATGATATAGCAGTATATTGCAGCCAGGTGACTGGTAGCTCACAGTCTGGACTTGCTCACCTGCCATTCCAGAGCTTCAGCGTGCAATGCAGAGGGACTACTTGTAAAGTTGGAGCTGTAGAAGGGAGTAAGAGCCTCATAAGCCGATGCCTCTTCTGTAGTGGTGGCTCTTGTCCCAAGCAGAGTGATACCAACTGCATTAAACCTCTCATCCCAGCTAGCGGTCTCTGGAATGGTGCCAGCAGCAAGAAAGATGAGGTCTTCATGTCAGTGTGAAGCAATACACTGGCCATAATAGTATAGGGCTGCTTTCACACCGATTCACCGTGGTTTAACCACAAAGCGGGTGTAGTGCAGTGTACCTGCAGCTTTCCTGCTAAACTTCTCTTATATGCTGCTGTTTTACCACCCCTCAACTTTAGTATGAACAAGCCCCAAGGGTGCTGATGCTGAATGCAACCAGGGGCTCATTCACAAGTGCAGCAGGCACTACTGCACCTCTGAAAAAGTGATCCGAGCGTGTTGACAGGTGGTAAAGTGGCGATATTGTTGCTTCTTCACCACCTGATTTGACCATGAATGCCGTGCAATGCACGCAATTGGGATGCAGTAGTATCGCAATTAGAGGTTTAAATTAGATGTGAGAAGGCCGCACTGTGCCGGTGATCTTGGACTTCTAGCATGTTGTTCAGGTAGATCTCCACCTCTTTAAGGTTGCCTACCCCTGCTGTACAGTATGTCGATGTTCGTGTTTGTTGTGTATCTTCTGCAATCTGCGGCTGGATGGGAAAGGTTGATAAATTGGGCTGGATATACCACTAGCCTGACAACACACACGATCAGTATTGTTAAAAGTCCTATTCAATTACTATTTGACTAACTTTTGTTTGTTCTTGGTTTTAACCCTTGCTGCTTTTTTTTTTTTTTTTAATCATTTTACTTTCTAAAGGGTATTTCCACTTTTGCAGTCAAATTTGAGAAACCCCCATTTACCGTATATTTGTTATGTGATCCCATTCACACAGCATATAAAAAAAAAAAAAAAAAAAAAAAAAAGGATATATATATATATATATATATATATATATATATATATATATATATATATATATATATATATATATATATATATATATATATATATATATCTTACCTTTCTGGTTGTTTCTTTCCAGCAGGTTTATTATAAGGAGATCTCTATAGGCAGCTTGTATCTGTTCAGAATAGCTCGCTATGTGAAATTAGGTGAAGGACAGTTCAATACAATGTACCACCCAAGCCTTGAGATCTTTAAAGCCTAGGACACACTAGTAGTTTTTTTTCCCCCATTTAACCCAGTAGGGCTGAACGGAAAAAAAATAACAGCTCAGGAGGAGCCGATGCACTAACTATGCAATGTTAGTACAGCGATCTCCTCTGCTGTGCTATTGTGTTCTGACAGGGGGACACTCCCCACCCGCCATTGGCTGAGCGCTGATCAGGAGCCGATTGGTAGACATTTTTCAGTTATGCCCCATCGATTTTGTCAGACTGGCTGCAGTACACACAGGCTTAATTTCGACCAGTTTCTACTGAACTGGCCAATGCCTACTGAACTGGCCGAGATTCAAACCGTTAATGGACAGGCTGAACGTACCAAGTTGATCAATCAACTTGGGTACAACCAGCTTGCCGGATTCTCTTACGGCTGCTATAGCTGCTAGCGATAATCACGGTCTTCTCCTGGTGGGAGACAATTGCTCAGCAGGAGGGATTCCCCCGTCAGCACTGCATGTGTTGATGGCGGAATCATGCAAAATTTCTTTCCTGCAGCCCATGGTTGCAGGAAAGAAGTTTGCACCGTGTATGTCCTGCCTAACCGATAATGAGATCTAACAGCAAAGTACAGACAGGGCTCATTATGGTAAACATAACTCCCAGCCCCTCACTGATGTAACCTAGAAGGGGAAACCCAAGTACGTTTTTTAAGTAAAAGATAAAAACACATTTTTGTTAGTTATGCTATGTTAATGGGCACATGTGATAGATAGATAGATAGATAGATGTAGGTGTTATCCAAATATGGCTGCAAAAGTGGAAATACACAAGTGTTACAATTTTTTTTAAATAGGATTTACATTTTAGAGTTAGGAAGCACAGTTGAAAAAATAAACCAGTCCTTTACCCAACAATACATATAGATAATAACAGTAATGGACAATAGAAAATATAATAAAGATTCACAAAAAGCTCAATGCTCATATCAGAGGCCACAGACAGAGCACTCACTTGATGAATGCAGGCGGCATGTCTCTCTTCATCATCTGATCATCAGTCGTCTGAACAGTTTCTTTACCAACCTGAAAGAAAAAAAAAAGTTGTCAATGTTTAATAAAGTCCCTTTATTTGTTAATAGGGCAAGTAAGAGGTGATCACAACTGCTGGCTTGGAGTCTAGATCTGCTACGCAATAAGAGCTCCCAGGTACAAGCAATAAAACAATATCTGGTGGAAAACGGTGTCAATACTCTACTTGGCTTCGTAGCAGATGCACATTGAATGTTTTAGGGATACCCAAGTTCACCACAGAGGACAGGAGCCTCAAGCTGGCCATGCATGCAAAGTAATAAAGGTGGATTTACTTGCAGTAAGGCTTGGTTTACACTGCCACGACCTGAAAGTCATGCGACTTATGGCGCAATTTTGCCAGGCGACTTCCTGGTGACTTTACTACTACTTGATGTGACTTTGAAGCAACTTTCAGGGACTGCCTGGGTAATATTCCTGAATTGTCAGATCCAAATTGCATCAATATAAAATAAGGATCTGACCTGGAGGTGACTTCCATTAAAGTCTATGGGCACGAGTCAGATCTAAGTCGCCTTGGAGCTGTACAGGAACCTTTTCTAAAGTCGGAGCGACTTCAGTAGTGCCAAGACAGCTCTCATTGACGAACATGGGATTTCACATGTCACGCGACTTGGGGTCTCAAGTCAGAACTGAGGCCAAGACTATATATATTTGCCAGACTCTTTGGCCTCCAGAACAACATGCCCAATATAGAAGTTTCAACACAAAACGGAAGAGCATCAGATAAGAGCAAAATATTTTACAGCTAAACTGCTAGGGGGGACATTTTTTTTTTCTTTAGATTGGTTCTCTGTAAACCTGTATTATACTACAGCCAGAGGGCTAGTGGGGGTACAAAATCTACAGCCTGCTTTGATATTTAGGACTCTACTGCTGTGACTTGCCATCTCCTACCAAGCAGTGGCACAAATCTTTTTCTAAAACTTGGTACTACATCCCTGCGGGGAAAAATGAGAAATTTAGACAAAGAAAATAAACATTTAGAAGGGAAATCGAAGGAAAAGGTAAGTGAACCAACAATGCACTAGCTTAAAGGAACCTATTTAGAAAATAAAAAACGAACCTTTACAACCCCTTTAAGATCAATATTTTTTGCTAGAAAATTACTAGGGAATAAAATGGCAATTGTTTTCAATATTTTATGTCACACTGTATTTGCCCAGTGGTCTTTCAAATGCAATTTTTTGGGAAAAAATATACTTCAATGAATAAAAAAATTTTTTTTGTTTGGGCTAATGTGAAAGATGTTGCGCCACGAGAATGATCCATCTTCTAAGCAAAAAATCGTGATTCTCATTTTAGCCAGAATCGTGCAGCTCCAATACCAGCCCATGCATTCCTAAAGAAAAAAAGCAGAAACAGTATCTCTTACATTTTTGTAAATATTTTATTATATCTTTTCATGTGACAACACTGAAGAAATATTTTGCTACAATGTAAATTATTGAGTGTACAGCTTGTATAACCGTGTAAATTTGCTGTCCCCTCAGAGCCCATTCACACTGGGGCGGCACGACTTGTGCCGCGACTGTGCTGGGCGATCTCAAGACGACTTCAAAGCAGACTTCCAAAATGACTTCTGTATTGAAGTCAATGGAAGTCGTCTTGAAGTAGTACAGGAACCTTTTTCTAGGTCGGAGCGACTTCAGTCGCTCCGCTTAGAACAGTTCGATTGTACAGAATGGGACGCGACTCGTCAGGCGGCTGAGACGCCTGACGAGTCGCCCCTGTGTGAATGGGGACTCAAAATAACTCAACACACAGCCATTAATGTCTAAACCGCTGGCAAGAAAAGCGAGTACAATTAGCCATTTTCCATCCCCGGTGTAATGCGACTCATTAATGTTACAAGGTCTCAGGTGTGAATGGGGAGCAGGTGTGCTAAATTTGGTGTTATCGCTCTCACTCTCTCATACTGGTCACTGGAAGTTCAACATGGCACCTCGTGGCAAAGAATTCTGAGGATCTTAAAAAAAAAAAAAAAAAAGAATTGTTCTCTACATAAAGATGGCCTAGGCTCCAAGAAGATTGCCAAGACCCTGAAACTGACCTGCAGCACGGTGGCCAAGACTATACAGCGGTTTAACAGGACAGGTTCCACTCAGAACAGGCCTCACCATGGTCAACCAAAGAAGTTGAGTGCACATGCTCAGCGTCATATCCGGAGGTTGTCTTTGGGAAATAGACGTATGAGTGCTGCCAGCATTGCTGCAGAGGTTGAAGGGGTGGGGGGTTAGCCTGTCAGTGCTCAGACGATATGCCGCACACTGCATCAAATTGGTCTGCATGGCTGTCATCCCAAAAGGAAGTCTCTTCTAAAGATGATGCACAAGAAAGCCCGCAAACAGTTTGCTGAAGACCAGCAGACTAAGGATATGGATTACTGGAACCATGTTCTGTGGTCTAATGAGAACAAGATAAACTTATTTGGTTCAGATGGTGTCAAGCGTGTGTGGCAGCAACCAGGTGAGGAGTACAAAGAAGTGCGTCTTACCTACAGTCATGCATGGTGGTAGGAGTGTCCTGGTCTGGGGCTGCATGAGTGCTGCCGACACTGGGGAGCTACAGTTCACTGAGGGAACTATGAATGCCGACATGTACTGTGACATACTGAAGCAGAGCATGATCCCCTCTCTTTTGGAGACTAGGCCGCAGGGAAGTATTCCAACACGATAACAAACCCAAACACAGCTCCCAGATGACCACTGCCTTGCTAAAGAAGCTGAGGGTAAAGGTGATGGACCTAAACCCTACTGAGAATCTGGGGGGCATCCTCAAATGAAATGTGGAGGAGCGCAAGGTCTCCAACATCCACCAGCTCTGTGATGTCATCATGGAGGAGTGGAAAAGGACTCCAGTGGCAACCTGTGAAGCTCTGGTGAACTCCATGCCCAAGAGGGTTAAGGCATTGCTGGAAAATAATGGCGGCCACACAAAATATTGACACTTAGGGCCCAATTTGGACATTTTCACTTAGGGGTGTACTCACTTGTGTGTCAAGTTATTTTGGAGGGGACAGAAAATTGACACTGTTATACAAGCTGTACACTCACTACTTTACATTGTAGCAAAGTGTAATTTCTTCAGTGTTGTCACATTACAAAAATGTGAGGGGTATACTCACTTTTGTGAGATACTGTAGCAGCTTATTCAGCACATATTCCAAGTCAAAACTAGATTAATAAGCAATTTTAAAATTACATTCACATTTTACAATGCCTGTTCTTCCATATAATTATCAGAATGAGCCACCAGAGGGAGATATTTACAGCTGAAATGACTCTGTCTCAGCAACTGTTTTGCTATCAGCCACATAATGGACTTTAAAGTGGTTGTAAACCCACTTTTTCAACTTGCACCTACAGGTAAGCCTAGATTAAGTCTTACCTGTAGGTGCAAGAAATATCTCCTAAACCTACACGGTTTAGGAGATATTTACTAAAATGTCAAGCGCCGCTATCTACGGCGCATGCGCGCCGTAGACAACGGCGCATTTATGGGGTTAATCCCATTCACATACTCGGCTACTTCCCAGCAATCGCTGGGCGTAGCCGAGTGGGACGCCTCCCGCGCGCATGCGCAGAGTGACGTCTCCGCCGCTCCGGCCAATCACAGCGCCGGAGCGGCGCTGTGATTGGCTGGTGCGGCGATACCCGGAAGTAACATTCCGGCTATCGCCGCAGTGATGTCTGCGGCTGGACAGAGGGACGAGGACGGCTTCGGGGGCCCCGATCGAAGGTAAGTGGAACATAATGAGCTATTATGCTAGTCATAATAGCTCATTATGCCTTTCTCTTGCAGGTGGGCCAAAAAAAAATAATAAAAAAAGTGGGTTTACAACCACTTTAATGGTCGGCAGGCACACAGACTAAAGCCTCGTATACACGACCGAGTTTCTCGGCAAGAAACAGCAAGAAATTTAAATCGGTCGTGTTTCAGACGCAGCTTTCAGTTTTCTCGTCAAGAAACTGGCAAGAATCTCGACGAGAAAAATAGAGAACCTGCTCTCTATTTTCTTGTCGAGATTCTCGTCAGCATGTTTAGACGAGAAAAGTGTGTGTGTGTGTGCGCACTTACCTGTCGCCGTGGAAACCCGCGCATGCTCGAAATGACTGACGCATGCGCGGTAGCTTCCTAGGCATAGGTAGGGTGTAGCAAGATGGCGGCGACGGCATCGATTGTGACAAGCGCACGCTCGTCGTAGTCTCCCTGTTTGAAACACAATAGCTCAGTGGGGAAGATTGCAACATTGTTTATGCTAATACAGCGATCGGTCAGGTTTTTTTTTTTTTTGTTTAGCCCACTGGGTCAAAAGAAAAAATAAATGATAGTGTACCAGGCTTTAAGCTAGATACACACTATACAATTTTCTTTGGCATTTTTTTCTTTAGATTTACCAAAACCATTTAATATGAGGTCAAACCTAAACACTTAAATTTATATGCAATCAGGCAGACTATTGCACTACATGGCTGAAGGTAAATCCAAGACCCCTTTCACACTGGAGCGTTTTGCAGGTGCTATAGCCCCATTCATTCCAGTGTGAAAGCCTGAGGGCTTTCACACTGGAGCGTTGCGGTAGCAGGACGTTAGAAAAAGTCCTGCTAGCCGCATCTGTGCAGCGGTGAGTTTACCGCTCCTCCACCGCTGCTTCCCATTGAAATGAATGGGACAGCGCGGCTATACTGCCCGCAATGCGCTGCTTCAGCAGCGCATTGTGGGCGGTTTTAACCCTTTTTCAGCCACTAGCAGGGGGTAAAACTGCCCTGCTAGTGGCCGAAATTCGCCGCAAATCCGCCCATGGCGTCGGCGGTAAAAATAGCAGCGTTTTACCGCCGATGCTCCAGTGTGAAAGGGCTCTAAGGGAAAATGAACAAGCAACGATGTATAGTGTGTATCTAGCTTTACACTGATGAGTAGTAGTAGTGCAGAAACATTGTGTACAGCTGTAAATAAAGACGTGTATGTAAGCAAAATTTTTTATTTTCCCCAATGTGACCAACTATGCAACTTTGGGGTTGATTTACTAAAAAAAAGAAAGGTGCAAAATCTGGTGCAGCTCTCCATAGAAACCAATCAGCTTCCCGGTCTTTTTTTTCCTTCTGTCTCAAAGCTTAACAATTTGAAGTTAGAAGCTGATTGGCTACCATGCAGAGCTGCACCAGATTTTGCACTCCTTTAACCTTTTTAAAAAGGTTTTAGTAAAGCAATCTTTATGTGTATATTCCAATCAGAACTGCTCGTCAGTTTTTCAAGCAGATATGACCAAAACCTCAATGTCAATCTATACAGAGGTGGATATAAACAAATGTGCATCCGTTTACATCCAACTACCTCCAAGTCAGTCTGTCTAGGTACAAGGGAGGGGAGGGGGGAGAACGGAAAGTATTTGCATTCTTTTACTTTTTTTAACCTAAATGTGATGGATTGGCAGTAAAAGGATATAATTGGATGCACATCCTTGTATATTCGCCTGCTTATAGACCCAACATGGTCTCATTAAGATCTGATCCCAGATCCCCTGCAGACCTGGATGAAGGTTGTTCATGTGAAAGGTCACAGACTGATTTAAAACAGTAATTTACACAGAAAATAGTGACTCCTACAAAATAAGTCTTCCACTTCAGCTCCAGAAAGTTTTACCCCCTTTCTGACCAGGCCATTTTTTTGCGATATTGTACCGTGTTGCTTTAACTGACAAGTGCACGGTCGTGCAGCGCTGTACCCAAATAAAATCGATGTCCTTTTCTTTCCCACAAATAGAGCTTTCTTTTTGTGGTATTTGATCTATATAAACAAAAAAAAAAACTAATATATATATATATATATATATATATATATATATATATATATATATATATATATATATATATATATATATATATATATATATATATATACACACACACATACACACACACACACACACACACACATACATACCGTATATACTCGAGTATAAGCCGACCCGAGTATAAGCCGAGGTACCTAATGTTACCACAAAAAACCGGGAAAACTTACTAACTCAAGTATCAGGGTATCAACAATGTCCATTTGCACGCCTCACTGTGCCCATTGCAACTTCACTAAGCCAATTGTCACTGCCCATTGCCACCTCACTGTGCCCATCCTCACTGTGCCCCTCAAATTTAAATTCAACATTGTAAATTGTACCTGAAAAAAAAATTGAGAGGCTGCGGCGTCCATCGTTTAAAACTCGTGGTCTCTTCCTCTTCCCTTCCGTTTTCTAAGCAGACACAGTTCCGCCTATCACGAACGTTCTCTCATCCTCAGTTTCCCAGCAGACGTCCGTGATTGGCGGAACACTGAAGTCTGCTGGGATGGGTGAGGATGAGAGAACATTCGTGATAGGCAATTCACAGCAGACACAGTTCCGCCGATCACGGAAGGGACCAGGAAGAGACCGCAAGATTTAAACGATGGACGCCCCAGCCCTTTTTTTTTTTTTCCCCCCAGGTACAATTTCGCTGACTCGAGTATAATATATATATATATATATATATATATATATATATATATATATATATATATATATATGCTATAAAAACACATTTCTTCATCAATTTAGGCAAATTTGTATTCTGCTACATATTTTTGGTAAAAAAAAAAAGCATAAATTGGTTTGCGAAAAGGTTACTATGGGATAGATTTATGGACTTATTTTTTTTTATTGTATTTAACAGTAATGGCAGCGACCAGCGATTTTTTAGCGGGACTGCGATATTGTGGCGGACAAATCTGACAGTGTCATGAAGATCCTGCCAGAAACAGGCGCCTCAGACTCTTCGGTTCCAGATCGCAGGTGCAACCGTGCATCTCTGTTGGCGCCAGGCGGGCCATTTAAGCCTGCCTGTCACATACAGTCCCCGCTGTCTGCTCTACAGCGTTGTGTGCCTTAAACCTGATCTGAGACTGTTACGTGTATTAAGACCCAGCTTACCTTTGACCATCCAGTTATCTGCCTGCATCTGACCTCGCCTGTTTGTAACTACTCTTTGCCTGCACCCCTGTACCTTGGCTGCCCGCCTGATACCTGACCATCCCTGTGTTGGTCTTATCTGTTCCTGTTTCCGATCCAGCCTGCCGAGCTGTTCCTGATCCAGCGTGCCAAGCTAATCCAGTTCCTGTATCCCAGTTCCTGCAAGGAAGTTTCCGGGTGTCTGATCCACTTCCTCACCTCCGTTGATCCTGCCAGGCACCCATGCCACTCCTTACTCCTGTGCCTAGTGTTAACTTACCAGGGGGCCGCGAGTGGGAGCCGTAAGGTAGGCCGTCGTCTGCAATTCAGGCTCACAACCTTTAGGTACGTGACACCAAGTGACACTTTTTGGGGACCAGCGACACCAATACAGTGATCCGTGCTAGAAAAAAAAAATGCAGGGTCACTGTATAAATGACACTGGCAGGGAAGGGGTTAACATCAGGGGCAATCAAAGGGTTAAGTGTGCTCCTAGGGAATGCTTTCTAACTGTGTGGGGGATGGACTGATTGGAGGAAGAGACATCTGTGTTCCCGATTAGCAGGCACACAAGATCTCTCACTTCATGTCTGACAGAACGATGGTCTGCCTTGTTTACATAGGCAGACAGCCATTCTGCCTTTCCTATGAACGATCGCAGGTGGGCATCGTGGCCGCCATACCCGCTGACTGGCTCCCGCTGTGTCCAATCACAGTGGGAGCGTGGCACTGGCGGCGCGCGCCCCCCAGAGCTGACACCAGGAAACACGTGCAGGTACGACAGACTTTGCGCTTAAGGGCCGCCCTGCTGCAAAAAATGTACGTGGGGCGTCCCTTAAGTGGTTAAAGGAAAAACACTGATAAAGTCATCTACATGTGTACAGTTAAGAAAGTTCATCCCACCCATTAAACCGCTCCTAGATAGAGCCTCTCATAAAAAAAATGTGTATATATATATATATATATATATATATATATATATATATATATATATATATATATATATATATATATATATATATATATATACACACACACACACACACACACACACACACTTCATCCAACCGCTAAGTTCTTCTAGATCTCTGAGAACACGTATAAATAAATAAATAAACTTAACAGCCAAATAAAAGGAATTTTAAAAAGGTTATTTACTTCCTGCTAAGAAATTGTAAGTTTAACACAGCAGCCCTTTATGACACCATAACGAGTTCACGACTGGTCAGCCCTCTGCCCATAAAAGGAAGGAAACAGAAATGTCATCTGGAGAATGAGTTCCTTTCATTAGATGAGCTGGAAAACCCATTACCCACAATTTCCAGCTGTGTAAGGTTCATGTACAATAGAAGGGGGGAGGGGGGATAAAAAAAGAATGAGAGCATATTTAAATTGCCATCTCAGTTCTTACGTTTGCCATACCAGATCTCTATTTTATTACAAAATTGAAGCTCCTCCTTTTTAAGGCTATCCATATTTACTTCACTTGGTCTCCTTGATAAATTGCAGGTAAAACCCGGCATGCTGGTTGTATCCAAGTTGATCAATCAACTTGGTACATTCAAATAAAGTGTAGAAAAAAGGCGCTACCATATCAATGTGCTATAAATAATAAACCTCAATATAGAATAAACCAAATCAACAAAAGACCGTTAAACTTGAATGTTCAACAAGTGACTGTGGGCATCAAATGACATAAAATGAGAAAATTTTAAAAAATGTGTCAATTGGTAAAAATGTGAATAAAGAAAGTAAAAAAACAAACAAAAAAAAAAAAAAAATGAATAAAGCAATCCAGTCCACTTATACAAGCCCAACACCATTGCGTCTATGAACTATTGTGCTTAAATGTATTAAAACCACAGTGCTCCACCCAAAGTGAGATAAAAAGCCTTCGGCCACACAGTGACCATTAAGCATGGATGTACAGTCATGGCCGAAATTGTTTAGAATGAGGGGGGACGTTTTGGGACTTTAAAAGGAGATTGCATCCAAGATGCATCTCCATCCCGTATTTGAGAAAAAGACAAAAGAAGTTTGGGACTTTGAGTGAAACAGTGGACTCAAGGGGGTAAAAAATGTAACTTAAACAATTTAATATTGCATGCGTGTATTGTAATAGTGGAGAACACATGTAAAAAGATTAGCGTTTGCACAAGCATAAGGCATAGCCAATGGTACATACATGTATGAAGGGTAATATAGTAACACATAGCAATACATTGCAAGTCAAATAAGCGTGTAAAAACATGAAAGCTGAGCAGCACACAATATAGAATGATACAAATACAAAAATAGAATTAAACAGTATATAAGAACTGAAAAGAGTCCCATTTGTGCATATAGCTACATCATTCAAAGCCCGACGCGTTTCATGTAAAAAACACTCAGGGGCAGATGCAATGGGGTATCTGAAATAACAGTGTAAAATCCAATCAGGCTATAAACTTAATTTCACCAGAAAGGACAAGGTCAATTCTGGGTACTTACAAGAATGTGTCGAGCTGGCGTGTGTGTGAGAAATGGGCCAGGAAGTTGTCCGTACCGGGACTGAGGCGGCAGAAACTCCAGCAGGTTGCAGGGCACAGAGGCATCATCCCCAGACAGCACGCCTGCAGTCATGGGACCAAGTATTCCTTCATGGTGCTGTGTAAGCATCTGTAATGGATGGATAGATCCATCAGGATTAGCCCACAGGGATGGGAATGTATATTGGAGTAGCAAACTAAGTGTAGGAGGAGCTGGGTATTACCTTATGGACCCGCTGGAAGGCAAGAGTTGTCAACGTAATGGCGTCAATATGAGAATGGCAACAGGCTGAATGACTGAGGAGAGGCCTGTGTAGTGTCCTGCACGTGCATGAGACTATCACCAGCATCACGCTTGCTCAACAGTGCGGGAGGCGGGGCCCCAGCCGGGCGGTATGGATACCCGCCCAAAGCTGACATCACGCGTACCAGCTATGTTGGCTCGGATAGACTTGCTCGGTCACCGTGAAGTGCGAGGGGTGTCACCTGGACGAGCAGCGCCGATGCGCCAAGGACATCCGCCCAAACCCTCCAGCAAACCACCGCCCCGTGACGGGCGGAAGCAGAAGGGGAGGGCAGCCAAAGCGCATCGCAGTCGCGAATAGCGGACAGTTAGTGGCCCAAAAAAAGTCACAGTACCGCACCAAAACTCGATGGTGTGCTGGGTAAAGCGATGTATGCTTAAAAATATATGTCATGTGTGTGTGAACCACAATGGTGCACACAACATGAAGAAACCCCATCTAGGGAGCTGGTAGGGGAACACTGGCCGAAAATGTTGGCACCCCAGAAATTTTTCCAGAAAATTAGGTATTTCTCACAGAAAAGTATTTCACTAACATGTTTTGCTATACACGTTTATTCTCTGTGTGTATTGGAACAAAACAAAAAAAAGGGATGAAAAAAAGCAAAATCGGACATAATGTCACACAAAACTCCAAAAATGGGCTGGTCAAAAGTCTTGGCACCCTTTCAAAATTGTGGATAAAGAAGATTGTTTCAAGCATGTGATGCTCCTTTAAACTCACCTGGGGCAAGTAACAGGTGTGGGCAATATAAAAAATCACACCTGAAAGCAGATAAAAAAGGAGAGAAGTTCACTTAGGCCCCTTTCACACTGAGGTGTATTTCAGGCGTTTTAGCGCTAAAAATAGCGCATAAATAACGCCTGAAATAATCCTGCCCCAGCATTCTCAATGTGAAAGCCCGAGGGCTTTCACACTGAGGCGATGCGCTGGAAGGAGGAAAAAAGTCTCCTGCAAGCCGCATCTTTGGAGCAGTTAAGGAGCGGTGTGTATACCGCTCCTTCCCATTGAAATCAATGGGACACCGCGGCTATACCGCCCGCAAACCGCTGCCGTAGCAGCGGTTTGCGGCGGTATTAACCCTTTTTCGTCCGCTAGCGTGGGTTAAAACCGCACCGCTAGCGGCCAAATATCGCAGTAAAAACGACGTTATAGCGGCACTAAAAATAGCGACGCTATACCGCCAGCACACCTGCCCGCCCCAGTTTGAAAGGGGCCTTAGTCTTTGCATTGTGTGTCTGTGTGTGCCACACTAAGCATGGACAACAGAAAGAGGAGGAGAAGAGAACTGTCTGAGGACTTGAGAACCAAAATTGTGGAAAAAATAGGATTTTTATAACAGCTTACCTGTAAAATCCTTTTCTTGGAGTACATCACGGGACACAGAGCGACATAGTCATTACTAATGGGTTATATAGATACCGTCAGGTGCTGGCACTGGCAACTTCCAAAACCGGAAGTACCCTCCCCTATATAAGCCCCTCCCATCCGGGAGCACCTCAGTTTTGTAGCAAAGCAATAAGTGTCCCCAAAGAGGGGCGGGAGCTCTGTGTCCCGTGATGTACTCCAAGAAAAGGATTTTACAGGTAAGCTGTTATAAAAATCCTATTTTCTTTCTCGTACATCACGGGACACAGAGCGACAGTCATTACTAATGGGATGTCCTAAAGCAATGCCAAATGAGGGGGGGGGGATACACCATATATAAGCTGAGCGCTATCAGACATGAGGATCTTTTGCGGCCTGCAACACACTGCGCCCAAAGGCGACATCCTCCTGACTTCTAACGTCCACCTGGTAGAACCTAGTAAACGTGTGAACTGAAGACCATGTTGCGGCCTTACAGATTTGAGCCAGGGAGGCCTGGTGATGCACTGCCCATGAAGTTCCAACTGCTCTCGTGGAGTGCGCTCTAACTTTGAACGGAGGCGGTCTCCTTCTCAAGCCATAGGCTTGCATTATGACCTGTCGAATCCACTTGGCTAAAGTAGATTTTGACGCTGCCTGACCCTTTCTGGTGCCTTCCGGCAGAACAAACAAAGTATCCGTTCTGCGAATCTGAGCAGTGGCTTTTAGATAAGCTTTAACTGCTCTTTCTACATCCAAAGAATGCAATAACTTTTCCTCTACCGAAGTAGGTTTGGGGAAAAAAGGAAGAACCACATCTTGGTTCAAATGAAACCTCGATACCACCTTAGGAAGAAAGGCTGGATGAGGGCGTAACACTACTCTATCCTTATGGATAACCAGATATGGCTCCTTACAGGACATAGCTGCTAATTCCGACACTCTTTTAGCCAAACAAATGGCTACTAGAAAAATCAATTTCCTGGTGAGAAGAACCAGGGAAATATGCTGTAATGGTTCAAATGGTTGTTTCTGTAGAACCGACAGAACCAAGTTTAGATCCCATGGACATATGGGAATATTAACCGGAGGACTAATACGCATCACTCCTTGTATAAAGGCTTTGACTAGTGAATGCGAAGCCAAGGGCCTTTGAAAAAATATTGACAAGGCCGAAATCTGACCCTTGATAGTACTCAAGGCAAGCTTCCTATCTACAGCCCATTGTAGGAAGTCCAGAATCCTACCTATTACGTATTTACGTGGATGCCATTTCTTGGCCTCACACCAGGCGATGTACGCCTTCCAGATTCTATAGTAGATCTGCCTGGATACCGGCTTCCTGGCATTGATCATGGTAGATACCACAGCATTAGAGAGCCCTCTCTTTTTTAGAATGTGGGCTTCCATAGCCAGGCCGTCAAACCTAGGGCTGGTAAGGAAGGGTGGTATATCGGTCCTTGCGAAAGCAGGTCCGGACGATGTGGGAGGGTCCAAGGACTCCCCACAGACATTTTTACCATCTCCGCGTACCATGCTCTTCGGGGCCACGCTGGAGCCACCAGAATCACTGGTTTCTTTTCTACCCTGATTCTGCGGAGTAATCGAGGTAACAATTGTGGCGGTGGGAATGCATATATCAGCTTGAACTGATCCCAAGGGAACACTAGGGCATCCGAGCCGCAAGCTAGGGGATCCCTTGTCCAAGAGACAAACCTGTCCACTTTTGCGTTGAATCTGGATGCTAGAAGATCTACATCCGATGTTCCCCACCGCTGACATATTGTCCAGAAAACCTCGGGGTGAAGGGACCCTTCCTCTGGCATAATTGCTGGCGACTTAGAAAGTCCGCCTTCCAATTCTCCACTCCTGGAATGAATACCGCAGATATGGCTGGGACATATCTTTCTGCCCATCTCAGGATGTAATTTACTTCCCTTTGGGCTGCACGACTCCTGGTGCCCCCCTGATGATTGATATATGCCACTGCTGTGGCATTGTCTGATTGAATTCTGACAGGGGACCCTTGGAGTTTGGATGTCCATGCTACTAGGGCATACCGGGCTGCTCGTATCTCTAAGAGATTGATGGGCAGGGCCTTTTCTGCATCCGACCATCTGCCCTGGAGAGACTATTGCTCCAGTACAGCTCCCCAGCCTATAAGGCTGGCATCTGTAGTGACCACCTTCCAAGAAATCGGACTGAAGGATTTCCCTTTTTCCAGATTCTGGGGAACCAACCACCAACGGAGGCTCTTGCGAACGAAAGGGGACAAGGACATTGTAAGTCTAGGGCCTGAACCATTTTGTTCCAGGCTGACAGTATGGCCCCTTGCAAATTCTTTGAATGGAATTGACCGTAGGGTACTGCTTCGAATGATGCCACCATTTTTCCCAGCAGCCTCATGCACAGGCGTATGGACGGCTGTCTTTTTTGTACCCACTAAGTGGATCAAATCTTTCAAAGACAACACCTTTCCTCGAGGCAAGAATATTTTTCTCTGGCCTGAATCCAACCTTAGCCCCAAGTATTCCAGACTTTTGACTGGTTTTTAGGGCTAACTTGTCTCGGTTGATCCAACCGTGAGATTCCAGATACCTGATTGTCTTGTGAACGACCACGTCTAGTTTTTTCACTGAGTGGTCTATCAGCAACAAGTCATCCAGATATGCCATTATCATTACACCTTGTGTTCTTAGATTGGCCAATAAAGGGCCAGAATTTTTGTAAACACTCGTGGTGCTGTGGCCAAACCGAAGGGTAAGGCTCTGAACTGAAAATGGCGCCCTTCTACTGCAAAGCGTAGAAATTTTTGGTGGACTGGAAAGATGGGAATGTGCAAATAAGCATCTTTGATGTCGATCGCGGCTAACCAATCCTCCCCCTTGTAGGGCAGTGGCCACCGATCGGATCGACTCCATCGGAAAGTCCTGATATACAGGAATTTGTATAGCCCTTTTTAGAATTAATATGGGCCTCCCGTCCGCGTTTGCTTCGGGACTGTAAAGAGGTTTGAGTAAAACCCGAACCCTCATTCTTCCAGGGGAACCTCCATAATTACTCCTTGGAGCAATAGTTGTTCTAGTGCCAACAGGAGGGACTCTCTCTCTTCCGGGGATCCCTTGGCACGTTTGACCTTAAAAATGGGAAGGAGGAGAGTCTTTTAACTCCAAACTGTATCCCAAACATACTGCGGAGAGCACCTATCTGTCTTGATCGTGTCCCGCCAGGTCTCTTGCGAACAACTGGAGTCCTCCCCCCACCCGACTGAGTGGGGGCAACCCTTCAATGAATTTAACTTTGGGGGAGGTTTTGTACCTCCCCTGACCCAGGGTTTCTCATTACCCTGCTATTGTCCCTGTTTTTTTACCCCCGGGAATTGACCGAGGAGGCCGTCGGAACTGTTACACAGCCGATGCCCCAGGGACTGGAGAAGCAGGCCTCTTAAAGAGGGACCTCTAACTCTGCTTTTAACCGGCAAGAGCGTATTTTTACCGCTGGAAATTTTCTGGATATATTTGTCCAGGTTTTCCCTGAATAAGCGTTCACCATGAAATGGGACGCTAACCAGCCATTCTTTACAGGGAGCTTCAGCAGACCAGTTTTTGAGCCATAGGAGCCTACGCATATGTACTATAGACAGCGTAAGGCGGGAGGCCTGATGGACTGAATCCTCTATGGCGTCAACCGCAAAGCCTAAGGCTCTAGGTAGATCAGCTAGGGCAAAGCCTGCTGATCTGTCAAGTCCCTCAAGACCTGTTTCAACTGATCCTTCACTGCTTAGCAGACCCCAATAGCTGCTACTGCTGGTTGTATCACCAAGCAGATTTTCATAAGGACTCCAATCTTTTATCTATTGGGTTCTTGAACATTTGGACATTATCCACTGGACATGTCAGTGATTTATACATACAAGAGATGGCTGCGTCCACTGTAGGGACCTTCCATTTTTTTTTTTTTTTGATGAACTTATCCTCCATGGGATAGACCACCGGAAATCTCTTGAGGGAATAAATATTTTCTCAGGACGTTCCCAATCCTGGTAAATGAGCCCTTTCAGTAAAGGGTGAAGTGGAAAAGAACAAACAGTCTGGGGGCTTCCAGCGACCCCAACGAGGATACAGTAGTGGTTGATGGTTCCGCAAGGTGCATTTTTAAATGCTGATCGGACCATGTTAGTCAGAGACTGAACCCATAATCTTTCAGCTTGAGATGCTGAGAAAAGGTTCCCCCACTGTTGATTCCTCTATAACAGAATCAACCTCATCCTGATCCCCTTCAGGCAGGTCGATCCCTGTATGGGACTGTTGCTCTGCTAACAGGCACTCTGAAGGAGGAGACGGAGATCGGGCGTGCTTTCCCTGACAGGGAGGCAGCCTCTCTAATCCTCCCAGAGCTGAGGAAAAAACCTCCTCTGTTACATACACAGGAGCAGGTGAACTGAGGACAGCCACAGTACCAAGTACCCCTGCGGGGTCTCTACGGTCACTTACCTCTGAACTTCAGGGGAGACTGGTGCAGCAGAAGTATGCCCAAGATCCTCCGAGCCCGATGAGACCCCCTTCGCTTCCTGGAAGATTCAGTTCCGGAGCTTCTGGACGGCATATTCCTAAGCCTAAAGCTGAGGTATTCCAGCCGTAATACACCACTTTTACTGAGAATAGTCTAGCACAATTGCTGCTATATCACAGTTGGTGTCTACTAATGTGCCTTTCTAGGGGATGCCTGTATCAACCGCTTGCTGTATGCCTTTAAATGTTGCCAGCTCTGTCTCTGTACTTCATAGCCAGCTCACTACAATATTGTGGTTTTTTTAAACTGCTGGGACGCCCGCACATGCGCAGAAGCGCTGCGGCGCGCACAGAGCGTCATCCCCCAGGCTCCGCCCCCTTTCCCGGCTCACCTCTATATATAGAGGCGCGCGGCCACGTGCGCCTTCGGCGCTAATTTCAAATTATGGTAACAAGGGACAGGAGCCAGGGCCCCTCTTTGCCGCAGGCCGGGGGATGGACGAGCACTGCAACATGGCAGAGGAAGCAGTTTCCTATAAGAGAACTCACCATCTGCCTGGACTTTGCTCTGCTGAGAAGAAGCTAGTCCACATGACAAGAAAACATTCCACAGCGGTCTCTAGTGGACAAACACAGGTACCGCAGTCTAATATATTAAATATATATAAAAAAAAATATATATATATATATTTTTTTTTTTTCTTGACCACCATTAAAAATTATTACATTTTTTTAGTAGTTACAGGCATGCACAGAATTTTGCGGGAATACCATTAGGTAACAGACAGAAAGACAAATTAGGCTTGGGGGTCCCCCAATAGAACCAAGTTCCTGGGGGCCCCCACTTACCTGTTCCCCGCCGCAGGACTTTGTTTGGTCCACAAAAGCCCAAACTTCACCTATCACGGCAGGCATTGTAATCAAACCTTCAGGGACCGGGTTCCCAAGGATTCCACTCCCCTGGACCTGTATAGCACCCTGCACAGAAAACATCTTGGTCGTGGGTATGACCAGAGCTCTGGATCCCAGGGTCCAGCTCTCCTAAGAGAAGCATTACAGGCAAAACCTTGCTCTTCTCTGCAAGGCCCGGGTACCGACCGTTTAGCTATGAAGCTTTTTTGGTCGGATCCGGAATAGCTTACTGAGGCCCAAAAGAACCTGTACGCAAGCTCAGTGAAAAACACATGTTTCTTCTTGGCCAACACCTTAGACACTGGCAAAAAACTGAGGTGCTCCCGGATGGGAGGGGCTTATATAGGGGAGGGTACTTCCGGTTTTGGAAGTTGCCAGTGCCAGCACCTGACGGTATCTATATAACCCATTAGTAATGACTATGTCGCTCTGTGTCCCGTGATGTACGAGAAAGAAATATCAACAATCTCAAGGTTACAAGTTCATCTCCAGAGATCTAGATTTGCCTTTGTCCACATTATCAAGAAGTTTGCAACCCATGGCACTGTAGCTAATCTCTCTGGGCGTGGACGGAAGAGAAAAATTGATGAAAGGTTGCAACGCAGTATAGTCCGGATGGTGGATAAGCAGCCCCAAACAAGTTCCAAAGAAATTCAAGCTGTCCTTCAGGCTCAGGAAGCATCAGTGTCAGAGCAAACTATCCGTCAACATTTAAATGAAACGCTATGGCAGGAGACCCAGGAGGACCCACTGCTGACACAGAGACACAAAAAAGCAAGACTACAGTTTGCCAAAATGTACTTGAGTAAGCCAAAATCCTTCTGGGAAAACGTCTTGTGAACAGATGAGACCAAGATAGAGCTTTTTGGTAAAGCACATCATTCTACTGTTTACCGAAAATGGAATGGGGCCTACTAAGAAAAGAACACAGTACCTACAGTGAAATATGGTGGAGGTTCAATTATGTTTTGGAGTTGTTTTGCTGCCTCTGGCACTGGGTGCCTTGAATGTGTGCAAGGCATCATTAAATCTGAGGATTACCAAAGGATTTTGGGTCGCACTGTAGAGCACAGTGTCAGAAAGCTGGGTTTGCGTCCGAGATCTTGGGTCTTCCAGCAGGACAATGACCCCAAATATACGTCAAAAAGCACCCAGAAATGGATGGCAACAAAGAACCGGAGAGTTCTGAAGTGGCCAGCAATGAGTCCAGATCTAAATCCCATTGAACACCTGTGGAGAGATCTTAAAATTGCTGTTGGGAAAAGGCGCCCTTCCAATAAGAGAGACCTGGAGCAGTTTGCAAAGGAAGAGTGGTCCAAAATTCCAGGTGAGAGGTGTAAGAAGCTTATTGATGGTTATAGGAATCGACTGATTTCACTTTTTTACAAAGGGTGTGCAACCAAATATTAAGTTAAGGGTGCCAAGAATTTTGACCAGCCCATTTTTTGGAGTTTTGTGCGACATTATGTCCAATTTGCTTTTTTTCCCCTCCTTTTTTTGTTTTGTTCCAATACACACAAAAGGGAATAAACATGTGTATAGCAAAACATGTGTTACTGCAATACTTTTCTGTGAGAAATACTTAATTTTCTGGAAAAATTTCTGGGGTGCCAACAATTTCGGCCATGACTGTATGTATGTGAAACTATCCAATCAATCGATATGCCAGACTTGATCCACTCAAACTCCTGTCTCCTTTCCCAGTTTAAGGCTCTACAAAGACGACTCCACCAATGAGCCACAGAGGCAGATGATCGTGTAATACCGTTAATTAAACAAATGTTAAAACCAATTGTGTACTGCACTCACATGTATGCAGGGATTAATGGGCATCAAGTCATATGCAGCTCTAGACCCGATGGTGTCCAATCCTTTTTTTCTGTAACAAGCAGTGTGCGTTTCACCCGCAATAGTAGAACGCAAAAGCTCCTTCGTATATGCATCTCAAGCCTCTCTTCAATGCATTTCACGCATGCGCATCATCAGCAAGTCACAACTTGGTACATTCAGCCTGCCCATACACAGTTGGAATCTCGGCCGGTTCCTGCTGAACCAGCCGAGATTGGAACCATGTATAGCCTGCCTGCCTAAGTACGTAAAGCCAATCTCTATGTGAACTGGAGTACAACCAGAAACAGAGATTTCCACATCTCAAGCATGCTACTAGCAAACCCACCAAGGCATGGTTTAGAAATAAGGAATGGAGGATTATGGACTGGCCTTTTCAAAGTCCTGATTGGAATCCTACTGAAAGGTTGTGGGGGAATTTGAAACTGTCAATTCATGCAAGAAACCCGCAAACATCTTGGTCCTGAAGGAATTTTGCATGGAGGGGTGCTCAAATATCAGATTGCTTAACATCTTCAAGTAGTAATTGACGCGAATGGGAGGGAGGAATACCAGCTTCTGTAGACAATGGTATACTTACAGTACTTTTTGCATAGTATGTTAAAGCGTTTGTTACCCCAAAACTTCATATTCCTGATATGTGGCTGCTGTACCATGTACTTGTACGAGAAAATCTCCTGTTCCCTTTGTATTGCTTCCTTTATGTGAAATCCCTGGTGTTCCTTCCAGTCCCTCTACTGTCCTATTAAAAACTGAACTCAGCCTGCTCTCCTCCAATTATCAGAGTTGTCCTAAAATGCCCTGCTGCACAGCCATTCACTGGGAAGCTCAGTGTGCTGCTGCTTCTCCTCCCCCCAGCATTGTATGCAACCGAGTACAGAGGGAATGTGATCACTTATACAAAAAAAAAAAAAAATTGTAATGAATATTTACAGCTATACAAAAATGTTGTTTTGCCTTTCATTTCTATTTTAAAGCAGTTGTATAGCCGAACTTTTTTTTTTTTTAACCCTGTAAAGCAAAAGGCATAATGAGCTAGTATGCACCGCATACTAGCTCATTATGAAATACTTACCTTAGAACAAGGTATTGCGGCTCCAGCGCTCTGAGTGGCTGGAGCCGCGATGTCGTCACTCCCGCACATGGGAGACTTCTTTCTGGCGAGGTCCAGCGGCTGCCGGGCCTTAAACCGAAAATCCCCTTTGCGCATGCGCCGCTGCATTCAGCGGCTCATTGCGAGGGGAATATCTCCTAAACCGTAAAGGTTTAGGAGATATTTTTTTTACCTACAGGCAAGCCTTATTATAGGCTTACCTGTAGGTTAAAGTAAAAAAATTACCTATACAACCACTTTAAACTGAATGGGTTGTTTTACAAGGTGATCTTTCACAATCACTTTAATTACATCTACTCATATTTATATTTGAGCAAATTACTGAAAAGGAAAATATGTATTTTAGTCAAGCATATCACCTTTATCTGCAACTACTGTTTTAATGGAAGTTCTAATACAAATGAAAAAGTCTTGTAAGCCTTTACAAGAATCACACCAAGTTCATTTTCAATGTAGCGGATATTAAGTGATAGCTTTTTTTGTTAATTGGTTGAACTAGGTGGACTTGTGTCTTTTTTCAACCAAACTATAACAGCATTATTATTTTTTTAAACAAACAGGTCATACGTGCCTCCTCTTTGTAATAGTTTTGCACAGAGTAGCCCCAATCCGCCTCTTCTCTGGTCCACCGCAGGCGCTCCTGGCCTCTCCAGCAAAACAGGTTGTTTCCCTTGTGTCATGGATTGTAGACTACCTGACAGGTTGCAAGACTGTCAGATAGGGTGATCAGCAATATTGGGGTTCCACAGGGGAGTGTTCTCTCTCTCTCTCTCTCTCTCCTTTTCTTTTTACTGTCTACACCACCGATTTCTACTGCCAGACAGACAGAGTCTTGCCATCTTCAGAAGTTTTCTGATGACTCTGCGGTAGTGGGATGTATGAGGGATGGGGAAGAGACTGAGTATAGGAATGTGGGGGATAACTGTCACATGGTGTAAGGTTAATCATCTGTATCTAAATGTGACAAAGGAGCTGGTTGTGGATTTCAGAAAGAGGAAGCAACCAGTGACCCCAATCTCCATCCGAGGAATTATTGTGGCAGTAGTAGAGAGTTACAAATATCTGGGGGTGCACATAGATAATAAGCTGGACTGGAGCAAGAACACAGAGGTGCTCTTTAGGAAGGGCCAGAGTAGTCTTTATTTTTTGAGGAGACCGAGGTCCTTTAACATCTGCCGGTCGATGCTGAAGATGTTTTATGAGTCTGTGGTGGCCAGCACTCTCCTGTATACAGTGGCATGCTGGGGAAGCAGGCTTAGGGTGTCGGACACCAATAGGCTCAAACTGATCCGCAAGGCAAGTGATGTTGTTGGATTCCTTTACAACAGTGTAGGATAGGAGAATGTTGTTCAAGTTATGTTCAATCTTGGACAACTCCTCCCACCCACTCCACAATATGCTGGCCAGTTTGCGCAGTACCATCAGTGACACCCAGTGCACCCACGATGCACCACAGAGCGACACAGGAATTAATTTTTGCCTGTGGCGATCAAGTTATATATTTCTTCTCTGGGAGGGCCTGAGGGGAAGATCCAATTCTGGTTTATGATCAGGATTTTGTGTTTTTATAGTATGGTGGTATTGCGTTGGCTATTTGGGGGGTGTTGGAGACACTGGTGTATTACAGTGAAACCTCGGATTACGAGCACAATCCGTTCCAGGAGAATGCTCATAATCCAAAGTACTCGCATATGAAAGAGAGTTTCCCCACTGAAGTCAATGGAAATGAAAATAATTTGTTCCGCATTAAGTTCAATGGCATGCAATACTGCATGCAGCCAGAGGCAGGGGGTGCCAGAGAGCCTCAGAAACAGCCGAAAAGGCCCGAGGACAGCTTGGCTGACCTCAGCAAACCTTGGAAAGGCTCGGGAACGTAGTATTTCTGAGTCTTTCCGAGCATTTCCGAACGGCTCCGGCGCCCCCCCCCCCCCCATCTCAGGCCAAACGCGGCACTGAACACCGCTTTGGCCTGAATCCTGCTAGTTTTGCGAGACAACACTTGCAAACCGAGTTAGGATTTTTCAAAATACAGTGCTCGTATTGCGAAACGCTCGTTACCCGCAATCCGAGGTTCCACTGTATTTGTATTTGGTAGTTTGTTTTTTAATCTGTGTTATTTATTATATGTTGTATTTTAATTCTATGGATGTTTTATTTGTAGTATATTTTTAATTTTGTTTATTTGGTGCAATGGCTGTTAAATGGTACTTTTGTTGCGTTTTTGTATCTTGTTCAGTTATTGTTGTGATCTTGTGCTGTCTTTGTTAAAGCCGGTTCACACAGGGGCGACTCAGCCACCTGACAAGTCACATCCCGTTCTGTACAATGGAACCGTTTTAATAGGAGCGACTCAAGACACTCCGACTTCAAAAAAGGTTCCTGTACTACTTTGGGGGCGACTTCAGGGTAACTTCCATTGACTTCAATACAGAAGTCCTTTTGCAAGTCGCCTCTGAAGTCGTCTGCAGATCGCCTTGCCGAGTCACGCGGCAAGTCGTGCCACCCCAGTGTGAACCGGCACTTAGTGTGTCTGTGTCAAAATAATTTCCCAATTCCCTTTGGGATTAAGTATGCGGTATTCTGTCCCTCCCGTCAAGTGCCCCCAGAGCAAGCAGCTTGCAATGGGGGCTCCCAAGCCACACTGCTCTTCAGGTCCGTTCAGACACAGAGCCACGGCTTGGCCTTGCCCCCCCTTTCCTCAATGGCTGTGATTGCCTTTAAAACCATTTTAGGAGTGGAGTTCACACAGCCAGCCCACATTTGGATTAGCGTGACAAATGCTGGGTCATGGCTATTACCATATCTCGTGCTATGTTTAGATAATTATTCTGTGAATTTGTCTAATGACTGGTGTCTGAAATCTTTTAACCACACTGACTCTAAACTTCTTTTCTAAAAACTCAATAAAACGTAATTCTTTAAAAAGAAAAAAAAAAAGTCAACAATTTCCATGGGGTGTACTTACTAGGCTGTAGGCACAGGAAGGCCTAGGCACCCTTACATGGCAAGTGTACTGCTATTTTCATGATGAATTCATGACAAAAATTTACATTTTCAGGCTACTACTTGGGTACAACAACATTTCTAGATGTTCCCTAAACATAGCAAATCTCCATTGTTGAGTTCAGGTCCACTTTCACACACTATTCCTCTAGGAAATGCAGCAACATCATTATCATCAATTTTAACATTCCTGTCCTTTGGGCTCTTCCAGGCTTTTGTTCGTTTAATCTGCTCCATTTTTTAATTAATTTATAAATTGCTGATAGTACAATGTTGGGTGAACACCAATTAATTCCCCAGTATATGTTTGCCTTGAGGAAAGAAATTTGAGCGCTCAAAGGAAACCCCCAAGAAAACAGGATTGGGACCTACAAACTCCATGCAGGTAGCATACTTTTGGTAGGATCCGAATCCAACACACAGCTTTGCAGATCAAAGTATTAAAAGGAGAAGTATGGCCAAAGCTTGTTTGGCTGTACTTCTATGGATCACAGGAGTGCCGTTCGTTCTGCACTCCTTTGACCCGACGTTAGCAGATGCGGGTTGAACGTCACAGAGCAGGTCCAGGTTGGGGCAAGATCGTGACAATCAAGTCAGGATCTGCTCAAAACCCTAGACCAGCACCCAGCTCAGCTGCTGAGAGCCTGCCACTCCTGCCCCCTCCACAGCCCAGTGCTCCAGTAGCACGGAGCTGTGAAAAATTAGTAGAGCCGGTGGGGGACCGATGCTGCATCCACCTAGGCAAGTATGTGTAGCGGGGTATCGTTTTCCCCCGCAAGACTACAGTTCCCAGCACGCTTTGAGGCACCCAGGGTGCATTTCCCCGGACAAGGACTGCTGGGGTGGACTTTAAAAAGGGAGAGGAGGGGCCTCGCTCTCTCTTGGAATGCGGCCCTCCTTGCAAGAGGATCCCTGCACCCACCTGCTGCGTGTGTAAGGCCTGAAGCCTGGGCCTCGCACTTCCAGAGAGCATTCCGTTCCGCTGAGGAGCCTGCAGAGCATCTGTCCCAACTGAGGTGCCACCAACTTCTGGCGGACCGAAGACCCGGTGCATCGTGGGCACTGTGAAGCCACTCACAGTAGCGGAGGAACCGGACAGGAGTCGGTCCAGTCTGGGTGAGAGCGCCAGCTCAGAACCACATCTAAGTACCCTTTGTTGCCTATTAACTTTGCCTAGGCCCACCATTGACTACAGTGATACTTTGGAGAGACTGTCTGCTGAACTGAGTTTATCAGTCTCTCCAGCTTCACCAAGTTAGCGACCATTTGCTACCCCTATTGGATTACAGTTTGTTTCTTTATGTGCACCACAGAGAGTTGCTAGCGAAGATTCTTCAACAAACTATACCCCAAGTTATAGTCAGGCCTGACTGGGTAGTATAGGACATTGCTGGGCGCCATTTTATGCTCACGAGGGAGGATAGCTGCAGCAGGGTTAATATATGTTCATTGCATTATTGACTGTCATACCCTTTTAATGTGTACACCTATATTGCAGGGATCTGCATAAGATATTGTATACAAATTACCTTTTATACTTTTACCAATAGTAAAAAGTTATAGTTAAGTAATTTGGTTGTGAGTGTCAATTACTGTGCTGGTATACAAAAGGGGGTTGTACCGTATAATAGTAGAGAGATAATACAGTTATACCACCCTTTTCCTAACTGTGCCACGAGAGGTTAGGGCCGATTGCCTGGGGTTGACAGCGGTGCACTACAAGGTCCAAAACAAACAAGCAGCCCTCTTAAGCTGAGGGTATTGCTACATCTGATTTTAGAAAAAAACAAAAAATAAAAAACTAAATTCTCTTTTAACCACATTAGAACTGTACACTTGTATGTAAATACAAATAGGAACTGAAGTCAAAGAAAACAGTTTGGAAATACATTTCTGGAGAATAATGAGTAACACCGTGGTTTAAATTCAACAGCGGAAAGATTTTAAAATTTTTGCTGAAGTTGGGAAATCATAGATCTCGGTCAGTTCCTAAAGCTTTTTTAGTTCAGCCATGTTATGAGTCATGCATGGCCAGCTTTACCGTATCTTTACCGATGAGGTTTGCTCCTATTACTACAGAGGTGACCACCATCACCAGGACAGGAAGGGGAAACTTTCACAATTCCATATAGTGATGATTTATTAAAGTGTACGTCAAGCTAAAATCTTTAAGGTAGAACTATAGGGAAAACTTTTTTTTGTTTTGGATAGAGCAAGGGAGGGTTAGAACACCTGTCTGATTTTTTTTCTTTTTTTTGCCATCTGTGTCCCATTGCAGAGATTTCCCTTCACTTCCTGTCCCATAGTCAAACAGGAAAGGAATCCCTGCAAATTCTAGGAGTTTTTTGGGGACCCCCCAGGTCACCAGAACGAGTGTTCCTATTAGAAGATTTCCCATCTATTACTTTTCTGGGGACAACTAAAAATGTCGTATTTTTTACCTTTAACTTTCAAGGATAATGGTAAACAGGACAGATAGAGAGGGGAAATCTCCATAACGGGGGTGCAGACAGCAATAAAAACTGACAAGTGTTTTAATCCATCTCCACTCTATCCAAAACTAAAAAAACAAGTTTTGCCTTTAGTTATACTAAATCTTGTATTAAATGGTGAAGGATTCAAATTTGTTTTGCCTTTACTGTTATCCAGGGCAATCAGAAATTTCGATTGACGTTTGTCAAGCCGGTTGGTGTCAGCAGGGTCACTCATGTCGTACAGTCATGCAGCGAAAAAATAAATAAAAATCGGAGTTTACATGGGCACAGACTTATAGGATAATTTACTTGTATGGCATGTTGTACGCAGCAGGTGCAGCTTCTCAGACAGGAAAGCGTAGGGAAATTACGCTGAGCATAGACCACACCTGTAAAAGCCTGATGTGCATGAACCCTAATGCTCCTATGGTTTGTTAATATGTCAATAGTCTGGGTAAAGTACATTTTAAATACACAAAATGATCACCGAGTTCATCATTTATTAGTTGGACCAATGTGAGGATTAGAAGGATCCAAACTTTACCACAATCTAAATTGAAAACAATTTTTGTACAATATTAGATTTGAGGCTTCATAGCCATGGAGATACATCTGCAGGCATCTCCACATCGGATAAAGAATTTATAGGTGTCTGCTTTTCAGTGATATCATCTGATTAACACTCTTTATAGGCATACCGTATATACTCGAGTATAAGCCGACCCAAATATAAGCCGAGGCACCTAATTTTGCCCCAAAAAACTGGGAAAACTTGACTCGAGTATAAGCCTAGGGTGTCCATCTGAAGGCCTCACTGCGTCCATGTGCATGCGTTACTGTGCCTCACTGTGCCCAATCTCCCTACCTGATCTCCGGCACTGTGTGACTAGACTGACGTTCAACATTGGAGTCTATAGAAGGGGTGCCCTGCTTTGAAAAATCGGTGCTCCCCAGACGTAGGTGCCCTGGACAAACTTTGCACACTTGTAGATGAAGAGTGGGGCTACATGTGTGCCAAGTTTGGCCTGTCCGGTACCGGGTCCCCAAAATCACCGGAGAAATTACAGTTTAACATGGACGTCTATGGAAGGGGTGCCCGGCTTTGGAAAAAAATTAAATAATCGGTGCTCCCCGGCCAAACTTTGCACACTTGTAGAGGAAGAGTGCAGCTACATGTGTGCCAAGATAGGGGTCAAGGGGACCTACGGCTGGCCGGGATCAGGTGCAAAGTTGAAGATGGACACAGACTCAAGTATAAGCCGAGGGGGCATTTTCAGCACAAAAAAAAAAAGTACTGAAAAACTGGGCTTATACTCGAGTATAAACAGTACTTTAAATGTAGGTGCAACAACCTCTTCAGATATACAATTTATCAAAGTGTCTTTCCACTTTTGCAGACAAAATTTGAATATTACCTACTATATTTATTTGTAACACATTCTCATTCACATAGCATAGCTCAAAAAACATTTCGCCCAGGTTCACACTACTGCAATCACAGACATTGGATGTCATTCGCGCCCGAAACTGCGGTGCCCATCACATGCAATGTCTGTGAGATGCGAGTTCAGCCATACAATTGTATGACTGAACTCGAATTAGATTCACAGAAAAAAAGTGCAGGAACATGTTCATCATATCCCCCCCTTGTTCTCCTCTTCTCAAGAGAGAATAAATTCAGTTCCTCTAATCTTTCCTCATAGCTGAGCTCCTCCATGCCTCTTATCAGTTTGGTTAAACAAGGGTTTAAGGTTTAGAAGCTTGCCTTCATCATTGTATGTTACTGAGAGGAACTTGGCCTGTCCTAAGCCTTCCTAATGGGACATACTCACCCTAACACTGACAAAGCACCTTCTCCTATAAAAATATCTAAAAGGCTAAAAAACATTTTTATTTTTTTTTACTTTTAGGCATGCTGTGTGAATAGAAACAAACGTGGTTTGGTCAAATTTTACTTTAAAGGTGGAAATAAACTTCTGTCTTTCCCCTCCAACAATTTTAATTTTTTTAACCCCTGCTTGCCAGGGGTTGCATTTTTGCACATATCAGATACTAACCCACCCAGTACTGTCCCGAGATCCTCTTCTGTTTTGTCCTTGCTCAGTCCTGTGCTGCCAAGTTCTTAAGGCTCACCCAGCCAGCCTACCTATGGCGCGCCACTTGACACCCCCTCCGTTTACTGAATGGAGGGACAATGCCTCCTGGAATATGTGACATGCATACCACAGGAGGCAAAGGGTGACCGTAAGGGTGAAGAGCTGCTTTAAGTCTATGTAATATAACCGGTTAATGCCTTGGCAAGTCTAAGAAAAAGAAACCGAATCCCAGGGCACCATTACCAAAAAGGTAATACCAAAAAGGTACCAAATTGAAGTCTGAGGAGGAAAAAAATAATTCATACAAAAGTATGATGCTAGCAGGCAGTACCCAAATGCTGTGCCCAACTTGCAGCTGGAAGCCTTCGATATACTTTATTACAGATACTTGTATAGTGCAGTCAGATTACGCAGCGCTTTGCATTTATTTTGCACCAACACATCAGTCCCCTTCTTTAAGGAGCTTACAATCCAAGGTCCCCAATTCTCACTCATACATACACATGCTTTAGTGTCAAACTGCCATCACTCAGCTTCTGGTTCAGTTCTGGTTTTGTGCTCCAATGCACGGTCACAGAAATTTCTGTAGAAGCAGAGAATGACAAGTTTGAAATTGATGAAATATAATGCCAACAGTGAAAGCAGACTGATATCTGTTCCCACATATCTCAAAAACTGCGGGAAATAGAGCCAAGTGGGTGGCATAGATAGAAAGCCACTGTCAGCTCCACATTCTCCTGTCACTCCACCAGGATGTGCTAAATTAGAATGACCTTTACTCTACAGTTTCTCAGCCATTATCCTGTCATCACACAGGCAACTCTGTGCAAACTGGAGAGAGAGACCCTGCGCTGACCCAATGGCTGCCCACAGGTGGTACGAGACCACCCAACTGCTTTCCAGAACAAAGCCAGACACAATCTATGGGCAGAAAATGCACAGATCATGTGGTCTATTTCTAAGCTGATAGTACTAAAAAAAAAAAAAAAAAAAAAAAAAAGAACTCCACACAAATATGATAAAAATGTAGGCCCCATTTACAATGGAGAGCATATACTTCAGTGTTTTCTCCACACTGTGCCTGCATTTATAGGCCATTCATAAAAGTCAGACCGTGATATACCTACCATACAGGCCAGAATGCTGCAGAGAACACCCCATGATTGGTGGAGGAGGCAGTCATGTCTTCCAGAAATTAAGCGACAATGGCTCTCCTGGCAGGGTCCCCATTCTAAAAAAAACAATGCCGATACGAAGCATTTCAAGTACTTATGCAACGGGCAGGTAGTAGAGCGGCACAATTAATCGTTAAAAGATCGTGATCTCGATTCAACCCCCCCCATACGATCTTAATTCAGCATTTCCACGATTCATGTAACAAGTGCAGAGCAGTTCTCTGCTCACAGCTGTCAAAAAAAAAAACAAGAAATTAAAATAAGCAGCCGGCAATGTTTATCAACAATATTGTTCAGCGCTGAAAGATAAAAAGAAACATTGCATCTCTGTCCATTTACAGATCAAAAAGGGATGAACTTCGGTCTGTAAAAGTCAGTTAACAGCAATCTTTTTTTTTTTTTACAAAAGTTTATTACCGTATATACTCGAGTATAAGCCGAGTTTTTAAGCACAATTTTTTGTGCTGAAAATGCCCCCCTCGGCTTATACTCGAGTCACCTTTTTGCGCCTAAACTCTCGGACTTTGGGAAGCTGGTACCGGCCGGCTGTGGGTCCCCTGGACCCCAAACTTGGCACACATGTAGCCCCACTCTTCCTCTATAAGTGTACAAAGTTTGTCTGGGGGACCTACGGCCGGGGAGCACCGATTTTTCAAAACCGGGAACCCCTTCCATAGACTCCCATGTTAAACGGTAATTTCTCTGGTGATTTTGGGGAACCGGTACCGGCCGGTCGTAGATCCTATGGACCCCAAACTTGGTACACATATAGCCCCACTCTTCTTCCTCTACAGGTTTGCAAAGTTTCTTGTCTGGGGGACTTACGGCCGGGGAGCACCAATTTTTCAAAGCCGGGCACCCCTTCCATAGACTCCCATGTTAAACGTCAGTCTAGTCATGGACACAGTGAGGCATGGACACAGTGAGGCAAACCCTAGGCTTATACTCGAGTCAATACATTTTCCCAGTTTTTGTGGTAAAATTAGGTGCCTCGGCTTATATTCGGGTCGGCTTATACTCGAGTATATACGGTAATTAAAATGGATCCTCTGTTTAACCCCTTATTAAGCCTAACTCCTCATTCTCCTTCTCCAATTAATTTTCCTGCTGACTTTTTTTCTATATAAAAAAAAAAAAAATTATTATATATATATATATACATACATATATATACATATATATACACACACACACACACACACATACACACACACATTTTTATTTGCTTCGTTTATTATTACATTGAAAACAAAAGCCCAAAATAAATTATTTAATTCGTAAAAGAAACTTTCCAGTGCTTAGTACCATTGCCGACAGCTAAAGTGTAAACAAAAAAGTTGCGGTGGGTATTGGCGAGCACTAAAAATAAAAAATAAATAAAAGGGACCCCAACATAACTTAGTGGTATTTTTTTTTTTCCCCCTTTACACATTACATTGTTTCTCATTACATTTCTGATTACCGTATTTTCCCAGCGTATAAAACAACGTTTTGTACTTAAAAACATCCCCCAAAAGTCGGGGGTCGTCTTATACGCCGGTACCTGTATGCCGAGTCAGTCAGACTGCGGCTGTCCATTGCCTCCTCCTCGTCCTATTCCGTGATAGGCGGAACACTCCGCCTATCATGGAGATCCTCTCATCCTCGGCCAAGAGGACCTCCGTGATAGGCGGAACACCGAACACAGGCTCTGCTGGAAAACTGAGTGTTCCGCCCATCACGGAACAGGACAAGGAGGAGGCGCGGCTTTTGAACAATGGACACACGAAGTCTGACTCCGCATACAGGAATAAGGTATGGAGATCTGCACAGTGAGGCGTGTCGGAAGGGGGTCGTCTTATACGGCGAGTATATCCCAAAACAAACCTTTTAGCTGGAAAATTAGGGGGTCTTCCTATACGCCCAGTTGCCTTATATGCCGGCAAATACGGTAGGTCTTATTTTATTGCCTTGTTCAATAACCTAATGTTCAGTGGTTGAAAACATTTTTTTTTAAAAAGGGAGGAGAATCGTGATCTCCCCCCCCCCCCCCCCAAGCAAAACAAAATGTAATTCTCATTTTATCCAGAATCGTGCAGCTTCAGCAGGTAGTGGGGTGTTTGTTGGGTTGTGTCTGTGTGCTTTAAAATGTGAGCTTTTCTCTCTCCTGGAGCCCAGCCAACATACAGACCCCGAGAAAGGACTTACAGTATGTAACATATCATCTGTTCTTTTGTTTTATATGCTCTGTATTACTATCCTTAGATAGTATGTTCTTTGTAAATAAACAAGACCTTGGCTTCCTTGAGCATTGTTTATTTTAGTAGCTAATATTTTTGTTTTATCATCACTATTAATATTGTCAGAACTTTTTATAGACTAGCCAATTATAGGAACATGCAATATAATACATATTGCAAATTTAAATAGGGGGAATCCAAAAACCACCCCCTATTTCACACTGCAACCCAGTCCCTGCCCTCAATGAGCTTACAGTCTAAAGGTGCTCAGATCACATTTATACATACTAGGGCCAATTTAGACAGGAGCCATTTAACCTACAAGCATGTTGCTCTGAACCATGTGTGTAAAACTAATTTTTGTGCTCAATAAACAGGTTTTGTTTGAGAAAAAAAAAAAAAAACTACAAGCATGACTTTGAAGTGTGGGAAGAAACCGTTGTACCCGGAGGAAACCCATGCAGGCACAGGGAGTAAATGCAAACTCCATGCAGGTAGTGCCGCGGTTGGGACTAGTGCTGCTAGGCGGAATTGCTTGTTCATAGTTCAATCTTCAGACAGAGGAAACAAGATGCAGAATGTCATGGTTTAACCATCATGAAGTGAATCACAGGTATGGATGAACAGAACTCAACTTGGCAGGTAAAATGTCTCAAGCTTACAGAGGTTTGGTCTAACAATAAGCCTGATACACAAGGGCCAAATAGGCCGGTTCAACAGAAACATTTGACCCTTGTGTACAGCAGCCTGGCCAGCTTATGTTAATCGGGCATGCTGGAAAGCCTGCATCCAATGGACGTCCAATGAGCGCTGGTAGCCAATGGCTGCGGGTGCTGACCCATGTGTTCTGAAGGGGACTGCGCCCCCGCAGGAACGCAACAGCTCAGTGGGGAGATCGCAGTACTATCACGTCACATCATAGTACAATGGATGCGCCCAAGCTCCTCGGTTTACAAAACCCACTAGGTTGAATGCAAAAAAAAAAAAAAACGTAAAGTGTGTACAGGCAGTCCCAGAGTTACAAACACATTAAAGACTGTAGGTTTGTTCGTAAGTGGAATTTGTTCGTAAGTCGGAAGACTGCTTGTAAGTGTAACTTCCACCTGTGCACTGCAGTGTGGAATGTGGATAGAAAGCTGCTCGGAGGTATCCAGGACCAGCGTGGAGCACAAGCAGAAGGGATTGAGGCCATTCGTAAGTAGGAGTCGTTTGTAAGTCGGAGACTGCCTGTACCAGGCTAAAGAGAATAGTGAGCCCTGCCCAAGTTCTTGTCTGCCGAGATTACAGCAGGGGTGCCCAACCAGTGGCCCGGGTTGGCAAGCCGAGATAGCAGGTTGCCTACCCGTCATGCCAGAGCATCAGTGTTGTGAATGAAGCCAGCGGTAGAGAAAGCAAGCAGCTGCAGAGCCGCATAAGCAAATACTTCCTGTATAGCACCGGCTCCTGTCATAGGTAGAGTGATAGCAAATGCACTTGGACACCAAGTTTATTACTAAAATCACATTGTATATATGGACATATCTGTTCTGCAGTGGTTACTGGGCTGCTTTCAAATTGATCCGCAGGTGTAGTGCAGTGCACCTGCAGGTTACCTGCACTGAGCCATAGACTTCTGGTTTTACCTGTGGGTTTGGTGCACTTTCAAAAAGTGCAAACCTGCAGGATATAATAGAATTCTATGGCAAAGTACAGCTAACCTGAAGGAAAGCCAAAGGTGCACTGAGCTGCATCCAAGGTGTGGGTAGTCCGCAGACCATCAGTGTAAAAGTAGCCTTAGGCCCCTTTAACATGATCTGTCTGATCCAATCGGACCCTCCATTCACCTCTATGGAGCAGCAGATGTACACAGACTTGTGTCCGTTTACACCTGCCAATTTCCAATCCGATCTGCTAAAAAAAAAACAGAAGTGGATGCGTCCCCTTTCATTTGATCAGATGAGAGGGCCCATAGAGTGTGCTGTGTCTGTGTCCAATTTGCATACGCAGAGTGGACGCGTCATTTGCTCATTGTGGCCCACGACTGGTTACCAAGTCGCTTAAGTGGCCCTCGCTCTTCAAAAGGTTGGGCACCCCTGGATTACAGGAACAAGGTAAAAGAAGAAAGTAGCCGGGGGACATGCTCTACAGGAAGTGAGGGAGGTGTGAAGTAAATCTCAGCCATGTCTATGCAAATTCGATAAGAACCTTGATCTCATGACGGTTTTTATTGCTATTGGAATTTTAAAAATCAATTACTGACATTCCATCAATACACATTTCATCTAAAACAAAAAATCCAGAATCCATAAATTAAAATAAATATATTACAGAGAAAATAAAATGGTCTTCTTGTCCATCAAAAAATTGAGAGAGGATGTAGATGTTTTATTTGGAGCTGTGCCCAGCTGTATTTACTAACTGATCTGGCTGAATGCCAGGGTGCTATCCACAGATAACCAACTGTAACAAGGTATTGCTTTACACGTGCCACACCCTTCACACACAGATCTCCACACTACACACCTGAAGCAATTATGATTGCATTCTTCAGTACAATTATTGGGCTTCATTGATGCTAGCCCCACGTAGATACTAATGTGCAAAAAAAAACGTCAGTTGCGTTTGTCTATTATGTCCCTGTAACTTTATGTTCACTAACCTGAATTGGACTGATCAACCTACAGAGCTGTCTTCTGTGAATTACAGGACACCTCCCTAGGTATCGAAATAAAAAGGGGAGAGGATGGGTCTTGCAGTCAACATTACAGTGGATGTAAACCCTTACATACAAATCAGTGAAGTGAACAGCCTGAGGTGATACAGAGATGAAAAAAAAAAATCTCCCTATATAAGTTTTACGTGTATATCTGCAGCCTTCTCTCTAAACCCCTTCAAAAGGGCAGATTGTTATGAAAATCTTTCTTTATCTGTCAGGAGCACAGAGGAGGGGGTGGAGAGGCTGCAGTAACAGTGTGCGAGAGCTGATTGGAGGGAAGGAACACCCCCCCCTTTTACACAGCTAGATAAATAGACAGGCTCCACAACACAAATTTATCTCATGTGTTGGAAAACGTCTCAGAAGTGACACACTCTGATAACAGAGGAAGGAAGCACCAGAAAGAAATGACGCTTAACAGTATAAGACAAGCCTGAGCTCCTTAGGCTGGGCTTCTCCTCTGGGTCACAGGAGTTCAATTTGCTTTGCACTCCTGTGACCCGTTTTCAGCGGAGAGCGGTCTGAAGTCCTCTCCGCTGACGTCTCTGTCATCAGTTGAGGCAGCGCATCATCCCCACTTCCCAAGTCTGGATCCACCAGCTGCCTTGATTGATGGCAGTCTCAGCAAGTCGCTGAAACAGACGCTCCCCGCCCTTCCACAGCCAATCGCTCCAATGGAGAATCAGAGCAAGAGCGGTGCCGACTGACAGTCACCATCGCTCTGCTTGGGGAGGATTGAGAGCCGAGCCATCGGCGGAGTTTGGTGGCTCGGTTCTCAGTGCAGAGACGGCAGAGGACAGCTGCAGCATCGGTCTGATGCACCACCCACCTAGGTAAGTAAGATTAGCAAAAAAAAAAAAAAAAAAAGGAGGACGACCATACTTGTCTGTTAAGCCACTTTCACACTTGTGACTGCAAAGTCGCATTACAAGTTGTTTCCCACAATTTCCAATGATAACCATTCATATATGTGCAACTTTAAGTCGTGCCGACTTCAAAGTAATCCCTGTACTACTTTGGTCAGACTTTTCATGCGAGTTGAGGTCCATAGACCTAAAGTTTACACAGGTATTGCCTGAAATCGCATCAAAATCGCTGTAAGTCACGGCAATGTGAAAGGGGCCTTAGCGCTTTGGAGATGGACAAGGAAAACACTACAGATATACAGGTGCATCTAAAAAATAAAAAGTGAACATCGGACTGCAGTTTTCTACTCAGTTGCTACTCGTATTGCAAGACACTCGTTTATCAATTTAACATTTATAAAAAAATAAATAAATTGCTCGTCTTCTAAAAACACTCCCAATCCAGGGTCTTACTGCATCTTCAAATAGTCGATTTCAAGAATTCAATTCAAAAAGTGAATTTCATATTACAAAGATTCATTACACACAGCGTGAAATATTTCAAGCATTTTTCTTTTAATTTTGAGGATTATGGCTTACAGCTAGTGAAATCTCTCAGAAAATTAGATTACTACATAAGACCGATAAAAAAAGATTTTTAGAAATGTTGGCTTACTGAAAAGTATGTCCATGTACAGTATGGTATCCACTCAATACTTGGTCAGAGCTCCTTTTGCATGAATCATTGCGGCGTGGCATGGAGGCGATCAGCCTGTGGCACTGCTGAGGTGTTATGGAAGCCCAGGTTGCTTTGCTATCAGTCTTCAGCTCATCTGCATTGTTGGGTCTGGTGTCCCTCATCTTCCTCTTGACAATACCCCACAGATTCTCTATGGGGTTTAGGTCAGACGAGTTTGCTGGCCAATCAAGCACCGAGATACCATGATCATTAAACCAGGTATTGGTACTTTTGGCAGTGTGGGCAGGTGCCAAGTTCTGCTGGAAAATTAAACCAGCATCTCCATAAAGCTGGTCAGCAGAGATGAGCATGAAGTGCTCTAGAATTTCCTGGTAGAGGACCGCGCTGACTTTGCACTTGATAAAACACAGTGGACCAACACTACCTGATGACAAGACACCACTTCATCTACAAGATTTATCATGCGCCTTGATTAACACCAGATCGGCAGTCAAGCACAGACAGGAAATTCACGATTTCATCACGCAAAACGACATAGATTGCCTCTTTATCACGGAAAGCTGGCTAACACCGGATTGTAACACCGTCCTAAGGGAACTAGTACCTGGGAACTACCGCATCCTAACTGAGCACAGAATAGGACAAAGAGGAGGAGGCCTAGCAGTTATCTTCAAATCGCACCTCTCTCTAACCAAACCAACCCTACAGAACTCATTGCCATTCATGGAAACACTCACCCTGCAACTCCAAACAACACCCCAGGACACCATTCACATACTGCTATGCTACAGACCACCAGGACCGAAGACAAATCTCCTCACACCCTTTACCGAATTCTTCTCGACATACACTTTAAAAACCAAAAAGTTTTTACTACTCGGGGACTTTAACCTCTGGGCTAACGCCACTCAGGACCCCATCGCCACCGCCTGTATCAACCAATTGGAAGAACTAGGGTTGCAGCAACTGATAAATGCACCCACGCATGGATCGGGTCACATTCTTGACCTCATCTTCAAACAAAATATGGACATCAACATACTGGACAACATGCCGTTACCATGGACGGACCACCACGCTATCAAATTAAAATTTACCACCAGCACCATCTCCCAAAAACCAGAAGATTCAACAAAAACATACTGGACAAGATCTCAGAAGAAACTACACTCAAAACTTTTCAAAACCACTCTATCAAAAAAAAATAGGAACGCTAAAGCATAACCGCTCAACGGAACAAACACTCAACTCCTTAAACAAAATATTACTACAAACAGCGGACACAGTCGCTCCGAGACGCAGAGCACACATCCGTAAAAACAACTCGGGCTGGTTTAGTGACACACTTACGCTACTGAAGCAAGAACGCAGAAGAGCTGAAGGAGCCTGGAGAAGAAACCCAACGGAGGAAAACCACACAAACTACAAAGCACTCACTAAGAAATATCACAAAGCAATTTTTAAAGCAAAAAAGGAACATTTCTCAAACACCATAAAAAAAGCCCTAAACCGGCCTCGTGAACTCTTCAAACTGGTCACTCAGGCCATGAACCCTACCTGTCTAGAGCCTCCAGCAAACGAAACCCAAGAGTTCTGCAATGAGCTATCGGATTTTTTTTATCGACAAAATCGAAAATATTCGGGAAATAATTCAACAGAAAAAAACAACCAACTCCACACAGCCAAAGAAAACAGAGAAAATCAATATGAACATTATACAACTAGCAAAATTTTCGCTGGTCCCGATCACCATTGACACCACCAAAAACATCATCAGAAGTCTCAGAGACACTACATCGTCAAATGACATAATTCCCACAAAACTCCTGAAAGAATGTACCGACATTTTAGCTCCTACCATTACACACATCGTAAATCTATCATTCAAAGAAGGTATGGTTCCGAACTCCCTCAAGCAAGGTATAATCAAACCCCTCCTAAAGAAACCCAATCTTGACCCTAAGGACCCAAATTACCGCAGACCGGTAACAAGCCTCAACACCATTTCCAAGATCATGGAGAAAGCAGTAGTACAACAGCTACAAGGCCATTTGGACACTTATAAACTCTTGGATCCACTACAATCAGGCTTCCGCCCAGGCCATGGCACAGAAACAGCACTTCTCAAAATATGGGATGACGTCCTCGAAGCCGCAGATGACGGAGAATCATGTCTCCTGGTGCTGCTGGACCTCAGAGCAGCGTTCGACACAGTAGACCACAAAACTCTACTCATTCGTCTTAAAGAAGTAGCAGGAGTCGCAGACCCTGACCTTCCTTGGTTCGCTTCCTTTCTTGAGAATCGTTCTCAGACAGTGAAATTAGGAGCCTTCACCTCTGAAACTCGCGCAATTTCTTGCGGAGTCCCTCAAGGATCACCACTGTCACCCCTGCTCTTTAACATCTACCTCCGCCCACTCCTAAAAATCATTAGCAAACAGGACTTATGCTACCACTCATAAGCGGACGACACCCAACTCTACTTTCGTATCACTGGAAAAAAAGACCAATATCACGGATTGGAAAAGTGCCTCACATTGATCGATGATTGGATGACAGAGTTCACTTAAACTCAACGGATCCAAAACAGAACTGCTTCTCCTCCACGCTAACCGAAAGACAAAAACTAAAACCTCTTGGACACCACCCACCATTCTCGGACAGACCATCACCCCGAGCACCAAAGTCAAAAGTCTCGGAGTCATCTTTGACTCGGAGATGTCGATGGACGCTCAAATAGGATCAGTAATCAGCGGATCTCATTATCTCCTCCGCCTGCTGCGTAGACTCATTCCCTTTATCCCAGAAGAGGACACAGCAGTAGTAGTTGGATCAATTATCAACTCCCGACTCGACTACGCAAACTCCCTCTACCTCGGACTACCCAAATACCAAATGTCACACCTACAAGTCGTCCAGAACACGGCAGCCAGACTGATAACAGGAAAAAAAAACCTGGGAATCCATCACCCCTGCACTGAGGACCCTTCATTGGTTAACCATAAAGGATCGGGTCACATTCAAGACCCTCTGTCTCACCCACAAGTGCACACAAGGAATCGCTCCGCAATATTTATGCGAGAAGATAAAGCATTACACCCCCAAACGCAGTCGCCGATCAACAAACCAAAACCTCCTTCACATCCCCAAATTTCGCTACAAATCAAAGGGAGAACGAAGATTTGCAGTCCAAGGACCACGGCTATGGAACGCGCTACCCACGGATATCCGTATGGAAGAAAACCATCGGGCCTTTAGGAAAAAACTTAAGACCCACCTCTTCTGATGGATCATGAAGCTACTGGATGCTAAGCTCCTTGAGGCGATTTAGTTCGCATTTGTTAGCGCTATACAAGTTTTTCACTCACTCACTCACTCAAATCATTACTCACTGTGGAAACTTCACACTGGACCTCATGCAACTTGGATTCTGTGCAAAATGTACTTTCATCCGAAAAGATGGCTTTGGACCACTGAGCAACAGTCCAGACCTTTTTCTCCTTAGCACAGGTAAGACATTTCTGATGTGGTCTCTAGTTCAGGAGTGACTGCACACAAGGAATGAGACTGTTGTAGCCCATGTCCTGAATACATCTGTGAGGTGGCTCTTGAAGCACTGACACCAGCTATAGTCCACTCCTTGTGAATAACCCCCAAATTCTTGAATGGCCTTTGCTTCACAATCCTCTTTAGGCTGTGGTTATCCCTGTTGATTGTGTACCTTTTTTTTACCACTTTCTTTCCACTCAACTTTCCATTAATATATCTGGATACAGCACTCTGAACAGCCAGCTTCTTTAGCAATGACCTTTTGTGACTTACCCTCCTTGTGGAGGTTGTCAATGACCGTCTTTTGAACAACTGTCAACTCAGTCTTCCCCATGATTGTGTAACCTACTGAACCAGACAGAGACCATTTGGCTAGGGAAACCTTTACAGGTGTTTTGAGTTAATTTACCGATTAGCGTGTGACACCATAAGTACCATATTTAACTTTTTCACAATATTCTGATTTTCTGAGAAACTGAATATTGGGTTTTTACTAGCTGTAAGCCATAATCAAAATTAAAAGAAACAAATGCTTGAAATATAACACCTTGTGTGTAATGCATCTATATAATATAGGAGTTTCACTTTTTGAATTGAATTACTGAAATAAAAATTTACTTTTTGATGATATTCAAATTTTTGGAGATGCAACTATGTGCTTTGCTCAGATTCCATAGTTGAGGTTAAGAACCATATTAGAAGAGAAATCCTTTGGTGACAACGATGTTCCTCCATAGATACAGTACAGCATATGAGCGTTGCTACCCTAGTACACCGTTAGTGGCAAGGATCACCAGGTTTACCAGTTCTGCCTCTTTTTAATGTCCTCTATGAGCTCTCTCCTTTGTTTGAACAAGCAGTGCATTTTTTTTTATAATTGTATTTTTTATTGATTTTTAAAAGGATATATATAATATTGTTACATAACGTACAATTTACAGATATCAAAAACATCAAGATATCAGAAGAAAAAAAAAAAAAAAAAAAGAAATGGGAGGTAAAGACAAGCAATGTCCATAGGTACAGAGCACAGAGGTGCTCAGTACAGCATATCAAAGAATAGACAAAGTAAACAACTTGTAGGTAAACAATAAAAATTCAAAACTAGCGAAGGGATTATAGAGTTAGTACAGTTCAAGATGTGGCAGCTGGTATAGGGGGTCCCATATTCCGATCGATCCCAAGGCTCCCAAACTTTATCAAATTGGGGGATGATATCATGTACAGAGGCTGTCAAATATTCCATCCTCCGAACCTCGGCCACCAGATAGAGAAATCAGGATCATGGGAGGGAGGTGTCTTAGACAACCAGCACAATGGAATGAGCCGTTTGGCGGCCAGTAAAATATAGGAGATAAGCCGGTTAACTTTTTTGGTTACGCCTGGAAAAGGAAGGCCCAACAAATAATTTAAGGGATCGAGCAGAAGGGATACATCCACCACCTCCTGTACTAGTAGCCTCACATCATGCCAGAAGGGTAGGATCATAGAACATTGCCAAAAAACTTGAAACAAGGAACCAGTGTCAGTCTCGCAACGCCAACAGCGCGGCGAGACTAAGGAATCATATCTATGAATTACATCAGGCGTTTTATACCAAAACATGAGGATCTTAATGGACGTTTCCCTGTGGGTTACACATTTGGAGGACTTGAAAACAGGACCAAATCCTATCCCATACCTGAACCGTAATAGGTCTGCCTAGTAAATGGGACCACCTCCTCATGTAGAGGTGCGTGGTCTCGGTAAGAGGGGTCGACTCATGGGGGATACGGTGAATGAAGGATATTAAGTGAAGTTGGTGAGGACCCTGTGCGCATAAATATTCAAAAGCGGTTGGTTTATCAAGAGTCAGGGTTGGAGACTTGGAATGGAAGAAATGCCTAACCTGTAAATAGAAATAAAAAAGTTGGGGGGGGTATATCAAATTTCTCACGTAGAGTATCAAAAGTATGTAATCTCTGCGTGATAGGATGGACCAAATTCCAGAGCTGAAAAAAGAGGGGCATTAAGCCAAGGAAAAACCCTGCCCAGGGACAAGCAGTGCATTTTAGTTACAGTCACGTGCACTACAAATCCCAGTCCCTAGTCCATCTCCTGAGCAAGCAAGAGAGGGCGACTATGGTCCTTCATACAGTGGAAATACGAAGAACAAATGTAACCACCCTCTAACAGAAAGTCGGATCACAGAAGCAAAAATAAGAAATTTTGTGATTTTGTATTCTTAAAGCGGAGCTCCACCCTAAAATAAAAATATACTTCACTAGCTTCCTTTAAATACGATTATTAAACAAGATATGAAAAAAATAAATTTAAGGCTTACCTGTAGGTGCAAGAAATTTCTCCTTAACCTACACTGTTAAGGAGATATTTGCTGAAAAACACAGCATCCATGACGTCACACGAATGTGCACTAGTGGGCCGGCATCATTGCCGGTTTTCTGAATGGGATCTTGCCGGCCCGAGCGTGCATGCGTGTGACGTCATCGCCGCTCCGGCCAATCACAGCGCCGGAGCAGCGATAACAGGAAGAAGCTCTGAGCAGACATGGCGTCGGCGGAGAACGAGGATGACTTCGGGGGCTTCGATTTCAGGTAAGTGCCACACAATGAGCTGTATGCTATGCATACTAGCTCATTATACCTCTCGCAGGGGTATTTTTAAATAAAAAAAGTTGGAGGGTTTACTTCCTCTTTAAGCCCATTAAGGCGAGAGGCTGGGGGGAATGTTTGGCACCAGCACTGGATAAAGCACTCTGCACATTGGATTTCAATGCAATGTAAAGACGTTTGCTTGCATTTGCACTTTCTTTTGGATTTACATGCACATTGCTGTGAATTGTGTTCCAGAGTTTTTCCAGCACGAAGGACTGTTCATTTTAATTTTTGCACTTGTCTTGGGGATTGCCTATTTGCACATAAGACTGTTTTTTGCATTTATATTTATATTTTTTTTTCAATTTTTACTTTTGATGGTTTATATTTTATTTACCGTAATATCTTTTATTGTGTGATAATATATCCTGCTTACACGGACATCCTAAGACCCCATTCACACAGGGGCGACTCGTCAGGCGTCTCAGCCGCCTGACAAGTCGCATCCCATTCTGTACAATGGAACCGTTCTAAATCGGAGCGACTGAAGTCGCTCCGACTTAGAAAAAGGTTCCTGTACTACTTCAAGACGACTTCAGGGCGACTTCCATTGACTTCAATACAGAAGTAATTTTTGAAGTCACCTTTGAAGTCGTCTTGAAGACGCCCAGCACAGTCACGGGACAAGTCGTGCCGCCCCTGTGTGAATGGGCTCTTACAGGAGTTAATTTTGCACTGGATTGTTGCACTGCTTGCTATAATTTGCACTTTTATGAAGTCATTCATAGTTTATTTTAGGAAGTGTTCCTTGTATTAATTGTGTATTTGAAGATTTTTTACACGTTGAAATATTTCGTTAGTTATTTGTAGTAAGCGCCCCCTGTTACCTTCGCTCTTTTTATACTGATATCAGTGTGTGAACACTCTTCAGGTGGCTGCTACTTTTTAGTTTAGTGTTATTAACCCCCCCCCTTTGGTTTGCGCATTAGTTCCCCCATTTTACATAGATTATTCACATGTCCTGAACAAGCAGTAAAAACTATTTAAAAAAACAAGCCTTAGGTATTAATCCAATAACCGGTAAATACTGATCAAGAGATTGTTGGTGCTAGGGCTGGGAATTTTTTTTTTTCCCTTCAGAGTTTCCGTAGCAGGGCTGCAAGGGGCGTATCCGGAATGGCACTGGGAAAATTACATCTACTCGCCGCCGCGAGTAGATGTAATGTAACACTAAGCGCAAGCCGCCGTCTGCCTACCCGATCAGCGTGTCATGCAGACAGACGGCGGCCATTGCAGTGTTCAAAAGCCGCACCTCCCGAGTCCTCGTTGTCTGTGATAGGCGGAACACTCAATTTCACAGCAGGCAGTGTTCAGCCTATCATGGACATCCTCGTCTGTGTTAGGAGGATGAGCGGATGTCCATGATAGGCGGAACACTGAATGCTGGGAAATTGAGTGTTCCGCCTATCACAGATGAGGAGGAGGCGCGGCTTTTGAATACTGGAATGGCCGCTAGTGTAGCAGTAAAATCAGTAACCCATGAAAATCTGCATCAGGTACGGGCACAGTGAAGCATGGGCACAGTTTAATTCAACTTAGAGTAACCTCAGGTTTTTTTTGTTGTTTTATTAGCTAAATCCAAATACAGTATTAATAATTTGGATGTTTAACAATCTTTGTTGCACACTGACTTTGCAGTTAGAGAAAGGGTTTGCCTTTGCAATTTTGTTTGTTGATGCACTTTAATTAATATAATAAAAAAAAAAAAAATCAAATCGAATCGTAAATAGAGTTGTTTTTTTTTATAAAAAAGCCGCAGATTTTTTTTTGGGGGGAAAAAAAATAAATAAAATCGCCCAGCCCTAGTTGGTGCGTGTGTGTTGGTTGAACACCATATCCAACATCCAGAGCAGAGGTACCTGCCTGGCTCGCCTCCGAAATTAGCAGGAACAAAAGCAATGTTGAAGGCCACATATTCCAAATGGATGCCAATACTTTATTGATGCATATCAAAATTAGAAAGATAAAATCATGACAGCACAAAAAGCATGAGGAGATAAATTGTATGCGTTTTACGCAAACAACGCTTACTCGTGACACCAAAAGGTGAAACGCATTAAGGGCACTTTCACACTGGGGCGGGGGTCAGCGGTAAAGCACTGCTAGTCTTTTGCAGCGCTTTTCTGCCTATTTCAACCCCCGCTAGCGGTCAAAAGGGTTAAAAACCGCCCCGCTGCCGAAATGATTGGCAGCGCTGGCCATTGTTTTTAATGGCAGGGGCATTTTAGGAGCTCCCGCAACGCCCCAAAAATGCTGCTTGCAAGACTTTTCTCGTCCTGCAAGCGCACCGCTCCAGTGTGAAAGTACTCCGGCTTTCACACTTGGGTGGCTTGAGTGGCGCTTTTCAGGCGCTATTTTTAGCGCAAAAACGCCTGAAAAGTGCCTTGTGCGGTCATGATTTTATCCTTCTAATTTTAATATGCATTAATAAAGTATTGGCATCCATTTGTAGTGTGCGGCCATCAACATTGCTTTGGGCATTGTGAAGGAATTCATTTTCAAAGTCCACAATACAGGCACAAAAACCTCAGCTTTTAAAAGAACAGAAAACGTAATGTTAGCACAGCGGCCCCAAGAAATGTCAATGGACTCTTACTCAAAAAATAGATTTCATAAAAAACACTTGCGTAGCCAACATGCAAGACACAGAAGCAGCACGATCATCAATAGGCCCCCTATATCAGTATGTCACAACTTTTTTTCGGTCAAAGCACCCTTTGAAATTCTGCACAATCTTGAGGCACTAAACTAAGGCCTCATGCCCACGGACGTTTTTACAGCCGCGTTTTTTACAGCTTAAAAACGCCTGTCCATGTTATTGTATAAATTTGACTTTAAAAAAAAAAAAAACGGAGCTCAAAAACGCAATCGCTGCGTTTTTGCGCGTTTAACGCTTCGCATTTTTTATGCCTAACGCCGAGGAACGCACTGGTCCTGGTTTTTTTTTTACAGCTTAAAAACGCCTATGCTATTTGCAGCTCAAAAACATCTAGGTGGGCATGAAGCTATAGACTAACATGGACAGGCGTTAAGCTGTAAGAACGCGGCTGTAAAAACGTCCGTGGGCATGAGGCCTAATAGTTTTACATAATGCAGCAACATCCACATAAGTAGGGCATCCAATGTTAGAGGCGATTTATACTTCCAAAGCAATACACTTTTGTATACTGGAACCAACTAGTATTCAAGTTTCTCTTCTCCCTCATTTAGCTAATGTGACCCCAGTGCTCACAGGAAGGGGCAAATAAAAATGCTGTGCAGGTACCCAATGACCACCTTAGTAACAGATGATGTCATTGGTTGTTATGATGCTGGCGGATGGCAGGTTGCAATGGTGCACAAGGAAAACCTGCGACTTTGTAACCAAAAAGGCTGACTTCATCCTCCCGTTGGGTTTTATACAATTTATGGGAATTTAGGCATCCCTGAAGAAACCTGAAGGCACCCCAGGGTGCCCGGGTCCTCTAGTTGAAAAAGGCTGCCCTATATAGTAGTTTTAGAGAGTTTCAACTAAATTTTGAAATCTATGTTCACTTTAGCATGTGATTGCAGAGATAGAAAAAAAATTGGCCCAGCAGCAAATGGAATGATGACTGGCATTTTCGGTTTCCTAAACAATCCCTTGTAAAACCTCAGACATAAAATATCAACAAAGCCTATCCCTCTAGAGCAGTGATGGCAAACCTTGGCACTCACAGATTTTTTGGAACTACATTTCCCATGATGCTCACCTACACTACTGAGTGTGCATGAGCATCATGGGGGAAATGTAGTTCCAAAACATCCGGGGTGCCAAGGTTCCCCATCACTGCTCTATAGTGTGTACTTGTCTCAGTAAAGAGCACCATGTGTCATATCTGTCTGCTGCTTCATTCCTCTATCAGCATGAATGACCTCGGACAAGTTTTCCTGACACCAAAAGAAAAAAAAAGGTGTTAGGGGAGGCAGCCTCAGCTCTGTTCCTGTGTGAAAGAGGGTGTGTCCCTTCCCTCCAATCAGATCTCAGAACTCTAAACTGAGCTCTGCAGAGTGTAACTTCAGCTTTCCACCCCCTTTTTCTGGCAGCTCAGGCAAACTTCAAAAATTCTGGACTTTGAATGGATGTAGAAGAGAAAAAACGGCAGACAGACAGGTACAACTTATGTAGGAGGATTGCTTTAACCCCTTAACGACCGCTCACTGTATATATACACACACGTCGGCAGAATGGCACAGACAGGCACAATCACGTACCTGTACGCGACTGCCTTCGTATAGTTGGGGGGGTCCCATCGGACCCCCCTTCTATACAAGTGAGCGGTCGGCATTGTTCCGGGAGCGATCCGAGATGAGGGGGACGGCCATTCGTTTCCGGCCACCCCCTCGCAATCGCTCCCGGCGAATGAGAATCTTCACATATACCGAGCGCCACATGAGAGAAGACATCAGGTTAGTGCACTAAACAGCACACTGACACCAGCACACAGGCACACGATCGCCCCCCCAGACACCCCCCCCCGAGCCCCCAGTCACAGTGTCACTGATTGCAGTGACCATTTATTTACTGATCACTGCAATCAGTGACATTTGTGACTGTAAAAGTGTCAGGGCAGTTCGTTTTAGGTCCAGTGTAGCCCCCTAATGAAGGTTTAACCCCTTGATCACCCCCCCAGGTAACCCTTTCACCCCCTAGCACCACTGTCACTAAGCAATAGTTTTTCTGATCGCTGTTTTAGTGTCGGTGGTGCCGATAGGTAGCCAGTTATTTTTTTTAGGTTCGCCGCAGGTTTTTATAGCGTCAGGTACCCCCATATATTATCTAATAAAGGTTTTAACCCCCTAATTGCCCCTAGTTAACCCTTTCACCAGTGATCACCGTATAAGTGTTACTAGTGACACTGGTTAGCCAGTTATTTTGTTATTTAGGTTCCCCGTCAGGTTTTTATATAGCGTCAGGTACCCCCATATATTACCTAATAAAGGTTTAATCCCCCGATTGCCCCTAGTTAACCCTTTCACCAGTGATCACCATATAAGCGTTACGGGTGACGCTGGTTAGTTAGTGTGGTTTTTCTAGTGTCAGGGCACCCGCCGTATATAACCCAATAAAGGTTTAACCCCCTGATCGCCGGGCGGGTGATATCAATTATGTTTTAGCGTCAGAGAGGGTCTGCATCGCCCCAGGCAGCGTCAGGTTAGTGCCAGTAACGCTAACACCCACGCGTGAAGCATACACCCCCCTTAGTGGTATAGTATCTGATCAGATCTATACTAGCGTCCCCAGCAGTTTAGGGTTCCCAAAAACGCAGCGTTAGCGGGATCAGCCAGATACCCGCTAGCACCTGCGTTTTGCCCCTCCGTCCAGCCCAGGCCACCCAAGTGCAGTATCGATCGATCACTGTCACTTACAAAACACAACACACAACTGCAGCGTTCACAGAGACAGGCCTGATCCCTGCGACTCCAGTGCTGTAGGAGGTGATTTCACCACCACAGTTAAAAAAAAAAAGAAGAGCATATATGCCGAAGCATGGGGGCAGCAGGGGCGGAGGAGCGATTTTGCTCCTAATGCCGTGTACATACGGTCAAAATTCCGGCGGAGGCTTGCCCGTGGAAAAGTCAGACTGTGTGTACGCAGCATAACTTTTGCGGGAGGATGCCCCCATACTTCGGCATATATAAATGGTGCATGTATGCCCATCATTAGAAGTGGGTGGATGAAGGGAGGTATTCTAATGGTGGGCATACCCACCGATCAATCTCTTTTTTTCGTTCAGCCAACAGGCTGCATGAAAAAAAAAAAAAGATTGCAATACATGTCCAACAAGGACCAGCAACATACTGGTATGTTGCTGGACTTTGAATGGTTATACCAGATTGATGCCTGCGGGTTTAGGTATTATCTTAGTATCATTCTTTTCAGCCAGCGGCCGCTTTCATGTAAAAGCAATCCTAGCGGCTAATTAGCCTCTGGACTGCTTTTACAAGCAGTGGGAAGGAATGTCCCCCCCCCCCCGGATATAAAAAGCGCCATTGGGAAAGCATTTTATCACACCGATCTTGGTGTGGTCAGATGCTTTGAGGGCAGAGGAAAGATCTAGGGTCTAATAGACCCCAGTTTTTTTTTTTTTTTTTTTTTTTTTTTTAAAAGAGTACCTGTCACTACCTATTGCTATCATAGGGGATATTTACATTCCCTGAGATAATAAAAAATGATAAAAAAAATAAATAAATAAAAAAAAAAAGCACCCCTGTCCCGCCCTGCTTTTGCGCAATGGCGAACGCAAGCGTCGGTCTGGCGTCGTATGTAAACAGCAATTGCATCATGCATGTGAGGTATCACCGCGAAGGTCAGATCGAGGGCAGTCATTTTAGCAGTAGACCTCCTCTGTAAATCTAACGGGGTAACCTGTAAAGGCTTTTAAAATGTATGTAGTTTGTCGCCACTGCGCGTTTGTGCCAAATTTTAAAGCATGTCGTGTTTGGTATCTATGTACTCGGCCTAAGATCATCTTTTTTATTTCTTCAAACATTTGGGCAATATAGTGTGTTTTAGTGCATTATAGTGTGTTTGAAAAATCGCTGTGCAAATATTGTGTGGAAAAAAAAATGCAACACTCACCATTTTAATCTGTAGGGCCTTTGCTTTAAAAAAAATATAGAATGTTTTGGGGTTCAACATTATTTTCTTGCAAAAAAAATAAATATGTTTTCATGTAAACAAAAAAAAGTGTCAGAAAGGGCTTTGTCTTCAAGTGGATAGAAGTGTGGATGTAAGCTTCCTAATGTGTATAAAATGCAAGGACAGTTCAAAACCCCTCCAAATGACCCCATTTTGGAAAGTAGACACCCCAAGCTATATACTGAGAGGCATGTCGAGTCCATGGAATAATTTTATATGTTGACACAAGTTGCGGAAAAAAGAACATTTTTTATTTGTATTTTTTTTGCACAAAGTTGTCACGAAATGATATATTGCTCAAACATGCCATAGGCATATGTGGAATTACACCCCAAAATATATTCTGCTGCTTCTCCTGAATACGGGGATACCACATGTGAGACTTTTTGGGAGCCTAGCTGCGTACGGGACCCCAAAAACCAAGCACCGCCTTCAGGCTAAGGGTGTAAATTTTTGATTTCACTCCTCACTGCCTTTCACAGTTTTGGAGGCCATGGAATGCCCAGATGGCACAAAACCACCCCCAAATGACCCCATTTTGTAAAGTAGACACCCCAAGCTATTTGCTGAGAGGCATGGTGTTTTTGAAAATGAAGAAAGAAAATAATTTTTTTTTTTTTTTTCTAATTTTCAAACGTATTTTCTTTCATTTTCAAAAACAAATGAGCTGTAAAATACTCAACATGCCTCTCAGCAAATAGCTTGGGGTGTCTACTTTCCAAAATGGGGTCATTTGGGGGGGGTTTTGTGCTATTTTGGCATTTTATGGCCTTTGAAACGGATAGGTAGTGAAATAAAAAATTTGTGCCCTTAGAAATCCTGGGAGGCGGTGCTTGGGTAATGCCAGGGTAGAGAAAACCCTGGCATTATGCCCGCGTACACTCAGACTTGTGTATACATGAGCCAATTTAGGAAATTGATTTATTCCAATACACTTCTCATAGAAGAAATGTGGGCTGCCATTGCTGTCCCCTCCTTATAAAGTTCCCAGTCAGTGTGTTGATGCTTTGGCTTCCAAAATAAAGAATTCTAACTTCTCTTTTTGCTGCACGCTTCAAACAGACAGAGGTCTGGAAACCACACAAAGTCATGGAACTTTTGTTTGCGGAAGCAGACCAGCAATGGCAAACCACACATTGGCCAGAAAGCAGAATATCAAAGTGACAACTTCCAAATAAAGCCGACAACCAAAACACTAGTTTCAGCATGTTCAGCTTCACTTAAAGTGACTTGATGCCTCATGCCTAGTACACACGTACGGGATTCCCGGCAGTAAAAAAAATCAGTCGGTAAGTTTTTCCCCTACACACGAGAGGTTTTCCCGACAGGAAAACTGCCATGAGAGCTTTTATTCGGGAATCCCAGCCGTGTATGCATGCTCCATCGCAGTTTTTGGTCGGGAATGCCGGCGGGTTCTCCCCTTTTTTTTTTCCCCCGGCAGTTTTCATGTCGGGAAAACTGCAATGGAGCATACACACCGCCGGGATTCCCGACCAAAAGCTTGCATGGCAGTTTTCCCGACAGGAAAACCGGCCGTGTGTACGAGGCATCAGAGTTTATGGCTTTGACTTTACAGAATATGTGCTAAACGTTTACCATGTACAATGCAGAAATCTTCTGCAGGAAGAATGGCCTCATTCACATGGCATGAACGAGGTCTTTGTTTCTGCGTGTGGAGCGGAATAAATGGACACCAAGCAGTTGTCACAGCAAATTCTGATAGGTATTCAGGTATGGGTACACATCTCCACACAGGGTGCATTCGGGGACCAGCTTCTACCCTTGCACACCTGGTAAAATCAGCTGTGTGTCCAATCAACCCAGGCTGCTCCACGCACATAAATACATGCCCATTCATGCTGTACGGGCCTCTGAGCCCATGTGAATGAGGCCTAAAGCATCCATATTTACTTTAATATAACTTTGGATTATATTATATGATTATATTTGAATTTTGGCAGCCTTTTAACGTAAACAAACGGCAGGTTTTTGTTAGAAACTGACCGAAACACGACTTCAAAGTCTGTTGGGATCTTTGCGATTCAATTAATTCACAGAAACTGCAGCTAGAGAGGTCAGTGTTGACTTAGGCTGGGTTCACACTTGCTGCGACCGTGGCTCACAGCAGGGGGCCCGGCGATTCCCTGTTCATCGATTCAGGTGTGAATTGGGTCAGAATTTCTGCCTGAATTTGCACCCGATTTCAAAGACTAACAGGACCCTCTCCAAAATTTGAACCGCGGCCGCCCCGGAGGCATGTGAACCGACTCCATTGAGAGCCAATCACACTCTCCTGTCATGCAAATCAGTTGCGGGGAAAAAAGTGTGAAACCAGCCTTAAGCCCCATACACAGTCACTATTAAATTTTCTGCAGATTTTTTGTCTTCAGATTTACCAAAGCCATGTAGTGCAAGGGCCTGCCTGATTGCATACAAATTGAAAAACTCTTAACCTAATATATGTTTTTGGTAAATCTGAAGACAAAAATCTGCAGAAAATCTAACAGTGTGTATGGGGCTTTACTCTTTCACTGCTGCACAAGTGCACTTTACACATGCCTCACCCTGCTCCATAGAGTCCTGGAAACAGACAGTAATGACAGAATCCGAAATAAAGGAAGGGAGAATTTCACATATAGAAAAGAATGATGGCACGGAGGGAGGGATCAAGCACAAAAGAATAACAGAACTAGGCCCAGAGAAAGAGGTACATATAAAAGACTGCAAAAGACAAACAGCTGTTAAAAAGGTGTGGGGGGGAGAGGTTGTAGACAACGGAGGAATTTCCCCAAGTAGGACAAAGGCAGGTTCAAATTTATCGAATCTTTAGAACAAAAAAAAGTAATATATTGCAGCCTACCAGTTCTAATATGCAAGTTTTAATTAAATGAGCGATTACTTAATCTTGCTGTAAGCCACTAGTCCCAATAGTGTCCATGTAATGGAGAGAACAGCAGACATGTTTGAAGTTCAGCCTGGGTGACAGCCATGGCTCCTTCCATAGATACAGCGGGAGGAGAAAGTGTAGCTACCCAGGGAGAAGAACTGCACAAAATTACCAGATAAAACTCAAGAGACCAAGCCTGAAAAAAAAAAAAACAAAAAAAAAACACGCAGAGCAGTCACCACATCTAACGACTTGTAAGCTACGACAAATTTAAGCGGAATCCCAGGGAAAAAACAATTTTTATTCCAAAAATAAAAAATGACCTGTAATGACAGATGCCCCACGTGTGGGTATGCTGCAGCATTATGTAAAATTTTAAGGCAATTTAAATTGCATGTGCTTGCGGGTCGCATCCCTATTCACTTGAATGGGTGGTGCTCCCAGGTGGTACTGACCGCGGCAGAAGCAATAATTTTTGCTGCAGGTGCAAAGCACTGCAACTGCAGTATGTGAAACCCCCAACCACTGCCTTTGCAGCTTAAGAGGGTGCGCTAAATACTGCCCAATCGCAAGTCTAACCGAGTCCTTGGTCCTAATTATTCCATCACTTGAGTAAGGACCAGCTCACACCACATGCAGTCCAGTGCGATTTTTTGGGCAACAAATACGCATGGATAGTAGGTTATATGGTTTCCAATGGCATAGTTCACACCAGTGCAGCCAGTTCCAGGAGAAAAAGCTGAACATGCTGCATTTTTCTCGCACTAGACTGATGGAACAGGGTAAAACGCATGAAAAACACACTGGAACGCATTAAAAATGCACCGACACACAGTACAGTAAAAAAAAAACGACAGGGGGGGGGGGGGGGGGGACGTATCTGGAAAGCATCCAAAACACATCAAAAACGCGCGTACAGAAACTCATCCGAAGCGGATCTGCAGTGTGTTTTTGTGGTATGGACCAGCCCCAAGCACTGAATTTCTGGTGCTAAAACACACAGTTCCGGCCCTCCTACAGTACCAGTAATAACAGTGGGTTGCTCCCACTCCAGTTTGTCCATTCAGAAATAATTTTGTATTCTGTTCACGGGACAGGAGGCGTTCTATGCTTGGAAGAGGGGAGATTGTGATGTTCATCTGCCCCATCCCTGTTCCGATCACAGAATACAAAACTATTTCCGAATGGACAAGGTGGAGCGCTAGCAACCCACTATCACTGTATGTACAGCCACTGAGAACATACTATTGAGGTACATCATCCCAGAACAAAGTCATTCATGTGGCAGCACCACAAACAGAATGCCCTGGGCCCCTTTAGTCATTCAGAATGGTCTGGGGTCAGTCTGCAGAGGTGCCACTGGCTACACTTTATTTTATGTTGATATTTTTAGGGGGCCCAGAGCAGCGGCAGCCAAAAGGGTGAATTAAAGAGGAAGTAAACACTGCCCCCCTTTTTTTTACTGACCTGCAAATTAAATGCATAATGTGCAAGTATGCGTCGCATACTTGCACATTATGTGAAACTTACCAGCCAACGAAGCCCATGTTGTCTTCGCTGGAGGCCGCACCCATCTTCGTCCGTCTTCCTTCCAGGTCCGCAGACTCTGGCTCGGTGACTGCCCACATGCGCACGGGAGCCGCCAGCGACGGCACAGGGTTCTGAAGAAATGGCACGAGTGGGCGTTCCTTTAGAGTGCATGTGCCGATGACATCATCAGCGGTGTATATAGTAAATATCTCCTAAACGGTACAAGTTTAGGAGATATTTACAGTACTTATTATAGGATTACCTATAGGTATAAACAAACCAGGGAAGTTTACTTCCACTTCGTGAGCCGTCTACGTGCAAACGTTCGCACAAATGTGTAAATAATGTTGAAGTTTATGGCCCTGGAGGCAGCGGTGTCTTTTTTTTACATCGCTAAATATAGTGCAACAATATGCTGCCAGACGCAAATGTCTGAATGGCCGCAATGATTTATATACCACACAAGTATGACAACTACATGCTGTATGTATGGTTATGTGAACGAGCCCTTCCTGAATAGGTTTAGCGCTACTTCTTCAGAACTAGCATACTGAATTTTAGAAAACACAAATCAAGAAATAGCCTCTTCCATCAGAGCCTCGTCTCAGGAGCAATCCTGTTGTGAGTGTCAAAAATCACTAAAGCTGGCCATACATGGATAGAAAATCGTTTGGGGGAAAAAAAAAAAAAACAACTTTTGTTTTTGATAAAGATCAAACAACTGTATTGTGTGATTAATAATTTTTTGTCGAATAATGCACATGCTGCACTGTACGTTTTTCCAAACTATTTATGATCAATTTCCCTACTAATATTTAAAAAATCGTTTGATTACCCAACAAAATTCCAACATTAGATATTTATTTTTGCATAAAACTTTGCATTTCGAGAATCGATATGCGCCAACGTTTCTAAAGACGAACAATCTGGCTTATCAAACACTTTTACGAATGATTTTCTATCCATGTATGGCCAGTTTTAGAGAATGCTTACCTGTTTTATAGTCATTCCCTCACTGTGCCCCCCCCCCAGATATCGAGGGAGCTATAGAGGTGGGAAATGGAATATCCTGCTTGTGTGACATCGACCTTAAAGCCCCATCACACCAGTCTTGTGTTTCACGGCACTGCCCCTTCAATTTTATGAATCGGTCCACTCGTCTAATGCAATAGGCACAGTATGTGTCCAGGTGGCAATCTGTATATTGACATCACAGCTGACACAAGCCATCATACAAGTGACATGGTGACATCACAGCTGACACAAGCCATCATACAAGTGACATGATGACATCACAGCTGACACAAGCCATCATACAAGTGACACGATTGTAAGTATGACAACACAGAAGTCACAGCTCGCTGGTTTGCTCATAAACTGTACCTCGAACTATAAGCTGAGCAGGCACTAAAGATTTAGGATATGAAGATTCCCAGATAAACAGAGCAGTGTGTGAAAAGTGGAATGGGAGTCGGCGGGTGGCAATATGACACCTGTCCTACAGCTGCCCTGTCTCCAGCCAGTCTAGAGCTGTCCTGTGTGGCCACATTTAGAAGGCGATATGAGCCGGGATGGGAAGGCACCTCTTTTAGGTTTTATAGCTGCATCCTACATCTCTAACTGGCTGAGGAAAGATCCAATATCCATCCATATCAGGAACACAGCTTGTAATAAGAGGCTAAACAACGGAAGCCAATTCAATTAGACATGGGTACATGCAAAATGAGATTTCACTTCAATCTGCTTATCTTTCTTAGAACAGGTTTTACTTATACTAACGGATTTAAAGTGTTATCAAACCTTTAAATGTTGTTAACTGCAATATATAGCAGCATACTAGAGGACCCAACATGTTTGCCTTGTGCTTTGTGTAGCCTGTAGGGGCCGACCGATATCTCTTTTTTTAGACCAGATTGGAGATACTGGTGACCACAAAGGGAAGAGGGGGCTGTGGAAGTGGTGTTTGGGGCGCTGTTTACATCCCCACCGATTGTAAAGCCTGGTACTCCGGTCTGAGCCGCTGTACCAACGATCCAACGTTAGTACAGCGATAACCCCCGCTGAGCTGTTGTGTTCCGACAGGGGGATGGCCCTGCCAAAACACTCCGACCAGCGCTCTCAACCATTGGCTGAGAGTGATTATCAGGAGTTGGTCAGCTGCTGGTGGAAAAAGTGGAACTTCCGCTTTAAGCACTCCTCGCCCCCTTACATGACATGTACCGGTAATTATTTTTATTTTTTGGGGGGGGGGGGCACGCGGGAGTGGGTACCTGGTTTTGACAGGTACTTGTCCCACTTCCTCCTTGTGGCCCCTCCCTCTCTGCAATCTTCTGGGACCCGTCACAGGTCCCAGAAGATTGCCTGGCCACTAGGAGAGCCCAGCGCGACTTGCACAAATGCAGTGCACACCGGCTGTGAAGCCGCAAGCAGTCACAGCTGGGTGCCCACACTTGCAATGACGGTGCCGCGGAGAGGAGGGGGAGAGAAGCGGGGCTTCGAGCGGCCGCATCGCTGGACCGTGAGACAGGCAAGTGTCTGTTTATTAAAAGTCAGCAGCTACACTTTTTGTAGCTGCTGACCTAATAAACTGAAAAACGAGTGGAACTCCACTTTAAAGACGCCAGCAGTTGCCTGCTCCTTAACCAGCATAGTTAGTGACCCCAAAAATGCACCTAAAAACTAATCCTGGGTGCATTTTTCAGTGCGATTCCCATTGACTTCAATTAAAGGTGCATCTTTGGTGAGCCAAAAGATGCAGCATGCGGCACTTTTCACTCCATAGCGCAAACGCAGCGCATCGATATGAAAAGTCTCATAGGATTTAAACGCAAATGATTTTGCATGTGCTTGTGTCCCACTGGAAAAGGTGCGTTCCAGCGCGGCAAAATCACATCAGTGCGAAAGGGCCCTTAAGTTTCCTTGTTTGAAGCCAATACTTTTTAATACTACTTTAATATTTCCGTGGGAGCAAAGAAATTAAACAGCTCTAAATTATAACAAGACGATATGTAAAAAAGGGATTAGGTTAACAAAAAAGGCAACTTCAAGAAAGGTATAAAGTACATGTGAACACATGCACAGCCTTTGCTAAGAGTTAAGTGAAGGAACAATACTATACAAGGAATTATGACCACCCAGTTATGGCTTTAATCTTCTCCAGTCCAGGACTATATGAGTAATCTAGAGGCTGGGAGGCTGCATTTGGCCCTATGCCTTATGATTACTACCCAGCTATGGAACTACAGCTTTTATTCCAGTATGAGGAGAGGACATGGACTGTTTGATCAGAAGAAGACGAGTGGATGTGACAAAGGACAGGGACCAGATAGAATTGCACTCGGATTACACAGACCCTCAACTAAGAAAAGCGGAGCAGCGAGAGGGAAGAGAAAGTGAGCTTGTTATAACAGCATCCAGTGATTTTGATTTGTAAATCACTACTGCAGCTCTGCAGTCAATGCCTCCGGGCAAATCTAATTGTAACATTTAACAGACCAATTGTAATGGAATTTGAATAAGCCAACATTTCCTCTTTGCAGGACAGCGCAGCCCTCCTCTCCCATGACATACACTACAGCTGGTCACAAATGTCTGCAGGGACCAGGCCAGCTGCTGGGCAGTTCTAACCTCCCTCGTCATACATAGAGGATGGGATTGATGACATTCTCCAGCAGGACTGGGATTGGGAGTATGATTTTCATTATTTCTTGGTTACGTGCTTGGAAACCAATACAATGCACATTCCACTTCATTTATCTGATTATATGAAGATACACAAGCCACACTACTTCAGTGTGGAGTGTGAAAGAAATCACAGGAACCAAGTAGCCAGATTGCTTAAAAGAAGTAGGGGATTTAAAAAAAAAATAATCATACTTGCAATGCTGCATCTGTCCCCCACCTGCTCGAGAACTGAGCCATCAAAGACTGCTGATCGCTCAGATCTTGGTCTTCAGTGAGCAGAAAGACAGCGACTGTCAATCATCAGCTCTCTGCTCTGCTCCTCTAATGCTCATGGGAGTTGCAGGCTGTGGAGGGGGTAAGAGCTGCAGAGAGCCCGAGCCAGCTGTCGGTTTAGCATCTGAGTGGATCCCGACATTAAAGATGGGATCCTTCCAGAGTCTGGACCGGCTGAGGAGTGCAAAACTAAGTGCATTTCCCAGAAGTAGGGCCATACTCCTCATTTACAAAGTACAACCTGCACCTTCTGCTTTTGGTAAAGTTTATGTTCCCTAACTTATGAAAGGAAACGTGCTTAGCAGAATATGCTCGGGGTAATTGCGGACTCTATCTGAAAATGCTAGTTTTCTGGCTGCCATGGTGATTAGCAGTAATACGCAACAAATTCTGACATCCCTCTGACTGATCTGCATGTATCCAGGCAACTGGCTTTTTAAGTTAAACAAAAGTAGCCATTTCACTTATAGGTTCTCTTTAAACTAGCGCTTTCAATGCAGTTATTTGTCCATAACTTTAGGAAGTGGCAGTTATCAACTGACACCTTAAAATGGTACATATGCCCAAAGTTAAAGAGAGCTACAGTATATTAAGGAGGGTGGGGCTCCCTTCAGTCATCTGCCGTTCATCTATCCATCAGCATACATGTGCTTCCACTGAGGAGACTTTAAAATTTAGGACTGCAGTACACAGGGAGCCTTGACGAGGCCTGCAGCTTACGCATGTATTTGCAAATGCGTGCAACTAAACCCATTTTTAACACACTGACAGGTGAATTCGGTTGGTTGCTGATTGGTTGGTAAGTGGAGCTTGGTTATTCTGTTTTTTTGTTGACATGCGTCCGCCCTTCCAATGCTCCTTGCTGTGAAGACCAGTCATAGGTAGGGGCAGTGACAGTTTTTTCTACAGTATATTAAACCCGCATTGATGTTGAGCTATGTATTAAACTTTAAATATGTCTATAAAGCAACACGTAGCAAAACATATCCTAAACCTGCTGCCCACAACCCCATGCTTCCCTACTGGCCAATAGGGATAATAGACAGCCTCACATACCAATCATTAGGCACAGGAGGCAGGGTTAGGAACTGACATCAGGAATGAAGTCAATGTTGACATAATAGGGAAGCCTTTCACAAACCAGGGTTCTGTGGAATCTTAGGGTTCTTCTAGAGGTTGCTAGAAGTTTCTTACAGATAAGTCATTACTGACACCAATGCTCTTTTCGGCTATCTGTAAGGACCCTTTCACATAGGGAGGGCTTTACTTGCTCAGCAGGGGATCTGTCTGCTGATCCCTTGCAAGTTAGAGTGGAGCAGGTGGATGATAGGTCCAGGTCTGCTCCTCTTATGCAGAGCGGACATGGACACAGCCCACTCTGCTCTATCAGAAGTCGGATGTAAAACAGACCAGCTGTCCGTTTACACCTGACAGCACTCAGATACGCCCAGATGGCAGAGAACAGATCCCCCTTCATTTGTTTTTGGCGGATTGGAGGTAGGTGGGTGTAAACAGACACAAGTCTGTTTACATCCACTGCCATAGAGGAGAATGAAGGGTGCAATCAGGTCCGCCTGAAAAAAACCAAAACAGGTGGACCCAATCGGACCACTCATGTGAAAGGCGCATAAGGGGGCATTTTTCCCACTGACCACCAATGTAAAGAGATGTTCCGTTACTCTCCCACTGATCACCAATCTAAGAGGACTATTCTTCACTGACCACCAATGTAAGGGACCATCGCACTGACCACCAATGTAAACACTACCAAACTAAGACAGAAGGTTGATGACTAATGCAAAGAGCCACTTCCCTTACCGCCAATGTAATCGGGGAACTTTTCTCCGGACTGTCTTATAAGGTGGGCATTTTTCCACTGACCACCAATGGGAAGGAACATTGCACTTTTCACTATCTGCATTTATTTTGTGGATAAAATAAAAAATAAAAATTATATTAAATGATATTACTAATGGAAATAAATTTAGCTAAAGTGATACTAAACACACAATGTTTAATTTACATTGTCCCCTCTATTTCTGTATGTGGATGATGGCACTGTAATTATTTTAATAAAAATAAAAAAAACACTTATTTTCCTAATCAATATACAGCTGTCACATGACCCCGATTTTTCCCAGCCTGTCTGCAGGGAAACAGAAGCAGGAGAAGCTTCTAGTCCTCTGCTGCTGGTCACATGTTTAAAATAAAACAAAAAAACTGCCTTTGGAATTCAAAAGAAAAAATTTATTAATATCAATAAACTGTTTTAAATTGTCATACAAATATATATTTGAAATCAAATCTTTATTTTGTGTTCATAACATGGTGTGGGCGGATTTTTGCTAGTTACAGGCTGGGTCACTCCCCTCTAGCCTGCGTCTTAAAATAAGAGGGAGGTGAAGCCTCCGTTAATCTACAATATCCCATCCCTATTGTGTTTAGCTGGTTAGTGGGTATGGGAAGGTGTGGGCTGTCATTTACCACTGTGCATATGCCCACATGCGTGACACTATAGTCACATGGGCTGCTCAAATGTCATAGGGAGGAAATGCTCATCATGGAAACACTGAAAACACAGAATGTACAAAGTTACCACCACAGCTGCAAAATCCCTAGCTGAATTGGGGACATTAAACAGAAGGTGGAGACAGAGGGCAGCAGGATCAGGTTTTTTGCAGAATACAAAAAATAAATCTCATAGTGACCGAGTATGAACAGCATGTATTGATGGGTTTTTATGATGTAGGTTGAGTGACACTTTAAATATAGCAGGCCGATAGTCAAATACACCAAGTACGCCACAATTCTTATTCTGCTATCACAAGGTTGAGAAAGGGTGCAATCGTGTGTCCTGGCTATCTGGCCTCTTAGGGAGCTCTGCAAGGTTGTCAATAGTACATTCAGGTACCAGACTGTATAGTTATACTAGCAGCTTAAAAAGCTGTTAGTATGGTGGATTTTTGCAACAACTAACTGTAAGTAGAAGAAATCAAACAAAAATTAGCGCAGAATTTTATTCATGAAGTCTTGAAATGAAATGCAGTCTATGCAACATGATCTGCACACATGAATGACACCAAAGGAAACAGCTTCCAACTGACATGGTGATTGATGAGGAGGACATACAATATTCACCCCATTGGATGTTTATGAACAAGTATAGTAACACTGTTCATGTGTGCATATTTTCTGTGGGGAACTAGAAAACAAAATACACCATCAGTAAAAATGATGTGACTTCCAAAACTTGGGAGTAAACAGACCAACTCACTCCTATGAAGCTGGACTGCAAAGCCCTCACTTTGTAAATACAAACCAGGATGGATAAAAAAAAAAAAAAAAGAGAAGTATATAAAAATATTTAGATTTTTTATCTAAATTCATTTTAATAAAATGCTTTTGGAGTAAAAATGTATCTAAAAGATAGGTTTCCATTTCAGATGCATTAAAAAAATAGGATTTTTGTACTCGCCGTAAAATCCGTTTCTCTGACGTCCATGGACTGACACAGCCTCTTCATACTGAAACACGTGGGTTATGTCCCTGCTTGCAGGAGAAGATCTAGGCAAAATGTTAGATGTTATAACATACATTCTAAAAAACCAGAGCTGAACAGCCCCGCCCAGGGGGCAGTCCCTCCGGACATAACCCTCCTACCTGCAGTCAGCAGCCTCCGTTTGTAACAAAGCAGTACAAACCTTAAAAAGGAAGGGTGGGAGCTGTGTCAGTCCATGGACGTCAGAGAAACAGATTTTACGGTGAGCACAAAAACTCTATTTTCTCTTATCGTCCATGGACTGACACAGCCTCTTCATACTGAAACACGTGGGACGTCCCAAAGCAGTATAAAGAAGAGGGTGGGAGCAGTAGTAAAAGGAAAAAACAAACTTCACTCCAAACCAAACAGAGCTCAACGGAGGAGTTGCAACTTTAAACAGCGGCCTGCAACACCTTGCGGCTGAAGGAAGCATTCGAAGATGCAGCCACATCAACCTTATAAAATCTTGAAAAGGTATGAACGGACGAACAGGTCGCCACCTTGCACACTTGTGCCACCGACGCTTGATATCGGAAAGCCCAGGAAGCACCAATTGCCCTGGTGGAATGCGCCGTAACCGGAAAGGGAGGCGCCCGCCCCTTAAAGGGCATAGGCCTGTATGACGGTCTGCCTGATCCACCTAGAAATGGTGGCAGACGACACTGCTTGGCCCCGTTTTGGACCAGAGAGACAAAGCGAGTCAGACTTCCGAATGGAAGCAGTAGCAGACAGGTACACCCGCAAGGCTCGTACCACATCCAATGTGTGAAGCGCAAACTCTCTGGGATGTGATGGATGAGGACACAAGGACGGAAGAACAATGTCCTCATTAAAAGGTGAAAAGCCGAGACCACCTTTGGAAGGAAAGACGGCCGCAACACCGCCTTATCCTTATGGAGGACCAAGTAAGGAGACTTGCAGGACAGGGCCGCCAACTCAGACACCCGTCTAGGGAGGCCCATTTTTTAAAGGGGTACCTAATAGATAGACGCCGCGGGACCGTCAAAGTCTTTTGCGGCTTTTCCCAAACCTGATCAATGAACCTATCAAAGAAAGGTGTATATGGAAAAACCTTTTTAGAAGGCTTGGCCTTAAAGGAACCAAAGGAGACAGCCTCCACATGAGGTTCTGCAGCTGCAGCATCCAGCTTGAGAGTGTCCCTCACAGCATCAATGAGTTCACTTACAAGCGCCCTGTCATTTACTGACTCAGAACTGGAGTCTTCCTCACAAGGAATGTCCTGTTCAAAAACATTAAAATATTCAGAGCTAGGGTCCTGAGCAGCAGCAGCTAGGCCCATATCTGAATCTGAGCACTCCCCATGTGGAGATTGTGTGGGGAGAGGGCGCTTTATAGCTCCCTTACGCTCGCACACCGCTTCCATCCTTTCAAGAAATGTTTCCAGAACTGCCGACAACTGGTCCATAGGGACCGCAGGTGCTGGAGCACTGCCCGTTGCCTCTGACAAGTGGGGAAGCAGGTGAACCAGACTCCATAACTCGCCACCCTCTGAGACCTTAATGCACAAAGTGAAGAAAAGTCCACCCACTGGCTGCGCTGACTGAAGAGGGGATGCCCAGAGGACTCACCAACCCGGGGAGGACCGCTCAGTTCCACTGCCTGTACCACGCTGTACCAGCGCGAGTGAGCCGTGAGGAGAGTGTGAGGAGATTTGCGCCACTCCAGCAGCGATGGAGGCCAAAGTAAAGTGAAAAGCGCGCACGGCTTCAAGAAAATGGCCGAATGCAACTGCGCCATCGATCCGCGGCAAGATGGCCGCTGTGTACACTGTAAAACACTACAGACAAGGCACCGAATGGCGCCCAGGCCCAACACACACAAAAAGTGCCCCAGCTCCATACAGGCAGTCATGAGCCCCCTCCCGCCTGGCCAGAGTGACCCCCAGGAACCCCCACACAGCACAGCGCCAGAGTAAGGTGCAGAGAGCAGCATAACAAGGGGGAGACAGGGAAAATCCCCCATACAGAGAAACACACAGCATGTACTCACCTGCAAGCAGGAGAGACTACTTACTCATCCCAGATGGACCCACTGGTGTGTTTCTGACAGACCTATCATGGTGCAGGTACTGAGTAGCTGTCGGCCCGGTCCACCGCGAAAGATACAGCAGGCACTGTTCAATCTTGTGAGGACCGCGGAGCATAAAAGCCCACCGGCTACCCCTGGAGTATGTTGTGAACTGAGTCTCACGCACGCAAGGCGAGGATCAGCACGCTCGATGGTCGGACAGGGAAGACTACGAGGATACCTTGTACACAACCTGTTGCCCAGCTGACAGTTGATTGAAGATCTCAAAAATAAAATAATAAAATTCTCAAAGGAATATAAATCTTCCAGGAGACTGGCTCCTGAGAGAGCCATGTCTTCTCCTTCTGCTAGGCAGAAAAAAACTGAGGCTGCTGACTGCAGGTAGGAGGGTTATGTCCGGAGGGAGCACCCCCTGGGCGGGGCTGTTCAGCTCTGGTTTTTTAGAATGTATGTTATAACATCTAACATTCTGCCTAGATCTTCTCCTGCAAGCAGGGACATATACCCACGTGTTTCAGTATGAAGAGGCTGTGTCAGTCCATGGACGATAAGAGAAATGTAGTTTAGCATGAAATGAAGCTTAGTTATGTAGCTGTATATTCTGCGAAATTTACATTTTTGGTAAACTCATTCAATGAATTCAAGCTATTCAAGCTGAGATAACATGCACTGTATTGATGCATTCACATAATTTTACAGTAACCATGAGATAAAACAATGTTCAAGAATATTCCTTTATCCCATCGTTTTGCAAATCTATGTACACTACAAACTATGATTGTTTGAAGAGAAATGCATCCGTACCAGGCCCTAAGTGTTAGGGCTGGGCGATTTTCCCCCAAAAAAAAAATCTGCAATTTTTTTTATAAAAAACTCGATTTACGATTCGATTTGATTTTTTTTTTTATTATATTAATTGAAGTGCATCAACAAACAAAATTTCAAAGGCAAACCCTTTCTCTAACTGCAAAGTCAGTGTGCAACAAAGATTGTTAAACATCCAAATTATTAATACTGTATTTGGATTTAGCTAATAAAACAACCAAAAATCTTGAGGTTACTCTTAGTTGAATTGAACTGTGCCCGTGCCTCACTGTGCCCAATGCCTCACTGTGCCCATGCTTCAATCACTGTGCCCGTACCTGATGCAGATTTTCATGGGATACGGATTTTACTGCTACACCGGCGGCCATTCCAGTATTCAAAAGCCACGCCTGCTCCTCGTCTGTGATAGGCGGAACACTCAATTTCCCAGCATTCAGTGTTCCGCCTATCATGGACATCCGCTCATCCTCATAACACAGACGAGGATGTCCGTGATAGGCTGAACACTGCCTGCTGTGAAATTGAGTGTTCCGCCTATCACAGACGAGGACTCGGGAGGCGCAGCTTTTGAACACTGCAATGCCCGCCGTCTGTCTGCATGACACGCTGATCAGGTAGGCAGACGGCGGCTTGCGGTTAGTTAGTGTTACCCCAATTACATCTACTCGCCGTAGTAATGTAACGCCGCCCAGTGCCATTCCGGATATGCCCCCTGCAGCCCTGCTACGGAAACTTTGAAGGAAATAAAAAAAAAAAAAAAAAAAAAAAAAAGCGATTTTCTTCAAATCTGAATCGATTTGAACTCAAAACTCGATTCAAGATTAAAATCGATTTTTTTCCCAGCCCTACTAAGTGTTTGCAAATATTAAAGATTCTAACTACCAGCAAAAATGAGTCCTTACGTTTAAAGAGCACCTGTCATTTCAGATCCATCATGGCAGCGCCCGTTAGCGGGCATCCACTCACCTGCTGCTGCCACGTCCCTCACCTTGTTGTGTCACTGCTGCATCCTGCATCACCAGCCGTCCCATTAAAGTGAATAAGACTGTCGGTGAGTCATGTAGCATGTTTCAGCAGCAGCAACTGCAGCCTCACCCCCCCCCCCCCCCCCCCCCAGTGACAGCAGACGGACACGTCATTCATTCATCTATGAATGGGAAACTACAAATCCTGACAGCCTTTGTTGGCTTGTAGTTCTTGAACTACCATGGCACTGTTGGGCACTCTGGTAGCTCATTCATTCTACTTGTCAATGTGTAGCTGTCTGCCCACACAAGGTACGAGCACACAGATACACAGACAAGTCTGCAGGAGTCGTGCATGGCACCTGCGATCAGGTGATCGTGAATGCAATGCTTTACAGGCTCCAAGTAACAAAAATAATAAATGCACATTTTTTTATCTGCATATAGATGTGCATTTATTAAAAGGTGAACTTTTCCTTTAAGGATCTGAACCCATGTGTATTTGTTTTCTATGGGGCCTTGCATACAGCTACATAAAAATCAATAAAACTTGCGCTGCGGTCAGATCTGTAAAACAAAGAACAGAAAAACCTGCATCCATGGTCCTGCGTTCGGAGCGTATTTACATTGTATGTATGAAAATTGTAAGGAAGCACTCCTAGGGCCACATCCGTATGAAAGTTTGATATAAATATAATAATAAATTGTATGCATGTAAATTATTGTTCTGTACAAAAACTCTATTGGCCTGCTTAGGACTGACTTATAAATATCAACAATGCGAAATTAGCTGGATTGCACGCCATTGAATGGCCATGTCGGTCCTTAATGGTTACCTGCGTTCTAGGAACCAATCAGGTATATTACACTGTACTATGTAAACGTTCGTACAAATGTTACATGCACACAGTGTATAGCCAGGATATTTTGAATAGGATGTCACTGCTAGCAAGATACTATGTAAAAACTGTAAAAAGCTGCCTGTCTGAGCCCTAAAAGTGTATATAACGGCAAAACAGTTTTTTAGTTTTGGACGGAGAGATGGATAAAAGGCATTTGTGTGTCCCGGCTGGTAAGATGATCTCCTGTATTTGTCCTGATGACCACTGTCATTCACACAGAAAGAAAGAAGAAATTCTAAATCTGAGGGGAGGGAATATCTTGCTATGGGGACAGATGTTCCTGTGACAAATCTCTAGGATGGGAATCACCTTGACTTTCCAGGACAGGAAGTGAAGGGAAATCTCTCCAGATGGACAAAAACTAACCTGATAGGGGTTTAACCCTTGCATACCTTAGAACTAAAAAAAAAAAATTGTGACTGTACATACACTAACTGAATTCTTCCACAGGCACTGCATTTCATTATCTTCAGATTCGGCTGTCTGTTACAACATACAGTTTAGATAAATATACAAGATAATCATCAGGCTATCAGAGGTTATGCAAATTTAAAGCAACAACGCATGGAGTAATATCCTCTTTACACACAGTTGGCTTCCTGACCCATAATTCAATCCAATAAAACAGTCATGTTGTTGCCTCTAACACTGATGTGATATACAAGGATGAGCTCCGGCGTGTTCGCACACCCCACGTGCAGAGCCCGCCAGGAAGTCGGCACTGCGCTAATCACAGGCAGTGAGACATTTCCCGATCTCTGCAGCCGCGCATCAGGACAACGTCTCACTGCCTGTGATAAGCGCAGTGCCGACTTCCTGGCGGGCTCCGCACGTGGGCTGTGCGAACACGCCGGAGCTCATCCTTCGTGATATATATGAAATACAGACAGGTGGGGGTTACAAACACTAGAAATATTAGTGGCCAGGGGTGTTGCTAGCACCAGGCACCTATGAGACCACAGCACTATGTGCACAGGGCTGTATGGTACATACTCCTGACCACCTCACCCTGTATGTGGGGCTTTATATTACATAATCCCCAACTCTATATACTGGGAGTGCAGCAGTCAGGTGTGTGCAAAGTACACCCCAGCAAACAGAGTTGATGAGTAGGAACTATGTAACATACATCACAGATTACAGAGTGCAGTGGTCAGGAGTATGTAACATACAGCCTAGTGTAGAGAAAATGTGTAAGGATTATAAATTGTAGTATACAAGGATAGTGGTCAGAAGTATTCCAACGCACGACACTGCATACAGATTGCAGCAGTCAAGATTATGTAATATACCGTGTGCAATATATACTCCTGGCCAGTACAGAACTTTTATTATTGTATCTTGCATACTTATAGCTACTGTACATTACATACTGTATCCCAAGCACTGCGGTATGAATACCGGGCTGTACAGGACATACTTCTGACCAGTGCACCCTGTACAGTGTGTACTCCTGACCCCTGCACTCCATATGCTAGAATATACATTACATACTCCTCATAAAAATGTTTGTCTCAATAGTTGCTGATTGCTAAGAAGTCCTTTAGTTTTTAAAGTAGGATCTTCTTTAAATTAGACTCAAAGTGCTTTATCTCGGTTTATATTCTGTGTGCAGAAAAGCACATACTCACTTGTCACAGTAATTAAACCCTATCCTGTAGGTAAAAAGGGCTATGACATAGGTGTGTATACATAGAGTAAGCTCAGGTCCTATTTAAAGGAGAAGGATAGACAAAAAAACTTTTTGTTGGACCGACTTCTCCTGTAGGTCAAACAAGTGAACTTAGTTCTGCACTCCTGTGATACGTGTTCAGCAGAGAGCAGGCTGAAGTCAGCTGAGGTCACAGAGCTGGTCCAAGTTCTGAAAAGATCCCGACCATGTAGTCAGGATTCACCCAGATACCTGGGCTGGCAGCTAGCTCAGCCTCTCAGTGATCTGCCGAGATCCTGAGCCAGCCCCTCCCACAGCAGGAGTGAGCGCTGGAGGGGAAAGCAGAGAGCTGCCGGCTGACAGTCCCGACTCTCTGCTTAGGGTGGAGGGGGGAGAACTGAGTGGTGTTTGATCGCCAAGTTATCACTGCAGAACCAGCAGAGGACAGACGCAGCACCGGATCGATATTCCATCCCCCTAGGTGAGTATCATAAATCATCATTTTTTTATCGCTTATAAGTCCATACTGCTCTTTTAAATGGAACTAAAGCCACAATACTTACCTCCTCTCTAACAGTTCAAAGCCTGTGAAGGGTCCCTTGCTGGGGTCAGCATCTTCTCCCTGGTTCCTTAGGTGCTGATCTTCAGTCATCCTTATTGGCCAGTGTGAGATGGCGTGAATCCAGCACAGCTCACTTTACATACCACAGAAGACGGCAAGCAGGTAGGTAGGTGTATTTTACTGCAGCAGAAACATTGCATGTCTCCACTACAGTAAATGGCCTGCCTGCTCATAAGTTTATGTTGCCTTCAGTTCTGCATTAAAGTAGAGCTCCGGCCTTAACCGAACTAGTTTTAAAAATGTCCCTTCCCCCCCTCCTAACACTTATGCTGACCAACTTGTGTGAGAAGGATCTGTTTACTGAGCCATTTTCATTCCGCTGCAGTCTGGTCACATGACCTGGCTCCCCTGTGTCAGTCAGCACTGGCCACAGGGGGGAGGGGTGCCAACAGATGGGCCATAGGAGCATATGGGTGACATCACTACTGCAGGCTTTACCACTGTTGTCAGAGCACTCTCTCCTCTCCCCTGCAGCCAACGCTGGCTAACACAGGGGATCATGTGAGAATAGGAAAGTATATACACCTTTCTTACACAGGTTAGTCAGCATAGGTGATTGTAAGGGGGGGGGGGGGGGGGTACCGGGGTTAGCATTTTCAAGACTAGAGCTGCACGATTCTGACTAAAATGAGAATTACATTTTTTTTTGCTTAGAACAAAGATCACGATTCTCGCAGTGTAACATATTTCACATTATACAAAAAAATTAGGCTAACTACGTTTTTTGTTTTTTTTCCCATTAAAGTGTATTTTTTGCCCAAAAATTGCATTTGAAAGACCGTTGTGCAGATACAGTGTGACATAAAATTCTGCAACAACCGCCAGTCTTTAAGTGGCTAAACTGACCTCATTTACAGACCGAAGTTCATTCCTTTGATCTCGAAGGCTAGGTTCACACTGCTGAGAATTCTATTGCGAATTTGAGCCATTGCGATTGCTCAAATTCGCAAGTCATTTAAATAACATTGTTTTACATTAGTGCCGTTCACATCAATGCGTTGTGAATCTAAACTGCGGGGGAAAAAAGGGTCCTGTGCTCGTTTAGCTCTATAGACTGGCATTCCCTGAAATCGCGGCCGCGAAATCGCGGTAAAACCGTGCGATTTTGAATTCGCAGCAGTGTGAACCTAGCCTTAGACCCCTTTCACGCGGGGCGGATCTGCTGGACAGACTACGCTAGCTCAGTGAGGGATCGCTCCGTTGATCCCTGCTTAGCAGGTGGATGACAGGTCCGTCTCCGCTCACTGTGCAGGGACAGACCGGTCAGAGCCCTGCTGTTCTCTATGTGGAGAGAAGATGAAAAAAAGGACAGCTTGTCCGATTTCCTCCGATCCGCTGGACGAATCGCGAACGTATCGCCATCCGTCTGTTTAGAGTGGATCTTGTCGGATCGGATGGCAGGCGGGTGTCAGTGGACATATCTTCGCTGACTTCCGCCTGCCCATAGAAGTCAATGGGTGGCCTGCTCGGATTCGCCTGAAAAACAGAGGAGGATGCGAGCGAGCCGATCGCGTGAAAGGGGCCTAAAGAGAACTAAATGTTACAAAGAAAAACTTGGCAGGCTGCCTTTTTTTATTTATTTTTTGACAGCTGAGTGAGCAGAGAACTCTCTGCGCGTGTTACATGAACAAATCAGGGAAATGCTGCATTGAGATCGTGAGGGGGGTTGAATTGAGATTTTAACGATTAATGGTGAAGCTCCATTTAAGACTAGTTAAGTTAAGGCTGGAATTCTACTTTAAGCACGCCCCTTCCACTGACAGCAGTGAGGCCACACCCACCATGTGCCACGACACGACTTTATCCTTCCCTTACCTACTTGGCGCTAGCCAAACACAAATATGCAACCTCTCGGTGGCCGGGCCTTGGTGCCGAATGGCCACATATTTGTGTGCATTAGTGCAAACAGCGCTGTGCCCAGGGTGTGTGCGCCCGGCACAGTAACTGGCGGCTGATGGGAAAACTCACGATTGCTGCTTACGATCAGAAGATTTCCAATCATGTGACAGCCAATCACGGCGGTCTCATGACCTTAAGCCCCTCCTGGCATGTAAAACCCCTTAGGTGCTGGCACCAAGGGGTTAAAGTGGAACTTTAGCCAGAAAAATACGGTAAGTCCTGCTAGATCACTTTAGGCTGGTCCCTTTTGCAGGTATAGCTATGTACAACATTAAAAATAAGTGCCTATACCGTGTAAAATCCAGTAATCACCCTGCTCTGCACATGCTCAGTTGCTCTCTAATTTTGGGCACTGATGAATTTATAGAGGTCGATCTGCTGACAGCAGTAAAGCAGCAATAAACCCTCCAATCCTTTACAGCCAAGGAAGCTGCTTCTGTTTGATCTGCAACTGTCATGGTGCTGCACATATGATCAGATATGACACCAGCCATTTAGTGGTTTGACAGTCTAGTTGGGGACACAAGCAAATGTGACAGTTAAAAATACCCACATTCCAGGAATGTGACTTTTTGGAAACCGTTAAAGTTGATGGGTTTAGCTCCACTTTATAATTTACTGCTGCTCAGGGGCTCTGGGCTTCAGCAAAATGGCAGCCTCCAGTAAGAAGAAACAGGAACAATGCTGGTGGCAATTTACAGCACACACTCATTTTGGTAGCATAATTAATAATGTGGAATGTATGTTTTGCACTAAAGAACATATTTTATTAAGTTGTTATGGGTAAAGTTCAGCTTTAGGGCTTCATTCACATTTGGCGTTTGCAATCTGGCAAAAAATCGCTGCCATTATGCCAGCGATCTCAAGACGCGCTACGATTGCAAAAAACGCATGTTCAGGTGCCATTTTTTTTTTCCTCCAGAAAATCACATCGCATGAAGCTTGGGCGTCGAGCTTCACACGACACGATTTGCGCGACAATCGCAGTAAAACCGCAACGTGTTTTAGGGGCCATTGAAAGGAACGGTACCTGAACTTGCACAATTGCAGTGCGTTTTGCAATCAGAATCGCGATTCTGCCCGAGATCCCAAAACGCCAAATGTGAATGGGGCCTAAAGAGGACTTATATAGTCCCCTTGATCTAGCAGGACTTCATTTTTCCCGGAACGGACATCTTCAGGTTGACGGCCGGCTTCCAGGTCTGGATCGCCAGCTGCTGTCATTGGCCGGGGTGGAGATGACATCACTCCGCCAGGTTCGGAATTGCTGACAGAGGCAGGGAAGACAGGCAGGCAGGGAAGACAGGCAGGCAGGTCAGCACCGGGGTCCTGGGTTCAAGTCCTGACAAGGACACCACCCCATAGAGAGTGCATGTCCTCCCTGGACTTGTGTGGGTCTCCTCCAGGTCCTCTGGTTTCCTCCCACCCTCTAATATATACACAGTTAGATTGTAAGCTCCTGAGGCCAGGGCTTGCTGTGGATGTACACTATATAGATAACGATGACTCCCATTCATACAAGTAAAGTGTTGGCGGTAGGTGTGCACTGGCTGTCACTTACCCGGACCAGGTTGCTGACCGCGGCCTGGACAGCCAACACAGGTGCGGTGAGCTCCGGGATGGCCTTGCCGTCTACCTCGCCCTCCTCATGCATTATAACCAGGTGGGAGATCTGCTGGGCCACCGGCTCCAGGATGCTCTCGATGGTCTTGGTGTGGAAGACAGGCATGGTGGCGGCCGGGCGGTGTGTCAGCACTAAGGAGAAGACTGTGCTATTCCCGGGACTGTATGTAGGAACACAATACGGCTCTCGCTCTCTCCCCCGGCTTCTCCTCTTCTTCACTCACCGGACACTTCCACACAACACTCCCAACTCCGGCCGCTGGGTGACGTCCTACCGCCCCGCCTTCCCACGCACGCCGGGTCCCGCCCCCCTCCGCTCCCCGCTCCTTGTCATTCCATTGGCGGGGGGCGGTGCCAGTCACTGGAGGCACGCTACTCCCGATCCCGGCCCGTGACGTCACGCGCCTTGTTCGCCTTATAAGGAGAACCCTGGAAGCGAGAGAGGGATTCCTGCGGGCATGACGTCACCTACAGGCGAAGAGGGCGAGGAATGTGAGGGGAAGCCAGACTGAGCGATCAGATGTTCCCGCATACACTGTCTGCATACACAGTGATATCACTCACCCCCCACAGTGACATCATCACTCTCTACATATATCACACAGCTGCTTTACCTGGCAAAGTATTTGTATTTCTGTGTCACAGAGTGACAGGTGACGTCCCATGTATCGCCCTCACCATATTGGCCATTTTCTGAGAGAACCCCAAAGTTCCACAAATAACATCTGTGCTTCCCCGCCCACAAATTCCAGGTTTCCTCCTGATGTCTGTTAACCCCTTCACACCGCCTCCCAGCAACAGGGCTGCCAACCTCCGGAAGTGAAATTTACTGACACAACACAATTACTGACAGAGCCACCTTTATTTACTGACAGTTCCAAAAGTTTGCCAAAATTAACCATTTACAGTGTAAATATCAATATTTAATCTACAACCAGCAGAGTTCCCACTTATATCAGAGTCTGCAGCATTCCCCTCAACATCAGGGTCCGCAGAGTTCCCACTTACATCAGGGTCCGCAGAGTTCCCACTTACATCAGGGTCCGCAGAGTTCCAAGAATTCCCCCTTACATCAGGGTCCAAAGAGTTCCCCCTTACATCAGGGTCCGCAGAGTTCCCCCTTACATCAGGGTCCGCAGAGTTCCAAGAATTCCCACTTACATCAGGGTCCAAAGAGTTCCCCCCTCACATCAGGTTTAAAAGAGTTCCTCCTTACATCAGGGTCCGTAGAGTTAACCCTTACATCAGGGTCCAAAGAGTTCCCCCTTACATCAGGGTCTGCAGAGTTCCCACTTACATCAGGGTCCGCAGAGTTCCCACTTACATCAGGGTCTGCAGAGTTCCCACTTACATCAGGGTCCGCAGACTTCCAAGAGTTCCCCCTTACATCAGGGTCCGCAGAGTTCCCCCTTACATCAGGGTCTGCAGAGTTCCCACTTACATCAGGGTCTGCAGAGTTCCCACTTACATCAGGGTCTGCAGAGTTCCCACTTACATCAGGGTCTGCAGAGTTCCCACTTACATCAGGGTCCGCAGAGTTCCCACTTACATCAGGGTCCGCAGAGTTCCCACTTACATCAGGGTCCGCAGAGTTCCAAGAATTCCCCCTTACATCAGGGTCCAAAGAGTTCCCCCTTACATCAGGGTCCGCAGAGTTCCCCCTTACATCAGGGTCCGCAGAGTTCCAAGAATTCCCCCTTACATCAGGGTCCAAAGAGTTCCCCCCTCACATCAGGTTTAAAAGAGTTCCTCCTTACATCAGGGTCCGTAGAGTTAACCCTTACATCAGGGTCCAAAGAGTTCCCCCTTACATCAGGGTCTGCAGAGTTCCCACTTACATCAGGGTCCGCAGAGTTCCCACTTACATCAGGGTCTGCAGAGTTCCCACTTACATCAGGGTCCGCAGACTTCCAAGAGTTCCCCCTTACATCAGGGTCCGCAGAGTTCCCCCTTACATCAGGGTCTGCAGAGTTCCCACTTACATCAGGGTCTGCAGAGTTCCCACTTACATCAGGGTCTGCAGAGTTCCCACTTACATCAGGGTCTGCAGAGTTCCCACTTACATCAGGGTCCGCAGAGTTCCCACTTACATCAGGGTCCGCAGAGTTCCCACTTACATCAGGGTCCGCAGAGTTCCAAGAATTCCCCCTTACATCAGGGTCCAAAGAGTTCCCCCTTACATCAGGGTCCGCAGAGTTCCCCCTTACATCAGGGTCCGCAGAGTTCCAAGAATTCCCCCTTACATCAGGGTCCAAAGAGTTCCCCCCTCACATCAGGTTTAAAAGAGTTCCTCCTTACATCAGGGTCCGTAGAGTTAACCCTTACATCAGGGTCCAAAGAGTTCCCCCTTACATCAGGGTCTGCAGAGTTCCCACTTACATCAGGGTCCGCAGAGTTCCCACTTACATCAGGGTCTGCAGAGTTCCCACTTACATCAGGGTCCGCAGACTTCCAAGAGTTCCCCCTTACATCAGGGTCCGCAGAGTTCCCCCTTACATCAGGGTCTGCAGAGTTCCCACTTACATCAGGGTCTGCAGAGTTCCCACTTACATCAGGGTCCGCAGAGTTCCCACTTACATCAGGGTCCGCAGAGTTCCCACTTACATCAGGGTCCGCAGAGTTCCCACTTACATCAGGGTCCGCAGAGTTCCAAGAATTCCCCCTTACATCAGGGTCCGCAGAGTTCCCCCTTACATCAGGGTCCGCAGAGTTCCCCCTTACATCAGGGTCCGCAGAGTTCCAAGAATTCCCCCTTACATCAGGGTCCAAAGAGTTCCCCCCTCACATCAGGTTTAAAAGAGTTCCTCCTTACATCAGGGTCCAAAGAGTTCCCCCTTACATCAGGGTCTGCAGAGTTCCCACTTACATCAGGGTCCGCAGAGTTCCCACTTACATCAGGGTCTGCAGAGTTCCCCATTACACCAGGGTCCGCAGACTTCCAAGAGTTCCCCCTTACATCAGGGTCCAAAGAGTTCCCCCCTCACATCAGGTTTAAAAGAGTTCCTCCTTACATCAGTGTCCGTAGAGTTAACCCTTACATCAGGGTCCAAAGAGTTCCCCCTTACATCAGGGTCTGCAGAGTTATCCTTTGCATCAGGGTCTGCAGAGCTCCCCCTTACATCAGGGTCCGCAGAGTTCCCCCTTATGTCAGGGTCTGCAGAGTTCCCACTTACATCAGGGTCTAAAGAGTTCCCCTTACATCAGGGTCTGCAGAGTTCCCCCTTACATCAGGGTCTAAAGAGTTCCCCTTACATCAGGGTCTGCAGAGTTATCCCTTGCATCAGGGTCTGCAGAGCTCCCCCTTTCATCAGGGTCCGCAGAGTTCCCCCTTATGTCAGGGTCTGCAGAGTTCCCACTTACATCAGGGTCTAAAGAGTTCCCCTTACATCAGGGTCTAAAGAGTTCCCCTTACATCAGGGTCTGCAGAGTTATCCCTTGCATCAGGGTCTGCAGAGCTCCCCCTTACATCAGGGTCCGCAGAGTTCCCCCTTATGTCAGGGTCTGCAGAGTTCCCACTTACATCAGGGTCTGCAGAGTTCTCCCTTACATCAGGGTCTGCAGAGTTCCCACTTACATCAGGGTCCACAGAGTTCCCCCTTACATCAGGGTCCGCAGAGTTCCCCCTTACATCAGGGTCCGCAGAGTTCCCCCTTATGTCAGGGTCTGCAGAGTTCCCACTTACATCAGGGTCTGCAGAGTTCTCCCTTACATCAGGGTCTGCAGAGTTCCCACTTACATCAAGGTCCACAGAGTTCTCCCTTACATCTGGGTCCGCAGAGTTCCCCCTTACATCAGGGTCCGCAGAGTTCCCCCTTACATCAGGGTCCGCAGAGTTCCCACTTACATCAAGGTCCACAGATTTCTCCCTTACATCAGGGTCTGCAGAGTTTCCACTTACATCAGGGTCCGCAGATTTCTCCCTTACATCAGGGTCTGCAGAGTTCCCACTTACATCAGGGTCCGCAGAGTTCCCACTTACATCAGGGTCCGCAGAGTTCCTCCTTACATCAGGGTCCGCAGAGTTCCTCCTTACATCAGGGTCCGCAGAGTTCCTCCTTACATCAGGGTCCGCAGAGTTTCCCGTTACATCAGGGTCCGCAGAGTTCCTCCTTACATCAGGGTCCGCAGAGTTCCTCCTTACATCAGGGTCCGCAGAGTTCCCTCTTACAGAAGGGTCCACAGAGTTCCCACTTACAGAAGGGTCCACAGAGTTCCCACTTACATCAGGGTCCGCAGAGTTCCCACTTACATCAGGGTCCGCAGAGTTCCTCCTTAAATCAGGGTCCGCAGAGTTCCTCCTTACATCAGGGTCCGCAGAGTTCCTCCTTACATCAGGGTCTGCAGAGTTCCCTCTTACAGAAGGGTCCACAGAGTTCCCACTTACATCAGGGTCCACAGAGTTCCCCCTTACATCAGGGTCTGCAGAGTTCCCACTTACATCAGGGTCCGCAGAGTTCCCCCTTACATCAGGGTCCGCAGAGTTCCCCATTACACCAGGGTCCGCAGACTTCCCCCTTACATCAGGGTCCAAAGAGTTCCCCCTTACATCAGGGTCCAAAAAGTTCCCCCTTACATCAGGGTCCAAAGAGTTCCCCTTTACATCATGGTCTTCAGAGTTCCCCCATGCTTTGAAAGGGAGAATCCTGCAGACTGATGTAAAGGGGAACTCTGTAGATACTGATTTAAGGGGTAACATCAGGAACCGACCATTCTCCACAGAGTGATTACACTAAGGTAAGGGGGGGTTGGTGATATAAGGGGGAATCCTGCTGACTCTGATGTAAAGGGGAACTCTGTAGATACTGATTTAAGGGGGAATGCCAGGAACAGACCATTCTCCATAGAGTGAATACACTAAGGTAAGGGGGGGTTGCTGATTTAGGGGGATCCTGCAGACTCTGATGTAAAGGAGGACTCTGTGGATACTGATTAATAGGATAACATCAGGAACAGACCATTCTCCATAGAGTGAATACACTAAGGTAAAGAGGGGGGGGTCTGATTTAAGGGGGAATCCTGAAGACTCTGATGGAAAGGGGCACTCTGTGGATACTGATTTAAGGGGGAACGCCAGGAACAGACCATTCTCCAATTCTCCATAGAGTGAATACACTAAAGTAAGGGGGGGTTGCTGATTTAGGGGGGATCTTGCAGACTCTGATGTAAAGGGGGACTCTGTGGATACTGATTAAAAGGATAACATCAGGAACAGACCATTCTCCACAGAGTGAATACACTAAGGTAAAGGGGGGGGGTTGTTGATTTAAGGGGGAATCCTGCAGACTCTGATGGAAAGGGGCACTCTGTGGATACTGATTTAAGGGGGAATGCCAGGAACAGACCATTCTCCAATTCTCCATAGAGTGAATACACTAAAGTAAGGGGGGGTTGCTGATTTAGGGGGGATCCTGCAGACTCTGATGTAAAGGGGGACTCTGTGGATACTGATTAAAAGGATAACATCAGGAACAGACCATTCTCCACAGAGTGAATACACTAAGGTAAAGGGGGGGGGTTGTTGATTTAAGGGGGGATCCTGCAGACTCTGATGTAAAGGGGGACTCTGTGGATACTGATTAAAAGGATAACATCAGGAACAGACCATTCTCCATATAGTGAATACACTAAGGTAAGGGGGAGGGGGGTTGCTTATTTAAGGGGGAATCCTGCAGACTCTGATGTAAAGGGGGACTCTGTAGATACTGATTTAACGGGGTACGCCAGGAACAGACCATTCTCCACAGAGTGATTACACTAAGGTAAGGGAGGGTTGCTGATATAAGAGGGAATCCTACAGACTCTGATGTAAGGGGGAACTCTGTAGATACTGATTAAAAGGGGAACGTCAGGAACAGACCATTCTCCATAGAGTGAGTAAACTAAGGTAAGGGGGGGTTGGTGATTTAAGGGGGAATCCTGCTGACTCTGATGTAAAGGGGAACTCTGTAGATACTGATTTAAGGGGGAATGCCAGGAACAGACCATTCTCCACAGAGTGAATACACTAAGGTAGGGGGGGGGGTTGCTGATTTAGGGGGATCCTGCAGACTCTGATGTAAAGGAGGACTCTGTGGATACTGATTAACAGGATAACATCAGGAACAGACCATTCTCCATAGAGTGAATACACTAAGGTAAAGGGGGGGGGGTTCTGATTTAAGGGGGAATCCTGAAGACTCTGATGGAAAGGGGCACTCTGTGGATACTGATTTAAGGGGGAACGCCAGGAACAGACCATTCTCCAATTCTCCATAGAGTGAATACACTAAAGTAAGGGGGGGATTGCTGATTTAGGGGGGATCCTGCAGACTCTGATGTAAAGGGGGACTCTGTGGATACTGATTAAAAGGATAACATCAGGAACAGACCATTCTCCACAGAGTGAATACACTAAGGTAAAGGGGGTGGGGAGTTGTTGATTTAAGGGGGAATCCTGCAGACTCTGATGGAAAGGGGCACTCTGTGGATACTGATTTAATGGGGAATGCCGGGAACAGACCATTCTCCATAGAGTGAATACACTAAGGTAAGGGGGAGGGGGGTTGCTTATTTAACCACCTCCCTACTGGGCACTAAAACCCCCTTCCTGCCCAAGCCATTTTTCAGCTTTCAGCGCAGTCACACTTTGAATGACAATTGCGCGGTCGTGCGACGTGGCTCCCAAACAAAATTTGCGTCCTTTTTTTCCCACAAATAGAGCTTTCTTTTGGTGGTATTTAATCACCTCTGCGGTTTTTATTTTTTGCGCTATAAACAAAAGAAGAGCGTCCAGTTTGGAAAAAAAACACTATTTTTTACTTTTTTGCTATAATAAATACCCATTTTTTTTTCCAATTTAAATTTTCCTCAGTTTAGGCCGATACGTATTCTTCTACATATTTTTGGTATAAAAAAAATCGCAATAAGCGCGTATTGATTGGTTTGCGCAAAAGTTATAGCGTCTACAAAATAGGGGATAGTTTTATAGCATTTTTTTTATTATTATTATTAGTAATGGCGGCGATCTGCGATTTTTATTGTGACTGCGATATTGCGGCGGACACATCGGACACTTTTGACACATTTTTGGTACCATTCACATTTATACAGCGATCCCTGCTATAAAAATGCATTGATTACTGTATAAATGTGACTGGCAGGGAAGGGGTTAACCACTAGGGGGCGGGAAGGGGTTAAATATGTTCCCTCAAAGTGTTCTTACTGTGGGGGGAGGGGAGTGACTGGGGGAGGTGACCGATGGTTGTCCCTATGTACAAGGGACACACCATCAGCCTCCTCTCCCTCACAGGACGTGGATCTCTGTGTTTACACACACAGATCCACTTTCCTGCTTGGTTCCCGGGCAATCGCGGGTGCCCGGCGGCAATCGCGGCCGCCGGGCACGCGCACCGGGTCCTTTGTAACGCGGCGGGCGTGCGCACGCGCCGCCGACGGCGCGCGCGCACGCGCGCGCGATCCCCCTCCTTTTGAGGGACGTTCAGGAACGTCCACTCAGAAGGAGAGAGCACCCACCCGGCTGTATATGTACAGTGGCCGGGTGGAAAGTAGTTAAGGGGCAATCCTGCAGACTCTGACGTAAAGGGAGACTCTGTACATACTGATTTAACGGGGTACGCCAGGAACAGACTATCCTCCACAGAGTGAATACACTAAGGTAAGGGGGGGGGTTGCTAATATAAGAGGGAATCCTGCAGACTCTGATGTAAGGGGGAACTCTGTGGATACTGATTTAAAGTGTTACTAAACCCACAACAGTAAAATCAGTATGTAAATGCAGTAAGCATGCTTGTTGTACTCACTGTGGAACCTAAGGGGTTAATCCTCTGCATTGTGCAAAAAGGTTTTTTGATCCTGTCTTCCCGAATCCTCACCTTCTTTTACTGTCCCCAATACATCTCCTAATAAGACAGAGCCTTTGGAGTCACTCTGCACATGTTCAGTTTGGTGTGTATTGCTAGAGAGTGTGTTTTATTCATCTTGGGAGGGTGCATTTGATCAGCACAGGGCCAATCAGCACTGTCCAGACAGAGGGTCAGGGGTCCTGCAGCCTCATAGGACAATCAGAGGTGAATGAAAACTCCTCCCACAGACACTAATAGGAGTCACAAGATTTCTATATACTGCTGATGGGAAAAGGTATTTAGCAGTTTATATTTACTAAAATAATTATTGCACTTCCATGTTCTGTGTACTGTGGGAAACCAGATATAGTGAATGCAGGGCCATGGGTTTAGTAACACTTTAAGGGGTAACACCAGGAACAGGAACAGACTATCTTCTGCAGAGTGAATACACTAAGGCAAGGGGGGTTTGCTGATATAAGAGGGGATCCTGCAGACTCAGATGTAAGGGGGAACTCTGTGGATACTGATTTAAAGGATAACGCCAAGAAAAGCCCATCTTCCATGGAGTGACTACACTAAGGGGAGGGGGGGTTACTAATATAAGAGGGAACCGTTACAACAGTGCCCCCCCCTTACCTTAGTGTATTCCTTCCCCCTTTCATCAGTGACCCCCGCCCCACACACACACACAGACTTTGTGTGGCTGTTGGAGGTTGGAGCTGCCTGAAATATTTTTTTATAAAAAAACATCTTGCAGACAGCCATGTCTCTGTCCTTTTAGTCCATCTACTACTTTCATGTTTGTATATCGGCCAATATATATAAAATTTGAGCTTTAATACTGGGAGGTGGTGGGCTTTTCTATCATGTAACCGCTGTGATTGGCTCCCATTGCAGTCACATACTCAGTAACCTGTCTTGCAAGTGATTATCCTCAGGTGAAACACAGAGATTAACCAAATCCTCCTTATATAAGTTGTACCTGTTTATCTGCCGTCATCTCTACATCTGTTCAATGTCCAGAATTTATAAAGCTTGTCTGAGCTGTCAGAAAAAAGTAGATGGCGAGCTGAAATTACACTCCGCAGAGCTCAGTGAGGAGAGCTCTGAGAGCTGATTGGAGGGAAGGCACACACCCCCCATCACACAAGAACAGAGCTGAGGCTGTCAATCTGCTGGAGGTCCCTCCCCAGTTACCTTTTTTTCTCTTGTTGTCAGGAAAACTTGTCAGAAGTGACTCATATGGATGGCAGAAGAACAAAGGAGCAGACAGAAATGGCACTTAGTGGTCTTAAAGCCCAGGTTCACACTGGGGCTGCGAGAGTGAAGCCGTGCAAGTTCAGCTGAACTCGCACGATTTCACTCCCGCTGGTCTGTCCCGATTTCGGCCGCGATTACAGATGCACAGATGTCAATGTAAATCGCGGGCCAAAATTGCAAAAAGTAGTACAGAAACTACTTTTTGAAATCGGTGCAGCGCCGCAGATGTGCCGTCGCACTGATTAGGCCGGTGCCATTGCCGGCAATTTGCAGCAAATACCACCGTTTTCACATGCCAAATCGCATGTCAAAACGCACCGGTGTGAACCAGGGCATAGTGAATTTTTACCCATAACGACTTTATAAAAAAGAATGATCTTTAGCAAGGAACATATATTTTACATCAATAATTATGCTACCAACATGAGTGTGTGCTGTAAATTGCCTCCAACATTGCTCCTGAACATCAGTAAATCATAAAACAGAACTAAACCCATTGATTTAACGGTTTCAAAAAACAGTCACATTCCTGGAATGTCGGGATTTCTAACTGTCACATTTGCTTGTGTCCCCAACCAGACTGTCAAACCATGAAATGGCTGGAGTCATTACTAATCACATGTGCAACACCACGGCAGTTGCAGATCAAACAGAAGCAGCTTCCTTGGCTGTAAAGGATAGAAGGGTTTCATTTAACTTTAAGGCTGCCAGCAGATCGGCCTCTACAAATTTGGTACAGTGCCTAAAAATGCCTAAGAATAGAAAGCAAGTGAGCACGTGCAGAACAGGGTGGGATGGTTTATTACTGGATTTTAATCAGTATAGGCACTTATTGTCAATGTTTTACATAGCTATACCTGCAAAAGGGGGCCAGCCTGAAGTGATCTAGCAGGACTTACATTTCTGACTAAAGTTCCACTTTAATTGAGATAATTACGCACTAGGGATATACTTTGTTTATATTTCATGTTTGAACCACTTTCTTACCTTACTCGGGTACACAGAGTGGAGAGCAGGAGGCACAGCAGCTTTGAATAAAGGGCGGGAACTAGAGCTGCTTGAGTTAACTTTTCAAGTTACCAGCTATGAGTAAGCACTACAATAGTGTGAAATGCGTTAGCCAGATGTGATCAGTTTATTGTGTTGCACAGTGTGTGTTTTGGTTTCCTGAACCCCCTTTTTTTGGAATAAAGGCTTTTTAACCGGAGTGCTGCTATCCAGAAGATTCTCCTTTCTTTGATTGCATTTGCATTTTGCTTGCACCCTTGGTTGCTGGAAGGAGGTAATTTCAAGAATTCCCACACCTGAGCGGCTTCCTTTCTCCCTTAACCAGCAGGTGATTGGTTGCTAGTATGCAGGGTGGTCCTAGCAACCAATCATCAGCTTGTCAGAGGCGGCTCTTTAATTAGGCAAATTAGGCTGTCGCCTAAGGCTTCGCACTCACAGGGGCCTCGAAGTCGCCTAACTTACCCAATGCATTACCCCAGTTTTGAGGGGCAGGGGACCTTAAGGCTGCTGTGCTCAGGCAGCTTTAAGAGCCCTGACTCAGGAGCGGGGCCACCAGCGTCCCTAACAACCAGTGAATATTGGTGACCCCACCCCTTGTGACGTCAATGACCCAGCATGCCCTCAGTCAATGATGTCACAAGGGACGGGTTCACCAGGTGACATCATCGGGTGGCCCCCGCCCCTTAGTTATAAAAGATCAGGATCTGGGGGGCTTCCAGATTCCGATAAGCCCCCTGCCCGCAGACCCCCACAACCACCGGCCAGGGTTGTGGGGAAGAGGCTCTTGTCCTTGAATTATTTTTCCCATCATGGGCGAGATGTGCCCCATGTCAAGTTTTGCCTAAGACCTCACAAAGCCTAGTGCCGCCTCTGCAGCTTGTCATTATGAAACGGTAACTCAGCAGCTTGCCGCTCCTGCCCTTCATCCAAAGCTGCTGTTCCAGAATCGCAGCAAAACACGGGACGCGTTTGTGATAATATGATATATGTGTATAAACATACCATGGCTTTATTGGTCCCATCGATGGGTGCACTCCATGTGTGAAACATCAAGATTTAATTATGTGTTCAATTGATTTACGTTCACCTTTTGCCTGATTGGTGGAAGATTTTATCCACCTCCCTTTAAACACAATTTTTGTCATTGTTCACTTAGCTATGAATACGCATCTCACGATGTGAAACGCGTTAGCCACCTTTCTCCTGTTGTTCACCTTTTATTTTGACTGTACAGCTTTGGACTATTTTTGATTTTTATTCAATAAAGATGTCAGTCAACGGAGTGCGGCAGTCCAGGATATTTTCTTATCTCACGCACCTGTGCAGAGAAAGCACCTGTCGGTTTCAGTAGGGCGAGAGCAATCCGAGGGATCAGCAGCTTTCAGAGCGGTATCATTTCTTGACGCGTTTGTGATGCCATTTTTTCTTAATGGCATCCCAAACGCGGTGCGATTTTGCCGCGATTGTCAAGCGACAAAACACTCTACGCACTCTACTCTCAACGCAAAAGGCTCCTGGTTATATGACAGTGGCGGCTGGTGCTCAAACTTTTTAAGGGGCGCAAAAAAACCTGAAATATCTGAAAAAAAAACCATCAATTGCAGCCTCACTGTGCCCATCAGACACAGCCACTGGACCATCAAACACAGACACTGTACCATCAAACACAGCTACTGTGCCATCAAACACAGCTACTGTGCCATCAAACACAGCTACTGTGCCATCAATTGCAGCCACTATACCATCAAACACAGCTACTGTGCCATCAAACGCAGCTACTGTGCCATCAAACACAGACACTGTACAATTAAACGCAGCTACTGTGCCATCAAATGCAGCCACTATACCATCAAACACAGCTACTGTGCCATCAAACGCAGCTACTGTGCCATCAAACACAGACACTGTACAATTAAACGCAGCTACTGTGCCATCAAATGCAGCCACTGTACCATCAAACACAGCTACTGTGCCATCAAACGCAGCTACTGTGCCATCAAACGCAGCTACTGTACCATCAAACACAGCTACTGTGCCATCAAACACAGACACTGTACAATTAAACGCAGCTACTGTGCCATCAAATGCAGCCACTGTACCATCAAACACAGCTACTGTGCCATCAAACGCAGCTACTGTGCCATCAAACACAGCTACTGTGCCATCAAACGCAGCTACTGTGCCATCAAATGCAGCCACTGTACCATCAAACACAGCTACTGTGCCATCAAACGCAGCTACTGTGCCATCAAACACAGCTACTGTGCCATCAAACACAGACACTGTACAATTAAACGCAGCTACTGTGCCATCAAATGCAGCCACTGTACCATCAAACACAGCTACTGTGCCATCAAACGCAGCTACTGTGCCATCAAACACAGCTACTGTGCCATCAAACGCAGCTACTGTGCCATCAAACGCAGCTACTGTGCCATCAAATGCAGCCACTGTACCATCAAACACAGCTACTGTGCCATCAAACACAGACACTGTACAATTAAACGCAGCTACTGTGCCATCAAATGCAGCCACTGTACCATCAAACACAGCTACTGTGCCATCAAACACAGCTACTGTGCCATCAAACGCAGCTACTATGCCATCAAATGCAGCCACTGTACCATCAAACACAGCTACTATGCCATCAAACACAGCTACTGTACCATCAAACACAGCTACTGTGCCATCAAACACAGACACTGTACAATTATACGCAGCTACTGTGCCATCAAATGCAGCCACTGTACCATCAAACACAGCTACTGTGCCATCAAACACAGCTACTGTGCCATCAAACGCAGCTACTATGCCATCAAATGCAGCCACTGTACCATCAAACACAGCTACTGTGCCATCAAATGCAGCTACTGTGCCATCAAACGCAGCTACTGTGCCATCAAACGCAGCTACTGTGCCATCAAATGCAGCCACTGTACCATCAAACACAGACACTGTATCATCAAACGCAGCTACTGTGCCATCAAACACAGCTACTGTGCCATCAAACACAGCTACTGTGCCATCAAACGCAGCTACTGTGCCATCAAACGCAGCTACTGTGCCATCAAACGCAGCTACTGTGCGATCAAACGCAGCTACTGTGCCATCAAACGCAGCTACTGTGCCATCAAATGCAGCCACTGTACCATCAAACACAGACACTGTATCATCAAACGCAGCTACTGTGCCATCAAACGCAGCCACTGTGCCCATCAATTGCCGCCATTGTGCCCATCAAACGCATCCACTGTGCCCATCAAACGCAGCCACTGTGTAGGCGTCTAATCACAGCGCCTGTCATTTCAGCCAATCAGGTGACGGGTAACAGACCCAAGCACCTGATTGGCGGAGAGGCGGTTCAGTGTTAGGAAAGTGAATATTCATTCGCTTTTATAACACAGCTGGGTGAACTGCAAGCGCCAAGCATGGCACTCGCTGTTTACCTTTTTTGACGCCTATTAAAGCCTATGGCTCTAATCAGGTGCCTCAAAAACACCCTCGCCGCTGTAATTCAGGCGCCCATCGCCAGAAAAGGGGCCGGCGCCTGAATAGGGGGTGGCAGCGGCGGCCATGGATAGATTCATGCAATGCATGAATCTATCTATTGGTGATAGAGGGGGTGGCTAGAGAGAGGGTGCGGTGCCCTTGCGCCCTTATGGACGCACTGCCACTTCTTTGGAGTGTATTTGGAGTGGAGGGAGGCCCATTCAAATGAATGGTGCCGCTCCAAAAACGCACCACAAATAAAACTAAAAGAAATGTGGTGCAGCCGCTGTCGCTGCGCTACGTTTAGGTGTGAATGGAGCCTTAGGGGAAAAAACAGTCATTACCAACTACCCCTTCAGGGGGTAACGCTACATATATTTATATACAGTCACAAAACTGGGAAATAGAACAATTCTTATAAAATGACACGGAATTCAGGGAAACATTTTCTGGTGAATAATAATTTGAAATGTTTAGAAAACAGCCTTAGAGAAAATCCTGTTTGTCTCCAACAACATCTATGAAATAATCAAAATGATCGTAGATTTTTGCATATTTCTCCACCCGTTGGCTTGCGGAGCCATTGTTGGATTTGTGTCTGATGAGTCGCACTACAGTTGTGCTCATAAGTTTACATACCCTGGCAGAATTTATGATTTCTTGGCCATTTTTCAGAGAATATGAATGATAACACACAAACTTTTCTTTCACTCATGGTCAGTGTTTGGCTGAAGCCATTTATTATCAATCAACTGTGTTTACTCTTTTTCAATCATAATGACAACAGAAACTACCCAAATGACCCTGATCAAAAGTTTACACACCCCAGTTCTTAATACCGTGTATTTCCCCCTTTAACCAGTTGGAGCCCCGGCCATAGTCGAATGACGGCCTCAAGGTGGCTCTTAACCACTTGAGACCCGCGCTATAGACAAAAGACGTCTGCAGCGCGGCTCTCAAGTGCTGAGTGGACGTCTATGGACGTCCTGCTGTTTCACTCCCCCTGCGCGCCGCCGAGGGCGCGCGGCGGGGGAACAGCTGTGCCCGCCGCGGTCACGTGATGCCGATGCGCGTGCTTGGCGGCCGCAATGTCCGCCAGGCACCCCCGATCGGCTGTGACAGTGGCAGGACGTGGATCTCTGTGTGTAAACACACAGATCCATGTCCTGTCAGGGAGAGAGGAGACCGATGCTGTGTCCCTTGTACATAGGGACACAGATCGGTCTCCTCCCCCTGTCAGTCCCCTCCCCCCACAGTAAGAATCACAAATAGGGAACATAGTTACCCCTTCCTCGCCCCCTAGTGTTAACTCCTTCCATGCCAGTCACATTTATACAGTAATCAGTGCATTTTTATAGCACTGTTCGCTGTATAAATGTGAATGGTCCCAAAATAGTGTCAAAAGTGTCCGATATGTCCACCGCAATATTGCAGGCCTGACAAAAATCGCAGATCGCCGCCATTACTAATAAAAAAAAAAATATAGAATAAAAATGTCATAATTCTATCCCCTATTTTCTAGGCGCTATAACTTTTTCGCAAACCAATCACTATACGCTTATTGCAATTTTTTTTACCAAAAAAATATAGAAGAATACGTACCGGCCTAAACTGAGAAAAAAAATAGTTTTAAAAAAAAAATTGGGATATTATTATAACAAAAAGTAAAAAAATAGTGGTTTTTTTCTAAATTTTCTGTCTTTTTTTTTGTTTATAGCGCAAAAAATAAAAACGGCAGAGGTGATCAAATACCACCAAAAGAAAGCTCTATTTGTGGGTAAAAAATGATAAAAATATAATTTGGGTACAGCGTTGTATGACCGCGCAATTGTCATTCAAAGTGCGTCAGCACTGAAAGCTAAAAATTGGTCCGGGCACGAAGGGGGTTTAGTGCCCAGTTGTCAAGTGGTTAAAATCTGGGAGGACGTCAATAGACGCGCCCGGCGCGTCACTGACATGCCGATGCGCGTGCCTGGTGGCCACGATGGCCGCGATGTCCGCCAGGCACCCGCGATCGGCCGGTACACAGACAAGGACATGGATCTGTGTGTGTAAACATGTCCTGTCAGGGAGAGAGGAGACCGATGCTGTGTCCCTTGTACCTAGGGACACAGATCGGTCACCTCCCCCAGTCACTCCCCTCCCCCACAGTAGTAATCACTCCCAGGGCACACATTTAACCCCTTCCTCGCCCCCTAGTGGTTAACCCCTTCCCTGCCAGTGTCATTTTTACAGTAACCAGTGCATTTTTATAGCACTGATCAATGACAATGGTCCCAAAATGGTGTCAAAAGTGTCCGATGTGTCCGCCATAATGTCGCAGACACAATAAAAATCGCTGATCGCCGCCATTACTAGTAAAAAAAAAAAATATTAATAAAAATGCTATAAAACTATCCCCTATTTTGTAGACGCTATAACTTTTGCGCAAACCAATCAATAAACGCTTATTGCGATTTTTTTTGACCAAAAATATGTAGAAGAATACGTATCGGACTAAACTGAGAAACAATTTTTTTTTTCTTTAAAATTGGGATATATATTATAGCAAAAAGTAATAAATATTGTGGTTTTTTTCAAAATCGACGCTCTTTTTTTGTTTATAGCGCAAAAAATAAAAACCGCAGAGGTGATCAAATACAACCAAAAGAAAGCTCTATTTGTGGGGAAAAAAGGACATCAATTTTGTTTGGGAGCCACGTCGCACGACTACGCAATTGTCATTCAAGGCGACGCAGTGCCGAAAGCTGAAATTTCGCCTGGGCAGGAAGGGGGTTTATGTGCCCAATAAGCAAGGGGTTAACATCAATGACAGCTTGAAGTCTTTTGTGGTATTTGTGGATGAGGCTCTTTATCTTCTCAGATGGTAAAGCTGCCCATTCCTCTTGGCAAAAAGCCTCCAGTTCCTGTAAATTCTTGGGCTGTCTTCCATGAACTGCACGTTTGAGATCTCCCCAGAGTGGCTCAATGATATTGAGGTCAGGAGACTGAGATGGCCACTCCAGAACCTTCACTTTATTCTGCTGTAGCCAATGACAGGTTGAGTTGGCCTTGTGTTTTGGTCATTGTCATGTTGGAATGTCCAAGTACGTCCCATGCGCAGCATCCTGGCTGATGAATGCAAATGTTCCTCCAGTGTTTTTTGATAACATACTGCATTCATCTTGCCAACAATTTTGACCAAATTTCCTGTGCCTTTTGTAGCTCACACATCCCCAAAACATCAGCGATCCACTTCCGTGCTGTTTTGTGTATTGTAAGTGGGATTCTTTGTGGAATTTGCGTAGTAATGGCTTTCTTCTGGCGACTTGACCATGCAACTCATCTTTCTTCAAGTGCCTCCTTATTGTGCCTCTTGAAACAGCCACACCACATGTTTTCAGAGTCCTGTATTTCACCTGAAGTTATTTGTGGTTTTTTCTTTGCATCCCGAACAATTTTCCTGGCAGTTGTGGCTGAAATGTTAGTTGGTCTACCTGAACGTGGTTTGGTTTCAACAGAACCCTTCATTTTCCACTTCTTGATTAGAGTTTGAACACTGCTGATTGGCATTCTCAATTCCTTGGATATCTTTTTATATCCCTTTCCTGTTTTATACAGTTCAATTACCTTTTCCCACAGATCCTTTGACAATTATTTTTCTTTCCCCATGACTCAGAATCCAGAAACTTCAGTGCAGCACTGGATGAAAGATGCAAGGGTCTGTCAGGAGTCCAGAAACTCATTGACCTTTTATACACACACACTAATTACAAGCAAACAGATCACAGGTGAGTATGGTTACCTTTAATAGCCATTCAAACCGGTTTGTGTCAACTTGTGTGCATGTTATCAGGCTAAAATCACCAGGGTATGTAAACGTTTGATCAGGGTCATTTGGGTAGTTTCTGTTGTGATTATGATTTAAAGCGGTTGTATACCCTCTTGTGATACATGCACCTACATGTAAGCCTACATTAAGGTTTACCTGTAGGTGCTTGCAATATCTCCTTAACCTACATAGTTAAGGAGATATTTGCAGAAAAGCGAGCACCGATGTCTACGGCGCAGGCGCGCCGTAGTTAACGGCGCAGGCGCACTGAGAGCGGCGGCTCTTGAATGGGAGCCTGCCGGAAAGTACCGGAATGCGCGCACACGCAGGGATCGCGCCGTTCCTCGCGCATGCGCGGGAGTGACGTCATAGCCGCTCCGGCCAGCCACTGCGACGGAGCGCCGATACCCGGAAGTCATTCCGGGTATCATGGCGGCGACGGAGGACATGTCCGAGGACCGCTGCGGGGGCTTCGATCTAAGGTAAGTATATGATAATGAGCTAGTATGCTAGTCATACTAGCTCATTATGCCTTTGCCTTGCAGGTTTTTAAAAAAAAAATAGTTTTGGGGTATACAACCGCTTTAAAAAGAGTAAACACAGTTTATTGATAATAAATGGCTTCAGCCAAACACTAACCATGAGTGAAAGAAAAGTTTTTGTGTTATCATTCATATTCTCTGAAAAATTACCAAGAAATCATAAATTCTGCCAGGGTATGTAAACTTATGAGCACAACTGTATACTGCAGATTTCCAGGATCTGTCCTGTGTGATTAAAGGAGTAGTAAAGTTACATGTTTTTTCACCTTAATGCATCCTATGCATTAAGGTGAAAAAACATTTGACAATACCGCCCCCCCCGAGCCCCCGTTTTTCTTACCTGGCCCCTCGAAAGTCCCATGCTCGTCCCCGTCATCCTCTTCGTTTTTCAGCCTGGCCGCCGATTGGCTACACTGGATGGATTGAAAGCAGCGCAGCCATTGGCTGGCGCTGCTGTCAATCACATCCAATGACGCGGCACGCCGGGGGGCGGGGCCGAGTGATACAGTCGGCGGCTATGGCCGCCGCTGTATCACGGGAGCGCGCCCGCAATCACTCCACACCATGCGAGCTCACTCGCATTAAGGTGTGGAGTCCTTGCGGGGAGGAGCCAAGACAGCCGCCGAGGGACCCCAGAAGACCAGGATCGGGGCCACTGTGTGCAAAACGAGCTGCACAGTGGAGGTAAGTATAACATGTTTGTTATTTTTAAGCAAAAAAAAAAAAAAGCTTTAGTGCTCCTTTAAGCTTTCTGCTGCACATCCCCCTACAGCTGCCCTTAGGGCACATCTAGAACTTCATCTGTTTTCAGGAACTACACAGTTTGAAGAGTTCCTTGCATGTGTACATAGGAGGATCCCTTCACTAGTGAACACAGGTTGAAGCAATAATCATAGTCTTGCATCATCTTGCCTTTGGCACTGAAATACAAGTACTTGTGCAGAACTAGCAAGCTGTGTAGAAACTATGAGCTGCTGAGCAGGCAAGGAATGGATGCTCACAGAGCACAGCGATATTACTTAAAGTAAACCCTATATAAATGAGGGTGTTTCAGCTGTCATATTAGATGTAAACCCTGACTGAATAGCCATACACTAAACAGTGTAGATGGAGAAATCTACAGTGCCTTGAAAAAGTATTCACACCCCTTGAAATTTTCCACATTTTGTCATGTTACAGCCAAAAACATAAATGTATTTTATTGGGATTTTATGTGATAGACCAACACAAAGTGGAACATAATTGTGAAGTGGAAGGAAAATTATAAATGTTTTTCAAAATTATTTACAAATAAATATAGTGAAAAGTGTGGTGTGCATTTGTATTCAGCCCCCCCCCCCCCCCCCCCTGAGTCAATACTTTGTAGAACCAACTTTCACTGCAATTACAGCTGTAAGTCTTTTTGGGGATGTCTCTACCAGCTTTGCACATCTAGAGAGTGACATTTTTGCCCGTTCTTCTTTGCAAAATAGCTCAAGCTCTGTCAGATTGGATGGGGAGCGTCTGAACAGCAATTTTCAAGTCTTGCCACAGATTCTCAATTGTATTTAGGTCTGGACTGGGCCATGCTAACACATGAATATGCTTTGATCTAAACCATTCCATTGTAGATCTGGCTGTATGTTTAGGGTCATTGTCCTGCTGGAATGTGAACCTCCTATTTGGCTCCATCTTACCTCCCATTAACTCTGACGTGGTTCCCTGTACCTGCTAATGAAAACATCCCCACAACATAATGCTGCCACCACCAAGTTTCACAAAGGGATGGTGTGCTCAGGGTGATGTGCAGTGTTAGTTTTCAGCCACACACAGCGCTTTGCTTTTAGTCCAAAAAGTTCAATTTTGGTTTCATCCGATCAGAGCACCTTCTTCCACATGTTTGCCGTGTCCCCCAAATGGCTTTTCACAAACGGCAAACGGGACTTCTTATGGCTTTCTTTCAACAATGGCTTTCTTCTTGCCACTCTTCCATAAAGGCCAGATTTGTGGAGGGCATGACTAATAGTTGTCCTGTGAACAGATTTTCCATGGGCCTTTTGGCTGCTTCTCTGGTTAATGCTCTCCTTGCCAGGCCTGTCAGTTTGGGTGGATGGCCATGTCTAGGTGGATGGCCAATTCAGACAATGGATTGAACAGTGTTCCATGAGATGTTCAAAGCTTGGGATATTTTTTATAACCTAAACTTTAAACTTCTCCACAACTTTATTTCTGACCTGTCTGACGTATTCCTTGGCCTTCATGATGCGGTTTGTTTACTAAGGATCTCTAACAAACCTCTGAGGGCTTCAAAGAACAGCTGTATTTAGGCTGGGTTCACACTGGTACGACAAACGCTACGACATTGGGAGCATATTTTGCACGACGTGTGTAAATCAATAGTTCCCTATGAGAGCCGTCTTAACTTGTGTCGGTCCGACTTTAAAAAAGGTTCCTGCTTTACTTTGGTCCGACTTTGATCCTACTTCAGCCCATTGAATATCATTGAAGTCGGATCAAAGTCGGTTCATCGTCTTAACTGATCCGACTTTGGCATGCGACTTGTGCTCTGAGGATTTTGAAGGAGAACCCCTAAAACAAAAAACAGCATGGGGTCCCCCCAAAATCCATACCAGACCCTTATCCGAGCCGGCAGGTAAGGAAAGCGAGCGTGCCCCCCCTCCTGAACCATATCAGGCCACATGCCCTCAACATGCGCCACCCCAAAGCACCTTGTTCCCATGTTGATGTCTTCATCCTCCGGTTCTTCTCCCTCCTCTGATGACTTCCTCCGGTTTGGTTCTTCTCCCTCCGCTGATGTCTTCTTCCACTGCCGGTTCTCCTCTCTCCACTGTCTTCTCCCTCTGCCGGTTATCCTCTCTCCGCTGTCTTCATCCTTTGTTCTTCCACCGATCTTCTCCCTATGTTTGCTCGCCCTGTAATGCTAGGGCCGCCTTGTGCCATTACTTATATATAGCCATGGGGCGTGGCCACCTGCTGGCATCATCTGGAGCCCCCGCCCCTTCTGACCTCACCGCCCCATCATGTCACGGGAAGTCAGACGTCGTAGGGCAATGTATGACTGTCGTGTTGTACCAGTGTGAACCCAGCCTTGTACTGAGATTAAATTACACACAGGTGGACTAATTACTAATTGGTTCCACTAGATTTTAGTTAGGGGTACAAGAGTAAAGGGGGCTGAATACAAATGCACGCCACACTTTTCACATATTTATTTGTAAAAAAAAATTTAAAACATTTAGCATTTTCCTTCTACTTCACAATTACAATATCTCACAAAAGTGAGTACACCCCTCACATTTTTGTAAATATTTTATTATATCTTTTCATGTGACAACACTGAAGAAAGTCCACTCTGGACCAGGTCGGACTGTCAGAGGAGAAGCTGCTGGAGTTCTTGACCATGTACCGAAACACAAAACACGCTACTACTGGGCTGTCCCCAGCTTTTCTTATGTTTGGCATCTCCGCACCAAACTGGATTTAGTTCGTCCACAGGAACAGTCACCAACATCTCATCCGCCAGGCCGTCCTGGATTCCATGCCGGTGATCTTGTATGGTTTCGGAATTACAGAGTTTTGCTTCATTGGCTTCCTGGCATTATTGATGGACCTTTTGGACAACGAATGTACCTTGTTCGCCTGGAGAATGGCGTTTGTGTTCGAAGACACCTTTCGCAATTGAGAAAGTGCATTTGCCTGCCAGTAGAAACAAACCCGACCTATCTTTCTACCCAACCACCAGAGTCTACTCAGGGCTCTACTGGTGACATATGGCATGGTGTCTGGCATGATCCCACAAGTTTACAACCAACCCCTGAAGCGGTTGGTCACCAATATTCCTGAGGAGCCCGGACATGTGCCTGGAGTTGCAGAGACTGATTTGTCTGTTGGACACCCACTGACATCTCCAGAACCTTTGACAGCCTCTACCCCTCCTGGTGCTATGCCACTTCGTAAGTCTGCCCGCCAAAGACATCAAACTCCTCGTTGGCAAAGCACTGAAATCGTACAGGACACTTTGGAGGTCAGGAAACAGAGACAAAGGGCTCATAACGTGATGCGGGAGCCACAGAACTAAGTTGGAGATACTACTTGCTGAACTGATCCTGCTTGCCTTGTTATTTGATGTGTTGAGTATTTTGTTCTCTTGTTATGTTTATTTTTTTATTTTTTTTTGTTTTTTTTATGGGAAAAAGAGGAGATGTGATGTTTGTGCTGGAACACTGTGACCCTTCACCCTTTTTCCTTATGCATGCTGGGGGAGGGGCTGTACCAGGAAGTGGAGAGGGTGTGTGTGTGAGACGGGAAGCAGCAGCAGCAGCATGGATGCATAGATCTGGTAATGACAGAAGCCTGTTGTATTAAGACTCCTCCATGTAACAAGTCATAATGTTTCTGAGTGAGTAATAGACCCTCTCCATGGTTAGGAAGTTCATCCGGCCTGTGTGTGTAACTTGCTGAGCAGATACTGGCAGCATTGCTAGCACCCTGTGTCTAAGGGACATAACAGCTACAATGTAAAGTAGTGAGTGTACAGCTTGTATAACAGTGTAAATTTGCTGCCCCCTCAAAATAACTCAACGCACCGTAATTAATGTCTAAACCGCTAGCAACAAGAACAGCCTGTGAGGGGGTTAGCTCGGTAGCGGGGGTGTGTGACCCCCTGGATGGGCTCCCCACACAAAAACAGGCCCAGCAGACGGAGGTTGTGGTTTTCAAGATCAAAAGGTGCGGTTTATTTCTCTATTTACAGTGACAAAAACACAGCAAAGCAAAAAGAAACATAAACAAAATAAATCCTGGTCAGCTTGACCTCTGACTAAACATGCAGGTTTCCCTAACTAACAACTGGGATCAGCCTGGTGCTGTCCTAGTCCCTAAGTCCCTGGTTTAGTAAATGTCCAAACAAATAGCCACACAGGCTTTGTCTCACCGCACAGGGGTTCACTCTCCCTAGACAGTCCACATAGGTCTGGTTCCAGGCATGAGCAAACACCTAATGAAGCTGGGAGTTTTTATAGAGGCCTTAAACGAGCTGACAAGCTTCAGCTGGTCTCATCAACTCCCTGCCTGCACGACACCCAGCACTCTCCCTAGAGGTATGAATCATCCATGAGCCCACTAGCCTCAGCTGGGCTTCATCAACTCTCTCCCTAGTTGTATAAGTCGGCATAAAGCCTGAATCTGGGAGAAATATACCTACCCCCCTGGATGCAACCAGGTGACTTTACCTTCCTGCTGTCACATACCCCCCCCTCTTGTTTTAACCTTGGGGTTGGAACACCAGCAATCAGGCATTCATGTACTCGAGACAAAGCATCCACATTCCCCATTTGAACGCCAGGGCGATGCTTTACTGTGAAGTTGAATTCCTGTAGGGCCAGGAACCACCTATTTACTCTTCTATTTGTCTCCTTGTTTTGAGCCATCCACTTTAACGGAGCGTGATCCGTAACCATGTCAAAGTGCCCTACCTAGCAGATAGTACCGAAGGGAATCTAGAGCCCACTTCACCGCTAAACACTCCTTTTCAACCGTGGCGTAATTTACCTCATGGGACTTCAACTTCCTGCTGAGGTAAATGACTGGGTGCTCTTCCCCGTTCCAGACCTGGGACAATACTGCTCCTAACCCCACATCTGACGCATCACTTTGTACGACAAAGTCTTTAGAGAAGTCGGGTGAGTACAACACTGGCTGGCTACATAAGGCTTGTTTCAAGAATTGGAACGCTGCCTCAGCCTCGGGGGTCCATTTAATCATGACCGACCCTTTCCCTTTCGTCAGGTTGGTTAGGGGCACAGCCTTAGAAGCAAAGTGGGGAATGAAGCGCCGATAATAACCCGCGATTCCCAGAAAGGCTCGTACCTGCTTCTTGCTGTTGGGACGTGGCCAACTCTGGATGGCCTCGACTTTGTTGAGTTGGGGTTTTATTACTCCCCTGCCAATGGTGTACCCAAGATATTTGGCCTCCTCCTGCCCAATGGTACACTTCTTGGGGTTAGCCGTAAACCCCGCTTCCCGGATAGAGTCTAGGACTGCTTGCACTTTTGGCAGATGTGAGGCCCAATCTGTGCTATGGACAATTACGTCATCCAGGTAAGCCGCAGCATACTTCCGATGGGGCCTCAGTATCTGGTCCATTTTCCGCTGGAATGTGGCCGGCGCATTCTGCAACCCGAACGGCATTCTCTTATATTGGAACGCCCCGTCTGGGGTTACAAATGCGGTTTTCTCTTTGGCCGACTTGGCCAGGGGAATTTGCCAATACCCTTTTGTGAGGTCAAGAGTCGTCATGTATCGGGCTGTTCCCAGCCGGTCGATCAACTCATCTATACGTGGCATGGGGTAGGTGTCAAATTTTGTAACTTTGTTCAACTGACGAAAATCGTTACAAAATCGCCAGCTCCCATCCGGTTTAGGCACCAACACAATGGGACTAGACCAATCACTTTGGGACTCCTCTATCACCCCTAAGTTCAGCATTTTCTGTACTTCCTCCCGTATTGCCTCCCGTCGGGCCTCTGGGATCCGATAGGGTTTTAACTTCACCCTTTCACCGGGCGGGGTAATAATATCATGCTCTACCCCAGATGTTTGTCCCGGCAGCTCAGAGAACACCTCCTTGTTGCGAAGCACAAACTCCTTAACCTCCTGTTGTTGGGGTTGTGACAAGGTGGCTGCTATTCCAACCTCCGGAATCACGCAACCAGTTTGAGCTGGTGACCAAGTTTCTGCGACTAGGGACTCTCTATCCCTCCAGGCTTTCAACAGATTAACGTGATAGATCTGTTCGGGCTTTCGCCTTCCTGGTTGTCTGACCTTGTAATTCACTTCGCTCACTCTTTCCATTATCTCGTAGGGGCCTTGCCATTTGGCAAGGAATTTACTTTCAGCCGTAGGGACAAGTACCAATATCCTATCCCCCGGGGAAAAGGTACGGGTCTTGGCTCCACGGTTGTACACTCTCTGCTGTGCCAACTGCGCTTGGGCCAAATGTTCCTTCACGATGGGCATTACCTGTGCAATTCGATCTTGCATCAGGGCGACATGCTCAATCACACTCCTGTGGGGAGAACTCTCACTTTCCCAAGTTTCCTTGGCAATATCCAACAGCCCTCTTGGGTGTCTCCCATACAGTAACTCAAAGGGGGAGAATCCCGTAGAGGATTGGGGCACCTCCCTAATAGCAAACATCAAATAAGGAAGTAGACAGTCCCAATCCTTTCCATCTCTATCCACCACTTTCTTCAACATTTGTTTTAGGGTTTTGTTGAATCTTTCAACCAGCCCATCGGTTTGGGGGTGATACACAGACGTACGCAATTGCGTCACTTTGAACAGTTTACACAGCTCTTTCATAACCCGGGACATAAAGGGTGTACCTTGGTCCGTAAGCAGTTCTTTACAAATACCCACCCGGCTAAAAACAAGAGATAGCTCTTTGGCTATGGTTTTGGCCGAGGTATTTCGGAGAGGGATCGCTTCTGGATAACGGGTGGCATAGTCCATTATAACTAATATGTACTGGTGCCCCCTAGCGGACTTGATTATAGGACCTACCAAATCCATTGCGATCCTCTCAAACGGGACCTCAATGATGGGTAGAGGGACCAGCGGGCTACGGAAATGTGGCATCGGGGCCGACCTCTGACACACAGGGCAGGAGGAACAATAATGTTCTATGTCCTTCATCACCCCAGGCCAATAGAATCTCTGTAATACCCTCTCTCGGGTTTTCTCTGTCCCCAGATGACCTCCAAGAATGTGCCCATGGGCCAACTCCAACACCAACTTCCTGTAAGGTTTGGGCACCACAAGCTGCTCAACGGTTTCTTCTGCCCTTTTTGCCACCCGATACAGTAGGTCCTTCTCTACGCTGAAGTATGGGTAAGTGCAGGTATTATCTGGGTTCACTAACTCGCCATCTATTTCCACTAAGTTTTCCCGTGCCTTTATTAGGGCGGGGTCTTTTAACTGTTCTGTGGCAAAATTTTCCCTGTGAACCTCAAGATCAGAAAACTCCACAGACGGTAGGTTTTCGTCTGAGGAGGTGGGCTCCTCTCCAGTTTCTTGAGTCTCGCCTGCCAATACTGACAAGGGAAATTCTGGAGAGTCCTCACCACTCTCAGAGGAGTTCTGGCTATCACCTTCCTGGTACATAGGGGCACCAGTGGGGGGCTCAGGATCATCCCACAGTTCCCAGAACTTCGGAAAATCCCTTCCCACAATGGCATCATGCGGTAATTGAGATACTAACCCCACTGGATGAGAGAGGGTACCTTTGGGGGTCTTGAAACACACTGTAGTCACTGGATACTCTCGGGTGTCCCCATGCACACAAATAACAGCTACCTTGCTATTCCCAGAGACCTCTGTTTTAACTAATTCAGCCTTTATCAGGGTCACAAGGCTACCTGAATCCAGTAATACCACAACATTTCTACCATTAATACACATTTTGCATAAATGTTTCTCAGTTCCCCGAATGGCAGTGCATGCGACTGTCGCACACAGCGACTGACGTCTGTCCGTCAGAAAGTCACATTGCATGGGTTCCTCCACAACCGGGCAATTTGCTGCAATATGTCCCGTTTGCCGGCAGCGGTAGCAAACAATCCTTTTGGCTGCCTCTTGAGCCCCCGACTTCCCAGGCTGTTCTCGCCAAACCCTGGGCAGAGCTCCCACCCTCTCACTCTCTCCACCCTCACCCCTTGGAATCATCTTATCCGCCCCTGGGGATGGTCTGGTCTTAGGGTGGAAAGTCCGAGAGTCTCTGGAAGAGGCCGTCAGGTTCTCTGCAGCCAAGTATCTCTCTACACGATCCACAAGTTTACCGGCCGTTTCTGGGTCTCCATGGCTTACCCACTTTTGAATGGCGGTAGGAAGAGCTCTCAAGAAACGATCCATCACAACACGTTCCACAATCTCCGGTGCGGACAAAGTCTCTGGCTGTAGCCACTTCCTGCTCAGGTGAATGAGATCATACATTTGAGACCTGGGGGGTTTTCCAAGCTGGAAAGTCCAGTTATGCACACACTGAGCCCGGACAGCCAGGGTGACACCCAGCCTTGCCAATATTTCAGCTTTTAGCATCACATAGTCTTTTGCTTGGTCAGGCTCTAGGTCATAGTAAGCTTTCTGCGATTCACCAGTTAACAGAGGAGCCACCAGTCCAGCCCACTGCTCCTCAGGCCACTTTTCTCTTTCAGCAGTCCTTTCAAATGTGGTCAAAAATACCTCTGGATCATCCTCTCCAGTCATTTTTGTCAATAAACGACTCACCCCAAAGGACGCGGTATTAGTGGGATGGCTTTCCTCACTGGTCTGCGGACGTTGCTGCATTACTGCTTCCATCTGTTGTTGTAGTCTCTGCTCTTGCTTCTGCAACAGGTCTGTGAAGCGGGCCTCAGATTGCTGCTGGGCTTGTTGCTGGGCTGCGAAGCTCTTTTGCAAACCTGCATTTGTCTGCTGTTGATTGGCATTTGCTAGAGCCAGCTGTTTCAGTATCTCCTCCATGCTGGCTTAAAAAAAAACTGCCCGCATTCTCCACCAACTGTGAGGGGGTTAGCTCGGTAGCGGGGGTGTGTGACCCCCTGGATGGGCTCCCCACACAAAAACAGGCCCAGCAGACGGAGGTTGTGGTTTTCAAGATCAAAAGGTGCGGTTTATTTCTCTATTTACAGTGACAAAAACACAGCAAAGCAAAAAGAAACATAAACAAAATAAATCCTGGTCAGCTTGACCTCTGACTAAACATGCAGGTTTCCCTAACTAACAACTGGGATCAGCCTGGTGCTGTCCTAGTCCCTAAGTCCCTGGTTTAGTAAATGTCCAAACAAATAGCCACACAGGCTTTGTCTCACCGCACAGGGGTTCACTCTCCCTAGACAGTCCACACAGGTCTGGTTCCAGGCATGAGCAAACACCTAATGAAGCTGGGAGTTTTTATAGAGGCCTTAAACGAGCTGACAAGCTTCAGCTGGTCTCATCAACTCCCTGCCTGCACGACGCCCAGCACTCTCCCTAGAGGTATGAATCATCCATGAGCCCACTAGCCTCAGCTGGGCTTCATCAACTCTCTCCCTAGTTGTATAAGTCGGCATAAAGCCTGAATCTGGGAGAAATATACCTACCCCCCTGGATGCAACCAGGTGACTTTACCTTCCTGCTGTCACAAGCCCTAAGTGAAAATGTCCAAATTGGGCCCAATTAGCCATTTTCCCTTCCCGGTGTCATGTGACTCGTTAGTGTTACAAGGTCTCAGGTGTGAATGGAGAACAAGTGTGTTAAATTTGGTGTTATCCCTCTCACTCTCTCATACTGGTCACTGGAAGTTTAACATGTCACCTCAAGAACTCTCTGAGTATCTTAAAAAAAAAAAATTGATTCTCTACATAAAGATGGCCTAGGCTATAAGGTGATTGCCAAGACCCTGAAACTGAGCTGCAGCATGGTGGCCAAGACCATACAGCGGTTTAATAGGACAGGTTCCACTCAGAACAGGCCTTGTCATGGTTGACCAAAGAAGTTGAGTGCACATGCTCAGCGTCATAGACAGAGGTTGTCTTTGGGAAATAGACCTATGAGTGCTGCCAGCATTGCTGCAGAGGTTGAAGGGGGGGGGGGGGGGTCAGCCTGTCAGTGCTTAGGGTATGAATGCTTTTTCAAGGCACTGTATCTTGCTGTGTATTGTATTATGACAGCTAGCACCCAGAGCTGTCAGAATACTCACACAGTGCCTGCATTTGAGTTTTGCCCTGGCACCTAAAAATTTTCAGATGAAAGGATGCTGGGCAGGAGGGTGCCATCAGGGCCACCCACGACTCAAATTTCAACCAGTTCATCAGGAACTAGCCAAAATTCCTTCTGTGCATGGACAGCATAAAGTGATATTAAAGTCTTGTTTTTTTCATTTAAAAATAACAAACATGTTATACTTACCTTCTCTGTGCAGTGGTTTTGCACAGAGCAGCCCTGATCCTCCTCCTCTCGGGTCTCTCGCCGGCGCTCCTGGCTCCTCCCTCATGTCAAGTGCCCCCACAGCAATCATTTAGCTATGGAGGCATCAGAGTCGAGCCGCTGCTCTGTGTTTCCATTCAGACATGGAGCAGCTGTTTGGCCTGTCCTACTCTCTCTCCTCATTGGCTCACTGACTTTGACTGACAGCAGTGGGACCCACTGCTGTCTCAGCCAATGAGGAGGGAGAGTCCTGGACAGCCGAGACTCTTGTGCAACATCGCTGGATCGAGATGGGGTTCAGGTAAGTATTAGAAGGGCTGAGGGGGGCTGCTGCACGCAAAAGTTTTTTTCATCTTAATGCATAGAATGCATTAAAGTGGTTAAGCCACTGTCATATCTATATATAATCCTGTGTGTTTCCTAATGCTATGTGCAACCGTGTCTGATTTCAAAGCGCCACTCGGCACTCACGTGACCCTCCGCCTCTCTCTTTTCTCTCGATCTGACAGGTACAGCGGGAGGGGCCGAAGATCCCCCACTGACATCAGTCAGGAGGTGAGGAGGAGAGAGGCGGCCAGTCACGTGAGCGCTGAGCGGCGATCTGAAATCAGGTATAGCCGGCATTTATTTTATAAAACATAGACACTGTGGCACATAGCATTAGGAAACACACAGGATTATATGAAGAATCAAAAGTAATTTCAGCAGCAGGAGGGGAGGGGGCGGGCAATCGTAAGAGCTGACAGGCAGGGAGGGGAGGGGGAAAGGAGAAGAGAGAGGAGAGCTGTGGATGACTGAGGCATGTAAACTGACCACGGTGTCAGAGCTCAGCAGCCATGATAAACCATGGTCAGTTTACAGGGGGGGAGGACAGAACCAGGCAAGATCAGCCAGGTATTTCAGGTGATACAGGGGGAAAAATGACACAGCACAAGCACTTTGCTGTATAACATGCTTTAAAGGAATAGGATCTATTTATTTTTATTTTTTTAGGTTAACAAACACTTTAAGATAAAAAAACTTCTGACTTTAGAACCACTTTAAGTTTGCTAAAATGTGTGCCATAAACATTTGCCACTTTTTGAATAAAGTACTTGTTTTCAACTTTTTATTTTTTTCTCCTTTCCTTGTGGCATCTCAGTGGTGCAGAAGACCCTGCAACTTATTTGAAATCATGTCCTGTCTACATATATGCATGCAATTCAATGACCGCTGCATAGTATTTATTAGGATAGCCTTTCTGATGGTGACAACAGCGGTCCATGTCTGAGTAATGTGTGTTTTAACCGCTTGCCGACCGCCTCCTGTACATTTACGTCTGCAGAATGGCATATCAACGTATCTGCTGTACGTTCCCTTTAAATGCCTGTCTGTGTGGTCGTCAGTGTTGTTCATCTTAGGTTAAAAAAGTAATTAGTTACAGTTACAAATTACTTCTCCCAAAAAGTAATGGAGTTACTACATTGAAAAAGTAATTAGTTACTCAGCAAAGTAACTATATTGGTTATATTATATATACACGGGGGCGGGGGCGGAGCGGTAGAAGGATGATATATATGTAATTTTTTCAGTGTATAAAAATAATAGGAGGGATAACAATAAATAATATTGGTACTGTGCCCATGCCTCACTGTGCCCAATGCCTCACTGTGCCCCATGCCTCACTGTGCCCCATGCCTCACTGTGCCCCATGCCTCACTGTGCCCAATGCCTCACTGTGCCCCATGCTTCACTGTGCCTCACTGTGCCCAATGCCTCACTGTGCCCCATGCTTCACTGTGCCTCACTGTGCCCCATGCCTCCTGTGCCCCATGCCTCACTGTGCCCGTGTCTTGTGTAAACAAGCATCTCCCAGCTCTGCCTAGTGACAATGACACGGATCTCGGCTCCGTGTACTTGGAGCGGAGATCAGTGTCATGTGACACAGAGCCCATCCCCCCTACAATAAGAAACACTATGCAGGGAACACTTAACCCCTACAGCGCCACCTAGTGGTTAACCCCTTCACTGCCAGTGTCATTTTCACAGTAATCAGTGCATTTTTATAGCACTGATCGCTGTGAAAATGACAATGGTCCCAAAAATGTGTCAAAAGTGTCCGATGTGTCCGCCATAATGTCGCAGTCACAAAAAAAATCACTAATTGCCGCCATTACTAGTAAAAAAAAAAAAATTATAAAAATGCCATAAAACTATCCCCTATTTTGTAAACGCTATAACTTTTGCGCAAACAAATCAATAAACACTTATTGCGATTTTTTTTACCAAAAATATGTAGAAGAATACGTATCGGCCTAAACTGAGGAATTTATTTATTTTTTTTATATATTTTTTGGGGATATTTATTATAGCAAAAAGTAAAAAATATTGCATTTTTTTCAAAATTGACGCTCTATTTTTGTTTATAGCGCAAAAATTAAAAACCGCAGAGGTGATCAAATACCACCAAAAGAAAGCTCTATTTGTGGGGAAAAAAGGACGTCAATTTTGTTTCAGAACTACGTCGCACGACCGCGCAATTGTCAGTTAAAGCGTCGCAGTGCCGAATCGCAAAAAGGGGCCTGGTCTTTAACCAGCCAAAATGGTCCGGGCTGAAGTGGTTAAAGGCCACGTATAGTCTCAACTGGAAGCCTGTGGGATGGGGGGATAACCCTGGAAAGAAAAACTTAAAGCAAATCTAAGCCCCAAAACAAACACATTGTAAGATATTGCAGCTTATCAGTCCTTAGATGTGATGGCGGCATTAGTTTTCATTTTGCAGGCGTTCACGCCCTTCAATTATCTTCCTGTGGTAATCATGCAAATACGCTTCATTGTACTGTATCTGTGGAAGGTGCCATTATTGCTATACATGGGGGCTGATGAGGTTAGTAGTTTTACAAAGGAAAGCGACAAGGACACTGTATTTCTGGAAAGATCAACAGGTATTTTACGTATTTGCTGAAAATATTTGTAGCGATACCCCCGAAGGGGCTGCTGGATTAATTTTGGGTCCTGCCGTTACCCCACATTTCACCGTCCCAGAACTTAAGAGTCTATGTTAAGTAATTAGAATAGAGGTGATTGCCAGTCACATCAGTCCTTTTCTCAATTTCTTTATTAAACAACTTCAGGTTTGGGATAGAGGGTTAGGAGAAGTTCAGATACCTTGGTTTTGCTGATCACTAATGCAGTTCTTGAATCCAGATGACAACAGCTTTCTGTCTCTGGTTCTTGCGTCAACCAGATAGGCCTCTCACACCGACCTAGCAGCCGGTATGAAGCACGGACAAAGTCTCTGCCACAGACTTGAGTGAAAAAATGGAAACTCCTGGATAATCCCCTGCCACAGGATTGTTTAGCCAGTAGTCAGTTAGTTAGGTTAGCTGCACAGTACCTGAACCTTTAAGCCATCCGGCAGTACTGTGAGGTAGGTTACTTGGGTGCATCCTCCAAACGAGTCACCAGGCCCTTCCTGAGATACCAGCCATCAGCTCGGTCCTCTCCAGTAAGGTCCTCCCCTGGAATATTCTCCACTTGTAGCAGCACAGCCTTGAGCCAGCCTTGAGCACAGCCTTGAGCCAGCAGGGCCTAAGGGAAGAAGAGCCAGCAGCGTGGCCTCAGGCCTGGAGGGCCATGAGGCAGGAACGAACAACAAAGCACATGGCACTGCCCCTTTAATATCCATTACACTTCAGCTGGCTGTATTTCTCACACTGGCCTGTGACAACAGTGACACCTACTAGCAACAGTGGGAAATGTGCACAAACAGCCAAAGCTGGAAACAGAAACCAACAATTTACATAATCACTCTGAGCTATTTACAGCTCAGATACCCCTAAATTTACAGAATAGCGCCTGTTCAAAAGTAGCAGGGCGCTACATATTCTTATCCTGAAAAAATACAAACAAATGCAGATACCACATAAGTATGGGTGAGCTGCAATATCAATAAAAAAACATAGACTTTTGTTCTTCAGTTCAGTTATCCCTAAAGTAGAACTATAGGCAAAACCTTTTTTTACATTTTTGATAGAGTAAGGGAGGGTTATAACCCCTGTCACATTTTTTTTTTCACCATCTGTGTCCCATTACGAAGATTTCCCTTCACGTCCTCTCTCATAGCCAAACAGGAAGTAAGAGGAAATCCCTGCAAATTAAAGGAATTCCTTGTGGACCCCTAGGTCATCAGAACTAGAGTCCCCATTGGAAGATTTCCCTCAATTACTTTTCTGGGGGACAATCCAAAACTTGGGATTTTCTTTTACTTTCACTTTCAATTATAATGGTAAACAGGACAAATAGAGAGGGGGGAATCTCCATGGGGGGCACAGACTAGGGTGGCCACATTTCCAAACTACCATTCAGGGACACCCCCCCTACCAAAAAATCAGCTTGTGCTGTAACAAATCACAGCACAGCGATTGAACACAAGAGGCAGGATTTATGATTTCTCCAATCACAAGCAGGGGGCGGGATTGTGCTCCTCCAGGCATTCCCGGCCAGGGCAAGTACTGTCAGTGAGTAAAACGGTGATGTGGTGGCCTCTTTTGGGGGCATCAGATTGGCCCTGGGGGGGTGGCTGTGTCAGTTTCATTCTGGGACACTGTATTGTCCTGGAATGAAGGTGCCCGGGACAGACCTGCAAAATGCGGGACTGTCCCGGGCAATCCGGGACACGTGGTCACCCTAGCACAGACAGTAATAAAAACTGACAAGTGTTCTAATCCTTCTCCACTCTATCCAAAGCAAAAAAAAATCTTTGCCTTTAGTTATACTTTAAGCCAGGGGTCTCAAACTGGCGGCCCTCCAGCTGTTGCGAAACTACAAGTCCCATGAGGCATTGCAAGGCTGACAGTTACAAGCTTGACTCCCACAGGCAGAGGCATTATGGGACTTGTAGTTTCACAACAGCTGGAGGGCCGCCAGTTTGAGACCCCTGCTTTAAGCCCATCACACATGTAAAAATCAGACTGCACCTACAATCTCCTTCAGATCTAACAACAACTATGCAGCCCAAGGGCCCTCCTAACTGAATATAGATTGATTAGTTTAGGTAGGTCGTTTATTACACCGTTTTGGTAAATCTAAAGTGTTTTGTATAAATATGGTCAGAACACTATGAGTATCATGAGCTTTGGATAGTCACCTCTCCTGCTCACTGTGCCTGTGATCGCTGCAGTATTAAGTGGAAATCACCCACTGAAGACTGTTCAGAAAATAACACTGCTGTGAATGTCACGTTCTTGAAGACCCAACAGTGCCTATATTGAGAGAGGGTCCAACAGAGTGAGCCACTGTGTGCAGTGGGGAACCTGGAATCCAGCACTTCTTGAAGTGTCTATCAGTCTTTGGCAGCTAATTTTTTTTTTTTTTTTTTTTTTTTTTTTTTTATATCAGGAGAAGCTGGTCCACATGGACCACAATAACAAAAACAAAGTCAAAGTACCATAGGAGAAACAAAACGCAGAACATCAACACAGGTGAGGTATACATGCATATAAAACTCCACAATGGCGTTGGAGGTGTGAAACGCCTTCCCCTCCCAGTTAATAACCACAACGTCTGTCCAGCTCGTGTAGCAATGCTTCTGGGTGATGTCCAACATAGGGACGGGCCAATGCGTAGAGTATGGCCAGGCCACCTGTGGAGGTGACCGTCTCTCCTGGTTGAAAGTGGTAAGGCGAAGTGCCGTAGTCCTGTAGACCCAGCCTCCCGTTCTTTTTTCAATACTTATTTATCAGAGAGAGAAAATAGAAACACTTAGACAGAGTCCAAGAAAGAAAGGAGAGGTAGAGGAAGAGGAAATACAGTAGAGAAGAGGGGAGGGGTGAGAAGGGACCTCACTGACATGGGTCTGAGTTGTCGTCCGCTAGGTATAGCCTATTTGTATGACATGTGGTGGTGGTGGTCACTTCAAGGTCAAAGTGGGGGGGGGGGGTGGGGGAGGGATGGGTCTAGTAAATGTGTGTAGAATGTATCCAAACTCTCAGGGTGGCGGGTCTACTTATCTAAGGAGTTGTCCTTCCTCTGAATATTTAAATATAGTCCAGAGTTGCCACGTCTTGGAGTATCTCATCTGTCTATTTTGGCTAGTTAGAATCAAGTCTTCCATCCTACTGATGTCGTCCATTTTTTTAAGCCAAGTGGTTACAGTCGGTGGGTGAGGGGACTGCCATGCGAGTGGAATACAGGCTTTTGCTGTGTCCAGTAGGTGGCGTACTACTGAGTGTTTGTAGATGCGTGCCGGTGTGTCATTAGCGTGGAGAAGGAAGTAAGCAGGATCGTTAGGAACATTACGATCAGAAAATTTTTGGGTTATCCTGCGTACCTCTCTCCAGAAATTCTGGAGTCCAGGACATGACCAAAAAACATGCAAAAGGGTGCCTTCTTCCCTTTGACATCGCCAGCATAAGTTTGACGTTGTTGGAAAAAATTTATGTAGTAAGGCAGGTGTTCTATACCAGCGTGTGAGGAGTTTGTAGTTTGTTTCCTGAATTTTGGTGCAAAGGGAGGACTTGTGCGTGAACCTGAGTATGTGTTGTTTGCGGTCATTGGTAAATTGGCAATTCAGGTCTCGTTCCCATTTGGCCAGGCTAGGTATCTGGTAGTCTCCTGGTGGTCTGATAAGCATGTCGTAAGTCAGGGAGATCGTGTGTGGCAGAACTCCTGTCTCTGTACAGAGTTCCTCGAACTTTGTGAGGGGTTGGTTTGTGTCATTGGGAGGAGGCAGGCTGGCAAGGAAATGGCTAAGCTGCAAGGCCCTCAGGAAGTCCAATCGGTACAGGCCGCTTGGGTCTGAGAGCTCCTCCACTGTTCTCCATCTACCCCTGATGCTGAAGTGAGACGCTTGATGTATGCCCGCGTCCCGTAAGTCTTTGAATGGTTTGTCCTGCATTCCCGGTTCAAATTGAGGATTACCCAGTATGGGCCTCAGTGCCGAATCGCAGGCAGAAAGGGAAAAGCGGTTCAACAGGTGTGTACATAGTTTGATGGTGTTCCCAATCAACGGATGTCTTTTGAGGTTAGGTGGTATGGCTGTTGGGCACCACGGGGATCTATGGAGGGGTATGTCACATTGTGCCTGCTCTATTTGTGGCCACAGCTTGGTGTCATTATGTCGGCACCAGTCGAGGAGTCTGCTAAGATGCACTGCATGGTAATAGGTGCGGATCTCTGGCATTGCCAAGCCTCCGCACCGCTTGGGGAGTGAGAGTATCTTTTTGTGTAGGCGAGGCTTTTTCCCCGCCCAAAGAAATTTAATGAAGGTAGACTGTACCTGTTTAAAGTAAATTCCGGGTATGTGTATCGGGAGGGCCTGTAGTAGGTAGAGGAATTTAGGTAGAATCGTCATTTTAATAATGTTACAGCGCCCAAACCACGAGTGTAGGCCGCTGTTCCATTGGTCTAGTAATTTTTGAACAGTTTTGAGGAGGGGAGGGAAGTTTGGCAGCTAATTTCACCTTACTACTACAGCAGCGGGAAGCAGGAGAAATGATTATGTAAGTTCTTTCCAGGAAGCCCTTTATTTCAGGCTTTTTTTTTTTTTTTTTTAATGACAGTCTTGTTAAGAAGAGAACTAATGTTAGATTGTACACAACTATCATATGGATGTGTGCTATTCACTTTGATGACTCACTTTGATCTGCTAAGTGATATACACATCCAATATACATTACGTTTTATCTTTATCAATTTGTGATTTCATTCTGTTTAATAATATGTTGGTTTATCAGATTGCAGACAGAAATATAGATCCACTTTGAATAACTGGCCTTAGGGAAGTGTCTGCTGAAGTATATTAAAACACTTAAGGATTATTACATCACACTTCTCAGCTCTTTTAAATTGGGTGGGGGTTGGCTCAAAACCCCCCATTAAAGTGGATGTAAATCCTCTGTTATACCCAGTGAAGTGAACAGACTCAGATGATACACAGAGATGAAACAAATCTCCCTACATACGTTTAACGTGTATATCTGCTGTCTTCAGCTTTCTTTATTCTTTAGAATTGTAACATTGTGTTAGAATTTTTACTTCCTCATTCAGCAGTAGGAGTGTAGTCTTGGCATACACTTTGTGACAGCTGATTGGAGGAAAGGCACACACCCCCTTTCCACATAGGCAGAGGAAGAAAGGAATGTGCAGAGCTGTGCTGTGACAAGACAAGCTCTCTGCTAATCTATTTATAGCACCCACCCCGACACATATTTCAGGCTGATTTTATCTTGGTTGTCGGAGAACTTATCAGAAGTTATCATGCTGATAACAGAGGAACGAAACAGCAGAAAGACATGGGACTTGGGGTTTTGGAGAGAGATAAGTAAACACTACAGATATATGTGCCAAGGTCAAATTTCATGAATTGGGTTTATGTCCACTTAAAATTAGAAAATGAATACAGGCACCATATCTTAGGATTAGTAAATTGCATTACACTACATTTTTTTCTTGAGTTTAGATACGCGTTAATAAAAAGAGTGAAATACAAAAATTCTGCTTGCTTGCTCAAGCATATTGACACACATCTGTGTGTTCACACTGCTATGTTTATGGGATGATCTCCAGGATGTGGTTTACTGAAATACGACATACGGTGAAAAAAGGTTAAAATTAGTATTTCAATAAATGAAAAGAACATATAAATTTTTTAGGACACGGCTTTATCAAACTAAATATAATTAAGTATTCAGTAATACATTTTTATTGACTAAATACAAAAACGTTGTATAATTTTAAATAAAACTGAAGCAAAAAAATATATAACATATATAATTTCTAGACAAGTTGTATGGTTTTCCAAAAATGTAAAAAAACTAAATTAAATTTCTCTTCCTTGTAATTACGGCAACCACACTGTGTACTGAACCTCACAGATTGTCTATTCTGCTGTTCACATGTGGTTGGCTTACTACTTTACCAAGAAGTTTTCACAGTGCTGGAGGTCAAACGACAGGCCACCCCTGCAGCAGGAGTTTCATACTCATGTACAATCTAGCACACATGAAAGACATGATCATGTTGTTATAGAAAAGCCAGACACTTTGCAGTCATTTTCAGAAAGTAAAAAAAGGAAACAGCAGCATTCCATAAAGACCAAAGAATACATAAATGTATTTCACAAAATGCACCCAACCCTCCAAACCCTAGAGGTTCGTCCCTTTCTGACTTGTTTCACCCAAAATGGCTTAAAGTGGTTGTAAACCCTTACACAACACTTTTACCTAAAGGTAAGCCTATAATAAGGCTTACCTGTAGGCAGGGCCGCCATCAGGGGGGTACAGGCAGTACACCTGTAAGGGGCCCGGATGGCAACCCCCTTTTTTTAATATTTTTTTTTTGTAAGGGGTCCAGAGGTCCCCAGGGCCCCGGATGGAAACCCCCCCCCCTTCTTTTTTTTTATAAACAAAAAATTGTTTTTTTTATTTTATTATTTTTTTATTTCTCTTTTTTTTGTAAGGGGCCCAGAGGTCCCCAGGGCCCCGGATGGCAACCCCCCTTTTTTTTTTCTTTATACATTTTTTATTTTTTTTATTTGTTATTTATTTATTTTTTTGTAAGGGGCCCAGAGGTCCCCAGAGGCCCCGGATGGCAACCCCCTCAGTTTTTTGTTCTTTTGTTTTTTTTCTTGATCGTCAGCACCCAAAACCCCCCCGACGTCAACAATTTGTGGCGGCAGCACCCCCCGCTTCTCAATTTACGCGGCAGCCCCCCACCGCTTCTCAATTTGCAGCCGCAGCACCCCCCCGGTTTTCCTCTGCTCCAGGGGGCCCATGAAGCTGTGTAAGGGGCCCCAAAATTCCTGATGGTGGCCCTGCCTGTAGGTACCATGAATATCTCCTAAACTTGCACCATTTAGGAGATATTTACTGTATCAACATGTGCCTACATCATCGGCACATGCGCACTGAAGAAACGGCTCACTCGTGCTGTTCCTTTAGCTGCTTTGCCGTTAGTGACGTGGGAGTGACGTCATCAAGGCTCTGGACAATTACAGCGCCGGAGCGTGCGATACCCGGAAATAACTCCGGGAGACATGTCACCGGCCACAGCGGTGTGTCGGGACCACTGAAGGGGCTTTGATCTAAGGTAAGTATTTCATAATAAGCTAGTATGCTATGCATACTAGGTCATTATACCTTTGTCTTGCAGGTTTTTTTTTTGGTGGGTTTACAGCCACTTTAATTGACAATTACCATGCGTGTTGCTACAACATTGCTGTAGACAGTCCACCTCTAATGAATGGACCATAATGCAACTGAATGCATTAAAATGTAGTGCATGCTGCATTTAGGTGCATTGTGGAGACGCATTAGGTGCCACTAATAATGAATGTTACCGCAATGCACCAATGCGCATAAATTGGATAACTTCCTATTTCAGTAACACGTTATTGGGCAGTTTAAGGGAGTCCTAAAGATATAGCTATCCTATGCCCGCTTTGCCATTTATAACAGCTTTTACTTTTCCGGGAAGGCTTTTTAATAAGATTTTGGAGTTTGTCTGTGGGATTTTGTGCTCACAACCAGTGTTCATTTATTGCAATGGTGTTCAGAAGGGTTGAGTTAAGTGCCACATACTTTCCTCTACACCTGGGGTCTCCAAACTCTCTAAACAAAGGGCCAGATAACTGTCCTTCAGACTTTAGGGGGGCCGGACTGTGACCAATGGGAGTAGAAAATGCCTTGGTGTAAACAATGCACAGGCTTAGTTGTCAGTGGGAGTAAGAAATTTACACAGCACCTGTGGTCAGTGGATGGAGGAAAAGTTCCCCATCATTAGTATTGGTGTCATGCATATGCAGTAGTGTTTGTCTGTCAGCTTACCTTCCTTCCCATGTGTTCATCTTAGAGGCCTGAGCCCTTTCACCTGGCTTCCTTTATAGTCTCCTCCCAGCCAGACTCCACCCCAGGCCCTATCACAGAACACTATATTAACCTGTGCACTGCAAGCCTGCTTTGCTGATCAACGTGTTTGTTAGGCATTGTGTGTTTGGGTTCCTGCCTGCCGTGTGCTACATCTGTCTCTCTGTTACATATTTGGCTTGTCCCCGACTATCCCTGTCTGCTCGTGACCCTTGACCTTCGGCTCGTTCTTTCGTTATCCTTGTCTGCTTGTGGCCCCTGACCTTCAGCTTGTTATTCGGTTCTCTCATATCTTGTGCTGCTGCTTCCCCTCTTTTCCCCTTATCCTACGGGGCGTGAGCTAGGAAACTCCAGGGGCCGCGACCTGGTCCCAGCCTGCAGCATAACATCCTCACCACTAGAGGCCCTGGAGAAGACCTGCTGGGTCTTAGACTCCGCGCCCTGGGGAATCTTGGCTCTAGCTTCCGTTAGGATCCCGGTTGTGCTCCTCTGGTCCCGCTTTCCACAACCACCCAGTTTCCTATCCGCAGCAGTCAGCCATAGGGTTCACTACCTTGCGGTGCACTCCTGTCCCCCTACGGTGTGCATCTGTCACCTGGCCACAGGTGACCTTGACAGTTTGATCAGCCATGAACCCGGCTGACATCCCGTTACCCGTGGATGATCCGTTGCAGGGCATAGTTTGCAGACTTGAAACCCAGGAATCGAATCAGACTCAGGTGATGCGATTCCTCCAGGATCTGGCTTCTCGCTTTGAGCAGCTTCAGGCCTCCTTGGGAACCCTGAATCCGCAACCTCAAATACAACCAGCGGCTGCACCTATTGCACCAGTCGCAGCCACACACTCACTACAACTGCCAGCTCCGTCCCGTTTCTCTGGGGACTTCAAGGCTTGCAGGGGGTTCCTTAGCCAATGCACAATTCATTTTGAGCTCCAGCCCCAAAACTTCCTGTCTGATCAGGCTAAGGTAGCCTATATCATTTCCCTCCTCTCTGGTGAAGCTTTAGCCTGGGCAGCCCCTCTGTGGGAACCGAATGATCCAGTGGTTTCTAGCCTGTCTGGCTTCTTGAAACTTTTTCGGAATATCTTCGAAGAACCGGCTCGTGTCTCTTCAGCGGCCAGCGCCCTTTTACGTCTCCGCCAAGAGTCTGCTTCTGTGGGACAGTATGCCCTTCATTTCCGCATACTGTCGGCTGAGTTGAGCTGGAACAATGAGGCCTTAGTCGCAACCTTTTTGCATGGCCTGTCTGATAGAGTGAAGGATGAATTAGCAGGAAGAACCATCCCCACTGATCTGGCCGGCGTTATCTCCTTGTGTAACCAGATCGATATTCGCTTTCAGGAGAGGACCTTAGAAAAGCAACGCCAGCACTCCTTGGTTCTTAGTCAGCCTGAGCTCCCCTCTCTTCGACCCGTAGAGCATCTCCTACCAGCTGAGGAACCCATGCAGCTGGGTCGGACCAGGCTATCCCCCGAGGAACGTGCTAGGCGCAGAACTCTTGGTCTGTGTCTTTACTGTGGGGGCAAAGGTCATTTTCGTGACACTTGCTCTCTTTGTCCAGAAAAACGTTCGGGTCCACTTCATCTGGAAAGTGGAGTATTGGACCCAGAAATATCACCTTCCCCTTCTCGTCTTCTGCTTTCTGTGTTCCTTCATGTTGGTGCTTCTTCTCATTCGGTCTCAGCATATCTGGATTCCGGAGCCGCTGGTAATTTTATGGACTGGGAAATCGCATCGTCCATGAGGCTTACTCTTTTGCCCCTCACCACACCATTGGTGGTCTTGGCGATTGATGGTACTGTTCTCCCAGGGGGACCTATCCGCTTCCAGACCCTCCCTGTTAAGATCTCGGTAGGGACACTCCACCAGGAGTGGATATCCTTCCTTATCTTACCCAAGGCCTCAACGCCTATAATTTTGGGTCTCCCATGGTTACAGCTCCATTCTCCTCATGTGGACTGGACTACTGGACAGATCCTGGCTTGGGGTCCCTCCTGTTCCTCGTCCTGCCTACCCAAGGTTGCCCCCTGCGAATCTGAGCCGGTCATTCATTCCAGGTTGCATAACCACTTACATTTCTCTGTCCCTAACCACCCTTGGACGCACAGCCAGGCTAGCTTGTCTACAAGTCCTGCAGTCGCTACGTCTTGCGATGCGATTCAGGTAGTCGCTACACCTGACTCAGCTATTCACTCTGCCTCTGTACTAGTTATGCCAGTCCAGCCCATGCCCAGTGAGCCTCCTACTTTTTCTTGTTCTGGACATTCTGCTTGTCCTTCAGCTATTCAGTTTGACTCCGGCGACATGTCACCTTCTAACCAACCTGACTTCAGGGTTCCACTGACATCTGCCCAGTCTGATGGTCCTGTGCAAGATGACCAGTTCCCCTTTAAGGGTCTAGGGGACCCTCCTCAGATTCCTGTTGATCCTCTCATGCCCTTGCTTATTCCTAGAGAGCCTTTGGTCCTCAATAGATCTTCTTGTCATCTCCCTACCTCGTTTTCGGTCTCTGAGGATAATCTTAAGTACGAGGTTAGACAAGTTCTGGATTCCCGGCTCTGCAGAGGCATTCTTCAGTACCTTGTGCATTGGAGAGGTTTTGGTCCTGAGGAGGCGTCTTGGATCGCTGCATCTGATGTCGCTGCACCTCATCTGTTGAGAAGGTTTCATCAGAGATTTCCCTTTAAGCCTGGGCCCAGGCGGGGGAGGGCCCAAAAGAGGGAGGGTACTGTCATGGATATGCAGTAGTGTTTGTCTGTCAGCTTACCTTCCTTCCCATGTGTTCATCTTAGAGGCCTGAGCCCTTTCACCTGGCTTCCTTTATAATCTCCTCCCAGCCAGACTCCACCCCAGGCCCTATCACAGAACACTATATTAACCTGTGCACTGCAAGCCTGCTTTGCTGATCAACGTGTTTGTTAGGCATTGTGTGTTTGGGTTCCTGCCTGCCGTGTGCTACATCTGTCTCTCTGTTACATATTTGGCTTGTCCCCGACTATCCCTGTCTGCTCGTGACCCTTGACCTTCGGCTCGTTCTTTGTTCCTTGTCTGCTTGTGGCCCCTGACCTTCAGCTTGTTATTCGGTTCTCTCATATCTTGTGCTGCTGCTTCCCCTCTTTTCCCCTTATCCTACGGGGCGTGAGCTAGGAAACTCCAGGGGCCGCGACCTGGTCCCAGCCTGCAGCATAACATCCTCACCACTAGAGGCCCTGGAGAAGACCTGCTGGGTCTTAGACTCCGCGCCCTGGGGAATCTTGGCTCTAGCTTCCGTTAGGATCCCGGTTGTGCTCCTCTGGTCCCGCTTTCCACAACCACCCAGTTTCCTATCCGCAGCAGTCAGCCATAGGGTTCACTACCTTGCGGTGCACTCCTGTCCCCCTACGGTGTTTATCTGTCACCTGGCCACAGGTGACCTTGACAGTTGGTGGTTGGAATATTGCCAAGTGTTGGTATCAGTGGGAGGAATAGTGCCCCACTGTTGGTGTCAGTGGGAGGAAAAGTGCCTCATCATTGGTGTCAGTGGGAGGAAAAGTACCCCATTGCTGGTGTCAGTGGGAGGAATAGTGTCATCTATCTGTGGCAGAAGTAAGTCCTCAAAGAATGGATAAAGGCAAGCAAAAGGCCACATCTGGCAAATTTATTGATCAAGCCATGTCTTTATGAACCTGATTTTGTGCACAGGATCACAGTCATGCTGCAACAGAAAAGGGCCTTCACAAGATTGGAAGTGCACAATTTCCTAAGATATCTTTGTATGCTATACCATTAAAGCAGTATTAAAGGCTGTTAAAAAAAAATAATAATTTCCTCCTCCAAGTTAAAGTGATTTTAAACCTTCTCTATTGACACTCAGCCCCGCCCCCGGCTCCCTCGTCATAGAATAGATTAAGGTAAAATGCCTTGAGTCTTTAGAACCACCCACTTTAAGATCATATGCATCACATACTAGCACATTATGAAACACTAAAGCCCTGTACACATGATCGGTTTTACCGATGAAAACCGTCCGATGGATCTTTTTCATCGGACAAACCAATCGTGTATGGGACCCATCGGTCTTTTTTCCATCGGTTTTAAAAAATAGAACATGTTTTAAATTTTTCCGATGGATCCAAAACCGATAGCAAATTCCGATCGTCTATGGGCAAGTCCATCGGATAAAAAACCCACGCATGCTCAGAATCAAGTCGACGCATGCTCAGAAGCATTAAACTTAATTTTTCTCGGCTCATCGGAGTGTTTTACGTCACCGCGTTTGGAACGGTCGGTTTTTTGACTGATGGTGTGTGGGCAAGACTGATGGAAAACAGTTTCATCGGATATCCGATGGACAAATCCATCAGACTAGAATCCATTTTTTAGTTTTTTTCTGCCGAAAAACGGCACTTTGAACGCGAATTTCTTGCGTTCAGAAAAAAGCCCATTAACTCCACTGCTCATTAAAGCTAAAAAACGTTATGTGTACATGAACACATAGGCTAACATAGAGTGCAGTTAATGGGCTTTTAAAAAAAAAAAAAAACGCCAATAAACTGCAGTTTATCAGCTTCTGTGTACATGGAGCCTTACCGTAAAACAAAGCCAGCAGCGAGCTGTCATGTAGCTTCCATCCTGGTTCGCGGGCGTTTGAATGGCCGAGCCGCAATGACATCACGGCAGTGGCCATGGCACAGCACTCTGAAGGGGTGGCATGCTGACCCTTTAGAGCGCAGTGTGCATGCGCCAGTGACATCACTGGCTGCAGAAATAGTGAATATCTCCTAAACGGTGCTCCTAAACAGTACTACTGCTTTAACAGTACCTTTCACTGAAAACACTTAAACTCAGTCTTTAGAGGGGTGTCTACATACAGTATGTCATATAGTCATATGTATGGTAAGTCATAGAATGGTCATGTAGTGTAAAATAGTATGCAAGTAGAGCCTAATGATAAAGTTTTACTGAAACTAACAAAAAAAAAGGCAGAAAGAACCTAAAACAATGCAAACCACCACAAACCCACATATATTCTTGGAGTATGTACCAATATATTTAGTTGAATTAGGAAGAACATGCCACTGTGGTTTGTTAACCACTTCCTTTTTAACAACTGATCTTACTAACCTTACAGAGGTAAAGAAATTACGATTTCAAATTTCTAGCACATGCTGTAAACAGAAGAATGAACTACCGGTATATAGAAAATACACCTGGTGATATTACCAAAAATTTGTTGAACCATGCCTTATTATCTAAAAAATCGTGGATAATATTCTTTATGGGCAGATGATTCTTTGCAAATGATTAAAGTGGAGCTCCACCCAAAAGGGGAAGCTACACTTGTTCACACCCTCCCCTCCTCCACTGCAACATTTGGCACTTTTTGGGGAGCGGGTACCTGGTTTTGACAGGTACCCGCTCCTACTTCCGGGTAAGATCGGTGATCTATGACATTTCCAGCTCCTTCTCCTTCCCCCCACTGCCTTCTGGGACACACACAGGTTCCAGAAGATGACAGGACCAGTCAGAAAGCGCAGTGCAACCCGCATATGCGCAGTAGGAAACCGGTTGTGAAGCCTGAAGGCTTCACTGCTGATTTCCCTTACTTACAATGCCGGCGCCTGCACCCGAAGCCTATTGACGAATCGGCTCGGGGTGCCGGCATCGCAGGATCCCTGGACAGGTAAGGGTCCTTATATTAAAAGTCAGCAGCTACAGAATTTGCAGCTACTAACTTTTATTTATTTGTTTACAGACTGGAGTTCCTCTTTAATCATCTGTTCCCACCAGGTAAATAATCGGTACAAAAGTGCAGACAAGCTCATTCTTTTGGGCTCCAGACAGATAGGAAAATACATTCTTCAGTACACGTGCTGACGTTGAACAAGCTGATTGGAGCTGCTGCTTTTTCACTGTCCAACTGCAGACTGGGGCAGTCATGGATCAGGCAGTATTGCTCAACTGCACTATAGTCTACAGAAGGGTCTCGGAGAGTGGGGGACTGGCAGTGCTGCCAGAAAAAAAGAGTCTGGATCGCAAGATAAGTTGAAAACATTCCAAATTCTTTGACAGGTAAAACTGTTAATATACAGTATATATAGTTTATCTGTGTATATAGCTGCTAGATTGAGGTTCTGTTTTAAAACAGAACTATACTCCACTCCAGCAATGAGACATCTACAGCTCCCTCTCTGACCTTTTCTGGGTTCCAGATCTCCAGTCAGCTTGATTGGCCAGACTGGAGTGACATAACTTCTATGCATGTGTAGCGGGTACTTGAATTTAAGGGTGGCATCTGGGTGGTAGTGTAACCCAGATGCACAGATTGCAAGGGTATCCGAGACCTTTTTCTGGTTCTTGGAGGACTCTGGTGGTGTGAGGTTCCTTGCGGCCCACAGGTGGCACTGTTGCCCTGGGCCGGGGCTGAACTCACACTGCAAGACTGTACCTTTTTGTCCTCCCCTGGAGCTGGTGCTAGCGAAGGTAATTCACGTTCTACCTCACATAGTCAGTGGCAGTGACTATCTGCCACTGGTGATATCACAGTGGTTAGCATCAGAAGGGAAAGGATTGTGCCTCGATCTATTCCCCATTATAACTCAGTAGAAGAAACTGTTTATTGTTTGGAAAGAAGAATAAAACTGAGTTGGACTTATTCACTGTGTGGAACTCTGGTTACTAGGAGCAAAGGAGTCAGGAACGAAGTACTGGACTTGACTCTAGGACACCTGCACAGGACCCAAATTTCAGGCCTTCACCTCTTAGTTATGGAGGACATGGGCCGTGATGTATCTCATCTCTCCCTCCCAGGGACCCCTAGACAACAGCCACATAACCGATAAAGCAAGAGGGAGAGAGGGTCGCTACACATGCATTCAAAAGTTCATTCATCCTGACACCTGGCCAGGGCTGGCGCTACCGCTATGTGAACTAGGCAGCCACCTAGGGCTGGAGCAGCCACAGCCATTGGTTTCTTTATTCTCCGCTGCAGGGCCATAGATAAGGGGGGGTAGGGGGGTCAGAAATCCCCCCAGAGCAACCTGCCCAAATGTTAATTTAGTCCCTGCAGCCTTATGGAGCCGTGTCGCTCAGCCTCAGCAATCAGATCTGTCAGAGCAAATAAGCTGAGCAGCAGCAGTGATGTGGAGACTTGCCCCTCCTCTGTTCTTGCCCTCCTCCTTCTCTGAAAGTCTGGGCCTTTGGGCAGGGCAAGCACATGCTTGGTTACTAGGACATTGGTGGTAATAGCAACCAATCACGTGCTTGCCCCGCCCCAGGATCTGACATTCAAAGAAAGAGGAGGGCAAGGATGGAGCTTCTTCCATCAGACCTACCCAGCTAGGGAGTGACATCACTGCAGGCAGGAAACTGGGACACAGGAAAGGCTCTGCACAGATGTTCCAGGCTGACCAGAGGCACTGAGGGACTCAGGTGAGGTGAATGTCCTGTTGTTGGTACCTGTAAAAATATCTTCTCACCTTAACCACCAGCACCCCACCCACCCCCCATACTGCCTCACCCAATCCCTATACTGCCTCACCTACCTACCCATACTGCCTTACCTACCTCTACAAGCAGCCCCACCTAAACCTCATACTACCTCACCTACCCCCCCATACTGCCTCACCCCCCCCATACTGCCTAACCCAACCCCCCATACTGCCTCAACTACCCCTCATCCCCCTCATCATGGGGGGAGGTGCAAGTAGCTGGTCTTGCCTAGAGCGCAAAATAGTCTAGCACTGGCCCTTCAACTGGCAGATGCCAGGATTGTACTGACCTGTGTAGAGTTTGCAAGGAGTAAGAACATAATGCCTTATTGCAGAAGAAACATAGGGTTTGATTTATTAAAGGCAAATAGGCTGCTTACATTGCAAGGGAATGTTCCCTTAGCATAGTGAACGGGAAGCTATGCTAATTTCCACTATCCAATCATGTGCAAGCTAAAGTATATACAGTATATATATATATATATACACATATATATGTATATACCGTATATATTATTTTTCCTTGCACACAAATGGGCATTATTTTCTAAATTAATATTCACTACGTTCACTAAGCTAATAGAAAATTTCCTTGCAACGTGCAAATTCTGTGAACAGCCTATTAGCCTTTAATAAATTGACTCCATAGTGTGTCTCTTTTGCAATAAAAACAATCTTTCTGTTCACAAATATACATTTCGCCGAAAGTTTCACTTTAAAATGGTTGTAAACCTCAGACATGAAATATGAATAAAGCATATCGCTCTATAGTGTATACTTGTCTCAATTAAGAGCACAAAGTGTCATTTCTGTCTGCTGCTTTGTTCCTCTGTTATCAGCATGAATAATTTCTGACAAGTTTTCCTGACACCAAGAGAAAAAAGGTGATAGGAGAGGGAGCTCCAGCCGATTGACAGCCTCAGCTCTGTTCCTGTGTGCCATGTGGAGGGAGGTGTGTCCCTTCCCTCCAATAAGCTCTCAGAGCTCTCCTTACTGAGCTTTGCAGCGTGTAATTTCTGCTCTCCACTCCTTTTTTTCTGAACTCTCAGACAAGCTTATAAATTTCTTTGAATGGATGTAGATAAACAGATAAGCAACTACAATTTATGTAGAAGGATTTCTTTAATCTCTGTGTATCACCTGCGGATAGTCCCTTTACTGGGTATTTGTAAATGTTTAAAACGACTTTAAGTGTATTTATACATAGAAACTGACCTCATACATTATTTGTCTAATTATTAGTATTTTCATATGGTTTATTTGTGCAATTGGTGAATGTAATATTCAAGCTGTGACACTTGCAGGTTGCAATTTCAATTTATGTGCTGGTTAATTACCTTACGTACAAATGCATCCCATAAGGACGGCTCAATTGTTGCTACTTGCTTTGCCAGGCTTCACAAGACTAACGCCCCCACCCACAACAATGCTTCTTTTCAGTTGCGTCTCCTCTGAGCGACCCTTCCCCCACTGGTAGACGGGATGCTCTTCAGGGGTTATGCACATGAGCAAATGCCATTTACTTCTGGGTGCATTAGCTTTTATTTGGGATCAGTTTGGGATATTTTTTTAGATCTCTCTGCAGTCCTTCACAGTTATTACTGACTTGCTTTAGATATAAATTTGACTTGACTGCTTCTAACTGTTATTGCATTCCCATTGACTTGAATGGGAAGAAAAGCTGTTCTAAAACAAACATAAAAAGAACCCAAAGGGTCAGTCCATGCAAACTGATATTTCCATTTTCATCAGATGCTGGCAGGGTAAATCCACCCCCCCATGCTTATTTTTTTCTAGTAAGCTATACAAATCTTGGCTTACACTAGGTTACTGCTGCCCTGCAGTGTCGGGGGACAAGGTCATTCATCCAAGGGCAAAGATGACAAACTTACCCCCCCCCCATTTATGATGTGCAAGTTTAGGGGATGCTAGGCCCAACAGTCACTCGTTTGACCAAATCACTACTCCTGTCAGCCTTGTAACAGAAGGAAGGCGCCCCCATACCTACAGTAAACCATTGCGCCCAGGGCAGTGGACCCTCCCGCCCACCCCTTGTCCTGGCCCTGCCTCCCTGTATGATGGCACCGATTGACTCAGCGGTGTCACAATGAGTCACATGCTCCTCAATATTTGGAATAACTAAATATTCCTTACAGTTTGTGGCACTGAATATAGAGGTGTAAAAGTGAAGGAAAAATAGGTACAGTATATGCTGGGATGGAGTTGGGAAATTAAAGCAAACCTTGTTTGGCAAATCTTTGTTGAGTTGTCCAAAAAAATATTCTGGTGTACGATCAGAACATTTCAAGCATTGGTGATAACCCCATCAAGGAATGAACTTTATATTCTAAATACATTGCAGAGCTAAAATAGTGACAACCAAAAAAATAAATAAAAAAACATAAGAGTGGAACAAATGCGTGATTTCAAAGAATTAAAGGGGTTGTAAAGCTTCGTGTTTTTTGCATTAAGGTGAAAAAACACCTTGCACTCTCCGGCCCCCCCCGAGCCCCCGTTTTACTTACCTGAGCCCTGAATCTCCACGGGGGCGATCCCGCGACGTTCTCTTAAGGTCTGAATGGCTCCTCATTGGATAGATTGATAGCAGCGCAGCCATTGGCTCACGCTGCTGTCAATCAAATCCAGCGGCGCGGCCGCCGATGGCAGGGCCAAGTTATACACTCGGCGGCTATGCACGCCGAGTGTATAACACGGGAGCGCGCCCGCAAGGCAACCCCCTCGAGAGAGAGAGCTTCCCAGAGGGGGTTTATCTATTGCAGGGAGGAGCTGAGACAGCCGCTGTGGGACACCAGAAGAGGACGTTCGGGGCCACTCTGTGCAAAACGAACTGCACAGTGGAGGTAAGTATGACATGTTTGTGATTTAAAAAAAAAAAAATGAAACTTTAGTGTCCCTTTAAAGCGGAGATCCACCCTAAAGTGGAACTTCCGCTCATCGGAACCCTCCCCCCCTCTGGTGTCACAATTGACATCTTTCAGAGGGGAGGGGGGTACAGATACCTGTCTAAGACAGGTATTTGTACCCACTTCCGGGAGTCCTATCTGCGGGAAGTACGTCACTTCCTGCAGAATACCCGTTGTGTTCTGGGAGACACTCGGCTCCCAGAACACACGGTGACCAGTCAGAACGGCTTCACTTCCTGGTTCCCTCACCGAGGATGGCGGTGGGGGCAGCAGAGTGACGAGCGATTGCTCGTCCTCTGCTGCGGACGTCGCTGGACTCCAGGACAGGTAAGTGTCCTAATATTAAATGTCAGCAGCTGCTGTAGCTGTAGCTGCTGGCTTTTAATATTTTTTTTTTCAGCGGAGCTCCACTTTAATTTTATGAATAAATGAATTTACAAATACCATGAAAAACTTGTAAAGTGGTAAACAAGTGCATACAAATGGTGAGACAGTGATAAAAACAAGTGTAAACAAATAATAATAAAAATTGAAAAACAAAGAGGATGTCCATATAGTAAAGAAGTCAACAATGTTCACAAAAACAGTTCTCGTCTGTGCTCTGAACTTTATATGCATAATTAGTTCACTAAAGGTACAGGCTAGTTGTTTATACCACCCACAAATCTCTTTTCCTAATGCTTTCTCGGGATTTTAGAATGGTACTTTAGGTAATTATTATGCATTTAGATGATTATCATTAATCATGTTTTAATTACTACTTATTTAAAAGAGAAGTATTGGATTTTTTTTTAAAGATTAATACCTAGGTGGATTCAGCTTCAGACCAATGCTGTATCTGTCCCTTGCCAGCTCTAAGACTGAGAACCGAGCGATCAAACACCTTTGATCGCTCGGTTCTCACAGCTCCATGAGCAAAAAGCTGGTGACTGTCAGTCAGTAAAAAATCAAGAGCATGTACACCGCACAAATACACCATAAACTTACATCTTACAGGTAATATAATAATCTCAAGAAAATCAAAAGGTTCGTCCACCAAAATGCACAGATGTATGTCTTATATATATTATAATTTTTTTACACACATTGCCGCATTGTCCAGTGTAGATCATTTTAAACTGGTCATGTTCATGCCAGCAATCTGCATTGAGTGGCTTTGGGGGGGGGGGGGGGGGGGCGGGACTCTACTTGCTAAATTTTGGTGAGTTGCCCTACATTTTCCCATTCAAGAAAGTCAAATAGGTTCTAAAGTGCTACTAAACCCAGAACCTGCATTCACTATATCTGGTCTCCCACAGTGCACAGAGCATGCAAAAGCAACTATTTTAGTAAATATAAACTGCTAAATATCCTTTCTCATCAGCAGTATATAGCAGTCTTGTGACTTCTATCCATGTCTGGTTAAAGCTTGAAGGAGACGTTTTCATTCTCCTCTGACTGTCCTATGAGGCTGCAGTACCCCTGACCCTCTGTCTGGACAGTGCTTATTGGTCCTGTGCTGATCACATGCACCTTCCCCCAACAAAAAAAAAAACTCACTAGCAATACACACCAAACTGAGCATGTGCAGAGTGCTCCCAAAGCACATATGGATTGGGGACTGTGGAAAAGGGGGAGGATCCGGGAAGACAGGATCAAACAGCCTTTTTACACAATGCAGAGGATTAACCCCTTAGATTCCACAGTGAGTATAAAAAGCATTCTTTACTGCATATACAGACTGATTTTACTGTTGTGGGTTTATTAACACTTTAAGATCTGTGTAAAAACATGTCTAAAATATAGATTGTGAGCTCCATTGTGCAACAGGAACTGATGAATAGAGCTCGGTGATCTCTTTGTAATACTGCATAATGTCAGAACTTCATAAATGTGTAAAACTAATTTAAAAAAATGTACGCATCAGATATGACCGATACTTTCTCACAAGGTGAAACCAGTTACACTTCACTTCTGCTTTATACAGCATTCTCAGGTACTTGACTGTCTCCCCTTATTTTTTAATGTTTCATCCTTTATCATCAGTTTTTTTTATGCAAAGCTACAAGTATTGTAAATGTACTTTATATATATATATATTTTTTTATATTGGCAAACAAAAATAGAAAAAATAGTCATGTATTCAGCTCTCCAGCTTGAATGCAAAGTTTGAAAAGGGAACTAGTTGATCACATATGTGGCCCTTTCTGTGCACAAAACCTTACACGCCGTTATTCGTTTCAGAATGGAGTTTGGAGGGGTGGAGGATCTTAGTCATATATCACATAGTCGTAGACAGCTCCCACTACTCTTTTTGTAGGATCCCCTGCAACCCTGCATTGCAGTTTACAAAAGACTGGGGAGGGAGCTCAGAGACTGGAATTCAAACACAAACCACAAGAGATTAGAAAGTTACAGCCAACTTCCTAATATGGGAGAAGACATTCCTGTGGCAGGGAGGAAGTGGAGTTTGGCAATCAGCAAAGTCAAAGTCTTCCAGCTATAGTGATGTACAACTTTTTTTTTTTTTTTTTCAGTTATTTGTTATGTTAAAATGTTACATTCAGTACCAATTCGATTTGAATAACCTTTAGAAATATTCAATGCAATTATTTAAAAAAATTATGGAGCCGAGCACACCATTTCTTCATTTATAGCATTCAACACAAGGGCACTAATGTGATAACTTTCAATGAAAAATCAGAAGTATGTGTGCTACTATGTCAGCCAGACAGCCACTGATGTAATATTGTTTATTATAAAGACTGACTAAGGCTTTGTTAACACTCATGCAACTTGTCATGCAACTTTGGACATAAAAAAAAAGTAGTTCCCCAGGTTTTCCATTGATAACCATTTATTAATCTGTGACTTAAAGTTGCAATGACTTCAGAGTAGTTCATGCACTACTTTGGTCTGACTTTCATGCAGCTTCAATGTTAAGCCTCAAAAGTTGCATTAAGGTCGTACCTAAATGTTATACAATGCAACAGCTGTCCATTATCACTGGTCAAAGCCAAAGTCGTATCCAAGTTGCACTCATCCAAAGTTGCATCAAAGTTGCACCCCGGCGCAGCTTTGGAGTCGTACAAGTGTAAATGGAGCCTTAAGGAAGGAGAATATATTTTCCTGTAATAAAACACTTTTTCCCTACTTTTTGTCATGGAGACAACAGGAAATCGGAGGGGATCTATCTTAAAGTATGGTCAGACCTTGCTTGGATTTAATTCTCCTATGGATCACAGGAGTGCAGTTCATTCTGCACTCCTGCGACCTGTTTTTAGCAGGCAGCGGGTTTTACCCACTCAGCTGGTCCAGGCAGTGGAAAGACCCCAAATTTACAGTCGGGATCCATCCAGATGCTTGGACCGGCAGCTCGCTCAGCATTTAAAGCTGTGCCACTGGGAGACAGAGACCAGCTGCTTCCGTCCACTCCACAGCCCAGCAGTCCAGTGAGCGCTGGAGGGGCAGAGCAGAGAGGCGGTAACTAACAGTCACCGCTCTCTGCTCAGAGTAGGGGGGAGAACTGAGTGATCAGCTCACCGCAGCATCTTCTTCCCTACAATCAAGAGGTACTAACTTCATCAAGACTAATGCAGGGTCTATAGTCTTGCACTGAAAGTGATCAAGGGAAGCTGGGGGAGCGAAGGATCAGATAGGTTAAAGAGTAACTCCACTTTTGTTGAGAAAAAAGCATTTTCCTCAGAGTGATTTATGTACATTGCAAGGATTTTAACAAACTTTGTTGCAGATTTCAATCTTATGTTATTCTGAAGACATAACTGTTTGTCAGTATCCAGAGTGAATCTGTATGGGAGTGGTTTTGTAATGATCAATCAGCTGCTGCACCTGCATGGCTCTAATGAGGAAATTGCAAGGTCTGCATCCCTTAAGCTGTGATTTATTTTGGGAGTATCTCACTAAAATTAAAATTTTTGTTTCAGAGGATGTAGAAATTGTATTTTGTATATCAGTGCAGACTTCTGGGAAAATCAGTAAGCTAATCACACGAGCAGGAAATTACATACCTGGGGTGGTGCTCTGTGCACCATCTGTGTACCGAATGCCACCGGGTAGCCATATTTGCATTTCAAAGAGAATAACAGCAGCTGCAGGTTGAAAAGGAAAGGTAATTTTTAACCACTTGCCGTACCGGTATGGCGATTTGCGCACTAGTTTTTGTGAGCACGCGGGCTCGCGGGGGAGCCAATCAGTGGGTCCGGCGGACTCGATGTCCGCTGGCCGCCCGCGGTCGTTCCCCGCAGAGACAGAACAGGGATCTGCCGAAGTAAACAAGGCAGATCTCCGTTCTGTCAGGGGATGACACTGAGATCTGTCTACCTGCTAAGCAAGAAGGCAGATCTGTGTGTTTCCCCAGTCACACAGTCCCCCATACAGTTAGAAAACACAAACAGGGAACACATTTAACCCCTTGATCGCACCTGATGTTAACCCCTTCCCTGCCGGTGTCATTAGTACAATGTCAGTGCATAGTTTTAGCACTGATCACTGTAATAATGTCGCTGGTTCCCAAAAAAGTGTCAAAAATGTTCGTTAGGTGTCCGATCTGTCCGCCGCAATGTCGCAGCCCTGCTAAAAATCACTATTCGCTGCCGTTATTACTAGTAAAAAATAAATAAAATGCCATATATCTATCCCATATTTTGTAGACGCTATAACTTTTGCGCAAACCAATCAATATACGCTTATTGGGATTTTGTTTACCAAAAATATGTAGAAGAATACATATTGGCTTAAACTGATGAATAAATTCGTTTTTTTATATATTTTTTGGGATATGTATTATAGCAGAAAGTTCAAAATATTGCTTTTTTTTTTCTTCAAAATTGGCGGCCTTTTTTGTTTATAGCACAAAAAATAAAAACCGCATAGGTGATAAAATACCACCAAAAGAAAGCTCTATTTGTGGGAAAATAAGAACGTCAATTTTGTTTGGGTACAATGTCGCATGACCGTGCAATTGTCAGTTAAAATTTTGCAAAAAATGGCCTGGTCATTAAGTGGGTAAATCCTTCTGGGGCTGAAGTGGTTAATAACATTCAATTACAATATGTCTTGTGTCGCAATTGTATATGATAGATTTTTTTTTTAATTATTTGCAAATTCTTTTCCCCATGAAAGTGGAGTTACCCTTCAAGTACTTCTCCTTTTCCCTAGACTTAACAGTCATCTGCTGCAGTGCAGGTATAGTCCAACTGCAAAGAATAATTTTCAAATTTCCGAGGGTTGGGTATTAAAGTGTATTTGGGCTTTTGCAGCCAAATTTGGATAACACCTACTTTATAATTGTTACATGTTCTCATTCACAAAGCATTATTTAAAAAAAAATAAAGGAAAAATTGCTGCTTTGCTTTTTACCGATTATTACATTTTACCCCTAAACTGCATTTTCCTGTGGAATGCAAACACTGTCTGTACTGTGCTGGCAAATCTTCATTATCAGTTGTGAACTAGATTTAAACACTCTCTTAACAAAGGGTTAAATGTTTAGAAGATGGGCTTCTCCATTGTATAATGAGGAGTATCTCAGCGTGTCCCTAGTCTGTGTGGGAAACGAGATACTGTGGGACTGTTCAGTACTGATTGCAGCTAGCCGTGAGACGTTCACCCTCAGGAACATCTAAAAAGTAAGAAATATTGAAAAAATAGGGATGCTTTGGGAATGGGAACACATAACAAACATATAGTGGGGTTTCCTCAAATTTGACTGCAAAAGTAGAACTATACATCAAATGATTGGAAATCCCAATATTGACAGCTGTCACCTTAACAGCTGTCCTCATTGGAACCTATCCCCTCTACTCATGTTCTGGTGACAGCTGTAAAATGGAAGATTTCCTGTCACTTTCTGTCTCAGTGACAGTGGTCAACACCCTATAAAGTGAGAATATCCACAACAGAGACACAGCAAAAAAAAAAAATTATAAAAACTGTTAGCGCTTCTTAACTTTCCCTAATCTATTCAAAACGACATTTTGGCTGGAGTTCCACTTTAGAAGTTCAAAGCTTACAGCACTCATGGTAATGTATTTCTAATGTAAATAAAAATCATTGTGTGCTATATTATCTAGATGCTAAAATATCAAAACCGCTGCCCAGTCATAAATGTAACAGGTGTAATACGCTCTATATAAAACCCGTGCTGCCAACATCATCAGAGTTTGTGGCAGCTGATCCAGTATGTTAGCTGGGTCATCACATTATTCTGATAACTGCAGAAGAGTCTTAAGCCCTGTACACACGATCGGTTTTACCGATGAAAACAGTCCGATGGACTTTTTTCATCGGACAAACCGATCGTGTATGGGCCCCATCGGTCTTTTTTCCATCGGTTTTAAAAAATAGAACATGTTTTAAATTTTTCCGATGGATCAAAAACCGATAGCAAATTCCGATCGTCTCTGGGCAAGTCCATCGGATAAAAAACCCACGCATGCTCAGAATCAAGTCGACGCATGCTCAGAAGCATTAAACTTCATTTTTCTCGGCTCATCAGTGTGTTTTACGTCACCGCGTTTGGAACGGTCGGGTTTTTTGACTGATGGTGTGTAGGCAGCTTCATCGGATTTCCGATGGACAAAATCATCGGATTAGAATCCATAGGATATCCGATCGTGTGTACGGAGCTTGACTATAATGTCACTCACAATAGTGTCAGGATATTTATTATCCTCCTGCTGGCAGTTTCTGACTGATCTTTACTAGCTGTCATTCAAAGATAGACTGAGTTATTGTAGCTATTGTCATTGAAGCTGGTATATCATTTCCATGGAAGAGCTCACTCTTGCTGTTCCGTATTTGCGTTACTTTTTTTTTGATGAAAAAAAATGTAAATTCTTTCTCAAGGTCAGTTTTTTAATAAATGACTGGAAAAAGAGTGCCTGTTTATTAAATGGTGGATTTACACTGACACCTGATCATCACCGCAATATGAACTTGACATCTCACTATTAAATCATGGGAATTAAAGTGTTACTAAACCCAGGACCCTGCATTCACTATATCTGGTCTCCCACAGTATACAGAACATGGAAATGCAATTATTTTAGTAAATATAAACCGCTAAATATCTTTTCCCATCACCAGTATATAGCAGTCTTCTGACTTCTACCAGTGTCCAGTCAAGCACTGGTTAAAGCTCATGGAGGAGTTTCCATTCACCTCTGACTGTTCTATGAAGCTGCAGGACCCCTGAGCCTCTGTCTGGACAGTGCTGATTGGCCCTGTGCAGATCACATGCACTCCCAAGAAAGAAAGAAAACTCTGGCAATACACACCAAACTGTGCAAGTGCGGCTTGTCTCCTAGATTCTGTTCTATCAGGAGATGGATTAGGGATGTTGGAAGAAGGGGAGGAACAGAGAAGACAGGATCACACAACCTTTTTACACAATACGGAGGATTAACCCCTTAGGTTCCACAGTGAGTATAACAACTATGCTTTACTGCATATACAGACTGATTTTACTGTTGTGGGTTTAGTAACACTTTAATAATACATTGCTCTATCTCCCCTTTGACGTTATAACAGTTTCCTCTTTTTCTGGATAGGCTTCCCATAAGATTTTGGAGTGTGTCCAGGGGCAGGCTGGGCTGGGGGGCAGAGATGCATTTTCCCCCTGGGCTGCTCTCGTTTGCTCTACAAAGGCCGCTGTGTCACCAGCTCAGAACCGCACATGCGCAGTTTTTGAGCTGGCCGAGTGCGGCATCTCCATCCAGTACTGTGAGCCAGCGATGTCTCAGGGCTGACAGTCTGTGTTACAGAGGAGAGCACAGCACAGCCCCGCCCAGCCCCTACCTCCTCCACATGAATGGCTGGCAGAGGCTGGACCTGCTCTCTTTCCCCGCCCACACTCCGGGCAGCCTGTGTGCTTACTGAGAAGAGGAGGTTTGGGCGGGAAAGTTAAATCTGAGCAGTCGGCTCCAATACAGTGAGTCTCCTTGAGGCTGGGACCGTACAAGTAAGTGAGCTCACCCCCCCCCCCCTCCTCTCTGCAGCTAAAGAGTTTTTTTTCCCTAGTAGCCTGTGACACTACCTTGCCCTCCTAGGTGTTATGATGCGGGCTCACACTGGCATGTTGCGCTTTGTCTGCAGTGCTGGTGGTGTACTGGCAGTCTTCCTGCATGTTGCCCCTATTCCCATAGAGGTTGCACATTTTTACTGCATGTTCTGAAAGTGCACAAAACGTCCTGCATGCTGCATCTTTGGTGCACTTCCAGAAAATGCAGCAAAAATGTGCAACCTGAGGGACTATGACTGTGGAAAACTGCCAGTACACCAGTGTGAGCCCAAAGGCTTGTATTCACTTGCAGCAGGAACTGCCCCTCCACTGAAAAGTGACAGGCAGAGGAGGTGATATCACATTTCATCCCTGCCTGTTTTAACCCCCTAAATGCCAATCCCTTCAAGTAATGCCACAGTTCACTTTGAACTCCACCTTATTTCCATTACTCTCTGTAGGTATTAGATGTGCTCTCACCTTATTGTTTGCACATCTTATACCTCAAGAGTTCTGGAAATAAGGTGGAGTTCAAAGTGAATTTCTACACTAAGGTGGAGCACCCCTTTCAGAAGATTTGCGGATATTGTTAAACCCAGAGACTGGTGAACTTGAGCCACCATAGACAGATTAAATTTTCTGCTGAACCAGCAGAATTTCGATCTATCTATGTGCAGAATGTGGTTGTACAGAATTCAAACTATCAACTGACTTCAGTAAAGCCAGCGTGTCTTATTGTTTTTGGCGATCACTGCTGGCTGCTATAGCTGCCAGCAGTGATCATTGTATTCTGATGGCTGGAAAACTTTCACCCCCACAGAGAGTGACCCCTTTGTACTGTCCCCACAGAGAGTGACCCCTTTGCACTGCCCCCACAGAGAGTGACCCCCTTCGCACTGCGGGCAATGTGGAGCAGTCTCTTTCTCCCTGTGCAGGCAGTGTCAAGTGGTCTCTCTCTCTCTCTCTCTGTGCAGGCATTGTCAAGTGACCTCTCTCTCTCTTTCTCTCTCTGCAGTCTCTCTCTCTCTCGATGGATGGTGAGCTTATTCGGTGCTTCAATGGGCCACTTGACTGGACTTGCCCCCCAGGTCTAAGGCTGCCAGCCCTCCCCTAATAAGTGTGTCTGTAGGAATTTGTGCCAAAAGAGCATTTGTATGTCAGGTACTGATGTTGGACTTGACCTGACTTGCAATGGGAATTTGATTGGTTCAATAGCTCTGTGCAGGTATCAGAGATCCTCCACACTAAACTCATCAATATCCTTATGGACCTGGCTTTGTGCGCCTGAATATATCAAAGCATACTGGTTTTTTTTAGGTATCGTAACTCATATCTCTATATTTCTGCTGGTGAAGGCAGAAAAAGATAAAAGAATAAAAGCTATGACATTTTTTCCTACATGCTTTGTTCATTACACACGGTTTCCATGTTATTGTGTACAGTGCATGTTGTATTGTGTCTGTTCAGTTTTAGGTCTGGGCTGTGTTTGCCGTAACAGAGGAAAGGAATGCCTGGTCTCTTGCTGCTGAGCGGAAATTGTTTATCAGATAATAGCCATGATGTGCTTTATATAGTGCGCTGTAAGAAAAGTCCTTGCATGCTGTACAGCATCATACGTCTGTGAACTGTGATGGCTAAAGGCATGTAGCATTCAACTACACCACAGGCCCATAGCCTGTTAGAAATTCTGTATATAGCCTTACAGAACAGACAGTGCACAGTTCACATGGGCTTTGCTGATCTTGTTGCACAAAATACAATTCTGTATTATTCCAACACCCCCACTCAGCAATTTAAAATTGAACAAAGCTTTATTTAAGGTTACACATAAATTCTTAAAGGACACAATTTGTTTAAAAACAACGTTACAAACTGGCTTTTGTTTTTTAAACAAATTGTGTGCTTTAAGAATTTATGTGTAACCTGAAATAAAGCTTTGTTCAATTTTTAATCAGTTGGTCTAGTATTTGTCTAACCCTAAAAGGTACATGTAAAGTCCCACAAATTTGATTGTATTGCTTTTATGAGTTGGAAGTCTTTGCATCTCATCCCATGAATCTGGCTTTGGTTTTAATGCTACCTGAGCAACAGAGGACATTTGTTTGGCTGGGATGCCTTTATTGCTTCTGGTGGATTTCCTGATTGAAACCTCTTGTGGCCTGGTTCCTTCTTCTTGTTTTTATAAATAATTTTTAATTGAATTCAAAAATTAAGGTACACAAAACAAAGCCTATTGGGGGGGGGGGGGGGGAGAGAGAGAGAGAGAGAGAAGGCACATAAAAGGTTGGCAACCAAAGTCAAAGTGACCAAACTCAGACCTGCTGGTAGGCACTAAGTAGGATATAGCAGAACAAGTACCCACATTACAATGCATTAACCTGTGTAAATTACTGGGAAGCAGAAAAGCATTAATCATGGGGGCATTGGCATTGAGACACCTGTATCCCTGAACTCCGTCCAGATATCCCATACCTTGGAGAATTTGTTAGGGCATCCTCTAGACTCATAAGTAAATTTATACAATGGCACCATTTTATTAACAACAGACTTTCAGAAGGGGGCTGCGGGGATTTATATAGACTTGCAAGCATAAAATAATAACAATCCTATCAAAATTCTCATGGCCCTGGAGGTAGCCAGAAAATTAACTAGACCCAATATACAAACATCTATGGATACAGGTACTGAAATGGAAGTAACTGAACAAATGCACTGAGAAATTTCAGTCCAAAAAAGCTTAACACCCCAGACAGTCCTAAAACACATGTAAAAACGTATCCGGGTCTTCCAAACAGCGCCAGCATTTAGATGGGTGTAGGGGAAAGATTTTATGTAACCGCTGGGAAGTGAAGTAGACTAGTAGTGAAGAATCTTAAAGTGGAAGTAAACCCTCCTATCTTTTTCAGGCAAGGAAACTGCCATCTTGGTCTCTGTTTAATCTTCAACTGCCATGATACTGCACATGTGATCAGTTATTACACCAGCCATTGGATGGTTTGACAGTTTGGTTGAGAGCACAACCAATGTGACAGTTGGCATTCCCGACATGCCCGGGAATGTAACTGCTTTTTGAAACTGTTAAATCGATGGGTTTACTTCCGCTTTAAATTTTAATAATCTATCCCTGATGGAGACCAAGTGTGGTATAGGATAATCCCACATAGCCTCCCAATCCAGTTCTAGAACCTCCGTGCGCCAACAGTACAAAAGCTTGTCAAGACCTTCATGTATAGTGGGTTGGAGTGCCTTGTAAATTGTAGAGAGTTTTCTCTAGGGTTTCCTCTCGCAATAGGGACTCAATCCCTGATAATGTAAGGGACACTGGTTGATTGCGAAATTGCAACTGAAACGCATGACGCAACTGGAGGTACCGGAACAGGTACGAGTTAGGGAGGGAGTAGGTCAGTTTAAGTGAGTCAAACGTTTGAAGGACACCCCCTGTACAAAATTGATATTTAATTCCTTTAGAAGCCCATACATTAGGGTCTGGAAACAGAAAAAAATGTTTGAGAGAGGGATTGAACCACAGCGGTGTATTGGGCGATAAATTATGAGGGGACACTGGGTGTTGCCGTTGCCAGGCTCTAATGATGGATCTCATGGAATGTGTAATTGAAAAAAGGGCTGAAGGACCTCTATATAGCAGGATACGTAAGGTTTTGTATTAGTCAAGATGTGCTGCCTCCAGTACCACTGCTGCATTAGTCTCGTCTGCCACCAGCCAGTTATGCGCCTGAGTAAGAAAGCAGCGATATAATAGGCAAATAAGTCTAGACATGCCAGTCCATCCTGCATCCATGGTCTCTGTAGTATTGTCAACCTATATCTAGGCTGTTTTGAACCCCAGAGAAACAAGGCCAGAGCAGATTCAAACTGTCTAAAATATTTTCTGGGGATTCATACTGGGGCATGATGAAGAATGTATAGTATATATAGGGGAGCAATTTCATTTTAATGAAATTGATCCTGCTTATCAGGGAGAGAGGGAGGTCATCAGCTATGACTAAGCGCCATTGTACGGCATGAAACGCGTTAGCTGTTTTGTCTACATTTGAAGTGACTGTATTTGGATTTTATACTTTCTATAAAGATGCCTATAACGGTGTGCGGCCGTCCAGGACTTCTTTCAAGGGAGGTTGGACCAGGCCAACATATGTTGCTTTGCCAGAGCCAAGAACGGCAATACATTTAAAGTGACGTATTCGGATGCATTGGAGGAGATCCCCACCCCCAGATATTTGGCCTGGTTTCTTCTTTTACATCATTTTGGATTGTCTATGTTCATTTCTAATTCTGTTTTACTTTGTTGCTTATCTTCAAGAGGTTGTAAACCTCGAAAAAACAAAAAACAAACAAACCCTGTAAGACAAAGGCATAATGAGCTAGTATGCATCGCATACTAGCTCATTATGAAATACTTACCTCAGAATGATGCCCTGAATTGGCACTCCGACTACACGGCCCACATCTTCCACCGGAGTTGCTTCTGGGTTTGCGGCTCCGGCGCTCTAATTGGCCAGAGCAGGAGCCGGCGGTCATGGCACGGCTACTGAAGAAATGGCACCAGCGGCACATTTCTTCAGTGCGCATATACTGAATATCTCCTAAACTGTGCAAGTTTAGGAGATATTCAGGGTATCTACAGGTAAGCCTTGTTATAGGCTTACCTGTAGATAAAGGTGGTGTAACAGAGTTTACAACCACTTTCATGTGGAATTTTGAAGTGTTTGTGCTAGTTCACCAAATTTTGAACACATTGAAGCTTCATCAACAATTACACTTCTACTGATGGGTACCTTGTTTTGTGTCTTGGTGTAGAATTTTGTATCCTATTTGAGATTCACTTTTCCCCCCTCAATTACACCTTCCATTGTGCAAGCATCACATTTTGTACGTTTTTCTTTTGGGATGTGCACAATGTTTAGATGGTTCAAATTCAGAGTCCTTCCATTGCACAGTTCATATCGAGTTTTCTCAGTTGATTTTCCTGGTAGTCAATTTTGGAGCTAACATGCGGTCATAATTGCCTCCCCCCAGTATGTGGTTTGCATATCTGCAACAAACAGCATTGTTCTTCCACTCTCACCCAGAGTACAGTTCATTCTTTCTGCAATCCTGTTTTGTTCTGGGTTGTATGGCATAGTAGTTTGAAATATTATGTCCTGATATCATCTGTTCTATGCAATATGGTAAGCAATACCAATTAGGCTTGTGCAATTCGTTTCGTAACGAATCAAAATTCGTCCGAATTTAGCAACTTTCGGACATTCGGAAGCATTCGAATTTCCGAACAGAGCAATTACGAATAAAACCGAATCCGAAATAAATTATACCGCAAAATAGCGAATGCCCGAAGGTCTTCGGCATAATTCGTTATGAAAAAAGTTACGAATGTACGAATCCATTCGAAGCACAATAACACTCACTCTGCTCTCTGCTTCTCCCTCACCATGCTGAACTCCCTCTCAAAATGGTGTACAGGGGCGGAGGCTATAGCCGCATGAAAAAACGAAAGTAAAATACGAGATTTCAAATCCATTCGAAGCACAATAACACTCACTCTGCTCTGCTCTCTGCTTCTCCCTCACCGTGCTGAACCCTCTCAAAATGGTGTACAGGGGCGGAGCCTATAGCCGCATGTAAAAAACGAAAGTAAAATACGAGATTTCGAATCGTAACAAATAACCGCTATGTATTTAGAAAAGTACAAATCCATTTGAAGCACATTAGGCATAATAGGCAGCGTCGTTGTGAGAGAGACACGGAAAATTACGAATCAACGAACCCAAAAAAAGTTACGAAAGTAGGAGTTGTGTCCAGAATCAACGAAAAACAACGTACTCTACCGAAAGTACGAATTATAAAGCAACAAAAAATTCAACGAAAAATGTCGCTTGCAAAAATACGAATGAGTCCGAACACGAAAAATCCCGTCTAGCAAAATTACGAATGATTACGAATCAACAGGACCGGAAAGAAACGAACCGAAACGGAACGAATTTTTCCGTTGTGCAGAAGTCTAATACCAATTAATTGTATTCATCTATATTGGAATGTATTTTGTCAAAAATAATACAAATTGAAAGTTTAAAAAAAAAAATAAAAAATATTGTGCCATGCTTTCTGAAAAACGCCTGTATGTTATCACCGGTAAATTCAGTTTCTTGTCTGTGCTCAATACACTCAGCATTTTGTCAAATTTGTTGCTTACTTAAGCCAAATACTGTTCAAGTTTCTCTGGTATTTCACTTTTGCTGTGTAACAGATATAGGGGTCGATTTAAGGCAAATCCACTGAAAGTGCAGTCGCTGTAGATCTGAGGGGAAGATCTGAAATGAGGGGAAGCTCTGCTGATTTTTTCATCCAATCATGTGCAAGCTAAAATGCTGTTTTTTATTTTCCTTGCATGTCCCCCTCAGATCTACAGCGACTTACAGTGCAAAGTGGATTTGCCTTTAGTAAATAACCCCCATAGTGTAGTATACCTGGAGTAATCATCTATGAAAGTGAGAAAATATCTCTGCTTTCCTGGGGTCAATTTCCATTAAACTGCAAAGATCCGAACAAATTAAGTCCAGAGGTTTCTTAGCTCTGCTGTTACTCTGCTTTGGAAAGGATTTTTACTTTTTTACAGCTGATGCATGTCATTGTTTGATCACATGGATTAATTTTTATTCCACTTGCATAGTCATTCTCAGATAATTTGTTTATTATGTCAGGACATCTGTGCCATGTGTGAATGCAGTTTGAATGTTTTTCCTCCTTGGCAGTAGTGATGGACGAACATCTAACGGGACGGTTCGTGAACGCGCACAAATGTTCGCGGCCGGTCCCATTCATTTTAATGGCAGGCGAACATTAAAAACCTCCAGGTCATATTTGCAGCCACAAAATACTTACTAGCTGTGCACACATAGTCCCACAACATGGACACTGACATACCAGAAGTATTAAGCGAATCTGCGATCGACAACGACAAGCATTCTTTTTTTATCTGCGAAATTTCATCAATTCAGGAGCGCATGAAGGCCATGGAGGAGAGGCAAGGCCAGGCTATGAAGGGGGTGCAGGAGATGATCCTGCTATTGGAAAAGTTGCCATAATTTTTATTTATTTTGTATAAGTTATTGTAGCGGGTATCCCAAATTTAGGGGTGACCTGAGCAATAGTTGGCCCGGGTCTTCTAATTGTTTGGACTCTGCCTTGCTGCTGTTTTACCTGGCGTGCAGTTCCTCTTAGGTGTATAGGTGGTGCTGACACTTGTACCCAGGGTTGAACCACAGGTGATGGAGTGGCTATTGGGTGTCCTCTCTCGGCAGCCGTGCAGTTGGCGTGGTCTACCCGCTGTGCATGCCAGAAGAGGGTACAAAAGGGGCAGACACCATTGTTCTGGGCACGAATACCCGGGGACCTGTACCCGGAGGAGCATGGTGTGGACATTGGCCTTCTTTGGGAAAGGTAAAGACTTGCCTCTAAACTCTAGAGGGGAGAACCAGTGGAAGGAAGCAACTCGCTGCGGGACCCAAAAATATGACACCGCTCAACCTCTTCAAACAGGAGGGTACGGGCATATAGTATGGTGTGCTTTTTTTCTACAAGTGAGCCAAAGGTAGAAAAAAGGTCCGTGTGCTACATTATATAAATCGTTTATACAGTTATGCATATACATGGTCTACTGGTCACATCTGTTGAATTCATCAGAGATCCATGCCTCATTAATTTTTATAAATGTGAGGTAGTCAACACTGTCGTGAGCTAGGCGAGTGCGCTTATCGGTCACGATCCCCCCTGCTGCGCTGAACGTCCTTTTGGACAGGACACTGGACGAGGGGCAAGCCAACAGTTCCATTGCAAATTGTGCAAGCTCTGGCCAGAGGTCAAGCCTGCCCACCCAGTACTCCAGGGGTTCATCTCTTCTCAGAGCGTCCACATCGGCCGTTAACCTGATGTAGTCGGACACCTGTCGGTCTAGGCGTTCCCTGATGCTGGATCTGGATGACACCTGTCAACGGGTCGGCTGAAAGAATGATCTCATATCAGAAGTGACCAACACATCTTCAAACCGCCCTCCTCTTGCAGGCGCTGTTGGATTGGTACCCGCAACTTTTTCTCTGGGAGTGCAAATTCCTCTGCCAGCGCACGCAAAAGCAGAATGCAGCATTTCTCTAAGCAAGGCCTGGAAGTGCTCCATTCTGACAGCCCTCTGTGATGGTGGTAACATTTCCGACATTTTTTGTTTGTACCAGGGGTCTAAGTACGTTGACACCCAGTACTGGTCCTTGCCCTTTATGCTTTTTATACAGGGGTCCCTCTTAAAACACTGGAGCATGAAGGCCCCCATTTGCACTAAACTGGAAACGGTGTGGTGGCCTGGCTCCTGCTCATCATCCAGGATAATGTCGTCCTCGTTCTCCTCCCCCCATCCACGGACAACAGCAGGGATCCCAGAAAGGTTTAAAGCATGTTCTTCTTGCTCCTCCTCATTTGCCCCGGCACCATCCTCCTCTGACTCCTCTTCAGACTCCTGTTGTTGACTTGTCTCAGATAGAGTAGCCCCCCTGGGAATTCATCCAGCATTGCGACTTCCTCATCTTCCTGCTCCTGCTCCTCGATGGCTTGATCAATGACACGACGCAATGCACGCGCCATAAAGAAGGCGGAAGGTACAATGTTACTGATGGCTGCGACTGACCAGTTTGGTGATCTCATCAAATGGCCACAGAAGTCTGCATGCGTCGCGCATGAGCAGCCACTGGCGTGGTGAAAAAAAACCAAGCTCCCCAGAACCTGTTCTGCCGCAGAGTTCGTACAGGTAGTCGTTAACTGCACGTTTCTGCTGGAGCAGCCTATCAAGTATATACAAGGTTGAGTTCCATCGTGTAGGGCAGTCACAAATAAGACGTCTGACTGGCAGATTGTGTATTTGACAACGAATCGCTGCACGACCAAGTTTAAGACGTGTGCCATGCATGGAACGTGTGTAATTTTGCCCTGTTTCAACGCGCTCAGCAGATTGGCACCGTTGTCGCACACCACTTTACCAACTGTCAAATTGAGCGGTGTTAGCCACTGATCTGCCTGTGAACGCAAAGCTGAAAGGAGTGCAGGGCCAGTGTGGCTCTTGGCTTCCAGGCACAACAGACGCAGCACAGCATGGCAACTTCTCACCTGGCATGTCGAATAGGTTCTGGGGATCTTGGGCGGTGCAGCGGAAGAGACCGTAGCAGCGGAAAAGGAGGAGTCAGCCGAGGAGGGGAGGGAGGATGGAGTAAGAGGGGGAGAAGAAGAGGCTTGCCTGCATGCAATCCGTGGCGGTAAAACCAAATCTACACGGGTGCCACGGGTTACATGCTTGACGGCCGCCAGAAGGTTCACTCAGTGGGCAGTAAAAGTTATATACCTTCCTTGCCCGTGTTTGCTAGACCACATGTCTGTGGTCAGATGTATCTTGGCACCGACACTGTGTGCCAGAGATACATTCACTTGCCGCTGAACATGGCCATATAGCTCTGGGATGCCCTTCTGTGAGAAATATTTCCTTCCTGGGACGTTCCGTTGTGGTGTTCCAATGGCCACAAATTTTCTAAAGGCCTCCGAGTCCAACAGTTTATATGGCAGTAGTTGGCGGGCTATCAGTTCTGACAAGCCAGCGGTCAACCGTTGGGCAAGAGGGTTATCAGGCGTCATAATTTTTTTACGCTCGAACATTTGGTCCACGGAAGCCTGCCTTTTTCCAGAAAAACGTGAGGACGGCATGATGGAAGGTAGAGTGGAGGACAATTGTGAGGAGAGAGGAGAAGGAAAAGTAGAAGAGGCTGGACGATGAGAGCCTGGAGTGTGGCTTTTGACGGCGTTGCTCCCACTGGGCTTGGTGATGGGAGTTCATGTGCCTTCTTAAGGCGGTCGTCCCTAGGTGAGTGTTGGGCTTACCGCGACTTAAGCGTTGACTGCAAAGGCTGCAGATGGCAACACTATTACGTGTTAAAAAAGCCCACACGGGGTTAGGCTTAGCAATGGCCGAGTAGAGTCGTGTTCTGGAGGAGCTCCTGGCCTGACCCAACCTATTAGGACCGAAAAACAGTTTTACATCGGTATACATACGGTATGAGCAACCCCTCAAGGTACCGGACGAGATCGGCAACACGAGGGACCCGACAGCACGGCTCGCAGCCCAGTATTTCCAGCTTTTTTGGGAGCAATCAGAGACCATCCCTGAGCGCCATTGAGACCACGCCACGAGGGGTCTGCTTAGACGCGGTTGGCACTACACTCCAAGCCAACATTCCCTAACCTACACCAAACCAAGAGGACCTCGTAGGGACACCAGTCCTATTTCACCCTGAGATGGCGGACCCCACACAGACACCAGTCCGCCTGGATGAGGACCTGCGCACCATGCTTCGGGCCTTGCCGACCCGGGCAGACATAGAGGCCTTACCCACACGAGCGGACATTGAGGCCCTAATTCTGCGTATAGAGGAAGCGCACAGCAAAGACCTCCACGAGGTACGAGAGGAATTGCAGGTGATTGAAACCCGGGTATCCTCTGGAGAAACACAACTTGCCTCACTGGTGTCCAGGGTGCAATCCTTGGAAAGTGCCCAGAGCATGTACATGAGAGACTCTCAGGAAACGCAACTCCATTTAGAGGAAATGGAGGACCGCAGCCGCTGCAATAACCTGCGGCTGCGAGGAATACCAGAGGCGACGGGGACGGAGGACTTGGCCGAGACGGTGACAGCCATATTTCACAAGATCTGGGAGGATCCGCCATCCGTTTTGGAAATGGACCGGGTACACCGCACCCTGGGCCCCAAATCCACGGACCCGGCAATGCCCCGAGATGTCTTATGCCGCTTACACCGCTACACCCAGAAGGACACTCTGTTGCGCAAAGCATGGGACCATGGGGACATTGACTTCGATGGAGCACCCATCCAGATCCTCCCGGACCTATCCAGAGCTACGCTACACCGGCGGGCCATGCTGAAACCGGCGCTGGAGGTGGCCAGGAGGAAGGGATGTACGTACAGATGGGGATACCCCCTGGCAGTACACTTCCGATCTGAGCGTGGCTCCTTCACTCTACACACACCGAGCGACCTCCCGGCATTCTTCAACTTCTTGGGCACGGATCCGATCCAGATACCGAACTGGCTGCAGAGGATATCGAGACCTACCGGATGTAGGGGCACAGCCTCAGACAGATCCCACTTACCTGTCCGCTCCCAGAGATCCCGTGGCAGAATCCGCAATCTACCCGACGACGGAGCACGTGAGTCATGATAGTGCATGCGGCACCCCCTTTTCCTTTTTTTTAGTTTTTTGTTGTTCCAGTTGACTGCATACTAGTTAGTTGGCTCGGAGAGCTCCCTGGGTGATGAATACCTCAGTTTGGAACGTCGACGGCCCCCCCCCTCCCCCTGCGCCTGGACGGGGGGGTCGCTAGATCACCAGCACCACCGTCATGCCATACCGGTCCCCTTACCTGGTGGCATCTCAGCACTTTTGGGAATGGATTGAGCGCTCCTTCGCCCGCAGCGACAAGGTATGCATCTATGGAGAGAGGACATCCGTGGATCATGCCTGCTGTGGCTGCTACTGTTTCACCTACCGCATTCGGTATTTTCACGAGATCCACTGTCCCGGTGGTGGCCCCCCCCTTCTGCCTGTTGGGGCGATATGACATACTAGGGGGAGAGGTCCCCGTCCCGGTTCTGCGCCCTCGGCGGCCTCCTGCCTACCTACCTCCTTCTGCGGGCTCTTGCAGAGAAGTTTACACCTGACATGAGAGAAGTAGCTTCCCCCTTTTTTTTTACTGCCTGCCCCCTCTCCCTGCTCCGTTTTCAGAGACTTCTCCGTGCGCAAAGAGGACATTAACATCTTGAGCCACCGATTAACCAAACTCAACACGAGAGGAGACTATGTGAGTCGCCACTTTGGTGGACTGGGGGACGGGAGGGGGGGTGGCACGGTACCACAAACAGAAACATGTTGTAGTTCTATTTATGATGTTGACATTTCTGCGGGCCCATTGGCCCGGGGGGTGCTGGAGCTGGGGAAATGTCGATCAACACTAAGAGGTGATTGCTGAGGGGGGCGTTTTTTTTTTTGGGACGCTGGGTGGGGGGGTTGGCCTACAATATGCTGGGGTTGTGTCCCCCTCCTTCCCGTTGGTGCATGGGGGGGGGCGGACGGAGACCGCTAAGGTGGTTTCCTCGCTGGCTCCTTCCTGCTGGGGGGGGGGGACGCTGCCCATATACCAGGGAGGCGAGCCCATTTTTGTCATATTACAGTGCAGCCAATTGGCAGAGTTACTAGTTAAGTTGCTAAGAATGTTGTACCACTGCTCCCAGTGGCTTAGGTGATAATGTAATTTGCTGTCATACCTTATCTGATAGACTCTCAAGGTATACTTAGAAGCTCTACACATTGCTCCCACCCACACAGTATTACGATAAACGTACATCCACAAGTAACCATATAAGGTCCAGGGGTCGGGGAGGGAGGGAGACCCCCCTAGATAACCCTTGCTGATCACTCCCCCACATAGGTTAACGCCCACCCGGCTAGCTCCGGCAGGGCGTCACAACAGCTGTTTGCTGTAACATTAGGACATAACGCCGCAGGCAGGTGTTTACTAACAACAGCATCACTCTCATAACACATTAGAGAGTTTTGCTTTCCCCTCCCCTCCCTCTAATCTTCCACTTTTGTTTCTCTATTTTATTTCTAAGCTAACCCACCTCTCCTGTGACCCCCCCCCCCCCCCCGTGGTCATGGACACACTCCAGATTGTCACTCTAAACCCTAAGGGACTAAACATCCCAGAAAAAAGATGAATGCTGTTAAACGATATGAAACGCATGAAAGCAGATGTTGTTCTCCTACAAGAGACACACTTCAGAGAGGATAAATTTCTGATCTTAAAAAACAGGTACTACCCGGTAGTATATCACTCCACTTACTCAGAAGCCAAATCCCGGGGCGTCTCCATTCAGATATCTTCCAGAGTCCCGTGGAAACCGGTTGACGCAAGAACAGACCCTGCGGGGAGATTTCTATTCCTAAAGGGCCTGATAGGGGAGGCGAAAGTGACCATTGCCAACGTATACGCCCCAAACAGCCAACAAGACACCTTTATTAAAAAGACCCTAGAATCACTACAAGCCTTCTCCGAAGGTCAACTTATAGTGGGGGGCGACTTAAATTTCCCTTTAATCCCAGCAGAGGACACCTCGTCGGGAACTTCATCTACCTCCCGAAACGCATGTAAGGTGATTCACAAAAAACTACACGACATGAGACTAGTAGACGCCTGGCGACTCTTCCATCCAGGCGAACGGGACTACACCTTATTTTCCAACACACACCAGGTATACTCCCGTATGGACCATTTCCTAATCCCCCACAACCAACTACAGGCAATTAAGAACACGACCATAGGATTAATCACGTGGTCCGACCATGCCCCAGTCTCCTTGCAATATGCACTGTCCGATCATACTAGGACACAGAGACAACCATGGAGACTCAATGAGAGCCTCCTACAAAATACGGAGGTTATAGCAGATGTCGCAAAGGAAATCACACACTATTTTCGCACGAACCTCACGGCTGATTGTAACATAGGGCTGGTCTGGGAGGCGCACAAAGCAGTCATAAGAGGTGTGCTCATAAAGCACGGTGCTAGGATCAAAAAACAGAACACAGCCCAAATCGTGACACTGATTGACAAACTCCAAACACTGGAAATCAAACATAAACAGACACCGACTAGAATGCTGGGGAGCGAACTAAATACGGTACGCACCCAGATAACGGACTTACTCCACTTTAAAGCAAAGGCGGCTTTACAAATCTCCCGCAGGAAAGTGTACGAGTCGGGTAATAAGTGTGGTAGACTACTCGCACAAGCACTACACTCCCAAGCAACTGCCTCTTACATCCCACACATACTTTCCCCAACAGGACAGAAATAAACTCTCCCTCAACGAATAACGCGAGAATTTAAATCATACTATGAGTCCCTATACAATCTGTCCGTAGAAACCCCCTCCCCCCGGGAAGATAACAGACTACATAACGAACTCCACTATGCCCACTGTGACAGCAGGAAGGTAAAGTCACCTGGTTGCATCCAGGGGGGTAGATATATTTCGCCCAGATTCAGGCTTTACGCCGACTTATACAACTAGGTGGAGAGTTGTATAAGGCTAGTGGGCTCATGGATGACTCATACCTCTAGGGAGAGGGCTGGGCGTCGTGCAGACAGGGAGTTGATGAGACCAGCTGAAGCTTGTCAGCTCATTTAGGCCTCTATAAGAACTCCCAGCTTCATTAGATGTTAGCTCATGCCTGGAACCAGACCTGTGTGGACTGTCTAGGGAGAGTGAACCCCTGTGCGGTGAGACAAAGCCTGTGTGGCTATTTGCTTGGACATTTAAAACCAGGGACTTAGGGACTAGGACAGCACTAGGCTGATCCCAGTTGTTAGTTAGGAAACCTGTATGTTTAGTCAGAGGTCAACTTGACCAGGATTTATTTTGGTTATGTTTCTTTTGCTTTGCTGTGTTTTGTCACTGTAAATAGAAAATAAACCGCACCTTTTTTTGATTTTGAAAACCACAACCTCCGTTTGCTGGGCCTGTTTTGTGTGGGGAGCCCATCCCGGGGGTCACACACACCCGCTGCCGAGCTAACCCCCTCACAGTTGGTGGAGAATGCAGGCAGTTTTTTTTTAAGCCAGCATGGAGGAGATACTGAAGCAGCTGGCTCTAGCAAATGCCAATCAACAGCAGACAAATGCAGGTTTGCAAAGGAGCCTTGCAGCCCAGCAGCAGACAAACGCAACTTTGCAACAGAGTCTGGAGGCTCAGCAACGAGCCCAGCAGCAATCTGAGGCCCGCTTCATAGACCTGTTGCAGAAGCAAGAGCAGAGACTACAACAACAGATGGAAGCAGTAATGCAGCAACGTCCGCAGACCAGTGAGGAAAGCCGTCCCACTAATACCGCGTCCTTTGGGGTGAGTCGTTTATTGACAAAAATGACTGGAGAGGATGATCCAGAGGTATTTTTGACCACATTTGAAAGGACCGCTGAAAGAGAAAAGTGGCCTGAGGAGCAGTGGGCTGGACTGGTGGCTCCTCTGTTAACTGGTGAATCGCAGAAAGCTTACTATGACCTAGAGCCTAACCAAGCAAAAGACTATGTGATGCTAAAAGCTGAAATATTGGCAAGGCTGGGTGTCACCCAGGCTGTCCGGGCTCAGCGTGTGCATAACTGGACTTTCCAGCTTGGAAAACCCCCCAGGTCTCAAATGTATGATCTCATTCACCTGAGCAGAAAGTGGCTACAGCCAGAGACTTTGTCCGCACCAAAGATTGTGGAACGTGTTGTAATGGATCGGTTTTTGAGAGCTCTTCCTACTGCCATCCAAAAGTGGGTAAGCCATGGAGACCCAGAGACGGCCGATGGTCTTGTGGATCGTGTGGAGAAATACTTGGCTACAGAGAACCTGACGGCCTCTTCCAGAGACACTCGGACTTTCCACCCTAAGACCAGACCATCCCCAGGGGCGGATAAGAGGATTCCAAGGGGTGAGGGTGGAGAGAGTGAGAGGGTGGGAGCTCTACCCCAAGTTTGGCGAGAACAGCCTGGGAAATCAGCGGCTCAAGAGGCGGCAAGAAGGATCGTTTGCTACCGCTGCTGGCAAGCGGGACATATTGCAGCCAATTGCCCGGTTGTGGAGGAACCCATGCAGTGTGACTTTCTGACGGGCAGACGTCAGTCGCTGTGTGCGACAGTCGCATGCACTGCCATTCGAGGAACTGAGAAACATTTATGCAAAATGTGTGTTAATGGTAGAAATGTTGTGGTATTGCTGGATTCAGGTAGCCTTGTGACCCTGATAAAGGCTGAGTTAGTTAAAACAGAGGTCTCTGGGAATAGCAAGGTAGCTGTTATTTGTGTGCATGGGGACACCCGAGAGTATCCAGTGACTACAGTGTGTTTCGAGACCCCCAAAGGTACCCTCTCTCATCCAGTGGGCTTAGTATCTCAGTTACCGCATGACGCCATTGTGGGAAGGGATTTTCCGAAGTTCTGGGAACTGTGGGATGATCCTGAGCCCCTCACTGGTGCCCCTATGTACCAGGAATGTGATAGCCAGAACTCCCCTGAGAGTGGTGAGGACTCTCCGGAATTTCCCTTATCAGTATTGGCAGGGGAGACTCAAGAAACTGGAGAGGAGCCCACCTCCTCAGACGAAAACCTACCGTCTGTGGAGTTTTCTGATCTTGAGGTTCACAGGGAAAACTTTGCCACAGAACAGTTGAAAGACCCCGCCCTAATAAAGGCACGGGAAAACGTAGTGAAAATAGATGGCGAGTTAGTGAACCCAGATAATACCTGCACTTACCCATACTTCAGCGTAGAGAAGGACCTACTGTATCGGGTGGCAAAAAGGGCAGAAGAAACCGTTGAGCAGCTTGTGGTGCCCAAACCTTACAGGAAGTTGGTGTTGGAGTTGGCCCATGGGCACATTCTTGGAGGTCATCTGGGGACAGAGAAAACCAGAGAGAGGGTATTACAGAGATTCTATTGGCCGGGGGTGATGAAGGACGTAGAAAATTATTGTTCCTCCTGCCCTGTGTGTCAGAGGTTGGCCCCGATGCCACATTTCCGTAGCCCGCTGGTCCCTCTACCCATCATTGAGGTCCCGTTTGAGAGGATCGCCATGGATTTGGTAGGTCCTATAATCAAGTCCGCTAGGGGGCACCAGTACATATTAGTTATAATGGACTATGCCACCCGTTATCCAGAAGCGATCCCTCCCTGAAATACCTCGGCCAAAACCATAGCCAAAGAGCTATCTCTTGTTTTTAGCCGGGTGGGTATTTGTAAAGAACTGCTTACGGACCAAGGTACACCCTTTATGTCCCGGGTTATGAAAGAGCTGTGTAAATTGTTCAAAGTGACGCAATTGCGTACGTCTGTGTATCACCCCCAAACCGATGGGCTGGTTGAAAGATTCAACAAAACCCTAAAACAAATGTTGAAGAAAGTGATGGATAGAGATGGAAAGGATTGGGACTGTTTACTTCCTTATTTGATGTTTGCTATTAGGGAGGTGCCCCAATCCTCTACGGGATTCTCCCCCTTTGAGTTACTGTATGGGAGACACCCAAGAGGGCTGTTGGATATTGCCAAGGAAACTTGGGAAAGTGAGAGTTCTCCCCACAGGAGTGTGATTGAGCATGTCGCCCTGATGCAAGATCGAATTGCACAGGTAATGCCCATCGTGAAGGAACATTTGGCCCAAGCGCAGTTGGCACAGCAGAGAGTGTACAACCGTGGAGCCAAGACCCGTACCTTTTCCCCGGGGGATAGGATATTGGTACTTGTCCCTACGGTTGAAAGTAAATTCCTTGCCAAATGGCAAGGCCCCTACGAGATAATGGAAAAAGTGAGCGAAGTGAATTACAAGGTCAGACAACCAGGAAGGCGAAAGCCCGAACAGATCTATCACGTTAATCTGTTGAAAGCCTGGAGGGATAGAGAGTCCCTAGTCGCAGACACTTGGTCACCAGCTCAAACTGGTTGCGTGATTCCTGAGGTTGGAATAGCAGCCACCTTGTCACAACCCCAACAACAGGAGGTTAAGGAGTTTGTGCTTCGCAACAAGGAGGTATTCTCTGAGCTGCCGGGACAAACATCTGGGGTAGAGCATGACATCATTACCCCGCCCGGTGAAAGGGTGAAGTTAAAACCCTATCGGATCCCAGAGGCTCGACGGGAGGCAATACGGGAGGAAGTACAGAAAATGCTGAACTTAGGGGTGATAGAGGAGTCCCAAAGTGATTGGTCTAGTCCCATCGTGTTGGTGCCTAAACCGGATGGGAGCTGGCGATTTTGTAACGATTTTCGTCAGTTGAACAAAGTTACAAAATTTGACACCTACCCCATGCCACGTATAGATGAGTTGATCGACCGGCTGGGAACAGCCCGATACATGACGACTCTTGACCTCACAAAAGGGTATTGGCAAATCCCCCTGGCCAAGTCGGCCAAAGAGAAAACCGCATTTGTAACCCCAGACGGGGCGTTCCAATATAAAAGAATGCCGTTCGGGTTACAGAATGCGCCGGCCACATTCCAGCGGAAAATGGACCAGATGCTGAGGCCCCATCGGAAGTATGCTGCGGCTTACCTGGATGACGTAATTGTCCATAGCACAGATTGGGCCTCACATCTGCCAAAAGTGCAAGCAGTCCTGGACTCTGTTCGGGAAGCGGGGTTTACGGCTAACCCCAAGAAGTGTACCATTGGGCAGGAGGAGGCCAAATATCTTGGGTACACCATTGGGAGGGGAGTAATAAAACCCCAACTCAACAAAGTCGAGGCCATCCAGAGTTGGCCACGTCCCAACAGCAAGAAGCAGGTACGAGCCTTTCTGGGAATCGCTGGGTATTATCGGCGATTCATTCCCCACTTTGCTTCTAAGGCTGTGCCCCTAACCAACCTGACGAAGGGGAAAGGGTCGGTCATGATTAAATGGACCCCCGAGGCTGAGGCAGCATTCCAGTTCTTGAAACAAGCCTTATGTAGCCAGCCAGTGTTGTACTCACCCGACTTCTCTAAAGACTTTGTCGTACAAAGTGATGCGTCAGATGTGGGGTTAGGAGCAGTATTGTCCCAGGTCTGGAACGGGGAAGAGCACCCAGTCATTTACCTCAGCAGGAAGTTGAAGTCCCATGAGGTAAATTACGCCACCGTTGAAAAGGAGTGTTTAGCGGTGAAGTGGGCTCTAGATTCCCTTCGGTACTACCTGCTAGGTAGGCACTTTGACATGGTTACGGATCACGCTCCGTTAAAGTGGATGGCTCAAAACAAGGAAACAAATAGAAGAGTGAATAGGTGATTCCTGGCCCTCCAGGAATTCAACTTCACAGTAAAGCATCGCCCTGGCGTTCAAATGGGGAATGTGGATGCTTTGTCTCGAGTACATGAATGCCTGATTGCTGGTGTTCCAACCCCGAGGTTAAAACAAGAGGGGGGGGTATGTGACAGCAGGAAGGTAAAGTCACCTGGTTGCATCCAGGGGGGTAGATATATTTCGCCCAGATTCAGGCTTTACGCCGACTTATACAACTAGGTGGAGAGTTGTATAAGGCTAGTGGGCTCATGGATGACTCATACCTCTAGGGAGAGGGCTGGGCGTCGTGCAGACAGGGAGTTGATGAGACCAGCTGAAGCTTGTCAGCTCATTTAGGCCTCTATAAGAACTCCCAGCTTCATTAGATGTTAGCTCATGCCTGGAACCAGACCTGTGTGGACTGTCTAGGGAGAGTGAACCCCTGTGCGGTGAGACAAAGCCTGTGTGGCTATTTGCTTGGACATTTAAAACCAGGGACTTAGGGACTAGGACAGCACTAGGCTGATCCCAGTTGTTAGTTAGGAAACCTGTATGTTTAGTCAGAGGTCAACTTGACCAGGATTTATTTTGGTTATGTTTCTTTTGCTTTGCTGTGTTTTGTCACTGTAAATAGAAAATAAACCGCACCTTTTTTTGATTTTGAAAACCACAACCTCCGTTTGCTGGGCCTGTTTTGTGTGGGGAGCCCATCCCGGGGGTCACACACACCCGCTGCCGAGCTAACCCCCTCACACCACCCTCCCACCGGACACACGAGACCTACTAGACGAACCCATAACACTGACAGAATTACAGAAGGCAATAGGTAATACAAAGCGCAATAAAGCCCCAGGACCAGATGGACTTACTGTCCAATATTACAAGACCTTACTCCCCTCGCTAGGACACCAATTAGTCAGGCTGTTCAATGACATTAGCAGAGACAGTAACCTACATAATAATACGTTACAGGCCCACATAGCAGTGATCCCTAAAGCAGGTAAAGACCCGACCCAATGTGGGAGTTACCGCCCCATTTCCCTACTGAGCACAGACCTTAAGCTATTCACAAAAATAATCGCAACCAGATTGCAGAACCACATACCGCATCTAATACACCTAGACCAAGTGGGCTTTGTCCCCTCTAGAGAAGCCAGAGACAACACCACCAAAGTCCTAAACCTACTATACAAAGCGGCCACTACAAATACGCCAAGCGTCTTTCTCAGCACTGATGCGGAGAAGGCCTTTGATAGGGTGAGCTGGGCCTTCATGTTCGCCACACTAAAGCACGTTGGCCTAGGACACAACATGATGAAATGGATTGCAGCAGCATACACGACACCGGCGGCAAGGGTTAGAGCCAATAGAGTCCTTTCAGACCCCTTCTCAATTACTAACGGGACCCGTCACGGTTGCCCACTCTCGCCTCTCCTGTTCGCACTGTCCCTTGAGCCCTTTCTGGGCCACGTCAGAAAGAATCCAAACATCACGGGAATTGTGATCGGCCATACCCAACACAAAGTGTCTGCCTATGCCGATGATCTGATGTTCTCTCTTTCGAATCCGACAATATCCCTCCCAAACCTCCTCCAGGAATTTACACTATATGGATCAATTTCCAATCTAAAAATCAACCTTAGCAAATCTGAAGCGATGGGGGTAAGGGTTCCTAACACACAGCTTACACATCTCCAATCCAGTTTTAAATTCAAATGGACCAACACAGCCCTTAAATATCTGGGGACGTATATCCCCCATACGCTCTCAAAGCTGTATGAACTTAACTTCCCCCCACTATTGAAAAAAATTAAACTGTTATTGAACCAATGGAACGCGGGCCTACACTCCTGGTTAGGTCGCTGCAATATTTTGAAAATGATGATACTCCCGAAGTTTCTCTACCTTATGCAAGCACTACCCATACACATACCAATCACCTACTTCAAACAAGTACAATCCCTATTTACGGATTTTGTATGGGCCAAGAAAAAACCTAGACTGGCCCACAAACTGCTTGTGCTTCCCAAACTATACGGGGGTTGGCGCTCCCAGACATCCGTACCTATTACCGGGCCATACACTTAGGGAGGCTCATAGATTGGCGCCACCATCAGGAAACCAAGCTGTGGACTTCCATAGAGCAAACACAAAGCGAAGTTCCTCTTCCTGGCACCCCATGGTGCTATTCGGGACTGCCTCCAGAGCTCAAGTCCCATCCATTGATCGGAAACACGTCAAGGATTTGTGCTCGTATGATAACCCAGAGTCCCTTATCATCTCAGAACTCACCTATATACCCCATACTGGGAAATCCGTTATTCACACCAGGTATGAGAGATAGCCTTTTTCGACATTTGTCCGATTCAGGCATTCACCAGGCCTCGCACTTTAGCTCAGGGGGAAGATGGAAGACAGCTGCAGAGCTCTCAGACCCCACAGGCCTTTACCGACTTGACTTTCTGAGGGCACTCCAACTAAGTCACTTCCTGGGCTCCATACAGCCACCAATAGACAGTACTCAGAATCTCACCACATTCGAAGAAATATGCACTGCAAAGGGAACCCTATCACACACACTGTCATTGACCTACGCCCTCCTTAATACACCACAAGAGGAATTTGTGACCCCAGGTCTTCTCAAATGGGAAGGAGATTTGGGATCTCAATTCAATAACACTGAGAGACAACATATTCTGAGATACACTCACAAATCTTCCATATGTGCCAAGATTCAAGAAACCAATTACAAAATTCTCTCCCGGTGGTACAAAACCCCTGCACTACTACATAAACTATTTCCGGCGACAACAGACCGCTGCTGGCGGTGCCTGGTGGAGGAGGGGACTCTGCTACATATTTTTTGGTCTTGCCCTAAATTAACACACTTTTGGACGGTAGTACAAGAGACTATACAGAAATTCACCGAACGGACGGTCACAGCAGACCCCGCTTTCTTCCTACTGCATGCTCCCGCCACCCCTGACAGGATATATAAGAAATCCGTGATCCGTCACCTATTAGATGCAGCAAAAGCCTGCATCCCATTGTGCTGGAAATCTGTCTTCCCGCCAACCATTAACCTGTGGCTCCAAAAAGTGGAGGATATCAGGAGAATGGAAGACCTTATCCTCACGGCGCAGGACAGACAGGAGACATTCACTAAAACCTGGCGACTGTGGACCATGTTTATATATTCAGATGAGGGCCAAGCTCTGAAAAGCTCAGATGCTCCCGCCTGAACGTTTTCAGGCTTTTATCACTGAGCAGAAGTCTGGTAAGGTTAACACAAAGACACTCGATGAAACTTTGCAACGAACTCTGGGGTGCTCCGTGACCATGGGGCACACACCTTCCCCCCCCCCTTTTCCCTCTCTCTTCTTTCCTTATTTTTTCTCCCCCTCTACTCCCTCTTCCCTTTCTCCCAATACATGATAATAGCTGGGAGCAGGTCCCATGAGACTATAAGCCCCCATATATTTTACAATGGGGTGCACCACATTTCGAGATCATTATACACATGTGATATTCTCTGTATTTTTCAATGTAGATGGGGTTAAATGCTCAGGCTCAAACATAAAATACTAGCGTTGATTTGTTTTACACAGAAAATGTTCCCCTATCTACTGTTCATGATATCTACTGTACATGATATATAGTTTGTACTGTGAATGTGTCACCTGTACTATATGTTGATCTGTACCATTTCGGTCCTTGTGGGCCCTGTTCCTTGCAATAAATAAAAAAAATTAAAAAAAGCCCACACTGCGGAGACATGTGCCGGCGTCCTGGGAGCGCCAGATGTGACCGTACATGGTTGATGGCTCGCTCCTGATACATTAGCAGTCTGGTTTGTCCCTCCTGTGCAATGTAAGTTCCGCCTGCTTCTCCTCCCTATCTGCTGGTCCATCTCTCCCTCTGAACTCCCCTCCTCTTCCTCTCTTGTGGGCACCCACGTGATGTCCCTAGACACGTCATCATCGATGTTACCTTCCCAACCACTAAAATTAGAGATCTCGGAGTAGGCAGCAACAGCAGGGACCAACCTCCTTGGGCTGATCTGGGTACTGTCGTCAGACTGCTGAGTGGCAGTTGTTGCTACCTCCTCTTCCTGATCCAATGCCAAGAATTCCTGCGCATTGGAAATGTCTTGTGATGGATCGGAAAATAATTCCTGTGACTCAAGCGGAGGGTATATGGTGGTGTTGGTGGTAGTGTCTTTGGGGGTGCACACAGCAGAGAGTGAAGAGGGTGCAGATAGAGAGATTGAGGAGGGTGCAGAAGAGTAAGGCTGAGTGAGCCACTCAACCAAGTCTGGTGCATTCTTTGACGTAATCGAACGCACCTTCTGCAACTTCCCACTTTTGCTCAAGCCTGGTGCTCCTGCCCTACCCCTACCACCCCTGCGGAAGGGCCTGCCTCTTGCTCTGCCTGTCATTTTTTAAATGACCCCGTGACAAAAGTCTCTAGAGAAGTGCAGTATATGTGGAAGAAGGTATATAACACCCCGCTTCAATCTGTCGTTTTGGGGGGCCACTGGTCTATCACACCAGTTATAATACTTTTTTCTAATTGCGTTTGTCACTCTTTGTAGTTGTAGTATCGCTGCAGAACCGCTCAGCAGTCACAATGCTGCACAACAGAAATGCACTATGATATGCTTTCTATATTTGAAAGTATTTTATACGTGTATTACACCCCTATATAATGCACACCTAATAGTACACCTATACCAGTCCTTAAAAGGACTTTTGTGGACCTATATTCGTTAGCGATTTGTGTCGCTACAGTCTGTCCCTGCGACACACAGCAACCTCTCCCTACACTGACAAAAGACAGCTGCAGAACTGCTCAGCAGTCACAATGCTGCACAGTAGAAATGCACTATAATATGCTTTCTATATTTGAATGTTTTTTTTACGTGTATTACACCCCTATATAATGCACACCTAATAGTACACCTATACCAGTCCTTAAAAGGACTTTTGTGGACCTAATAGCTAGTGATTACAGTCTGTCCCTGCTACACACAGCAACCTCTCCCTACACTGACAAAAGACAGCTGCAGAATCGCTCAGCACTGCAGTCACAATGCTGCACAGTAGAAATACACTATAATATGCTTTCTATATTTGAAAGTATATTATAAGTGTATTACACCCCTATATACTGCACACCAAACAATAGTACACCTATACCAGTCCTTAAAAGGAATTTTGTGGACCTAATAGCTAGTGATTACAGTCTGTCCCTGCTCCACACAGCAACCTCTCCCTACACTGACAAAAGATAGAATGTAAAATGGCAGCCAGTTTAGGTATATTTATAAGGTAGGGGGTATGTCCATGTGCTGAAATTTCTCAATTGGCTGTCCTCTACCACATGCTGGATGTGCCATGGGTCAAAGTTCTTCACAATGTAAAAGAATATGGCGGCCGCGAAAAGCGCCATATGTCCGCCGGTTTGGCGAATAGCGAACGTGCAAAGTTTGCCGCAGGGCGAACCGCAAGGCCATCTCTACTTGGCAGTATTAACCACCTCATTGCAGTTCAGCTGATACATTTCATCTGTAATTGTAGCCTTTGCACGTTAGATATCCCCTTTTGTGATGGCACAACTGTCATCTTGGAAGGTCACTACATTGCCTTGTTTTGTGAGCTTCTTCACTGACAAAAGATTAGCTTGAAGAGCAGGGACATAAAAGACATTTTTCACAGGTATCTTTCCGGTAACACTCTGGGAAATAGGACAGTAAAAAAAAACTCTCCTATTCCTTCTGAGTCCATTATTTGCTCATTAGCTGTGGTGATTTTTTTCCTGTTTTACTTTGGTCAAGGTAAATAAAGAAATTTCTGTCATTTGTCATGTGACTCATAGCTCCTGAATCAAAACACCATGCCTGCAAAGATGAGGTGCATCTTTTAGATTGAAAAACATATTAATTTAATTAATTATTTGTTCACACTTTTGGCGTTTTGTAGTTTAGTTTGTTTTTTTGCATTCTATCTTTCCAGATTCTGCAATCTGCTTTTAAATGACCTTGTTTCTTGCACACAAAACATTAATTTGTTTCTTGTTGCATGCTACTGTTTTTATTCCTATTTTGCATCTCTAAGCACTTCAATACAGGGCACTTTCACCCCCTTCCTGCCCAAGCCATTTTTCAGCTTTCAGCGCTGTCACACTTTGAATGACAATTGTGCAGTCATGCAACACTGTACCCAAATAGAGCTTTCTTTTGGTGGTATTTAATCACCTCTGCGGTTTTTATTTCTTGCGCTATAAACAAAAGAAGAGGGACAAGTTTGAAAAAAAACACAATATTTTTAACTTTTTGCTATAATAAATATCCATTTTTTTATTTTTTTAAACACATTTTTTCCTCAGTTTAGGCCGATAGGTATTCTTCTACATATTTTTGGTAAAAAAAAAATCGCAATAAGCGTATATTGATTGGTTTGCGCAAAAGTTATAGCGGCTACAAAATAGGGGATAGATTTATAGCATTTTTATTATTATCATTTTTTTTACTACTAATGCCGCGTACACACTACTAATGCCGCTTGTTCCCCTCACACACGGCCGTTTTAAATGTCATTTTTTTTTTGGTCGAAAAAAACGACTGTGTGTGGGCTCCGCGGCAGTGTTTCCCTATGGGAAACACTGCCGCGGAAAACATGTCGAAAAAAACGACGAGAAAAATTAGAACATGTTCTAATTTTTCTCGTCGTTTTTAATGCCGTTTTTCTCGTCGAAAAAAACGACAGAAAGCCCACAGACTATCATTTTTCTCGTCGAATGGGAAAAATGTCGTTTCTTTCGACGGGAAAAACGGCCGTGTGTACGCGGCATAATGGCGGCGATCAGCGATTTTTATCGTGACTGCGATATTGCGGCGGACACATCGGACACTTTTGACACATTTTTGGGATCATTCACATTTATACAGTGATCCCTGCTATAAATATGCACTGATTACTGTATAAATATGACTGTCAGGGAAGGGGTTAACACTAGGGGGCGATCAAGGGGTTAAATGTGTTCCCAAGGGAGTGATTCTTACTGTGGGGGGATGGGACTGACTGTGGGAGGTGACCGATCGGTGTCCCTATGTACAAGGGACATACCATCGGTCTCCTCTCCCTGACAGGACGTGGATCTGTGTGTTTACACACACAGATTCATGGTCCTGCTCAGTTACTGGGCAATCGCGGGTGCCGGGCATGCGCATCGGGTCCCCAGTGATGCGGCGGGCGCACAAGCCCCCTAGTGGCTCGGGAAGGCGTGACATCATATGACGTCCGCCCAGAACGAGTGGCTCTTCGTCCCGCTGTCATTTGATGGCGGTGGTAGAGTAGTGGTTAAAGCAGACTCTGTGACAGAAGCACCGTCACTATAAATGCTTTCTGTTTTACACTTATATTCATCCACAAGCTTGCCCTTAACATATTCCAATGTCAGTTCATAATCTGGACATAAATCAAGTGCTGTAACAAGCATTTCACAACTTTCTGGTAAGCAACTGAGTAATTGTGAAAATCTTTTATTTCTTCCCCTATACCTCTCAGGCATTCATTTTCAAGATGTGCTTTATGTAATCCTGCCTATCTTGGCCTTTCATCAGCTTGGTTTGGTATAGCTTTCTAATGAAATACAGTTTATTGCTGAGATTAGCTCTTCCATGCACCTTTTGTAATCCTTCTCACAGTTTCATACTTACATATATGGATGATTTGATCATCTTCTATGCTAAGAGAGGTTGTGCTCTGAGCTTTTTGGTCTTTCTCTATCCATTCATCTGAAGGGTGTTCTGGCCTGACTTCATTTATACATTTCCATGTACCTTTTCCTATTAGCATATTTTCACCTTGAATTTCCAAGACTGTGTTCTGGTTCGTCATGTTTGCAAACGAAAGCTTTGTTGCAGCTGTGTTACTGGCGACTTTCTTTTATTCTATTGCAGTCTTCTTTCTGTTGCTGTATCTTGCACTTATCTGCTGTAGCTGGCTATGACTGGGCTTTGACTGGGTGGGTGTCTGGGCCCATAACCTGTTAAAAATTCTGTATATAGCTCTACAGAACAGATGGTGCACAGTCCACATGGGCTTTAATGATGTACAGTAGTTGTTGCACAAAATACAATTCTGTATTCCAACAATGTCAGCGGAAACTTCCAAGGTACCACACTGGACCCATTGCTCTTATTTAGAGGATTTAGATGGTTGAGCCGGGCAGGGGCAGTAATTGGTATTGGTGAAAGCAGCAGATGCCACTGAGGATTTCCTAGAAAAAAGTAATAGCAGGCTTAATGTGGTGTCTGCTTTTAGGCAGAAATCTTTCTTTTCAAAGTTTCAAAGTACAGGATGAGTATAACCACAATCAGTGTACTGTTCTACAACATAGAAAGCACAACATGTATATGAAACAGGCAACTGATGCTCCAAAAAGTAAGCACTGCTTCATACTGCTGTGAACACACTACCTGATGATGCCAAACTATAGGTATGGTGCCGCTGCCCAAACTGAGCCCGCCAAGCTCAATAATACAGACATTAGACAAAAGAGAACAGAGGTTCACTAGCCTAGTGACAATAGATATGGAAGATCAGCCTCAGCTAGTCTTCTCCCATAGGCTAAGCCTCTCTGATGCATTTCATCATCCCACCATTTTATTTGAGAAGGTGCGTCCACCTGGGCAGTGAAACTTATCAGAGGGGTGTGGCCTATGGGAGCAGACTAGCTGAGGCCGATTTCCATATCTAGTATCACTAGGCTGACATGTGTGCGCCTCTGTTCTATCTTGTTGGCGGCAACTGTGGCTGTTTCAAATTACTGTGAGGCAATGGATAGCAGGATTGTAGAAAATATATATGTGTCACCCTAATTTCTTAATTACTTATGGTAAGGGACTCCAGGGTTGATGATTGAAATAAAGAAAAAAAAAAACTTTCTCAGAATCTTAAGTCCTGTTCTGTGTTGTGGAGCCTGGGCTTTGTAGCGCTTTAAATGGGATAAAGCTTCCATTCCTAGGTCCATGTCTTATCTGATAGTCAGACCTCATTATTAGTCTTAGCTGTGCACAGGCCTTTATATATGTGTAGCACTACCCCTGGAAGGGCCGCTGAAGATTACGCAGGTTCTTTTCCAAACAGTGCAGAGGCAACCAGCCACACAGCACTAATCCATTCACAGAAATCAGTCTAGAGATCGTATTTTTGTCATTTATTACTGAAGAAACTTGTAACAGAGAGGGGTGTGGGATACTCCAAAATGCCAAACACAACTTGCAGAGGACACTTCTCTATCAGGGGTAGTAGCATAATGTTGTAGGGTAGGACAGTCAATTCTTGCAGCTGGGAACCATAACACAGTTTGCAGCACTCCATGCACAGTAGCTTAAAAATAGTTGCTTCTACAGGAGTTTTGTGTTCTGCCTGTAGAAGATACTCAATGTAATCCTATGTGTCCATGTACATTAGGACGATTACAGGCATATTTTGAGCTCAAGGTTTAGAGGCAGAAAAAAATCCTTCTGGTTCGCGTTTTTGATTGGAACTTTCTGGCAGAAAAGACGCAAAACTTTCCTAAACGTGTCTAAACTTTGTGCAAATATATATGAGCGCTTTTCTGCCAAGGAAACTGGCATTTTTTAAGCCCAGTGCGCATGGAGGCATAGGCAGATTGGAACAGTTCAAGCATCCACAGCTTGAGACCATGGATAAATTGCAGCACAGGAATTAGGGTATACTCACAGATCCCAGGGGTAAAGAACAAGCCCATGGGCTCTATCTATAGTATAACCCAGGCTCTATTTTATGTAAAACATAGCAAAGAAAAGGGGAAAAGGTGGCACACTACAAAGCCATATGCTGTGAATTGATATCCACTTTATTGGCCATGCCCACTTTTTGGCTACATGCACAACTTTCTTTCAGGCATTTTGTTCTAAATTACCTTCAAGGAGTCCCTCGTATTTATCTTCAAATTTTCGCAAACATGATTTACAGTATGTTTAGGCCAACTGACAACAATGATAGAACTGATTTTTGCACTTACATTACATTTACATTATGTTGTATGTCTACATACTCCTGATCAAAGTGTTTATTGTCTCAACAATTGCTGATTGCTAAGATCTCCCCAACAGTTTTAATAAAGTTCTCTTCTGGGTACGGAAGCTCAGCAGAGCTTTTGTAGCTCTGTCCAGAGTTTTCCTGCAGCAATAAATCACTTTTTATTTAAAAAACAATTCCCTCCATAGACTAATCCTGAGGTCCCAACAATAATGTTGGATGATCTGCATGACATCTGCATTTACAGCACAAGCATCCAATGGTCACAAAAGGGAATGTCATTTAGGTTTTTAACAATCGCAAATCTGTGATAAAGTCATCACCGTGCGAATTTGTGCCCTCGCCAACCAAAACCTGCTCTTATACCAATGTTATCCAACAGTTTATACAAACCGTTTTTTCCCCTGTGTGTTTTTCACATAATCAACATACCTCAAGCTTTACCATTCTGTTACGCACCACAAAAATCACACCTATGTGATAATATTTTAATCACCAGACTTTGATGGTCATATTTTATGGTAAATATCTGGGGGGTATGAAAATTACGTAAATGTTATTTTGGGAAAAATTACAGCAAACTTTTTACTTTTTCTTTCCAAAAAGCCCCAAGCATAAAAAATGTAATTTATACAATTCTGCAAACAAATTGAAACCCTTTCTGTTCCAAAAAAATAAAAAAAAATCTTTATATAATATGTTAGGAAGGCTAAAATATATATTTTTATTATTATTATTATAATACAGGATTTATATAGCGCCAACATTTTGCACACCGCATTACAATTCAATACAAGAGGGTTAGGAGGGCCCTGCTCCTGAGAGCTTACAAGTGAATAGGGAGGGTGTGAAACAAAAGGTAATAATTGTACCCCAAAAAAGAAAGGGGGCTTGGGAGTCCCTAATCTGCTCAAATATTTTTATGCCGCCCAACTATCCCAGCTAATTCGGTTCCACTCCTACCAGCCTCACCCGTTATGGATGCACTTAGAATCCCAGTCATGCCCATCCAAATTGATATCACATATGTTATGGTTACCAGCTCGAGACCGGCCCCCGATTTTATGCCCCTCCCTCTCCCTTTCATTTAGCATCTGGGATAGGCTATTTAAACCTCACTCGTTCAAGTCCCTGCATGGCCCATTGGCTCCGTTGCTGAGAAACAAAGAATTCACCCCAGGCCTCACCCCTCATGCCTTCAACTGGTGGACCAATAAAGGGCTCCTGCGCATTGCAGACCTCTGTGATCATAAGGGCATGTTCTCTAAACAGACCCTAATAGACAAATACCAGATGACAGACTCAGAACACTACAGATTTGTTCAACTGAAACATTACTTAGACACATTGTCGCGCAAGAGTGATCTGACGTCCATGACGCCCATGGAATACCTATGTCACAAATATGATAAAATTAGGGGTCATGTTTCGGAATTGTATGCTATCTTAACACACACTTCGATTAAGCAAGCTTACATGGTCAAGTGGGAACAGGACCTCCAAGAACACCTCGAATTAGAGGAATGGCACTTAATTGCCCAAGCAGCCTCCAAATCTCTTATTAACACATCTATTGTAGAGGCAAACTATAAGGTCCTTCTACGGTGGTACATGGTCCCGACCAGGTTAGCCACTTATGTCCCAGGAGCTTCTCCAAAATGTTTCAGAGGTTGTGGACAAGATGGAACAACTTACCACATATGGTGGCAATGCCCCAAGGTGCGAAGATTTTGGATAAGGGTGTACAACCTTATCTATACCCTTGCCCAGGTCAACCTCACCAAATCCCCTAAACACGCACTGCTGGGGCAAAAAATTGAAGCGGCTTCAAATAACGAGAGAAGGCTTCTTACCTTTATATTCACCTCTGCCAGAATAACTATAGCTAAGAATTGGAGGTCAGCTGTCATCCCATTTGACCAGCTTAAGCATAAGCTCTCATGGCTCATGTTGAACGAAAGGCTCTCGGCAGTCTTGAATGATAAACTAGCGGCATTCGAAAAGGTTTGGAGCCCGTGGATCAGATACTTGACGGGAGATCCCCGAACTGCTCCGATCTAAGGATCTTTAGAGTGGCAGGGATCAGAGCTAGGGCCCCCCCCTCTCTCCTCTCCCTTCTTTCCCTTCTTTCCTCTATTCTTTGTACTCTTCTGGTTTTATAAAGAGTTTGACAAGTACTATCTGAGTTCCAAAACAGAAGTACCCAGTATTTTCATTAGTATAAACAACCGTCAGACTACTCTGCATATGCAATAATGTCTGCATAGTTTACTTTTGTTAGTTCCGTTGGAGAATATGTTGATAAAAAACTGGAACAAAAGTTATGTTAAAGGGGAGGATAATTCTCCTCACAATATGTTCATACGCTCTAACTGCATTACCATTATCCTGTGATGTTTTAGAAAAACGCAAGAACAATGTAATAGCATTTTTACTCTGTACTTGGTATTCTGCTCTTCATTGTTTATAAAATCAATAAAAACGATTGAAAAGAAAAGGTAATAATTGTGAGGGATGAGCTAATGGGGAAAATAAAAGATTTAGTTGTTACCTGAAGGCAGAATAGGGTACCTGAATTACAGTGGCGGGGGTGTTTTTTGGAATCACCTGATTAGAGCCACAGGCTCTAATAGGCGCCCAAAAATGTGAACAGCGGGTGCCATGCTGGGCGTTCGCTGTTCACTCAGCTGTGTGTTAGCAAAGCGAAGGAATTGAAAAACCAAATGCAAGACTCCGGTGGGCGTAACAAGATGTCGGCTTGCCGACTTCTCACTGTATCCTTACTGTGGACGAGTGCAGGGTGTAGCATGATGGCGGCGACGAAACGTCACTTCCGTTACAAATTCTGACGGGTCGCCTAATCTGACAAAACAGGGGCAATCCCAGGGGCCTCGACCGGGTGCAGGTTTGCAGCGAAGAAAACCCGTCCACTGGGGTTTAGGGTCATTATCGCTTGCAGGGGGTCTGAAAAAGCTGGTACTTAGACTGTGCTTCCTGGATATGCTGATTAGAGAACTCTAGCTCTGACTTAGCAGGGGACATGTCAAACCTATGCAGAGAGACCTATGCATCTACACAGAGAGCAAGAGTCCTTCTATGCAGCATGCTGGCAGGAAACTGCCTTTTTCTTCTTTTTTTTTTACCATAGCTGCTTTCCATAGAAATTGAACTGAAAAACCGACACCTGGCTCAGGCTCTCAGCGAGCCTGAGCTGACCGCCCTCTCTACAGCTCAGCGCTCCAATGAGCGAGGAGGGGCAGAGCAGAGAGCTGTGACTGACAATCTCCAGCTCTCTGCTCAGGGAAGCTGTGAGAACCGAGCGATCGCCAAAGTTCGATTGCTCGGCTCTCAGTGTAGAGGCGCCAATGCTGCACCCACCTAGGTAAGTATGAATATGCAAAAAAAGCCCTACCCCATACTTCTCTTTTAGGCTGGGTTCACACTATCTTCGCATGCGGCTCACAGCAGGGGTCCAGTGCGTCCTAGCTCACCTTTTCAGGTCCGATTGCAGCCTGAATTTTTGGCTGAATTTGGACCTGAAACAGACCAAAAGACGCACAGGGCTCCTGTGCAAATTCGCACTGGAACTATGTGAACCGGCTCCATAGACAGCCGGTCAAAATCTCCTGATATTGCGAATTGGATGCGGGGAACAGCCTTAAAAGTATAATGTATATAGTATATATATATATATTTACACAATTTGCTTTGCATTTCTATTTTAAACTGAATAGGTTTCACATATAATTTAATAGTACTTGAACTTCAATTAACTAATAAGGGGTAGGGATTCCCTCTGCCTTCAGAACAGCTTCAGTCTTTCCTGTGTGTATTGTGATCATGCAATATTCTTCAGGAATAAAAGTATTGTGTTCACTCTAGAGATGAAGGTAATGGTAATCCACTTTGCGCTTCAGAACTTCCCATATATGTTAAACCGCCATGCAGAGCAATCAGAGGAAATTGCTCCCATGAGATGGCTGCTCATTAGGCATCTCCCACCATGTTTGACAGTTGGCAACACACATCAAAAGGTAGAAGTCATTGGCTAAGGTGAAATATGACTCATTAGACAGCTGCTAAGAGTCCAAGCTTTTCACTCCCTATAATAGGTTGTCTGCTAGCCCTGAATACAAGTGGTTTCTGAATGGAGGACCAGCCGAAAATTCCATGTTTCTGAAGTTCCTAACTTCTTTTTTAACACAGATGTTCTGATTCATATTTGTGATAAATGTGGTGGCTGTAATTTTGTGGCAAATGTGATCTAATTATTTCAAAGTTGAACTATTTTTTTCTTGTTGGGCTTTTGGTCACCCTAGAACAGTGGTCTCCAAACTGTGGCCCGGGGGATGGATGTGGCTTTTCGCTTGCTTTTATCTGGCCCTTGCGGCACCATTTCATTCACTGTGGGGCACTATTTCATTCACCAACACCAACAAAGGGCACAGTTCCACCCAATGACACCAAGATGGGACACAATTCCTCCCAATGACACCAAAGATGGGGTCCAATTCCTCCCAATGACACCAAAGATGGGGCACAATTCTGCCCAATGACAAAGATGGGGCACAATTCTGCCCAATGACATCAACAATGGTTGAATAAGATGGATATGTGCCTTTTTTCAACCAGACTAACTTGTAATGGCACCCAATGACACCAATGATGGGGCACTATTCTTTTTATTGACATGAGGCATTGTTTACTCCAAATGATGCTGGGACTTTTTCTCATCCCAATGGCCACAGTCCGGTCCCCCTAAATTCTGAGAGACAGTAAACTGGCACTTGGTATTGATAGTTTGGAGATCCATGTTCTAGAACACAATACAACTAACATATTTTATTATATGATCTCAGGCTTTTCTTACAGGGAGAAAGCCTATTTGATCCTTGGTCTTCATGAGTATTATACCACACAGTAATGTGACCACCCGGGACATTCTCAGCTGCAACGTGAAGGCAGTTACTGTGGACAGGTGTAGAAAACATGCTGGGTCAAAGGGCAAGGGTTAGGAATTTGGGGAGAGGGAACTTAAATTATTTTATAAGAACAAAGTATGTATATTTAGGTACAAAGTACAGTATACATAGAAGATGAATGCTTTGGTCTCAAAGAGATTTAAACTATGACATGTTTTCTGCCATGAATCTGAAATGACAGACAACTGATACAGATTGATCATAGATCATCCAGAACAGCTAAATTAAGAAAGTGTTACTTTCTGGTTTGGATCCTAAAATATGACATGTACTCTGGCCTGCTCTGCAACTTTGGAATCATGGGATGATAAATTTATATATATAGAAAAGAAAGCAACTCATTTACAATATGGCCTCCTTACTGAATTCAAACTAAGCAGTTTAGCATTTACGATGAGATGATATTTAAAGCAACAGCAGATGCAAAGGATGTAAACCTTTAACAGTTTTTCCTATATTTTAAATGATACTGGTAAACATTAACCTTTATGCTCCTCAATTTATTAGCAAATGTATGTTATATATGTAGCACACGGACCTTTTTCCTGCCTTTGGCTCACTTGCAGGTCAAGGCACACCGCGCTATATGCCCGTACACTCCTGTTCTAAGAGGTTGAGCGGTGTTAACAATTTTGGCCAATGTCCACACCACTTTAACTCCAACTCCAACGCTGAATTTATTTTATAAGCAAGGCTCAAGTTCAGCAGACAGGAAAGGTGGATGAGAGAAAGGACAATAAGATTTGGGAGATAGGTCCAGGCACAAACTGGTACAATAGTTGCTACTCAATCCCGAATAGGTTTAGCTCTCCCGGATAGTCCCCTGTAAGAGCGGATCCTAGCAGCCGGAGTGATGCTCGAACATTCACTTTAGGTTTCCTAGAGATACGATCGGGAGATCCTCTGCCACAGAATCTTTAAGTCCCAAACTTCTCAGCGTTTACAACACAAGGACAGGTGCCAGCGATAGCACCTTGTAAGGCCTGTGACGGATCTTTGAATCCCTCCAGAAGGTAACCAGGCCTCTCTTTCACCGTGAACTCTCACCGGTCCATCAGAAAGGTCCTCCCCCGGTCTCCTCTTCTTAGAGCGGGTCCACCCTTTCCCAGGCACCCTGGGATTCCTCTTCTGGAGATAGGCCCCAGCTAAAGGTGCTGGGCCTACTAGTGCAGATGCAGCCCGAGGCTAAAGGTGCCTGAGACTGGTACACGTGCGCCCCCTTGGCCTGAAGGGCCGGCGGTGCGAACCGCTCACTCCCCAGCGCTCTAGTCTCTAGTCAAGTTGGCATCTGCCCCTTATGTATCCCCTCCCAGCATGCACAGCAGGCCAACCACGCCCACCGCACCACTGCCGAGAGAGGACACCCTAAGGCATAGCAATGTCACCCATGGTTCAACCCTGGCCCGATATGGCAGTGCCACCTACAGGCCACAGGGAACTGTACATCAGGTTACATCACATAGGCAGAAGCGAATACTAACAATCAAAGTGGTCTGAGCCTAGCTACTAGCTCAGACCAACCCCCTAAATTTAAGTACATAGCACCCCTGAAAAGTAAAGGGGCGCTACATATAATAAAACTGAAAAATGCTGTTTTTTAAGTGTAGGTATAACCAAAAGGTTTTTCTGTTTTAGTTTTGATAGAGTAGGAAAAGATTAAAATCTAAAAACTTTTTACTGTGCTTCTTTGGGAAGATTTCTCTTCACTTCTTGCCCCAGACATGCAACATTAAGTGAGAAAAAATCCCCACAAAGTAAAATTCTTTACTTTCTGGTGACAATACTAAAATGTCACTTTCTGTTTCAGTGACAATAGTCACCAGAACAAACACAAAGGGCAAGTCTACCTAGCAAAGCCACAGACGACAATAATTTTTTTTACTGGGGCTCTAAAAAAAAACTGATCAAATACCACCAAAAGAAAGCTCCATTTGTGGGAAAATACGTCAATTTTGTTTGGATACAACATCGCACGGCCGCGCAATTGCCAGTTAAAGCATATACAATTGCGACACAAGTCATATTGTAATTGAATGTTATTAAAAATGACCTTTCCTTTTCAATCTACAGCTCTGTAATTTTCTGTAAAATGCAAGGCAATATGGCTATCTGAGGATTTTCTGTATACAAATGGTATACAGAATGCCCCCTGGCAATGTCATTTCCAGCTTCTGTGATTGGCTTACTGATTTTCCCAGAAGCCTGCACTAAGATACAAATCGGATATCAGGCATCCCTTGCAACAAAAATTACATTTTTTGGTAAGAAACTCCCAATTGGAAAGCATGTTTAAAGGGATGCAGACCCTACTTTTTACCTCATTAGGACCCTGCACCTGCAGCAGATTATTGATAATTATGAAACCACTCCCATTAGATTTACTTACCACATGGACACAGACAAACACACAGGGATTTCTTCAGAATAACAAAAGGTGGGAATCTGCAACAAAGTTTGTTAAAGTCCCTGCAATGTACATAGATCACCCAGAGGGGAAAAAAAAATCTCAACAAAAGTGGAGTTACTCTTTAAATATATATTCTCATAATTAAAAAATGAAGCCCCTCCACTGGAGATACTCAACAGATTTACTAGATGCAACACAATACAAAAATAATCATATAATTACAAAAATATATCTATTATTTGACCGTATTTGATTTTATTACATACACAGTTAGGTTCATATATATTTGAACACAGGTTCATACCTTTGGTTCTGTATGAATAAAATTAAAACAAAACAATCCAAATTGATTTGAAGTGCAGACTTTCAGCTTTAATTCAAGGGGTTCAAAATATATATCAATTACGAATTTTAGGAACTGCAACCATACACAGTCCCCCCCATTTTCAAGGGTTTCAAATGTAAATGGACAAATGAATTTGATTTAAATCAAGTTGATTTAAATCCCTAGTAAAAAGGCTTGATTTAAATCATAATTTAAAATAGAGCAACTGTCATCTCTGTCCAGCAGCGGCTCCTCCGCTGTTGACTCACTGACAGTCCCATTCACTTTAATGGGACGGCTGGTGATGCGGCAGTGACACAACAAGGTAAGGGAAGTGGCAGCAGCAGGTGAGTGGATGCCTGCTAACAGGCACTGCCATGATGGATCTGAAATGACAGGTGCTCTTTAAATGTAAGGACTTATTCTTGCTGGTAGTTAGAATCTTTAATATTTGCAAACAAAATGAAGGTTTCCTATTTAGAATAATAAGCTGTCAGGTTAGTAAGACAGCGTAATCAGAACCGATTTAATCAAACAGTTTGTAACGTACATAGATTTGCAAAACAATGGGATAAAGGAATATTCTCGAATTTTGTTTTATCTCATGGTTACTGTGAAATTGTCTGAATGCATCAATGCAGTGCATGTTTTCTCATCTTGCAGAGCTTGGATTCATTGTAAGTGTTTACAAAAAAATTAAATGTTGCAGAATATACAGCCTCATGCTACATAACTAATCTCCATTTCATGCTGAATAAACTAAATTATTAATGTATCTTAACCTCCCTGGCGGTATGATTATTTCAGATTTTAGGTGCTGCTGAAAGCGGTACCATTATTTTGCATGGAAATTTGGAGTTTTATATTGTAGGCCTGTAATTCTTAGGAATAACTCACTTAAATCTGTCTAAACAAGAGTCTAGTAGACATCCCGGGTATGATAAAGTTTGAAACACAAAATCATAAATTATAATATAATAACTATAAATAATAACAAATAATAATAAAAATGATTTAATAATGTAATCAAATCAAAAACACTGAAATTTGGTCAGTTGCAGAATGGTCGCTGTCCTTATATTTAGTGTTTGATGACGAATTTCCCCACAAATCACTATCGCTCAATTCTGCAAGTGATTCTAATTTATTATCGCTGTTTTCTAGCTGGTCTAAAACCACTTTTGACATAAAGGGACACTTTTTGGTTGCTATGGACAATCTCCAGTTTCCAGGCAAAAAAACCTGTATTTATAATATAAAAGTGCATGCAGGGCACTGGACAGACCACTAGGGACAAAGGGGATGTGTAATTATTTTATACAGTACTGTAATCTGTAAGTTTACAGTGTACTGTATGTGTACTGTGTTTTTACTAATTTGAATTTGGCGCCGATCTCCGCCCCCGTGCGCTGCACCGTTGCAGGGAACGGAGCTCGGCTGCACTCGGGCACTGTGTGTGAATCGAGCGAGATGACAGCTCGCACACACAGCAGGGAGACATCGCAGGATCCAGGGAACAAAGTAAGTAACTTTCCCTGTATCCTGCGATGCAATCCCAACTTATAACTAAAATGCAGCGCTAAAAACTGAATCGCATCAAGTGAAAGGTGTCATAAAGTGCTCAGTGTAAAAAATAATTAAATAAGTCCACATAAAGTCCGTTCAAAGACCGTGGAATGTGATGTTCAGAACCAGACGTGTGACAATATTGGTCATCTCATAAACCTTCAGACAAAGGAGTAAGGGAGAATACTCTTACCAGAACTGATGGATCTACTTATTAGACAGATCGTTAAAGCGTATGAAATCCCAATGGCAAGTCGCATCAGCTGGCAGGAAGACTCTGGATGTACCACACGAATCACAGATGGTCGTTCGTTGCAAGGGAATCCCAACGTCGAAGAAACTCTGGATTCACTGGATATCCCTGTGGTCTTCAAGTGATGACAAAATGACCTCCAATCTAGGAATCCTTTTCAGGACTGAAGGATGGTATGATGGAAAAAACCTCCAAGCAGCAACTCAATCACCCACAATCGTGAAAGAAAGGGAAAATAAAGAGGTGCTCCAATGGTGCGGGTAAATGTGGGTTTATTCGAAAACCGTCAAAATTTTATTTATTTTTTTAAAAAGTGATCACAGTACAAAAGATAAAAAAGGGCAATAAGTGGAGTGGTGAACCAAGCCCGACGCATTTCGTACACAAGTACTTCAACTGGGGCATCAACCAGCTCCCACAAATTGCCTGACATTTATAATAAAACACTCCAAACATGAATAAAATCGAACCCAGTCTGGCTCGGGGTTACCGCTAATGGTACTGAAATTCCACCCCGAGCCAGACTCGGGAATACCGCTAGGCAGGTTAAATAAAAAAATATTTTTACATAGATTTTTACTCCAAAAGCATTTTATTAAAATAAATTTGATAAACATCAAAAAAATCAGATTTAAATAAAAAAAAAAAAGTTTTTTTTTTTTTTAAATCATTGATTTTTATCCACCCTGGAATATAATCATAAAAAAAAAAAATCATTTTTAATATTTTGTTTCAAATTCTTTATTTGTATAGAAGAATAATATAACCATCACAACACATATCAACGAAAAGCACAGAGGGTATATTGCAAATCAAACATAGGTATAAGCTATAGTAACACAGTCTAAGGTTGAGTTGCTTGAAAGTAGGTTAGTGTGACAGTATTGACCATTCAGGTAAGTTTCTCACTTCAACAGATTAGGTGGTAACCATGTACATTTCGCTTGCGTTGTGCAAGCACATTTTTAATATTTTGTTGAGAATCCTTTACTGGTAATGACTGCCTGAAGTCTGGAACCCATGGACATTACCAAAGACTGGGTTTCCTCCTTTCTGATGCTTTGCCAGGCTCTAACTGCAGCTGTCAGTCAGTTGTTCTGTGTTTCTGGGTCTTTCTGCCTTTCCTTCACCTTATGGTGAACCCTCTGTATTTGCTCTTGTGAAGTCTTCTCTTGATTGTAGACTTTGACAATGATACGCCCACCTCCTGGAGTGTGTGCTTCACTTGTCTGGATGTTGTGAATGGGTTTTTCTTTACCATAGAAAGGATCCTGCGATCATCCACCACTGTTGCCTTCCGAGGATGTCCAGGCCTTTTTATGTTGCTGAGCTCACCAGTGCATTCTTGTTGCCTCAGAATGTACCAAACTGTTGATTTGGCCACTCCTAATGTTGCTGCTATCTCTCTGATGAATTTGTTTCGTTTTTGAAGCCTTACAGTGGCCTGTTTCACAGCATGGATTCATGATGTGGGTTCACAGCAATATATTCCAAGTGCAAATACCATACTTAAAATCAACTCCAGACCTTTTACCTGCTTGATGAAGAAATAACAAAGTAGCAGCCCACACCTGGCAATGAAACAGCTTTTTATTCAATTGTCCAATTACTTTTGGTGTCTAGAAAAAGGGGGGGGTGGCCATTCTTAAGAGGTGTAATTCCTAAACCCTTCCCCTGATTTGGATGTACAAATTAAACCTGAGAGTGTGCACTTTCAACCCATATCCGTTATAGAACTATAGCTTGAATATGTTTTGGTAAATACCTGAAAAAAAACTAAAATTGTGCCTGTGTCCAAATATATATGGACCTAATTGTATGTATCTCTTTTATTTATTTAATTGTATCCAAATTCTTCACACACTACACACATTTTACAAACATCTAAAACAGGGGTAGGCAAACTTTCGAGCACAGTGTGCCAAAAAATATTTTCAAAGAAAGTGAGAGTGCCAACAACATTAAAGTAAATGCTATAAACGACTTAAATACCGTATATACTCGAGTATAAGCCAAGTTTTTCAGCACATTTTTTTGTGCTGAAAATGCCCCCCTCGGCTTATACTAGAGTCACCTTTTTTGCGCCTAATCTCCCAGACTTTGGAGACCCGGTACCGGCCGGCCGTAGGTCCCCTGGACCCTAAACGTGGCACACATGTAGCCACACTCTTCCTCTATAATTGTGCAAAGTTTGTTGCCATGGGGACCTACGGTCGTGGAGCACCGATTTTTCAAACCAGGGCAGCCCTTCCATAGACTCCCATGTTAAACGGTAATTTCTCTGGTGAGTTTGGTGACCTGGTACTGGCCAGTCGTAGGTCCCCTGGACCCAAAACTTGGCACACATGTAGCTCCATTTCTCCTCTACAAGTGTGCAAAGTTTGTTGTCTGGGTGACCTACGGCCAGGGAGCACCGATTTTTCAAAGCCGGGCACCCCTTCCATAGACTCCCATGTTAAACGTCAGTCTAGTCATGGGCACAGTGAGGCATGGGCACAGTGAGGCATGGACACAGTGAGGCATGGACACAGTGAGGCATGGACACAGTGAGGCATGGACATGGACACAGTGAGGCTTGCAGATGGACACTCTAGGCTTATACTCGAGTCAATAAGTTTTCCCAGTTTTTTGCGGTAAAATTAGGTGCCTCGGCTTATATTCGGGTCGGCTTATACTCGAGTATATACGGTAATAGTAAGACATTAATATTGGGCTTTTAAATATCAATAGAAAGTGGTAAAGTACAGGCAGTCCCCGAGTTACGAAAGCATTAGGGACTGTAGGTTTGTTCGTAAGTGGAATGTGTTCGCAAGTCGGAACACTGCTTGTAAGTGTAACTTCTGCCTGTGCAATGATGTGGGATGTTCCGGCTTACGCCTGTGCAGGGATGTGGCATGTTCCGGGCGCTTCTGGGGCTCTTTTGGCCATGCAGTACATGAAGGGATGTGCAGGGATTGAGGCCGTTCGTAAGTAGGAGTCGTTCGTAAGTCGGGGACTGCCTGTAAATGATAACCTTAGATCACCCTAATTCCTGCACCTTCACACCTCAGATCAGCCAAATTCCTGCACCTTCACACCTCAGATCAGCCAAATTCCTGCACCTTCACACCTCAGATCAGCCAAATTCCTGCACCTTCACACCTCAGATCAGCCAAATTCCTGCACCTTCACACCTCAGATCAGCCAAATTCCTGCACCTTCACACCTCAGAAGAGCCCATTTCCTGCACCTTCACACCTCAAAAGAGCCCATTTCCTGCACCTTCACACCTCAGAAGAGCCCATTTCCTGCACCTTCACACCTCAGATCAGCCCAATTCATGCACCTTCACACCTCAGATCACTCCACATCCTGCACCTTTACACCTCAGATCACCCCACATCCTGCACCTTCACACCTCAGATCACCCTAATTCCTGCACCTTCATACCTAAGATCAGCCCCAATTTCTGCACCTTCATACTTCAGATCAACCCAATTCCTGCACCTTCAAATATCAGATCACCCCAAATCCTGCACATTCACACCTCAGATCAACCCAATTCCTGCACCTTCAAATATCAGATCACCCCAAATCCTGCACATTCACACCTCAGATCAGCCCCAGTTCCTGCATGTTCATACCTCAGATCACCTCAATTTCTGCACTTTCAGATCTCAAATAAGCCCCAAATGCATGCACCTTCAGACACCAGATCAGCCCCAATTCCTGCGCCATCAGACCCCAGATCAGCCCCAGTTCCTACACCTCAGATCAGCTCAATTCCTGCACATTCACACCTTAGACCAGCCCAGTTCATGTACCTTCACACCTCAAACCAGCCCAATTCCTGCACTTTCACATCTCAAATCAGCCCTAGTTTCTGCACATTCACACCTCAAATCAGACAAATTCCTGCACCTTCATACTTCAGATCACTTCAAATCCTGCATCTTCACACCTCAGATCATCCTAATCCCTGCATTTTCACACCAAACACACACACACAATTCCAGCACCATCAGACTTCTGATCAGTCCAAATCTTGCACCTTCATCACTCCTTCTGATCCCTCCCCAATTCCTGCACCTTCACACCTCAGATCACCCTAATTCCTGCATGTTCATACCTTAGATCACCCAATTTCGGCACTTTCAGATTTCAAACAAGCCCCAAATGCATGCACCTTAAGACACCAGACCAGCCCCAATTACTGCGCCATCAGACCCAGGGTCCCTAGAGTTCCCCCATCTCAAATCAAGGTCTCAAAAGTTCCCCATCCTCTTACACCAGGGTCCCCAGTGTTCCCTCCCTCTTACAGCAGGGTCCCCAGAGCCCCAATCATTACATTAGGGTCCCCAGAGTCCCATACATTAAATCAGGGTCTCCAGAGTCTCCACACACTTGCATCAGAGTCACCAGAGTTCCCTCATACATTGGGGTCCCCAAAGTCCCCCCCACTCACATCAGGGTCCAAAAAGCCCCCTTTATTAAATCAGGGTCCCCAGAGACCCCCAACCCTTACATCAGGGTCCCCAGAGTTTCCCCATCTTAAATCAGGGTCCCCATAGTCCTCCTGCATTATATCAGGGTCCCTAGTCTCCCCCCACATTACATGAGGGTCCAAACTGCCCCCCCCACATTACATTGGGGCCCTCAGAGCATACTTACCATGCACCGAAAACAACCAAAGCCCCCCCCCCATAATCTCACACTCACTAAACCATAAGTCTACAAAATATATCCTACCTTCTATGCAACCCAGAAGTACCTCAAATACCCCACACTCTACCACCCATAATACCCACATAATGCTGAACATGTCCAAATCACTCATACATGCATGTTCAAACATGCATCCTCACAGGCAAACCGACACCCAATCAGGCAATCACCCACGCAAAAACAAGCACATATAACCCCACCTGTGACAAATCACACATCCGCACTAACACACACCAACCACAACACCCACACCACCATCCATGGCGATACAATCACACATGCACATACATACACACAATGCAACATATTCACCCACAGATCAGCCACCAAACTTGCAAAGTCACAACACACCATTCATAAAACTATACCATTGCCAGCCACCCCTATCCACCTGCATTCATAACCTCTTAGTCTCATACCACCAACCAAAAGACACCAAGAGCAAACAAACTTATGGATCCAGACTGAAGAGGGAGAAAAAAAAAACAAGCCAGCAAATACCTAATACAGTAAGGTACAGCGGGAAGAATGCTTGCACATACCAGCGCTTGCACATACCGGCTATCGTAGAAGGCAGTTGCCCCGCCACAGTCTGTGTCAGCTTCCAAGTAGCACAGGACTGCAGCCATTGCCTCCCCGTAGCCCCGCAGGACCCGGCCGCCCTGGAACTGACATGTGACATCACACACAGTCAGGCTGCCCCGCTACTATGCACACTCGCCGCCACCCTGAGACCCAGATACAGCCAAGGAGCACGGCTGAGCCAGGAATCAATACAGAGGCGGGGATTGCATGCAGCTGCAGTGGGTTGAAAACCAGGATTTTTCAGCCACTGCTCTGTTAGCCGGCGCTGTCAGCAATACCGATGGTTGGCCGACCCCGATCTAAAATGTTTCCCCTGTCAAGACTGCATATATACAGTGCTCAGGATAAATTGAGTACACCCCAACAGATTTGTCAGAAAACTTTTACTTTCCTTTCAGAATCAATATTTTCTATGGGACACTATACTACAAAATACTCCCACAAATGCAGGCCATTGATTGCAACTAGGATTTGTTAATTTGCACACACAAAAAAAATATTTTTCCTAACAAATTCATTAAAGACTATGTTGCAAAAGTGAATACACCCCAATGAAAGTCTTAGGAGCAAAGCTACATTTTAGACAACAAAATCCTAATTAACAAGAATTCAACTACAGGTGAGTCTAATTATTCATTAACCACTTAAGGACCGGAAGGATTTACCCCCTTGATGACCAGACCATTTTTTGTGATACGGCACTGTGTCACTTTAACTGACAATTGTGTGGTTGTGCGACGCTGTACCCAAACAAAATTGATGTCCTTTTTTTCCCTCCCACAAATAGAGCTTTCTTTTGGTGGTATTTGATCACCTCTGCGTTTTTTATTTTTTGGGCTATAAACAAAAAAATGCAATATTTTTGAAAAAATAATTTTACTTTTTGCTATAATAAATATACCCCCAAAAAAATCAGTTTAGGCCAATATGTATTCTTCTACATATTTTTTGTAAAATAATAAAAATAAAAATCGCAATAAGCGTATATTGATTGGTTTGCGCAAAAGTTATAGCGTCTACAAAATAGGGGATAGATTTATGGCATTTTTATTATTTTATTTTTTTACCAGTAATGCTGGTGATCAGCGATTTTTGGCAGGACTGCGACATTGCGGCAAAAAGATCGGACACTTTTTTGGGACCAGTGACATTTATACAGTGATCAGAGCTAAAAAAAAGCAACTGATAACCCTTCCCTGCCAGTGACATTTAAACAGTAAACAGTAGGGGGCGATCAAGGAGTTAAGTGTGTTCCCTGGGAGTGTTTCTAACTGTATGGGGGCTGGGCTGACTGGAGGAGGAGAGAGATCGCTCATCCGGATCACTAGATCTCTCTCTAACTCCCCTGTCAGAACGGGGATCGGTCTGTTTACATTGACAGACCCTCTTTCTGGCTCTCGTTCCTGCAATCGCGGGTGGCTGGTGGACATCGTGGCCACTGGCCACGTGCATCGGGTCCCCCGCCTTACAGCGCACGCCTGCTACGGCTCCTTGGAGGAGCCGTCGTACACCTATGGTGATTTGGGGGAACGTTACGACCTGGCAAGTGAATAAACAGGTGTCCAGCAGACAGGTGATTATAAAAGGGCATTACTTTACAAAGAATACCCCTTCCCATTTCATGCTGTCAGCAATTGCACCACATGGAAGAGAAATGTCACAAGGCCTGAAAAAGAAAATAACTTCTTTACATAAGAAAGGTGAAGGCTTTACTTATCAGTAATAATACTGTAGCAAAAGTGATAAAAATTTAAGAAAGATGGAACTGCAACCATCTCTCAGAGACGTCCAGGCCATCCACGGAAGTTAACAGCTTGACAGGAGTGTCTTCTGACGAGAGGGGTTGAAAAAAATCGCCATGCAAGTTCACTGCAGTTAGCTAAAGAAGTAGAAAGCCAAACTGGCATGATTGTTTCCCGTGACACAATACGGCGAACACTCCAGAGGAATGCCTTGCATGGGTGTCTTTACAAAGGAAACCTCTCCTAAAGCCCATACAAAAAAAAGCCTGCCTAGAATGCACCAGGCATGTCCCTGCCGAGCTTGCAGTAAACTCCCTATGATTGAGGGGCAGAAGTAGTTTGTTGCACAGTGGCTGTGTTTCTGATAGTGGCTGGGATCCCTGTTATCTTCAGGCTAACAAATGGTATTAACTAGGGATGCACCAATACCAGTTTTTTTCAGAGCAAGTACGAATACCGATACTGAAAAAGAAGACTACTGAGACTCTGTACTCTGGAGTGATGAGACCAAGATAAATGTTTTTGGAACTGATGGCTTCAAAACTGTATGGCGTCGCAAAGGTGAGGAGTACGAAGAAAAATGTATGGTGCCGACAGTAAAACATGGTGGTGGCAGTGTCCTTCTGTGGGGCTGCATTAGTGGTGTTGGGGAGATGCATTTCATTGATGGTATCATGAATTCACAGATGTACTGCTCTATATTGAAGGAGAAGATGCAACCATCACTCCCTGCCCTTGGTCGTCGTGCACTTTTCCAACATGACAACGATCCAAAACACACATCTAAGGCCACTGTTGCATTTCTGAAGAAGAACAGGGTGAAAGTGATTCAGTGGCCAAGTACTGTATATCTCCTGATCTGAACCCAATCGAACACCTATGGGAAATTCTGAAGAGACCAGTTGAGCACCACTCTCCATTCAGCATCCAGGCTTTCTTGAAGAATGGAAAAAGATAGATGTTGCAATACGTCGCCAACTTTTTCATTCCATGCCTAGAAGACTTTGTGCTGTCCTTACAAATCATGGAGGTCATAGAAAATACTAGATGTATGTCAATTAAAACCAAAGAATTTCCAAGCTCAACTTACCAACCACCCTGCGACCAACCAAATTAACCTGTCTAACGGTATGCGTTAAAAACGAGTTTAGTTGCACACATTTGCAAATACATGCGTAAGCTGCAGGCCCCATCTCTAACTTTGAAGACTCTCCACAGTGGGAGCACATATATTCTGATGGATAGATGAAGGGCAGATGACCAGAGGGAGCGCAACCCTCCTTAAAGGCTCAGGAACACACTGAACACCCAGCACATTGCACAATGGCAGCAAAGGTGTGTCAGTGCATTACCTGACCAATATATCAACATATCGTAAAATACTAGATGTAGTAGTTTTTTTGCATCAACTAATTTGAGTAAAACTGAAGATTTTGTAATCCAAGTTATATTATTAACCTAAGGCCTCGTACACACGGCCGAGATTCTCGTTGAAAAAAACATGTCGTTTTTTTCGACGAGATTCTTGGACAAGAAACTTGTCCCGGCCGAGTGTACACACGCTCGTTTCAAAGAACCCGCGGTTCTTTGAAAGGAGCGTACGCGGTGACGTCATCGACTACGTCGAGCATGCGCTCGTCACATTCGATGCCGTCGCCGCCATCTTGGTATACCCTACCTATGCCTAGGAAGCTACCGCGCATGCGTCGAATTAATTTCGAACATGCGCGGGCTTCGGGGAGGACAGGTAAGTGTACACACACTCACTTTTCTCGTCGAGAAACATGCCGAGGAGAATCTCGACAAGAAAATAGAGAGCAGGTTCTCTATTTTCTCGTTGAGGTTTCTTGTCGGTTTTCTCGACGAGAAACCCGATAGCAGCGTACACACGACCGATTTACTCGGCAAGACCTCTCTGCCAGCAAGCTTCTTGCTGGTTCTTGCCGAGAAAATCGGTCGTGTGTGTACGAGGCCCTACTTTCATGTAATGAGCTAAACAAATGTTCTATAATACTCAGTTTTTTCAAAATTTTGGAAATTGTTCTTGTGTTCATTAAGATATTGAAAAAAATCTTAATTTTCAAAAGGGGTGTACTCATTTATGCTGAGCACTGTATATGGCTCCATATATTTCATCTCCAGATCATAGGACACCAATTTCTGTCTGGTCCAAACAGTAATAGCCAAGGACTAAATGTTGAAAATCAATGGGTATCCATAAATAATGCAAGTACTACCCGGTCGCTAGCGGAAACTGCAAATTGCGCTACAAAAAATAAACCATCACTCTTGGATGACTTAAGCTAGGCCTGATTGTAGGCCTTATTTTTGTATGTTTATATCTATCTCTTTACCTTTTTAAAACATTTTCAATAACATCTATTGAAACAGAAAAAGTAACCAACCAGTAAATACTTAAAACAAATTTGCCAAGTTCTATCCAAGCTGTAGTCCAAAGGGGGTACCATACCCAGAATAGGGGTTGGGACAGTGTATAATATAGTAGCACAGGTAGCATATCAAAGCCTCAATGGGTTTCTCCATACTGTATAGTACACAGGGATCAGCAATAAAATTACCTTGGGTGGTCTTAGCCAATATTCACAAATAATAAAAAAAATGCGCTACCAACAATTATGTGCAAAAATCAAAGTGCAAACTGGAATACAATTAATACAAAAAAATGTCCCAAGAAAAATTATCAATTAGTGTCCCAATAAACACAAAAAGAAAAAAATTTTTTTGAAGTGACTGTAAATAGGTTGTGAGGTGACTCGCTGCATTCAAAATTTCATAAAAAAGAAATTGTGGCAGGGAAGGGTTGAAGTCTTCCTCTACAAGTAAAAACTGTGAAGTGACTGTAAATAGGTTGTGAGATGACTCGCTGCATTCAAAACTGCATGAAAAAGGAAATTGTAGCAGGGAAGGATTGGAATCTTCCTCCGACAGTTTTCCAGCCAGATGACATAAAAATGGAAAGAGTGGGGGCTTACCGACTCCGGTGGATCTCTATTACGGAGATCATACAGGCTCAGCACATCAAAAACATCCGTCCTGCAGCAGGTCCGCCCTCTCCCTTGGATCGTTCAGGGACACAGTTTCCTTATAGTCAGGATCGATTCCCCAATGATTCAGTATGGATATCAAAAAAGAGATAGGGGGAGACTCATGGTGCAGTATATCAACAAAAGGTCCCTTTATTAAAATAACAGGAGCTAACATCCAGAGTCTCTGAACAAAAGTATTTTAAAAAACGCGGTGTAAATAAGACAACCAGCCGCGGCTCAGACCACTGAGCTGGAGCGTGGTGACGTCAGAGATGATTGCTCCGCCCGACGCTGCGTTTCTCCTATACAAGGCATCAACATTTTTCCATGTGGTCTTAGCCAAACCTTACCCAAACCACTTATCTGGACTCAAGAAGTTACTCCCCAAAACAATACAGATTAGGCTCTTATTGGACTAGTATCAAGGGCTCTGTAGCTGTAACTTGTAAGGTTAAAACTAAGGTTGCACCAGTATTGGAACAGATTTTTTTTTTTTAATTCTCTTTATTTGTCTTTCAAAAGAGGTAATAGGTTTACAAAAACAGAGCCTTGGGGCATTCCCCAGCTCGAAAATGTACCACGTAAATCGGTACCTAACAACAGGTTATCTGCCTAAACCAGGGGTGCCCAACCGCTGGCCCGCGGCGCCCTCTGATGTGGCCCACCATGTCTTGCTCTGAGATAGCGGGTCGGCAAGCCCAGATCACAGGTTCTCGAACCGCCATCTCCGAGCATCAGCGCTAAGAACGTAGTCGCCGCTAAAGGAAGTAGAGCCAATGCTTCCTGTATAGCGCCGGCTCCTTCACAGGCGGAGTGATACCAAATGTACTCCGCCTGTGACAAGGAAGCATCGGCTCTGCTCTCTACTGCAGAGCCGATGCCATGGAGAAAGCCAATCACTGGCAGGGTCAGAGGTCAAGATTTGGGAAGATGGACAGGACACACTGTCTGTTATACACTGCACAGCCCTCTCATACTCCCCAGGGGGGGCGATCCCGGACAGCAGCCAGAAGTTCCAGAGCCAGCAGTACCAGCCACCAGTACCAGTCACCAGTACCCACCAGCAGTACCAGTACCCGCCAGCAGTACCAGTACTAGCCAGCAGTACCAGTACCAGCCAGCAGTACCCGCCAGCAGTAACCGCCAACAGTACCAGTACCAGTACCCACCAGCAGAACCAGCCAGCAGTACCAGTACCAGCCAACAGTACCTGCCAGCAGTACCAGTACCTGCCAGCAGTACCCGCCAGCAGTACCAGTACCAGCCACCAGTACCAGTCACCAGTACCCGCCAGCAGTACCCACCAGCAGTACCAGTACCCGCCAGCAGTACCAGTTCCCACCAGAAGTACTGGCCAGCAGTACCAGTACCAACCAGCAGTAACCGCCAGCAGTACCAGTACCTACCAGTAGTACCAGTACCCACCAGCAGTACCAGTACCAGCCAGCAGTACCAGTACCCGCCAGCAGTACCAGTACCCACCAGCAGAACCAGCCAACAGTACCAGTAAGCAGTACCAGTACCTGCCAGCAGTACCAACCAGCAGTACCCGCCAGCAGTACCAGTACCCACCAGCAGTACCAGTACCAGCCAGCAGTACCCGCCAGCAGTAACAGTACCCGCCAGCAGTACCAGTACCCGCCAGCAGTACCAGTACCAGCCAGCAGTACCAGTACCCGCCAGCAGTACCAGTACCCGCCAGCAGTACCAACCAGCAGTACCCACCAGCAGTACCAGTACCTGCCAGCAGTAGCAGTACCAACCAGCAGTACCAGTACCCGCCAGCAGTACCAGTACCCGCCAGCAGTACCAGCCAGCAGTACCAGTACCCGCCAGCAGTACCAGTACCCGCCAGCAGTACCAGTACCCACCAGCAGTACCAACCAGCAGGCAGTACCCAACAGCAGTACCAGCCCTGGAGGACAGTCAGCAGCAGCCACCAGTTATAACCGCCTGGGGGACAGTAGCAACCAGCTGCAGGAATCCTGAGGAAGAAGTGAAGATCGAGGTCAGTTGAGGTGCAGGTAAACCACTATGCATCAGTGTGAAAGCAGCCTTAGGCCCCTTTCACAGGATCGGTCTGATCGGGTCTGCCTGTCTGTTTTTCAGGCGGACCCAATTGGACCCTCCATTCACCTCTATAGAGCGGCAGATGTAAACAGACCCGTGTCTGCTTACATCCGCCTATCTACAATCCGATCTGCTTAAAAAACAGAAGGGGATCTGTCCCCTTCTGTCTGAGCAGATCGGAGGGCCCTTAGGGTAGAGCGGGCTGCATCTGTGTCTGCTCTACATATGCAGAGTGGACACCGACCTGCCATCTGCTCGCTACGCTCATTGTGGCCTGCGACCGGTTACCAAGTCGCTAAAGTGGCCCTCGCTCCTCAAAAGGTTGGGCACCCAAGGCCTAAACAATACTATTGCTAAAAAACAAAACAAAAAAACAATGATACAAATAATAAAACACCACTGCTCAGTCACTCCATTTGGAGAAATTATGAAAGGAGAATGTGCTACTCGTCTTTGATAGAGGTGTAGTTTCCCAAGAGGGAACTTTGGTACTAGGCCTAGAATATTAAGGATTCAAATATAGGGGGTACCATGAGGGTCATGGCAGGTGTTAGCACGGAGTAGTTAATGTGTATCAGTTAAACCGCCTATTCTTGAGCAGCAGAAGTCATAGTGACTTTAGCCTGGGTTCACACAGGAGCAGTGTGGGAAACCGCATGTAATTGGGACAGGAATCGCTCCGCATTCCTGTTCAAATCACATGCGATTCGAGCACATTCATTTTGTATGGGCCCAAATTGCAGAAAAAAAGAAAATAGGTATAGGTATTGGTGAGTACTTGAGGAAAAGTATCGGTATTCGTACTTGCTCTGAAAAAACTGGTATATGTGCATCCCTAGTTAATACCATTTGTTAGCATGAAGATAACAGGGATCCCCAGCCACTATCAGAAACACAGCCACTGTACAACAAACTACTCCTATCCTTCAATCATAGGGAGTTTGCTGCAAGCTCGGCAGGGACATGCCTGGCCTTAATACTACGCCAATAAGAGAACAAACATTTCATATATGAATGCTATGCCCCAAATGTTAGAAATATACATTCTCCCCCTTCCACACTAAGCAGTGTTACAAACTTGAGTGTAGTAAATAGAATATATGGGATATTTCACATTTGACTTTCATTAAAAAAGCTAAAAGGCACGGTAAACATTCCTACCTGCACCTTGTGTGTTTCACCTGCATTAGATGTGCATTGATCATGTAGTTTCATAGTGTCATGCTACTTAAAGTACAGTAAATCTTCACATTCCTTTGTCAGCAATTTATTTTTGTGTTCAAACATCAGGCATGCAGCATGGCAATGCATAGATTAACCGTTTAACGACCGCTCACGGCATATATACGTTGGCAGAATGGCTCGTACAGGCACAATCACGTACCTGTACGTCCCCTTTAACTGCCTGCCGTGTGGTCGCGCGCGCACCACCGGCGGCATGCTCGCGACCCTGCAGTCATCTCCGTGAGTCGAACCGCGGGTCCCGTAGACTCGATCGCCGCGGGGACCCCCGTGATCGTCTCATGGAGGGATGGAGTGGGGAGATGTTAGTGTAAACAAGCAATATGCCCCTGTTGAAGACTTTGAAGTCGAAACACGTCGGGTTTGTCTTGCTGTACCCCACATTGCTTTTAAGATTGTGATCACTTTTTTATCATTTGTCAACATCCTGTATGACAATTTTATGGAAATAAACCTGATACGGTTTTATTAACCTGCACCATTGGGAGATTCCCTTTTTGTCTCCATTTTTTTCATCTTTGTATCCTTGGAGCCCGCATGCTGGAGGAATTTCTACTAGCCATTCAGTGCACTGGATCATCCTCTCCTGGACGGTTCGAGACATCCACGGCATCCTGTTCCATCATCCATGGTCTTTGAGACCTCAAGCCTATCCGACTCACTATCGTACGGTAGATGAGTCCATCATTTGTGGTAAGAGTACCCCACCCACCCATTGTCTCAAGTGTTTTTGATTTGAATTCATCAGACAACAGTTCGGTTCTTCACATGTGTATAATCTGTGGGAAGCTATCCTTGAAATGGGTCTGAGGCGTTTGGACTTTCTGTCAACTTATTAGTTCATGTTGTTGTGTTCACCTCCAGATTGGTGCACCTGCAACACACACAGAGACCCCATCTTGTTTTCAATACATGGACCTTTCTTAGTCATAAGTCACTTCATTTATTTTTTGGGATTATTTATATGCACCTGTGTTCACTCACGGTAGCACTTCTAGTGTGTGGACTCCATCCGTGGAGACACCCACACAATACTCATTTGATTTGTGGTTTATTTGATTCATGCACTGATCACTGCATTTTTATTTTCACCATATGTTTGATTATCACTTTTTTACTTAGTGATATTATTCAATAGCATAGCGCCGCACTACCCTGCTTTTCATTTTCATCCACTTTGTTTGTTTGAGTGCTGGCGGCTTTGATACCTGTTTGTGGGTTCTAGCGCAGTTTTACCTAATTTTACATTTCCCCGCTCGCCTACTGACACTGTCACCGATCTCCGCTCTGTGTAAATAGAGCGGCGATCGGTGACGTGTCACTCGTAGCCACGCCCCCTAACAGTGAGAATCACTCCCTTAGGCACACTTAACCCCTTCAGCGCCCCTAGTGGTTAACCCCTTCACTGCCAGTGTCATTTTTACAGTAACCAGTGCATTTTTATTGCACTGATCGCTGTAAAAAGGACAATGGTCCCAAAAATGTGTCAAAAGTGTCCGATGTGTCCGCCATAATGTTGCAGTCATGAAAAAAAAAAATCGCTGATCGCCGCCATTACTAGTAAAAAATTTTTTTTATAAAAATGCCATAAAACTACCCCCTATTTTGTAAACGCTATAACAAACCAATCAATAAATGGCGATTGCGATTTTTTTTTTACCAAAAATATGTAGAAGAATATGTATTGGCCTAAACTGAGGGAAAAAAAAATAGGATTTTTTACTCACCGTAAAATCCTTTTCTCTGAGTCCATGGACCGACACAGCTTCTCTATTGACAAAGTGGGTATTATCCGTTAATTAGGAGTGACTAGGCAGAAAAACTTGTAAAAAGTGTTGCATCACACCTTCTACAGTACCGCCCAGGGGGAGGACCCTCTGGGTATACCCTCTCAGTCTGCACATCGCAGATCAGTTCATCAAAAAGCAGTACAAACTTAAAAGGAGGGGTGGGTGCTGTGTCGGTCCATGGACTCAGAGAAAAGGATTTTACGGTGAGTAAAAAATCCTATTTACTCTTTCGTCCATGGACCGACACAGCTTCTCTATTGACAAAGTGGGACGTCCCAAAGCAGTGTCAGAGAAAAAACGAGGGGTGGTAACAGCATAAAAACAAACTTCACCCCAAAACACAAAACAGCACTCCTCCAACGGAGGAGTTGCAACTCTAAACAGCCGCCTGCAAAACCTTGTGGCCGAAAGAGGCATCCGAAGATGCACCTACATCAACTTCGTAGAATTTTGTGAAAGTGTGAGCGGACGACCACGTCGCCGCTTTACATAGTTGGGAAACAGACGCTTGATGTCGGAAAGCCCAAGAGGCACCTATTGCCCTGGTCGAATGCGCCGTGACAGAAAAGGGGGGCGCCTGACCCTTTAAGGCGTAAGCCTGGATTACTATCTGTCGGATCCACCTAGAGATGGTGGCCGATGAGACTGCTTGGCCCTTCTTGGGACCAGCCACCGAAACAAACAGTGAGTCTGACTTCCGGAACAGGGAAGTAGCAGATATGTATACTCTCAAAGCTCGGACAACGTCCAAGGAATGCAACGCCGACTCCTTAGGATTCGACGGCTGAGGACACAAGGATGGAAGTACAATGTCTTCGTTGAGATGAAAAGCCGAAACGACTTTCGGAAGAAAGGAAGGCTGCGGCCGCAGCACCACCTTATCCTTGTGGAAAATCAAATAGGGAGCCTTGCAGGACAGGGCTGCCAGCTCAGAGACTCGTCTAACTGACGTAACAGCCACCAAAAAGACCACCTTCTGAGAAAGTGTCAACAGGGGAATATCTCTAATATTCTCAAACGGTGCCGTCTGAAGCACCGAGAGGACCAGGTTCAAGTCCCACGGAGGTAACGGGGGGCGGACCGGAGGGGCCACATGTCGAACCCCCTGCACAAATGTACTCACGAGAGAGTGAGTCGCCAGGGGTCGCTGAAAAAAGACAGCCAGGGCAGAGATCTGTCCCTTAATCGTACTTAGGGCAAGCCTTTGGTCTACCCCATGCTGTAAAAACAGCAGGATTCTGGAAACCAAATAGGTACGCGGATGCCATTTCATTTCCTCACACATGGAGATGTAGGCCCTCCAAGTGCGGTGATAGACCTTCCTAGAGGACGGTTTCCGAGCACTTCTCATAGTAGAGATTACTGAGTCTGACAGGCCCCGATCTCTCAGTACCTGGTTCTCAACAGCCATGCCGTTAAAGCCAATGACTGTAAAGCAGGATGGAATATGGGACCTTGCGATAGCAGGTCCTTCCGTAGTGGTAGGCGCCAGGGGACGACTGCTACCAGACGTACTAGATCGGCGTACCAAGGACGCTGAGGCCAATCTGGAGCGATTAGGATCATTGGAATTCCCTCTGCCTCCACTCTGCGGAGCAGAAGAGGAAGAAGCCTTAAGGGAGGGAAGGCATAGATTAGCTGATACTGACCCCACGATGCTACCAACGCGTCCGTTGCGTCTGCCCATGGGTCTCTTGACCGGGCCACAAACCTCAATACCTTCCGATTGAGTCGGGAAGCCAGAAGATCTACATCTGGTGTGCCCCATCTTTGGCAGAGGAGTTGGAACACCTCCGGGTGTAAGGACCATTCTTCCTGGTCCAGCATCTGGCGGCTCAGGTAGTCCGCCTGCCAGTTTTCCACACCCGGAATGTACACGGCCGACAGTGCCGGTACGCTCCTCTCTGCCCACTTCAGGATGCGAGCGATCTCCGATGCTGCAGCTGAGCTTCTTGTTCCTCCTTGATGATTGACATATGCCACTGCTGTGGCGTTGTCTGACTGGATCCTGACTGGACGCCCTTGCAGTCTCTGAGACCATTTGAAGAGGCACAGCTTGATCGCCCGGATCTCCAGGACATTGATCGGCAGGAGGGCTTCCTCTGGGGTCCAGCGACCTTGCGCCGACTGGACACCCCAGACTCCCCCCCAACCTGTAAGGCTGGCGTCCGTCGTGATCACTATCCAGTAAACCGGAAGAAATGACTTCCCGGCCATTAGAGCCGCTGCTGTCAGCCACCATACCAGGGATCTCCTGACTAGGTGGCTCACTCGGATTTGATAATCCAGAGATGAAGGGCATCTGTTCCATCTGGACAGAACTTCCTTCTGTAACACTCGAGTGTGGTATTGAGCATATGGGACCGCCTCGAAGGAGGCTACCATGAGGCCCAACACTCGCATGCAAAAACGGAGTGACGACCAATTCCTGGAAGTCAGCTGCCGTACTGCAGCCCGGAGGGTCTGCAACTTCTCCACAGGGAGGAATACCTTTGCCTCTGAGGAATCCAGAATCAACCCCAGGTACACTAGGCGTTGAGTGGGCACCAATACTGACTTTTGCGTGTTTAGTATCCAACCACAGTCTCGAAGAGTCTGACAGGTAATGGACACGCTTACCTCTAATTCTGAGCTTGAAGGGGCCTTCAGCAGAAGGTCGTCCAAGTAACCTGTGATAGCGATACCCCGCTGTCTTAGAAGTGCCAGAATCGGAGCGAGCACCTTGGTGAACGTCCTGGGTGCTGAGGCAAGGCCAAACGGGAGGGCCACAAACTGGTAGTGGTTCTTCCCGATAGCAAATCGCAGAAACCTCTGGTGTCTGGAGTATATGGGGACATGCAGGTATGCGTCCTTGATGTCCAAGGAGGCCAGAAAGTCCCCCGGATGGAGAGCCGTGACTATGGATCGAACCGACTCCATCCGAAATCTTTGTACCTTCACAAAGCAATTGAGGGCTCTGAGATCCAAGCTTGGACGAACCCCCTCCTTCTTTGGCACAATGAACAGATTTGAGTAAAAACCCTGACCCCGTTCCTGTTCTGGAACTGGAATAACTACCCCGCGTTCTAGTAGACCCTGGACCGCCCCATACAGGGCCTCCCGATGTGTCGGTAGTAGCTGGAGATTGGCGGTGATGACTCTGTCTGGTGGACAAGAGAGAAATTCTATCTTGTAGCCTGAGGAGATTACTTCGCAAACCCACCTGTCGGAGACTAGAGCAGTCCACTGAGTCGCGAATTTGCGAAGACGTCCCCCCACCCGAGAGCTGGGTGGGGGCGGACCTTCATGTGGACGCAGATTTGTCCGCAGGCTTGTTGGGTCTGCGGGACCAAGGACGCTTTTGTCCTTGGGCAGGCGCTTTATCGGCCTGGGGTCTTTTCCCTGTCGCCTTAAGGGGGCGAAAAAAACGCTTACGTGCAGTAAAGGAGGGCCCTTGCCCTTGGCGTGGTCCCCTACCCTTGCTAGTTTGGGGAAGCAAAGTGCTTTTACCTCCTGTGGCATCCTTGATGATGTCATCCAGAGAAGCCCCAAAAAGTCTGTCGCCCTTAAAAGGCAGATCCAATAGGGCTTTCTTGGAAGTCTGGTCCGCAGACCAGCCCTTTAGCCAGATCAGGCGGCGTATTGCTACTGCATAAACCGAAGCTCTTGACAGCAGGGGAATAGTATCCATGTCTGACTCGCAGACAAACTTAAGGCCCTGGACCAACTGGTCGGCCAAAGTTATCTCATTAGGAGGAGCATCTCGCTCCTTTAACCCCTGGAGTAGCAATGTTGCCCATTCAGTAAGTGTCTGAGACACTAGGGCCCCCGCCAATGCCGGGCGTACTGCCGAGCCTATCACTGAGTATAGGTAGCGAGCGAGTGCTTCAGCCTTCTTATCCACAGGGTCCTTGAAAACAGGAGCCCCTTCTACTGGAATAGTGGTGGCTCTATTAAGTCTGGACACCGAAGGGTCCACTATAGGGGGGAGAGGTCCATATCTTCAGAAAACTCTCCTCAAAGGGGTACCGTACCGCAAACCTCTTTGGGGCTGTAAAGACCCTCAGTGGGTTCTCCCATTCCTTGTATAAGAGTTTGTCAAAATAAGACACACAAGGGAACACCTTAGCAGTGCGGGCAGGTTTACGAAACCCAAAGGGGACTGGAGTATCTGCTACTTCTTCAGTCCTTTCCAACTTTAGCGTATCCCGCACTGCAGTAATAAGGTCAGATACCAAAGCCGTCTCGCGTACTGACGTGGACTTGGAGTCCTCCTCACTGTCCGATCGGTCACGGTCTGCAGTCTCTGATGCATCAGAATTTGGGCCATGAGCCGTAGCTGGACCTGGTTCTGCATCAGAAATATCCCCAGAAGATTGCAGGGGACGGGGGCGTTTATTACCCCCTGTATTCCCGTGTGCTGCTTCCACCCTGGCAGCAAACGCCTCTAGGATTGCCGACATAGCGTCCATAGACACCTCAGGGACACCAGCTGCTAAATCTGGTGTTTCAGGGGAGAAGACATCTGGCTCAGATGCCATGCTGACCACACGCTGACACTCACAGGGCTCCAGGCAAGATATCAATAGGCCACCCTCCTGTGCTGCAGAGAGGCCGGGTCACCCAGAGGACTCGCCACCCTGGATAGGTACTGCTATGCTGCGCCTGTGATGCTGTCCCCTTGCTGCTGTGTCAGTCTGCTTCTTTTATCAGCACTTCCTGTGTGAATTTTCGCGCCAGTGTAATGCACCCTAGAGGCCGGAGGCTCTCGCAAAATGGTTGCCAAAAACGTCTGTATGGAAGATAATGTGGGCTCTAAGAAAATAGCCGCCGACAGAAGATAGAGGTCAGGCAGCCATAGCCCACAAAAAGATGGCCGCCGAACGGCAAAATCTGCATACAGGGTGGACCAACATGGCCGCCGATCACCTGATAGGGGCCAGTAGGTGTGGCCGAACCACAGGAAGATGGCCGCCAGTTACAAGAGGCCAAACTTGGCATGGACCACCTCAAAATGGCCGCCGACAGCATGGAGACACAAACACAGGTAAGCAAAAATGACATTTCTTTTAAATGTTAGTTACAGCCAGCCCCGCTCCAGTGGGACCCCCTAGGTGACCCCCAGCACCCAGCAACCTTTAGCTAGAAGCCCAGGGAGGAGGGAAAGGCAGGGAGAGAGGGAAGAAAGGGGCCACAACCACTTACTTGATCTCTCCAGGAATGTCCAGCTAAATCACCCAGCCGAGGCAGGGGAGTTTTACTTACCTATCCTGCATGTATTCTGCTGGAAGACATTCCAAACAGATCATCGTCCGCGCACGGAAAGTGACTGTTGGCCAGGCATGCTGTGATTGGACCCAGAAGGGATGATCATATGTATGCCCTGGAGCATGACGCTCACCGGACAGGCTGCTGCGACTCGGCCGTAAGGTCAGCCGAAGCTGAGCGGTCCGATGCAAGCCTTGGAGCGTAAGCTCACCGGCCAGGCTGCTGCGACTCGGCCGTTAGGTCAGCCGAAGCTGAGCGGTCCGATGCAGGCCCTGGAGCGTAGGCTCACCGGCCACCCGTGGAGCGACGGGCATGTCGTGGAAAACCCAGCGCGTAGCTAGGGTCGGCACACGCTCGATGGCCAAAACTGGGGAGACTACAAGGATCGAGGATCCAGCCTGTCACCCAGTCGGCAGTTGATCGAAGATCGCAGGAAACAACAAATGTAGCAAAAAAAAAAAAAAATATATATATATATATATCCTTTTTTTCCCCGGACCAATGGGCCCGAAGGGAGCCATGTCCTACTCCTTGCTAGACAGAAAAAAACTGATCTGCGATGTGCAGACTGAGAGGGTATACCCAGAGGGTCCGCCCCCTGGGCGGTACTGTAGAAGGTGTGATGCAACACTTTTTACAAGTTTTTCTGCCTAGTCACTCCTAATTAACGGATAATACCCACTTTGTCAATAGAGAAGCTGTGTCGGTCCATGGACGAAAGAGTAAAGTTTTTTTTTATATATTTTTGGGGGATATTTATTAGAGCAAAAAGTAAAAAATATTGCATTTTTTTCAAAATTGCCGCTATATTTTTGTTTATAGCGAAAAAAATAAAAACCGCAGGAGGTGATTAAATACCACCAAAAGAAAGCTCTATTTGTGGGAAAAAAAGGACGTCAATTTTGTTTGGGAGCCATGTCGCACGACCGCTCAATTTACAGTTAGAGCGACGCAGCGCCGAATCGCAAAAAGGGGCCTTGTCTTTATGCTGCATATTGGTCCGGGGCTTAAGTGGTTAAGGGAGTTGTAAAGTCAAAAGTTTTTTTATCATAATGCATTCTGATAAAAAGCCTTCTGTCTGCAGCATCCCCCCTAATGCCCCATACACACACGATCATTTTTCATGCCATTTTTTAAACCAACGTTTTTCTTGTCGTTTTTTTTCATGTTTCCTCTCAAGCCTGTCTTGCGTACACACGATCATTAAAAAAACCGCTCGAGCAAAGCGCAGTGACGTACAACACTATAAAGGGGAAGTTCCGTTCGAATGGCGCCACCCTTCATGTTAGTAAAGTTTGTTGAGCGACGATTCGCGCTTTTCAGCCTCGTGCTTTTCAGTCCGTTACTGTGTGATGAATGTGCTATCTCCATTACGAACGCTAGTTTTACCAGAACGAGCGCTCCCGTCTCATACTTGATTCTGAGCATGTGCGTTTTTTTTCACGTCGTTAAAGCATACACACTATCGTTTTTCACGTCGTTAAAAAAAACGACATGAAAAACGACGTGAAAAAATAGAGCATGTTCGAAATTTTTAATGACCGTTTTTCACGTCGTTAAAAATGCTCTGGAGCATACACACGATCGGTTTTAATGCCCATTTTTAAAAATGGCATTTTTAACGGCATGAAAAACGATCGTGTGTATGGGGCATAATACTTACCTGAGCTCCATCTCTGTCCAGTGATGTCTGAGTGTCTCGGCCGTCTGAGACTCTCCCTCTTGATTGGCTGAGACACAGCAGCGGCGCCATTGGCTCCCGCTGCTGTCAAAGTCAGTCAGCCAATCAGGAAATAAAGATGGGGCGGGGCGGGGGCTCCATGTCTGATTGGACACAGGGAGCTGTGGCTTGGCTCGGGTGCCCCTATAGCAAGCCGCTTGCTGTGGGGGCACTCGACAGGAGGGAGGAGCCAGGAGCACCAAAGAGGGACCCGAGAAGAGGAGGATCCAGGCTGCTCTGTGCAAATCCACATATGTCTGTTGATATGTATGTCAGAAACTGCTCTCTTAAAACTAACAAATGATATACTAACGGCCAAAACTAAGGGACACTATTCTGTACTCCTACTCCTGGACCTGTCTGCTGCCTTCGATAGGGTTGACCACCCCCTCCCCTTTAAAAAAACTCCATGCCTTTGGTCTCTGCGACTGTACTCTTCGTTGGTTCTCTACCTACTTATCCAACCGCACCTTTAGCGTTGCTTACAATTCTACTTCCTCCTCTCCTCTTCTTTTCTCAGTTGGGGTCCCCCAAGGTTCCGTTCTTGGACCTCTCCTATTTTCAATCTACACCTCCTCCCTGGGTCAGCTGATAGCCTCCCACGGCTTCCAATACCACCTCTACGCTGACGACACTCAAATCTATTACTCTGCCCCTCTACTCACTCCTTCATTCTCCTCACGTATATCTAATTTACTATCAGATATATCAGTTTGGATGTCACACCACTTCCTCAAACCTAATCTATCCAAAACTGAACTGATCATTTTTCCTCCTCCACGTGCCCCCTCCCCCGATCTCTCTGTCAAAATTGATGGCACAACTATCACCCCATCCCCACATGCCAAGGTCCTAGGAGTAGTTCTGGACTCCGAACTCTCTTTTAAGGCTCACATCCAATCACTGTCCAAATCTTGCCGCTTCAACCTCAGCAACATCTCCAAAATACGCCCCTTTCTAACCAATGACACAACAAAGCTCCTAATTCACTCCCTGATCATTTCTCGCCTCGATTACTGCAACTCCCTCCTCATTGGCTTACCTCTGAAAATGTTAACCCCCCCTTCAGTCCATCATAAATGCTGCTGCCAGACTCATCCACATTACCAACCGCTCTGTCTCTGCTTCTCCTCTCTGTCAATCCCTCCACTGGCTTCCGCTCACCCAACGAATTAAATTCAAAATACTAACAACTACCTGCAAAGCCATCCACAACTCTGCACCCAGCTACATCACTGACCTAGTCTCTAAATACCAACCTACTCGTTCTCTTCGTTCTTCTCAAGACCTCCTGCTCTCTAGCTCTCTCATCACCTCCTCCCATGCTCGTCTCCAGGACTTTTCCAGAGCCTCTCCAAGCCTATGGAACTCCTTACCCCTATCTCCTTCTCTATTAGCTTTTAGAGGATCCCTAAAAACCCTCCTCTTCAGAGAAGCCTATCCTACCCACACCTAACAACTGTATTTTCATTTTGTCCACCTGATCATCCCCCACAGCTACTACCCTTTGTTTCACGTGACCCTCCCTTCTAGACTGTAAGCTCTAACGAGCAGGGCCCCCTGATCCCTCTGTATTGAATTGTATTGTGATTGTACTGTCTTCCCTGTTGTTGTAAAGCGCTGCACAAACTGTTGGCGCTATATAAATCCTGTATAATAATAATAATAATAATAATAAGTATAGACATGTTTGTTATTTTTATAGAAAAAAAAACAAGACTTTACAATCACTTTAATGCATGACCTCTGTTTGTTGTGTGAAACCTAACTATATATCCCACAATCCCTGGGTCTCTCAGTCTAGTGCTTGTGCAGGTGAGAGTTACACAGTAATTAGATCTGATGCAGACACAAGCAGGAAGAGCATTCACAGACACACAGAGAGCTCACTGATGAAGGGTTTTATCACATTCGCAGATTTCCAGAACAGAAAGTTGTCCTGTCCTCTTTGGTGAAGAGGGCCAGCGTAGCTAAAGCATTACATGGAAATAGGGGAATTGATCAGCCACAATACTACAAATTACAGCCACAACATATGAGCCCATCATTACATCAGGAGAGGCAAACAAACAACACAGGGAATATAACTACACTAATACCTAGTTAAAAACATGTAAACATGGGCAAAGCCTTTTAAACTTTAAATTGGTAAAATATGGTAAATATGTTTTTGTGACATATATTCATAATAATTTGTTGGTTATATTATTAGTTATCCCTGTCTCCAGTAAAACGTTGGTTGCACCTTTGGCTGCAATTACAGCTGCAGTCTTTTGGGGTAAGCCGCTACCAATTTTGCACATCTAGGATTTAGACTTTTTTGCAAAAAGTAGCTTTGGCTGTGAGATATAGAGTAATTTTAATGCTGGAAGGTAAACCCTAGTCTTCGATCTATAGCAGACTGAAACAGATTTTCCTCTAGAACTGATGTGAATGTACAATGTACCGTATTTATCGGCGTATAACACGCACCGGCGTATAACACGCACCCCAAGTTTAGGAGGAAATTTTAGGGAAAAAACTTTTAGCAGGGAAGTTTAAGGAAAAATAACTTACATTTAAATGCAGCCTTGTCAGTGTCCATTGCAGCCTTGTCACAGTGCAGCCTTGTCAGTGTCCATTGCAGCCTTGTCACAGTGCAGCCTGGTCACAGTGCAGCCTTGTCAGTGTCCATTGCAGCCTTGCCCCAGAGTCGCCGTGCAGCCTTGCCCCAGAGTCGCCGTGCAGCCTTGCCCCAGAGTCGCCGTGCAGCATTTCAAAATTGGCGCCGAGACTGTGCGGACGCCGCCGAGAACGCCGGGGACTGGGCGGAGCCGCCGCCGAGATACACATAGCCGAGTGTACTCGGCTATACTCGGCTTTTCTCGGCTCCACTCACAGTCACGCCGAGTCCCGCCCTATGATGGACATAACACAGGTCCAATGGCGGGACTGGGCGTGACTGTGAGCGGAGCCGAGAAAAGCCGGGTATAGCCGAGTACATTCGGCTATGTGTATCTCGCTCCGCTCCGCTCCCAGTCAGCGGAGACAGCTCAGGGATGTGGATATCGGCGTATAACACGCACCCACGATTTTCCGGGGAAAAAAGTGCGTGTTATACGCCGATAAATACGGTATATGTAAAGTGCTGCGTAAATTGACGGCGCTATATAAGTACCTGAAATAATAATAGGATTGCTCACTATTTGACCCCCATTGATCTTTTTCTTAGTTTTGACAAGTTTTCTAGTTCCTACCAGTAAAAAAAGAACCCTTGTATCTTGATGATACTGCCATGTTTCATCTTGGGAATCTTGGGAATGATGTTCTCAGGGTGATGAGCTGTTGGCTTTTGTGCTAAGAACAAAAAAGTTCTGGTTCTGTCTCATCCAACCAGTTTTATTAAGAGGTTGCAACATATTGAAAAACAACAGCCAGGTTACATGTACATGGGAATAGGGTCCATATACAATAAACCAAAGAAAAATGATCACCTCCCAAAGATAACGAGAACCAAATATTCAATATCTTCATTCTGACGAGGGGTATTCAGAAAATATCGACTGAGACTCCCTATTTTTAATTTCCGTTCGTGCAGAGTGGCACCAACTAGCTAGAAGTAAAGGAATGTGTATGTAAAGTTCCTTGTGGTCCTTAATGAAGGGGCAATCGGATTTTGCCTGGATCAACTTTACCTATAAATGTTAGTACCCAGTTATATTATGTACATTAAGGAAAAGTATCCAGGCCTTTCTTAAAGCAATCTACTGGGCTGGCCAGAACCACCTCTGGAGGGAGTCTATTCCACATTTTCACAGCTCTTACTGTGAATAAACCTTTCCATATTTGGGGATGAAATCTCTTTTCTTCTAGACATAAAGAGTGCCCCTGTGTCCTCTGTGTTGACCGTAAAGTGAATAACTCAACACCAAGTTCACTATATGGACCCCTTATATATTTGAACCTGTTGATCATATTCCCCCTTATTCTCCTCTTCTCAAGAGTGAAAAAAATAAAGTTCCTCTAATCTTTCCTCATAGCTGAGTTCCTCCATGCCTCTTATCAATTTGGTTGCCCTTCTCTGCACTTTCTCCAGTTCCCCGATATCCTTTTTGAGAACTGGTGCCCAGAACTGAACTGCATATTCCAGATGAGGTCTTACTAATGATTTGTACAGGGGCAAAATTATATCTCCCTCTCTGGTGTCCATACCTCTCTTAATACAAGAAATGACTTTGCTCGCTTTGGAAACCGCAGCTTGGCATTGCATGCTATTATTGAGCTTATGATCTACCAAAACCACCAGATTTTTCTCCACTACGGATTCCCCCAGTTGTACTCCCCCTAGCATGTATGATGCATGCATATTCTTAGCCCCCAAGTGAATAACTTTACATAGAGTAAAACGAAAAAACTAAAATAATGTAGTTGCATAAGTGTGAACACCCTCTTATAACTGAAGATGTAGCTGTGTTTAGAATTAGACAATCACATTCATACTCATGTTAAATAGGAGTCAGTACACATCTGCCATAATTTAAAGTGCCTCTGATTAACCCCAAATGAAGTTCAACTGTTCTAGTAGGTCTTTCCTGACATTTTCTTAGTCGCATCCTACAGCAAAAGCCATGGTTTGCAGAGTGCTTCCAAAGCATCAGAGGGATTTTATTGTTAAAAGGTATCAGTCAGGAGAAGGGTACAAAAGAATTCCCACGGCATTAGATATACCATGAAACAAAGTAAAGACAGTCAATATCAAGTGGAGAAAATATGGCACAACAGTGACATTACCAAGAACTGGACATCCCTCCAAAATTGATTAAAAGACCAGAAGAAAACTGGTCAGGGAGGCTGCCAAGAGGCCTTAAGCAACATTAAAGGAGCTGCAGGAATATCTAACAAGTACTGGCTGTGTGGTACATGTGACAACAATCTCCCGTGATCTTATATGTCTGGGCTATGGGGTAGAGTGGATAAGACGGAAGCCTTTTCTTATGAAGAAAAAACATCCAAGCCCGGCTAAATTTAGCAAAAACACACATCTCAAGTCTTTCAAAAGCATTTGGGAAAATGTGTTATGGTCTGATAAAACCAAGGTTAAACTTTTTGGCGATAATTCCAAAAGATATGATTGGCACAAAAACAACACTGCACATCACCAAAAGAACACCACACCCACAGTGAAGCATGGTGGTGGCAGCATCATGCTTTGGGGCCGTTTTTCTTTAGCTGGGACAGGGGCCTTAGTCAAGGTAGAGGGAATTATGAACAGTTCCAAATACCAGTCAATATTGGCACAAAACCTTCAGGCTTCTGCTAGAAAGCTGAACATAAAGAGAAACTTCATCTTTTAGCTTGACAACGACCCAACGCACACATCCATATCAAAGAAATGGCTTCACCAGAAGAATATTAAAGATTTAGAATGGCCCAACCAGAGGCCAGACCTGAATCCGATTACAAATCTGTGGGGTAATCTGTAGAGGGCTGTGCACAGAAGATGCCCTCACAATCCGACAGATTTGGAGTGTTTTTGCAAAGAAGAGTGGTCAAATATTGCCAAGTCAAGATGTGCCGTGCTGATAGACTCATACCCTAATAAACTGGGTGCTGTAATAAAATCAAAAAGGTGCTTCAACAAAGTATTAGTTTAAGGGTGTGCACACTTATGCAACCATATTATTTTATTTTTACTTCCCTCCCCCGAAAAGATTTCAGTTTGTTGTTCAGTTGTACAGTTTATAGGTCACATTAAAGGTGGAAAAAGTTCTGAAGATATTTATCTTTGTCTCATTTTTATACATCACAGAAACCTGACATTTTAACAGGGGTGTGTAGACTTTTTGCATCCACTGTATTTCGATATCGGCTTGGAATTTAGTTTCAGAACAAAATTGTACTGACTGTTTTACAACTAATTATGCAACTTCTGGCAACTGAGACCAGAGCTTATTTAGAAATTGGATTTCAATGTAAAAGTGAAACACTTTGGGGGCGTGGCCTGACATAGCATGGAGTAGGACGTGCATGATTTGAGCTCCGTCCAATACTCCTGTACAGCCCATCCTGATCTTCAGTGTCATCCTGCACCAGCCCAGCGGGACCCCCTGGGGACCCTGAACATCCGTGGCCGCAAATCCACCATCCTCCGCTCGTACGGCGGCCTCCGCAGGGCCGCGATCCCGATCGCGGGTGCCGCATTTAGGAAAGCCCGCGGCTTCGGCCTAGCCCTGGAAGTCGGCGGCCATCTTGCTCCACCCGACCTGCCACCTGTGCTGCTTCCTGGCCCTCCTGCTCTCAGGTAACAGCCTGCAGGGGCCCACCGAGTCCCCCTGAGGACCCCTCACACCCACAGAGGCGGATACATCAGCCTCTGACTGCGCGGCCGCCGCGTTCAGGAAAGGCCCCGGCTTCGGCCTAGTGCTGGTCGGCGGCCATCTTGCTTCACCCGGCCTGCTGACTAGTGACTCTTCCCGGCCCACCAGCCCTACAGCTCCCTACCATTCGGTATAGACTGAGCTGCCTGCTTTGGAGGGGGAAGGGATCACAGCGGATGCCTGCCATGACTCCGCCAAAAACGCCAAAGGCCACCCTGGCGAAATTGGACCAGTACCGCCGCCAGGAGGAGGAAAGAGATGGCGGCGCCGTAGGCGGTGAGCAGGACGCTACGGGAGGCGACACAGCTAAACTGCTCGAGGCGATCACATACTGCCGGACGTCCCTGGCGGCGCAAATAGAGGGGGTCAAGGTGGACCTTTCACTCATGCGACAAGACTTCCAGAAACTTCGTGAGCGTGTCACGACTGCCGAAACCCGCATTGGAGAGGTGGAGGACACCGTTACGCTGCTCCAAGTCAGCTCCGATCGAATGCAGCTCCAAATCAATCAGATTCTAAGCAAGCAAGATGATATGGAAAATAGGCTCCGGAGGTGCAACCTCCGTTTCATCGGGCTCCCCGAGGGAGCTGAGGGCAAAGATCCTACCACCTTCTTGGAGAAACTCCTTGTTGACACCTATGGCCGCGAGGCCTTCTCCCCCACCCTGGCGGTGGAGAGGGCTCATCGTATGCCTGCCAGATCTCCTTCTCAGGGGGCTCCCCCCCGCACGTTTATAGCAAAATTCTTGAATTACAAAGATAGAGATGCGGCGCTGCGCATGGCCAGGGAAAAAGGTAACATCCACCTTGGAAACTCCAAGATCGCTATCTTCCCCGACTTTTCTGCCGAGGTGCAGCGCCGCCGCCAAGGCTTCATGGAGGCGAAGAGGAGGCTCCGGATACAACATCTTAAATACTCTATGCTATTTCCAGCTCGTCTTAGAGTCGAAAGGGACGGCCGTGTGTTCTTCTTTGAGGATCCTCAGGAAGTCATTGCCTGGTTGGAGCGTCTGGGGCCCGCCAGAGGGGCGGCGGAGTGACCTGACCGAGCATGTTCATCAGCACTATTGATTGGCTGTCATCATCACCAGCACATTATACGCCGCAGCGTGAGTCTGCAAATCCTGGTATGTTACCCCCTTTTTTTGTCTCCCCTTTACTGCCCGCGGCGCATACCCTATTGCTCCTTACCCCTGGGACCCCCTTTTGCCTTCCCCTGCTATAATCCTCTTTCAATTGTAACCTGCATAGGGGGTCTCCCATACTCAGGGCCCCCACTGACTGGTTGATCCATGTAACTACCCTGGAGACTGTAATTGCGGAGCACAATCAGTCCTACACTCCACATGCCTAACACAGCGAATTTTCGCCCCCCAGCAACCGGAACACGCATCTCTTTATTATGTGACTGCAGAACTTTCTATACCACCGACCCCGCACTGTACTTCTGGTTCACAGTACAAGAAGAGCCTGTTGCTCTTTATTTGCGGGCATTGGATCTTCCACACCTCCCATGTGAGGCGATCGCTGCAGATCTTTTACGTAACAGCAAGATATTTTGGTTTTATCTGCTACCGGTTGTTACTTTCTTTTGGTTTTGGGAACATACCCGCATCAGTTGGGGAAGATGCAGGGTGGGGAGGGGGGAGGGGGAGGTTCGTTTTTTCTCGATGGACTGCAATACAACGAAGTGCATGCTAACATTGATACTGCATAGATGGCAAACTTTGTATTCATATAATGCTACTGTCCCACGATATGTTTTAATGTTTGAATTATGGCATCGATAAAACTGCTCACTTGGAATGTGCGTGGGCTTGGGGACAAGGTAAAGAGATCTGCAGTTTTCTCATTTCTCAAAAAACAACGAGCCGACATTGTGGTGTTAGTGGAGACACACGTTGAGGGTCGGCTCCAGATGGCACTCCGCCGGCCATGGATTGGGTGGGCATATCATTCATCCCACTCGTCCCACGCCCGCGGAGTCTCAGTTTTGATTGCCAAGACGGTACATTTTGAGCTGTGTGATGTTCAGTCTGACCCACAGGGGCGCTATGTCTTTCTTTCGGTTAAATTGTATGGTGAACCTTTCCTACTGATGGCATTCTATGTACCTCCACCATTTAATTCTACTATAGTCACAGAGGGCTTGCTATATATGACTCGTCATCCTTCGATTCAGGCGGTGTGGCTGGGGGATTTTAACGCTACGTTGAACCCTACATTAGACAAACTGTCGCCCTCGCCATTATCTACTACAGCTCCAACCCACACTAGATTCTCCCGACTTATCTCTTCCTTTAATCTCACTGACACCTGGCGTTTTAAATTCCCGCTCACTCGAGCTTACTCCTGTTTCTCAACTACCCATAACACCATGTCCCGTATAGATTTTATATTCATTTCTAGTACCCTTGCCCCAAGATTACTGGGAGCTGAATTTGCCCCCAGATTACTTTCAGACCATAGCCCATATTTCATTAGCCTCTCCATCCCATTAGACAAACCGCCCCGTACGTGGCGCCTGAATCCGTTTTGGCTCACCCTGTTGTCGGAGGATGACGAGCTTGGTAACAGTTGGAGAACTTACTTTTTAGAGAATGACGGATCTGCATCCCCAGACGTAGTATGGGAAGCCTTCAAACTGCATGCACGTCTGACTCTGACCTCCTTTATCAACAGGCTGAAGGCTAATTCATCAGCCATACTGGACGGGGCAATGCGGGATCTGTCCTCCTCTGAACAGGGATACATGTCGAACCCCTCTCCTGATGGAGCTGCCCGACTCAGGTTACAAACCAGGGTGGTTAATCAGCTACAACACGAGACGGCCAGGAAAAAACTTTTCTTTGCCAGACAAAAATTGTATGAACATGGGGAGAGAGCGGGTAAACTGTTGGCCTACTTAGCACATAGTGAGGATAGACCCCCTACTGTCATTTCCCTCACTGGTCCTAATGGGGAAAAGATTACGGAACCCCAGGCTGTCACTTCTAAATTTAGGGACTTCTTTTCTCTATACGTCCCAGGTTTCTACCACTGACTCTCAATTGGAAGATCTACTGGCGGAAATCATCTTTCCACAGCTTGACGATGCCCAAATGGCTATGCTAGACGCACCTCTTACACTCGACGAAATAACCACAGCGATTGGGAGCTTCGCCAGATCCAAGGCCCAGGGTTCAGATGGGCTGCCCATAGAATTTTACGCCCAATACATCGAGATACTTGCCCCCAAGTTATTGTCCCTCTTCAACCATCTATTTGACAATTTCACCTTACCCCCATCGATGGGCGAGGCGGTAATTATCCTCATACCTAAGCCAGGCAAGGACCCAGGCCTCCCGGAATCTTATAGACCAATATCGCTCCTCCAGGTAGACATAAAGATTCTGGCTAAAGTACTTGCCCTACGCCTTAACCAAGTGATTCTAACCCTGATTCATGCTGACCAAGCTGGATTTATGCCGGGGCGTAACACCTCCTTCAACCTCAGAAAATTGTATATTAACTTACAAGCGACACATACTAATGTTGGGTCCCGGGTGGTGGTGGCTTTGGATACTGCCAAGGCCTTTGACTCAGTGGAGTGGCGGTACCTTTGGGGATGCCTCCGTGGCTTTGGTTTTGGACCTAAATTTATTAAGTGGGTTCAATTATTATATCTGGCACCCAGGGGTAAAGTAGTGGCCAACGGGAGGGCCTCCCAGACATTTGACTTATCCAGGGGCACTAGACAGGGCTGCCCACTGTCTCCGCTCCTCTATGCCTTGGCGGCGGAGCCCCTTGCAATCTCCATTAGAGAGGACCCCGAGATTCAGGGTCTCTGCCTTGGTTCCCTGACTGAAAAACTTAGCTTATACGCAGACGACACGCTACTATACCTGGCCGACTCTGCCACATCGCTTCGGAAGGCGTTACATACAATTGAACACTTTGGTCAGTTCTCTGGCCTTAAAATTAATTGGGAGAAATCTCAAATATTGCCTATGGATAGTTTCCCCTCTCCCAAGCTACAGGCACAGTTACCACTCCAGCGAGTGAACACTATCAAATATCTTGGAGTATTGGTGAATAGAACACCGGCTGACTATATATCCCTGAACATAGAACCCCTTTTCGATCTCATCAAGTCTAGAACCCAGGTATGGGCGAGACTACCGCTCGGCGTGTGGGGCCGCATTAACATTGTTAAAATGATATTATTTCCTAAAATATTGTATATACTCTGGCACACACCCGTATACTTACCCTTGAAATTTTTCAAGTCAATGGAGGCCATACTCAAGACATTTATTTGGGGTACCAACAGACACAAGCTGGCCTGGAGAGTCCTTAAGAACCCTACTGACCTAGGTGGAACAGCCCTCCCTGACTTAAATCTTTATTACCTTGCGTCCCAACTGTCTCAACTATACCACATAGATAAAACCGACAGACTCAGATTCCTCACCCTCCTCTGTCCACGGTGGGCACAACTGACCACTGACCCACTCACTGCAATTGCAGTGGGACATAGTGGGAATAACTCCAATAGAGACCGTGGGTCCCTATTGTACCAATATAGGCGCGTATGGGACATCACCACTAAAACATTAATGACCCCTAAACACAACAATTATACCCCCTTATGGCACAATAGACTACTCTCAGAGTTTCTCTTGATCCCTGACACAGAGATATGGTGCGAATATGGAATATATTATTTGCACCACATAATTTCCGATGGCACACTTAAAAACTTTGAGGACCTCCAAAATGAGATCCTGCTGCCCAATTCTATGCTTTTTAGATTCTTCCAGGTGCCTCACGCAGCCCAAACTCAGTTTCCCCAGCCTTTGCCACAATCTACGCCCAATGTTATTATGGCAGTGATTAAGGGTGTGGACCCGTGAAAGCTGATCTCTGATTTTTATGTCATGCTTCTCACCCCATCATCTACCACGCTAGCTTACAGCCTTAAACCAAGATGGGAAAGAGAGGTGGGCCCACTGGAGGATGAGGAGTGGAGTGAAGCACTAGACTCGTGCAAGACTGTATCCCCCAAGCTCTCTGACAGGCTGACCCAGTTATACGTGGTGCACCGAGCGTATCTCACCCCCTTAAGAATCGCCCGCTTTAGACGACAGTTTTCTACCTTGTGCACAATGTGTAACCAAGCGACTGGCACATTCTTCCATCTACTCTGGGCGTGCCCGGTCCTTCAGGGTCTGTGGAAGCAGATTGTTGACTTCCTCCATGATGACATGGGATCCCCATTGACCCTGGACCCCAAACAATGCTTACTGGGGATATTCCCCGACTCTGAGATGGACAAATTCACTAAAACATTCTTGCATGAAACATTGTTTAATGCTAGAAAAATTATAGCCAGACAGTGGATGAGACCCACTCCCCCCAGCTTCAACGATTGGAAACTAGATATAAATAACACTCTTCCCTACAAAAAGTTCATATACATCAACAGAGGTTGTCCAGATAAGTACTACAAAATCTGGGATCGATGGCTTGAGTCCGCAGACACATGCACTGATGGTCCGTAATACTATACATCCTTCTAGCGTGCAATTCCATGAATAGCGTGGACATAGGGTTTTCCACTTATTGATAGTCACTGAATCCAGTGTTCAATCTGAACAAGTTTTTTGATCTACTGTGCCTATATATGTATAAGCCACATTTCTTTGTTTTATGCATTTCTCCAGTATTGCCTTGTAACTTGCAGAATTATGTTCCAAATGTAAATTGTTCAATAAAAACTTTTTTCTCAAAAAAAAAAAAAAAAGTGAAACACTTTATGAAAATAAAAAAACACTACAATATTTACAGGGTACTTTCGTCAAATGAAACAAGAAAAGCAATACAAAAAGGAAATTATTCCTGGTTATTTATTTAAATTATATTGATATTGTACAAGAGCGAAGTTAAAAGGACATGAATCATTTCTCAGTTACAGAAATAGTTTTGAAAGAATTGAAAATACATTAAAACTTAAATATACAGACAGACATTCACGAGATTGGAAAGACAAATCTACAAACCTACAGGTGATTCGGAAGCCATGTGTCCAGGGTTTCCTCTCAGAGGAAGTAAAAATATTGCACTTATAAGAACAGTCTTCCATAAAATTGAAACTTTAGAAACTTAAAATTACACCTTGCTAGTTACAGTCCTCAGATAATCAAATAAGGAGGGTAAAGGAAAATAGTCATGAAAAACTTATGGAAGCTGCCACTGCCCTCCTTTTGACAATCCTAGGTGCCTGGCTGTCATGCTGACATTTTTGCATTATTACTTTGACTCTGACCCAGAAAAAAGTATTCTGATACAGATTTTTGACTTCACTAGACTTTGCAGATCTCTATATTTGCTCCAGGTCAGTAACTCAAATTAATGAACCAAGAAGGTCTGAATAGGAACCAGGCAACTATGTTTAAGTCAGTCAACAATGGGAGCCCCCATCTTTCTCTCATGACAAGTTCACTTAAGGTCCCTTTCACACTACTGCGACCTCAAAGTTGCGCGATTTTGACGCAATTTCAGGAAATGCCTGTGTAATTGGCATCAAAATCGGACCAAAGTAGTAAAGGGACTACTTTGAAGTCGGAACGACCTGAAGTCGTACTAATATGAATGGTTGTCATTGGAAAACATGGGAAACGACTTGTCATGCTACTTTGCCATCACAAATTGTGGGACAAGTCGTATAAGTGTGAAAGGGGCCTTAATGTGCTTTATTCCTGTCCTTTGTCCAGGGAGCAGCGAGTCTATAGAAAATTTAACATACGCGGTGATGTGCAGTGCACCTGGAAAGTATTCACATCGCTTCACTTTTTACATTTTGTTATGTTACATCCTTATTCCAAAATAGAGTAAATTAATTATTTTCCTCAAAATTCTACAAACAGTAACTCATAATGACAACGTGAAAGAAGTTTGTTTGAAATCTTTGCAAATCTATTAAAAATAAAAATTGAAAAAATCCCATGTACATAAGTATTTACAGCCTTTGCCAACACTCAAAATTAAAAGCTCAGGTGATCCTGTTTCAACTGATCATCCTACAACTTGATTGGAGTCCACCTGTAGTAAATTCAGTTGATTGGACATGATTTGGTAAGGCACACACCTGTCTATATAAGGTCCCACAGTTAACAGTGCATGTCAGAGCACAAACCAAGCCATGAAGTCCAAGGAATTGTCTGTAACCCTCAGAGATAGGATTGTATTGAGGCACAGATCTGGGGAAGGGTACAGAAAAATTTCTGCAGCATTGAATGTCCCAATGAGCACAGTGGCCTCCATCATCCGTAAATAGAAGTTTGGAACCACCAGGACTCTGCCTAGAGTGGACCGCCCGACCAAACTGAGCTGGGGGAGAAGAGCCTTAGGGAGGTGACCAAGAACCCGATGGTCACTCTGACTGAGCTCCAGCTTTTCTCTGTGGAGAGAGGATAACCTTCCAGAAGAACAACCAACTTTGCAGCACTTCACCAATCAGGCCTGTATTGTAGCGTGGGCATACGGAAACCACTCCTCAGTAAAAGGCACATTACAGCCTGCATGGAGCTTGCCAAAAGGCACCTGAAGGACTCTTAGACCATGAGAAACAAGATTGAACTCTTTGGCCTGAATGGCAACTGTCATGTCTGGGGAAAACCAGACACCGCTCATCGCCTGGCTAAGACTATCCATACAGTGAAGCATGGTGGTGGCAGCATCATGCTGTGGGGATGTTTTTCAGGAACTGGGAGATTAGTCAGGATCAAGGGAAAGATGAATGCAGCAATGTACAGAGACATCCTTGATGAAAACCTGCTCCAGAGCTCTCTGGATCACAGGCTGGGGCGTCATTATGTGGTATTGTTTGTAGAATTTTGAGGAAAATAAGGAATTTAATCAATTTTGGAATAAGGTTGTAACATAACAAAATGTGAAAAAAGCGCTGTGAATACTTTCCGGGTGCACTGTACTTCAGGGTCAAGACATAAGATATACCACCATTTTCAACCTAGATGTATGTTAGATAAAAAGTTTTTTTTAGGAAAACTGATATATTTGTGGTGATACAAGCAATGCTGTGTGTGCACTACTAATTTCTGAAATCATTGTAAGGATTTTTCATGGCGACATTCCACAATTACATATTACTGCATTACCAGTCTTGTTATAACAGATGCTGCAGCCTGTAAATGAGGAGTGGATGGTTGTCTTTAGGGTACAGCTCAACACTTACTGTTGGAGCCAGCTCCAATCCAGGCTCTAAGCAGAAAAAAAAAAGAGATGTTAGCCTATTTTCACCATATTTTAGTAAAGTACAGCAAAATTACACAAATAATATACTATGGCTTGTGCAGGGAATATAAATAATTTGTAGACTATGAACTTTCCATTTAATAACAATGTTAAAGTGTTATTCTAGTCATATTCTAACTAAAGCTAAATCTACTCACACCCCCATTGTAAGACAATTCTAGCTACCCTGTAAAAGAAAAGATGCATATACTTGCCTATTCTTAAGCCGCTCTGGTCTGGTCACATGACTGGCTTCAGAGTAGAGGAGAGACAGCCGACAATGGCTGCCGCATAGTAAGCCTATGGGTGACGTTATTGTCCAGGCTCTGCAGCCGTTCTCTCTGCCTCTCTACTAAACTGAAGCCGGCGCTGGGACCCGACAATGTGACCGGACCGAATAGGAAACATAGACATCTTTTCTTTTACAGGGTCGATAGAATTGTCTTAGAATGGGGGTGGGAGTAGATTTAGCTTTAGTTAGAATTTCACAGGAATTCCAATTTAAAGCCTAACTTCCAAGACCAGCAAAAATACTGTTAAATTCAAAATGGTTCAAAATATCTTAGTCAAATCTGTGAGGGGGGTGTGCTCCAGACTTTGACTCTCTCAATGCAAAATACGCCCTCCCCAATTCATATTGATTTAGATTCCTTCAGTTGAGGCATGCCTTTCAGATGCAATTTGGCAATCAGCCCGTTACCTTAACCTTGTCCAGAACTGAAACTATGCTACGGGGGGGATGGTCTGGGTAAACCACGCTCTTCAATATATAAGTCTCTTCAACCCTCCGTTCACGTTGGCCTCAACAAACTATTGTCGCGCTGGCGGGAGGAAGTCCCTGAGTTAGATTCCAAAGACTGGGAGGATGTTTGGGACTACCCTATGCAAAGCTTGGTATCATCCAGAGACAGATTAGTCCAATTTAAGATTCTTCATAAAGTATATCTCACACCTCAACGGTTACATAAGATCTAATCCTCACAATGTTGGCGCTGTACAGCTGACCCTGCCACGTTCCTGCATGTGTTTTGGGAGTGTCCGGGCATTAGATTATTCTGGACAGCGGTTGCCCGATGTATTTGCGCAGCCACCACAATTGCAATACCTCCATCAATTGATGTTTGCATCTTAGGTCTCGTTTACCTACTAGCTACCTCTAGATCTATGAGAACTTTGATAGGACTGTTATTGTTTTACGCACGTAAGTCTATACTCCTTAAATGGAAATCTACCCAGCCCCACACATTCGATAATTGGAAGAATATAGCCAATAAAGCAGTTCCATTGTATAAATTTACATATGAATCTAGGGGATGTCCAATAAAATTCCCAAAAGTGTGGGATATTTGGACAGAGTCCAGAGATACTGTTGGATCCTTGTCAACCCCTTCATAGGATACTCTGTTTTGCTTCTGTTTACTGCTTAGATGTGGATATTTATACAAAGAATGTACCACCCGACCCTTTTACTTTACCCACTCCAGATACCTTACTTCCAGTTCCCCTAAGCCTTGGTTACCAACCACCTTGCCTTTTGTTGTTTTGTCTTTTAATGTGTGTGTTTTCATTTAAGCCTCAGGAGAAACAAAACAAAAAAAACATAAAATTATCTTGGAGGGTGGGGGTGGAGCTCAGAACTTAGAGTTGGACTTTCATGGATAAGTTTTGCCTTTTAACAAAAAACGTGCATTTACTATTTTTTGTTTTGGGAGCTTGGAAATCATTACACCATGCAGGTCTCCTGCAGATTGTCAGTGTGAGCTGTCGCCCGTCACATCATATGGGCAAGCAGATTACCTTAGATAGGAAGACTTAATCAACTACCAAAGTGCTTAACAGCGCTGTGGTAGTTTATTGGAACTACAAGCAAAGAGCCGCAAAGGCTTTCGGTAGTTGTAGCCCATTCATTCTTCATTCACAGAACACTGTAAATGAATGAGGCGGCGGAGCATTTCCTTTAGATTGTGGCAGCTGCCAAAACATGTGATTGGGGGGGGGGGGGGGCACAGGGACCGGTACATTTACAACAAGTTACACCCTAAATATGTTTAAAAAAATTAACTTATCCTTAAACGCAAAAAAAGAGAAACCAGAGACTGATACAGAGGTTAAATTACTACTTCTAGTAACAAAAAGCAAACAAAACTCACCACTAAACTGCTCTCCTTTTCTTTTGTGCTTTCCATAATCAGGGTACTCAGCTGTTTCTGGTAGAACAAATTCTCATCTATGGTACGTTTAAATGCTTCCCTAAAAAGAAGAATATTACACTTGAATTTTAAATTATGTTTAAAAAGCAAAACTATGAATAGCCAATATAAAGCAGACAACAGTGAAGCATACTGTAAAACGTAACAAAAGGAAAAAGTTACCCATTCATTTTTTAGTATCCTGCCACTCCACCATCAATTGGTAATATATTAGACAATATGTCATTATGCAGGAAAAATGGGCAACTCAGCAAATGAAAGGCTGAAGAGGTGACTGCATTTTATTATTACATACCTGTTCCTGTCCTTTGGAAGAAGCATAGAAGTGAGAGCTTGCGGAGAGTTTGGGTCTGACCAACCTGACGGACGAGGACTAGCGGAGTTCTCTAAACTTGCAGGTCCCAAAGAGCGTGCAGAGCTTTGTGTCTGCGCAAAAATAAAGAAAATAATGGATGTTTTAAATATCAACACTTTATTTTACCATCCAGCTGCATTACATTTTCAGGTCAAACAGTATGCATTTCAAGCAAATTCTACCCCAAAGCAAATTGAAGAGGCTGGCATTGTTCCCATTTCAAGATACTAATTGCCTGGCTATCACTTGATGCCAAACGTTGAGTCACTGACCCTAAACAAGCATGCCAAAAAAAAAAGTAACGAAGCCACTGGCCCAGCGTCAGAATAAACATAAGCATCCAAACACATTATTCTTTCAGGATATGTTTTAAAAACAAAACACGTACCAGCAAATAAGCTTCAAATAACAGTTTTTCTAGTAAATTTACAGCATGGTTCCCAATAAATTGTAATAAATCAGTTTTTAGTTTTAGATCAGGTACAGTTAAAGTTCCATGGCTGACAGGCAGCTTGTACCAAGGAAATATGCTCAAACTGTGTTTTATCCTGCACAACACGTTCAGAAAGTTAGAAGCTAGACAAAGCCCCACTAAATATTAAGAGCTATGGCTATATATAAGAAAGGTATGGATTATATACAGGTGCACCCCATAAAATTAGAATATAATTAAAACGTTATTTCAGTAATTCAATTCAAAAAGTGAAACAACTATTTTATATAGATGCACCACACACACAGAAAATAGGATTTTTATAACAGCTTACCTGTAAAATCCTTTTCTTGGAGTACATCACGGGACACAGAGCGACATAGTCATTACTAATGGGTTATATAGATACCTTCAGGTGCTGGCACTGGCAACTTCCAAAACCGGAAGTACCCTCCCCTATATAAGCCCCTCCCATCCGGGAGCACCTCAGTTTTGTAGCAAAGCAATAAGTGTCCCTAAAGAGGGGTGGGAGCTCTGTGTCCCGTGATGTACTCCAAGAAAAGGATTTTACAGGTAAGCTGTTATAAAAATCCTATTTTCTTTCTCGTACATCACGGGACACAGAGCGACATAGTCATTACTAATGGGATGTCCTAAAGCAATGCCCAATGAGGGGGGGGGGGGGGGATACACCATACATAAGCTGAGCGCTATCAGACATGAGGATCTTTTGCGGCCTGCAACACACTGCGCCCAAAGGCGACATCCTCCTGACTTCTAACGTCCACCTGGTAGAACCTAGTAAACGTGTGTACTGAAGACCATGTTGCGGCCTTACAGATTTGAGCCAGGGAGGCCTGGTGATGCGCTGCCCATGAAGTTCCAACTGCTCTCGTGGAGTGCGCCCTAACTTTGAACGGAGGCGGTCTCCTTCTCAAGCCATAGGCTTGCATTATGACCTGTCGAATCCACTTGGCTAAAGTAGATTTTGACGCTGCCTGACCCTTTCTGGGGCCTTCCGGCAGAATAAACAAAGTATCCGTTCTGCGAATCTGAGCAGTGGCTTTTAGATAAGCTTTAACTGCTCTTACTACATCCAAAGAATGTAAAAACTTTTCCTCTACCGAGCTAGGTTTGGGGAAAAAGGAAGGAAGAACCACATCTTGGTTCAAATGGAACCTCGATACCACCTTAGGAAGAAAGGCTGGATGAGGACGTAATACTACTCTGTCCTTATGGACAACCAGATATGGCTCCTTACAGGATAAGGCGGCTAATTCCGATACTCTTTTAGCCGAACAAATGGCTACTAAGAAAATCAATTTCCTGGTGAGAAGAACCAAGGAAATGTGCCGCAATGGTTCAAATGGTTGTTTCTGTAGAACCGACAGAACCAGGTTTAAGTCCCATGGACATATGGGAATACTAACCGGAGGGCTAATACGCCTACTCCTTGTATGAAAGCTTTGACTAATGAATGCAAAGCCAAGGGCCTTTGAAAAAATATTGACAAGGCCGTCTGACCCTTGATAGTACTCAAGGCAAGCTTCCTATGTACAGCCCACTGTAGGAAGTCCAGACTCCTACCTATTACGTACTTATGTGGATGCCATTTCTTGGCCTCACACCACGCGATGTACGCCTTCCAGATTCTATAGTAGATCTGCCTGGATACCGGCTTCCTGGCATTGATCATGGTAGATACCACAGGATTAGAGAGCCCTCTCTTTTTTAGAATGTGGGCTTCAATAGCCAGGCCGTCAAACCTAGGGCTGGTAAGGAAGGGTGGTATATCGGTCCTTGCGAAAGCAGGTCCGGACGACGTGGGAGAGTCCAAGGACTCCCCACTGACATTTTACAATCTCCGCGTACCATGCTCTTCGGGGCCACGCTGGAGCCACCAGAATCACTGGTTTCTTTTCTACCCTGATTCTGCGGAGTAATCGAGGTAACAATTGTGGCGGTGGGAATGCATATATCAGCTTGAACTGATCCCAAGGGAACACTAGGGCATCCGAGCCGCAAGCTAGGGGATCCCTTGTCCGAGAGACAAACCTGTCCACCTTTGCGTTGAATCTGGATGCTAGAAGATCTACATCCGGTGTTCCCCACCACTGACATATTGTCCAGAAAACCTCGGGGTGAAGGGACCATTCCTCTGGGCCTAATTGCTGGCGACTTAGAAAGTCCGCCTTCCAATTCTCCACTCCTGGAATGAATACCGCAGATATGGCTGGGACATATCTTTCTGCCCATTTCAGGATGTAATTTACTTCCCTCTGGGCTGCACGACTCCTGGTGCCCCTCTGATGATTGATATATGCCACTGCTGTGGCATTGTCTGATTGAATTCTGACAGGGGACCCTTAGAGTTTGGATGTCCATACTACTAGGGCATACCGGGCTGCTCGTATCTCTAAGAGATTGATGGGCAGGGCCTTTTCTGCATCCGACCATCTGCCCTGGAGAGACCATTGCTCCAGTACTGCTCCCCAGCCTATAAGGCTGGCATCTGTAGTGCCCACCTTCCAAGAAATCGGACTGAAGGATTTCCCTTTTTCCAGATTCTGGGGACCAACCACCAACGGAGGCTCTTGCGAACGGAAGGGGACAAGGACATTGTAAGTCTAGGGCCTGAACTTTTTTGTTCCAGGCTGACAGTATGGCCCCTTGCAAATTCCTTGAATGGAATTGACCGTAGGGTACTGCTTCGAATGATGCCACCATTTTTCCCAGCAGCCTCATGCACAGGCGTATGGACGGCTGTCTTTTTTGTACCCACTAAGTGGATCAAATCTTTCAAAGACAACACCTTTCCTCGAGGCAAGAATATTTTTCTCTGGCCTGAATCCAACCTTAGCCCCAAGTATTCCAGACTTTTGACTGGTTTTTAGGGCTGACTTGTCTCGGTTGATAATCCAACCGTGAGATTCCAGATACTTGATTGTCTTGTGAACGACCACGTCTAGTTTTTTCACTGAGTGGTCTATCAGCAACAAGTCATCTAGATATGCCATTATCATTACACCTTGTGTTCTTAGATTGGCCAATAAAGGGCCAGAATTTTTGTAAACACTCGTGGTGCTGTGGCCAGACCGAAGGGTAAGGCTCTGAACTGAAAATGGCGCCCTTCTACTGCAAAGCGTAGAAATTTTTGGTGGACAGGAAAGATGGGAATGTGCAAATAAGCATCTTTGATGTCGATCGCGGCTAACCAATCCTCCCCTTGTAGGGCAGTGGCCACCGATCGGATCGACTCCATCGGAAAGTCCTGATATACAGGAATTTGTTTAGCCCTTTTAGAATTAATATGGGCCTCCCGTCCCCATTTGCTTCGGGACTGTAAAGAGGTTTGAGTAAAACCCGAACCCCCATTCTTTCAGGGGAACCTCCATAATTACTCCTTGGAGCAATAGTTGTTCTAGTGCCAACAGGAGGGACTCTCTCTTCCGGGGATCCCTTGGCACGTTTGACCTCAAAAATGGGAAGGAGGAGAGTCTTTTAACTCCAATCTGTATCCCAAACATACTACGGAGAGCACCCATCTGTTTTGATCGTGTCCCGCCAGGTCTCTTGCGAACAACTGGAGTCCTCCCCCCACCCGACTGAGTGGGGGCAACCCTTCAATGAATTTAACTTTGGGGGAGGTTTTGTACCTCCCCTGACCCAGGGTTTCTCATTACCCTGCGATTGTCCCTGTTTTTTACCCCCGGGAATTGACCGAGGAGGCCGTCGGAACTGTTACACAGCCGATGCCCCAGGGACTGGAGAAGCAGGCCTCTTAAAGAGGGACCTCTAACTCTGTTTTTAACCGGCAAGAGTGTATTTTTACCGCTGGAAATTTTCTGGATATATTTGTCCAGGTCATCCCTGAATAAGCGTTCACCATGAAATGGGACGCTAACCAGCCATTCTTTACAGGGAGCTTCAGCAGACCAGTTTTTGAGCCATAGAAGCCTACGCATATGTACTACAGACAGCGTAAGGCGGGAGGCCTGATGGATTGAATCCTTTATGGCGTCAACCGCAAAGCCTAAGGCTCTAGGTAGATCAGCTAGGGCAAGGGCCTGCTGATCTGTCAAGTCCCTCAAGACCTGTTTCAACTGATCCTTCACTGCTTAGCAGACCCCACTGCTAGTCGTGTCACCAAGCTTGCTGTAGAAAGAAGCAGACTTTCATAAGGACTCCAATCTTTTATCTATTGGGTTCTTGAACATTTGGACATTATCCACTGGACATGTCAGTGATTTATACATACAAGAGATGGCTGCGTCCACTGTAGGGACCTTCCATTTTTTTTTTTTGATGAACTTATCCTCCATGGGATAGACCACCGGAAATCTCTTGGGGGGAATAAATATTTTCTCAGGATGTTCCCAATCCTGGTAAATGAGCCCTTTCAGTAAAGGGTGAAGTGGAAAAGAACAGACAGTCTGGGGGCTTCTAGCGACCCCAACGAGGATACAGTAGTGGTTGATGGTTCCGCAAGGTGCATTTTTAAATGCTGATCGGACCATGTTAGTCAGAGACTGAACCCATAATCTTTCAGCTTGAGATGCTGAGAAAAGGTTCCCCCACTGTTGATTCCTCTATAACAGAATCAACCTCATCCTGATCCCCTTCAGGCAGGTCGATCCCTGTATGGGACTGTTGCTCTGCTAACAGGCACTCTGAAGGAGGAGACGGAGATCGGGCGTGCTTTCCCTGACAGGGAGGCAGCGATCAATGTTGACAATCTCTCTCTAATCCTCCCAGAGCTGAGGAAAAAACCTCCTCTGTTACATACACAGGAGCAGGTGAACTGAGGACAGCCACAGTACCAAGTACCCCTGCGGGGTCTCTACGGTCACTTACCTCTGAACTTCAGGGGAGACTGGTGCAGCAGAAGCATGCCCAAGATCCTCAGAGCCCGATGAGACCCCCTTCGCTTCCTGGAAGATTCAGTTCCGGAGCTTCTGGACGGCATATTCCTAAGCCTAAAGCTGAGGTATTCCAGCCGTAATACACCACTTTTACTGAGAATAGTCTAGCACAAATGCTGCTATATAACAGTTGGTGTCTACTAAAGTGCCTTTCTAGGGGATGCCTGCATCAACCGCCTCTGTGTGCCTTTATACTGTTGCTAGCTCTGTCTGTGCACTTCAATAGCCAGCTATGATTGTGCTTTAAAACACGCTGGACGCCCGCACATGCGCAGTAGCGCCGCGGCGCACACCGAGCGTCATCCACCCGCTCCGCCCCTTTTTCCAGATCGCCTCTATATATAGAGGCGCGTGCGCGGGCACGTGCGCCTTCGGCGCCTTTTTTGAAAAAAAAATAAGGAGCTAGATGGGAGCCAGGGTCCCTGCCGCAGGGCCCGGGGATGGATGAGCGCAGCAACAGGGCAGAGGAGACAGCTTCCCAGCAGAGAACTTACCAACTGCCTGGATTTGATTTTGGAAGAAAAAAATCCACATTACAAGAAAAAGAACCATAGCGGCCTCTAGTGTCTAACACAGGTACCGCGGTCTTACACATTTTTTTTTTTTTTTTCTTGCCTACTATTAAAATTTTTACATTTTCTCAGTAGTAACAGGCATACACAGAATATTAGCGGGAATACCTTAGGTAACAGGCAGAAAGACAAAATAGGCTTGGGGGTCCCTCAATAGAACCAAGTTCCCGAGGGCCCCCACTTACCTTTTCCTCGCCGCAGGACTCTGTTTGGTCCACAGAAGCCCAAACTTCACCTATCACGGCAGGCATTGTAATTAAACCTTCAGGGACCGGGTTCCCAAGGATTCCACTCCCCTGGACCTGTATAGCACCCTGCACAGAAAACATCTTGGTCGTGGGTATGACCAGAGCTCTGGATCCCAGGGTCCAGCCCTCCTAAGAGAGGCATTACAGGCAAAACCTTGCTCTTCTCTTGCAAGGCCCGGGTACCGACCGTTTAGCTATGAAGCTTTTTTGGTCGGATCCGGAATAGCTTACTGAGGCCCAAAAGAACCTGTACGCAAGCTCAGTGAAAAACACATGTTACTTCTTGGCCAACACCTTAGACACTGGCAAAAAACTGAGGTGCTCCCGGATGGGAGGGGCTTATATAGGGGAGGGTACTTCCGGTTTTGGAAGTTGCCAGTGTCAGCACCTGAAGGTATCTATATAACCCATTAGTAATGACTATGTCGCTCTGTGTCCCGTGATGTACGAGAAAGAAAGATATATTTCAAGCATTTCTTTCTTTTAATTTTGATGAGGATTACAGCCAGTAAAAACCCAAAATTCTGTATCTGAGAAAATTTGATTATATAAGACCAATAAAAAAAAGGCATTTTTAATACAGAAATGTTGGCTTACTGAAAAGTATGTCCATGTACAGTATAGTATGCACTCAATACTTGGTCGGGCTCCTTTTGCATGAATTACTGTGTCAAAGCGGCGTGGCACTGCTGAGGTGTTATGGAAACCCAGGTCGCTTTGATAGCAGCCTTCAGCTCATCTGCATTGTTGGCTCTGGTGCCTCTCATCTTCCTCTTGACAATACCCCACAGATTCTCTATGGGGGTTAGGTCAGGAGTTTGCTGGCCAGTCCAGCACAGTGATGCCATGATCATTAAACCAGGCATTGGTACTTTTGGCAATGTGGGCAGGTGCCAAGTCCTTCGGGAAAATGAAATCAGCATCTTCATGAAGCTGGTCAGCAGAGGGAAGCATGAAGTGCTCTAGAATTTCCAGTTAGAGGGCTGCACTGACCTTCTACCAGGAAATTTAGAGCAATTCATGCTCATCTCTGTTGACCAGCTTTATGGAGATGCTGATTTAATTTTGCAGCAGGACTTGGCACCTGCCTATACTGCCAAAAGTACCAATACCTGGTTTAATGATCATGGTATCTCGGTGCTTGATTGGCCAGCAAACTCGTCTGACCTAAACTCCATAGAGAATCTGTGGGGTATTGTCAAGAGGAAGATGAGAGACCAGACCCAATAATGCAGATGAGCTGAAGACCTCTATCAAAGCAATCTGGGCTTCCATAACACTTCAGCAGTGCCACAGGCTGATCGCCTTCAAGCCATGCCACATTGATGCAGTAATTCATGCAAAAGAAGCCCTGACCAAGTATTGAGTGGATACTATACTGTACATGGACACACTTTTCAGTAAGCCAACATTTCTGTATTAAAAATCCTTTTTTTATTGGTCTTAAAGCGGAGCTCCACCCTAAAGTGGAACTTCCGCTCATCTGATTCCTCCCCCCCTCCGGTGCCACAATTGGCACCTTTCGGGGGGAGGGGGGAGAGGATACCTGTCAAAGACAAGTATACCTTCCCACTTCCGGGAGTCCTGCCGCGGCCGTGACGTCACCATGGGGCTCCCTCCTCCTCCTCCCCCGGCCGCCGGGCTAATAGGAGAGAGGAGTGGGGCCTTGCGAATGCGCAGTAGGGTTCCCGGCGTGAAGCCGAAAGGCTACACTGCCGGGTTCCCATACCCGCAATGGAGGCGGCAGCACCCGACAGCTGATGGAAACATCAGCTGCGGTGCCGACATCGAGGGATTTGCAGGACAGGTAAGTGTCCATTTATTAAAAGCCAGCAGCTGCAGTATGTGTAGCTGCTTGCTTTTAATTATTATTTTTTTCCGGACAACCACTTTAAGTAATATTCAAATTTTCTGAGATACTGAATTTTGGGTTTTCACTAGCTGAAAGCCATAATCATCAAAATTAAAAGAAAGAAATGCTTGAAATATATAGGAGTTTGACTTTTTGAATTGAATTACTGAAATAAATTAACTTTTTGATGATAGTCTAATTTTGAGATGCACCTGTATACTGGCTGTCATATTTCCTGATAATTATTGATGGCTTATACATAATATAATCACCAGAGTTGCTATATACAGGAAATACGCCTCTATTTAGAAAGGTCAGTACAAAAGCTCATCTCACGTCAGCCGTTGCCTATTTTCTTAAAAAGCAACAGCTGTATTAAAAAGTGCTATTTATGCCAGGAAAACAGATTCCTTTCTTCTGAGCACTCATACACAGCCAAACAAAAGCCCAAAGTGAAACTCAGTCATGATACCCACAGACTTCCCAACAGAGAAGTACTACAATGCTTTCTATGATCTTGTGCTTTGAGGTATAAGAGAAGTGCTGAACAGTAGGCTTGCTTAAATCGCTAATCAACATATCAAAATCTGGCTTTTTGGGAAGTAAAGCAGGCCATAGAAGAGTCGAAAAAATAAAGTTCTGTGGATCAAAAAGCGAAAAATAATTCAAATGGATTGTGCCATCAATTGTTTCGACTTAGTAAAAAAAAAAAACCAGCATAATGGATTAGGCACTTTTTATTGCGGCACAAAAATCGCATGTCGCAGCTGGCACACTAATGATGCAAAAAACATACGATTTAACAATCAACACAAATTTTGTTTGTTTTTTGATTTGTCTATGACCTGCTTTAGGCTCGATTCACACTAATGCATGTTGCTTTTGAGAGTTTTTGCCTTGCTTTTTGCGGTGCTTGCCGCGTTTTTCAACATGCGTTTTTACCGCGATTTGCGGTTTTTATTTTTTTATTAATTTTTATAAATTAATTTTTATTTTTATACATTTCCCTAAAAAAAAATATATATAAAAAAAAAAAAAACGCAAATCGCGGGAAAAATGCGGTAAAAACGCATCAAAAACTTGGTACTTGCGCTTTTGATGCAGGTCCATTGACTTCTATTACATGCAAAACGCTGCTTTTTGCATGAAAAAAAGTCCCCGACCCTTTCCAAAAACGCAGAGGTACAAAAATGCATTGATGTGAACATGTTCCATAGGAACCCATGTTAAAAAATTTCCATGCATTTCTGCAAAATGCAAAATGCACCAAAAAACGCATTAGTGTGAATCGAGCCTAAAGCAGGAGATCATTTTACTAAAATTACAAATGAGAGCACCTGCTGGAAATTACAAGTAAACTTAAAGCATGACTAAAGTCTGCCTAATACTCACTGCCATTCCAGCGATACGACAGTTGTACCGTTGGTGCTATATAAATCCTGTATAATAATAATAATCTCTTGCCAGCTGCTGACATCATCTACCTGGGTTTCTTCTGGGTGCTAGGTTTTCAACCTACTGATTGGCTGGTGGGGATGACACAACTTCAGTCAGAAGTTCAGAGTCATTCATCCTGGCACACTGACACCATGCTGATAATGCATGCCAAGCTGAGCATGCGCAGCTCAGTATACATTTAATAGAAGAATGTGAACGAGCCATTGCAGAAGTGACATAGCATATTATATTATATGCAGTATAGCATAATATTGCAGAAAGGACATAGTGTCGATGTTAATCTGAATTAGAGCCCATCTGTGGTTTAGACTTTTCTTGGAATATAGCTGAATATGTAGTGCTACACGGGACTCTCCATGGTTGATCACTTTGATGTAGTTCCTCATACTTACTTATGGACTTTCCATGGGTTTCTGGCTGAACCCCCCATCCTTCAATTATGTTATTGCCGTCATTGTTTGCACACTGACTATGATGACAGTTCTATTTTGCACCTGATTTTGTTACCCTCTAATGCCCTATTGTTGTTTGAAATCCTAATATAAAGATTGAAACAAAAAAAGGACATAGCATGTTTCTTCTGCCATTAAAAGCTGGCTGCTCACATTTTAATTTCACTTTAAAGGGAGTTATAAAGGCAGAAGGTTTTTTATCTTAATGCATCCTATGCAGCCCCCTCATACTTACCAGAGCCCATCTAGAGCTAGTAATGTTGCAGGAGTGTCTCGACTGCCCGGAACTCTCCCTTATTGACTGAAATGGCAGCGCGGTGCCATTGGCTCCTGATGCTGTCAATCAAAGTCAGTGAGTCAATGAGGAGAGAGAGGGGCGGGGCTGAACCGAAACTCTGTGTCTCAATGGACACACAGAGCAGCGGCTCGGGTGCCCCCATAGCATGCTGTGGGGGCACTTGGCAGGGGGGAGGGGCCAGAAGCGCCAGTGTCCTATCATTGTGGGTCCCCCATCAGATAGTGCCTGGGTTGGACTGCGCATGCGCAGCCGGAGATCACGGAAATCTCCGAACCTGATCAGCTATCCAGGCTCATTCCTTACCATCCCCGTGGACATGGAGATGTTAAAAAAAAAGCCAGGAGGCCGAGCGAGGACGTGAGGCCAACTGGCCACTTACAGTGAATTCCATGTCGCCCTGGACCCGGCCTGTTAACTCTGCATGCTCCAAGACTGCTGATGGAACAGATGTTCAGTCTCTGAGATTTCCGTTATCTCCGCTTGCGCATGCGCAGTCCAACCCGGGCATTATCTGATGGGGGGGACCCATACTGATAGAACACCGGCAAGGGACCCGAGAAGAGGAGGATCTGGGCTGCTCTATGAAAAACCACTACACAGAGTAGGTAAGTATGACATGTTTGTTATTTTTAAAGAAAAAAAACACGACTTTAGTATTATTTTAAGTTTAAACTACCTAGTGGTTTCTTATTTCTCTTGATGGCAAAAATCACATGATTAACCACTTCCCGCCCAGTCAATAGCAGATTGACGTCCGGGAAGTGGTTCTGTTATCCACACTGGACGTCATATGACGTCCTGCGGGATAACAGCCGCCGCGCGCCCGGGGGGCGCGCATCGCGGCGATCGGTGGAGCGGTGGGTCAGTCTGACCCACCGCTACACTGATCTCGGTAAAAAGCCTCCGTCGGAGGCTTTTTACCATGTGATCAGCCGTGTCGAATCACGGCTGATCAGGAAGTAAACAGGAAGAGCCGTTGATCGGCTCTTCCTCACTCGCGTCTGACAGACGCGAGTAGAGGAGAGCCTATCGGCGGCTCTCCTGACAGGGGGGGTTCGCGCTGATTGTTTATCAGCGCAGCCCCCCCTCGGATACCCACACTGGACCACCAGGGAAGCCCCCAAGGACCACCAGGGAAGCCCTAAGCATGTGGATGGCCCCCATGGCCATCCACATGTAGTAAAAAAAAAAAATATAAAAAAAAACATAAAAAAATATGCCAATCAGTGCCCACACATGGGCACTGACTGGCACGATCATGGCAAGAAAATAATGTGTGGTGGCTGGCATTGCTAGGCAGCAGTGTCACCAGTGCCACCTACTAGTGTCCATCAGTGCCACCTATCAGTGCCCATAAGTGCCCACCTATCAGTGCCCGTCCGTGCCACCTATCAGTGCCACCCATAAGTGCCCATCAGTGCCGCCTAAAAGTGCCCATTAGTGCCGCCTCTGAGTGCCCATCAGTGCCGCCTATGAGTGCCAATCAGTGCCGCCTATGAGTGCCAATCAGTGCCACCTATGAGTGCCCATCAGTGCCGCATACCAGTGCCACATATCAGTGCCCATCAGTGCCGCCTATCAGTGCCCATCATCAGTGCCCATCAGTGCCACCTCATCAGTGCCACCTCATTGGTGCCACCTCATCGGTGCCCATCAGTGTCGCCTTATCAGTGCCCTTCAGTGCCGCCTTATCAGTGCCCGTCATTGAAGTAGAAAAGGTACTTATTTACAAAAAAAATTAACAGAAACAAAGAAAAACATTGTTTTTTTTTAAATTTTCGCTTTTTTTATTTGTTGCGCAAAAAATAAAAATCGCAGAGGCGATCACATACCACCGAAAGAGAGCTCTATTTGTGGAAACAAAATGATAAAAAATTTGTTTGGGTACAGTGTAGCATGACCGCGCAATTGTCATTCAAATTGCGACAGCGCTGAAAGCTCAAAATTGGCTTGGGCAGGAAGCTGTATAAGTGCATGGTATTGAAGTGGTTAAAAAATAATATTACTGTTGGATTTTTCATTTGTTTCAAGTTATGAAAAACACAGGATGTAGAAAAACTCCAAGGTGGACAGGAACAGAAACACAAACTATAATAGGCTGATCTCAACACTGAAGAACCCAAAGCTTAAAAGGAGTTGTAAAGGCAGAAGGTTTTTTATCTTAACGCATTCTATGCATGAAGATAAAAAAAACTTTTGTGTGTAGCAGCTACTCCAGCACCCCCTAATTACTTACCTGAGCTCCATTTCTCTCCAGCGATGTCCACGAATGTCTAAGCCATCCGGGACAGTCGTCCTGATTGGCTGAGACAAAGCAGCAGCGCCATTGGTTCCCACAGCTGTAAATCTAAGTCAGTCAGCCAATCAGGGGAGAGAGGGGTGGGGCTCCATGTCGGAATATACACACAAAGCAGTGACTCGACTCCAGTGTCCCCATAGCAAGCTGCTGACTGTGGGGGCACTCTATAAAAGGGAGGGGCCAGGAGCAGCAAAGAGGGACCCGAGAAGAGGAGGATCCAGGCTGCTCTGTGTAAAACCAATTGCACAGAGGAGGCAAAAAGAACATGTTTTTTTTTGTTTCGTTTTTTTAAACAAGACTTTACAAAGACTTTAATAAGCCCAGTACTCTGTACTTATAAGTGAAATTTCACTTATACAACTTCATTACCGAAATAGAGTACTTAGGTCAGCTTGTAACATCCATCCACTAAACAGTAATATGAAAGGCAAAAATACTCACACATGCAATTTTCAGGAGATGCCAGATTTCTCGTTGACGTTTGGCCTGCATCTGCATCAGGGAACTATCAGCTTCCTTAATGTTATTTATGGTCATCTCTATCTGAGGTAGCAGTTCAATAATTTTCTGCTTACAACCCAATAGTCGGCTAAGGGAAAACATTTTTTTTTTTAGTAAGGGAAAAAAAGAAAAAAAAAACAACATACAGAAAACGGCAACTAAATCTGCATTGTAAGACCTAGTAAATATGGGCTTTGGCTTGGATAAGAACACTGTGTGCAGAAAACTTTTGCAAAGCTTTTAGCCAGCTTCAGTTTTTAAGATACCTTTAAAGCATAATTTAGCTACAGCTTGGAAGGTTATACACAGATTTTAAAAAGGGATTGCTGACTGTCACTTTAAACAAGCTTCTGGTAGGCTTCATTAAAGAGGAACTGCAGTCTGCTCACATAATTTGTAATAAAAACATATTTGCCATTCTGAAGCTTCCCTCCAACCACTTTGCATATTTTATATATACTGTGATTCTGTATATGTCAAATATGCTGCAGAAATCTCTCTCTACCAAGTCTGGCTGCAACATTTTAACTGTGGGCAGCTGAACCTGCTGCCCATTCACATCCTTCCTGGACAGAGGCACAGCTCCAGCTCTGCAGCTCTCCTTGGCCCTCTTAGGACTCATCCTCCCTCCCTTCCTGGCAAACTCTCACGAGAGTTAGAGAGAGCTGTGCATGATGTCAAGCCTAGGCTTTTTACCAGACAAGAAACAGGAAGTGGGCTGTATGAGGTATTTACTGGCAGAAAAAAAATTTTTACTATCCAACGTTAAAACAACAAGGGCAGAAGATTTAATAGATGGAAAGTTGAAAAAAAATAACTGAAGGTCCGCTTTAAGTTTCAGCACTATCTCAAGTATGTTACATCACTACGTCTATCCTATCTGGACTGTAACAGAATGGCACAGCTTAGACAAAATGTAAATAGAGTACCATATTCATTATTTTGTAAAGTGCATCTGCTTGCTCAGCAGGGGATCTCTTCGGGGATCTCTTCGCTGATCCCCGCTGAGCAGGCCGATGACAGGTCTGTGTCCGCTCGGCTATGCCCCGCTGTTCTCTATGGGGCGGTCAGATAGCCTGTTCGTTTCCATCCAACTGTCATCTGATATGACCCACCGGATGGATGGATAATGAATCCCCCATCCGTCTGTTTTTGGCAGGCAGGATCGAATCAGATGCTGGCCAAGCCTTAAAGCTAGCGACTACAAAGCAGGATGAAGCATAGGACCTAAGGGGCATCTGCCACCAGGCGCACTAGGTCGGCGTACCTGGGACGCCGAGGCCAATCTGGTGCAATTAGAGTCACCGGAATCCCCTCAGTCTCCACTCTGCGGAGCAGACGAGGCAAAAGAATCAGTGGGGGAAAGGTATAACTTAGCCAATACTGACCCTACGGGGCCACCCACGGCGTCCGTCGCGTCCGCCCAGGGATCCTTGGCCCTGGCCACAAACTTCACAACCTTCCGATTGAATAGAGAAGCCAGGAGATCCACGGCTGGCGTGTCCATCTCAGGCAAAAGAGTCGAAACACATCCGAGTGTAGCGACCATTCTCCTTGGTCCAGCATCTAGCGACTTATGTAGTCAGCTTGCCAGTTTTCTACACCCAGAATGAACACGGCTGATAGAGCTGGCACGCTCCGTTCTGCCCACCGCAGGATGTGAGCGACCTCCAATGCTGCAGCCGAGCTGCTTGTTCCTCCTTGACGGTAGACATATGCCACAGTCGTGGCATTGTCTGAGTACCGTCCAATGAAAAGGAAGGCCAGGGGAGGTCTGACTAGGTGGCTCACCCAGGTTTGACAATCCAGGGACAACGGAGACTCGTCCCATTTGGACAGGATCTCCCTTAGCAAGACTCGAGTATGGAATTTGAGCATACGGTACTGTCTCGAAGGAGGCTACCATAAGCTTCACCGCCGTCCGAAGAGCCTGCAATTTTTTCAATAGGAGAAAAAACCCTCGCCTCTGAAGATACCAGGATCAAGCCCAGGTATTCCAGGTGCTGAGTCGGCACCAACACCGATCCGGAGGATCTCCGGTCAGTACAGCAGGCCCAGCCCCACAGAGCATGGGAAGGAGGGGAAGGAGAGGGTGAGAGGAAAGGGAGGGTGGGAACCCCCTAAATCGACCTCCCCGGGAATGCCCAGCCGTGCCACCCTGCTGGAGCAGGGGGACTGCTACTTACCCGTCCTGCGTGGACTAGCTGAAGACATACCTGACAGACCCAACGTCCGCGCGGTTACGGCATGGCTGTCGGCCCGGCACACTGTGACATGGACATATAGCCCAGTCATATGTGTGCCCCGGAGCATATAGCTCACCGGCCACCCCTGGAGCAACGGGGCATGTCGTGGATGACCCAGCGCGTAGCTAAAGGTCGGCACACGCTCGATGTCCGAAACTGGGGGGACTACAAGGATCTGGGATCCAGCCTGTCACCCAGTCGGCAGTTGATAGTAGATCTTAGGATCAAAAAGTAGAAAAAAATGGAATAAAAAAAATCCACAGGACCAATGGGCCCCAAGGAGCCAGGTCCTTCTCTGCAAGGCAAAAAAAAAACTGGGCTGTTCACTGCAGTAAAAGGGGTTATGACCAGAGGGACCGCCCCCTGGGCGGGGCTGTTCAGCTTTGCAAAATATTAAATGTTTAACCATTTACATGTCTGCCTAGTCCTCTCCTAATAGACGGAACATAACCCACAAGTCAAGATTATAAGGAAGCTGTGTCCGTCCATGGACGAAAGAGAAACACTGATAAAGCTCCGCTAAGACCCCTTTCACACTGGGACGTTTTTCAGGCGCTTTGGCGTTAAAAAAGGCGCCTTAATGGGAAGGGGAATACACGGCTCCTAAAGCGCTGCAAAGAAGCTGCTTGCAGGACTGCGAGCGCAGCGCCTCAGTGTGAAAGCACTCAGGCTTTCACATTGGGATTGCAGATGAGGCTTCTTTCAGGCGCTTTTTTTAACGCTAACAACTTTTTCACACTGGGGCGTTTTTCAGGCGCTTTAGTGTGAAAGCACTCGGGCTTTCACATTGGGATTGCAGATGCAGCTTCTTTCAGGCGCTTTACAGGCGCTTTTTTTAACACAAAAGCGCCTTAAAAACACCCCAGTGTGAAAGGGGTCTTATAGATTTCAGAGTTTGTAGACACTATAACTTTTGCGCAAACCAATCGATATATGCTTATTTGGATTTTTTACCAAAAATGTGTAGCAGAATACATATTGGCCTGAATTGCCAAAGATTTTTTTTTTTACTGGATATCTTTTATAGCAGAAAAATTGTCAGTCATTTTTTGTTTATAGCGCAAAAAATGAAAAAACTCAGTGGTGATCAAATACCACCAAAAGAAAGCTCTATTTGAGGGAAAAAAAGAACATAAATGTTATTTGGGTACAGCGTCACACAACCGCGCAATGCAGTGCCATATCGCAAAAATGGTCTGGTCATAAAGGAGGGTAAATCTTCTGGAGCTGAAGTGGTTAAGCTTACCTCAAATGTCCAAATAGCTCCTTTAAAACTTTATCCTGGCCCTGTACGGTCAACACAATGGTTCTCACCATTTCGGTACTATCACTGTAGGCATTATCTTAAAAGAAATGGATTCCCAGCATTAGATAAAATATCAACATCTTGTTATAAAATAAATAAAAGAAAAAATGCATCTACACAAATATCACAAACACATACCTGGAGGCCGAGGCTTTAACTGCTTGTATAAGTCTATAGCCTTCTGTTCCCTGGGAGAAAATATATTAATTATACATCACAATCAACTCCGACACTTAACAAGAGTTAGAAACACACGAGAGCACAGGTATAGTTCAGCAATGATAACATTCCTAGAAGTTGATATGTAACATGCAGCTAGTGGAGGGGATAGCAAAGAAGTAGTAACAGAGGAGGAGCAGTTGCACTGCAAAGAGTTCAAGACAGACAGTATATTACAGTCAGACTACTGAAATCTATTCTCTGTGTAACCAGCAGCCACTGAAGGGGCAAATAGAGAAAATTAATAACTGAGAAGTAAGAAGAAAAGATTTTGGCCTGTTTCATACGGGCTTCCGTTTGTAAAAGAGCAGCATGAACGGTGAGCTTTTGCAAGCTTCAAGCAGCTGAAGCCTGCTAGCAGCTTGTTTAAAGTGACAATCAGCACTCCCATTAAAACTTCTCAGTGTGTCCATATACTGTATCATTGTCAACTTTAATACTTTTAAATAAAAACCTATTTACTGTTAAAAAAAAAAAAAAAGACTTATCAGTGTATCCCCGCTGCTGGTGCCATGTGATCGCTGTGACCAATCACAGCAGATCACATGACAATTGTAAACAATGAATTGCTTCAATTCATTGTGTACAATTGTGTTGCTAGCTGTGACTGGTCACAGTGATCACAGGGTACAAACAGGGTCAATTACAGCCCATCTGTACCATGTGGTTATCTGTGGCCAATCACAGCTAATCACAACAACACACACTGAATGAATCTATTTGATTCAGTAAAAATTCTTGCTTATAACAGTGAAATTCATTGCTATAAGCAATCATAGTGTGCAAAAAAACTAAATCCTGATTACCTCACCAGAGTAGTACAGTGTTACTATGGTATTGTATTGCTCTGGTCACAGTATGTGAAATAAAAAATTACATTATTTTTTTTGTTACATACCGTCACCAGTCAGTGTCCCTGATCACTGTCACACCAGTTACCGTATTTATCGGCGTATAACAGGCACAGGCGTATAGCATGCACCCTAACTCTAAGAGGGAAGTTTCAGGGAAAAAACTTTCCACAGCCCCCTGCGTATAACACGCAGGCACAGTTTACCCTCTATTTTCAGGGTAAAAAAGTGAGTGTTAAGCCTCGTACACACGGTCGGACTTTTCCGTGGATTTTTGTCCGAACGGAGTTGGCCGGGCACACCCATAGCATATACACGCTCGGACTTTTCTGCAAACTTTCCCAAAACTTTTTGCAACATCTCATGGTTTTTCTGCTCTTTACCGCCACCCTTTGGTCAACTTCAGCTATTGTTGGTTAATTTTACCATTAGTTGTTTTGTCCATCGGACAAAAGTCCTATGGTTTTCTGTACACATGGTAGGACTTTGCTACATCGGACTTTTGTTGGGCAAATGTCTGGCCCCCTCCTCCCCCCCGTTGTCTTCTGGGAGACACACAGGTCTCAGAGGACAGCAGGGACCAGTCAGGATGCGCAGCGCGACTCGCACATGTGCAATAGGGAACCAGGCTGTGAAGCCGCAAGGCTTCACTTCCTGATTCCCTTACCGAAGATGACGGTGCCTCCACCCAGGAGCCGAGGGACGGGTCGTCTTCAGGGGAGGACATCGTGGACACCCTGGACAGGTAAGTGTCCATATTTAAAAGTCAGCAGCTGTAGTATTTGTAGCGGCTGACTTTTATTTTTTTATCAGCGAAACTCCGATTTGAGGTTGGTGAATTGAACAATTTTTTAAGATAATTATCAGAAGGTAAAATAAGTTATGTTGTTATAATAAATCATTACTCTTAGTCAGCAAGCCTTTTAGGTTAGGGAAGCTTTGTGAGTTAGAAGTTTAAACTCTATTCACTGTGTAACCTACAGCAAGTAGAGGGAAAAATAAAGAGAAGTGGTAACTGAGGAAAAGTGGTACCAGTGGGTTCTGTGGTAAGTCACAAAAAAATAAATAATGGTGAAATCAAACCAAGCAACAAAAAGGCATACATACAAACATGCAAAAACTGCTCAATGTGAACTTACAGGAGCTCCATGACATCGCCTTGTCTACGTGCATAGGGGCTCCTCTGTAGCTCAACTATCTCAGTGTGGAGTCCCATTATTTGGTCATCCAGAAAGGAAATTTGTCCAGCCTGTGAGTTCAGAGTAATACAATATAATATTTACAAATTATTTACAAAGAAGAGATATAGACACAAAGTTGAATCTGGCCATTGACATGAAATGATTTTAGGTTTATGCCAGTGGATAATTGCCAGCCAACTGTTCTCAGGGAAACAACCTTTGCTAACTAGACTGGTGTGTCTGGTGAAACATACAGGTTTAGGACCATGTAGGCAAACTGGTGCCTCTGCGTAGTCAGATTGTGTCTGCACTACTAAGTTCCTTTGTCTGTCCATGGTCATCTTTAAAAGAGAAGTTTTTTTTTTTCAAGGATCATCCTTACCTAGGTGCATGCAGCATCAGTCCGATGCTGCATCTGTCCCCCACCGGCTCTTAAGACTGATAACCGAGCGATCAAACATCACTGATCGCTTGGTTCTCACAGCTTCGTGAGCAGACAATTGGTCACTGTCAGTCACCGCTGTCTGCTTGAACCCCCACCCGGGCTGGGCTGTGGAGGAGGCGGGAGTGGCTGGCCCAGGCTGTCAGTGGCTCGTTGAGAGGCTTAGCCAGGTACTGGTCCGGGCTCTTGGGAGGATTCCGACCAGATTGTCACAATCTTGTCCCAGCCTGGACCGGCTCTGTGACTATAACAGGAGTGTAGAACGAACTGTACTCCTGTGATCCACAGGAGAAGTACAACCATAAGTCTGTATATGCAGTAAAGCATGCTTGTTATAATCACTGTGGAACTTAAGGGGTTAATCCTTTGCATTGTGTATAAAGGCTGTTTGATCCGGTCTTCTCTGATTCTTCTCTTTCACGGGCTCCAAAAAAATAACCCGATATTTACAGAGCCAGGAAATGAGGAAAATGGCTGCAATGGATAAGTGCTATAATCCGTAATAAATGGAAATGGAGAAATCCCTCAAGGGGCGGGACTATAGCGGCATTGGTAGATTAAAGTCAAAGGGGTACTAAGAATTGTAAAAATATCAAATTTTATTACAAACAGATACAAACATGTACATATACAAAACATCAAGTGAAAATGGTGTATGACAACTCAACATGAATATTGAAATGATTATATTGTCATGGTTATGCAGTAATGTTTGTCTGTCAGCTTACTTCCTCCATGTGTCCCACTCTCACCTGGCTGCTTAAGTAATCTCTCCTCTAAGCATGGCTCCACCCCAGGCCCTATCAGGGAACTCTATATTAACCTGTGCACGGCAAGCCAGCCGTGCTGATCAACAGTGTTTGTTAAGCTATTGTGTGTTCTACGTCTGTCTCTGTTTTACCGATCTTGGCTTGTTCGACTATCCCTGTCTGCTTGTGACCTTGACCTTTGGCGTGTCCTTTGTTTATCCTTGTCTGCTAGTCGCCCCCACCTTTGGCTTATCCCCTTACTATCTCTCGTTATCCAGAGCTGCTGCTTCCCCTCTATCCTCTATAGCCTACTGTGAGCGTGAGTTGGGAGACTCTGGGGGCCGCGACCTGGATCCAGTTGCAGCCCAGTCCATCCTCACCACTAGAGGCTCTGGTGAACACCTGCTGGATCTTAGACTCTGCGCCCTGGGGAATCTTAGGCTCTAGCTCCCTGTGGGATCCCTGTTAGTGCTCCAGTGGTCCTGCCTTCCTTAACAACCCGGAGCTCCATCTGCAGCAGTCAGCCATAGGGTCCACTACCTTTGTGGTGCACTCCTGACCCCAACGGTGTGCATTTGTCACCTGGCCTCAGGTGACCTGACCGTTTGGATCAGCCATGGACCCAGCTGATGTGTATAGGGCATAGTCCGCAGACTTGAGACCCAGGAACCTAATCAGACCCAGGTGATGCGATTCCTTCAGGATTTGGCCTCCCGTTTTGAACAGGTTCAGGCCTCCTTAGGACCCTCGGTTCAACAACCTCAACCGCCATCAGCGGCTGCACCTATTCCAGTTGCAGTCGCAGCCACACATTCACTACAACTGCCAGCTCCGTCCCATTTCTCTGGGGACTCCAAGGCCTGCAGGGGGTTCCTTAACCAATGCACTATTCATTTTGAGCTTTAGCCCCAAAATTTTGTCTGATCGGGCAAAGGTAGCCTATATCATTTCCCTCCTCTCCGGTGAAGCTTTAGCCTGGGGAGCCCCTCTGTGGGAACCAAATGATCCAGTGGTTTCTAGCCTGTTTGACTTCTTGAAACTTTTTCGGAATATCTTCAAAGAACCGAGTCGTGTCTCTTCAGCGGCCAGCGCCCTTTTACGTCTCCGCCAAGAGTCTGCTTCTGTGGGACAGTATGCTCTTCATTTCCGCATACTGACGGCTGAGTTGAGCTGGAACAATGAGGTCTTAGTCGCAACCTTTTTGCATGGCCTTTCTGATAGAGTGAAGGATGAATTAGCAGGAAGAACCATCCCCACTGATCTGGACGAAGTTATCTCCTTGTGTAACCAGATCGATATTCGCTTTCAGGAAAGGACCGTAGAAAATCGACGCCAGCACTCCTTGGTTCTTAGTCAGCCTGAGCTCCCCTCTCTTCGACCCGTGGAGCATCTCCTGCCAGCTGAGGAACCCACAAGGAATGTGCTAGGCGCAGAACTCTAGGCCTGTGTGTCTACTGTGGGGGCAAAGGTAATTTTTGTGACACTTGCTCTCTTTGTCCGTAAAAACGTTCGGGTCCAATACATCTGGAAAGTGGTGTATTGGACCCAGAATTATCACCTTCACCTTCTCGTCTTCTTCTTTCTGTGTTCCTTCATGTTGGTGCTTCTTCCCATTTGGTCTCGGCATATCTGGATTCCGGAGCCGCTGGCAATTTCATGGACTGGGAAATCGCATCGTTCATGAGACTTACCCTTTTGCCCCTCCCCACGCCATTGGTGGTCTTGGCGATTGATTGCACTGTTCTCCCAGGGGGTCTTATCCGCTTACAGACCCTCCCTGTTAAGATGTCAGTAGGGACACTCCACCAGGAGTGGATATCCTTCCTTATCTTACCTAAGACCCCAACTCCTATCGTTTTGGGTCTTCCCTGGTTACGGCTCCATTCTCCACACATTGACTGGACTGCTGGACAGATCCTGGCTTGGGGTTCCTCCTGTTCCGCGTCCTGCCTACCCAAGGTTGCCCCAAAAGAGAAACTTCCTGTTGCCACCATCCCAGTATCTTTTGCTCTTCCTACTGCATATAGTGAATTCTGGGATGTGTCCTGCAATAGTCAGGCTGATGCACTCTCTAGGCCATGTGGCACACTGGATGAGGAGCCCAAATGTTAACCTGTGCCGATCATTCACTCCAGTTTGCATAACCATTTACCCTTGTCTGTTCCTAAACACCCTTGGACGCACAGCCAGGCTAACTTTTCTGCAAGTTCTGCAGTCGCTACGCCTTGCGATGCGATTCAGGTAGTCGCTACACCTGAGTATGCTATTCACTCGGCCTCTGCACCTGTTATGCCAGTCTAGCCCATGCCCAGTGAGCCTTCTACTTTTTCTTCAGGACCTTCTGCAACCTCGCCTCACCCTAATACTATTACGTCCATTCAAACCTGTCTAAGGGGCTCAATCCATCCTCATTCTGCTTGTCTTTCAGCTATCCAGCTTGACTCCTGTGACATGTCACCTTCTAACCAACCTGACCTCAGGGTTCCACTGACCTCTGCCCAGTCTGATGGTCCTGTGCTAGATGTCCAGTTCATCTTTAAGGGTCTGGGGGACCCTCCTCAGATTTCTGTTGATCTTCTCATGCCCTTGCTTATTCCTAAAAGGCCTTTGGTCCTCAATAAATCCTCTCGTCCTCTCCATACCTCGGTTCCGGTCTCTGAGGATAATCTAAAGTACGAGGTTAGTCAAGTTGTGTGTTCGGGTTCCTGCTTACTGTGTGCTCTATATCTGTCTCTGTTTTACCGATCTTGGCTTGTTCTCGACTATCCCTGTCTGCTTGTGACCTTGACCTTTGGTGTGTCCTTTGTTTATCCTTGTCTGCTAGTCGCCCCCACCTTTGGCTTATCCCCTTACTATCTCGTTATCCAGAGCTGCTGCTTCCCCTCTATCCTCTATAGCCTTCTGTGAGCGTGAGCTGGGAGACTCTGGGGGCCGCGACCTGGATCCAGTTGCAGTCCAGTTCATCCTCACCACTAGAGGCTCTGGTGAACATCTGCTGGAACTTAGACTCCGCGCCCTGGGGAATCTTAGGCTCTAGCTCCCTGTGGGATCCCTGTTAGTGCTCCAGTGGACCTGCCTTCCTTAACCACCGGAGTTCCATCCACAGAAGTCAGCCATAGGGCCCACTACCTTTACGGTGCACTCCTGACCCCAACGGTGTGCATTTTTCACCTGGCCTCAGGTGACCTGACATATATATTTATATATAGGACAACTAACGCGTTTCGGGACTCCTTCAGGAGTTGTCTTCAATATACAGTACATACAACTTTCCAGATTTTTAAATGATAAATCATATCGTGATGCTTAAGAACATGCATCAGCGGGCCATGTGTTGTTGTTCCCCGACACCCAGCCCGATGTGAACACTCGGAACTGGCCTGTGGAGATTCCCCCAGGATTCGGTCTGAAGAGACAGGGACTGTGTGATGATAGACGATGGATATAACTAAAGGTCGACCGATATATCGGCCGATATTTGGCGTTTAATTAATCGGCATCGGCCAATTGTGCTGAAAAAAAAAAGCCGCTTTAAACTTCAGCGCGACTTGCAAATAGCTTCTGTAAAAGAAGTCAATGCAAGTTGCCTGAGAAGTTTCCCATGGAAGCGACTTCTCCCTCCTCCTGCCAAGTGTGAGAAAAGATACAATGTTTAGACTTCAAAGGACTGAACTCCATGTGTAGGAATTCTCAGTTTAACCATTTAAAGACTAAATCTTGACACTTGTTGCTTACAAGTAAAAATCCTGTATTTTCTGCTAGAAAATCACTTCGAACCTCCAAACATTATATATTTTTTTTTTAGCAGAGACCCTAGGAAATAAAATAGCGATTGTTGCAATATTTTATGTCACACGGTATTTGCACAGCGGTCTTTCAAACGCAATTTTTTGGGAAAAAATACACTTTAACGAATAAAAAAAAAACAAAAAAAAACTAAACAGTAAAGTTAGCCGGGGGGCGTGTCCTGATGTGAGAGCCGGCGGACGTGTATCTGGGGAGCTCCGGGTATCCTGACCTAAATCCTTTGCCATCCGTGCACATACACTGCCTAAAACGGAAAAAAACCCATGCCAGTCTATTCCCCTGTGTCCCCTGTCTCATCCTGGGCCGACATCGCGGAGACTCGCTGCCCGGATCGCCTACACGCCTGAATTTCTATACACCTGCGGCCGCCGCCATCTTTCCGGCCTGTGCTGCTCGGAGGAGACCCAATCCCAGCTTGCCTGGAGGTAAGGGACTGTCCTCTGACCACATCTGCCTGCCCATCCACATTCCTGGCACGATCCGGAGGCCCGCCTGGCTGCTGGAGGGGTCCGTGGAGGATGCGGCCTGGTGCGGCCTAGTGAGGCCTGTGAAGCACCAGTGTTTCCTGAACCTCCGTCCCGCCGGAGGTGCACCGCGGCCGACATCGACGAGCGCTACAGCGCGGATCACTTGTCTCCTCACACCCTGTCACCCCTGCCAGGACCTGGGGTGCTGCAACATTGGGACTGCTGAATCTGGGTCAGACGAGTTGCTCCTGGAGCCCAACTTCTCCTGTCCTCTGCCACCCCTCTGCCTCAGTCTTGCTGCCCTGGTTCCAGCTTCACACCCTTATCACCTTGTCCCTACCTATTTGACTGCTGTGGGGTGGGGGGCTGCTGACCACTGACGGCCTGTCCAGTCGGTGGGCTGTCTCTGCCTGGTGTCTGCTGTGGAGTCCGGGCTGTTGGCGGACGCCGACAGCCTGTTTGGCATATACCCTCCTGAGACTCAACACCTGCCGTCGGCCTGAGTTGCCCCTTACCTGCCTCCTGGGTGCTCATCTGAACACGGACGAATCTCCTGTATAGTGGGTCCCCCTGGTTGACTGTCAGATGCCCTCCTCCTCCAAAAAAGGGCGGGGGTCCTCTAAAGTCGCAAGGACCGACGCACCACACCAGTTGCCACCGCCATCTTCCCCACAATCTGATCCCATACTTGTGGGTCGGCTTCGGGCCTTGCTGGCTGACTTAGAAATGGATCCCCTTGAGGCTCCGCTGGCAGAGAGGCCAGCCCCACTGGCTCAGGATGGTACAGCTGTGATCCTCGCTGCGATCGAGCGGAGTAAGACCTCGCTGCTGGTGCGCATCGACCACCTCGCAGAGGAGTGTAACCTCATAAGAAATGACCTTGACAAAATGAGGGGTAGAATGTCCTAAACCGAGTCCAGAGTGTCAGTTACCGAAGATCTTACGGCCTCCCATGCCGCCTCTATTACCGAGCTGCAGCACACAGTACAGTCCCTTGTCGCAAAGTCGGACAATGCCGAGAACAGGCTGAGGCGCAATAATGTTAGGGTCCTGGGTCTGCCTGAGGGAGAAGAGGGGGATCACCCTGCTGTATTTGCGGAAGAGTTCTTTAAAAATCTCCTGGGCCTTACCGATGTTCCCCCTACTTATGTGGTGGAGAGGGCCCACCGGGTACCCACGGGCCGAGCCATCCCGGGGAAACCCCCCCAGGCCTTTTTTAGTCCGCTTCCTTAACTATCGGGACAGGGACAGGATTCTCTCGGAAGCCCGCCAACATCCTACGCTCAATTATTGCAACTCCTCTGTCCTCCTTTTCCCTGACTTTTCGGCGGATTTGCAGAGAAAGAGAAAAACCTTTAATGATGTCCGCAAACGTCTTAGAGATAAGAACATTAAGTATGGCATGCTTTATCCAAGCCGCCTGCGGGTCCAACAAGATGGGGCGGTCCACTTCTTCGACAACCCAGCGGACGCTGACGACTGGCTGACCAACTTGCGTTGAAGGGTTCTTCTCACTAGTTCATCTGATGCACGGATCTTCCACATCCTTATTCGCTCTATCCTACTATACTTTCTTCAACCACCGGAGTTACCTCAAATGTACATTTACACGAGACCCCCAAGTGTTTTTGTTTGCCCTTTGTTTTTTGTTTTTTTTGTTTTTTTTGTCGCTTTTTGAGTCGCGGACTTTGTTCTTCGCTGACTCTGTCGTCACTGGTTTTTGGGATCGTTATCCCTCGTCCCTCTGCTCCCAGTTCTTACGAGAAGGAAGAGACACTGCCCGTCGCCAGAGTGGATGACCTACTACCAGAAGTGTAGGGCCCCAGTTTAGGGGTTAACTAGCACTCTTTATTCAAGTTTTTTTTGGGGTAAAAACTATTCCCAGACCCTCCCCCCTGTTAAGGGGAAGGCTGGGGTATAGTAGGATAGGCACTTGTGCCTGGGAAGTTTGATTAGGGATCTAGCTGTCCCTTTGTTCTTATGTTTTTTTATTTCTTATTTGTCTATTTCTGTTTTGTGTTATGCTTAAGTACTGTCAGTATTTTCTGCACTGTGACCGGGATCTTGCTGTTCATGGGGTGCACCGGTACACGCCCTTTAGAGTATCTCAACTGTTCTTCCCCATCACCCAATGGCTAGTCAATTAGCTGACTCCTTCACCGTCCTCTCCTGGAATGTCAGGGGTCTTAACTCTAAATTCAAGCGAGCCCTTTTATTCCAATACTTAAAATCTCACTCCCCCCAGATTATTCTCCTCCAGGAGACTCACCTCATGGGCAGTAAGATTTTGACTCTCAAAAAACCGTGGATACAGCGAGCGATACATGCCACATATTCCACATACGCCAGAGGTGTATCGGTCCTTATTCATAAGAATTTCCCTTGTGTTATTGAGGAGATCCGTACTGATCCCCAAGGGAAGTTTGCAATAGTGGTGTTCACGCTATGGTCTGTCAGATACATTGTTATTAATGTGTACATCCCTCCCCCGTTTTCATCTGCTTTACTGTATGAGGTTCTAGAAAAGATTTCACCTTTTTGTCCGGGGAGGGTTCTGGTCATGGGAGACTTCAATGCCATTTTATCACCTGAACTAGATAGACCTGCCCCGCCTAAGAAGCAGTGTATGGACCTCTCTGCCTGGGCTCGGGCAGTGGGGCTGGTAGAGGTCTGGAGGTGGAAGCACCCTACCACAAGGGCCTACTCATGTTTTTCGGCATCCTATAAGACTGCGTCGCAGATAGACCTGGCCTTCTCCAACCCTGCATTGTTGGCGGATGTTTTGGAGACGTCCTATCTGTCTAGTGGCCTGTCTGATCATAGTCCCCTGGTGGTGGTGCTTCGCTCCCCAGCCTCCCGGAGCGCTGCGCTCTGGAGGTTGGGCACACAATGGGTCTCTCATCCTGACATTGCTGACAAACTGCCGCCCCTGCTGTCTGAGTTCTGGGAAAAGAATAAAGACTCCTCTTCTCCTGACTTTGTCTGGGATGCCTTTTAAAGCCTTCACGAGGGGACAATATATTTCTTCTATTGCTAACGTTAAAAAACAACAATCGGCAGCGACTCTGGAGCTGCAGAAGGCTGTTGATGACCACACTGCTATGTATAGTGGTGACCCCACCCCTGTTCACTTTGACCTGCTGATGGCGGCTCGAAGGGAACTGCAGTTACACCTGGCTGAGGTCACGCGACTCGAGTCCTATAGGGGTAGACAGAGGGTCTTTGAACAAGGTGACCGAAATGGCCGCCTGCTGGCCATGATGGCACAACACGATCAACCCCTTACCCTTGTATCCACCTTACAGACCCTGGGGGGCGGGACGGTGTCCTCCCCCTCCGATATCCTGCAGACGTTCAACTCCTTTTATGGCACTTTATACTCGTCCGGTCTGCCCTCAGGGTTTCAGCCAGAGTTGCTGAACGGCCTGTTGGATCCGTTGGCGCTTGGCTGGCTCTCTGACCACGAAAATAGGATTTTTATAACAGCTTACCTGTAAAATCCTTTTCTTGGAGTACATCACGGGACACAGAGCGACATAGTCATTACTAATGGGTTATATAGATACCGTCAGGTGCTGGCACTGGCAACTTCCAAAACCGGAAGTACCCTCCCCTATATAAGCCCCTCCCATCCGGGAGCACCTCAGTTTTGTAGCAAAGCAATAAGTGTCCCCAAAGAGGGGCGGGAGCTCTGTGTCCCGTGATGTACTCCAAGAAAAGGATTTTACAGGTAAGCTGTTATAAAAATCCTATTTTCTTTCTCGTACATCACAGGACACAGAGCGACATAGTCATTACTAATGGGATGTCCTAAAGCAATGCCAAATGAGGGGGGGGATACACCATATATAAGCTGAGCGCTATCAGACATGAGGATCTTTTGCGGCCTGCAACACACTGCGCCCAAAGGCGACATCCTCCTGACTTCTAACGTCCACCTGGTAGAACCTAGTAAACGTGTGTACTGAAGACCATGTTGTGGCCTTACAGATTTGAGCCAGGGAGGCCTGGTGATGCACTGCCCATGAAGTTCCAACTGCTCTCGTGGAGTGCGCTCTAACTTTGAACGGAGGCGGTCTCCTTCTCAAGCCATAGGCTTGTATTAAGACCTGTCGAATCCACTTGGCTAAAGTAGATTTTGACGCTGCCTGACCCTTTCTGGGGCCTTCCGGCAGAATAAACAAAGTATCCGTTCTGCGAATCTGAGCAGTGGCTTTTAGATAAGCTTTAACTGCTCTTACTACATCCAAAGAATGCAATAACTTTTCCTCTACCGAAGTAGGTTTGGGGAAAAAAGAAGGAAGAACCACATCTTGGTTCAAATGAAACCTCGATACCACCTTAGGAAGAAAGGCTGGATGAGGACGTAACACTACTCTGTCCTTATGGATAACCAGATATGGCTCTTTACAGGACATAGCTGCTAATTCCGATACTCTTTTAGCCGAACAAATGGCTACTAGAAAAATCAATTTCCTGGTGAGAAGCACCAAGGAAATATGCTGTAATGGTTCAAATGGTTGTTTCTGTAGAACCGACAGAACCAACTTTAGATCCCATGGACATATGGGAATACTAACCGGAGGACTAATACGCATCACTCCTTGTATAAAGGCTTTGACTAGTGAATGCGAAGCCAAGGGCCTTTGAAAAAATATTGACAAGGCCGAAATCTGACCCTTGATAGTACTCAAGGCAAGCTTCCTATCTACAGCCCACTGTAGGAAGTCCAGAATCCTACCTATTACGTACTTATGTGGATGCCATTTCTTGGCCTCACACCAGGCGATGTACGCCTTCCAGATTCTATAGTAGATCTGCCTGGATACCGGCTTCCTGGCATTGATCATGGTAGATACCACAGGATTAGAGAGCCCTCTCTTTTTTAGAATGTGGGCTTCAATAGCCAGGCCGTCAAACCTAGGGCTGGTAAGGAAGGGTGGTATATCGGTCCCTGCGAAAGCAGGTCCGGACGATGTGGGAGGGTCCAAGGACTCCCCACAGACATTTTTACAATCTCCGCGTACCATGCTCTTCGGGGCCACGCTGGAGCCACCAGAATCACTGGTTTCTTTTCTACCCTGATTCTGCAGAGTAATCGAGGTAACAATTGTGGCGGTGGGAATGCATATATCAGCTTGAACTGATCCCAAGGGAACACTAGGGCATCCGAGCCGCAAGCTAGGGGATCCCTTGTCCAAGAGACAAACCTGTCCACTTTTGCGTTGAATCTGGATGCTAGCAGATCTACATCCGGTGTTCCCCACCGCTGACATATTGTCCGGAAAACCTCGGGATGAAGGGACCATTCCCCTGGGCATAATTGTTGGCGACTTAGAAAGTCCGCCTTCCAATTCTCCACTCCTGGAATGAATACCGCAGATATGGCTGGGACATATTTTTCTGCCCATTTCAAGATGTAATTTATTTCCCTCTGGGCTGCACGACTCCTGGTGCCCCCCTGATGATTGAATTCTGACAGGGGACCCTTGGAGTTTGGATGTCCATGCTACTAGGGCATACCGGGCTGCTCGTATCTCTAAGAGATTGATGGGCAGGGCCTTTTCTGCATCCGACCATCTGCCCTGGAGAGACCATTGCTCCAGTACTGCTCCCCAGCCTATAAGGCTGGCATCTGTAGTGACCACCTTCCAAGAAATCGGACTGAAGGATCTCCTTTTTTCCAGATTCTGGGGAACCAACCACCAACGGAGGCTCTTGTGAACGGAAGGGGACAAGGACATTGTAAGTCTAGGGCCTGAACTTTTTTGTTCCAGGCTGACAGTATGGCCCCTTGCAAATTCCTTGAATGGAATTGACCGTAGGGTACTGCTTCGAATGATGCCACCATCTTTCCCAGCAGCCTCATATACAGGCGTATGGACGGCTGTCTTTTTTGTACCCACTAAGTGGATCAAATCTTTCAAAGACAACACCTTTCCTCGAGGCAAGAATATTTTTCTCTGGCCTGAATCCAACCTTAGCCCCAAGTATTCCAGACTTTTGACTGGTTTTTAGGGGTGACTTGTCTCGGTTGATAATCCAACCGTGAGATTCCAGATACTTGATTGTCTTGTGAACGAACACTTCTAGTTTTTTCACTGAGTGGTCTATCAGCAACAAGTCATCTAGATATGCCATTATCATTACACCTTGTGTTCTTAGATTGGCCAATAAAGGGCCAGAATTTTTGTAAACACTCGTGGTGCTGTGGCCGAACCGAAGGGTAAGGCTCTGAACTGAAAATGGCGCCCTTCTACTGCAAAGCGTAGAAATTTTTGGTGGACTGGAAAGATGGGAATGCGCAAATAAGCATCTTTGATGTCGATCGCGGCTAACCAATCCTCCCCTTGTAGGGCAGTGGCCACCGATCGGATCGACTCCATCAGAAAGTCCTGATATACAGGAATTTGTATAGCCCTTTTAGAATTAATATGGGCCTCCCGTCCGCGTTTGCTTCGGGACTGTAAAGAGGTTTGAGTAAAACCCGAACCCTCATTCTTCCAGGGGAACCTCCATAATTACTCCTTGGAGCAATAGTTGTTCTAGTGCCAACAGGAGGGACTCTCTCTTCCGGGGATCCCTTGGCACGTTTGACCTAAAAAATGGGAAGGAGAGTCTTTTAACTCCAAACTGTATCCCAAACATACTGCGGAGAGCACCTATCTGTCTTGATCGTGTCCCGCCAGGTCTCTTGCGAACAACTGGAGTCCTCCCCCCCACCCGACTGAGTGGGGGCTTCAATGAATTTAACTTTGGGGGAGGTTTTGTACCTCCCCTGACCCAGGGTTTCTCATTACCCTGCTATTGTCCCTGTTTTTTACCCCCGGGAATTGACCGAGGAGGCCGTCGGAACTGTTACACAGCCGATGCCCCAGGGACTGGAGAAGCAGGCCTCTTAAAGAGGGACCTCTAACTCTGTTTTTAACCGGCAAGAGCGTATTTTTACCGCTGGAAATTTTCTGGATATATTTGTCCAGGTTTTCCCTGAATAAGCGTTCACCATGAAATGGGACGCTAACCAGCCATTCTTTACAGGGAGCTTCAGCAGACCAGTTTTTAAACCATAGGAGCCTACGCATATGTCTATAGACAGCGTAAGGTGGGAGGCCTGATGGACTGAATCCTTTATGGCGTCAACCGCAAAGCCTAAGGCTCTAGGTAGATCAGCTAGGGCAAAGCCTGCTGATCTGTCAAGTCCCTCAAGACCTGTTTCAACTGATCCTTCACTGCTTAGCAGACCCCAATAGCTGCTACTGCTGGTTGTGTCACTAAGCTTGCTGTAGAAAGAAGCAGATTTTCATAAGGACTCCAATCTTTTATCTATTGGGTTCTTGAACATTTGGACATTATCCACTGGACATGTCAGTGATTTATACATACAAGAGATGGCTGCGTCCACTGTAGGGACCTTCCATTTTTTTTTTTTGATGAACTTATCCTCCATGGGATAGACCACCGGAAATCTCTTGGGGGAATAAATATTTTCTCAGGACGTTCCCAATCCTGGTAAATGAGCCCTTTCAGTAAAGGGTGAAGTGGAAAAAAACAGACAGTCTGGGGGCTTCTAGCGACCCCAACGAGGATACAGTAGTGGTTGATGGTTCCGCAAGGTGCATTTTTAAATGCTGATCGGACCATGTTAGTCAGAGACTGAACCCATAATCTTTCAGCTTGAGATGCTGAGAAAAGGTTCCCCCACTGTTGATTCCTCTATAACAGAATCAACCTCATCCTGATCCCCTTCAGGCAGGTCGATCCCTGTATGGGACTGTTGCTCTGCTAACAGGCACTCTGAAGGAGGAGACGGAGATCGGGCGTGCTTTCCCTGACAGGGAGGCAGCGATAAATGTTGACAATCTCTCTCTAATCCTCCCAGAGCTGAGGAAAAAACCTCGTCTGTTACATACACAGGAGCAGGTGAACTGAGGACAGCCACAGTACCAAGTACCCCTGCGGGGTCTCTACGGTCACTTACCTCTGAACTTCAGGGGAGACTGGTGCAGCAGAAGTATGCCCAAGATCCTCCGAGCCCGATGAGACCCCCTTCGCTTCCTGGAAGATTCAGTTCCGGAGCTTCTGGACGGCATATTCCTAAGCCTAAAGCTGAGGTATTCCAGCCGTAATACACCACTTTTACTGAGAATAGTCTAGCACAATTGCTGCTATATCACAGTTGGTGTCTACTAATGTGCCTTTCTAGGGGATGCCTGTATCAACCGCTTGCTGTATGCCCTTTTTTAAATGTTGCCAGCCCTGTCTCTGTACTTCATAGCCAGCTCACCACACAAAACTGTGGTTTTTACATGCTGGGACGCCCGCACATGCGCAGAAGCGCTGCGGCGCACACAGAGCGTCATCCCCCAGGCTCCGCCCCCTTTCCTGGCTCACCTCTATATCTAGAGGCGCGTGCACGCGCACGGCCACGTGCGCCTTCGGCGCTAATTTTGAAAAATGGAGACTAGGGACAAGAGCCAGGGCCCCTCTTTGCCGCAGGCCGGGGGATGGACGAGCATTGCAACATGGCAGAGGAAGCAGTTTCCCATAAGAGAACTCACCATCTGCCTGGACTTGCTCTGCTGAGAAGAAACTAGTCCACATGACAAGAAAACATTCCACAGCGGCCTCTAGTGGACAAACACAGGTACCGCAGTCTAATATCTTAAATATATAAAAAAAAAAAAATTTTTTTTTTTTTTCTTGACCACCATTAAAAATTATTACATTTTTTTAGTAGTTACAGGCATGCACAGAATTTTGCGGGAATACCATTAGGTAACAGACAGAAAGACAAATTAGGCTTGGGGGTCCCCCAATAGAACCAAGTTCCTGGGGGCCCCCACTTACCTGTTCCCCGCCGCAGGACTTTGTTTGGTCCACAAAAGCCCAAACTTCACCTATCACGGCAGGCATTGTAATCAAACCTTCAGGGACCGGGTTCCCAAGGATTCCACTCCCCTGGACCTGTATAGCACCCTGCACAGAAAACATCTTGGTCGTGGGTATGACCAGAGCTCTGGATCCCAGGGTCCAGCTCTCCTAAGAGAAGCATTACAGGCAAAACCTTGCTCTTCTCTGCAAGGCCCGGGTACCGACCGTTTAGCTATGAAGCTTTTTTGGTCGGATCCGGAATAGCTTACTGAGGCCCAAAAGAACCTGTACGCAAGCTCAGTGAAAAACACATGTTTCTTCTTGGCCAACACCTTAGACACTGGCAAAAAACTGAGGTGCTCCCGGATGGGAGGGGCTTATATAGGGGAGGGTACTTCCGGTTTTGGAAGTTGCCAGTGCCAGCACCTGACGGTATCTATATAACCCATTAGTAATGACTATGTCGCTCTGTGTCCCGTGATGTACGAGAAAGAAAGAGAGACTTTGGTCCAGCCTTTTACGGTTTCGGAGGTCATAAAGGCTATCCGGTCATTCCCTCCCGGCAAGGCGCCGGGGCCAGATGGGCTTCCGATAGACTTTTATAGGGCTCATGTGGAACATTTAGCACCCCTGTTGGCACAATTGTATACTGTATGTCTGGCAGACGGTGGTCTGCCTGGTTCAATGTACCATGCCTACTTGACACTGATATATAAGGCTCCCAAAGACCCCACTTCCTGTGCTTCATATCGTCCTATTGCACTACTTAATTCTGACTTTAAAATTCTGACTAAGCTTCTGGCCCTTCACTTGTATCCCATGCTACCTTCAGTGATAGACCCAGACCAGACAGGTTTCATGCCCCGTAGATCCACAGATGTTAATCTCAGAAGGCTATTCACTAACATACACGCCCACCACCTCAATAAGGGATCGCGAGCGGTGGCCTCTCTAGACATTGAAAAGGCCTTCGATACGGTCGAATGGCCCTTCTTGTGGGAAACTTTACGTAGAATGGGGTTTCGTGTTGTTTATCAAGTGGCTCCAGGTGATTTACAAATGCCCCACTTCCTTGGTGCGCTTGGGGGGTGGACTGTCTGTCCCCTTCGGGCTTACCAGGGGAACGAGGCAGGGCTGCCCTCTCTCTCCGGCTTTGTTTGCCCTTGCTATCGAGCCGGTGGCGGAGGCACTTCGCACCTCACCGCACATTAAGGGTCTGCGACTCGGGTTGCTGGAGGAGAGGGTAGCCCTATACGCGGATGACATGCTGCTCTTCCTGAATGATGCTGGCCCGTCATTGCAGGGAGCGCTAAATATTCTGGACACCTTTGCTGAGGTCACCGGTCTTAGGGTAAATTGGTCCAAATCCCTCCTATTCCCAATTGATCCAGTGGCCAGGTCCACATCCCCTCCTGATAGCCCCCTCCCGTGGGTAGATTCCTTTAAATACTTAGGGGTACATGTCTCCAGTTCAGCCTCGGACTTTATATCTTTAAATCTTGCCCCAGTACTTTTGGAGTCCCAAGCGAAACTCAAATCCTGGAGTAACCTGCCCCTGTCATTATGGGGGCGAGTTAATCTCATAAAAATGAAGATTATTCCCAAACTAACATATCTTTTCCGCCACTCCCCACAATGGGTGCCTAAGTCTTTTTTTTAAAAATTGAACTGCATTTTTTCTTCCTTCTTATGGGGCCCCTCTCCTCCCAGATATCGACTGACGACTTTAATGAGGCCACGTACGCAGGGTGGCATGGCATTCCCGGACTGTTATAAGTATTACCTCTCCGCGCAGTTGGTGACGGCGGCATGGTGGCTACAGCCGGACAGAACAAACTCGTCGACTGTGCTGGAAGCAACAGTGGTCGGTTCGCTGGAAGCTCTTCAATTATTACTTTTTAGGGGCCCTAGCGCCCCTTATCCTCTGACCCCTTCTATGCTTACCACCCTGCGGGCATGGCAGACAGGATTAGCCATTGAGAAATGTAAACAGTCTGAAATCTCCCCCAACGCCCCTATTTGGCTGAACCCTAGTCTATCCCACATTTACAAAATCCCAGACCCCTACGCGTGGACAAAATACGGTATCAAACTAGTGTCACACATAGTATCTCAAAACTTTTTACTCCCTTTCTCACACCTTTCCTCCCAATACAACCTACCCAACCATTTCCTATTCAGATACCTTCAACTGGCCCATGCATTTGCGGCGCAATTTTCGCAATCTTCGTGCATTATGGCCCAATCGGAACTGGAGAAGACACTTAGATTGAGTTGTGAAGAAAAGCCCACCTCGCATCTTTATTCGTACTTGATCTTCGTGTCTCTTCCACCTCTGGACAAACTCTGGAATAAATGGCAGTCTGATATTCCCACGTTGGATAATGATGACTGGGACGATGTGTGGGACCTCCCCTTCAACTCCCTAGTCTCCATGCGTGATAGGTTAGTGCAATATAAGATAGTTCATAGGGCTTATTTCACCCCACACAGACTTCATAGGATGGACCCTGCTCATTCCTCAGGGTGTTGGAGATGCGGCGCCTCACCGGGCGACTTCTCCCATATCTTCTGGCGTTGTTCAGCAGTATTGGGTTGGGGTGCTGGATTTGGTCAACAGAGTCTCCTTAGTCGCTGTGCCTTTGACCATGGAGGTGTGCCTTCTGGGGCTCATTGAGACCATTGTACCGTCCTCTGCCAAGCGCACACTAATTACCTTGCTGCTCTTCTATGCCCGTAAGAATATCGCTATGCAGTGGAGGAAGCCTGCCCCCCCCTCTTTGGCGCAATGGAAACACTTAGTGAACAGCAGCCTTCCTTTAATACAAGGATACTTATGCTAATCGGGGCTGCTCACTAAAGTACGACAAGGTCTGGCGCAATTGGTTAGACGAGCCTGAAACAGCTTAGTGAGTTGGGGGTGAACCAGGTCATCGTGTCAAGGTCTTGCCTTGCTCTTCTACCTCCCCTTTCCTCCAATGACTTCTAATATATCTTTATTGACTGGTGGGTTTTATCATAGTGGATGCCCTCCTAGATTTTATTTGGGCGGTGCTGCTGTGCCCTTACATGGTTATGCATTATATTGCTGGGTTCACATTGCAAAGTGTATTATCTTCTGTGCATGCTCTGTTTCTATAACTGTAGGTGCTTAAGCTGTATGTGTTGTATGTGTTGGAAAACTTCAATAAAAATAATTATAAAAAAAAAAAAAAAAAACAGTAAAGTTAGCCCATATTTTTTTTCAGCCAAAAGTTTTTATTACCTGTTTTTGTGTATTTAAAATATATTTTGTTTATATGTTTAAATTTTCTGTATCACTTATTACTTAGCGGAGTAATATTGGAATTTCCGCTTTTCGGAATCCCCCCCCCCTCCGGTGTCACATTTGCCAACTTTCAGGGGGAGGAGGGAGCAGATACCTGTGTAATCCAGGTATTTGCTCCCTCTCCCGGGCATAGATCACCGCAGTGACTTTCGCCACACATCTGGCGCCTACTCCGCCCCCCGCTGTCTTCTGGGAGACACACAGGTCCCAGAAGACAGCAGGGACCAGTGGGATCCCGTAGCGCGACTCGCGCATGCACAGTAGGGAACCAGGAAGTGAAGCCACAAGGCTTCACTTCCTGATTCTCTTACCGAAGATGGCGGTGCAGGAACCAGAGGGAGAGATCGGCTTCGGGTGCCGACATTGCGGGCGCCCAGGACAGGTAAGTGTCCATATATTAAAAGTCAACAGCTGCAGTATTTGTAGCTGCTGACTTTTAATATTTATTTTTTTCTGCGGAACTCCGCTGCTTTCACACTGGACCGTCATTCTAGTGGCGCTATTTGGCTGCAAGCGGGGAGCTTATATCCCAGCTAGCGGTCGATGAAAGGGTTAAATGCTCCCGTGTAGCGCCACTGCAGAAGTGCTTTGCAGGCGCTTCGGCAGCAGTGCCAGTTCATTTCAATGGGCAGGAGTGGTGGAGGAGCGGTATACACTTATCACTCGGGCTTACACACTGAGACTGCAGGGGAGCCGTTTTGCAGGCACTTTACAGGCTCCATTTTTAGCCCAAAAGCGTCTGAAAAACGCCCCAGTGTGAAAGGGGTCTAACTGTTAGATTTTATGAGATGAAGCTTCAGAGAATTAGACACACGCCTGGTCGTTCAGAGAACCCTGTGGGTTTACATCTTCAGTTTGGACCATGGTGGTGCAGTGATTTTCTGCACTACACAGTGGTCACACTGATCCAAGTTCCCATTTGGGAGTATACCCATCTTCCAACATCACACAGTCCCCGTTTCTTCAGACCGAATCATGGAGCAATCACTGCAGGCCAGTTCCGAGTGGACCTATGGTCATCACATCAGGTTGGGTGTAGGCTCTCCCTCCCCCTTAAGCATCCAGGTAGCAGCTGTCTGCACACAGGGTTCTTTGATTGGCTGGGTGTGTGCATCTCTCTGAAGCTCATACAGGTGTGGACTTGCTTTTTGAGCTTGGAAATACTGACCACATGGCTTCATCACCAAACAACTGACTCAGTCTGAACTATGTCGGTGCAGTGATTTTCTGCACTATACAGTGGGCCCACTGATACAAGTTCCCATTTGGGATTATATCCATCTGCTATCTTCACACCTGTCTCTTCAGACCACATCCTGGGGGAATCTCCGCGGGCCTGTTTTGAGTGTTCACATCGGGGTGGGTGCCGGGGGAAAAAAACACATGGCCCGCTGATGCATGTTCTTAAGCTTCACGATATGATTTATCACTCAAAAATCTGGAAAGTTGTATGTACTGTATATTAAGGACACTTCTGAAGAAGTCCCGAAACGCGTTAGTGTCTGTATCTAATCTTTTCAATATTCATGTATGGTTGTCATACACCATTTTCACTTGATGTTTTGTATATGTACAGTTTTTAATAAAATGTTATATTTTTACAATTCTTAGTACCTCTTTGACTTTAATCTACCAGTGCCGCTATAGTTCCACCCCTTAAGGGATTTCTCCATTTCCATTTACAGAGCCAGGGGACAGGCTGTACATGCTCAGTTTGGTGTGTGTTGCAAGAGAGTTTTTTTTTTTTCCTTGGGAGAGTGCATGTGATAGGCACAGGGCCAATCAGCACTGTCCAGAGGATCAGGGGAGAATGAAAACTCCTTCTACAAACTTTACAAGGAACTGATACAAGTCACAAGGCTGCTATATACCGCTGATGAGAAAACATATTTATCCGTATATTATTACTAAAATAATTACATTTCCATGATCTGTGTACGACCGCTTTAAAGATTCAAGTTGACACTTCTGATGTATAAAAAGGCAACAAAAGCTAAAGTGTCATAATCAACCCTATCTTTAGAAAGAACAAATGGAGAGAAGACCAGGGAAAAGCAGAGAGTGGCAGGAAACTGAGAAACATTTTATATACAGCTTTCCCTTGACACCTAGTGGGTTTGCTTCAAAGCCCTTAAGCAGCAATAAACCCAAAAAGCAATGACAGGCAACACAATCCAGATAATATTCCCTAATTAGGTAAGATTTTTACCCTACTGAAAAATCAGTTTTTGGTGGATAGGACAAATTGCCATACTTCACCTATATACAAATAAACAACTTCGGAAAAAATAGGATTTTTATAACAGCCTACCTGTAAAATCCTTTTCTTGGAGTACATCACGGGACACAGAGCCTAGTAATTACTAAGTGGGTTATATTCCACCTTCAGGTGCTGGACATTGGTGTAATCAATTAGACAGGAAGTTTCCTCCCTATATAACCCCTCCCATACTGGGAGCACCTCAGTTTTTGTAGCAAAGCAATAAGTTTCCCAATATCCCCAAATAAGAGGGGCGGGAGCTCTGTGTCCCGTGATGTACTCCATGAAAAGGATTTTACAGGTAAGCTGTTATAAAAATCCTATTTTCTTTATCGTACATCAGGGGACACAGAGCCTAGTAATTACTAAGTGGGACTTCCCAAAGCAATGAGGGGAGGGAGACACAAATAATGCAGACCGCCATCAGACGTGAGGACCTATACTGCTGCCTGCAGCATACTGCACCAAAAAGCGGCATCCTCTTGCCGTCTTACATTCACTTGATAGAAATGAGTGAACGTATGCACCGACGACCAAGTTGGGGCCTTGCAAATCTGAGTCCTAAAGGCTTGGTAATGCACCGCGCATGAAGCCCTTACTATCCTGGTAGGGTGCACTCTAAAGGAAACAGGGGAAAACCCTCTCTTTAAACCACAAGCCTGAATCATAACCTGATGAATCCACATAGAAACAATAGGATTTTTATAACAGCTTACCTGTAAAATCCTTTTCTTGGAGTACACCACGGGACACAGAGCTAGTCATTACATAATGGGTTAAGGGTCACCAGCGGTGATTGGACACTGGCACAACTAATGGAAGACAGTTCCCCTCCATATAACCCCTCCCATCAGGGAAGTACCTCAGTTTTGTAGCAAAGCAGTAAGGTTCCCATAAGAAGGGTGGGACCTCTGTGTCCCGTGGTGTACTCCAAGAAAAGGATTTTACAGGTAAGCTGTTATAAAAATCCTATTTTCTTTATCGTACACCACGGGACACAGAGCTAGTCATTACATAATGGGACGTCCCAGAGCAATGCTCATATGAAGGGGGGGAGACACAGATCAAACCGACCGCTTGCGGACCAGAAGCCCTATACTGCTGCCTGCAGCACACTTCGCCCGAAGGCGGAATCCTCATGTCCTTTCACATCTATTTGATAGAATTTGGAAAATGTATGGACTGAGGACCAAGTTGCAGCCTTACAGATCTGAGCCATCGAAGCCTGGTGGTGCACTGCCCATGAAGCACTTATCGCCCTGGTAGAGTGCGCCTTAACAGGAAAAGGAGGAGTCCTGTTCTTTAAACCATAAGCTTGAACAATTACTTGTCTAATCCACCTGGAAATGGTGGATTTTGATACCGCTTGGCCCTTCTTGGGACCATCTGGTAAAATAAACAAAACATCTGTTTTACGTATCTGAGCGGTTGCTTGCAGATACACCCTTACCGCTCTCACTAGATCTAGAGAGTGTAATAATTTTTCCCCCGCCGTCCGCGGGTTTGGAAAAAAGGAAGGCAGAACAATGTCTTGATTCAAGTGAAAAGCCGACACCACCTTAGGCAGAAAAGCCGGATGGGGTCGTAGTACGATCTTGTCCTTGTGACAAATTAGATAAGGCTCTTTACAAGAAAGAGCTGCTAGCTCTGATACTCTCCTAGCAGAAGCTATAGCAATCAGAAAGGCCAATTTCCTACTTAATATAATTAAAGGAATATGGCGAATAGGTTCAAAAGGTTGCTTTTGCAACACTGACAATACCAAATTCAAATCCCATGGACACAAGGGAGACCTGACTGGAGGATTTATCCTCAGTACCCCCTGAATGAATGTCCGAACTAGGGAGTGAGATGCCAATGGTCTCTGAAAGAAGACTGATAGAGCCGATATTTGCCCTTTGATGGTGCTAAGGGCTAATTTCATATCCACTCCTAACTGGCAAAAAGCAAGAATCCTACTTATTTCATATTTCAGAGGATTCCAACTTCTGGATTCACACCAGGAAACGTATGCTTTCCAGACTCTATGATAGATGAGTCTGGAGGCTGTCTTTCTAGCATTAATGAGCGTAGAAAGAACCAGGCCAGAGACCCCTCTCTTTTTCAAAATGTGGGTCTCAGCAGCCAGGCCGTCAAATTTAGCCTTTGTAAGGAAGGGTGGAATACTGGACCCTGTGACAACAGGTCGTGTCGAAGTGGAAGCTTCCAGGGCCTCCCTATCGGCATTTTTACGATCTCGGCATACCAAGGCCTCCTGGGCCAGTTTGGGGCCACTAGGATTACTGGTATTCCCTCCTCCTTGATCCTGCGAAGCAGTCTTTGTAGAAGAGGGATCGGAGGGAATGCATAGATCAGTGAGAACTGATTCCATGGAGTTATTAGAGCGTCAGTCCCGTAGGCTAGAGGATCTCTCGTTCTGGACACAAAGTTGTCCAATTTCTTGTTGAACCTGGAAGCTAGCAGGTCTACATCTGGGTTTCCCCATCTCAGACATATGGCCTGAAAGATCTCTGGGTGAAGAGACCACTCTCCTGGTAGCAGCTGCTGACGACTCAGGTAGTCTGCTTGCCAGTTTTCTATCCCTGGAATGAAGATTGCAGAGATGCAAGGTACATGCTCTTCTGCCCATGCCAAGATCCGGTTCACCTCTCTTTGGGCTGCCCGACTGTGGGTGCCTCCTTGGTGATTGATGTAAGCTACTGCCGTAGCATTGTCGGATTGAACCCGAACTGGGTATCCCTGTAACCTGTATGTCCAGGTTTTGAGGGCTAGATATACCGCCCGGATCTCTAGCACATTGATGGGCAGGATCCCCTGAGTCTTGGCCCAGGTTCCCTGGGTAGAAGCCTCCTCGAATACTGCACCCCAGCCCGATAGGCTGGCATCCGTAGATACCACCTTCCAGGCCACTGGGAGGAAGGACTTTCCCTTCCGTAAATTCCTGGCTTCTAGCCACCAATTGAAGCTGTGGCGTACTTGTGAGGACAGGCGCATGGGTATATCCAGAGCTTGGCTCTTCCTGTTCCAGGAGGCTAAAATATTGCCTTGAAGTAGTCTCGAATGAAACTGGGCGTAAGGGACCGCCTCGAAGGAGGCTACCATCTTTCCCAATAGTCTCATGCAAAGGCGAATAGACGGCCTCTTGTTTGCTTTGACCTTGTGGATCAGGTCTTTCAGAGACTGTATCTTTGGCTCTGGCAGGTATACCCTGTTTTGGGCTGTATATATGATCATGCCCAGGTACACTATCCTTCTTTGGGCCTGGAGAGAGGATTTTTGTAAATTTATAATCCATCCTAAATGCTCCAGGTATCCTACTGTAGTGTCTACAGCGTGATCCAATCCCTCCTTTGACTGATCTATTAATAGTAGATCGTCTAGATAGGCTGTTACCGCAATGCCCCGTGTTCTTAGGTTTGCTAACAGAGGAGCTAGCACCTTTGTGAATACTCTGGGCGCGGTGGCTACACCAAATGGCAGGGCCCCAAATTGAAAGTGGCGATCTTCTACCGCAAACCTTAGGAATCTTTGGTGAGCGGGGAGGATTGGTATGTGTAGATATGCGTCTTTGATATCTATGGACGCAATGAATTCTCCGCCTTTTAAAGTAGCGACCACGGATCGAATCGTTTCCATTCGAAAATGGCGAACGTTCAGAAACTGGTTTAGATTTTTTAGATCCAGGATGGGTCTGACTTCTCCGTTCGGTTTTGGAATCACAAAGAGGTTTGAGTAAAAACCTGAACCTTGCTCCTTTTGGGGTACCTCTGTAACCACACCTTGAGCTATTAAGTGATTCAAACCTTTGAAGAAGGATCCTCTTTTTTGTGGATCCTTGGAGAGTCTTGAACTTCGGAATTGAGAAGATGGGATCTCTCGAAATTCCAGTCTGTACCCTGAGGATATTGTGGATACCACCCATTTGTCCTGGGTTTCTGTCCGCCAAGTCGCTGAGAACTGACGAAGCCTTCCCCCCACTCGGCCGAGCGGGGGCGCCCCTTCAATGAGAGGTTTTGGGGGCTTGCTTATTAGCTCTTGAACCCCACGGCTTCTTGTTCTTCTGAGCCTGTTCTTTGGCTTTTTTGGGCGGCTGAAAAGGCCGTCGCCACTGGCTGGAGTCAGATTTCCCGGGAGCTGGGGAGAGAGTGTGTTTAAAACAAGGTCTCTTGTTTTTCTTTCTCTCAGGTAAAAGTGTCGTTTTACCACTTGATATCTTTTGGATATATCTTTCTAAATCTTCCCCAAAAAGGCGTTCGCCATGGAACGGGAAACTTGCCAACAACTTTTTGCATGGGGCTTCCGCTGACCAATGCTTAAGCCAAAGTACCCTGCGCATCTGTACCAGCTGGAGTGTAAGGCGTGATGCCTGTATGATAGAATCTCTCATGGCATCCACTGTGAAGCATAAGGCTTTAGGCAAATTCTCCCAATTTTTAGCCTGCTCTGAAGGCAGCTCCTTCAGCCCCTGCTTTACCTGTTGGCTGACGACCTGACACATACCGACTGCTGCTACTGCAGGTTGGATAATTGAGCCGGCCAAAAGGAAGGAGGATTTCAGTAAGGATTCCAACTTCTTCTCAGAAGGATCTTTAAACACTTGTACATTATCCACTGGACATGTCAGGTTTTTATTTACACAAGAAATAGCCGCATCTACCGTAGGCAGGCTCCATTTCTTTAAAAAAATTTCCTCCATAGGATAAAGAATGTTAAACTTTTTTGGAGGTGAAAAACGCTTATCTGGATGTTGCCAGTCTGCGTACAATAGATCCTCTAGTAACGGATGAACCGGGAAGGAGCATGCACCTTGCAGGGATCTTAATGATCCTAGGGAGGAGACAGGTGATTCTGTTACCTCCAAAGAGGGTAACCTAAATGCAGCTCGCACGGCTCCTGCATAGCATTGCACCTGTGACTTTAAAATCTGGGATACCGAAAAAGGCTCATCCGATATCCCTGATCCGTCTGACTCCTCATCCTCTGCTGATGTAGCCTCCTCCTCATCCTCCTCCTCCTCAGGTACTTCTGAAGGGAGGTCCAATACTGGAGGAGATCTGCTTCGCTTATTGTCCTTTTTAGAGGATTTAGCGATTAAAGTAGCAATTTTCTCCTCCAGATTATTTAGGGCAGCTGATAAAGTGTCCTCAGTGACATATGCAGGCCCAGGCTTCACTGGGGAAGCCGCCATACCTGACAGAGGTAATGGCTCATCCTGTACAGGTGCTTTTGGCAACACAGGAGAGGAAGGTACCGAGTCAGCACAGCTAGAGCCCCCTGTCTCAGGCGGCGGTGCTCTTTTATCTCTTTTTGTCCGCATTACTTCCCCTGGAAGGCTTACTGTTTAGACAAAATACAAGGTACCTAAATGCATATACTACCGTGTTCAGTTTAGCAAATACATTAAGTATGCAACTTTTAACACATAACTATGCATAACATGGATGTCTTCTAGGAAGTACCCAATCCAACCACATGGAGTCTTACGTCCCTGTATAGCTGCTGTGTTTCTCTGCCAGGAACAAGAGAACTAACGAGCTTGCTTGCTGCTGCAGTGCTTTTTACACTGACAGTCTTTTAAATTTGGCGCCGTTTCTGTGCCTGCGCGCGCCACGTGCCCGCGCACGCCTCGGCCCCCCCCTCCGATAAAGCGCGCACGCGCGCGCGGCCTTTAGCGCTATGGTGGTGGCCATAGTGAGAGAGGACTCTCATCAGCCCCTGTCCCCACTTACCTGCATCTGCAGGTGTCTGTATCGGCCACCGGAAGGAGGAGCGGGGTGCTCAAGCAAGCTCAGCAGCGGAGGTGACGAGCAGTGTACTTCGCCGAAGCCGACACTGAACAGAGTGAGGTGAGTATATTCAGCTCTTTACTCCCCCCAGTGGTGGAAAAAAAGAAGACATCCACTTTTTGAAAAAGGTCCCAACCTAGTTATGGACCTTCTAATCTCACCTTATCCACGCCGCAGGTTTTTCTGCTGAAAGTTTTCAGACAGATACCAAACTTCACCCTTCACGGTGGGCTATGTGTGCCAACCTTCAGGGATATGGGTTCCTATTTAAAGGATACCTCTCCCCTGGGCCTTGTACAAGACTCTTACCAGGACTTTATAGCGAAATAGCGAAAGTGCTGGATCTTAGAGCCCAGTCCTCTGAAGAGAGACATTACAGGCGACGCCTCATGGATGAGGCCCGGATCCCATCCAGATTCAGCTCATTTGTAGGCGTCTTGGATGGATCCGAAAGCATAGCTCTTTTACCCCCAGAGGGTCTCTTTGGTAGAGCTTTCCTTTAGCACCTCCTAACGCGTCCAACACCTTTCGACACTGGCGAAAAAACTGAGGTACTTCCCTGATGGGAGGGGTTATATGGAGGGGAACTGTCTTCCATTGGTTGTGCCAGTGTCCAATCACCGCTGGTGACCCTTAACCCATTATGTAATGACTAGCTCTGTGTCCCGTGGTGTACGATAAAGAAAGTTGGTTTAGACGCTGCCTGCCCCTTCCCGGGGCCTCCTGATAGCGCAACAACATCAGTTTTCCGTATCTGAGCAGCCGCTTCAGATAGGCCTTGACTGCTCTCACTCTAACAAGAGAGTGTAACCATTTTAATAGCTGATTTGAACGCTGCCTGCCCATTTCTAGGGTCATCTGGCAGCACAACAAAACGTCAGTTTCCAATATCTGAAACATTCAGATAGATTTTTAACTGCTCTCATCTATATTGAGAGAAAAGTAATAACTTTTCCTTCCGCAGAACAAGGTTCTGTAAAAAAGGAAGGCAAGAAACATCTTGATTCAAATGAAAACTAGATCCTTCTAGGAAATAAGGCTGGGAGAGGATTAAACATCACCCTATCCTTACGAATAATTAAGTATGGCTCTATACAAAGAAAGCTGCCATTACTGAAACTCTCTTGCGGAGGCTACCGCATCCAAGAAGATAATGGTGCGTCGGCCCAAGGTGCTGACCTTGTAAGCCAACAAAACTAGACTCAATCCCCCGAGCACAAGGGCAACCTAACTGGCGAACTTGTACGCGTTACCTCTTGTATAAAGGCCCGGATCAAAGAGTGCGAAGCAAGCGGCCTTTGAAAATACTGACTAGGCCGAGATCGGATCCTTGATGGAACTTAAGGCTAGCTCCATCTCCTTTCCTAATGTAGGAAGGCAAGAATTTTACCTATGACATACTTCCAAGGATGCCACCCCTTGGTTTCACACCAGGAACATGGGCCTTCCAGGTCCTATGATACATAGTCCTGGAGGCCAGCTCTCCTGTACGAATCAAGGTAATTTGCCACTGATTCTGAAAGCCCCGATCCTCAAGAATGCGGACTAAAACAGCCAGACCATTAATTCCCATGTTTGCAAGACAGGATGGAATACCCCCTTGTGAAGTAGGTCTGTACAAGATGTAAGGGACCCTGAGTCCTCTACTACCACCCTTACGATTCCTGCACAGAAAGGTCGTCTGGGTCATGCCGGAGCTATTAGGCTGGCTTCCGTTCCCCTCTGATGTTGCATAGAAGCCATGGTAGTCGTGGCACTGGGGGGAGAGAATGCATAAACCAGTGACAACTGGTCCCATGGGGTCACTAACGCATTTGTCCCGCATACGAGTGGATCCTTTGTTCTTGACACAAAGCTGTCCAACTTCTTGTTGAACCTGGACGCCAATAAATTTTATGTCCGGGGTACCCTTTCTCTGGCATTTGGTCAGAAAAAAGTCGGGGTGTAGAGGTCATTCTCCCGGGAACAATTGTTGACGGCTCCAGAGAACCGCCTGCCAATTCTCCATTTCATGAAATGAAGATTATCGATAGGCAAGGCACAAGCTCCTCTGCCCAAGCCAGAACATGGCTCACTTCCCTCTGGCTGCGTGACTTCTAGTGGTGCAACAGATTGGTGGTGATCCGTGATCCAAACGGGTCACCCTGTTCGGATCGGATCACCACGCGATCCGCGGAGCGCTCCGGAACCTCGGCCGTAGGAAAGGCTGCGGCTTCCGCCTAGCTCCGGCCATCTTGGTACACCCGGCGGCGGCCGCTGTAATGGCGTTTCGCCGCCATCTTGCTCCACCCCACACTCCTGCACAGTAATGATAGAGAAGGGGCCAAGCGAACATCTTGTTACACCCACCGGAGTTTTAGATTTTAGTTTATTTCAACACAAAACTGAGCTTATATGCTTAAATACATTTAGAAATCTGGACTGTTTACATATTAAATTTAAAAGCAGCAGCAAACCTTACATGCTTGCTAATGTGACGGAACACCTGATTTTCACATTTAACATTTAGTTAATTGTGGAAATCAGAGGTGTTCTGTCACATTAGCAAGCATGTAAAGTCAGCAGGTTTGCTGCTGCTTTTAAAATTTAACATGTAAAGAGTCCGTCGGATTTACAAATACTGTATTTAAGCATATAAGCTCCGTTTTGCGTTGAAAATAACTGAAATCTAAAACTTCGGTGGGTGTAACAAGATTTTTTTTTTTTGTTGATCCGAAAAATGATCCGATCCGTGCCTCTGATCCGAGGATCGATCCGATCCGTGAGATTTTTGATCCATTGCACCCCTAGTGACTTCTATTTACTCCTTGGTAAACTACGTAAATCACTGGTGTGGCATTGTCGGATTGTACTCTGACAGAACAATCCTGCAACCTAAACGCCCAGGCCCTTAAGCCAGATGTGCCATCCATAGCTCTAGAATGCTGAGGCATAAGGCTCACTTGGAGCTTGACCACTTCCCCTGGGCAGTGGTCTCTTCCAGGCCTGGCCTCCATCCCTAGAGGCCAGGCTTCTTAGCCGCCACCTCCCAGGTAACAGGCATGAAGGATCTTCCTTTCTGTCAATCTTTTGGTTAAGATTTCGCGCCTACAAGTCGTCCAGAACACGGCAGCCAGACTGGTAACAGGGAAAAAACCTTGGGAATCCATCACCCCTTCACTGAGGACCCTGCATTGGCTAAGCGTAAAGGATAGGGTCACATTCAAGACCCTCTGCCTCACCCATAAGTGCACACAAGGAAACGCTCCTCAATATTTATGCGAGAAGATAAAACACTACACACCCAATCGCATTCTCCGATCAACCAACCAAAACCTCCTCCATATCCCCAAGTCCCACTACAAATCAAAAAGAGAACGAAGATTTGCAGTCCAAGGACCACGGCTATGGAACGCCCTACCCACGGACATCAGCATGGAAGAAAACCATCACGCCTTCAGGAAAAAACTTAAGACCCACCTCTTCTGAAGGATCAGGACGTCCATGGAGGCAAAGCGCCTTGAGGCGATTCAGTTCGCATTTGCAGTGCTATACAAGTTATTCACTCACTCAACTGAGACTCCAGCGTATCCCTGGGACCAGACTCTTTGGATAATGCTAGGTTAGGATCTACTTGTTCCAGGCCGACAGAATAATGTTTATAGCAGCCTTGAATGAAACTGAGCATAGAGAACTGCTTTGAATGAAGCCACCATCTTTCCTAGCACCTTAAGCAAAAGGCAAATGTAAGGAACTCTTCCTTGCCTTGACCACATAGACCAGCTTTCTTATAGCGCTGACTTTGTCTGAGGCAAAAAACTCTCCTTTTTGGGCTGTGTCCCAAACATTCCAAGCTTCTTACCGAACGAAGGAATGTACCTTTTGACTGGGATCCTAACCCAGGAGCTCCAGATACTTGACCATGCTGGACACACTTAGGTCCAGCCATGCTACTGACTGATCTATCAGCAGCAGATTGCCTCGGTATGCCATTACTGCTATACCCTGGGCCTTTAGACCTGCTAGAGGCGGGCCCTAGCACCCTGTAAACCCGGGCACGGTGGCTAACCCAAAGGGCAAGACCACCAACTGGAGAAGGTGTTGTTCCCCTGCGAAACGCAGACAACCTCTGCAGTCCCATGTAAATAAACACATATGCAAATGGCTCCCCATATGTGTATGTGGCAAGTGTTAAAGCCATATGCCTCTATGGAAGTGTGCATTCATGGAAGCATGAATCATACAAATATGTTTAAGGCAAAACATAAAAAAGTGTGCGCTGTATACACGCATACATATAGCACGTGTGCTATGGAACGGGCATCTTGCAAGCAAGCATGTTTATGAATGTGTTATGCAACATTGCGCAACATGTACCCACGCAGACACGTATTCATTTGTGAACACAAGGAATCCTGTATAATTAAGGAAACTTAAATTATCATGCCTCATTATGCAACCATGCAAAATCTAGGCGAACATGCAACTTTAGGCGATCATGCATCCTTATGTGATTCAGCATCTTTTATGCGATCAAACGTCTTATGCATTTTAAGCACTACTGTGCGGACAAGTACCCTTGTGTGACCAAGGACTCTTGTGTGATCAAGCACCCCTGTGTGATCCAGCATCTTTAAGCAATTAAGCATTTTTATGCGACTTTAGGCATTTCTGTGAAAACAAGCCTCTCTGTGTGACCAAGTATCTTTAGGTAATCAAGGACTCGTGTGATCAGGCAACCATGTGTGATCCAGCATCTTTATGCAATCAAGCATTTTTATGCGATTTTAGGCATTTCTGTGCAAACAAGCCTCTCTGTGCGACTTAAGCACTTTAATGTGACCAAGCATCCTCATGCGACTATGTAAAAAACATGTAAATCCATACAAACAGAAACATTTATCTTTATGTGATGAACAATAAACATGTTCTGTTACTTGTTTTTACCCCACATGCATTTTGTACATTCCAAACTCATGTATTTTATGCAAACATGTGGACTGGTAAAGAGGAAGTTATCCTCTGCAGACGTGCGTTTCAGCAATCATGCGATATAGCTGTTGTGCGTTAGCAATGTGCACCAGCAAATGTGCATCCCAGCAGTTGTGCGTTTAGCTAGCCTGAAGCCAGCACCAGGTTGAGGATCCTGTGGAGGTTTTTCTAGCAAACTATACTCCTCGGCTAGAGTTTTTAGGAGGAGAAAAAAAACAGCTTATGCGGGTGCCCAACCAGCAGAAATAAACTGTTGCAGTAAAGTTTGGAGTGGGAAGTTACAAGTAACCTAGGGGAATTTTATTTTTTTATTTTTTAAAACCCCTAAGAGGAGACAGAGGCTTTGGCCGTCTAGGCTGAGGGTAAGGCTGGGTTCACACTTGTCCGACAAACGCTCCGACATTGGGAGCTCATGTCGCATGACGTGTGAAAATCAATGTTTCCCTATGAGAGCCGTCTTAACTGGTCCGACACAAGTTGGTCCGACTTTGAAAATGCTCCCTGCACTACTTTGGTCCGACTTTGATCCTAATTCAGCCCATTGAATATCATTGAAGTCGGATCAAAGTAGGATCCTTGTCCTTACCATCCGACTTTTGACATCCAACATGGTGATTATAGCAGCAGTAAAAGGAATTTATCTCACACTGGGATTGTTTTGATTGGTCAAAGGACAAGTCAGACTATCACAAAGTGGTATCAAAGTAGTATCCTGTTCATTCAAGTTGGATGGATGTAGGACCAATGTAGGACTGATGTCGCAGAGCAAAGTAGGATGAAAGTCGTATGACTGTCGTGTAGTATCAGTGTGAACCTCTTGTTTGAGGATTTAGAGCAGGGAAAGGGGCACACCCCGTTTTCTGCTTCTTGTGAGGATGCTGCGAATATAGCAATTAACCTCTTATAGACCAACAAATGCAATGCAAAAAACGTCCAAACTGACATATGGCTGCAACGTTGGGGGAGGCTGCAATGCTTGACAGGGCCGATGGCTCAACCTGTGTGGCTGCCTCAAGTCTCTACAGGGGAGGATGATATCATGCAAGCATGATTAGGGCCACCAGATTCAAATGGCAATACCTTGGTGCCCTTTTATATTCCTGCCCCTGAACCTTTTCTACAGGGAGACAAAGTCCTAAGCTAAAAGCAGAGGAAATTAACACAGGTGCATCAACAGCTGAACTTAGTCTAGCAAAAAAACAAAACAATGCCTGCTAATCTGCACAGCTTGATGCTGAATAGGCGTCTTAGGTATGTCTGTATCCAACACACAGGAGATGCTTACGTGCCCCAAGCTGCTGTGTCCCTCTGGCTTTACAGAGCTCTAATGTCTGGGGCTTTTTTGAATGGCCTGCCCTGCGCCTGCACCATGAGTCGGCGCGCAACCGCATCCACGCCTACCGGCTTCAAAAGCACGCCCCCTTCGCACACGCGCAGGGAAATGGCAAGGGCGAGAGAGATCCCCCAAAAGGAGTGCCGTGGACCTCGGAGTACAAGGGACCCCTCACCCACAACTGTGGCAGAGCCTGAAGCGGAGGAAGTGAGCCGTTTAACAGACTGGCTGACACTGAGCTTTCGTTCCTGGAGAGCATGGCAAGTGAAACACCAGGTATGTCTCTTTACTGCCTCTAGTGGTGGAAAACAGATAGGACATGCAGCTACTCATGGAAGATAATCCTTAAGGTATTTACCTAGGATTGTCTTCACTTACATTATCCCCGCCGCAGGATACTGCTGAGCACAGAGAGACCCAATCTTCACCCATCACGGTACGTTAAGTCAACAGACCTTCAGGGACCAGGATCCTAGACAGGGTTTCCACTCCCCTGGACCTGTACCGCATCCTGCCAGAAAATCTTTGGTATGTGGTTATAACCAAAGTACTGTAAACCAGGATCCAGGCCTCCAAAGGGAGGCATTACAGGCAAAACCTTGTGCTTCGGATACGAGACCCCAGGTACCATCCACTTTGGCCTCAATGGCACTTTGGATGGATCTGGTCCTTATGGAGGCTATTTAATCCCAGCATGGATCCCTCCAGTGGAGCTCCTCAGAGCACATCTTCACTCATGACCAACACCTTAGACACTGGCGAAGGTGCTCCCAATATGGGAGGGGTTATATAGGGAGGAAACTTCCCGTCTAAATGATTACACCAGAAGGTGGAATATAAGTTAGTACTTAGTAATTACTAGGCTCTGTGTCCCGTGATGTACGATAAAGAAATGTTAATAGTTTATGAGGGACACAGCCTAGTTGGTTCACATATTACCTTTGCACATCCTACCGCTCGATCCTCCATCTCCTTCCAAGCTCTCAGCATCTTCTCTGAAGCTGCCAAGTAGAGAAAAGGTTCATTAGACTTTTGGACTAATGGCTAAGAAAATACAATCTGCTCTAAAGTCTGTCATGTTTTTCAGATTACTGCAAAAGGTGTGAGAATCTTTTATATCAGTCATGCTGAAAAAATAGGATTTTTATAACAGCTTACCTGTAAAATCCTTTTCTTGGAGTACATCACGGGACACAGAGCGACATAATCATTACTAATGGGTTATATAGTTACCGTCAGGTGCTGGCACTGGCAACTTCCAAAACCGGAAGTACCCTCCCCTATATAAGCCCCTCCCATCCGGGAGCACCTCAGTTTTGTAGCAAAGCAATAAGTGTCCCCAAAGAGGGGCGGGAGCTCTGTGTCCCGTGATGTACTCCAAGAAAAGGATTTTACAGGTAAGCTGTTATAAAAATCCTATTTTCTTTCTCGTACATCACGGGACACAGAGCGACATAATCATTACTAATGGGATGTCCTAAAGCAATGCCAAATGAGGGGGGGGATACACCATATATAAGCTGAGCGCTATCAGACATGAGGATCTTTTGCGGCCTGCAACACACTGCGCCCAAAGGCGACATCCTCCTGACTTCTAACGTCCACCTGGTAGAACCTAGTAAACGTGTGTACTGAAGACCATGTTGCGGCCTTACAGACTTGAGCCAGGGAGGCCTGGTGATGCACTGCCCATGAAGTTCCAACTGCTCTCGTGGAGTGCGCCCTAACTTTGAACGGAGGCGGTCTACTTCTCAAGCTATAGGCTTGTATTATGACCTGTCGAATCCACTTGGCTAAAGTAGATTTTGACGCTGCCTGACCCCTTCTGGGGCCTTCCGGCAGAATAAACAAAGTATCCGTTCTGCGAATCTGAGCAGTGGCTTTTAGATAAGCTTTAACTGCTCTTACTACATCCAAAGAATGCAATAACTTTTCCTCTACCGAAGTAGGCTTGGGGAAAAAAGAAGGAAGAACCACATCTTGGTTCAAATGAAACCTCGATACCACCCTAGGAAGAAAGGCTGGATGAGGACGTAACACTACTCTGTCCTTATGGATAACCAGATATGGCTCCTTACAGGACATAGCTGCTAATTCCGATACTCTTTTAGCCGAACAAATGGCTACTAAAAAAATCAATTTCCTGGTGAGAAGCACTAAGGAAATATGCTATAATGGTTCAAATGGTTGTTTCTGTAGAACCGACAGAACCAAGTTTAGATCCCATGGACATATGGGAATATTAACCGGAGGACTAATACGCATCACTCCTTGTATAAAGGCTTTGACTAGTGAATGCGAAGCCAAGGGCCTTTGAAAAATATTGACAAGGCCGAAATCTGACCCTTGATAGTACTCAAGGCAAGCTTCCTATCTACAGCCCATTGTAGGAAGTCCAGAATCCTACCTATTACGTACTTATGTGGATGCCATTTCTTGGCCTCACACCACGCGATGTACGCCTTCCAGATTCTATAGTAGATCTGCCTGGATACCGGCTTCCTGGCATTGATCATGGTAGATACCACAGCATTAGAGAGCCCTCTCTTTTTTAGAATGTGGGCTTCAATAGCCAGGCCGTCAAACCTAGGGCTGGTAAGGAAGGGTGGTATATCAGTCCTTGCGAAAGCCGGACGACGTGGGAGAGTCCAAGGACTCCCCACTGAAATTTTACAATCTCCGCGTACCACGCTCTTCGGGGCCACGCTGGAGCCACCGGAATCACTGGTTTCTTTTCTACCCTGATTCTGCGGAGTAATCGAGGTAACCATTGGCGGTGTGAATGCATATATCAGCTTGAACTGATCCCAAGGGAACACTAGGGCATCCGAGCCGCAAGCTAGGGGATCCCTTGTCCGAGAGACAAACCTGTCCCCCTTTGCGTTGAATCTGGATGCTAGAAGATCTACATCCGATGTTCCCCACCGCTGACATATTGTCCAGAAAACCTCGGGGTGAAGGGACCCTTCCTCTGGGCCTAATTGCTGGCGACTTAGAAAGTCCGCCTTCCAATTCTCCACTCCTGGAATGAATACCGCAGATATGGCTGGGACATATTTTTCTGCCCATTTCAGGATGTAATTTACTTCCCTCTGGGCTGCACGACTCCTGGTGCCCCCCTGATGATTGATATATGCCACTGCTGTGGCATTGTCTGATTGAATTCTGACAGGGGACCCTTGGAGTTTGGATGTCCATGCTACTAGGGCATACCGCTCGTATCTCTAAGAGATTGATGGGCAGGGCCTTTTCTGCATCCGACCATCTGCCCTGGAGAGACTATTGCTCCAATACTGCTCCCCAGCCTATAAGGCTGGCATCTGTAGTGACCACCTTCCAAGAAATCGGACTGAAGGATTTCCTTTTTTCCAGATTCTGGGGAACCAACCACCAACGGAGGCTCTTGCGAACGGAAGGGGACAAGGACATTGTAAGTCTAGGGCCTGAACTTTTTTGTTCCAGGCTGACAGTATGGCCCCTTGCAAATTCCTTGAATGGAATTGACCGTAGGGTACTGCTTCGAATGATGCCACCATTTTTCCCAGCAGCCTCATATACAGGCGTATGGACGGCTGTCTTTTTTGTACCCACTAAGTGGATCAAATCTTTCAAAGACAACACCTTTCCTCGAGGCAAGAATATTTTTCTCTGGCCTGAATCCAACCCTAGCCCCAAGTATTCCAGACTTTTGACTGGTTTCTAGGGCTGACTTGTCTCGGTTGATAATCCAACCGTGAGATTCCAGATACTTGAACGTCTTGTGAACGACCACGTCTAGTTTTTTCACTGAGTGGTCTATCAGCAACAAGTCATCCAGATATGCCATTATCATTACACCTTGTGTTCTTAGATTGGCCAATAAAGGGCCAGAATTTTTGTAAACACTCGTGGTGCTGTGGCCAAACCGAAGGGTAAGGCTCTGAACTGAAAATGGCGCCCTTCTACTGCAAAGCGTAGAAATTTTTGGTGGACTGGAAAGATGGGAATGTGCAAATAAGCATCTTTGATGTCGATCGTGGCTAACCAATCCTCCCCTTGTAGGGCAGTGGCCACCGATCGGATCGACTCCATCGGAAAGTCCTGATATACAGGAATTTGTATAGCCCTTTTAGAATTAATATGGGCCTCCCGACCGCGTTTGCTTCGGGACTGTAAAGAGGTTTGAGTAAAACTCGAACCCTCATTCTTCCAGGGGAACCTCCATAATTACTCCTTGGAGCAATAGTTGTTCTAGTGCCAACAGGAGGGACTCTCTCTTCCGGGGATCCCTTGGCACGTTTGACCTCAAAAAATGGGAAGGAGGAGAGTCTTTTAACTCCAAACTGTATCCCAAACCTACTGCGGAGAGCACCTATCTGTCTTGATCGTGTCCCGCCAGGTCTCTTGCGAACAACTGGAGTCCTCCCCCCACCCGACTGAGTGGGGGCTTCAATGAATTTCACTTTGGGGGAGGTTTTGTACCTCCCCTGACCCAGGGTTTCTTATTACCCTGCTACTGTCCCTGTTTTTTACCCCCGGGATTTGACCGAGGAGGCCGTCGGAACTGTTACACAGCCGATGCCCCAGGGACTGGAGAAGCAGGCCTCTTAAAGAGGGACCTCTAACTCTGCTTTTAACCGGCAAGAGCGTATTTTTACCGCTGGAAATTTTCTGGATATATTTGTCCAGGTTTTCCCTGAATAAGCGTTCACCATGAAATGGGACGCTAACCAGCCATTCTTTACAGGGAGCTTCAGCAGACCAGTTTCTGAGCCATAGGAGCCTACGCATATGTACTATAGACAGCGTAAGGCGGGAGGCCTGATGGACTGAATCCTCTATGGCATCAACCGCAAAGCCTAAGGCTCTAGGTAGATCAGCTAGGGCAAAGCCTGCTGATCTGTCAAGTCCCTCAAGACCTGTTTCAACTGATCCTTCACTGCTTAGCAGACCCCAATAGCTGCTACTGCTGGTTGTATCACCAAGCAGATTTTCATAAGGACTCCAATCTTTTATCTATTGGGTTCTTGAACATTTGGACATTATTCACTGGACATGTCAGTGATTTATACATACAAGAGATGGCTGCGTCCACTGTAGGGACCTTCCATTTTTTTTTTTTTTTTTTTTTTGATGAACTTATCCTCCATGGGATAGACCACTGGAAATCTCTTGGGGGAATAAATATTTTCTCAGGACGTTCCCAATCCTGGTAAATGAGCCCTTTCAGTAAAGGGTGAAGTGGAAAAGAACAAACAGTCTGGGGGCTTCTAGCGACCCCAACGAGGATACAGTAGTGGTTGATGGTTCCGCAAGGTGCATTTTTAAATGCTGATCGGACCATGTTAGTCAGAGACTGAACCCATAATCTTTCAGCTTGAGATGCTGAGAAAAGGTTCCCCCACTGTTGATTCCTCTATAACAGAATCAACCTTATCCTGATCCCCTTCAGGCAGGTCGATCCCTGTATGGGACTGTTGCTCTGCTAACAGGCACTCTGAAGGAGGAGACGGAGATCGGGCGTGCTTTCCCTGACAGGGAGGCAGCGATAAATTTTGACAATCTCTCTCTAATCCTCCCAGAGCTGAGGAAAAAACCTCCTCTGTTACATACACAGGAGCAGGTGACTGAGGACAGCCACAGTACCAAGTACCCCTGCGGGGTCTCTACGGTCACTTACCTCTGAACTTCAGGGGAGACTGGTGCAGCAGGAGTATGCCCAAGATCCTCAGAGCCCGATGAGACCCCCTTCGCTTCCTGGAAGATTCAGTTCCGGAGCTACTGGACGGCATATTCCTAAGCCTAAAGCTGAGGTATTCCAGCCGTAATACACCACTTTTACTGAGAATAGTCTAGCACAATTGCTGCTATATCACAGTTGGTGTCTACTAATGTGCCTTTCTAGGGGATGCCTGTATCAACCGCTATGCTGTATGCCTTTAAATGTTGCCAGCTCTGTCTCTGTACTTCATAACCAGCTTATCTGCAATAATGTGGCTTTTTTAAAAACCTGCTGGGACGCCCGCACATGCGCAGAAGCGCTGCGGCGCGCACAGAGCGTCATCCCCCAGGCCCCGCCCCTTTTTCCGGCCACCTCTATATATAGAGGCGCGTGCACGCGCACGCGCGCGGCCACGTGCGCCTCGGCGCTAATTTTCAAACATGGAAACCAGGGACAGGAGCCAGGGCCCCCTTTGCCGCAGGCCGGGGGATAGACGAACACTGCAACATGGCAGAGGAAACAGTTTCCTGTAGGAGAACTCACCAGCTGCCTGGACTTTGCTCTCTGAGAAGAAACTAGTCCATATGACAAGAAAAACATTGCACAGCGGCCTCTAGTGGACAAACACAGGTACCGCAGTTTAATATACTAAACATATATAAAAAAACATTCTTTTTTTTTTTTTTTTCTTGACCACCATTAAAAATTATTACATTTTTTTAGTAGTTACAGGCATGCACAGATATTAGCGGGAATACCGTTAGGTAACAGACAGAAAGACAAATTAGGCTTGGGGGTCCCCCAATAGAACCAAGTTCCTGGGGGCCCCCACTTACCTGTTCCCCGCCGCAGGACTTTGTTTGGTCCACAAAAGCCCAAACTTCACCTATCACGGCAGGCATTGTAATCAAACCTTCAGGGACCGGGTTCCCAAGGATTCCACTCCCCTGGACCTGTATAGCACCCTGCACAGAAAACATCTTGGTCGTGGGTATGACCAGAGCTCTGGATCCCAGGGTCCAGCTCTCCTAAGAGAAGCATTACAGGCAGAACCTTGCTCTTCTCTGCAAGGCCCGGGTACCGACCGTTTAGCTATGAAGCTTTTTTGGTCGGATCCGGAATAGCTTACTGAGGCCCAAAAGAACCTGTACGCAAGCTCAGTGAAAAACACATGTTTCTTCTTGGCCAACACCTTAGACACTGGCAAAAAACTGGGGTGCTCCCGGATGGGAGGGGCTTATATAGGGGAGGGTACTTCCGGTTTTGGAAGTTGCCAGTGCCAGCACCTGACGGTAACTATATAACCCATTAGTAATGATTATGTCGCTCTGTGTCCCGTGATGTACGAGAAAGAAATATAAATCACAGAGGCACTGGTAAGGTAAGTATTAACTTGGGTTGGGAGGGCCCTTAACAAACACACTGTCGTTTTTCACTGAATGGACAAGTTGACTTTGTCTGTTAAGGAATGCCCAGCAACAAGTGAAAACTATAGGTGAACTGCTAATGACAGCAAGGAAACAATGCAACTGGGCAAAATAAAGTCAGGAAGTCCATACAATTTAACCCAATGTATGTTCTATGTAATCCACTGCAACCAGGTTCCAGAAATCTATTAACATGCATGGAGGGTGTATTTGCTTCCTACAATCTGAGCAGTTAGGTCTTCTCTTTCTGACAGATCATCAATCTAAATCAAAACTCCAAGAAAGGTTTAAAGTGGAATTACAGCCTAACAATATCTATGCTTTAAAATGCCTGAAGCCCGCTGGGTTGAACGAAAAATAACTTATAGTGTGTACCAGGCTTTGGGCTGGAATTTTACTTTAAATCTGGAGGCAGGAAAGATTCTTCGTACAGACATGTTTAATATATTAGGCTTTCAGAATAAGAGAGATGGTTTATAGATGGAAAATATAACAAAAAACATATAGTATTTAAACCACTGGGGCATTTTGCGTGGCAAATGGCTTCAAAACAAGATAGTCTTTGTTAGGAGGCTACAGGTGGCTTGGTAAGACACAGTGTGTGTGCTGGGAGTGTGTTCTCCAGTCTGTAAGTGTTAACAGATTGAGGAGCATGTGTACAGCTGGTTGGCTGTCTGTGCTTTTAACAGAAAGAACACAGAGCTGTCACCTCTGTGGATTGGTACTAGATATATACCCTGCAAGAGAAACTTGTGCACCGTCTTTGAGAGACACCTTCCTGAAACTGAGGTTTGGGAAGGGGTCTGTGTTGTATTTTCTGTTTGAAGCTGAACTCCCACAATATATGCATAAAATAAATTAATGATCCTTATTTGTGTTAGAATGTTAAAATACTTGTCCTATGTACAGTTAGCAATTAATATGTAAATGGGGGAAGCCATATTTGCTCATGACATACACGCAGGGGTGTCCAAACTTTTCTTCAAAGAGGTCCAGATTTGATGAAGTGAACATGCGTGAGGGCCGACCATTTTGCCTGACATTCTTTGAACCATTAAAATTTGTTTGAGCACTAATACACAGCCCAACAATAATTCTCTTGCCTTTGTGGCTGTGTGAGTAAAGAGATGAGCTCAGGCGTCTTATTTGGATATACCGTATTTATTGGCGTATAACACGCACCTTCACTTTAAGAGGGAATTTACAGGATTTTTTTTTTTTTTTTTAAATAAAGAACTGTAAAGCAAAATAAGGCCCATCTGCAGCCTCACAAATGGCATGAATGCAGCACCCCCATTTCCATCAGTGCAGCACCCCCATTTCCATCAGTGCAGCACCCCCATTTCCATCAGTGCAGCACCCCCATTGACAAGAATGCAGCACCCACCATTGCCAGGAATGCAGCACCCACTATTGCCAGGAATGCAGCACCCACCATTGCCAGGAATGCAGCACCCACCATCGTCAGGAATGCACATTGCCAGGAATGCAGCACCCAACATTGCCAGGAATGCAGCACCCACCATTGCCAGGAATGCAGCACCCACCATCGCCAGGAATACAGCACCCACCATCGCCAGGAATGCACATTGCCAGGAATGCAGCACCCACCATTGCCAGGAATGCACATTGCCAGGAATGCAGCACCCACCATTGCCAGGAATGCACATTGCCAGGAATGCAGCACCCACCATTGCCAGGAATGCACATTGCCAGGAATGCAGCACCCACCATTGCCAGGAATGCAGACTCACCATTGCCAGGAATGCAGCACCCACCATTGCCAACAGTGCAGCCTGATTGATGCTCATCCATCTGCAGCCTTGGAGGGAACAGGGAGGGGGTAGGACGAGCGCCAAAAGATTTAACATACAGGAGAAACTCCTGCTTTCTCTGCGACCTCTTTAATAGAAAGTCCCGCCTCCTTTGATGGACAGAACAGTCGTCCAAGGCAGCGCCGGAGACGGGACTTCCTATTATAGAGGCTGCGATGTAAACAGGAAATACTCCTGTGTGTACGGCACTCATTCCGCCTCCTCCCTGTCCCCTCCAAGGCAGCCAGCATATATATGTTTTGTGGCCCCGGCGCTGGGAGATCGTTGGGGGCCATAAAAGATATATATGTCCAGATAACCAGGCGGGTCGGACTTTGGACATGCCTGACATACAGGCTCTGCTACCGAATGCCACACAATTACAATCCTTTACTGCCCCTTCAGAAAATGTAATTCTAACGTTGGCTGACCCTACTGAAAGCAATCCACTCTGTGTGTCTAACATATTATTTTTTAAAGCGGAGTTCCGGCCAAAGAAATTTTCTTTTTTTCCCAGGCATCCCCTCACACTGCATTAATAACACATACAAACTATATGTGTATATGCTAGTGGATAGTAATCCTATTTTTTTTTTTTTTTTAATCTTACATTTTAGCTGATCCTCTTCTGGCCCTTGCCATGATGAGTGTGTGGGCATATGAAGCCCAATCGCAATCTCCTCCTGGATACTCGATCAGGAGGTGCATGCTGGGTAACCGATAACGATCTAACGCATGCGCGATTCTCCGTCAGCCGTAGTGCCGATTGCTTATCAAGTTTCAACAACGGGCGGCAACGGAGGAAGGTACCGCCCCGTTGTTATGGCAACATGGATAGATAGATCCACCTTAAATCGCGTAATTTCCTGATGGGAAATATCGTGTTTTTTACATAGTCCTGCCCACTGACTCCTGGGAAACGATGACTCACATTTCCCAGGAGCACAGGCAAGGGAGGAAGTTATGCAGAAACAGAAGTGGCAGATTAGAAGCCACCACCTAGCAACAGGGCACTTCTGGTAAGTAAAAAATAAAATAAAAAATTCAAATGTTTTTTATTATGAATAAAAGGACTGGGAAAATGTAAAAAAATAAATAAGGGTGGAACTTCGCTTTAAGCAAATAGGAAGTGAAATACAGAGCTCCACCTAATGGTTAAGCTATAAACCGCTCTACATGCATGGCAACATGGTCAATAAAGATGCACTCACAGATTCCATAGGCCATTTGGTCACTGTAGCGCTCCAAATCAATCTCAATGCTTTTCTTGAAAAACTGCAGCTTGGCGTCTAATTGTTGAGAGGCTGATACCATTGTATTCTTCATCTTTGTGAGGTTGGTATTGTAGCGGAGTAGACTAAGCCTAACAAAAGAAAAAGGGGTGAGAACAGTTTACAAATAAAGGAATGTAAAACCCAAACTGGTCAGCCATTTTAAACTTTTATGAGAAAAAATTGCCACAGAAAAGCCTAATCTTTGCGCTCCTCTGATCTTGGTTTTACTTTATTAACAATTGTGTGCAAAAAGTAGGATTTTTATAACAGCTTACCTGTAAAATCCTTTTCTTGGAGTACACCACGGGACACAGAGCCAGTCATTACATAATGGGTTAAGGGTCACCAGCGGTGATTGGACACTGGCACAACCAATAGAAGACAGTTCCCCTCCATATAACCCCTCCCATCAGGGGAGTACCTCAGTTTTTGTAGCAAAGCAGTAAGGTTCCCATAAGAAGGGGGGGACCTCTGTGTCCCGTGGTGTACTCCAAGAAAAGGATTTTACAGGTAAGCTGTTATAAAAATCCTACTTTCTTTATCGTACACCACGGGACACAGAGCCAGTCATTACATAATGGGACGTCCCAGAGCAATGCTCAATATGAAGGGGGGGGAGACACAGATCAAACAGGCCGCTTGCGGACCAGAAGCCCTATACTGCTGCCTGCAGCACACTTCGCCCGAAGGCGGAATCCTCATGTCCTTTCACATCTATTTGATAGAATTTGGAAAATGTATGGACTGAAGACCCAGTTGCAGCTTAACAGATCTGAGCCATCGAAGCCTGGTGGTGCACTGCCCATGAAGCACTTATCGCCCTAGTAGAGTGCGCCTTAACAGGAAAAGGAGGAGTCCTGTTCTTTAAACCATAAAGCTTGAACAATTACTTGTCTAATCCACCTGGAAATGGTGGATTTTGATACCGCTTGGCCCTTCTTGGGACCATCTGGCAAAATAAACAAAACATCTGTTTTACGTATCTGAGCGGTTGCTTGCAGATACACCTTTACCGCTCTCACTAGATCTAGAGAGTGTAATAACTTTTCCCCCGCCGTCCGCGGGTTTGGAAAAAAAGAAGGCAAAACAATGTCTTGATTCAAGTGAAAAGCCGACACCACCTTAGGTAGAAAGGCCGGATGGGGTCGTAGTACAATTTTGTCCTTGTGACAAATTAGATAAGGCTCTTTACAAGAAAGAGCTGCTAGTTCTGATACTCTCCTAGCAGAAGCAATAGCAATCAAAAAGGCCAATTTCCTACTTAATATAATTAAAGGAATATGGCGAATAGGTTCAAAAGGTTGCTTTTGCAACACTGACAATACCAAATTCAAATCCCATGGACACAAGGGAGACCTGACTGGAGGATTTATCCTCAGTACCCCCTGAATGAATGTCCGTACTAGGGAATGAGATGCCAATGGTCTCTGAAAGAAGACTGATAGAGCCGATATTTGACCCTTGATGGTGCTAAGGGCTAATTTCATATCCACTCCTAACTGGCAAAAAGCAAGAATCCTGCTTATTTCATATTTCTGAGGATTCCAACTTCTGGATTCACACCAGGAAACGTATGCTTTCCAGACTCTATGATAGATGAGTCTGGAGGCTGGCTTTCTAGCATTAATGAGCGTAGAAAGAGCCGGACCAGAGACCCCTCTCTTTTTCAAAATGTGGGTCTCAGCAGCCAGGCCGTCAAATTTAGCCTTTGTAAGGAAGGGTGGAATACTGGACCCTGTGACAGCAGGTCGTGTCGAAGTGGAAGCTTCCAGGGCCTTCCTATCGCCATTTTTACTATCTCGGCGTACCAAGGCCTCCTGGGCCAATTTGGGGCCACTAGGATTACTGGTATTCCCTCCTCCTTGATCCTGCGAAGCAGTCTTTGTAGAAGAGGGATCAGAGGGAATGCATAGATCAGTGAGAACTGATTCCATGGAGTTATTAGAGCATCTGTCCCGTAGGCTAGAGGATCTCTCGTTCTGGACACAAAGTTGTCCAATTTCTTGTTGAACCTGGAAGCTAGCAGGTCTACATCTGGGTTTCCCCATCTCAGACACATGGCCTGAAAGAACTCGGGGTGGAGAGACCACTCTCCTGGTAGCAGCTGCTGACGACTCAGGTAGTCCGCTTGCCAGTTTTCTATCCCGGGAATGAAGATTGCAGAAAGGCAAGGTACATGCTCTTCTGCCCATGCAAAAATCCGGTTCACCTCTCTTTGGGCCGCCCGACTGCGAGTGCCTCCTTGGTGATTGATGTAAGCTACTGCCGTAGCATTGTCGGATTGAACCCGAACTGGGTATCCCTGTAACCTGTATGTCCAGGTTTTGAGGGCTAGATATACTGCCCGGATCTCCAGTATATTGATGGGCAGGATCCCTTGAGTCTTGGCCCAGGTTCCCTGGGTAGAAGCCTCCTTAAATACTGCACCCCAGCCTGATAGGCTGGCATCCGTAGATACCACCTTCCAGTACACTGGGAGGAAGCACTTTCCCTTCCGTAAATTCTTGGCTTCTAGCCACCACTTGAAGCTTTGGCGTACTTGTGAGGACAGGCGCATGGGTATATCCAGAGCTTGGCTCTTCCTGTTCCAGGAGGCTAAAATATTGCATTGAAGCCGTCTCGAATGAAACTGGGCGTAAGGGACCGCCTCGAAGGAGGCTACCATTTTCCCCAACAGCCTCATGCAAAGGCGAATAGATGGCCTCTTGCTTGCTTTGACCTTGTGGATCAGGTCTTTCAGAGACTGTATCTTTGGCTCTGGCAGGTATACCCTGTTTTGGGCTGTATCTATGATCCTGCCGCCCAGGTACACTATCCTTCTTTGGGCCTGGAGAGAGGATTTTTGTAAGTTTATAATCCATCCTAAATGCTCCAGGTATCCTACTGTAGTGTGCACCGCGTGATCCAATCCCTCCTTTGACTGATCTATTACCAGTAGATCGTCTAGATAGGCTGTTACCGCAATGCCCTGTGTTCTCAGGTTTGCTAACAGAGGAGCTAGCACCTTTGTGAATACTCTGGGCGCGGTGGCTACACCAAATGGCAGGGCCACAAATTGAAAGTGGCGATGTTCTACCGCAAACCTTAGGAATCTTTGGTGAGCGGGGAGGATGGGTATGTGTAAATATGCGTCCTTGATATCTATGGACGCCATGAATTCTCCGCCCTTTAAAGTGGCGACCACGGATCGGATCGTTTCCATTCGAAAATGGCGAACGTTCAGAAACCGATTTAGGGATTTTAGATCAAGGATGGGTCTGACATCTCCATTTGGCTTTGGAATCACAAAGAGGTTTGAGTAAAAACCTGAACCTTGCTCTTTTTGGGGTACCTCTGTAACCACTCCTTGAGCCATTAAGTGATTAAAACCTTTGAAGAAGGATCCTCTTTTTTGTGGATCCTTGGAGAGTCTTGAACCTCGGAATTGAGAAGATGGGACCTCTCGAAATTCCAGTTTGTACCCTGAGGATATTGTGGATACCACCCATTTGTCCTGGGTTTCTGTCCGCCAAGTCGCTGAGAACTGACGAAGCCTTCCCCCCACTCGGCCGAGCGGGGGCGCCCCTTCACTGAGAGGTTTTGGGGGCTTGCTTATTAGCTCTTGCACCCCACGGCTTCTTGTTCTTCTGAGCCTGTCCCTTGGCTTTTGTGGGCGGCTGAAAAGGCCGTCGCCCCTGGCTGGAGTCAGATTTCCCGGGAGCTGGGGAGAGAGAGCGTTTAAAACAAGGCCTCTTGTTTTTCTTTCTCTCAGGTAAAAGTGTCGTTTTACCACTTGATATCTTCTGTATATATTTTTCTAAATCTTCCCCAAATAGGCGTTCGCCATGGAATGGGAAACTTGCCAACAGCTTTTTGCATGGGGCTTCCGCTGACCAATGCTTAAGCCAAAGTACCCTGCGCATATGTACCAGCTGGAGTGTAAGGCGTGATGCCTGTATGATAGAATCTCTCATGGCATCCACTGTGAAGCATAAGGCTTTAGGCAAATTCTCCCAATTTTTAGCCTGCTCTGAAGGCAGCTCCTTCCGCCCCTGCTTTACCTGTTGGCTGATGACCTGACACATACCGACTGCTGCTACCGCAGGTTGGGTAATTGAGCCGGCCAAAAGGAAGGAGGACTTCAGTAGGGATTCCAACTTCTTCTCAGAAGGATCTTTAAACACTTGTACATTGTCCACCGGACATGTCAGGTTCTTATTTACACAAGAAATAGCCGCATCTACCGAAGGCAGGCTCCATTTCTTTAAAAAAATTTCCTCCATAGGATAAAGAATGTTAAACTTTTTTGGAGGTGAGAAACGCTTATCTGGATGTTGCCAGTCTGCGTACATTAAATCCTCTAGTAACGGATGAACCGGGAAGGCGCATGCACCTTGCAGGGATCTTAATGACCCTAGGGAGGAGACAGGTGATTCCGTTACCTCTGAAGAGGGTAACTTAAATGCAGATCGCACTGTTCCTGCATAGCATTGTACCTGTGACTTCAAAATCTGGGATACCGAGAAAGGCTCATCCGATATCCCTGATCCGTCTGACTCCTCATCCTTTGCTGATGTAGCCTCCTCCTCATCCTCCTCCTCCTCAGGTACTTCTGAAGGGAGGTCCAACACTGGAGGAGATCTGCTTCGCTTATTGTCCTTTTTAGAGGACTTAGCGATCAAGGTAGCAATTTTCTCCTCCAGATTATTTAGGGCTGCTGACAAAGTGTCCTCAGTGACATATGCAGGCCCAGGCTTCACTGGGGAAGCCGCCATACCTGACAGAGGTAATGGCTCATCCTGTACAGGTGCATTTGGCAACACAGGAGAGGAAGGTACCGAGTCAGCACAGCTAGAGCCTCCTGTCTCAGGCAGCCGTGCTTTTTTATCTCTTTTTGTCCGCATTACTTCCTCTGGAAGGCTTACTGTTTAGACAAAATACAAGGTACCTAAATGCATACACTACCGTGCTTAGTTTAGCAATTTACATTAAGTATGCAACTTTTAACACACAGCTATGCATAACATGGATGTCTTCTAGGAAGTACCCAGTCCAACCACATGGAGTCTTACGTCCCTGTATAGCTGCTGTGTTTCCCTGCCAGGAACAAGAGAACAAACGAGCTTGCTTGATGCTGCAGTGCTCTGCACACTGACAGATTTTTAAATTTGGCGCCGTTTTCCGTGCCTGCGCGCGCCTACGTGCCCGCGCACGCCTTCGGCCCCCCCTCCGATATAGCGCGCGCGGCTCTTAGCGCTATGGCGGTAGCCACAGTGAGAGTGGACTTTCACCAGCCCTTTCCACTTACCTGCATCTGCAGGTGTCTGGTCGGCCACCGAAAGGAGGAGCGGGGTGCCCAAGCAAGCTCAGCAGCGGAGGGACGAGCAGTGTACTTCGCCGAAGCCGACACTGAACAGAGTGAGGTGAGATTTACATTCAGCTCTTTACTCCCCCCAGTGGTGGAAAAAGAGAAGACATCCACCTTTTTATTTTTTTTGGAAAGGTCCTTAACCTAGTTTTGGACCTTCTAATCTTACCTTATCCTCGCCGCAGGTTTTTTCTGCTGAAAATTTTCAGACAGATACCAAACTTCACCCCTCACGGCAGGCTAAGTGTGCCAACCTTCAGGGATATGGGTTTCTATTTAAAGGATACCTCTCCCCTGGGCCTTGTACAAGACTCTTACCAGGACTTTTAGCGAAATAGCGAAAGTGCTGGATCTTAGAGCCCAGTCCTCCGAAGAGAGACATTACAGGCGATGCCTCATGGGTGAGGCCCGGATCCCATCCAGTTTTGGCTTAACTTGTAGGCGTCTTGGATGGGTCCGAAAGCATAGCTCTTTTACCCCCAGAGGGTCTCTTTGGCAGAGCTTTCCTTTAGCACCTCCTAAGGCGTCCAACACCTTTCGACACTGGCGAAAAAACGGAGGTACTCCCCTGATGGGAGGGGTTATATGGAGGGGAACTGTCTTCTATTGGTTGTGCCAGTGTCCAATCACCGCTGGTGACCCTTAACCCATTATGTAATGACTGGCTCTGTGTCCCGTGGTGTACGATAAAGAAATTTTTATTTTTAATTTTTCATTTTGGATAAAGCAGAGAGGCTTTTTGCGGTCTGTATCTTTGGGTGAGAGATTCACCCCTATATTCAATCATGTCAATCATATTTTTTTGACTATCTGGCTACCTGTATAGCCTGCTCTAGATAGAAATGGATGCTGAATACTTACATTGCTGCTCTTTGCCCCTGAAAAAGGCGGCTATAGTCTTCCTTCAGCCCAGACACATAGTGAACAGCCTCTGCCCATACCTTGCGCAGCTGTAGTAAGGGAAGCTGAACTTTGCTGTCCTGTACTATATAAAATGAAAAACGTGTTTTTTTTATTTATTAATGTTTATGGTTAAACAGCCACAAAATAGATTAAAGCAAAAAAAAAAAAAAAAAGCAATGTGGAGAATACAGTATCACCCAAAATGCTTAAATTGTAAATAAAGTAAAAAAAAATAAGAATTACGTATATGTTTTAAGTCTCAATTCTGAATTATCTCCTTGTAGCCACCCGTTTAGATACAGTGATTGCAGAGACTTCAGCTGTAAGTGGCGAATAATGAGCCCAAGTGAGAGAACACATTTCTGACTCCTTTACAGGAGTATGTTCCTCCCTAAACCATCAACATCATGGATATGCAATTAGCGGACCTCCAGCTGTTGCAAAACTACAAGTCCCATCATGCCTCTGCCTCTGGGTGTCATGCTTGCTGCTGTCAGAGTCTCGCTATGCCTCATGGGACTTGTAGTTTGGCAACAGCTGGAGGTCCGCTAATTGCATATCCCTGATCTACATCATCTAGTGGCCAGCTCACCCCCTTAGAACGGGGTTTCTCAAGCAGGGTTCCATGACGCCTTAAAAGTTCTTTCAGAGGTTGCTAGGGATTCTTTGAGCAATGAGAAATTTCTGCCTCTCAGATAAGTTCCCACTGATGCCAATGAACCTTTTGGATATCTCTAAGGGGGTAATTATTTCCAATGACCACAAGTGTAAGGAGCATTCTTCCCACTGACCATCACACTAATAAATTATGAGTTGTAGATACAGGAGTTTTTAGCAGGGGTCCTTTAAAACCAGAAAGTTATTTCAAGGGTTCCTCTGTGTTGAAAAGGTTGAGAAAGGCTGCCCTAGACCATTACAGCAGTACTGTAACTGGGTGAAACATGGGAAATGCAATATTTTTGATCAGCACAAAGTTGATGTATCACACACACCACCCCCCCCCCCCCCCCCATTTATCTCTAGCTATCATGACAAACCTAATGATTTGAAGTTGAAATCCAGTCCACATCCACATGCTTTTGGACAAAGTGGAAAAGGATTCAAGCCTCTGCCAGGATTTCATTGGGCTCTTTCTACGTTGGAGAATTCCCATCATGTTCCTTTCCAAGTCACAAAACGGTCACCAGCACAGAAGGGGAGAAGAAATCACCCCAATGAAGTACAGAAGTATAACCCTGTCTTTCCCCATGCAAAACTAAAATGAATTTGACTGCAGCTGTAATGCGCCGTTTATTGACTTACCAATATAATTTACACATTCTGAAAGGTTTCTTGGTTGAAAGGGTCCTTCGTAAGCAGTCTTGCTCTTATCAAACAAATATACCATGTAACTGTCCCAGCCTCTCTGTGTAGGAAATTAGAAAATAAACAAACAGGACATATTAAATACGTTTAAAAATTCTTATTCTTCTACATACAAGATACAAAAAAAATAATGTCTTCTTTAAAAGTACAGAGCATAGTAACACTACTAAGAATAATCTGCAGCTCACAGGACCCTCATTATCAAACAGGATAGGTCAACATTATCTCCTTACAAAAATAGCCCAGCCTCTCTAAACACCAGATGTGACATTTCAGAAGCTATTGAAGAAATGCAGTCGTACAACATGTGAAGGAAAAATGAATGGTAGCTAAGAGGCAATGTCTGACCTATACATACACTATTTAGGAAAGGGACAGTTTGCAGCGACAAACCTCTATCTTTCTCTGCTGCATAGTAAAAAAGGTGGCATTTACTGGATATTTACCTTTACATAACCTTTTAAAACGACAAAACGACTGCTACACTTAGACCCCATTCACACAGAGGCAACACGACTTCCAGTGCAACTTTGGGAGGCAACTTGGACACGACTTAAGTTTGAATCACAGCGTGACTTGGGGCGACTTACAACACCGACTGAAGTCGCCTCCAGGACAGGAGGATTTCCAGTGGCCAATCAAACAAGAATCAGCTCTGTGGGAGGGAGGGGGGAGGGAGGGGTTTGCCTGAGAAATGTATGTTCTCTTCCTGGAAAGTTGCTTCTGTTAAGACAGGGATCCGACTTCTGAGGCGACTTCCATTGAAATCAATGGGTACAAGTCGCCTAGAAGTCAGATTGAAGTAGTACAGAACCTTTTTTGAAGTCAGAGAGACTGCAGTAGTGTGCATTAAGACGGCTCCATTCACTTACATTGATTTTCTCATGCAGCGCGACTTGAGGCGACTTGAAGTCGGATCCAAAGTCGTCCCTGTGTGAATGGGCTCTTAAGTTCAGAAATGATTGCTTAAACAAACAATCAAAAGCATACAGTAAACTAGAATTATACAAAGTGTATTGGATAAAAAAAAAAAAAAGAATTATACAAAGTGAAGAGTTCTGATGTAACACAATGAAAATTATAAAATAAAAGAAGAGTGAGCCATTTTGAAGGAAACCTACTGTAAGTCCAGCCTTGTTAATAAAGTGTCCAGTAATTGATTTACAGCACTTTAGTTTGTCTTTTTCAAAAGATATTTGCCTTCAGCCTTAAAACGCAAGGCCACTTTTAGTGAACCTCGATTCTTTCTTTATTACTACTAGCAACATACAGTAGCTCACAAAAGTGAGTACCCCCCTCACATTTTTATAAATTTGCTGTCCCCTCAAAATAACTCAACACACAACTATTAATGTCTAAACCCCTGGCAACAAAAAATAGGATTTTAATAACAGCTTACCTGTAAAATCCTTTTCTTGGAGTACATCACGGGACACAGAGCGACATAGTCATTACTAATGGGTTATATAGATACCGTCAGGTGCTGGCACTGGCAACTTCCAAAACCGGAAGTACCCTCCCCTATATAAGCCCCTCCCATCCGGGAGCACCTCAGTTTTGTAGCAAAGCAATAAGTGTCCCCAAAGAGGGGTGGGAGCTCTGTGTCCCGTGATGTACTCCAAGAAAAGGATTTTACAGGTAAGCTGTTATAAAAATCCTATTTTCTTTTTCGTACATCACGGGACACAGAGCGACATAGTCATTACTAATGGGATGTCCTAAAGCAATGCCAAATGAGGGGGGGGGATACACCATATATAAGCTGAGCGCTATCAGACATGAGGATCTTTTGCGGCCTGCAACACACTGCGCCCAAAGGCGACATCCTCCTGACTTCTAACGTCCACCTGGTAGAACCTAGTAAACGTGTGTACTGAAGACCATGTTGCGGCCTTACAGATTTGAGCCAGGGAGGCCTGGTGATGCACTGCCCATGAAGTTCCAACTGCTCTCGTGGAGTGCGCCCTAACTTTGAACGGAGGCGGTCTATTTCTCAAGCCATAGGCTTGTATTATGACCTGTCGAATCCACTTGGCTAAAGTAGATTTTGACGCTGCCTGACCCCTTCTGGGGCCTTCCGGCAGAATAAACAAAGTATCCGTTCTGCGAATCTGAGCAGTGGCTTTTAGATAAGCTTTAACTGCTCTTACTACATCCAAAGAATGCAATAACTTTTCCTCTACCGAAGTAGGTTTGGGGAAAAAAGAAGGAAGAACCACATCTTGGTTCAAATGAAACCTCGATACCACCTTAGGAAGAAAGGCTGGATGAGGACGTAACACTACTCTGTCCTTATGGATAACCAGATATGGCTCCTTACAGGACATAGCTGCTAATTCCGATACTCTTTTAGCCGAACAAATGGCTACTAGAAAAATCAATTTCCTGGTGAGAAGCACCAAGGAAATATGCTGTAATGGTTCAAATGGTTGTTTCTGTAGAACCGACAGAACCAAGTTTAGATCCCATGGACATATGGGAATATTAACCGGAGGACTAATACGCATCACTCCTTGTATAAAGGCTTTGACTAGTGAATGCGAAGCCAAGGGCCTTTGAAAAAATATTGACAAGGCCGAAATCTGACCCTTGATAGTACTCAAGGCAAGCTTCCTATCTACAGCCCATTGTAGGGAGTCCAGACTCCTACCTATTACGTACTTACGTGGATGCCATTTCTTGGCTTCACACCAGGCGATGTACGCCTTCCAGATTCTATAGTAGATCTGCCTGGATACCGGCTTCCTGGCATTGATCATGGTAGATACCACAGAATTAGAGAGCCCTCTCTTTTTTAGAATGTGGGCTTCAATAGCCAGGCCGTCAAACCTAGGGCTGGTAAGGAAGGGTGGTATATCGGTCCTTGCGAAAGCAGGTCCGGACGATGTGGGAGAGTCCAAGGACTCCCCACTGACATTTTACAATCTCCACGTACCACGCTCTTCGGGGCCACGCTGGAGCCACCAGAATCATTGGTTTCTTTTCTACCCTGATTCTGCGGAGTAATCGAGGTAACCATTGTGGCGGTGTGAATACATATATCAGCTTGAACTGATCCCAAGGGAACACTAGGGCATCCGAGCCGCAAGCTAGGGGATCCCTTGTCCGAGAGACAAACCTGTCCCCCTTTGCGTTGAATCTGGATGCTAGAAGATCTACATCCGATGTTCCCCACCGCTGACATATTGTCCAGAAAACCTCGGGGTGAAGGGACCCTTCCTCTGGGCCTAATTGCTGGCGACTTAGAAAGTCCGCCTTCCACTTCTCCACTCCTGGAATGAATACCGCAGATATGGCTGGGACATATTTTTTCTGCCCATTTCAGGATGTAATTTACTTCCCTCTGGGCTGCACGACTCCTGGTGCCCCCCTGATGATTGATATATGCCACTGCTGTGGCATTGTCTGATTGAATTCTGACAGGGGACCCTTGGAGTTTGGATGTCCATGCTACTAGGGCATACCGGGCTGCTCGTATCTCTAAGAGATTGATGGGCAGGGCCTTTTCTGCATCCGACCATCTGCCCTGGAGAGACTATTGCTCCAGTACTGCTCCCCAGCCTATAAGGCTGGCATCTGTAGTGACCACCTCCCAAGAAATCGGACTGAAGGATTTCCTTTTTTCCAGATTCTGGGAAACCAACCACCAACGGAGGCTCTTGCGAACGGAAGGGGACAAGGACATTGTAAGTCTAGGCCTGAATTTTTTTGTTCCAGGCTGACAGTATGGCCCCTTGCAAATTCCTTGAATGGAATTGACCGTAGGGTACTGCTTCGAATGATGCCACCATTTTTCCCAGCAGCCTCATATACAGGCGTATGGACGGCTGTCTTTTTTGTACCCACTAAGTGGATCAAATCTTTCAAAGACAACACCTTTCCTCGAGGCAAGAATATTTTTCTCTGGCCTGAATCCAACCTTAGCCCCAAGTATTCCAGACTTTTGACTGTTTTTTAGGGCTGACTTGTCTCGGTTGATAATCCAACCGTGAGATTCCAGATACTTGATTGTCTTGTGAACGACCACGTCTAGTTTTTTCACTGAGTGGTCTATCAGCAACAAGTCATCCAGATATGCCATTATCATTACACCTTGTGTTCTTAGATTGGCCAATAAAGGGCCAGAATTTTTGTAAACACTCGTGGTGCTGTGGCCAAACCGAAGGGTAAGGCTCTGAACTGAAAATGGCGCCCTTCTACTGCAAAGCGTAGAAATTTTTGGTGGACTGGAAAGATGGGAATGTGCAAATAAGCATCTTTGATGTCGATCGCGGCTAACCAATCCTCCCCTTGTAGGGCAGTGGCCACCGATCGGATCGACTCCATCGGAAAGACCTGATATACAGGAATTTGTATGGCCCTTTTAGAATTAATATGGGCCTCCCGTTCGCGTTTGCTTCGGGACTGTAAAGAGGTTTGAGTAAAACCCGAACCCTCATTCTTCCAGGGGAACCTCCATAATTACTCCTTGGAGCAATAGTTGTTCTAGTGCCAACAGGAGGGACTCTCTCTTCCGGGGATCCCTTGGCACGTTTGACCTCAAAAATGGGAAGGAGGAGAGTCTTTTAACTCCAAACTGTATCCCAAACCTACTGCGGAGAGCACCTATCTGTCTTGATCGTGTCCCGCCAGGTCTCTTGCGAACAACTGGAGTCCTCCCCCCACCCGACTGAGTGGGGGCTTCAATGAATTTAACTTTGGGGGAGGTTTTGTACCTCCCCTGACCCAGGGTTTCTCATTACCCTGCTACTGTCCCTGTTTTTTACCCCCGGGATTTGACCGAGGAGGCCGTCGGAACTGTTACACAGCCGATGCCCCAGGGACTGGAGAAGCAGGCCTCTTAAAGAGGGACCTCTAACTCTGCTTTTAACCGGCAAGAGCGTATTTTTACCGCTGGAAATTTTCTGGATATATTTGTCCAGGTTTTCCCTGAATAAGCGTTCACCATGAAATGGGACGCTAACCAGCCATTCTTTACAGGGAGCTTCAGCAGACCAGTTTTTGAGCCATAGGAGCCTACGCGTATGTACTATAGACAGCGTAAGGCGGGAGGCCTGATGGACTGAATCCTCTATGGCGTCAACCGCAAAGCCTAAGGCTCTAGGTAGATCAGCTAGGGCAAAGCCTGCTGATCTGTCAAGTCCCTCAAGACCTGTTTCAACTGATCCTTCACTGCTTAGCAGACCCCAATAGCTGCTACTGCTGGTTGTATCACCAAGCAGATTTTCATAAGGACTCCAATCTTTTATTTATTGGGTTCTTGAACATTTGGACATTATCCACTGGACATGTCAGTGATTTATACATACAAGAGATGGCTGCGTCCACTGTAGGGACCTTCCATTTTTTTTTTTTTTTTGATGAACTTATCCTCCATGGGATAGACCACCGGAAATCTCTTGGGGGAATAAATATTTTCTCAGGACATTCCCAATCCTGGTAAATGAGCCCTTTCAGTAAAGGGTGAAGTGGAAAAGAACAGACAGTCTGGGGGCTTCTAGCGACTCCAATGAGGATACAGTAGTGGTTGATGGTTCCGCAAGGTGCATTTTTAAATGCTGATCGGACCATGTTAGTCAGAGACTGAACCCATAATCTTTCAGCTTGAGATGCTGAGAAAAGGTTCCCCCACTGTTGATTCCTCTATAACAGAATCAACCTCATCCTGATCCCCTTCAGGCAGGTCGATCCCTGTATGAGACTGTTGCTCTGCTAACAGGCACTCTGAAGGAGGAGACGGAGATCGGCGTGCTTTCCCTGACAGGGAGGCAGCGATAAATGTTGACAATCTCTCTCTAATCCTCCCAGAGCTGAGGAAAAAAACCTCCTCTGTTACATACACAGGAGCAGGTGACTGAGGACAGCCACAGTACCAAGTACCCCTGCGGGGTCTCTACGGTCACTTACCTCTGAACTTCAGGGGAGACTGGTGCAGCAGAAGTATGCCCAAGATCCTCAGAGCCCGATGAGACCCCCTTCGCTTCCTGGAAGATTCAGTTCCGGAGCTTCTGGACGGCATATTCCTAAGCCTAAAGCTGAGGTATTCCAGCCGTAATACACCACTTTTACTGAGAATAGTCTAGCACAATTGCTGCTATATCACAGTTGGTGTCTACTAATGTGCCTTTCTAGGGGATGCCTGTATCAACCGCTTGCTGTATGCCTTTAAATGTTGCCAGCTCTGTCTCTGTACTTCATAGCCAGCTCACTACAATATTGTGGTTTTTTTAAAACTGCTGGGACGCCCGCACATGCGCAGAAGCGCTGCGGCGCGCACAGAGCGTCATCCCCCAGGCTCCGCCCCCTTTCCCGGCTCACCTCTATATATAGAGGCGCGTGCACGCGCACGCGCGCGGGCACGTGCGCCTTCGGCGCTAATTTCAAATATGGTAACAAGGGACAGGAGCCAGGGCCCCTCTTTGCCGCAGGCCGGGGGATGGACAAACACTGCAACATGGCAGAGGAAGCAGTTTCCTATAAGAGAACTCACCATCTGCCTGGACTTTGCTCTGCTGAGAAGAAGCTAGTCCACATGACAAGAAAACATTCCACAGCGGCCTCTAGTGGACAAACACAGGTACCGCAGTCTAATATATTAAATATATATAAAAACATTTTTTTTTTTTTTTTTTTCTTGACCACCATTAAAAATTATTACATTTTTTTAGTAGTTACAGGCATGCACAGAATTTTGCGGGAATACCATTAGGTAACAGACAGAAAGACAAATTAGGCTTGGGGGTCCCCCAATAGAACCAAGTTCCTGGGGGCCCCCACTTACCTGTTCCCCGCCGCAGGACTTTGTTTGGTCCACAAAAGCCCAAACTTCACCTATCACGGCAGGCATTGTAATCAAACCTTCAGGGACCGGGTTCCCAAGGATTCCACTCCCCTGGACCTGTATAGCACCCTGCACAGAAAACATCTTGGTCGTGGGTATGACCAGAGCTCTGGATCCCAGGGTCCAGCTCTCCTAAGAGAAGCATTACAGGCAAAACCTTGCTCTTCTCTGCAAGGCCCGGGTACCGACCGTTTAGCTATGAAGCTTTTTTGGTCGGATCCGGAATAGCTTACTGAGGCCCAAAAGAACCTGTACGCAAGCTCAGTGAAAAACACATGTTTCTTCTTGGCCAACACCTTAGACACTGGCAAAAAACTGAGGTGCTCCCGGATGGGAGGGGCTTATATAGGGGAGGGTACTTCCGGTTTTGGAAGTTGCCAGTGCCAGCACCTGACGGTATCTATATAACCCATTAGTAATGACTATGTCGCTCTGTGTCCCGTGATGTACGAAAAAGAAATGAGTACACATCTAATGCCCCGTACACAAGATCGGAATTTCCATCAGGAAAATCTTGGATGGTTTTTCTGGCGGAATTCCGACCGTGTGTACGCGGTAGTGGTGCAATGGATCGGTGGTGATCCGTGATCCGAACGGGTCGCCCTGTTCGGATCGGATCACCACGCGATCCGCGGAGCGCTCCGGAGCCTCGGCCATAGGAAAGGCCGCAGCTTCGGCCTAGCTCCGGAGCGGCGGCCATCTTGGTACACCCGGCGGCGCCGCTGTAATGACGTTTCGACGCCGCCATCTTGCTCCACTCACACTCCTGCACAGTAATGATAGTAAGGGGCCAAGCGGACATCTTGTTACACCCAACGTAGTTTTAAATTTTACAGTTATTTTCAACACAAAATGGAGTTTATATGCTTAAATACATTATTTGTAAATCCAACAGACTGTTTACATGTTAAATTTTAAAAGCAGCAGCAAACCTGCTGACCTTACATGCTTGCTAATGTGACAGAACACCTCTGATTTTCACATTTAACATTTAGTTAAATGTGAAAATCAGAGGTGTTCTGTCACATTAGCAAGCATGTAAGGTCAGCAGGTTTGCTGCTGCTTTTAAAATGTAACATGTAAACAGTCTGTTGGATTTACAAATAATGTATTTAAGCATATAAACTACATTTTGTGTTGAAAATAACTGTGAAATTTAAAACTCCGGTGGGGGTAACAAAATGTGAGTTTTTTTTTTGCCGATCCGAAAATGATCCGATCCGTGACCCCTGATCCGAGGATCGATCCGATCCGTGAGTATTTTGATCCGTTGCACCCCTAGTACGCCGCATAAGTGAAAATGTCCAAATTGGGCCCAATTAGCCATTTTGCCTCCCAGGGTCATGCAACTTGTTAGTGTTACAAGGTCTCAGGTGTGAATGGGGAACAGGTGTGTTAAATTTGGTATTCTCACTCTCTCATACTGGTCACTGGAAGTTCAACATGGCACCTCATGGCAAAGAACTCTCTGAGGATCTGAAAAAAAAGAAATGCTGCTCTACATAAAGATGGCCTAGGCCAGGGGTAGGCAACCTCGACCCTCCAGCTGTTTTGAAACTACAAGTCCCATGAGACATTGCAAGACCCTGACAATCACAGGCAATACTCCTAGAGGCAGAGGCATGATGGGATTTGTAGTTTCACCACAGCTGGAGTGCCGAGGTTGCCTATCCCTGGCCTAGGCTATAAGAAGATTGCCAAGACACTAAAACTGAGCTGCAGCACGGTGACCAAGACCATACAGCAGTTTAACAGGACAGGTTCCACACAGAACAGGCCTCGCCATGGTCGACCAAAAAAGTTGAGTGCACGAGCTCAGCATCATATCCAGAGGTTGTCTTTGGGAAATAGACGTATAAGTGCTGCCATCATTGCTGCAGAGGTTAAAGGGGAAGGGGGGTCAGCCTCTCAGTGCTCAGACCATACGCCGCACATTGCATCAAATTGGTCTGCATAGCTGTCATCCCAGAAGGAAGCCTTTTCTAAAGATGATGCACAAGAAAGCCCGCAAAGTTTGCTGAAGACAAGCAGACTAAGGACATGAATTACTGGAACCATGTCCCGTGGTCTGATGAGACCAAGATAAACTTATTTGGTTCAGATGGTGTCAAGCGTGTGTGGTGGCAACCAGGTGAGCGGTAGAAAGACAAGTATGTCTTGTCTACAGTCAAGCATGGTGGGAGTGTCATGGTCTGGGGCTCCATGAGTGCTGCCAGCACTGAGGAGCTACAGTTCATTGACATACTGAAGCAGAGCATGATCCCCTTCCTTCGGAGACTGGGCCGCAGGGCAGTATTCCAACATGATAACGACCCCAAACACACCTCCAAGATGACCACTGCCTTGCTAAAGAAGCTGAGGGTAAAGGTGATGGACTGTCCAAGCATGTCCTAAACCCTATTGAGCATCTGTGGGGCATCCTCAAATGGAAGGTGGAGGAGCGCAAGGTCGCCAACATCCACCAGCTCCATGATGTCATCATGGAGGAGTGTAACAGGACTCCAGTGGCAACCTGTGAAGCTCTGGTGAACTCCAGGCCCAAGAGAGTTAAGGCAGTGCTGGAAAATAATGGTGGCCACACAAAAATTGACACTTTGGGCCCAATTTGGACAATTTCACTTAGGGGTGTACTCACTTTTGTCACCAGCAGTTTAGACATTAATGGCTGTGTTGAGTTATTTTGAGGGGACAGACAATTTACACTGTTATACTCACTACTTTACATTGTAACAAAGTGTAATTTCTTCAGTGGTTTCACATAAAAAGATAATAAAATAATTACAAAAATGTGAGGGATGTACTCACTTTTGTGAGATACTGTACATGCCTGCCCTCCTTTGACTGGGATCTTTGCTGTGTGTCCTGCATGGCACCTACAGCTATTTCTTAACAACTTTAATACAGGGCACTTTCCCCCCTTCTTGCCCAGGACAATTTTCAGCTTTCAGTGTTGTCACATTTTAATGACAATTGCGCGGTCATACAACACTGTACCCAAACAAAATTTTTATAACTTTCTTCCCACAAATAGAGCTTTATTTTGGTGCTATTTGATCACCACTGGGTTTTTTATTTTTGCTAAACAAACCTAAAGGGGTTGTAAACCCTCATGGTTTTTCATTTCAATGCATTCTATGCATTAAGGTGAAAAACCTTCCATGGTGCTGCAGCCCCCAAGCTCTCCCGTTTTATTCGCCAGAACGCTGTCATTCTTCGGCCAGGACCGAGCATACCAGCTCTAGCTGGTGTCTCGTGTCCTGATTTGATAGATTGATAGCAGAGCAGCCATTGGCTCCCGCTGCTGTCAATCAAATCCAATGACGCGGGGCCGAGTCCTGCATTCTGTGTGAATGGACACAGATGCAGGACTCGGGAGCGCGCCCATACAGGTGTCCACCAAGGAGAGCACTGCTCCGATGTGGACGCTCGATGCGGGGAGGAGCGCCGCTAAGGGACCCTAGAAGAGGCCACTCTGTGCAAAACGAACTGCACAGTGGAGGCAAGTATGACATGTTTGTGATGTTTCTATTTTCTGATGAGGCTGCACTAACGGGCACTGATGAGGCGGCACTGATGGGAACTGATAAGGTGGCACTGATAAGCAGCACTGATGGGCACTGACAAGTGGCACTGATATTTAGAATTGATGGGCACTGATATGCAGCACTGATGGGCACCGATAGGCTACACTGATATGCAGCATTGATGGGCACTGATAGGTGGCACTGCTAGGTAGCACTGATGAGGAGGTACTGACAGGCATTACTGATGGGCATCTGAACGGCACTGGCAGGCGTGATGCAGGCCTAAAACAATGTTGGTTTAACGCTATGCAACCCCTTAGGTATGCAGGTACCCAGGTATGCCGTTCTGCCATTCAAGCATTTAGGTATGCAGTTCAAGGCAAATAAGCACATATGTATGTATCCCAAGGCAAATAAGCACATATGTATGTATCCCAAGGCAAATAAGCACATATGTATGTATCCCAAGGCAAATAAGCACATATGTATGCAGTGCTAGGCAAAAAAGGAAACATGTATGCAGCTTAATGTAAAATAAGCACATATGTATACAGTTTAATGTAAATAAGAACATATGTATGCAGTTCGAACTAAGCATAGTATGCAGTACAAATAAAAACATGGCAGCCTGCGTTTAAGTAATATGCATTTATGGAAGCATGTTTGTGCTTATGCAAATATGCATTTAGGCAAAACACGAAAGTGTGTGTTTATGCAAACACGCATTTATGCAATATGTGCCCATGGAAACATGCATTTACGCAATAAGCAAGCATACTTTTATGAAACGTGTTTATGCAACATATATTAAGCAACATGTATCTATGCAAACATGTCAATGCAAACATGTATCTACGCAACATGTATTAATTCCGACGTGCGGTTACGCAAACGTGTCCATGTATACATGCGTTTACTGAAACATCTATGCCAATATGCGTTTATGCAAACGCATATATCTATGCAACATGCATATACACCTGCGTCTACGCAACACGCAAACGCGCTGTTGTGGCCAGCCTTGGGGAGCTGTATGCCGGGCGAACGGCACTTCCTGGTTCACGCTGTGATCAGTCACAACTGATCACGTGGTAAAGAGCCTCCTTATCACGATCAGAGATGCGGTGTGTCAGAGTGACACACCACATCACTGATCGCTACGCGCCCCCTTGTTATCCTTAACCACTTAACGACCGCCCACTGTAATTATACGTCGGCAGAATGGCACAGACAGGCACAATCACGTGCCGGTACATGACTGCCTTCGTATAGTTGGGGGGTCCTTCTGGACCCCCCTTCTATACAGTGAGCGGTGGTTATTTGTTCGGGAGCGATCCGTGATGAGGGGACGGCCGTTCGATTCCGGCCACCCCCTCGCGATCGCTCCCGGCGAATGAAAACCTTCCTCTGCCTGTGTAATGTAAACACAGGCAGAGGAAGTGATGTCATCTCTCCTCGTGGCGGTCTTTTCGCTCCGGCGCGAGGAGAGAAGACATCTCACAGTAAGTGCACCAACAGCCCACTGACACCAGTACACGTAGGCACACTTTTCACCCCACAGTCACCCCCAGATCACCCACAGTACCCCCAGTCACAGTGCACCGTTTGCAGTGGTCATTTTTTTACTGATCACTGCAATCAGTGCCATTTGTGACAGTAAAAAGTTGCAGGGCAGTTAGGTTTAGGCCCCTTTAGGTCCAGGGTAGCCCCCTAACCCCCCCTAATAAAGGTTTAACCCTTTGATCGCCCCCCCAGGTAACCCTTTCACCCCCTAACGCCAGCGTCACTAAGCGATCGTATTTCCGATCGCTGTCATTAGTGCCGGTGGTGCCCTAGATAGCCAGTTATTTATTTTTAGTTTCGCCGCAGGTTTTTATAGCGTCAGGTACCCCCATATATTATTTTAACCCCCTGATTGCCCCTAGAGTTAACCCTTTCACCAGTGATCACCGTATAAGTTTTACTGGTGACACTGGTTAGCCAGTTATTTAGTTATTTAGGTTACCCCTCAGGTTTTTATATAGCGTCAGGTACCCCCATATATAACCTAATAAAGGTTTTAACCCCCTGATTGCCCCTAGTTAACCCTTTCACCAGTGATCACCATAAAAGTTTTATGGGTGACGCTGGTTGGTTAGTTTTCTTTTTATAGCATCAGGGCACCCGCCGTATATAACCCAATAAAGGTTTAACCCCCTGATCGCCCGGCGGCTGATATCAATTAGGTTTTAGCGCCAGAGAGGGTCTGCGTCGCCCCAGGCAGCGTTAGGTTAGTGCCAGTAACGCTAACACCCACGCGCAAAGCATACACCTCCCTTAGTGGTATAGTATCTGAACAGATCAATATCTGATCAGATCTATACTAGCGTCCCCAGCAGTTTAGGGTTCCCAAAAACGCAGTGCTAGCGGGATCAGCCCAGATACCTGCTAGCACCTGCGTTTAGCCCCTCCGCCCAGCCCAGCCCACCCAAGTGCAGTATCGATCGATCACTGTCACTTACCAAACACAACACACATAACTGCAGCGTTCGCAGAGACAGTCCTGATCCCTGCGATCGCTAACAGTTTTTTTTTAAGCGTTTGATACATTTGCTGACAGTCAGGTGCTTTTTTACCTGTGAATCTTACTAGTGTACCCCTAAATTTAGAGCCCAAAATAGCAAGACGAAGGTACACTAGTAAAGAGGCCTACGAGATTCTGAGCATGACAGATAGTGAAGAGGAGGTCACGCATCTGTCAGATTCAGGCTCAGAATATCTTCCCGTAGAAGACAGTGAAGTCAGCGGCTCCATGTCAGATAGCTCTGACGACGAAGATGAGGTCCCTGCTAAGGTCAGGCGTACCCGATCCCGATCTTCTGATGTTGTTGAGGAGCAAGAACCGCAGGGCTCTCATATCATGGAGCAGAGTAGTACTAGCGCCATTATTCCTTCTGGTGAATTGGCAAGCACCAGCGGCCTAGTACAGCCTGGGCGTACATCCAGCACTGCAGTATCACGTGGTGACGTGGCGAGTCCCATAAGTGCAGTTCAAGCTGGCGAGGTGGCAAGCACAAGTAGTATCCCGCTGCCACCAAGAAGACAAAGGCAGGCCCGTCGTGCCCATAGTGCCCTTCCTGCAGAATTTGCCTATCCTGATTGGGTCCCCACCACTTCTGCAGAACCCGTACTTCCCCCATTCACTGCCCAACCCGGTATTCAGGTGGAAACAGCTGATTTTATGCCAATTGATTTTTATTCGCTGTTTTTCACGGAAGATCTCTATAGATCTATTGTGGACCAGAGTAATTTATATGCTGGTCAATTCATCGCCGCTAGTCCCCAGTTGCCTTCTATTGCCAAAGATTGGAAACCAATTACGGTTTCCGAATTTAAGACATTTCTGGGCCTTTCCCTCAACATGGGCACACATAAATTCCCGTCATTGCGTGCTTATTGGTCCACGCACCCAATTGACCACATGCCCGTGTTCTCTGCCTCCATGCCCAGGAAACGATACGAGCAGATTTTGCGGTTCATACACTTCAACGACAATGAACTTTGTCGTCCACGTGGAGACCCTGAATACGACCGGCTCTACAAAATTCGGCCCCTCATAAACCACTTCAACGAACGTTTTGCAGCCTTGTTTATTCCCGATCAAGCTGTCTGCGTTGATGAGTCCCTGATTAAATTTTCTGGCCGCTTGTCTTTCAAGCAGTACCTTCCCAGCAAGCGTGCCAGATACGAGGTCAAGCTCTATAAGTTCTATGACAGGGCAACAGGCTATGTATGGAGCTTTATGGTTTATGAGGGAAAAGACAGTCAGGTTGAGCCGGTCAACTGCCCGGATTACATAGGGAGCGCTGGCAAGATAGTGTGGAACTTGGTGTCACCCCTATTCGGAAAGGGGTACCACTTGTATGTGGACAATTATTACACGAGCGTGCCACTGTTTAGTCACTTGTTTGATTATCAGATTGGAGCATGTGGCACCGTGCGACCTAATCGCCGGGGCTTTCCCCAGCGGCTTGTAGATTTGCGTCTTAGGCTGGGGGAGAGAGCCTGCTTGAAGTGTAATAACTTGCTCGCTATGAAGTGGAGGGACAATAATAGGATTTTTATTACAGCTTACTTGTAAAATCCTTTTCTTGGAGTACATCATGGGACACAGAGCCTTAAGTAATTTACTTAATGGGTAATAGGCCTACCTTCAGGTGTTGACACTGGTAAACCCTAATTAGGAAGTTTACTCCCTATATAACCCCTCCTCCTTCCAGGAGCACATCAGTTTTTGTAGCAAAGCAATATGTCTAAATCCCAAAAGAGGGGAGGGACCTCTGTGTCCCATGATGTACTCCAAGAAAAGGATTTTACAGGTAAGCTGTAATAAAAATCCTATTTTCTTTATCGTACATCATGGGACACAGAGCCTTAAGTAATTTACTTAATGGGATGTCCCATAGCAACGCCACTTGAGGGGTGGGAGAAACAACCCGCAGGGTACACCCAGACTTGAGGATCTACACTGCTGCTTGCAGCACACTGCGCCCGAAGGCGATATCCTCATACCTTCTTACATCCACCTGATAAAATTTTGTGAATGTATGCACTGAAGACCAAGTTGCGGCCTTACAGATCTGAGCCATGGAGCCCTGATGACGCACTGCCCAAGAAGCACTAACTGACCTGGTAGAGTGCGCCTGAACTCGAAACGGGGGAATCTTGCCCCTTAGATCATAAGTTTGAATTATCACTTGCCGAATCCACTTAGCGACAGTGGATTTCGACGCTGCCTGTCCCTTCTTAGGACCCTCCGGCAGAATAAGTAAGACATCAGTCTTACGAATCTGAGCAGTTTTCTTTAAATAGATTTTCACTGCTCTCACATCAAGACAATGTAGTGACTTTTCTTCCCTGGAACATGGTTTTGGAAAAAACGATGGCAGGACAATATCTTGGTTCAGGTGAAAACCTGAAATTACTTTTGGCAAAAAGCCTGGACGAGGGCGTAGTACCACTCTGTCCTCATGAAAAATTAAATACGGCTCTTTACAAGAAAGAGCAGCCAACTCTGATACCCTCCTTGCTGAGGATATAGCAACCAAAAATACCAACTTCCTTGTCAGAAGGACTAGGGGAATATGTTGTATCGGTTCAAATGGCTGTTTTTGTAACACAGACAAAACTAAGTTTAAGTCCCAGGGATTCAAGGGAGGTTTGACGGGCGGATTAAGCCGCGTTACTCCTTGTATAAAGCCCCGGACTAAAGAATGAGTAGCAAGTGGTCTTTGAAATAAGACCGATAAAGCTGAGACTTGGCCTTTAATAGTACTTAAGGCCAACTTCATCTCTACCCCTAATTGTAGAAAGGCAAGAATTCTGCCTATGATATATCTCCGAGGGTACCAACCCTTGGATTCACACCAGGAAACATAAGCCTTCCAGACTCTATAATATATAGTTCTGGAAGCTGGCTTCCTGGCATTGATCAGGGTGGAGATAACTGACCCGGAAAGCCCACGTTTCTTTAGAATGTGGGTTTCAACAGCCAAGCCGTTAAATTTAGAGACCGTAAGGCAGGATGGAATATCGGTCCCTGAGAGAGCAGATCTGACCGTAGTGGGAGGGACCATGGGCCCTCCACTGCCATCTCTACGATTTCTGCATACCATGACCTTCTGGGCCATGCTGGTGCTACCAGAATAATCGGCTTCCTTTCCAGCTTGATTCTGCAAAGAAGTCGAGGCAGCAACTGGATGGGGGGAAATGCATATATCAGTGAGAACTGATCCCATGAGGTCACCAACGCATCCGTTCCGCATGCAAATGGATCCCTTGTTCTGACCACAAAGTTGACCAACTTCGTGTTGAATCTGGATGCTAGGAGATCTACGTCCGGAGTCCCCCATCTTTGGCAAACTCTTCCTCTAGAGTCTGACGGCAGAGGTCGTCGCCACTGCTTAGAGGCGGAAGCCCTTGGCGCAGGGGAAAGGGCCCGTTTAAATGAAGGGCGTTTGTATTTTCTTTTGACGGGTAAAAGCGTGCTTTTCCCACTAGAAATTGTCTTGATATATTTATCCAAGTCCTCTCCGAAAAGTCGCTCCCCATGGAAGGGAAACCCAGTTAGGAGGTTCTTACATGGCGTTTCAGCTGACCAATTCTTTAGCCACAGGATCCTGCGCATATGTACAAGCATAAGCGTAAGGCGGGATGCCTGGTGAATGGAATCTTTAAATGGCATCTATGGCAAAACATAATGACTTAGGTAGTTCAGCCAAATCCCGAGCTTGTTGTGTAGGAAGTTCTCTAAGGGACAATTTAAATTGGTCCTTTAGTGATTGGCAGACGCCTATTGCGGCGACTGCTGGCTGAGTGACAGCACCTGCTATGGAAAAATAGGATTTTTATAACAGCTTACCTGTAAAATCCTTTTCTTGGAGTACATCACGGGACACAGAGCGACATAGTCATTACTAATGGGTTATATAGATACCTTCAGGTGCTGGCACTGGCAACTTCCAAAACCGGAAGTACCCTCCCCTATATAAGCACCTCAGTTTTGTAGCAAAGCAATAAGTGTCCCCAAAGAGGGGTGGGAGCTCTGTGTCCCGTGATGTACTCCAAGAAAAGGATTTTACAGGTAAGCTGTTATAAAAATCCTATTTTCTTTCTCGTACATCACGGGACACAGAGCGACATAGTCATTACTAATGGGATGTCCTAAAGCAATGCCCAACGAGGGGGGGGATACACCATACATAAGCTGAGCGCTATCAGACATGAGGATCTTTTGCGGCCTGCAACACACTGCGCCCAAAGGCGACATCCTCCTGACTTCTAACGTCCACCTGGTAGAACCTAGTAAACGTGTGTACTGAAGACCATGTTGCGGCCTTACAGATTTGAGCCAGGGAGGCCTGGTGATGCACTGCCCATGAAGTTCCAACTGCTCTCGTGGAGTGCGCCCTAACTTTGAACGGAGGCGGTCTCCTTCTCAAGCCATAGGCTTGCATTATGACCTGTCGAATCCACTTGGCTAAAGTAGATTTTGACGCTGCCTGACCCCTTCTGGGGCCTTCCGGCAGAATAAACAAAGTATCCGTTCTGCGAATCTGAGCAGTGGCTTTTAGATAAGCTTTAACTGCTCTTACTACATCCAAAGAATGCAATAACTTTTCCTCTACCGAAGTAGGTTTGGGGAAAAAAGAAGGAAGAACCACATCTTGGTTCAAATGAAACCTCGATACCACCTTAGGAAGAAAGGCTGGATGAGGACGTAACACTACTCTGTCCTTATGGATAACCAGATATGGCTCCCTACAGGACATAGCTGCTAATTCCGACACTCTTTTAGCCGAACAAATGGCTACTAGAAAAATCAATTTCCTGGTGAGAAGAACCAAAGAAATATGCTGTAATGGTTCAAATGGTTGTTTCTGTAGAACCGACAGAACCAAGTTTAGATCCCATGGACATATGGGAATATTAACCGGAGGACTAATACGCATCACTCCTTGTATAAAGGCTTTGACTAGTGAATGCGAAGCCAAGGGCCTTTGAAAAAATATTGACAAGGCCGAAATCTGACCCTTGATAGTACTCAAGGCAAGCTTCCTATCTACAGCCCATTGTAGGAAGTCCAGAATCCTACCTATTACGTATTTACGTGGATGCCATTTCTTGGCCTCACACCAGGCGATGTACGCCTTCCAGATTCTATAGTAGATCTGCCTGGATACCGGCTTCCTGGCATTGATCATGGTAGATACCACAGCATTAGAGAGCCCTCTCTTTTTTAGAATGTGGGCTTCAATAGCCAGGCCGTCAAACCTAGGGCTGGTAAGGAAGGGTGGTATATCGGTCCTTGCGAAAGCAGGTCCGGACGATGTGGGAGGGTCCAAGGACTCCCCACAGACATCTTTACAATCTCCGCGTACCATGCTCTTCGGGGCCACGCTGGAGCCACCAGAATCACTGGTTTCTTTTCTACCCTGATTCTGCGGAGTAATCGAGGTAACAATTGTGGCGGTGGGAATGCATATATCAGCTTGAACTGATCCCAAGGGAACACTAGGGCATCCGAGCCGCAAGCTAGGGGATCCCTTGCCCAAGAGACAAACCTGTCCACTTTTGCGTTGAATCTGGATGCTAGCAGATCTACATCCGGTGTTCCCCACCGCTGACATATTGTCCGGAAAACCTCGGGATGAAGGGACCATTCCCCTGGGCATAATTGTTGGCGACTTAGAAAGTCCGCCTTCCAATTCTCCACTCCTGGAATGAATACCGCAGATATGGCTGGGACATATCTTTCTGCCCATCTCAGGATGTAATTTACTTCCCTCTGGGCTGCACGACTCCTGGTGCCCCCCTGATGATTGATATATGCCACTGCTGTGGCATTGTCTGATTGAATTCTGACAGGGGACCCTTGGAGTTTGGATGTCCATGCTACTAGGGCATACCGGGCTGCTCGTATCTCTAAGAGATTGATGGGCAGGGCCTTTTCCGCATCCGACCATCTGCCCTGGAGAGACCATTGCTCCAGTACTGCTCCCCAGCCTATAAGGCTGGCATCTGTAGTGACCACCTTCCAAGAAATCGGACTGAAGGATTTCCCTCTTTCCAGATTCTGGGGAACCAACCACCAGCGGAGGCTCTTGCGAACGGAAGGGGACAAGGACATTGGTAAGTCCAGAGCCTGAACTTTTTTGTTCCAGGCTGACAGTATGGCCCTTTGCAAATTCCTTGAATGGAATTGACCGTAGGGTACTGCTTCGAATGATGCCACCATTTTTCCCAGCAGCCTCATGCACAGGCGTATGGATGGCTGTCTTTTTGAACCCACTAAGTGGATCAAATCTCTCAAAGACGACCCCTTTTCTTGAGGCAAGAAAATTTTTCTCTGGTCTGAATCCAGCCTTAGCCCCAAGTATTCCAGACTTTTGACTGGTTTTAGGGCTGACTTGTCTCGGTTGATAATCCAACCGTGATATTCCAGATACTTGATTGTCTCGTGAACAACCACTTCTAGTTTTTCCACTGAGTGGTCTATCAGCAACAAGTCGTCTAGATATGCCATTATCGTTACACCTCGTGTTCTTAGATTGGCCAATAATGGGGCCAGAATTTTTGTGAACACTCGTGGTGCTGTGGCCAGACCGAAGGGTAAGGCTCTGAACTGAAAATGGCGCCCTTCTACCGCAAAGCGTAGAAATTTTTGGTGGGCTGGAAAGATGGGAATGTGCAAATAAGCATCTTTGATGTCGATCGAGGCTAACCATTCCTCCCCTTGTAGGGCAGTGGCCACCGACCGGATCGACTCCATCCGGAAAGTCCTGATATGTAGGAATTTGTTTAGCCCTTTTAGATTTAATATGGGCCTCACGTCCCCGTTTGGCTTCGGGACTGTAAAGAGGTTTGAGTAAAACCCGAACCCCCATTCTTCCAGGGGAACCTCTATAATTACTGCTTGGAGCAATAATTGTTCTAGTGCCAACAGGAGGGATCCTCTCCTCTGGGGATCCCTTGGCACGCTTGACCTTATAAAGTGGGAAGGAGGGGAGTCTTTTAACTCCAATTTGTATCCCAGATTTACTGCGGAGAGCACCCATCTGTCTCTGATCGTGTCCCGCCAGGTCTCTGTGAACAACTGAAGTCTTCCCCCCACCCGATTGAGTGGGGCAACCCTTCATGCATTTGACTTTGGGGGAGGTTTTGTACCTCTCCTGCTCCAGGGCTTCTTGTTACCCTGCAATTGTCCCTGATTTTTACCCCCGGGATTTGCCCGAGGAGGCCGTCGGAACTGTTTCACAGCTGATGTCCTAGGGACTGGAGAAGCAGGCCTCTTAAAAGAGGGACCTCTAACTCTGTTTTTAACCAGCAAAAGTGTACTTTTACCGCTGGAAATTCTCTGGATATATTTGTCCAGGTCTTCCCCGAATAAGCGCTCACCATGAAATGGGAAGCTGACCAGCAATTTTTTACAGGGAGCTTCAGCAGACCAGTTTTTGAGCCATAAAAGCCTGCGCATATGTACTACAGACAGCGTAAGGCGGGAGGCCTGATGGATTGAATCCTTTATAGCGTCCACCGCAAAGCATAAGGCTCTAGGTAGATCAGCTAGGGTAAGAGCCTGCTGATCTGGCAAGTCCCTTAAGACCTGTTTCAACTGATCCTTCACTGCTTGGCAGATCCCAATAGCTGCCACTGCTGGTTGTGTCACCAATCCTGCTGTAGAAAAAGCAGATTTTAATAAGGACTCTAATTTTTTATCTATTGGGTCCTTGAACATTTGGACATTATCCACTGGACATGTCAGTGATTTATTCACACACGAGATGGCTGCGTCCACTGTAGGGACCCTCCATTTTTTGATGAACTTATCCTCCATGGGATAGACCACTTGAAATCTCTTGGGAGGAGTAAATATTTTATCAGGATGCTCCCAATCCTGGTAAATGAGCCCTTCCAGTAAAGGATGGATCGGAAAGGAACAAACAGTCTGGGGAGCTTTTAGCGACCCCAACGAGGAGACAGAAGTGGATGATGGCTCCGCAAGGGGCATTTTAAATGCTGATCGGACCATATTAGTCAGGGACTGAACCCATAACCTTTCAGCATGTGATGCTGAGAATGGCTCTTCCACTGTTGATTCCTCTACAACAGAATCGACCTCATCCTGATCCCCTTCAGGCAGGTCGATCCCTGTATGGGACTGTTGCTCTGCTAACAGGCACTCTGAGGGAGGAGACGGAGATCGAGCGCTTTTTTCCTGTGACAGGGAAGCAGCGATCAATGCTGACAATCTCTCTTCCAGCCCTCCCAGAGCTGAGGAAAAAACCTCCTCTGTTACATACACAGGAGCAGGTGAACTGAGGACAGCCACAGTACCAGGTACTCCTGAGGGTGCTCTACGGTCACTAACCTCTGATTCTTCAGGGGAGACTGGTGCAGCCGAAGCATGCCCAAGATCCTCAGAGCCCGATGGAGACCCCCTATGCTTCCTGGAATTTTTAGTCCCGGAGCTTTTAGACGGCATTATTCCTAAGCCCAAAGCTGAGGTATTCCAGCCCAAATACACCACTTACTGACAATAGTCTAGCACAAATGCTGCTATAAAAACAGTTGGTGTCTACTAATGTGCCTTTCTATGGGGATGCCTGCATCAACCGCTTGCTGTATGCCTTTTTTAAATGTTGCCAGCTCTGTCTCTGCACTCCATAGCCAGCTCACAACACATAATTGTGGTTTTTAACATGCTGGGACGCCCGCACATGCGCAGAAGCGCTGCGGCGCGCACAGAGCGTCATCCCCCAAGCTCCGCCCCCTTTCCCGGCTCACCTCTATATATAGAGGCGCGTGCACGCGCACGTGCGCGGCCACGTGCGCCTTCGGCGCTAATTTCGAAAAGGAAACCAGGGACAAGAGCCAGGGTCCCTTTTGCCGCAGGCCGGGGGATGGACGAGCATTGCAACATGGCAGAGGAAGCAGTTTCCCACAAGAGAACTCACCATCTGCCTGGACTTGCTCTGATAAAGAGAAACTAGTCCACATGACAAGAAACGTTCCACAGCGGCCTCTAGTGGATTAACACAGGTACCGCAGTCTAAATATATTAAATATATATTGTGAGGGGGTTAGCTCGGCAGCGGGTGTGTGTGACCCCCGAGATGGGCTCCCCACACAAAAACAGGCCCAGCAAACGGAGGTTGTGGTTTTCAAAATCAAAAAGGTGCGGTTTATTTTCTATTTACAGTGACAAAACACAGCAAAGCAAAAGAAACATAAACAAAATAAATCCTGGTCAACTTGACCTCTGACTAAACATACAGGTTTCCTAACTAACAACTGGGATCAGCCTGGTGCTGTCCTAGTCCCTAAGTCCCTGGTTTTAAATGTCCAAGCAAATAGCCACACAGGCTTTGTCTCACCGCACAGGGGTTCACTCTCCCTAGACAGTCCACACAGGTCTGGTTCCAGGCATGAGCAAACACCTAATGAATCTGGGAGTTCTTATAGAGGCCTAAATGAGCTGACAAGCTTCAGCTGGTCTCATCAACTCCCTGTCTGCACGACGCCTAGCACTCTCCCTAGAGGTATGAGTCATCCATGAGCCCACTAGCCTCAGCTGGGCTTATACAACACTCCACCTAGTTGTATAAGTCGGCGTAAAGCCTGAATCTGGGCGAAATATATCTACCCCCCTGGATGCAACCAGGTGACTTTACCTTCCTGCTGTCACAATATATATATATATATATATATATATATTTTTTTTTTTCTTGACCACTATTAAAATTATTACATTTTTTAGTAGTTACAGGCATGCACAGATATTAGCGGGAATACCGTTAGGTAACAGACAGAAAGACAAATTAGGCTTGGGGGTCCCCCAATAGAACCAAGTTCCTGGGGGCCCCCACTTACCTGTTCCCCGCCGCAGGACTTTGTTTGGTCCACAGAAGCCCAAACTTCACCTATCACGGCAGGCATTGTAATTAAACCTTCAGGGACCGGGTTCCCAAGGATTCCACTCCCCTGGACCTGTATAGCACCCTGCACAGAAAACATCTTGGTCATGGGTATGACCAGAGCTCTGGATCCCAGGGTCCAGCTCTCCTAAGAGAAGCATTACAGGCAAAACCTTGCTCTTCTCTGCAAGGCCCGGGTACCGACCGTTTAGCTATGAAGCTTTTTTGGTCGGATCCGGAATAGCTTACTGAGGCCCAAAAGAACCTGTACGCAAGCTCAGTGAAAAACACATGTTTCTTCTTGGCCAACACCTTAGACACTGGCAAAAAAACTGAGGTGCTCCCGGATGGGAGGGGCTTATATAGGGGAGGGTACTTCCGGTTTTGGAAGTTGCCAGTGCCAGCACCTGAAGGTATCTATATAACCCATTAGTAATGACTATGTCGCTCTGTGTCCCGTGATGTACGAGAAAGAAAGGCAGATTTTAGCAGGGATTCCAACTTCTTATCTGTTGGATCCTTAAGCATTTGTGCATTGTCTACAGGACAAGTCAAGTTATTATTCACATTGGAAATCGCAGCGTCAACTGCTGGTACTTTCCATCTTTTGGAGAATCTTTCCTCCAGAGGATAGCGATTTGCAAAACTCTTAGGAGGGAGAAAATGTTTATCCGGATGATCCCATTCCGGAAAAATAAGCTGTTCTAGCAATGCATGTGCTGGAAACGCATGCAAAGCATGGGAAGGTTTCAAAGAACCTAAGGAAGAGGCCGGGTTTTCATGAGACTCTGTTAGAGGCAGCATGAAGGTGGAGCGAACCATTTCTGTAAGAGATTGTATCAGCAATTTCTCAGTTTGGGAAGCTGAAAAAGGTTCATCTACCGTTGTCTCCTCCAAGGAGGAATCATCGGTTTGTCTTTCTTCCTGATCAATTGAGGGTAACACCTCATCGTGAGTCCACTGTTCCCCTAGTAAAGCTAAAGTGGGGGAAGGGCTAGTACGTTTCTTATCACTCTGAATAGAGGATGCGATTAAAGCCGCTGATCTTTCTTCCATACCCTGGAGGGAGGAGGAGAGGGCATCTTCAGTCACATATCTAGGTGCTGAGATGTGAGAGGCAGTTGCACCATCAATTTGTTCCAATGGCTCACCCTGTGTTGCCATAATTGGTAATTCAGGCGAGAATGACAGCATGGAATTACAGCTAGAAGTCTCAATGCCTGGGGGTGAAATCTTTGCTTTTTTGGCCCTTGAGGTGTCTTTTTTGGTAGGCATAGTCCTAAGTACAAAAACAGAGGCGCTATACAAATTGCACTAAATCGCTGAAAATAGTCATGACTTTAAAAGCCGCTATAAAGTTTCAGCCTAGTGCTGAAAAGAGTGTCTTTCCTGAATCAGGAATGCCAGTGCAACCCATACGTGTCTCACAGCTCGTGTGTCTCTGTGTATGCTTCCTCCTCAGCAGCGGAGGAGAGACTGACATGGCTATATGTTTCCCATTTTCGCGGGTACTGTGTTTAGGCTCCGCCCCCTCCGGAAAAAAATTCCGCCCCCTTTTTCCATTAAAAAATAAAAGGTTTTATTTTTTATTTTTTTTAATGGATCCCTGACCAAACAAGAGAAGGGGAGGGGGAGGGGGGGAGGGGGAGGGGGGGAGGGGAGCAGAGACTGCAATGAGGCAGAGAAACAAAAAAACAGCCAGACAATCCTATCGTGGTACATAGCGGGACCTCTGCTTCCCCCACGACGGGGGAGGGGGTAAGTAAGGGGGGTGCAGCGCTGCTGTCTCCCTAACCCACTGGTCCCATCAGAGGGGGGGAAAAACTATTTTAAAAGGCTTTATCTTACCTTGGTAAGAATCTCCCTTCCACCTGCTGTACCAATCAAGCACGGACTGAGCTTAGTGAAGACGACAGAGTATGGTAGGTGCATAGGCTCCCTCTAGAGGAGACTTTAAGGCATGACAATCTCTTTTCCTTAATGGAAGAAATACATAGACATTGAAAATACCTAAGTTTCTTCCTTACCTTATCATCGTCGCAGAATTTTCTGAATTAACAGAAAAAATCCAGCTTTCACCCATCACGGTGGGCTGTGTTTAGCCAAACCTTTAAGGACGGGGGTCCCTGAAAAGGGATTTCCACTGCCTTGGGCCATGTATAGCACCCCATCAGGAAGCAAATAGGTAATGTAACAAGACCTAAGCCCTGGTTTCCTGGGGTCCAGCCCTACAAAGAGAGGCGTTACAGGCAAAACCTCGTGCTTCGGATACGAGGTCCCAGGTACCATCCATTTAGGACACAGTGGCACTGTGGTGGATCTGGCTTCTTTTTATTGAGGAGTTTAAATCCAGCATGGATCCCTCCTGGAGCTCCTCAGAGCACATCTTCACTCGTGACCAACACCTTTAGACACTGGCGAAAAAACTGATGTGCTCCTGGAAGGAGGAGGGGTTATATAGGGAGTAAACTTCCTTAATTAGGGTTTACCAGTGTCAACACCTGAAGGTAGGCCTATTACCCATTAAGTAAATTACTTAAGGCTCTGTGTCCCATGATGTACGATAAAGAAAATAATGTTTTCCTTCTTACCTCCCTTCATGCAGACACGACAGTCCAAATTCGTACGGCGACTGGTGTTGTGGAGCAACCCCTCTGTGTCCACGAATATAACAAAAATATGGGAGGGGTGGACCTCAACGGCCAGTTATTGGCGCCGTATCTAATTGACCGTAAGGTGAGACGCTGGTACAAAAAAGTGTCTCTATCCTTATTCCAATTGGCTTTGCTGAACGCTCATGTGCTATACAGAGCTTCAGGCGGGACTTTATCTCTTCTAAAATTCCAGGATGAGATAGTCACAGAACTCCTGTATCCAGGCGGTTCTGCACCTCACCATCCCCTACCAAATGCAGTAAGCCGGCTGCATGAGAGACATTATCCGTATGTCCTCCAGAGTACCCCTACCCAATGAACCCCCCAAAAAATATGTCGTGTCTGTAGCAAGCACGGATTTAGGCGTGACAACTGTTATTTTTGTCCACTCTGTCCTGACAATCCTGGTCTTTGCCTTGGTGAATGTTTTGAACGCTTCCACTCAAAAGTGAAGTTTTAGCGTAGGGTACAGCATTTCACAGACTAGGACACACTAACACAGGGTCTCCCAAGATGCCATTGCATTTTGAGAGACCCGAACCATTACAGTTGTTAAAGTTACAAAAAAAAAAACGTAAAAAAATAGTTGTCGTTTTATTGTTCTCTCTCTCTCTCTCTCTATTTTCTCTCTATTGTTCTGCTCTTTTTTACTGTATTATATTCTGCAATGTTTTATAATGCTTGCTTTTCAGGTATGTAATTTTTTGTTTTCAGGTGCGCCATTCAACTGCAGCGCAGAATTATTTATCTTGACAGCAACAGCGTTTGCTCCCACGATACATAAAGCCCTGACTCCAGTGTTGTAGGAGGTGATTTCACCACCACAGTTAAAAAAAAAGAGCATATATGCCGAAGCATGGGGGCAGCAGGGGCGGAGGAGCGATTTTGCTCCTAATGCCGCGTACATACGGTCGAAATTCCGACAGAGGCCTGCCCGTGGAAAAGTCCGACCGTGTGTACGCGGCATAACTTTTTTGCGGGAGGATACCCCCATGCTTCGGCATATATAAATGGTGCATGTATGCCCATCATTAGAAGTGGGTGGATGAAGGGAGGTATTCTAATGGTGGGCATACCCACCGATCAATCTCTTTTTTTCGTTCAGCCAACAGGCTGCATGAAAAAAAAGATTACAATACATGTCCAACAAGGACCAGCAACGTACTGGTATGTTGCTGGACTTTGAATGTTTATACCAGATTGATGCCTGTGGGTTTAGGTATCATCTTGGTATCATTCTTTTTAGCCAGCGGCCGGCTTTCATGTAAAAGCAATCCTAGCAGATAATTAGCCTCGAGACTGCTTTTACAAGCAGTGGGAGGGAATGCCCCCCCCCCCGGATATAAACGGCACCATTGGGAAAGCATTTTATCACACCGATCTTGGTGTGGTCAGATGCTTTGAGGGCAGAGGAAAGATCTAGGGTCTAACCCCCCAATTTTTTTCAAAAAAAGAGTACCTGTCACTACCTATTGCTATCATAGGGGATATTTACATTCCCTAAGATAACAATAAAAATGGTAAAAATAAAAAATATGGAAGGAACAGTTTAAAAAAAAAAAAAAAAAGAAAAAAGCAAAATAAATAATAATAAAAAAAAAAAAAAAAAAAAGCACCCCTGTCCCCCCCTGCTCTTGCGCAAAGGCGAACGCAAGTGTCGGTCTAGCGTCATATGTAAACAGCAATATCACCATGCATGTGAGGTATCACCGCGAAGGTCAGATCGAGGGCAGTAATTTTAGCAGTAGACATCCTCTGTAAATCTAATGTGGTAACCTGTAAAGGCTTTTAAAAATGTATGTAGTTTGTCGCCGCTGCGCGTTTGTGCGCAATTTTAAAGCATGTCGTGTTTGGTATCCATGTACTCGGCCTAAGATCCTCTTTTTTATTTCATCAAACATTTGGGCAATATAGTGTGTTTTAGTGCATTAAAAATAAAAAAAGTGTGTTTTTTCCCAAAAAAAAACGTTTAAAAAATCGCTGCGCAAATACTGTGTGGAAAAAAAAAATGCAACACCCACTATTTTAATCTGTAGGGCCTTTGCTTTAAAAATATATATAATGTTTGGGGGTTCAACGTAATTTTCTTGCAAAAAAAATAAATGTTTTCATGTAAACAAAAAGTGTCAGAAAGGGCTTTGTCTTCAAGAGGTTAGAAGAGTGGATGATGTGTGACATAAGCTTCCCAATGTTGTGCATAAAATGCCAGGACAGTTCAAACCCCCCCAAATGACCCCATTTTGGAAAGTAGACACCCCAAGCTATTTGCTGAGAGGTATGTTGAGTATTTTGCAGATCTCGCTTTTTGTCACAAAGTTTTGAAAATTGAAAAAAAAAAAAAAAAGTTCTTTCTTCATTTTCAAAAACAAATGAGAGCTGTAAAATACTCACCATGCCTCTCAGCAAACAGCTTGGGGTGTCTACTTTCCAAAATAGGGTCATTTGTGGGGGTTTTGTGCTATCTTGGCATTTTATGGCCTTCAAAACTGTGATAGGTAGTGAGGAGTGAAGGCAAAAATTTACGCCCTTAGAAATCCTGAAGGCGGTGCTTGGGTTTTGGGGCCCCGTACGCGGCTAGGCTCCCAAAAAGTCCCACACACATGTGGTATCCCCGTACTCAGGAGAAGCAGCAGAATGTATTTTGGGGTGTAATTTCACATATAACCATGGCATGTGTGAGCAATATATCATTTAGTGACAACTTTTTGTACATTTTTTTTTTTCTTTTTGTCATTATTCAATCACTTAGGGCAAAAAAAAAAAAATATTCAATGGGCTCAACATGCCTCTCAGCAAATAGCTTGGGGTGTCTACTTTCCAAAATGGGGTCATTTGGGGGGCGTTTTGTGCTATTTTGGCATTTTATGGCCTTCGAAACTGTGATAGGTAGTGAGGAGTGAAATCAAAAATTTGCGCCCTTAGAAATCCTGAAGGCGGTGCTTGGTTTTGGGGGGCCCGTACGCGGCTAGGCTCCTAAAAAGTCCCACACATGTGGTATCCCGTACTCAGGAGAAGCAGCAAAATGTATTTTGGGGTGCAATTCCACATATAACTATGGCATGTTTGAGCAATATATCGTTTAGTGACAACTTTTTGTACATTTTTTTTTGTCATTATTCAATCATTTGGGACAAAAAAAAAATATTCAATGGGCTCAACATGTCTACTTTCCAAAATGGGGTCATTTGGGGGGGGGGGGGGGTTTGTACTGCCCTGCCATTTTAGCACCTAAAGAAATGAGATAGGCAGTCATAAATTAAAAGCTGTGTAAATTCCAGAAAATGTACCCTAGTTTGTAGACGCTATAACTTTTGCGCAAACCAATAAATATACGCTTATTGACTTTTTTTTACTAAAGACATGTGGCTGAATACATTTTGGCCTATATTCGATTTTTCTTATAACAAAAATTTGAAAATATCATTATTTTTTCAAAATTTTCAGTCTTTTTCCGTTTATATCGCAAAAAAAAAAAAATCGCAGAGGCAATCAAATACCATTAAAAGAAAGCTCTATTTGTGGGAAGAAAAGGACGCAAATTTCGTTTGGGTACAACATTGCATGTTCGCACAATTTCGAGTTAAAGCAGCGTAGTGCCAAATTCTGAAAACACCTCTGGTCCTTTAGCTACAAAATGGTCCGGGGCTTAAGTGGTTAAAGGCATCAGGATAACAGAAACACCGCCCGGCCGTCATTCAGCTATAACAAGCTGTGAACAAGCAAGCTATCGCTTGTGAAACGCGTCTACTATTGCCTGTATCTGTCTGACCCTTTTGACAATAAAGATGACATCAAGATAAGTTGGAGTTCCAGTGTGTGACCAATTTCTTGTTTTATTCGTAATTCTGCTATAGGCTGGGCAGGAAATGGTTAAAGATCTTCAAAGTTGGGTCCGGCTCTTCCTGAGCATGTGCACCAAGATCTCCATTAATTGCAAAGGAATATCTATACGCTGGAGGAGTAATACAAATATTCCATTGGACCGAATAAAGAATGCAATGAGCAGGACATGACAAGTGGAGCCCTACATAAAGTATTGCAAACTTACCACTCCATCTATCACACACTGGGAGGCAGGCTTTCTGGGGTCAAGAGACACCCCCATTTCAAGCAGCAACTCCTGATTGCAGGTGCCAATTCCAGTCTCTTTTTCAATGTTAGACTGAAGAGTGTGTAGACTTTCCTCAGGTTGTAGGAGGAAAGAGATGATCTTAGCAGATGTCATGTTCAAAATGTGTACAATCTGTAGATGGGGTATAAAAGAATGAAAAAATTTAACTGCAACCCCAGTAGCGTAGAAAATAGTTGACTACTGTAGCTAGATTTCACAATTTCAGGTCCATTACACACACAAAAAACGCTCAATGTACCTTTAAGTTCAGAATGTGTTCCATTAACACAAAACAACGAGGGCGACCAGAGTGCTCATCAATTCCACCTCCACGATGCTGAGGGTCCCAGGTTAGTACAAGCTGTAACCACGTCTCCATATGCTCCACCATGATGCTTCCAAAACAACAAAGTAAAAAAAAAAGGTAAAAAAATAATTGATTTCCTCATTGGAACACGCAGAAGATTCACAGAACCTACAAACATGTTATACTTACCTGCTCTGTGCAGTGCACAGAGCAGCCCCAAACCTTCTATTTTGGGGTCCTCCGCTATCACTCTTGGCTCCTCCTCCCTTACATGTGCCCTCATCACAAATCACTTGCTATGGGGCTATCGTGCAGGCTCTATGCTGAGCAGAGATGTGCGTGTCTATTGGCACACATAGCACAGCTCAGCCCTGCCCCCTGAGCCTGCCAATCGCTCCCGCTTTTGCCTCCGAGTTGTGTGAGGAGAAAGAGAGCAAGAAGGGTCAAACACAAAAAAAATTCTGGTGCAATGCCAGATCATACGTTTTTGTTTAATCAGGACAGTTTTCATTCGAAAATACAATACAATACATGACATCACTTCTGAATTTTTATTCTGTCATACGAGAATTTTCGTAACTTTGGTAAACTCTTCACTTTAGATATGAAGACCAGCATGCAAAAAAAGCAGACGGCCATTAGTCCGATAATTTTGTGTACACACAGCATTAGAAACAGACAAAGTTTGTTTGAGGGGATACTTCTCAAACAAATGCCTTGGTAACAATTAAACAGGCTGTCCTCAAAACAATGGGAACTTATATACCATTGTATTTCAGTTGACAGATGTTTTTATTGTCTCTGTAACTACGGTAAACAAGTTTGTAACCTGGGCAAACCATAGCTTGGCTTTTTTGACATATACAGTGGGTACGGAAAGTATTCAGACCCCCTTAAATTTTTCACTCTTTGTTATATTGCAGCCATTTGCTAAAATCATTTAAGTTAATTTTTTTCCTCATTAATGTACACACAGCACCCCATAGTGACAGAAAAACACAGAATTGTTGACATTTTTGCAGATTTATTAAAAAAGAAAAACTGAAATATCACATGGTCCTAAGTATTCAGACCCTTTGCTCAGTATTTAGTAGAAGCACCCTTTTGATCTAATACAGCCATGGGTCTTTTTGGGAAAGATGCAACAAGTTTTTCACACCTGGATTTGGGGATCCTCTGCCATTCCTCCTTGCAGATCCTCTCCAGTTCTGTCAGGTTGGATGGTAAACGTTGGTGGACAGCCATTTTTAGTTCTCTCCAGAGATGCTCAACTGGGTTTAGGTCAGGGCTCTGGCTGGGCCATTCAAGAACAGTCACGGAGTTGTTGTGAAGCCACTCCTTCGTTATTTTAGCTGTGTGCTTAGGGTTATTGTCTTGTTGGAAGGTAAACCTTCGGCCCAGTCTGAGGTCCTGAGCACTCTGGAGAAGGTTTTCATCCAGGATATCCCTGTACTTGGCCGCATTCATCTTTCCCTCGATTGCAACCAGTCGTCCTGTCCCTGCAGCTGAAAAACACCCCCCCCGCAGCATGATGCTGCCACCACCATGCTTCACTGTTGGGACTGTATTGGACAGGTAATGAGCAGTGCCTGGTTTTCTCCACACATACCGCTTAGAATTAAGGCCAAATGGTTCTATCTTGGTCTCATCAGACCAGAGAATCTTATTTCTCACCATCTTGGAGTCCTTCAGGTGTTTTTTTAGCAAACTCCATGCGGGCTTTCATGTGTCTTGCACTGATGAGCCACTCTGCCATAAAGCCCCGACTGTTGGAGGGCTGCAGTGATGGTTGACTTTCTACAACTTTCTCCCATCTCCCGACTGCATCTCTGGAGCTCAGCCACAGTGATCTTTGGGTTCTTCTTTACCTCTCTCACCAAGGCTCTTCTCCCCCCGATAGCTCAGTTTGGCCGGACGGCCAGCTCTAGGAAGGGTTCTGGTCGTCCCAAACGTCTTCCATTTAAGAATTATGGAGGCCACTGTGCTCTTAGAAACCTTAAGTGCAGCAGATTTTTTTTGTAACCTTGGCAAGATCTGTGCCTTGCCACAATTCTGTCTCTGAGCTCTTCAGGCAGTTCCTTTGACCTCGTGATTCTCATTTGCTATGACATGCACTGTGAGCTGTAAGGTCTTATATAGACAGGTGTGTGGCTTTCCTAATCAAGTCCAATCAGTATAATCAAACACAGCTGGACTCAAATGAAGGTGTAGAACATGGATATGCAATTAGCGCAGGGCTTGACAATCCCCGGGCGCCAGGTCGCAAATGCGACTAGAATTAGCGACCTGGCGCCTGGGGCAGCACAGCTGAGGTTACCTGTATCTCCGTGCGCCCCCCCCACGATCTCGTCGGGCCGTGCCGGCAATTTAGGCCGCGACTTTGCGGCCTTCTGCAGGCCTAGGCTTCATTCTGTAATCTGGCGCCATCTTGTGGTGGCCGTTGGTATGACAAGACAACCAGCAATGCTTGCCTGTTTCATTGCCCGCCCATCTCCTTCCCTTTACTTAGAAGGTAACCCCCAAACATTATATATATTTTTTATTCTAACACCCTAGAGAATAAAATGGCGGTTGTTGCAATACTTTCTGTCACACCGTATTTGCCCAGCGGTCTGACAAGCGCACTTTTTTGAGGAAAAAAATACACTTTTTTAAATTAAAAAATAGGACAACAGTAAAATTAGCCAATTTATTTTTTTAAATTGTGAAAGATAATGTTACGCTGAGTAAATTTGATACCCAACATGTCACGCTTCCAAATTGCGTCGGCTCGTGGAATGGCGACAAACTTTTACCCTTTAAAATCTCCATAGGCGGTATTTAAAAAATTCTACAGGTTGCATGTTTTGAGTTACAGAGGATGTCTAGGGCTAGAATGATTGCTCTCGCTCTACCGATCGCGGCGATACCTCACATGCATGGTTTAAACACCGCTTTCATATGCGGGCGCTACTCACGTATGCGTTTGCTTCTGCACGCATTGGTCGTTAAAAAAAAAACCTGGCTCCTAACTTTTTTAGCTGGCTTCTAGATTCCAAGCAAATTTGTCAAGCCCTGAATTAGCGGACCTCCAGCTATTGCAAAACTACAAGACCCATCATGCCTCTGCCTCTGGGTGTCATGCTTGCTGCTGTCAGAGTCTCGCTATGCCTCATGGGACTTGTAGTTTGACAACAGCTGGAGGTCCGCTAATTGCATATCCCTGGTGTAGAACCATCTCAAGGATAATCAGAAGAAATGGACAGCACCTGAATTAAATATATGAGTGTCACAGCAAAGGGTCTGAATACTTAGGACCATGTGATATTTCAGTTTTTCTTTTTTAATAAATATGCAAAAATGTCAACAATTCTGTGTTTTTCTGTCAATATGGGGTGCTGTGTGTACATTAATGAGGAAAAAAATGAACTTAAATGATTTTAGCAAATGGCTGCAATATAACAAAGAGTGAAAAATTTAAGGGGGTCTGAATACTTTCCGTACCCACTATGTATGGTACCATAGTGCCATCTTGAGGTCGAATTGGAGAATGTTTCTCTAATTGAAACAAAAGTAGTGGGAAAAGCGCCACACCCATGTAGGGCAGGTACATATTCCAAATAAAAGGTTGTCAGGCATAAGCTGACAAGAGGACTCTATAATGTAGAGGACTCTTAAAGTGGAGGTCCGCCAATTTTTTTTTGCAGCTGCTGACTTTTAAAATACGGACACTTACCTGTCCAGGGGACGCCCGTGATGTCGAAGCCGATCTCTCCGTCGGCTCTCGGATGCTGCCGCCATCATCTTTGGTAAGGGAATCAGGAAGTGAAGCCTTGAGGCTTCACTTCCTGATTCCCTCCTGCGCATGCGCGATATGCGCGAGTCGCGCTGCGCGATCCGAATGGTCCCTTCTGTTTTTTGGGACCTGTGTGTCTCTCAGAAGGGGGGGGGGGGCAGAGGAGGCGCTGGATGTGGCACAGATAGCCGCAGATAATGCGGCTAACTATGCCCGGAAGTGGGAGCAAATACCTATATTAGACAGGTATCTGCTACCCCCTTTCCCCTGAAAATTTCCAAATGTGACACCGGAAGGGGGGGATGGGGGGGGGGGGTTGAGTGAGAAATCCAGACAGCGGAAGTTTACATTTTTGGGTGGAACTCCGCTTCAACACCAAGGAAGGTGTTAAGGACCTGGTATGGATTGTCAGCGGGGAAACAGCTGATGACTCATCAGTTAAAGTGGTTGTAAACTCACTTTGAGAACTTGCACCTACAGGTAAGCCTAGATTAAGGCTTACCTGTAGGTGCAAGAAATATCTCGTTAACCTACATGGTTAAGGATATATTTGCTGAAAACCCAGCACCAATGTTTACGGCGCATGCGCGGCATAGGTGCACTAGCGGGCCGGCTTCTTGCCGGCTTTCTGAATGGGATCTTGCCGGCCCGAGCACGCATGCGTGTGACGTCATCGCCGCTCCGGCCAATCACAGTGCCGGATCGGCGATAACAGGAAGGGACATCGAGGCAAGATTGGCGGTGGAGGGGAACGAGGAGCAGGTCGGGGGCTTCGATCTCAGGTAAGTCATTCATAATGAGCTAGTATGGTATGCATACTAGCTCATTATGCCTTTCTTTTGTAGGGTTTTAAAAAAATAAAAATCAAGGGTTTACTTTCTCTTTAGGAATGTGGCGGCTGGCTTCCCGGCCCCGCTCCTTTAAAGTGTTATTAAACTATACCTTACTATGATTCACTCCCAGTCCCTCTCTTTTATTCAACTATAATGCACTTCATGAGTGTTTGTCAAAAACAAAGCCTCTAAATCCCTTTCTTTTAAATGTATCTTCAGGCAGGTCACGTGACTCCCGGCCCGCTCTAATACTCCGACCTACGCCCAACAGCAGGAGTCGAGATCTCCCCCTGATCACCGTGCTGGCCGCTCAGCCCCTCCCACTATAGCCCTTAGATAGGGGAGGAGAGTGGCCGGAAGATGCATGAAAAAAGGTATTTACAGACTTTGTTTCAACAAACACTTACACAGTGAATTATGGCTGCTTAAAAGAGAGGGGCTGGCAGTGAATTTTTTTAAATTTTAGTTTACTACTAATAGCAGTGGGGTGGGGGGGGGGGGGGGGGGGGAGTCAGAGACAGCCCACACAGACACAGGAGCTGACAGGCGGGGGGTTAGTACAGTGAAGAGCTGCGACAGAGGCACGTAAACTGACCACGATATCAGTGTTCAGCAGCCATAATAAACCATTGTCACTTTACAAAGGGGGAGGGCAGAAGCAGGCAGGATCAGACAGGTTTTTTACAGCTTACAGTGGGACAGGTTAGGTTTTTTAGGGTTACAAACACTTTAACAACCAGCTATACACAGTATGTTGTGGAAAAGAAAAGAAAATGCATGTAAGTATATATAGAAAGAAAAAGTATTCCAGCATTCCAAAATACCTGCATAAGTTATTGGGCTGTGGCAAATGGATGCTAAACCTAATTTCACCGGACATCTCCTCATAGGCATAGATGTGCTTAGGATCCTTCTTCTTGATCTTTTCATGCCTAGGTACAAGACAAATTAAGTTGTGTATTAGACAGTGAACATATACAGTGGATATACAAAGTCTACACACCAGTTAAAATGTCAGGTTTCTGTGTGTAAAAAAAGAGACAAATATAAATCATTTCAGAACTTTTTCCACCTTTAACCCTTTCACTGCCAGATCCGTACACCGTAGGTGCCTGCAGGTGGCCAGGTCAGTACAGTGTACAGACCTCATTTCTCCCTCACTTCAGTGACCATAAGCTTATATCAGAATTGTTCAGCAGACTCTGCTGAACAATTCTATAACTCTGATGAGCGGATTACAACCCGCTGATCAGTTATTAACCCCTAATGTGACCATCCCCCCCACCCACGCTGCCTCCTCCCTGTACCCTGGCTCTCCACTCCGCTGCACCCTTTCATCTAAAAACTGCCCCCCCATTCTCCTCTCATATTCCCTTCACCCCCATTTCTCCCCCCTCAGCACTAATTACCCCCCCTCCACCCAATCCGACCCCCCCCCTCCCTGCAAACCCACTCCCTGCAGCCACCATCATCAGCCAGCATCCCTCCTCTTCCACTTCCATCAGTTGCTGCATGAGGCTTGGGGGGGGGGGGGTCCAGATGTGTCCACCCGTCAGTCAGATCGCCCCCCCCCAACTGCCCCGCACCCCGATCCATCGCAAATCCGAGCAGCCTCTCTCCTTCCCTTCACCTGCATCTTCTCCGGGAGTTGTCAGGCTGGAGATCGAGGCGGGGGAGGGGGTGGAAGCGGTGCGGTTGAAGTTGGGGCTTTGGTAGACATGTGTTTACTAAGCTCTCCCCCTGTGAAAGAGAGGGCATATGCAGCGGTCACTAGTGATCACTGCTATGTGCCCACTGACAGCTGATATACTGTAACCGGGAGTGTTACAATGTATCAGAATGTCATTTCCTGAATGAATGGAATATCTATACAGATTCTCATTCATTCAAGTAAAGTGATACAGAGAAAAGGGACTATCTTCAGTGCCTTTCTCTGTCTCAAAAAAAGAGATATGGGGGTCTGTTTAGACCTCTGAAATCTCACCAAAGCCCCCCCCCCCAAAAAAAAACAAAAAATGACTATTAAAAAAAAAAAAACATTGTAAAAAGTAAAACATTTTTAATAAAAAACACAGAGCCCTTTCACATTGGCAGCGCCCATGTGTCAGATTTAGCGGCGCTTTACCTTCGTTTTTTGGGGGCACTTTCAACACTTTTTTGCAGGCGCTTCACCGGTGCTGCCCATTTATTTCAATGGGCAGGGCCACTTTAGGAGCGTTGTATACACTGCTCCTAAAGCGCCTCAAAGAAGCTGCTTGCAGGACTTTTTGTGACGTCCTGCCAGCGCAGCGCCCCAGTGTGAAAGCATTCAGGCTTTCAGTCTCTCCATAGAGAACAATGGGTGGTCCGATTGGGCATGCCTTGTTCACACAGGCCATACACAGCGTACCTTTACAAGGATGCACGGGTGTTTCGTGCATCTCTGTGCAGGTTGTCCCATTGATGTAATTTGGGATGTAGCAACTGCGCGAACAGAGCTGTTGCTCCAAATTTTACATCCATGTAGGTCCGCATGCATATCCCTGAGCTCAAACTGTCTGCGTTCAGGTCATGTACCCACACGAATGTCAGATTGGTAACAGCTACGCCTGTGCAGCCGTTGCATCCCAATTGGCATAAATGAGACTGCCTGTACGGGGAAGCACGGAACACCTGTGCATCCCTGTGCAGGTAAACATGGCCCTCCATAGGCGTACACTTTAGTATGCCACATGTGAACGAGGCTTTAGTGCTAATTTAGCAAGAATTTTATAAGTTACGTTGTGTTTACGTGCAATATTAGTGATTTTAGTGTATTTTTTGTGAAAATAGCCAAAAAATCTGTAGCACTTTTATTCAACTGGCCATGTGCTTTTAGAAAATTGTTAAATTTGAGAGGTCTTTTCAAATTCTGAAAGCTGCAAGTGAAAAATTAAAACCTCCAGGTTTTTTGAGAATTTTTTGGGTACGTTAGATTTTTGCCATTTTGCCAAAAGGCGCAATTTAAAATTTGCAAATATTTGTTATTTATTAACTCCGTACAGGTTAAGCTTTTATATTTAGTAGGAATTTAGCAGGAATTTTGTAAATTTAGCTGTGTTTTTATCTGCTAATAATGGTTTTAGTGTATTTTTTGCCAATATATTGGTTTGATAATCATGTGCGCAAATATCGCGGGGTCTAAAAAATCAGTAGCACCTTCTTTTTATTCTAAAGGTCATATGCTTTCAGAAAATATATGGTTTTGGGGGTCTTTCACAAATTCTGAAAGCTGTAAGGGAAAAATTAAAACCTTCAGATTTTTTGAGAAGTTTCGATATTTACATTTTTGCGCACGTTCGATTTTCACCATTTTGCAAAAAGGCGCAATTTAAAAGTTACAAATATTTGTTATTTATTTACTCAATACAGGTTAAGCTTTTATATTTAGTAGGAATTTTGTAAAATTTGCTGTGTTTTTATCAGCTACTAATGGTTTTAGTGTATTTTTTGCAAATATATTGGTTTGATAAACATTTGCGCAAATACCGCAGGGTCTAAAAAATGTGTAGCACCTTCTTTATTCTACTTGTGTGCTTTCAGAAAATATATGGTTTCATGGATCTTTCACAAATTCTGAAAGCTATAAGTGAAAAATAAAAAACAAAAGGAAAAATTGCAAAAATGGTCAGGCCACCTGAGTGTACAAAATGGAGCACAGGGCCTGGCAGCGAAAGGGTTAATGTGACCTAGAAACTGTACAATTCAATTGAACAACAAACTGAAATCTTTTAGGTGGAGGGAAGTAAAAATAAAAAATTACAATAATATAGTTGCATAAGAGTGTGCACACCCTTAAACTACTTTGTTGAAGCACCTTTTGATTTTATTACAGCACTCTGTCTTTTTGGGTATGAGTCTATTAGCATGACACATTTTAACTTGGCAATATTTGCCCACTCTTCTTTGCAAAAACACTGCAAATCTGTCATATTGCGAGGGCATCTCCTGTGCACAGCCCTCTTTAGATCACCCCACAGATTTTCAATCGAATTCAGGTCTGGGCCATTACAATACTTGAATCTTCTTCCGGTGAAGCCATTCCTTTATTGATTAGGATGTATGCTTTAGGTCATTGTCATGCCGAAAGATGACGTTTCTCTTCATGTTCAGCTTTCTAGCAAAAGCCTGAAGGTTTTGTGCCAATATTGACTGGTATTTGTAACTGTTCATAATTCCCTCTACCTTGTCTAAGGCCCCTGTTCCAGCTGAAGAAAAATAGCCCCAAAGCATGATGCTGCCATCACCATGCTTCACAGTGGGTATGGTGTTTATTTGGTGATGTGTAGTGTTGTTTTTGCACCAAACGTATCTTTGGGAATTATGGCCAAAAAGTTCAACCTAGGTTTCATCAGACCATAACATATTTTCCCACATGCTTTTGCAAAATTTAGCCGGGCCTGGATCTTTTTTCTTCGTAAGAAAATAATTACATCTTGCCACTCTAACCCATGGCCCAGACATATGAAGAATACGGGAGATTGTCACATGTACCACACAGCCAGTACTTGCCAGAGATTCCTGCATCTCCTTTAATGTTGCTTTAGGCCTCTTGGCAGCCTCCCTGACCAGTTTCCTTCTCGTCTTTTCATCAATTTTGGAGAAATGTCCAGTTCTTGGCAACGTCACTGTTGTTCCATATTTTCTCCACTTGATGACTAAATTCACAGTGTTTCGTGGTATATAATGCCTTGGAAATTCTTTTTTACCCTTCTCCTGACTGATACTTTGGAAGCTCTCTGCGGACCATGGCTTTTGCTGTAGGATATGACCAAGAAATGTCAGAAAGACCTACTAGAAAGGCTGAACTTTATTTGGGGTTAATCAGAGGCACCTTAAATGATGGCAGGTGTGTAATAGGGTGCGGAATGTAATCGTTGCATCGCGATTCGGGCATCCCCGATGCGGCACCGATGCAGGGAAACCTATTAATCGATTATCCCAGATGTCTAGCCCCGCCCCTTCATTCCCGGGAGAGCCGTTTCCTCATTTGTTAATTTTTTCCTATGACGCGCTCATGTGACTGCCCGGCCCGCCTCTCTGCTTTCACGTCTCACGTACGCCAGGAGAGACGTGAAAGCAAAGAGGAGAGAGGGCAGTCACATGAGCGCGTCATATACACTCACTGTTCCCCCGCCGGATTCTGTTCCCCTGGCTCTCGGCTACTATCGGAACTCCGCCCCCCCCAGCCCTGTACATTGACGCTCCCTCCTACGAATGCTAATGCTCCTAATATCGCCCCGCCTCTCCAGCCCTCGGCTACTGTTCAACGAATGCTAATGAGCAGAGGGCTGGAGAGGCGGGGCGGGGCGGTATTAGGAGCATTAGCATTCGTAGGAGGAGGGAGCGGCAATGTACAGGGCTGGGAGTGGGGTGGCGGAGTTCCGATAGGACCCGAGCCAGGGAACAGAATCTGGCGGGGGGAACCATTCTCGGCACAACAGGAAAGTTCTTCTCACTACTGCAGAAAAGGTTAGTTTGGAATTAGGAATTAGGTTAGGGATTAGAATAGGGTAAAGAAGTGTGAAAAAAGTTCATTAAAGTGCCAGTATTATTATTTTTTTGTTTTTATTTTTTTATTGTTTTTTTAAAACGGATATTATACTTACCTACTGATCTTCTGTAGCATGTCTGCAGTCACCAACCATCTCTTGTAGCATGTCCGCAGTCACTGACCATCTCCTATAGCATGTCCGCAGTCACCGACTATCTCCTGTAGCATGTCCGCAGTCACTGACCATCTCCTATAGCATGTCCGCAGTCACTGACCATCTCCTATAGCATGTCCGCAGTCACTGACCATCTCCTGTAGCATGTCCGCAGTCACTAACCATCTCCTACAGCATGTCCGCAGTCACCGACCATCTCCTGTAGCATGTCCGCAGTCACAGACCATCTCCTGTAGCATGTCCGCAGTCACCGACCATCTCCTGTAGCATGTCCGCAGTCAGTGACCATCTCCTGTAGCATGTCCGCACTCACTGACCATCTCCTGTAGCATGTCTGCAGTCACCGACCATCTCCTGTAGCATGTCCGCAGTCACCGACCATCTCCTGTAGCATGTCCGCACTCACTGACCATCTCCTATAGCATGTCCGCAGTCACCGACCATCTCCTGTAGCATGTCCGCAGTCACCGACCATCTCCTGTAGCATGTCCGCAGTCACCGACCATCTCCTGTAGCATGTCCGCAGTCTCTCTGACCATCTCCTGTAGCATGTCCGCAGTCTCTCTGACCATCTCCTGTAGCATGTCCGCAGTCTCTCTGACCATCTCCTGTAGCATGTCCGCAGTCTCTCTGACCATCTCCTGTAGCATGTCCGCAGTCTCTCTGACCATCTCCTGTAGCATGTCCGCAGTCACTGACCATCTCCTGTAGCATGTCCGCAGTCTCTCTGACCATCTCCTGTAGCATGTCCGCAGTCTCTCTGACCATCTCTTGTAGCATGTCCGCAGTCTCTCTGCCCATCTCCTGTAGCATGTCCGCAGTCACTGACCATCTCCTGTAGCATGTCCGCAGTCACTGACCATCTCCTGTAGCATGTCCGCAGTCTCTCTGACCATCTCCTGTAGCATGTCCGCAGTCACTGACCATCTCCTGTAGCATGTCCGCAGTCACCGACCATCTCCTGTACTATGTACAAGTTGTTGTCTGCTTTGTTTAGACTTTGCTACATGCAGGGAGTGTTGTCTTTTTTTAAAAAGAACAGATATAATAAAAAAAATGGAGATCTCCTGACTGCTTGAATTTTTTTGATGAAAACCATGCGCACTTGCGCTGTAATCGTGATGCATCGCGGAATCGAATCGAATCGTTGACCTGATAATCGTAATCGAATCGAATCGTGAGGCCAGTGAAGATGCGCACCTCTAGTGTGTAATGACTCCTATTCAACATGAGTTTGAATGTGATTGCTTATTTTTGAACACAGCTACATCCCCAGTAATAAAAAAGTGTGAACATTTATGCATCCACATTATTTTATTTTTACTCCCCCCCCCCCCCCTAAAAGATTTCAATTGAGTTGTACAGTTTACAGGTCACATAAAAGGTGGAAAAAGTTCTGAAATTATTTATCTTTGTCTCATTTTTTTTACATCACAGAAACCTGACATTTTAACAGGGGTGTGCAAACTATTTATATCAACTGTATATGAGAATACGCAGAACATTCAATAACAGTGCCAGAGTAAAAGACAGCTCTACATTCGGCCACAGTCAGAAGAGAATATAGCACCTGTACTCTGATGGCAAAGCTAAATATGCAATTAAAATGCTTCTATAACCAAATTTATAACTAAAATGTTCGAAAATCACAGGGACTAGATGATAAAAATGAAATTCCACTTTTGTGAGGCCTAAAATGATATGACATCTTTCCAGAGAACAAGCTGCCTCAAGCAGAAAAAAAAACCTAAAGCTGAACTCTACGTAAACAGCCAAATACAGAGATTAAACACATATGGGAGTAGTTTTACCTGCCAAAGGATTGTGATTTCTGGCCAGGGACCATGCTGCACAATCCTCTCCCAGTCCTTGTACTGCAGCACAACTGAATTTCTGCGTGTGCTGTTCAGCTTTGGCCTTATTCATTAAGGTGTGTATAGAAGTAATCCCGCACCTAAAAATTTACTGTATAATTTAGATAGGCTGCCAAACCCCAAAAATTTCAAAAATTGTGAAACAAAATATGTGGATGGTTATATGTGCAAATAATTGAAAATATGTTGGGGGCGCTATAAACCAATAATAAATAACAATATTGATAAATTAATTAAAAAAATGTATTAACACCAGCCAACCTGTGTAGACTGCACTGGCTGACCTAGTAACTCCACAGCCACATAGATCAACCTTGAATGCTGTACCCTTAGTGCATAAGATGATATGTGCAAACCATCAAATGAACAACAAATATAATAAATAAACCGATGAACCACTCGTTGATATAAACAAATATAAATATTCAAGCATGCAGTACCAATGATAATAACTGGAAGAAAAAAGGGGGGGGATTACTGCGCTAATATGAAAATGGATTGATGAAACTAATGGTGCTAGTTACCACCTAGGCTGCGACAAGTAAATAAAGGGATTTTTATAACAGCTTACCTGTAAAATCCTTTTCTTGGAGTACATCACGGGACACAGAGCGACTTAGTCATTACTAATGGGTTATATAGATTACCTTCAGGTGCTGGCACTGGCCACTTCCAAACCGGAAGTACCCTCCCCTATATAAGCCCCTCCCATCCGGGAGCACCTCAGTTTTGTAGCAAAGCAATAAGTGTCCCAAAAAGAGGGGTGGGAGCTCTGTGTCCCGTGATGTACTCCAAGAAAAGGATTTTACAGGTAAGCTGTTATAAAAATCCCTTTTTCTTTTTCGTACATCACGGGACACAGAGCGACTTAGTCATTACTAATGGGACATCCCAAAGCAATGCCAAATGAGGGGAGGGATACATAAGCTGGGCGCCATCAGGCATGAGGATCTTTTGCGGCCTGCAACACACTGCGCCCAAAGGCGACATCCTCCTGACTTCTAACGTCTACCTGGTAGAATCTAGTAAACGTGTGTACCGAAGACCATGTTGCGGCCTTACATACTTGAGCCAGGGAGGCCTGGTGATGCACTGCCCATGAAGTTCCAACTGCTCTTGTGGAGTGCGCCCTAACTTTGAACGGAGGCGGTCTCTTTCTCAAGCCATAGGCTTGTATTATGACCTGTCGAATCCACTTGGCTAAAGTAGATTTTGATGTTGCCTGACCCTTTCTAGGGCCTTCCGGCAGAATAAACAAAGTATCCGTTCTGCGAATCTGAGCAGTGGCTTTTAGATAAGCTTTAACTGCTCTTACTACATCCAAAGAATGTAATAACTTTTCCTCTACCGAGCTAGGTTTGGGGAAAAAAGAAGGAAGAACCACATCTTGGTTCAAATGAAACCTCGATACCACCTTGGGAAGACAGGCTGGATGAGGACGTAATACTACTCTGTCCTTATGGACAACCAGATATGGCTCCTTACAGGACAAGGCGGCTAATTCCGATACTCTTTTAGCCGAACAAATGGCTACTAAGAAAATCAATTTCCTGGTGAGAAGAACCAAGGAAATGTGTTGCAATGGTTCAAACGGTTGTTTCTGTAGAACCGACAGAACCAGGTTTAAGTCCCAAGGACATATGGGAATACTAACCGGAGGGCTAATACGCATCACTCCTTGTATGAAAGCTTTGACTAGTGAATGCGAAGCCAAGGGCCTTTGAAAAAATATTGACAAGGCCGAAATCTGACCCTTGATAGTACTCAAGGCCAGCTTCCTATATACAGCCCACTGTAGGAAGTCCAAAATCCTCCCCATCACGTACTTACGTGGATGCCATTTCTTGGCCTCACACCACGTAATGTACGCTTTCCAGATCCTATAATAGATCTGCCTGGATACCGGCTTCCTGGCATTGATCATGGTAGATACCACAGAATTAGAGAGCCCTCTCTTTTTCAGAATGTGGGCTTCAATAGCCAGGCCGTCAAACCTAGGGCTGGTAAGGAAGGGTGGTATATCGGTCCCTGCGACAGCAGGTCCGGACGATGTGGGAGGGTCCAAGGACTCCTCACTGACATTTTTACAATCTCCGCGTACCATGCCCTTCGGGGCCACGCTGGAGCCACCAGAATCACTGGTTTCTTTTCTACCCTGATTCTGCGGAGTAATCGCGGTAACAATTGTGGCGGTGGGAATGCATATATCAGCTTGAACTGATCCCAAGGGAACACTAGGGCATCCGAGCCGCAAGCTAGGGGATCCCTTGTGCGAGACACAAATCTGTCCACCTTTGCGTTGAATCTGGATGCTAGCAGATCTACATCCGGTGTTCCCCACCGCTGGCATATTGCCTGGAAAACCTCGGGGTGAAGAGACCATTCCCCCGGGCATAATTGTTGGCGACTTAAAAAGTCCGCTCTCCAATTTTCCACTCCTGGTATGAAAACCACGGATATGGCTGGGACATATTTTTCTGCCCACTCCAGGATGCAATTTGCTTCCCTCTGGGCTGCACGACTCCTGGTGCCACCCTGGTGATTGATATATGCCACTGCTGTGGCATTGTCTGATTGAATTCTGACAGGGGACCCTTGGAGTTTGGATGTCCATGCTACTAGGGCATACCGGGCTGCTCGTATCTCTAAGAGATTGATGGGCAGGGCCTTTTCTGCTTCTGACCACTTGCCCTGGAGAGACCATTGCTCCAGTACTGCCCCCCAGCCTATGAGGCTGGCATCTGTAGTGACCACCTTCCAAGAAACCGGACCAAAGGGTTTCCCTTTTTCCAGATTCTGGGGCACCAACCACCAATGGAGGCTCTTGCGAACGGAAGGGGACAGGGACATTGGTAGGTCTAAAGCCTGAACTTTTTTGTTCCAGGCTGACAGTATGGCCCTTTGCAAATTCCTTGAATGGAATTGAGCGTAGGGTACCGCTTCGAATGAAGCCACCATTTTTCCCAGCAGCCTCATGCAGAGGCGTATGGATGGTTTTCTTTTTGTACCCACTAAGTGGGTCAAATCTTTTAAAGACGACACCTTCTCTGGAGGTAAGAAAATCTTTCTCTGATTTGAATCCAGCCTTAGCCCTAAGTATTCCAGACTTTTGACTGGTCTTAGAGCTGACTTGTCCCGGTTGATAATCCAACCGTGATATTCCAGATACTTGATTGTCTTGTGAATAGCTACTTCCAGCTTTTCCACTGAGTGGTCTATTAGTAGCAGGTCGTCTAGATATGCCATTATCGTTACACCTTGTGTTCTTAGATTGGCCAATAATGGGGCCAGAATTTTTGTGAACACTCGTGGTGCTGTGGCCAGACCGAAAGGTAAGGCTCTGAACTGAAAATGGCGCCCTTCTACTGCAAAGCGTAGAAATTTCTGGTGGGCCGGAAAGATGGGAATATGCAGATAAGCATCCCTTATGTCGATCGAGGCTAACCATTCCTGCCCTTGTAGGGCGGTGGCCACCGATCGGATCGACTCCATCCGAAAAGTCCTGATATTTAGGAACTTGTTTAGCCCTTTTAGATTTAATATGGGCCTCACGTCCCCATTTGGTTTGGGGACTGTGAAAAGGTTCGAGTAAAACCCGAATCCGCTTTCTTCCAGGGGAACCTTCATGATTACACCTTGGAGCAATAGTTGTTCTAGTGCCAGAAGGAGGGATCCTCTCCTCTGGGGATCTCTTGGCACGTTTGACCTCATAAATTGGGCAGGAGGAGTGCCTTTTAACTCCAGCTTGTATCCCAGACTTACTGCGGAGAGCACCCATCTCCTTAGACACTGGCAAAAAACTGAGGTGCTCCCGGATGGGAGGGGCTTATATAGGGGAGGGTACTTCCGGTTTGGAAGTGGCCAGTGCCAGCACCTGAAGGTAATCCATATAACCCATTAGTAATGACTAAGTCGCTCTGTGTCCCGTGATGTACGAAAAAGAAATGTGAAACCATACAGAAATATCAGAAAGTGCAAAAAATTATCGCGCCCAATATAAATGAAAAAGAATAATAATAATAAATTCTTCTAATGTGAAATAGTTAAAAATAAATACAATAAAACAAAACTCATAGAATAAACATCCACTGTAGTGTCTTAGTCCACAACCACCCTAAGTGAGAATCAGGGTGAAGTAGAAATCAAGGAAATCAGTGATTAGTAAAAAGTAACCATAAAGTCACAATGAAGTGACATACAATAATATAAAAAAAGTCCTTGATAAACTTATTTACAACACCAAAAAATGAAAAAAGAAAAAGAATCAGAAAAAACAAAAACAAAAAAGAAGGGGAGGGGAAAAAACTTGTCCAATGTAATCAATGTTTCACAGAGGAGAAATGGAGGGCTCTTCTAAAGATGTTGAAGACAGAAGAAATATCCCAGGAAAGTCCACACAGACCAAGAGGAATAATCACATCCACCACGGTGAGAATGGTTAGAAGATGGTTACTTTACCAGAAGTGTTGGACCTCCTCTGTGGCAAGGTCTAAAGAGCCTGCAGATACCACCCTCTGCGGGGTACAGATGATGGTTCCTGAAATTCAGAAGATATCACCAAACCGCAATCCTGGTACTAGCTCCTAGTACAGACTGTCACTTCAGCTGACACGAAGCAGGCCTATACTCAAATGAATCATCTGTTCTAGACAGCCAGGAGTGCCAACCCTGCCAAAACAATCTCTCCCAGTGTCACAGCGACACTGGGAGAGATTGTTTTGGCAGGGTTGGCACTCCTGGCTGTCTAGAACAGATGATTCATTTGAGCATAGGCCTGCTTCGTGTCAGCTGAAGTGACAGTCTGTACTAGGAGCTAGTACCAGGATTGCGGTTTGGTGATATCTTCTGGATTTCAGGAACCATCATCTGTACCCCGCAGAGGGTGGTATCTGCAGGCTCTTTAGACCTTGCCACAGAGGAGGTCCAACACTTCTGGTAAAGTAACCATCTTCTAACCATTCTCACCGTGGTGGATGTGATTATTCCTCTTGGTCTGTGTGGACTTTCCTGGGATATTTCTTCTGTCTTCAACATCTTTAGAAGAGCCCTCCATTTCTCCTCTGTGAAACATTGATTACATTGGACAAGTTTTTTCCCCTCCCCTTCTTTTTTGTTTTTGTTTTTTCTGATTCTTTTTCTTTTTTCATTTTTTGGTGTTGTAAATAAGTTTATCAAGGACTTTTTTTATATTATTGTATGTCACTTCATTGTGACTTTATGGTTACTTTTTACTAATCACTGATTTCCTTGATTTCTACTTCACCCTGATTCTCACTTAGGGTGGTTGTGGACTAAGACACTACAGTGGATGTTTATTCTATGAGTTTTGTTTTATTGTATTTATTTTTAACTATTTCACATTAGAAGAATTTATTATTATTATTCTTTTTCATTTATATTGGGCGCGATAATTTTTTGCACTCAATGATAATAACTGAATGTCCCAAAAAATATTTAGTGAACTATATATTCCAATTGTCAATATATTGAAGGAAGTGAAATGAATCCTTGAATAACAAACTTGATCCAAACCAAAGAAATTGCTTGAATTAGCAACCTTCACCAACTTATAATAAAACACCCGATAGTGCTCGTAGCAGCTTACCAGAATTAATTGACTCTTTTAATTAAAAAGGAGTCGTTTGCGCTTTGTGCAAGTTCCACCTGCTAACATGGATAGAGATGTCAATACCGGACCTAGAAAATCCCTGCCCCCTAGAGGCTCAGACGGTGGTATGCGGAACAAAGGAAAATAAAGCGGAAAATAGTGTAATCCCGTTTTATTTAAAAGATAGGTTTAAAACATGACAGCCAAATGCCCTCTTACTTGTGTAGTGCCTTGAACCCGGCACTGAGGCTGGAAAGCGTGGACTAGTGGGGCTAGTGACCCGAATGGAGACAGACCGGCGTGCGGTCCACCTGTTGCAGAGGGAGAGCCAGCGGGACCGGAAGTGTCGTCAGAGCGTAGCCTAGCGTCGCCTCGACAGCTGTTTCGTATTGCACGTCATCAGAGACGCTTCCTGATGTCGTGCAATACGAAACAGCTGTCGAGGCGACGCTAGGCTACGCTCTGACGACACTTCCGGTCCCGCTGGCTCTCCCTCTGCAACAGGTGGAACGCACGCCGGTCTGTCTCCATTCGAGGTCACTAGCCCCACTAGTCCACGCTAAAATCCACGCTAAAATGGCAGGGCAGTACAAAACACCCCAAATGACCTCATTTTGGAAAGTAGACATCCCAAGGAAATTGCTGAGAGGCATGTTGAGCCCATTGAATATTTTTTTTTTTTTGTCCCAAGTGATTGAATAATGACTAAAAAAAAAAAAATTACAAAAAGTTGTCATTAAATGATATATTGCTCACACATGCCATGGTTATATGTGGAATTGCACCCCAAAATACATTTTGCTGCTTCTCCTGAGTACGGGGATACCACATGTGTGGGACTTTTTGGGCGCCTAGCCGCGTACGGGCCCCCGAAAACCAAGCACCGCCTTCAGGATTTCTAAGGGCGCAAATTTTTGATTTCACTCCTCACTACCTATAACAGTTTCGAAGGCCATAAAATGCCAAAATAGCACAAAACCCCCCCAAATGACCCCATTTTAGAAAGTAGACACCCCAAGGAAATTGCTGAGAGGCATGGTGAGTATTTTACAGCTCTCATTTGTTTTTGAAAATGAAGAAAGTAAATAATTATTATTATTTTTTTTTTTAATTTTCAAAACTTTGTGACAAAAAGCGAGATCTGCAAAATACTCACCATACCTCTCAGCAAATAGCTTGGGGTGTCTACTTTCCAAAATGGGGTCATTTGGGGGGGTTTGTGCCATCTGGGCATTCCATGGCCTCCGAAACTGTGATAGGCAGTGAGAAGTGAAATCAAAAATTTACACCTTTAGAAAGCCTGAAGGCGGTGCTTGGTTTTTGGGGTCCCGTACGCGGCTAGGCTCCCAAAAAGTCTCACACATGTAGTATCCCCGTACTCAGGAGAAACAACAGAATGTGTTTTGGGGTGTAATTCCACATATGCCCATGGCATGTTTGAGCAATATATCATTTAGTGACAACTTTGTGCAAAAAAAAAATAATTAATTGTCTTTTTTCCGCAACTTGTGTCAACATATAAAATATTCAATGGACTCGACATGCCTCTCAGTATATAGCTTGGGGTGTCTACTTTCCAAAATGGGGTCATTTGGGGGGGTTTTGAACTGTTCTGGCATTTTATACACAACATTAGGAATCTTACATCCACTCTTCTAACCACTTGAAGACAAAGCCCTTTCTGACACTTTTTGTTTACATGAAAACATTAATTTTTTTTTGCAAGAAAATTATGTTGAACCCCCAAACATTATATATTTTTTTAAAGCAAAGGCCCTACAGATTAAAATGGTGGGTGTTGCTTTTTTTTTTCCACACAGTATTTGCGCAGCGATTTTTCAAACGCATTTTTTGGGGAAAAAATACACTTTTTTTAATTTTAATGCACTAAAACACACTATATTGCCCATATGTTTGATGAAATAAAAAAGATAATCTTAGGCCGAGTACATAGATACCAAACACGACATGCTTTAAAATTTCGCACAAACGCGCATTGGCGACAAACTACATACATTTTTAAAAGCCTTTAAAAGCCTTTAAAGGTTACCACGTTAGATGTACAGAGGAGGTCTACTGCTAAAATTACTGCCCTCGATCTGACCTTCGCGGTGATACCTCACATGCATGGTGCAATTGCTGTTTACATATGACGCCAGACCAACGCTTGCGTTCGCCATTGCGCTAGAGCAAGGCAGGACAGGGGTGCTTTTTTTTTTATTATTCATTTTGCTTTTCTTTTTTTTTTTTTAAACTGTTCCATCCATATATTTTTATTTTGTATCATTTTTATTGTTATCTCAGGGAATGTAAATATCCCTTATACTAGCAATAGGTAGTGACAGGTATTATTTTTTTTGAAAAAACTGGGGTCTATTAGACCCTAGATCTTTCCCCTGCCCTCAAAGCATCTGACCACACCAAGATCGGTGTGATAAAATGCTTTCCCAATGGCGCTTTTTATATCCGGGGGGGGGGGACATTCACTCCCACTGCTTGTAAAAGCAGTCCAGAGGCTAATTAGCCACTAGGATTGCTTTTACTTGAAAGCCGGCCGCTGGCTGAAAAATAGGATTTTTATAACAGCTTACCTGTAAAATCCTTTTCTTGGAGTACATCACGGGACACAGAGCGACATAGTCATTACTAATGGGTTATATAGATACCGTCAGGTGCTGGCACTGGCAACTTCCAAAACCGGAAGTACCCTCCCCTATATAAGCCCCTCCCATCCGGGAGCACCTCAGTTTTGTAGCAAAGCAATAAGTGTCCCCAAAGAGGGGCGGGAGCTCTGTGTCCCGTGATGTACTCCAAGAAAAGGATTTTACAGGTAAGCTGTTATAAAAATCCTATTTTCTTTCTCGTACATCACGGGACACAGAGCGACATAGTCATTACTAATGGGATGTCCTAAAGCAATGCCCAATGAGGGGGGGGATACACCATATATAAGCTGAGCGCTATCAGACATGAGGATCTTTTGCGGCCTGCAACACACTGCGCCCAAAGGCGACATCCTCCTGACTTCTAACGTCCACCTGGTAGAACCTAGTAAACGTGTGTACTGAAGACCATGTTGTGGCCTTACAGATTTGAGCCAGGGAGGCCTGGTGATGCACTGCCCATGAAGTTCCAACTGCTCTCGTGGAGTGCGCTCTAACTTTGAACGGAGGCGGTCTCCTTCTCAAGCCATAGGCTTGTATTATGACCTGTCGAATCCACTTGGCTAAAGTAGATTTTGACGCTGCCTGACCCTCTCTGGGGCCTTCCGGCAGAATAACCAAAGTATCCGTTCTGCGAATCTGAGCAGTGGCCTTTAGATAAGCTTTAACTGCTCTTACTACATCCAAAGAATGCAATAACTTTTCCTCTACCGAAGTAGGTTTGGGGAAAAAAGAAGGAAGAACCACATCTTGGTTCAAATGAAACCTCGATACCACCTTAGGAAGAAAGGCTGGATGAGGACGAACACTACTCTATCCTTATGGATAACCAGATATGGCTCCTTACAGGACATAGCTGCTAATTCCGACACTCTTTTAGCCGAACAAATGGCTACTAGAAAAATCAATTTCTTGGGGAGAAGCACCAAAGAAATTAGATGTAATGGTTCAAATGGTTGTTTCTGTAGAACCGACAGAACCAAGTTTAGATCCCATGGACATATGGGAATATTAACCGGAGGACTAATACGCATCACTCCTTGTATAAAGGCTTTGACTAGTGAATGCGAAGCCAAGGGCCTTTGAAAAAATATTGACAAGGCCGAAATCTGACCCTTGATAGTACTCAAGGCAAGCTTCCTATCTACAGCCCACTGTAGGAAGTCCAGAATCCTACCTATTACGTACTTATGTGGATGCCATTTCTTGGCCTCACACCACGCGATGTACGCCTTCCAGATTCTATAGTAGATCTGCCTGGATACCGGCTTCCTGGCATTGATCATGGTAGATACCACAGCATTAGAGAGCCCTCTCTTTTTTAGAATGTGGGCTTCAATAGCCAGGCCGTCAAACCTAGGGCTGGTAAGGAAGGGTGGTATATCGGTCCTTGCGAAAGCAGGTCCGGACGACGTGGGAGAGACCAAGGACTCCCCACTGACATTTTACAATCTCCGCGTACCACGCTCTTCGGGGCCACGCTGGAGCCACCAGAATCACTGGTTCCTTTTCTACCCTGATTCTGCGGAGTCATCGAGGTAACCATTGTGGCGGTGTGAATGCATATATCAGCTTGAACTGATCCCAAGGGAACACTAGGGCATCCGAGCCGCAAGCTAGGGGATCCCTTGTCCGAGAGACAAACCTGTCCACCTTTGCGTTGAATCTGGATGCTAGAAGATCTACATCCGATGTTCCCCACCGCTGACATATTGTCCAGAAAACCTCGGGGTGAAGGGACCCTTCCTCTGGGCATAATTGCTGGCGACTTAGAAAGTCCGCCTTCCAATTCTCCACTCCTGGAATAAATACCGCAGATATGGCTGGGACATATCTTTCTGCCCATTTCAGGATGTAATTTACTTCCCTCTGGGCTGCACGACTCCTGGTGCCCCCCTGATGATTGATATATGCCACTGCTGTGGCATTGTCTGATTGAATTCTAACAGGGGACCCTTGGAGTTTGGATGTCCATGCTACTAGGGCATACCGGGCTGCTCGTATCTCTAAGAGATTGATGGGCAGGGCCTTTTCTGCATCCGACCATCTGCCCTGGAGAGACCATTGCTCCAGTACTGCTCCCCAGCCTATAAGGCTGGCATCTGTAGTGACCACCTTCCAAGAAATCGGACTGAAGGATTTCCCTTTTTTCCAGATTCTGGGGAACCAACCACCAACGGAGGCTCTTGCGAACGGAAGGGGACAAGGACATTGTAAGTCTAGGGCCTGAACTTTTTTGTTCCAGGCTGACAGTATGGCCCCTTGCAAATTCCTTGAATGGAATTGACCGTAGGGTACTGCTTCGAATGATGCCACCATTTTTCCCAGCAGCCTCATATACAGGCGTATGGACGGCTGTCTTTTTTGTACCCACTAAGTGGATCAAATCTTTCAAAGACAACACCTTTCCTCGAGGCAAGAATATTTTTCTCTGGCCTGAATCCAACCTTAGCCCCAAGTATTCCAGACTTTTGACTGGTTTTTAGGGCTGACTTGTCTCGGTTGATAATCCAACCGTGAGATTCCAGATACTTGATTGTCTTGTGAACGACCACGTCTAGTTTTTTCACTGAGTGGTCTATCAGCAACAAGTCATCTAGATATGCCATTATCATTACACCTTGTGTTCTTAGATTGGCCAATAAAGGGCCAGAATTTTTGTAAACACTCGTGGTGCTGTGGCCAAACCGAAGGGTAAGGCTCTGAACTGAAAATGGCGCCCTTCTACTGCAAAGCGTAGAAATTTTTGGTGGACTGGAAAGATGGGAATGTGCAAATAAGCATCTTTGATGTCGATCGCGGCTAACCAATCCTCCCCTTGTAGGGCAGTGGCCACCGATCGGATCGACTCCATCGGAAAGTCCTGATATACAGGAATTTGTATAGCCCTTTTAGAATTAATATGGGCCTCCCGTCCGCGTTTGCTTCGGGACTGTAAAGAGGTTTGAGTAAAACCCGAACCCTCATTCTTCCAGGGGAACCTCCATAATTACTCCTTGGAGCAATAGTTGTTCTAGTGCCAACAGGAGGGACTCTCTCTTCCGGGGATCCCTTGGCACGTTTGACCTCATAAAATGGGAAGGAGGAGAGTCTTTTAACTCCAATCTGTATCCCAGACTTACTGCGGAGAGCACCCATCTGTCTCTGATCGTGTCCCGCCAGGTCTCTGCGAACAACTGGAGTCCTCCCCCCACCCGACTGAGTGGGGGCTTCAATGAATTTAACTTTGGGGGAGGTTTTGTACCTCCCCTGACCCAGGGTTTCTCATTACCCTGCTATTGTCCCTGTTTTTTACCCCCGGGAATTGACCGAGGAGGCCGTCGGAACTGTTACACAGCCGATGCCCCAGGGACTGGAGAAGCAGGCCTCTTAAAGAGGGACCTCTAAATCTGTTTTTAACCGGCAAGAGCGTATTTTTACCGCTGGAAATTTTCTGGATATATTTGTCCAGGTTTTCCCTGAATAAGCGTTCACCATGAAATGGGACGCTAACCAGCCATTCTTTACAGGGAGCTTCAGCAGACCAGTTTTTGAGCCATAGGAGCCTACGCATATGTACTATAGACAGCGTAAGGCGGGAGGCCTGATGGACTGAATCCTTTATGGCGTCAACCGCAAAGCCTAAGGCTCTAGGTAGATCAGCTAGGGCAAAGCCTGCTGATCTGTCAAGTCCCTCAAGACCTGTTTCAACTGATCCTTCACTGCTTAGCAGACCCCAATAGCTGCTACTGCTGGTTGTGTCACCAAGCTTGCTGTAGAAAGAAGCAGATTTTCATAAGGACTCCAATCTTTTATCTATTGGGTTCTTGAACATTTGGACATTATCCACTGGACATGTCAGTGATTTATACACACAAGAGTTGGCTGCGTCCACTGTAGGGACCTTCCATTTTTTTTTTTTTGATGAACTTATCCTCCATGGGATAGACCACCGGAAATCTCTTGGGGGAATAAATATTTTCTCAGGATGTTCCCAATCCTGGTAAATGAGCCCTTTCAGCAAAGGGTGAAGTGGAAAAGAACAGACAGTCTGGGGGCTTCTAGCGACCCCAACGAGGATACAGTAGTGGTTGATGGTTCCGCAAGGTGCATTTTTAAATGCTGATCGGACCATGTTAGTCAGAGACTGAACCCATAATCTTTCAGCTTGAGATGCTGAGAAAAGGTTCCCCCACTGTTGATTCCTCTATAACAGAATCAACCTCATCCTGATCCCCTTCAGGCAGGTCGATCCCTGTATGGGACTGTTGCTCTGCTAACAGGCACTCTGAAGGAGGAGACGGAGATCGGGCGTGCTTTCCCTGACAGGGAGGCACCGATCAATGCTGACAATCTCTCTCTAATCCTCCCAGAGCTGAGGAAAAAACCTCCTCTGTTACATACACAGGAGCAGGTGAACTGAGGACAGCCACAGTACCAAGTACCCCTGCGGGGTCTCTACGGTCACTTACCTCTGAACTTCAGGGGAGACTGGTGCAGCAGAAGTATGCCCAAGATCCTCAGAGCCCGATGAGACCCCCTTCGCTTCCTGGAAGATTCAGTTCCGGAGCTTCTGGACGGCATATTCCTAAGCCTAAAGCTGAGGTATTCCAGCCGTAATACACCACTTTTACTGAGAATAGTCTAGCACAATTGCTGCTATATCACAGTTGGTGTCTACTAAAGTGCCTTTCTAGGGGATGCCTGCATCAACCGCCTCTATGTGCCTTTATATTGTTGCTAGCTCTGTCTGTGCCTTCAACAGCCAGCTATAATGTGCTTCAAAACACGCTGGACGCCCGCACATGCGCAGTAGCGCCGCGGCGCACACCTGAGCGTCATCCACCTGCTCCGCCCCTTTTTCCAGATCGCCTCTATGAATAGAGGCGCGCGCATGCGCGCGGGCACGTGCGCCTTCGGCGCCTTTTTTGAAAACAACAAGGAGCTAGATGGGAGCCAGGGTCCCTTTGCCGCAGGGCCCGGGGATGGATGAGCGCAGCAACAGGGCAGAGGAGACAGCTTCCCAGCAGAGAACATACCAACTGCCTGGATTTGATTCTGGAAGAAAAAAATCCACATTACAAGAAAAAGAACCATAGCGGCCTCTAGTGTCTAACACAGGTACCGCGGTCTTACATTTTTTTTTTTTTTTTTTTTCTTGCCTACTATTAAAATTTTTACATTTTCTCAGTAGTAACAGGCATACACAGAATATTAGCGGGAATACCGTTAGGTAACAGACAGAAAGACAAATTAGGCCTGGGGGTCCCCCAATAGAACCAAGTTCCTGGGGGCCCCCACTTACCTGTTCCCCGCCGCAGGACTTTGTTTGGTCCACAAAAGCCCAAACTTCACCTATCACGGCAGGCATTGTAATCAAACCTTCAGGGACCGGGTTCCCAAGGATTCCACTCCCCTGGACCTGTATAGCACCCTGCACAGAAAACATCTTGGTCGTGGGTATGACCAGAGCTCTGGATCCCAGGGTCCAGCTCTCCTAAGAGAAGCATTACAGGCAAAACCTTGCTCTTCTCTGCAAGGCCCGGGTACCGACCGTTTAGCTATGAAGCTTTTTTGGTCGGATCCGGAATAGCTTACTGAGGCCCAAAAGAACCTGTACGCAAGCTCAGTGAAAAACACATGTTTCTTCTTGGCCAACACCTTAGACACTGGCAAAAAACTGAGGTGCTCCCGGATGGGAGGGGCTTATATAGGGGAGGGTACTTCCGGTTTTGGAAGTTGCCAGTGCCAGCACCTGACGGTATCTATATAACCCATTAGTAATGACTAAGGCATCAATCTGGTATAACCATTCAAAGTCCAGCAACATGCTGGTCCTTGTTGGACATGTTTCGTAATCTATTTTTTTCATGCAGCCTGTTGGCTGAACGAAAAAAGAGATTGATCGGTGGGTATGCCCACCATTAGAATGCCACCCTCCATCCACCCACTTCTAATGATGGGCATATACCATTTATATATGCCGAAGCATGGGGGCATCCTCCCGCAAAAGTTATGCCGCACACACATGGTCAGACTTTTCCACGGGCAAGCCTCCGTCGGAATTTCGACCGTATGTACGCGGCACTAGGAGCAAAATCGCTCCTCCGCCCCTGCTGCCCCAATGCTTCGGCATATATGCTTTTTTTTTTTTAACTGTGGTGGTGAAATCACCTCCTACAGCACTGGAGTCGCAGGGATCAGGCCTGTCTCTGCGAACGCTGCAGTTATGTGTGTTGTGTTTTGTAAGTGACAGTGATCGATCGATACTGCACTTGGGTGGCCTGGGCTGGACGGAGGGGCAAAACGCAGGTGCTAGCAGGTATCTGGGCTGATCCCGCTAACACTGCGTTTTTGGGAACCCTAAACTGCTGGGGACGCTAGTATAGATCTGACCAGATCAGATATTGATCTGTTCAGATACTATACCACTAAGGGAGGTGTATGCTTCACGCGTGGGTGTTGGCGTTACTGGCACTAACCTAACGCTGCCTGGGGTGTGACGCAGACCCTCTCTGGCGCTAAAACCTAATTGATATCACCCGCCGGGCGATCAGGGGGTTAAACCTTTATTGGGTTATATACGGTGGGTGCCCTGACACTATAAAAAGCAAACTAACTAACCAGCGTCACCCGTAACACTGATATGGTGATCACTGGTGAAAGGGTTAACTAGCGTCAATCAGGGGGTTAAACCTTTATTAGGTAATATATGGGGGTACCCGACGTTATAAAAACCTGCGGCGAACCTAAAAAAAATAACTGGCTACCTATCGGCATCACCGACACTAAGACAGCGATCAGAAAAACGATCGCTTAGTGACACTGGCAAAAGGGGGTGAAAGGGTTACCTGGGGGGCGATCAAGGGGTTAAACCTTTATTTTAGGTAATATATGGGGGTACCCGACGCTATAAAAACCTGTGGCGAACCTAAAAAAAATAACTGGCTACCTATCGGCATCACCGACACTAAAACAGCGATCAGAAAAACGATCGCTTAGTGACAGCGGTGCTAGGGGGTGAAAGGGTTACCTGGTGGGGCGATCAAGGGGTTAAACCTTTATTAGGTAATATATGGGGGTACCCGACGCTATAAAAACCTGCGGCGAACCTAAAAAAAAATAACTGGCTACCTATCGGCATCACCGACACTAAAACAGCGATCAGAAAAACGATTGCTTAGTGACGGCGGTGCTAGGGGGTGAAAGGGTTACCTGGGGGGCGATCAAGGGGTTAAACCTTTATTAGGGGGGGTTAGGGGGCTACACTGGACTTAAAACTAACTGTCCTGACACTTTTACAGTCACAAATGTCACTGATTGCAGTGATCAGTAAATAAATGGTCACTGCAATCAGAGACACTGTGACTGGGGGGCTGGGGGTGATCTGGGGGTGTCTGGGGGGGGCCCGAGGGGGGGCGATTTATGTACCTATGTGTCCTGGTGTCAGTGTAGTGTTTGTGCACTAACCTGACATCTTCTCTCATGCGGCGCTCGGTATATGTGAGCGCCGCATGGGGGATGACATCACTTCCTCCTGCCTGTGTAAACATCACACAGGCAGAGGAAGCATTTGATTCGCTGGGAGCGATCGCGAGGGGGTGGCCAGAATCGAATGGCGGCCCCCTCATCACGGATCGCTCCCGAAGCGATCCCGGCCGCCCACTGTACCGGAGGGGGGTCCGATTGGACCCCCCACCCATACGAAGGCAGTCACGTACGGGCACGTGATTGTGCCATTCTGCCGACGTATAACTACAGTGGGCGGTCGTTAAGTGGTTAAGGTGACAAACCTTCTGTGCTGCAGAATCCCACGCTGCCCCCCTTATTCTTACCCAAGCCCGATCCGATCCAGCGATGTGCACGAGAGCAGCGGCTCTCGCCACTGTCCCCCTCTTTCCTGGGAAGATTAATAGCAGCTGGAGTCATTGGCTGTGCCCAAATGGAAAGCGGTTTTCATGGGGGTACTTGCCAAAGAGGAGGTGCCTGGAGCACAGACAGACCCCAGAAGAAGAGGTTTGGACTGCTCTGTGTAAAACTATTACACAGAGCAGGTGAGTATAACATGTTTGTTATTTTAATAGAGAAAAAATAATCTGAAGGCCCATTTCAGATGGGGGTGATCCCTGCTGAGCAGGCGGATGACAGGGCCGTGCCTGCTCTCAGACACAGCACGCTGTTCTCTATGGAGCAGTCAATAGAAATGGACTGCCTGTCCGTTTCTATCCGACTGTCATCCGATCCGATAGATGGATGGATGGGGAATGAATCCCCATCCGTCTGTCTTTAGTGGACAGCATAGGATGCCAGCGGACACATGTTCGCTGACATCCGCCACTCCATAGTGAGCTATGGAAGGTCCAATCGGGGCCACCTGAAAAACTGACAGGTGGACCTGATTGGTCTGTCAGTGTCAAAGGGGCCTTAATGTCACTTAAAATTTTCCTTTTGAATGTCCAGGTCGTATTTACTGCCACTGACCCACTGTGACATTGGCAACCTAAGTTCAGCTCAATTGTAGAAAAACAAAAATATCGCTACAGCAAAGAAAATGTCAGCAGAGTGCTCACCAAGTGAAAGGCTGCATGTTATGTAGAAATGGCCTGAAACCAGCTATACATTCAAAAACCATTGTACCAAAGCTCCAGTAATCCACTGTGACACTGTATGGCTTGTTTTCAAACAGTTCCGGGGCCTACAGTTAAAGGAAAAGACATAACAGATATAAAATTACTTAAGGATAAATGACAACAGTTTTTCTACCTTTCCTAAATATAATGTCTAGATAAGGGCATCAAAGTGCTGTCTCTCAATATACCACAGAGTGAAGACTTGGAAACGCTTATACATGACATACCCCCCTTCCCAATTCAAGACCTGATCTGATTTTTTTTATACATTTTGTATACAAAAATATCCAGCCCTTTCTCCAAAGAAAGCAGTAGTGCTGCCACTTGTCTGCAGAGAGAGCTGGAGTTTACAATAAGGTCTCATGCAGACTGGGCTTTTAGTCCCTGAGCCTCAGATTCTGCCATTTTTGTTCTGGCGGAAGGCGCAGGTGCACTGTCCAGCCCCGCTGCCAGCAGCCTGTGAAAGTCTATGAGAAGCTGAAAAATTAAGCAGCTCGATGGGGATGAACGCTGTACAGATGGGTACTAACTTTTAGGACTTCATAAACACAGGAACCAATGCCCGAAGCAAAAGAAATCTGTGATATGGGCATTCTTTCCTGGATGTAAATGGCCCTAAATATTATTTTAACTTTTTTTGTTTTCCAAAGCTGAAGCTGGGGAGAGAATCCTGTGACTGATCAGACTTCTCCCCCATTTACAGATCGTGTTACAAGCAGTGTGATCTGTCCAGGCACTTTTCTCAATGGAGGAGAGGGCAGGAGGGGCATGTCCCTGTCCTAAAGCTGGTAAACATCACAGTGCCAAAATGTTCAAAAGCAAGAAGAGAACAGGGCAACCCTGCAGAGAAGATTTCTACAGAATCCAACAGCCTGAACATTGTGGGACATTTAATACAGTTAAGTAATGTAATTAAAGCTGTAAAGCAAACAATTTTTTTTTAAAGTGATTCTAAAGGCTCAACGTTTTTTACCTCCATACACTCTATGCATAAAGGTAAAAAAAACTCTATGCTGCAGCCCTCCCCCAGCGCCCCCTAATACTTATATGAATCCCATTGTGATCCCTCTTGATTGGCTGAGACAGGGGAGGGAGAGAGAGAGAGAGAGAGAGAGAGAGAGAGGGGGGTGGGTGGGGCCTAACCACAGCTCTGTGTGTGAATGGACACAGCGCAGCAGTTCAGGAGTGAGCCTGCTTGGGTGCCCCCATTGCAAGCTGCTTGCTGTGGGGGACTCGGCAGGAGCATCGGCGGGGGACCCGAGAAGAGAAGAATCAGGGCTGCTCAGTGCAAACCATCTGCACAGAGCAGGTAAGGCTAAACGGTACTTTTTTTGCTTTTAATATCACTTTAACTAAACTTCAGCTTTAAATGTATTATCTATAAAAGACCAAATGTACACCTGCTGTTGATCCCTGTGTTACTCTGTAAATTTTGGTGAGTATATCTGCTTTTTTTAAATGATGTGGTTTTAGTATACTACTCTTTGGTGTTTTGTTCTTTCTCCTACCCACTATCACTTTGAGGTGCTGGCTTTGAATAACTTGTAAAGGACTGTGGAGGCGTTGGAGTCAGTGGTATCCTGAGTGGTTGCCCCCCAATTGGATGATTTCAGCAATGTTGATCTAATTTGGATATCATTACTCTTTGGTAAAGGAATTGGCACACTTGTCTGTAAAGTGGTTTGAAATTTTTACACGTGGACTTTAAACATTTTGAAGATTTGACATTTGGACTTTTATATACCGTATTTTTCGCACCATAAGACGCACCTGACCATAAGACGCACCTAGAATTTAGAGGAGGAAAACAAGAAAAAAAATATTCTGAACCAAATGGTGTACTAAAATATTTTCCAGTGCCCATGAAATGCAGCCTGACCATTGCCATAGTAAACGCAGAGTGACCATGCCATCAGTGGTGGGACACCCTGGGAAGAGGACAGAGGGGACGCCGTTGGAAGAGGAGAGAGGGGACGCCGTTGGAAGAGGAGAGAGGGGACGCCGTTGAAAGGGGACACCGTGGGAAGAGGACAGAGGGGACGCCGTGGGAAGAGGACAGAGGGGACGCCGTGGGAAGAGGACAGAGGGGACGTTGTGGCAGTCAATAAGGCCTAGAGGATAGCAGGCTAGGCACTTCCTAATGGCTCAGTCCCTGGGAATAGTAATGGATAATGGCCAACAGGCCCTCTTACCAGACCCAGCAAAATCGTAACAGCGATCCCTCTGGCTGGACGTTCGCTCACTCTGGGTTGCCCGGGGTGACTCTAGTCAGTAGTGTAGCATGTCTGTATCCTGGAAGCGGCTCGGTCTTTCTCCCTCTCTGGTGGTGCGGGTACAGAGGTTACAGTGTGGCTCCCTCTCTGGTGGTGCGGGAACAGTGTGGCTCCCTCTCTGGTGGTGCGGGTACAGCATGGCTCTCTGGCGGTGCGGGTACATTGTGGCTCTCTGGCGGTGTGCGGGTACAGTGTGGCTCTCTGGCGGTGCGGGTACAGCGTGGCTCTCTGGCGGTGCGGGTACAGCGTGGCTCTCTGGCGGTGTGCGGGTACAGTGTGGCTCTCTGGCGGTGCGGGTACAGTGTGGCTCCCTGGTGGTGCAGGGTACAGCGTGGCTCTCTGGCGGTGCGGGGTACAGCGTGGCTCCCTGGCGGTGCGGGGTACAGCGTGGCTCTCTGCCGGTGCGGGGTACAGCGTGGCTCTCTGCCGGTGCGGGGTACAGCGTGGCTCTCTGCCGGTGCGGGGTACAGCGTGGCTCTCTGCCGGTGCGGGGTACAGCGTGGCTCTCTGCCGGTGCGGGGTACAGCGTGGCTCTCTGCCGGTGCGGGGTACAGCGTGGCTCTCTGCCGGTGCGGGGTACAGCGTGGCTCTCTGCCGGTGCGGGGTACAGCGTGGCTCTCTGCCGGTGCGGGGTACAGCGTGGCTCTCTGCCGGTGCGGGGTACAGCGTGGCTCTCTGCCGGTGCGGGGTACAGCGTGGCTCTCTGCCGGTGCGGGGTACAGCGTGGCTCTCTGCCGGTGCGGGGTACAGCGTGGCTCTCTGCCGGTGCGGGGTACAGCGTGGCTCTCTGCCGGTGCGGGGTACAGCGTGGCTCTCTGCCGGTGCGGGGTACAGCGTGGCTCTCTGCCGGTGCGGGGTACAGCGTGGCTCTCTGCCGGTGCGGGGTACAGCGTGGCTCTCTGCCGGTGCGGGGTACAGCGTGGCTCTCTGCCGGTGCGGGGTACAGCGTGGCTCTCTGCCGGTGCGGGGTACAGCGTGGCTCTCTGCCGGTGCGGGGTACAGCGTGGATCTCTGCCGGTGCGGGGTACAGCGTGGCTCTCTGCCGGTGCGGGGTACAGCGTGGCTCTCTGCCGGTGCGGGGTACAGCGTGGCTCTCTGCCGGTGCGGGGTACAGCGTGGCTCTCTGCCGGTGCGGGGTACAGCGTGGCTCTCTGCCGGTGCGGGGTACAGCGTGGCTCTCTGGCGGTGCGGGGTACAGCGTGGCTCTCTGGTGGTGCGGGGTACAGTGTGGCTCTCTGCCGGTGCGGGGTACAGCGTGGCTCTCTGGTGGTGCGGGGTACAGCGTGGCTCTCTGGTGGTGCGGGGTACAGCGTGGCTCTCTGGTGGTGCGGGGTACAGCGTGGCTCTCTGGTGGTGCGGGGTACAGCGTGTCCCCCAGCAGAGTATACTCTTTTGCTCCTCTTCTAACACCCCCTCCAGCAGAGTGTTTGCATGCTGGAGGAACTGGTGCCAGAACTCTGCCGTGACTTCATTTCCCATGATGCACCCAGTGTCTTCTGATTGGCCCTCTGCTGTGGCCAATCATGGGGAGGGAAACAGCGGGAAGGAAGCTGGGTGGCGGCCAGCAAATCCAATTAGAGCCGCTCTCTCTTTCTTTTCTCCCTTCGGGTTACAGAAAGGGAAGGGGGGCGGCGGGGGAGATATACAGACAGCCCGCAGCTCTCCTCTCCCTGTCACAGCGCCGCTGCTCTATTTGCCAGAGAACTTGGCAGCGGCGCTGTGACAGGGAGAGGAGAGCTGCGGTTTGTCTGTATATCTCCCCCGCCGCCCCCCTTCCCTTTCTGTAACCCGAAGGGAGAAAAGAAAGAGAGAGCGGCTCTAATTGGATTGCAATGCGAGCAATGTGTAAGGGGCGGTGCCAGCGGCAGCGGGGGGCGGAGCCAGTGGCGGTGGTCAGGGGATTCCAGCGGCTACGGGAGCAATGAGAGCGGATGGCAGGGGCGGTGCCAGCGACGGGGGGGGCGGGGCCTGTCATGTATTCGGACTATAAGACGCAGGGACATTTTCCCCCATATTTCTGGGGGGAAAAAGTGCGTCTTATAGTCCGAAAAATACGGTATTTATTTTTGAAGTTCACTTCTTTGTTATGCATAAGTGAATTACAGTGCCTTAAAAAAGTATTCATACCCCTTGAAATTTTCCACATTTTGTCATGTTACAACCAAAAACGTAAATGTATTTTATTGGGATTTTATGTGATAGACCAACACAAAGTGGCACATAATTGTGAAGTGGAAGGAAAATAAATGGTTTTCCAAATTTTTTATCTGAATATCTGAAAAGTGTGGTGTGAGTTTATATTCAATACTTTGTAGAACCACCTTTCACTGCAATTACAGCTGCAAGTCTTTTTGGGGATGTCTCTACCAGCTTTTTACATCTAAAGTGATTTTTTTGCTCATTCTTCTTTGCAAAATTGCTCAACCTCTGTCAGATTGGATGGAGAGCGTCTGTGAACAGCAATTTTCAAGTCTTGCCACAGATTGGATTTAGGTCTGGAATTTGACTGGGTCATTCTAACACATGAATATGCTTTGATCTAAACCATGCCCTTGTAGCTCTGGCTGTATGTTTAGGGTCGTTGTCCTGCTGGAAGGTAAACCTCCACCCCAGTCTCAAGTCTTTTGCAGACTCCAACAGGTTTTCTTCTAAAGCCTCGTACACACGACCGAGTTTCTCGGCAAGAACCAGCAAGAAACTTGCTGGCAGAGATTTCTTGCCGAGAAATTTGTTCGTGTGTATGTTTTCTCGTCAAGAAAACCGACTAGTATCTCGACAAGAAAATAGAGAACCTGCTCTCTATTTTCTCGTCGAGATTCTCGTCAGCCTGTTTCTCGACGAGAAAATTGTGTGTGTGTACACTTACCTGTCCTCCGGGAAGCCCGCGCATGCTCGAAATGACTTCGACGCATGCGCGGTAGCTTTCTAGGCATAGGTAGGGTGTACCAAGATGGCGGCGACGGCATCGAATGTGACGAGCGCATGCTCGTCGTATTCGATTACGTCACCGCGTTCGCTCCATTCAAAGAACCGCGGGTTCTTTGAAATGAGCGTGTGTACACTCGGCCGGGACAAGTTTCTTGTCCAAGGATCTCGTCGAAAAAAACGACGTATTTTTAACGACGAGATTCTCGGCCGTGTGTACGAGGCTTAAGATTGCCCTGTATTTGGCCTCATCCATCTTCCCATCAACTCTGACCAGCTTCCCTGTCCCTGCTGAGGAAAAGCATCCCCCACAATATAATGCTGCCACCACCACCATGTTTCACGGTGGGGATAGTGTATTCAGGGTGATGTGGCGTGTTAGTTTTCCTCACATAGTATTCCACACATAGTATTTTGCCTTTAGGCCAAAAAGTTTAATTCTGGTCTCATCTGATCAGAGCACCTTCTTAGACGTTTGCTGTGTCCCCCACATGGCTTCTCACAAACTGCAAACCTGACTTCTTATAGCTTTCTTTCAACAATGGCTTTCTTCTTGCCACTCTTCCATAAAAGGCCAGATTTGTGGAGTGCACGACTAATAGTTGTCCTGTGGACAGATTCTCCCACCTGAGCTGTAGACCTCTGCAGTCCTTTCAGAGTTACCACGGGCCTCTTTGGCTGCTCTCCTTGCCTGGCCTGTCAGTTAAGGTGGATTGCCATGTCTTAGTAGGTTTGCAGTTGTGCTATACTCTCTCTATTTTTAGATGATGGATTGGACGTTGCTCCGTGAGATGTTCAAAGATTGGGATATTGGTTTATAACCTAACCCTGCATTAAACTCCACAACTGATCCCTGACCTGTCTGTTTTTTTCCTTGCCCTTCATGATGCTGTTTGTTCACTAAGGTTCTCTAACAAACCTCTAAGGGCTTCACAGAACAGCTGTATTTATACGGATATTAAATTACACACAGGTGGACTTTAGGTGAATTCTGAAGGCAATTGGTTCCACCAGATTTTAGTTAGGGGTACCAGAGTAAAGAGGGCTGAATACAAATTCACACCACACTTTTCAGGTATTTGTAACAATTATGTGCCACTTTGTGTTGGTCTATCACATAAAATCACAATAAAATACATTTACGCATTTGTTTCTAACATGACAAAATTAGGAAAATGTCAAGGGGTATGAATACTTTTTCAAGGCACTCTATATGTTATGGGGCTGTTATTTCACCATTTATGTGATGCACATTGTTCATTATGGTTTAATAGAAGTTTACTTTATCCCCTACTGAGAGTGCCTATGACATTTAGCAGCCAGTATGGAAGAGTGAGGTGTGGGACAGAGTGAAACCATACAAGCTTTGCTCAAAACTGGCATAATGGAAAGCCTCGGCTTTAGAGATGCTGGTCCGGAACTAAACAGCTATACAATCCAGGAGCCACTTATCTTTCTAGACACTACAGTTTAGCTTTAAAAAAACATAGATGCATAGTTAGAAGAAATTATTAAAAATGGAGCTTCTAAAAAAACAAAAAAAAAAATCACACACAACTTCAGGAGAAATGAGAAACTTCATAACAATGCACATTTAAATCTACATGACAAACTGTAGTCTGCTACATAACAATTATGACAGTTTATATACCGTATTTTTCGCACCATAAGACGCACTTTTATCCCCCCAAAAAATAGGGAAAAGTGTCCCTGCGTCTTATGGAGCGAATACTGAGCAGGCTCCGCCCCCCCATCGCCGCCGCTGTGTCAGAATAGACACTCGGCTTCTCTGTGGAGGAGAGATGACAGGATGTGACGAAGATCCTTGCTGGGGCATACCAAGGGGGAGCGGGGGGAGACGGTCTGCCCCAGGTGCCAAAACATGGGGGTTGTCAGTGGTGTTGCTATAATGGTGCACTCCGCACCCAGGTAAGTTGACATCCGCCAGATGTGACCCCATCCTGCAAGCGACAAGAGCCCTGGATGGCTTTTTTATTCAGCTGGAACACCCCCGGCGCCGTGGTCTGGTCCAGTCTCACTTCCTGCCTCTATCCACTTGTCGCTGCTGCTGCTGCAAACTATGTCCTCAGTCATCCATCCTAGCTGCTGCCCGGTATATCTGATGCTGAGAGCCAGCCAGAGGGGGTTGTGGATTGTAATGGCATTGTCCTCCACTGCCTGAGGTGAGTGATAAGGGGGTGGGAGGTGTGGGATGGTATCCACTGTTCATCACCTGAGCTGTTGTTATATGAGAGGCTGAAGGGGTGTTTGTGTCTGCCCTACCACCCTGAGCTGATCTGGGAAGGGGGGGGGGAGGTTGCTGTGTGTCCACCACCACCCAGGTATAGTGTAGCTGAGCTGATTTGATAGGGGGGCTGGTATTGCTGTGCGTCCAACACCCACCTATAGTAGTAATATAATATTAAATATTTTAGTACATCATTTGGTTCTGAATATTTTTTTTCTTGTTTTTCTCCTCTAAAACCTGGGTGCGTCTTATGGTCAGGTGCGTCTTATGGAGCGAAAAATACGGTATATCCTAGCAAGTAAAAGGGAAATAATAGGATTTTTATAACAGCTTACCTGTAAAATCCTTTTCTTGGAGTACATCACGGGACACAGAGCGACATAGTCATTACTAATGGGTTATATAGATACCGTCAGGTGCTGGCACTGGCAACTTCCAAAACCGGAAGTACCCTCCCCTATATAAGCCCCTCCCATCCGGGAGCACCTCAGTTTTGTAGCAAAGCAATAAGTGTCCCCAAAGAGGGGCGGGAGCTCTGTGTCCCGTGATGTACTCCAAGAAAAGGATTTTACAGGTAAGCTGTTATAAAAATCCTATTTTCTTTCTCGTACATCACGGGACACAGAGCGACATAGTCATTACTAATGGGATGTCCTAAAGCAATGCCCAATGAGGGGGGGGGGGGGATACACCATATATAAGCTGAGCGCTATCAGACATGAGGATCTTTTGCGGCCTGCAACACACTGCGCCCAAAGGCGACATCCTCCTGACTTCTAACGTCCACCTGGTAGAACCTAGTAAACGTGTGTACTGAAGACCATGTTGCGGCCTTACAGATTTGAGCCAGGGAGGCCTGGTGATGCACTGCCCATGAAGTTCCAACTGCTCTCGTGGAGTGCGCTCTAACTTTGAACGGAGGCGGTCTCCTTCTCAAGCCATAGGCTTGTATTATGACCTGTCGAATCCACTTGGCTAAAGTAGATTTTGACGCTGCCTGACCCTTTCTGGGGCCTTCTGGCAGAATAACCAAAGTATCCGTTCTGCGAATCTGAGCAGTGGCCTTTAGATAAGCTTTAACTGCTCTTACTACATCCAAAGAATGCAATAACTTTTCCTCTACCGAAGTAGGTTTGGGGAAAAAAAAAAAAGAAGGAAGAACCACATCTTGGTTCAAATGAAACATCGATACCACCCTAGGAAGAAAGGCTGGATGAGGACGTAACACTACTCTATCCTTATGGATAACCAGATATGGCTCCTTACAGGACATAGCTGCTAATTCCGACACTCTGTTAGCCGAACAAATGGCTACTAGAAAAATCAATTTCCTGGTGAGAAGCACCAAGGAAATATGCTGTAATGGTTCAAATGGTTGTTTCTGTAGAACCGACAGAACCAAGTTTAGATCCCATGGACATATGGGAATATTAACCGGAGGACTAATACGCATCACTCCTTGTATAAAGGCTTTGACTAGTGAATGCGAAGCCAAGGGCCTTTGAAAAAATATTGACAAGGCCGAAATCTGACCCTTGATAGTACTCAAGGCAAGCTTCCTATCTACAACCCATTGTAGGAAGTCCAGAATCCTACCTATTACGTACTTATGTGGATGCCATTTCTTGGCCTCACACCACGCGATGTACGCCTTCCAGATTCTATATTAGATCTGCCTGGATACCGGCTTCCTGGCATTGATCATGGTAGATACCACAGGATTAGAGAGCCCTCTCTTTTTTAGAATGTGGGCTTCCATAGCCAGGCCGTCAAACCTAGGGCTGGTAAGGAAGGGTGGTATATCGGTCCTTGCGAAAGCAGGTCCGGACGACGTGGGAGAGTCCAAGAACTCCCCACTGAAATTTTACAATCTCCGCGTACCACGCTCTTCGGGGCCACGCTGGAGCCACCGGAATCACTGGTTTCTTTTCTACCCTGATTCTGCGGAGTAATCGAGGTAACCATTGTGGCGGTGTGAATGCATATATCAGCTTGAACTGATCCCAAGGGAACACTAGGGCATCCGAGCCGCAAGCTAGGGGATCCCTTGTCCGAGAGACAAACCTGTCCCCCTTTGCGTTGAATCTGGATGCTAGAAGATCTACATCCGATGTTCCCCACCGCTGACATATTGTCCAGAAAACCTCGGGGTGAAGGGACCCTTCCTCTGGGCCTAATTGCTGGCGACTTAGAAAGTCCGCCTTCCAATTCTCCACTCCTGGAATGAATACCGCAGATATGGCTGGGACATATTTTTCTGCCCATTTCAGGATGTAATTTACTTCCCTCTGGGCTGCACGACTCCTGGTGCCCCCCTGATGATTGATATATGCCACTGCTGTGGCATTGTCTGATTGAATTCTGACAGGGGACCCTTGGAGTTTGGATGTCCATGCTACTAGGGCATACCGGGCTGCTCGTATCTCTAAGAGATTGATGGGCAGGGCCTTTTCTGCATCCGACCATCTGCCCTGGAGAGACTATTGCTCCAGTACTGCTCCCCAGCCTATAAGGCTGGCATCTGTAGTGACCACCTTCCAAGAAATCAGACTGAAGGATTTCCCTTTTTCCAGATTCTGGGGAACCAACCACTAACGGAGGCTCTTGCGAACGGAAGGGGACAAGGACATTGTAAGTCTAGGGCCTGAACTTTTTTGTTCCAGGCTGACAGTATGGCCCCCTGCAAATTCCTTGAATGGAATTGACCGTAGGGTACTGCTTCGAATGATGCCACCATTTTTCCCAGCAGCCTTATGCACAGGCGTATGGACGGCTGTCTTTTTTGTACCCACTAAGTGGATCAAATCTTTCAGAGACAACACCTTTCCTCGAGGCAAGAATATTTTTCTCTGGCCTGAATCCAACCTTAGCCCCAAGTATTCCAGACTTTTGACTGGTTTTTAGGGCTGACTTTTCTCGGTTGATAATCCAACCGTGAGATTCCAGATACTTGATTGTCTTGTGAACGACCACGTCTAGTTTTTTCACTGAGTGGTCTATCAGCAACAAGTCATCTAGATATGCCATTATCATTACACCTTGTGTTCTTAGATTGGCCAATAAAGGGCCAGAATTTTTGTAAACACTCGTGGTGCTGTGGCCAAACCGAAGGGTAAGGCTCTGAACTGAAAATGGCGCCCTTCTACTGCAAAGCGTAGAAACTTTTGGTAGACTGGAAAGATGGGAATGTGCAGATAAGCATCTTTGATGTCGATCGCGGCTAACCAATCCTCCCCTTGTAGGGCAGTGGCCACCGATCGGATCGACTTCATCGGAAAGTCCTGATATACAGGAATTTGTATAGCCCTTTTAGAATTAATATGGGCCTCCCGTCCGCGTTTGCTTCGGGACTGTAGAGAGGTTTGAGTAAAACCCGAACCCTCATTCTTCCAGGGGAACCTCCATAATTACTCCTTGGAGCAATAGTTGTTCTAGTGCCAACAGGAGGGACTCTGTCTTCCGGGGATCCCTTGGCACGTTTTGACCTCAAAAATGGGAAGGAGGAGAGTCTCTTAACTCCAATCTGTATCCCCAACATACTGCGGAGAGCACCTATCTGTCTTGATCGCGTCCCGCCAGGTCTCTTGTGCACAACTGGAGTCCTCCCCCCACCCGACTGAGTGGGGGCAACCCTTCAATGAATTTAACTTTGGGGGAGGTTTTGTACCTCCCCTGACCCAGGGTTTCTCATTACCCTGCTATTGTCCCTGTTTTTTACCCCCGGGAATTGACCGAGGAGGCCGTCGGAACTGTTACACAGCCGATGCCCCAGGGACTGGAGAAGCAGGCCTCTTAAAGAGGGACCTCTAACTCTGTTTTTAACCGGCAAGAGCGTATTTTTACCGCTCGAAATTTTCTGGATATATTTGTCCAGGTTTTCCCTGAATAAGCGTTCACCATGAAATGGGACGCTAACCAGCCATTCCTTACAGGGAGCTTCAGCAGACCAGTTTTTGAGCCATAGAAGCCTACGCATATGTACTCTAGACAGCGTAAGGCGGGAGGCCTGATGGACTGAATCCTTTATGGCGTCAACCGCAAAGCCTAAGGCTCTAGGTAGATCAGCTAGGGCAAGGCCTGCTGATCTGTCAAGTCCCTCAAGACCTGTTTTAACTGATCCTTCACTGCTTAGCAGACCCCAATAGCTGCTACTGCTGGTTGTGTCACCAAGCTTGCTGTAGAAAGAAGCAGACTTTCATAAGGACTCCAATCTTTTATCTATTGGGTTCTTGAACATTTGGACATTATCCACTGGACATGTCAGTGATTTATACATACAAGAGATGGCTGCGTCCACTGTAGGGACCTTCCATTTTTTTTTTTTTTTTTGATGAACTTATCCTCCATGGGATAGACCACCGGAAATCTCTTGGGGGAATAATATTTTCTCAGGACGTTCCCAATCCTGGTAAATAAGCCCTTTCAGTAAAAGGGTGAAGTGGAAAAGAACAGACAGTCTGGGGGCTTCTAGCGACCCCAACGAGGATACAGTAGTGGTTGATGGTTCCGCAAGGTGCATTTTTAATGCTGATCGGACCATGTTAGTCAGAGACTGAACCCATAATCTTTCAGCTTGAGCTGCTGAGAAAGGTTCCTCCACTGTTGATTCCTCTATAACAGAATCAACCTCATCCTGATCCCCTTCAGGCAGGTCGATCCCTGTATGGGACTGTTGCTCTGCTAACAGGCACTCTGAAGGAGGAGACGGAGATCGGCGTGCTTTCCCTGACAGGGAGGCAGCGATCAATGTTGACAATCTCTCTCTAATCCTCCCAGAGCTGAGGAAAAAACCTCCTCTGTTACATACACAGGAGCAGGTGACTGAGGACAGCCACAGTACCAAGTACCCCTGCGGGGTCTCTATGGTCACTTACCTCTGAACTTCAGGGGAGACTGGTGCAGCAGAAGCATGCCCACCTCAGAGCCCGATGAGACCCCCTTCGCTTCCTGGAAGATTCAGTTCCGGAGCTTCTGGACGGCATATTCTTAAGCCTAAAGCTGAGGTATTCCAGCCGTAATACACCACTTTTACTGAGAATAGTCTAGCACAATTGCTGCTATATCACAGTTGGTGTCTACTAAAGTGCCTTTCTAGGGGATGCCTGCATCAACCGCCTCTGTGTGCCTTTATCTGTTGCTAGCTCTGTCTGTGCATTCAATAGCCAGCTATAATGTGCTTTAAAACACGCTGGACGCCCGCACATGCGCAGTAGCGCCGCGGCGCACACCTGAGCGTCATCCACCCGCTCCGCCCCTTTTTTCAGATCGCCTCTATGAATAGAGGCGCGTGCACGCGCACGCGCGCGGGCACGTGCGCCTTCGGCGCCCTTTTTTAAAAACAATAAGGAGCTAGATGGGAGCCAGGGCCCCCTTTGCCGCAGGGCCCGGGGATGGATGAGCGCAGCAACAGGGCAGAGGAGACAGCTTCCCAGCAGAGAACATACCAACTGCCTGGATTTGATTCTGGAAGAAAAAAAAATCCACATTACAAGAAAAAGAACCATAGCGGCCTCTAGTGTCTAACACAGGTACCGCGGTCTTACATTTTTTTTTTTTTTTTTTCTTGCCTACTATTAAAATTTTTACATTTTCTCAGTAGTAACAGGCATACACAGAATATTAGCGGGAATACCTTAGGTAACAGGCAGAAAGACAAAATAGGCTTGGGGGTCCCTCAATAGAACCAAGTTCCTGAGGGCCCCCACTTACCTTTTCCTCGCCGCAGGACTTTGTTTGGTCCACAGAAGCCCAAACTTCACCTATCACGGCAGGCATTGTAATCAAACCTTCAGGGACCGGGTTCCCAAGGATTCCACTCCCCTGGACCTGTATAGCACCCTGCACAGAAAACATCTTGGTCGTGGGTATGACCAGAGCTCTGGATCCCAGGGTCCAGCTCTCCTAAGAGAAGCATTACAGGCAAAACCTTGCTCTTCTCTGCAAGGCCCGGGTACCGACCGTTTAGCTATGAAGCTTTTTTGGTCGGATCCGGAACAGCTTACTGAGGCCCAAAAGAACCTGTACGCAAGCTCAGTGAAAAACACATGTTTCTTCTTGGCCAACACCTTAGACACTGGCAAAAAACTGAGGTGCTCCCGGATGGGAGGGGCTTATATAGGGGAGGGTACTTCCGGTTTTGGAAGTTGCCAGTGCCAGCACCTGACGGTATCTATATAACCCATTAGTAATGACTATGTCGCTCTGTGTCCCGTGATGTACGAGAAAGAAATTAAGTTTGTACAGGTCATATTATTTGAATGCCTTCAGAGATCTCAAATTATATAATGCCGCCAAATAATATTTTTCTATCCCCATCCAACTGTATTATGAACAGCTGGGTACCACGCACAGCAATACTTCTGCAGACTAGGATCATTAATGCTAGTCATTAATTAAGCAGAACAAATGTATACATACCAAATACTGTAAGGTCCCAACAAACGATGTACACAGGCTTCCTTGATCTAGATCTTTGGCATATCCCAAGTCTATAATTTTATGCACAGTCTAAAAGTATAAGTAATGAGAAGAATTTATTAGATGTTGCAATGTCAACATATTTTTATTGAAATAAAAGATTAAATGAAATACAATTTCAAACAAAACTAAAATATATAAATAGTCCAGAACGTATCACCAGTAAAAAGCCTAGTTGTACTCTAAAACAGTGTTTCTCAACCTTTTTACTAGGGGTCGACCGATTATCGGAGCAGATATTCACAATTTTTCAAATAATCAGCATCGGTCAGAAACTTACCAATAATGGTCAGACCTCCCCTGTCCCCGCGTGGTGCTCACTTCAGTTTCTGCCAATCTGCTCCTCCAGATACCATTTAAAGCGGGGTCCCCAACCCCCGAGCTGCGGCCCAGTACCGCCTCTGCAGCCGTGCGGTGGGCAGCAGAGAGATGACATCTCTTACTCCCCGACTCGCATCACCACTGTCCCGCCCCTACAGCAGGGCCGCGAAGGCTGCTCTTGACAGAGCTGCAGCTGCGGGCGAGCAGAGAGATAGTTACGTAATCTCTCACCAACCCCCTACATGTGGAAGTTTACCTGCTCAGACGCCCCTGGGAAGATGCTGCCAGAAGTAGTGCAAATAGTGACACACTGCATATGGGTGGCAGTTGACACGCTGCATATGGGTGGCAGGTGACACGCTGCATATGGGTGGCAGGTGACACGCTGCATATGGGTGGCAGGTGACGGTGACAAGTGACACGCTGCATCTGGTGGCAAGTCACGCGCTGCATCTGGTGGCAGGAGACTGTGGCAAGTGACACGCATCTGGATGACAGTGGCAAGTGATATGCTGCATCTGGGTGGCATGTGACAGTGGCAAGTGATATGCTGATTCTGAAAGGCAGGTTACAGTGGCAAGTTACATTCTGCATCTGGGTGACAGTGGCAAGTGACACACTGCATCTGGGTGGCAGGTGACAGTGACAAGTATCATTATTCCCTTTATCGAAGTATCGTTATTACAGAATATCAGCACCTGTTATCAGCTATTGGCCTAAAAGGCGGCTGATAAATTGGTATCGGCCCTGAAAAAACAATATATATCTATTCCTACTTTGAGGAACCCCTGGCAAAAAGTCTGAGATCTCGGGGAAACCCTGAAATAATTTTCATATCTACAGCTCACGGAACATTGATGTGATCGATGAGCCTTTAACATAAACAATTATTTTTAGAAATAGCATTAAATAGTATATTAAAACTGACCTATTTAGTGTGAAACTTGTGCTTCCTTTTTTTTTTTTGCACAGATGTTCAATTCTGGGAGCAACTTGAGATAAACAGTGTACAGGGGGTCAGAAGGGCACTACGTGGTAGGGCACATTACGTTAGGGGGAAGCAGGGCACATTGTGGGGGTACACAGCTGGACACGTTGCATAACCACAGAACAGTTGGCCACCTAAATAGGCCCGGGCACAGCAAGTCAAATCATACAATCATAGTTTCCATATATCCTATTCTCATCTCACCTTCCCATTACAGTCCTGTAGCACAATATTTTCTGGTTTCAAGTCTCTGTGTATAATACGATTTGAATGCAGATACTGAATACCAGCACCTAAAAGCAGAAGATATTTAAAAAGAATTTTGAAAATTTGTGCAAGAACAATAATTTGTTTCCCAGGAAAGAAAAAAAAAATAATTATATACATATGTTTTTAGTCACATAGTTATTTTTGGTTGAAAATAAGACACGTTCATCTAGTTCAACCAACATAGAAATAAAAAATAAAAAAAACACACAAATAGAAAACCTCCATTAATACAATCCTATACTCGCAGTTGATCCAGAGGAAGGCAAAAAAAAAAAGCAATAAAGCATGATCCAATTTGCTTCAGCGGGGAATAAAATTCCTTCCTGATCCCTCAATAGGCAATCAGATATTCCCTGGATAAACTTTACCTATAAATCTTAGTATCTAGTTATATTATGTGCATTTAGGAAAGAATCCAGGTCTTTTTTTAAAACAATCTACCGAGTGGGCCAGAACCACCTCTGGAGGGAGTCTATTCCACATCTTCACAGCTCTTCTTCTCTGCCTTTCCGTATTTGAAGATTTAGGCTCGGTTCACACCTAAACCAGCCACGGATCGCACAGGAATGCTGTGCGTCCCCGTTTTCCATTTCAGGGACAAATCAGGGCCGAATCTGTGCCTGAATTCGGCCCTGAAACGGAGCCAAAGACGCACAGCGTTTCTGTGCAGTGCGCTCCGCAGCCGCCCCAGAGATATGTGAACCGGCTCCATAGAGAGCCAGACACATTCTCCTGCTATGCGAATTGGATGCGGGGAACCCCGCATCCAATTCGCAGAGGTGTAAACCCAGACTAAATCTCTTTTCCTCCAGATGTAAAGAGTGCCTCCTTGTCCTCTGTGATGACCTTAAAATAAATAACTCAACACCAAGTTCACTATATGGATCCCTTATGTATTTATACATGTTGATCATATTCCCCCTTAATCTCCTCTTCTCAAGAGAGAATAAATTCAGTTCCTCTAATCTTTCCTCATAGCTGAGCTCCTCCGTGCCTCTTATCAGTTTGGTTGCCCTTCGCTGCACTTTCTCCTGTTCCCCGATATCCTTTTTGCAAATTGGTGCCCAAAACTAAAAACTGCATATTCCAGATAAGGTCTTACTAGTGATTTGTACAGGGGCAAAATGATGTGTCTCTCTCTCTCTGCTGTCTATAGCTCTCAATACAAGAAAGGATTTTGCTCGCTTTGGAAACCACAGCTTGGCATTGCATGCTATTATTAAGCTTATGATCTACCAGAACACCCAGATCCTTCACCATTGATTTCCCCAGTTGTACTCCCCCTAGTATGTATGATACATGCATATTCTTAGCCCCCCAAGTGCATAACTTTACATTTATCAACATTAAACCTCATTTGCCACAGAGTTGTTCAATTAAACAGTACACTGAGGTCCGCTTGTAGGTTGAAGACATCCTGTAAGGACGTAATTCCACTGCATAGCTTAGTGTCCTCTGCAAAGATTGAAAATGGTACTTTTTATCCCAGACCCTAGATCAGGGGTGGGCCACATGTGGCCCACTACCTTCTTCTCTGGGATGGCAGATTGGCAAGCCCAAATCATGGGTTACGGACCCACCATCCCAGAGAATCTGTGTTGTTAATAAAGCCAGTGGTATAGAAAGCAAGCAGCTGTGGAGCAGAGCTGTATAAGCCAATTGTTCCTGTATAGCGCATTCTGCCTGGGACAGCAACAGCAGGCAATACCTGAATGGAAAACTGCTATTAAAGGTCAGTTTATTACTAAAATTGCAGTGTATGTATGGGAATATCTGTGCAGTGGTTACTGGGCTGCTTTCAAACTGATCCGCAGATGCAGTGCACCTTCAGGTTACCTGCACTGAGGCATAGACTTCTCTTATTACCTGTGGGTTTGGTGAGCTTTCAGAAAGTGCACCACACCTGCAGGATATATTAAAAGTCTATGGCAAAGTGTAGCTAAACAACAGGAAAGACACAGGTGCACTGCGCTGTATTAGTGTGAAAACAGTCTTAGGCCCCTTTCACACAATCGGTCCGACCCAATCTAATCCTATATTCACCTCTATGAAACGGCAGATGTAAACAGATGTGTCCATTTACACCTGCCTACCTCCAATCTAATCCCATATAAAAAAAAAGGGGGGGGGGAGGGGAGGGATTAGGTTGATCAATCCACTTCTGTCTGGGCGGATTGGTTTGACCCGTAGAATAGAGTGGACTGTGTCTGGGTTCGCTCTGCATATGCAGAGCGGACACAGACCAGTCATCCGCCTGCTCTGCTCATTGTGGCCGCCGCGACCAGTTACCAAGTCACTAAAGTGGCCCTCCGCTGGTCACGAGCATCGGCATCCCCTGCGATGCAGCGGGCACACGCCTGCTATCCCGCTTAAAGGGACCAATGTACAGCTACAACGGTTTGCAGGATCATGCCGACCATCTCGGAACGTCCAAGATGAAGCTACGCCATTAAACACAGAGAAACGCGTTGACGTCACAACGCTGTCCTGTCCTATGACGCTGTTTGAGTGGTCTGTGGTGTGAGTGGAGGACACAAGCGCTCGCGTGCTACGGCCGCGCCATGGCAGTAGGAGACAACTGAGCGAAGAGAAGCGGTGCCTCAACCTGCTGGTTCTTCCAGCCAGGGATACACTAAGCGGTAAAACTTTTTTCCACCTGTCATTAATCGGGTGACAGAGTGCGATCAGCACTTGGAAATCTGCAGACATTCAAACCGGCAGACTTCATTGATCCGAGTACCGTGTCAGGGAGGCGGTAATGTATGGCAAGATTATCCTCGTTATGCCTTTAATCACACCGCATGAAGCTACTACTCATTAATTCATGTGTCTCAGGTTCTGCTATTGCCTTGTATATGCCGCACATTCAATCAATGAGACATTGTTACAGTGTGTGAAACCGTAATGGATATAAAGCCTGTTGGTATATGAACTCAATGCCATTGTGGAGTGTGACACTTTGAGTGTGCTTGTTTTTGTGCAGTGGAAAAAGTACTGAATTTTGGAATTCACTTGGAAGGACTCTTTTCTAAATATTATAAGTGCGCACTTTAGGGAAATTTTTCCATGGTGTTGTGATACCTTTTTCAGCTCTTCCTCAGCGGTTCTTACCTAAGGATTAAAGGGACACTAAAGCTTCCCTTTTTTTTGCAAAAAAATAACAAACAGTTCATACTTACCTCCACTGTGCAGCTCGTTTTGCACACAGTGGCCCCGATCCTGGTCTTCTGGGGTCCCTCGGCGGCTGTCTTGGCTCCTCCCCGCAAGGACTCCACACCATAATGCGAGCGAGCTCGCATGGTGTGGAGTTATTGCGGGCGCGCTCCCGTGATACAGCGGCGGCCATAGACGCCGACTGTATCACTCGTCCCCGCCCCCCGCGTCATTGGATGTGATTGACAGCAGCGCCAGCCAATGGCTGCTCTGCTTTCAATCCATCCAGTGTAGCCAATCGGCGGCCAGGCTGAGAACAGAAGAGGATGACGGGGACGAGCGCGGGACTTTCGAGGGGCCAGGTAAGTAAAACGGGGGCTCGGGGGGGGGGGGGGCGGTATTGTCGGATGTTTTTTCACCTTAATGCATAGGATGCATTAAGGTGAAAAAACATGTACCTTTACTACCATCAACATTGTTGTTACCAATACCCAGCATGTTTCCTCAAGTGTTTACATGACAGGCTCTAAACAACTTTTCAACAGAGCCTTTCCGTTACCCTAGTGCAGGGAAATGCAATTAGCGGACCTCCAGCTGTTGCAAAACTACAAGTCCCATCATGCCTCTGGGTGTCAAGCTTGTGGCTGTCAGAGTCTTGCTATGCCTCATGGGACTTGTAGTTCCGCAACAGCTGGAGGTCCGCTAATTTCATATGCCTGCCCTAGTGCCTCCCTCCCTCCCACATTTGTATTAACCCATTGTCAGCCACTTATTAATTAGCGGAATAAGGGGATACATTTGATCCAATCCTATTAATTAACTTTATTGAACTTGATATCAATGGGTTGAAACAACACGCCTGGACTATGTGCAGTGTTTGATGTATTGTTATATGTTTGTCCTGTCCGTCTATGGTATTTAATTCAATGCCTGATTGGCCGCAATTAATTTTTATAAATTGCACTTTTCTAGCCTACTTTTTTGATACTAATATTTAATGTGTATATGGAATAAATTCTTTAATATTAATTAATTCCAGTTTATGATCTATTCTTTTTTGCCTAAAATAACTCCTTTTCCTGGTATGTCTATAACCAGGTAACCCTCCCTTTCCTTCTATATGCAGTATGGTTACCGCAACAACACTGCATTAGGTGAATGATCTATCACTGGTCATTTTAAACATTTGACCGTTTATTAGTGGGTAGCTTGCCCATTCCATTTCCCCCTTCCCCTCCTTTTTGTACAGACCTGTCATCCGCCTGCTCTGCTCATTGTGGCCCGCTGCAACCAGTTACCAAGTCACTAAAGTGGCCCTCCGCCGGTCACGAGCATCGGCACTCCCACGATGCAGCGGGCGCACGCCTGCTATCCCGCTTAAAGGGACCAATGTACAGCTACAACGGTTTGCGGGATCATGCAGACCTGATGGCAGCTGGTCGGCAAGTCCTCTAGACTGGAACAACCTTCTTTCAGGTTCTTTCCACTCAGAAAGGATCATATCTTTGAGAGAATGATACACTGGAAAATACCTAGGCTTACGTCCCTGAAGGCCCCGGTACATCTTATCCTGAATAGACCAAGTCTGCTGTGGCATCTAAATCTGTTCAGAAGTATAAACCGCCTTTAACAGCTTATCGATACATTCAATAGGAAAGAGATATCTGACCGAACCAACAGTCTCTTCAACCTCTGACGCGGATTCCTCGTCAGATGTAGATCATGAATTCTCTCACTCTTCCAGGTCAGAAACATCCTGTGAACTCACGGTTTCTAACACTAAAGGAGGCACAGATTTAGCCGAGACTGAAGGGTCCTGGGTCACCGTCACAGATTTTGAAGTGGAAGGACCTAACCCTGTTAATCTTTCATTAAAGGACTGAAAAGAGGAAACCACCTCTTTCATAGAAACCATCAAGCAACAGAATCAGCCCCTGCCACTGAAGAAATACAACTATCACATAATAGTTTTCTACAGCTATCAGGAAGCCTAGATCTACAGTTCCCACATTTTCTCTTATCAGGCTTGTCAACCTAGGAAAAAGCAAAGAGCAAAAAAAGAATACAAAGACACTTTTCACTAAAACCAATAAACATATACAGACCCCCGGCTCTAATGGCTCTCAACAATCCTTAGGAGAGGCACTTACCTTGGGGGCAGTTTTGGACCTGGATGCAGCCGCTGGGTCAGCTTGATGGGGTGCTCCATCCTCAGGGCTGTGCTCAGTATCCATACTCTAAAGGGAGAGGACTTGAGACAGGCAGGAGAGTGGCACTGCACGTGCCGACCGCCGTCCGCTTGCAGAGCTGCTTCTATAGCAGCGAATACCCAGCAGCGTGACACACTGAGCAGATCCTTTTTGAAAGAATCAGCGTCCCGAAGTGCATCACACCACTTCCGGTGCCATCTTGCCGCATCACCAGAAGTGCGCCATCCAAAGCCATTTTGGTACACCCAAAGCGGAGTGAAACACGAGGAAGGTGCTCCTCTACTCGCCCTGGCAACCTGCAAGACACCGGACAAAAACGCTGGGGAGTGGATGTCGCCAATGCCCAGACACAAAGGCAAGTAACCACCATGTGAACAGGGGGGCCCATTTCAGCCTGCACATGCAGAGAATACTGCACACACAGCCACAACCAGCATGAGTACTGTATAACCAAAAATAGGATTTTTATAACAGCTTACCTGTAAAATCCTTTTCTTGGAGTACATCACGGGACACAGAGCGACATAGTCATTACTAATGGGTTATATAGATACCGTCAGGTGCTGGCACTGGCAACTTCCAAAACCGGAAGTACCCTCCCCTATATAAGCCCCTCCCATCCGGGAGCACCTCAGTTTTGTAGCAAAGCAATAAGTGTCCCCAAAGAGGGGCGGGAGCTCTGTGTCCCGTGATGTACTCCAAGAAAAGGATTTTACAGGTAAGCTGTTATAAAAATCCTATTTTCTTTCTCGTACATCACGGGACACAGAGCGACATAGTCATTACTAATGGGATGTCCTAAAGCAATGCCAAATGAGGGGGGGGATACACCATATATAAGCTGAGCGCTATCAGACATGAGGATCTTTTGCGGCCTGCAACACACTGCGCCCAAAGGCGACATCCTCCTGACTTCTAACGTCCACCTGGTAGAACCTAGTAAACGTGTGTACTGAAGACCATGTTGCGGCCTTACAGATTTGAGCCAGGGAGGCCTGGTGATGCACTGCCCATGAAGTTCCAACTGCTCTCGTGGAGTGCGCCCTAACTTTGAACGGAGGCGGTCTATTTCTCAAGACATAGGCTTGTATTATGACCTGTCGAATCCACTTGGCTAAAGTAGATTTTGACGCTGCCTGACCCCTTCTGGGGCCTTCCGGCAGAATAAACAAAGTATCCGTTCTGCGAATCTGAGCAGTGGCTTTTAGATAAGCTTTAACTGCTCTTACTACATCCAAAGAATGCAATAACTTTTCCTCTACCGAAGTAGGTTTGGGGAAAAAAGAAGGAAGAACCACATCTTGGTTCAAATGAAACCTCGATACCACCTTAGGAAGAAAGGCTGGATGAGAAGGTAACACTACTCCTGTCCTTATGGATAACCAGATATGGCTCCTTACAGGACATAGCTGCTAATTCCGATACTCTTTTAGCCGAACAAATGGCTACTAGAAAAATCAATTTCCTGGTGAGAAGCACCAGGGAGATATGCTGTAATGGTTCAAATGGTTGTTTCTGTAGAACTGACAGAACCAAGTTTAGATCCCATGGACATATGGGAATATTAACCGGAGGACTAATACGCATCACTCCTTGTATAAAGGCTTTGACTAGTGAATGCGAAGCCAAGGGCCTTTGAAAAAATATTGACAAGGCCGAAATCTGACCCTTGATAGTACTCAAGGCAAGCTTCCTATCTACAGCCCATTGTAGGAAGTCCAGAATCCTACCTATTACGTATTTACGTGGATGCCATTTCTTGGCCTCACACCAGGCGATGTACGCCTTCCAGATTCTATAGTAGATCTGCCTGGATACCGGCTTCCTGGCATTGATCATGGTAGATACCACAGCATTAGAGAGCCCTCTCTTTTTTAGAATGTGGGCTTCAATAGCCAGGCCGTCAAACCTAGGGCTGGTAAGGAAGGGTGGTATATCGGTCCTTGCGAAAGCAGGTCCGGACGATGTGGGAGAGTCCAAGGACTCCCCACTGACATTTTACAATCTCCACGTACCACGCTCTTCGGGGCCACGCTAGAGCCACCAGAATCACTGGTTTCTTTTCTACCCTGATTCTGCGGAGTAATCGAGGTAACCATTGTGGCGGTGTGAATGCATATATCAGCTTGAACTGATCCCAAGGGAACACTAGAGCATCCGAGCCGCAAGCTAGGGGATCCCTTGTCCGAGAGACAAACCTGTCCCCCTTTGCGTTGAATCTGGATGCTAGAAGATCTACATCCGATGTTCCCCACCGCTGACATATTGTCCAGAAAACCTCGGGGTGAAGGGACCCTTCCTCTGGGCCTAATTGCTGGCGACTTAGAAAGTCCGCCTTCCAATTCTCCACTCCTGGAATGAATACCGCAGATATGGCTGGGACATATTTTTTCTGCCCATTTCAGGATGTAATTTACTTCCCTCTGGGCTGCACGACTCCTGGTGCCCCCCTGATGATTGATATATGCCACTGCTGTGGCATTGTCTGATTGAATTCTGACAGGGGACCCTTGGAGTTTGGATGTCCATGCTACTAGGGCATACCGGGCTGCTCGTATCTCTAAGAGATTGATGGGCAGGGCCTTTTCTGCATCCGACCATCTGCCCTGGAGAGACTATTGCTCCAGTACTGCTCCCCAGCCTATAAGGCTGGCATCTGTAGTGACCACCTCCCAAGAAATCGGACTGAAGGATTTCCTTTTTTCCAGATTCTGGGAAACCAACCACCAACGGAGGCTCTTGCGAACGGAAGGGGACAAGGACATTGTAAGTCTAGGCCTGAATTTTTTTGTTCCAGGCTGACAGTATGGCCCCTTGCAAATTCCTTGAATGGAATTGACCGTAGGGTACTGCTTCGAATGATGCCACCATTTTTCCCAGCAGCCTCATATACAGGCGTATGGACGGCTGTCTTTTTTGTACCCACTAAGTGGATCAAATCTTTCAAAGACAACACCTTTCCTCGAGGCAAGAATATTTTTCTCTGGCCTGAATCCAACCTTAGCCCCAAGTATTCCAGACTTTTGACTGGTTTTTAGGGCTGACTTGTCTCGGTTGATAATCCAACCGTGAGATTCCAGATACTTGATTGTCTTGTGAACGACCACGTCTAGTTTTTTCACTGAGTGGTCTATCAGCAACAAGTCATCCAGATATGCCATTATTATTACACCTTGTGTTCTTAGATTGGCCAATAAAGGGCCAGAATTTTTGTAAACACTCGTGGTGCTGTGGCCAAACCGAAGGGTAAGGCTCTGAACTGAAAATGGCGCCCTTCTACTGCAAAGCGTAGAAATTTTTGGTGGACTGGAAAGATGGGAATGTGCAAATAAGCATCTTTGATGTCGATCGTGGCTAACCAATCCTCCCCTTGTAGGGCAGTGGCCACCGATCGGATCGACTCCATCGGAAAGACCTGATATACAGGAATTTGTATGGCCCTTTTAGAATTAATATGGGCCTCCCGTCCGCGTTTGCTTCGGGACTGTAAAGAGGTTTGAGTAAAACCCGAACCCTCATTCTTCCAGGGGAACCTCCATAATTACTCCTTGGAGCAATAGTTGTTCTAGTGCCAACAGGAGGGACTCTCTCTTCCGGGGATCCCTTGGCACGTTTGACCTCAAAAATGGGAAGGAGGAGAGTCTTTTAACTCCAAACTGTATCCCAAACCTACTGCGGAGAGCACCTATCTGTCTTGATCGTGTCCCGCCAGGTCTCTTGCGAACAACTGGAGTCCTCCCCCCACCCGACTGAGTGGGGGCTTCAATGAATTTAACTTTGGGGGAGGTTTTGTACCTCCCCTGACCCAGGGTTTCTCATTACCCTGCTACTGTCCCTGTTTTTTACCCCCGGGATTTGACCGAGGAGGCCGTCGGAACTGTTACACAGCCGATGCCCCAGGGACTGGAGAAGCAGGCCTCTTAAAGAGGGACCTCTAACTCTGCTTTTAACCGGCAAGAGCGTATTTTTACCGCTGGAAATTTTCTGGATATATTTGTCCAGGTTTTCCCTGAATAAGCGTTCACCATGAAATGGGACGCTAACCAGCCATTCTTTACAGGGAGCTTCAGCAGACCAGTTTTTGAGCCATAGGAGCCTACGCGTATGTACTATAGACAGCGTAAGGCGGGAGGCCTGATGGACTGAATCCTCTATGGCGTCAACCGCAAAGCCTAAGGCTCTAGGTAGATCAGCTAGGGCAAAGCCTGCTGATCTGTCAAGTCCCTCAAGACCTGTTTCAACTGATCCTTCACTGCTTAGCAGACCCCAATAGCTGCTACTGCTGGTTGTATCACCAAGCAGATTTTCATAAGGACTCCAATCTTTTATTTATTGGGTTCTTGAACATTTGGACATTATCCACTGGACATGTCAGTGATTTATACATACAAGAGATGGCTGCGTCCACTGTAGGGACCTTCCAATTTTTTTTTTTTTTGATGAACTTATCCTCCATGGGATAGACCACCGGAAATCTCTTGGGGGAATAAATATTTTCTCAGGACGTTCCCAATCCTGGAAAATGAGCCCTTTCAGTAAAGGGTGAAGTGGAAAAGAACAAACAGTCTGGGGGCTTCTAGCGACCCCAACGAGGATACAGTAGTGGTTGATGGTTCCGCAAGGTGCATTTTTTAAATGCTGATCGGACCATGTTAGTCAGAGACTGAACCCATAATCTTTCAGCTTGAGATGCTGAGAAAAGGTTCCCCCACTGTTGATTCCTCTATAACAGAATCAACCTCATCCTGATCCCCTTCAGGCAGGTCGATCCCTGTATGGGACTGTTGCTCTGCTAACAGGCACTCTGAAGGAGGAGACGGAGATCGGGCGTGCTTTCCCTGACAGGGAGGCAGCGATAAATGTTGACAATCTCTCTCTAATCCTCCCAGAGCTGAGGAAAAAAACCTCCTCTGTTACATACACAGGAGCAGGTGACTGAGGACAGCCGCAGTACCAAGTACCCCTGCGGGGTCTCTACGGTCACTTACCTCTGAACTTCAGGGGAGACTGGTGCAGCAGAAGTATGCCCAAGATCCTCAGAGCCCGATGAGACCCCCTTCGCTTCCTGGAAGATTCAGTTCCGGAGCTTCTGGACGGCATATTCCTAAGCCTAAAGCTGAGGTATTCCAGCCGTAATACACCACTTTTACTGAGAACAGTCTAGCACAATTGCTGCTATATCACAGTTGGTGTCTACTAATGTGCCTTTCTAGGGGATGCCTGTATCAACCGCTTGCTGTATGCCTTTAAATGTTGCCAGCTCTGTCTCTGTACTTCATAGCCAGCTCACTACAATATTGTGGTTTTTTTAAAACTGCTGGGACGCCCGCACATGCGCAGAAGCGCTGCGGCGCGCACAGAGCGTCATCCCCCAGGCTCCGCCCCCTTTCCCGGCTCACCTCTATATATAGAGGCGCGTGCACGCGCGCGGGCACGTGCGCCTTCGGCGCTAATTTCAAATATGGTAACAAGGGACAGGAGCCAGGGCCCCTCTTTGCCGCAGGCCGGGGGATGGACAAACACTGCAACATGGCAGAGGAAGCAGTTTCCTATAAGAGAACTCACCATCTGCCTGGACTTTGCTCTGCTGAGAAGAAGCTAGTCCACATGACAAGAAAACATTCCACAGCGGCCTCTAGTGGACAAACACAGGTACCGCAGTCTAATATATTAAATATATATAAAAACATTTTTTTTTTTTTTTTTTTCTTGACCACCATTAAAAATTATTACATTTTTTTAGTAGTTACAGGCATGCACAGAATTTTGCGGGAATACCATTAGGTAACAGACAGAAAGACAAATTAGGCTTGGGGGTCCCCCAATAGAACCAAGTTCCTGGGGGCCCCCACTTACCTGTTCCCCGCCGCAGGACTTTGTTTGGTCCACAAAAGCCCAAACTTCACCTATCACGGCAGGCATTGTAATCAAACCTTCAGGGACCGGGTTCCCAAGGATTCCACTCCCCTGGACCTGTATAGCACCCTGCACAGAAAACATCTTGGTCGTGGGTATGACCAGAGCTCTGGATCCCAGGGTCCAGCTCTCCTAAGAGAAGCATTACAGGCAAAACCTTGCTCTTCTCTGCAAGGCCCGGGTACCGACCGTTTAGCTATGAAGCTTTTTTGGTCGGATCCGGAATAGCTTACTGAGGCCCAAAAGAACCTGTACGCAAGCTCAGTGAAAAACACATGTTTCTTCTTGGCCAACACCTTAGACACTGGCAAAAAACTGAGGTGCTCCCGGATGGGAGGGGCTTATATAGGGGAGGGTACTTCCGGTTTTGGAAGTTGCCAGTGCCAGCACCTGACGGTATCTATATAACCCATTAGTAATGACTATGTCGCTCTGTGTCCCGTGATGTACGAGAAAGAAAAAGGGGGTCCGCTAACCACATTCACCAGACCTAAAGAACATAAACATTACGGTGCGTACTCCTGGAGGTCTGGAAACACAAAACAACTGAGGGTCAGAGGAGAGGGAGGGGCCATTTAAATTGTGTCTGGTTTGTGTTTCCTGTAGAAGGCGGAGCCAATCATCTCTCAAGTAGCTGTCCTGGAAGATGAAGGGGGAAAATTGGTCTAAATTAATTGGTTTGGTTTGTGTGAAAGCTATAGTGTCTACAAACTATGAGATATATATATATATATATATATATATATATATATATATAAAGATGACAAAGAAAATGACACATATAAGTGTTTTAAAATTATCATATGCGGCGCTCCTGTCAATATTAAAATTGATTCAGCTATCAGATGTCCATAAGACAAAAGTGTTAGGGTACACACAATAGGTTAAAATTATCCTTAAATAGAGTCCAAATTAACACATGCAAGGTGATAGCAATGTTGTCTGTGGAATGTGCACCTTCCTCCAGATCACTTCAAAGTAGTGTTTCAAAACTCCCCTGTAGGGATTGCACTCAGAGAAAGCTTCAAGCAAGTCATCAATTTCCGGTCATCGGTACAGCCTTGAATCAACGTACCACTGGAACAACTGACTTCAAGCAGGCTTGCTTTGATTACTTGCTTGAAGCGCTCTGTGACGTATGAAGGCAGGCAAGGTAGGCAGGATCTCAACTAAAGGACAACCGCAGGTGATAATATCCGTCCGGATTTCGTGAGAGGCTTATTACCTTCTGATTTCTGGTGAGTGCAGAGTACAACTGTACCTCCAGTAATGTTGTGTACCTCATCCAATGCAACAGGTGTGGCAAAGGATCTTATGTTGGTGAAACAGGACAGAAGTTGCAAGCGAGGATGAATTTTCACAGACATACCATCAAGGAACATAAAGAAGAGAGTTTCTGCACACCTGTGGGACATCACTTCTCACAACCAGACCACACTATAGAAGACCTCAATGTTTTAGTTCTTAAAGGGAATTTCAGAACTATCCAGGAAAGGAAAACATTTGAACTAAGAATGATAATTCTTTTTAACACAAAAACGAATGGCCTAAATTTAGATATTGGTTTCCTTACCCATTATACTAAGGTTTTATGACCCCCTCTGTGACTAGCATCTCCCCCCTCAAGTCTATAGCTCTCCCTCTGTCTTATCTCACTAACTCTGTCTTATCTCACTAACTCTGCTGCTATCTTTATTACCATTGATTTGTATGTGTTTTTTTTCCTTTCCCTCTGAGATTTTTTTTTCTTTCTTGTTCTGTTTCAACATTCTGCTAAAAAAATTGTGAATCAGTACTGCTTGGACCTTGAAGAAGGGGACATACCCCGAAAGCTTGTCCTGAAAAATTCTATGTTAGTGCAAATAAAAAAAGTATCACGGACAGTACTTAATTTTCTCTGTTATATATATATAATTTTTTTTTTGAAAATTTATCTATCCTGATGTACTGATGCACCTCTTTTCTTGAGGCCCTTAAAATGCCAGGACAGTACAAAGTCCAAGTCCCCCCAAATGACCTCCTTTTGGAAAGTAGTCTTATTCGTCCTCTCCTTAGAACCGTTCCTATCAACGATAAGACACAACCCTAACATCTACGGAATTACAATAAGTAACACAGAACATAAATTTGCAGCCTACACGGATGGTATATTATTCTATGTCCAACAACCCCTTATTTCTCTCCCTAACCTGATGTCGGCCTTTACAGCATTCGGAACCATCTCCAATTTTAAAATCAACCTGTCAAAATCTGAAATATTAAACATCTCCATCCCACATAAGACCGTCACTCAATTGAAACCGTCCCTCCCCTTCAGTTGGCAAACCCATTCGATGAAATGCCTCTGTATATTTCTTACATCTAACCCTGCCTCTCTGTTTCATGCAAACTTCATACCCCTGCTAAACACGATTAGGTCAGACCTGCAGAAATTGACTCAAATATGGATACCCAGGAAATTTAGGAAACTGTCCACAACCACCTAACCTCTTACATGGTCCACTCTCATGATATGGGACTCGCTGTGCAAAATGCATAAATGGCCACATAACTCTACGGGTCATGCTTACTTCCCTCCGGGGAACCTGGACCCCAGATCTCACACCTGGAGCTTTGGGTATACAGCTCTACTACACCAAGTGACCTCCACCACTGGCATCTTGCCCCTCTAGACGCTTCTGCCATCTGCTACAGTGTCATTCATGGACCAATGGAGGTACCAACAGCTCTCCACACTTATAAACTCACTCCCAAAGCCGCTGCGTACTATCACAGGTCTGACACCGATCGAATCTGCCCTTGTAGATGATCAACCGCTTGAAAAACGTATTTCCTACTTTTATCAAGCCTTGCAAGCATTATCATCAAAGGACAGGCTGCCCTTTTAAACCAACTGGGAGCAGGACCTACAAAAATCATTGTCAGATGCCCAACGAGCTACAATTCTCCTATTGACACATACCTCTTCAATGTCCTCCAAAACGGCAGAAGTGAACTATAAATTGCTGATGAGATGGCATTACCCCCCAGTAGTGCTACATAAAGTTTTTCCAACTACTTCACCATTATGTTGGCGAGGATGTGGAGAGAGGGCAACCCACGACCATGTGTGGTGGTAATGCCTGTGTAGCCGCCCAAACTGGCTGACTATCATACACAAAGAGATCCAAGGTTTTGAAGTTCCTAACAACCCGTAGGTCATATTTCTTAATTGTACAGGCAAACCAGTAGGAACATATAAGAAATCGATAATGCACCACTTGCTAAACGCAGCAAAAGCACTTATTCCCAGGTACTGGAAGCAACCAACTGTTCCTACTCTACGCTAGTGGTTCCTGGAAGTAGACCATACATACCATATGGAGGATCTCACTCATTCCCCTAGAAATAAATCAAATTTGTCTAAAAAAATATGGTCCTGCTGGTTTGCCTTCAAATTCTCATCTTCCTATGCGGAAATTATGTCTCGACCTGCATAATCTGATTCGTAGTGGTTAATTGTGAATGCATGCATCTGGCTGAGGCAGGGATTCCAACCACCCATTCCCCACCATCTTTCTTCCTTTCCTGCTCCCCCTAGTACTTTTTCTTCTTTTTTCTCTTCACTACTCCAAGTATTTTTTACGTGAGGCACGAGTTGTCCTATATTGGCAGCTACTGTCTTTACCTTTCAACATGATGATGTGTCATACAGGCTAATGATTACTGAAAGGCCCTAGGCCTTTATGGACGCCTCACATAAGCCTAATACGTGGAATACTAAACATATCAGGTTTTCACATGTGTTTGTATGATATGCCCCAAGAGACTCTTATTGTTGTTTTAAAAACAATTCTCTGTTACTTGTATTTTGTTCCTCAATAAAAACGTAATAAACATAAAAAAGAAAGTAGTCTGGGGTATTTAGCATGCGGCATGGTGAGTTTTTTTAAAGCTCCAATTTTTGGTCACAATTTTTTGGAAAATGTAGAAATAATTTTTTATTTATTTTTTACATACTGTCACCAGTGCAGTACTGCGTCATCATGACTGGCGTGACACTGATCAGGGACAATGACTGTTGGTAGTATGTAAAAAAAATAATCATAATAAATATTTTCTCATTCAATTTTTTAATAATAGGATTTTTATAACAGCTTACCTGTAAAATCCTTTTCTTGGAGTACATCACGGGACACAGAGCGACAGTCATTACTAATGGGTTATATAGATACCGTCAGGCGCTGGCACTGGCAACTTCCAAAACCGGAAGTACCCTCCCCTATATAAGCCCCTCCCATCCGGGAGCACCTCAGTTTTGTAGCAAAGCAATAAGTGTCCCCAAAGAGGGGCGGGAGCTCTGTGTCCCGTGATGTACTCCAAGAAAAGGATTTTACAGGTAAGCTGTTATAAAAATCCTATTTTCTTTCTCGTACATCACGGGACACAGAGCGACATAGTCATTACTAATGGGATGTCCTAAAGCAATGCCAAATGAGGGGGGGGATACACCATATATAAGCTGAGCGCTATCAGACATGAGGATCTTTTGCGGCCTGCAACACACTGCGCCCAAAGGCGACATCCTCCTGACTTCTAACGTCCACCTGGTAGAACCTAGTAAACGTGTGAACTGAAGACCATGTTGCGGCCTTACAGATTTGAGCCAGGGAGGCCTGGTGATGCACTGCCCATGAAGTTCCAACTGCTCTCGTGGAGTGCGCTCTAACTTTGAACGGAGGCGGTCTCCTTCTCAAGCCATAGGCTTGTATTATGACCTGTCGAATCCACTTGGCTAAAGTAGATTTTGACGCTGCCTGACCCTTTCTGGGGCCTTCCGGCAGAATAAACAAAGTATCCGTTCTGCGAATCTGAGCAGTGGCTTTTAGATAAGCTTTAACTGCTCTTACTACATCCAAAGAATGCAATAACTTATCCTCTACCGAAGTAGGTTTGGGGAAAAAAGAAGGAAGAACCACATCTTGGTTCAAATGAAACCTCGATACCACCTTAGGAAGAAAGGCTGGATGAGGACGTAATACTACTCTGTCCTTATGGATAACCAGATATGGCTCTTTACAGGACATAGCTGCTAATTCCGACACTCTTTTAGCCGAACAAATGGCTACTAGAAAAATAGGATTTTTATAACAGCTTACCTGTAAAATCCTTTTCTTGGAGTACACCACGGGACACAGAGCTAGTCATTACATAATGGGTTAAGGGTCACCAGCGGTGATTGGACACTGGCACAACCAATGGAAGACAGTTCCCCTCCATATAACCCCTCCCATCAGGGAAGTACCTCAGTTTTGTAGCAAAGCAGTAAGGTTCCCATAAGAAGGGTGGGACCTCTGTGTCCCGTGGTGTACTCCAAGAAAAGGATTTTACAGGTAAGCTGTTATAAAAATCCTATTTTCTTTATCGTACACCACGGGACACAGAGCTAGTCATTACATAATGGGACGTCCCAGAGCAATGCTCATATGAAGGGGGGGAGACACAGATCAAACCGACCGCTTGCGGACCAGAAGCCCTATACTGCTGCCTGCAGCACACTTCGCCCGAAGGCGGAATCCTCATGTCCTTTCACATCTATTTGATAGAATTTGGAAAATGTATGGACTGAGGACCAAGTTGCAGCCTTACAGATCTGAGCCATCGAAGCCTGGTGGTGCACTGCCCATGAAGCACTTATCGCCCTGGTAGAGTGCGCCTTAACAGGAAAAGGAGGAGTCCTGTTCTTTAAACCATAAGCTTGAACAATTACTTGTCTAATCCACCTGGAAATGGTGGATTTTGATACCGCTTGGCCCTTCTTGGGACCATCTGGTAAAATAAACAAAACATCTGTTTTACGTATCTGAGCGGTTGCTTGCAGATACACCTTTACCGCTCTCACTAGATCTAGAGAGTGTAATAATTTTTCCCCCGCCGTCCGCGGGTTTGGAAAAAAGGAAGGCAGAACAATGTCTTGATTCAAGTGAAAAGCCGACACCACCTTAGGCAGAAAAGCCGGATGGGGTCGTAGTACGATCTTGTCCTTGTGACAAATTAGATAAGGCTCTTTACAAGAAAGAGCTGCTAGCTCTGATACTCTCCTAGCAGAAGCTATAGCAATCAGAAAGGCCAATTTCCTACTTAATATAATTAAAGGAATATGGCGAATAGGTTCAAAAGGTTGCTTTTGCAACACTGACAATACCAAATTCAAATCCCATGGACACAAGGGAGACCTGACTGGAGGATTTATCCTCAGTACCCCCTGAATGAATGTCCGAACTAGGGAGTGAGATGCCAATGGTCTCTGAAAGAAGACTGATAGAGCCGATATTTGCCCTTTGATGGTGCTAAGGGCTAATTTCATATCCACTCCTAACTGGCAAAAAGCAAGAATCCTACTTATTTCATATTTCAGAGGATTCCAACTTCTGGATTCACACCAGGAAACGTATGCTTTCCAGACTCTATGATAGATGAGTCTGGAGGCTGGCTTTCTAGCATTAATGAGCGTAGAAAGAACCAGGCCAGAGACCCCTCTCTTTTTCAAAATGTGGGTCTCAGCAGCCAGGCCGTCAAATTTAGCCTTTGTAAGGAAGGGTGGAATACTGGACCCTGTGACAACAGGTCGTGTCGAAGTGGAAGCTTCCAGGGCCTTCCTATCGCCATTTTTACGATCTCGGCATACCAAGGCCTCCTGGGCCAGTTTGGGGCCACTAGGATTACTGGTATTCCCTCCTCCTTGATCCTGCGAAGCAGTCTTTGTAGAAGAGGGATCGGAGGGAATGCATAGATCAGTGAGAACTGATTCCATGGAGTTATTAGAGCGTCTGTCCCGTAGGCTAGAGGATCTCTCGTTCTGGACACAAAGTTGTCCAATTTCTTGTTGAACCTGGAAGCTAGCAGGTCTACATCTGGGTTTCCCCATCTCAGACATATGGCCTGAAAGATCTCTGGGTGAAGAGACCACTCTCCTGGTAGCAGCTGCTGACGACTCAGGTAGTCTGCTTGCCAGTTTTCTATCCCTGGAATGAAGATTGCAGAGATGCAAGGTACATGCTCTTCTGCCCATGCCAAGATCCGGTTCACCTCTCTTTGGGCTGCCCGACTGTGGGTGCCTCCTTGGTGATTGATGTAAGCTACTGCCGTAGCATTGTCGGATTGAACCCGAACTGGGTAGCCCTGTAACCTGTATGTCCAGGTTTTGAGGGCTAGATATACCGCCCGGATCTCTAGCACATTGATGGGCAGGATCCCTTGAGTCTTGGCCCAGGTTCCCTGGGTAGAAGCCTCCTCGAATACTGCACCCCAGCCCGATAGACTGGCATCCGTAGATACCACCTTCCAGGCCACTGGGAGGAAGGACTTTCCCTTCCGTAAATTCCTGGCTTCTAGCCACCAATTGAAGCTGTGGCGTACTTGTGAGGACAGGCGCATGGGTATATCCAGAGCTTGGCTCTTCCTGTTCCAGGAGGCTAAAATATTGCCTTGAAGTAGTCTCGAATGAAACTGGGCGTAAGGGACCGCCTCGAAGGAGGCTACCATCTTTCCCAATAGTCTCATGCAAAGGCGAATAGACGGCCTCTTGTTTGCTTTGACCTTGTGGATCAGGTCTTTCAGAGACTGTATCTTTGGCTCTGGCAGGTATACCCTGTTTTGGGCTGTATCTATGATCATGCCCAGGTACACTATCCTTCTTTGGGCCTGGAGAGAGGATTTTTGTAAGTTTATAATCCATCCTAAATGCTCCAGGTATCCTACTGTAGTGTCTACAGCGTGATCCAATCCCTCCTTTGACTGATCTATTAATAGTAGATCGTCTAGATAGGCTGTTACCGCAATGCCCCGTGTTCTTAGGTTTGCTAACAGAGGAGCTAGCACCTTTGTGAATACTCTGGGCGCGGTGGCTACACCAAATGGCAGGGCCACAAATTGAAAGTGGCGATCTTCTACCGCAAACCTTAGGAATCTTTGGTGAGCGGGGAGGATTGGTATGTGTAGATATGCGTCTTTGATATCTATGGACGCAATGAATTCTCCGCCTTTTAAAGTAGCGACCACGGATCGAATCGTTTCCATTCGAAAATGGCGAACGTTCAGAAACTGGTTTAGATTTTTTAGATCCAGGATGGGTCTGACTTCTCCGTTCGGTTTTGGAATCACAAAGAGGTTTGAGTAAAAACCTGAACCTTGCTCCTTTTGGGGTACCTCTGTAACCACACCTTGAGCTATTAAGTGATTCAAACCTTTGAAGAAGGATCCTCTTTTTTGTGGATCCTTGGAGAGTCTTGAACTTCGGAATTGAGAAGATGGGATCTCTCGAAATTCCAGTCTGTACCCTGAGGATATTGTGGATACCACCCATTTGTCCTGGGTTTCTGTCCGCCAAGTCGCTGAGAACTGACGAAGCCTTCCCCCCACTCGGCCGAGCGGGGGCGCCCCTTCAATGAGAGGTTTTGGGGGCTTGCTTATTAGCTCTTGAACCCCACGGCTTCTTGTTCTTCTGAGCCTTTTCTTTGGCTTTTTTGGGCGGCTGAAAAGGCCGTCGCCACTGGCTGGAGTCCGATTTCCCGGGAGCTGGGGAGAGAGTGTGTTTAAAACAAGGTCTCTTGTTTTTCTTTCTCTCAGGTAAAAGTGTCGTTTTACCACTTGATATCTTTTGGATATATCTTTCTAAATCTTCCCCAAAAAGGCGTTCGCCATGGAACGGGAAACTTGCCAACAACTTTTTGCATGGGGCTTCCGCTGACCAATGCTTAAGCCAAAGTACTCTGCGCATCTGTACCAGCTGGAGTGTAAGGCGTGATGCCTGTATGATAGAATCTCGCATGGCATCCACTGTGAAGCATAAGGCTTTAGGTAAATTCTCCCAATTTTTAGCCTGCTCTGAAGGCAGCTCCTTCAGCCCCTGCTTTACCTGTTGGCTGACGACCTGACACATACCGACTGCTGCTACTGCAGGTTGGATAATTGAGCCGGCCAAAAGGAAGGAGGATTTCAGTAAGGATTCCAACTTCTTCTCAGAAGGATCTTTAAACACTTGTACATTATCCACTGGACATGTCAGGTTTTTATTTACACAAGAAATAGCCGCATCTACCGTAGGCAGGCTCCATTTCTTTAAAAATTTTTCCTCCATAGGATAAAGAATGTTAAACTTTTTTGGAGGTGAAAAACGCTTATCTGGATGTTGCCAGTCTGCGTACAATAGATCCTCTAGTAACGGATGAACCGGGAAGGAGCATGCACCTTGCAGGGATCTTAATGATCCTAGGGAGGAGACAGGTGATTCTGTTACCTCCAAAGAGGGTAACCTAAATGCAGCTCGCACGGCTCCTGCATAGCATTGCACCTGTGACTTTAAAATCTGGGATACCGAAAAAGGCTCATCCGATATCCCTGATCCGTCTGACTCCTCATCCTCTGCTGATGTAGCCTCCTCCTCATCCTCCTCCTCCTCAGGTACTTCTGAAGGGAGGTCCAATACTGGAGGAGATCTGCTTCGCTTATTGTCCTTTTTAGAGGATTTAGCGATTAAAGTAGCAATTTTCTCCTCCAGATTATTTAGGGCAGCTGATAAAGTGTCCTCAGTGACATATGCAGGCCCAGGCTTCACTGGGGAAGCCGCCATACCTGACAGAGGTAATGGCTCATCCTGTACAGGTGCTTTTGGCAACACAGGAGAGGAAGGTACCGAGTCAGCACAGCTAGAGCCCCCTGTCTCAGGCGGCGGTGCTCTTTTATCTCTTTTTGTCCGCATTACTTCCCCTGGAAGACTTACTGTTTAGACAAAATACAAGGTACCTAAATGCATATACTACCGTGTTCAGTTTAGCAAATACATTAAGTATGCAACTTTTAACACATAACTATGCATAACATGGATGTCTTCTAGGAAGTACCCAATCCAACCACATGGAGTCTTACGTCCCTGTATAGCTGCTGTGTTTCTCTGCCAGGAACAAGAGAACTAACGAGCTTGCTTGCTGCTGCAGTGCTTTTTACACTGACAGTCTTTTAAATTTGGCGCCGTTTCTGTGCCTGCGCGCGCCACGTGCCCGCGCACGCCTCGGCCCCCCCCCCCCCCTCCGATAAAGCGCGCTCCCGCGCGCGCGCGCGCGCGGCCTTTAGCGCTATGGTGGTGGCCATAGTGAGAGAGGACTCTCATCAGCCCCTGTCCCCACTTACCTGCAACTGCAGGTGTCTGTATCGGCCACCGGAAGGAGGAGCGGGGTGCTCAAGCAAGCTCAGCAGCGGAGGTGACGAGCAGTGTACTTCGCCGAAGCCGACACTGAACAGAGTGAGGTGAGTATATTCAGCTGTTTACTCCCCCCAGTGGTGGAAAAAAAGAAGACATCCACTTTTTGAAAAAGGTCCCAACCTAGTTATGGACCTTCTAATCTCACCTTATCCACGCCGCAGGTTTTTCTGCTGAAAGTTTTCAGACAGATACCAAACTTCACCCTTCACGGTGGGCTATGTGTGCCAACCTTCAGGGATATGGGTTCCTATTTAAAGGATACCTCTCCCCTGGGCCTTGTACAAGACTCTTACCAGGACTTTATAGCGAAATAGCGAAAGTGCTGGATCTTAGAGCCCAGTCCTCCGAAGAGAGACATTACAGGCGACGCCTCATGGATGAGGCCCGGATCCCATCCAGATTCAGCTCATTTGTAGGCGTCTTGGATGGATCCGAAAGCATAGCTCTTTTACCCCCAGAGGGTCTCTTTGGTAGAGCTTTCCTTTAGCACCTCCTAACGCGTCCAACACCTTTCGACACTGGCGAAAAAACTGAGGTACTTCCCTGATGGGAGGGGTTATATGGAGGGGAACTGTCTTCCATTGGTTGTGCCAGTGTCCAATCACCGCTGGTGACCCTTAACCCATTATGTAATGACTAGCTCTGTGTCCCGTGGTGTACGATAAAGAAAATCAATTTCCTGGTGAGAAGCACCAAGGAAATATGCTGTAATGGTTCAAATGGTTGTTTCTGTAAAACCGACAGAACCAAGTTTAGATCCCATGGACATATGGGAATATTAACCGGAGGACTAATACGCATCACTCCTTGTATAAAGGCTTTGACTAGTGAATGCGAAGCCAAGGGCCTTTGAAAAAATATTGACAAGGCCGAAATCTGACCCTTGATAGTACTCAAGGCAAGCTTCCTATCTACAGCCCATTGTAGGAAGTCCAGAATCCTACCTATTACGTATTTACGTGGATGCCATTTCTTGGCCTCACACCAGGCGATGTACGCCTTCCAGATTCTATAGTAGATCTGCCTGGATACCGGCTTCCTGGCATTGATCATGGTAGATACCACAGCATTAGAGAGCCCTCTCTTTTTTAGAATGTGGGCTTCAATAGCCAGGCCGTCAAACCTAGGGCTGGTAAGGAAGGGTGGTATATCGGTCCTTGCAAAAGCAGGTCCGGACGATGTGGGAGGGTCCAAGGACTCCCCACAGACATTTTTACAATCTCCGCGTACCATGCTCTTCGGGGCCACGCTGGAGCCACCAGAATCACTTGTTTCTTTTCTACCCTGATTCTGCGGAGTAATCGAGGTAACAATTGTGGCGGTGGGAATGCATATATCAGCTTGAACTGATCCCAAGGGAACACTAGGGCATCCGAGCCGCAAGCTAGGGGATCCCTTGTCCAAGAGACAAACCTGTCCACTTTTGTGTTGAATCTGGATGCTAGCAGATCTACATCCGGTGTTCCCCACCGCTGACATATTGTCCGGAAAACCTCGGGATGAAGGGACCATTCCCCTGGGCATAATTGTTGGCGACTTAGAAAGTCCGCCTTCCAATTCTCCACTCCTGGAATGAATACCGCAGATATGGCTGGGACATATCTTTCTGCCCATCTCAGGATGTAATTTACTTCCCTTTGGGCTGCACGACTCCTGGTGCCCCCCTGACGATTGATATATGCCACTGCTGTGGCATTGTCTGATTGAATTCTGACAGGGGACCCTTGGAGTTTGGATGTCCATGCTACTAGGGCATACCGGGCTGCTCGTATCTCTAAGAGATTGATGGGCAGGACCTTTTCCGCATCCGACCATCTGCCCTGGAGAGACCATTGCTCCAGTACTGCTCCCCAGCCTATAAGGCTGGCATCTGTTGTGACCACCTTCCAGGAAATCAGACTGAAGGATTTCCCTCTTTCCAGATTCTGGGGAACCAACCACCAGCGGAGGCTCTTGCGAACGGAAGGGGACAAGGACATTGGTAAGTCCAGAGCCTGAACTTTTTTGTTCCAGGCTGACAGTATGGCCCTTTGCAACTTCCTTGAATGGAATTGACCGTAGGGTACTGCTTCGAATGATGCCACCATTTTTCCCAGCAGCCTCATGCACAGGCGTATGGATGGCTGTCTTTTTGAACCCACTAAGTGGATCAAATCTCTCAAAGACGACCCCTTTTCTTGAGGCAAGAAAATTTTTCTCTGGTCTGAATCCAGCCTTAGCCCCAAGTATTCCAGACTTTTGACTGGTTTTAGGGCTGACTTGTCTCGGTTGATAATCCAACCGTGATATTCCAGATACTTGATTGTCTCGTGAACAACCACTTCTAGTTTTTCCACTGAGTGGTCTATCAGCAACAAGTCGTCTAGATATGCCATTATCGTTACACCTCGTGTTCTTAGATTGGCCAATAATGGGGCCAGAATTTTTGTGAACACTCTTGGTGCTGTGGCCAGACCGAAGGGTAAGGCTCTGAACTGAAAATGGCGCCCTTCTACCGCAAAGCGTAGAAATTTTTGGTGGGCTGGAAAGATGGGAATGTGCAAATAAGCATCTTTGATGTCGATCGAGGCTAACCATTCCTCCCTTTGTAGGGCAGTGGCTACCGATCGGATCGACTCCATCCGGAAAGTCCTGATATGTAGGAACTTGTTTAGCCCTTTTAGATTTAATATGGGCCTCACGTCCCCGTTTGGCTTCGGGACTGTAAAGAGGTTTGAGTAAAACCCGAATCCCCATTCTTCCAGGGGAACCTCTATAATTACTGCTTGGAGCAATAATTGTTCTAGTGCCAACAGGAGGGATCCTCTCTTCTGGGGATCCCTTGGCACGTTTGACCTTATAAAGCGGGAAGGAGGGGAGTTTAACTCCAATTTGTATCCCAGATTTACTGCGGAGAGCACCCATCTGTCTCGGATCGTGTCCCGCCAGGTCTCTGTGAACAACTGAAGTCTTCCCCCCACCCGATTGGATGGGGGCAACCCTTCATGCATTTGACTTTGGGGGAGGTTTTGTACCTCTCCTGCTCCAGGGCTTCTTGTTACCCTGCAATTGTCCCTGATTTTTACCTCCGGGATTTGACCGAGGAGGCCGTTGGAACTGTTTCACAGCCGATGTCCTACGGACTGGAGAAGCAGGCCTCTTAAAAGAGGGACCTCTAACTCTATTTTTAACCGGCAAAAGTGTACTTTTACCGCTGGAAATTCTCTGGATATATTTGTCCAGGTCTTCCCCGAATAAGCGTTCACCATGAAATGGGAAGCTGACCAGCAATTTTTTACAGGGAGCTTCAGCAGACCAGTTTTTGAGCCATAGAAGCCTGCGCATATGTACTACAGACAGCGTAAGGCGGGAGGCCTGATGGATTGAATCCTTTATAGCGTCCACCGCAAAGCATAAGGCTCTAGGTAGATCAGCTAGGGCAAGAGCCTGCTGATCTGGCAAGTCCCTTAAGACCTGTTTCAACTGATCCTTCACTGCTTGGCAGACCCCAATAGCTGCCACTGCTGGTTGTGTCACCAATCCTGCTGTAGAAAAAGCAGATTTTAATAAGGACTCCAATTTTTTATCTATTGGGTCCTTGAACATTTGGACATTATCCACCGGACATGTCAGTGATTTATTCACACAAGAGATGGCTGCGTCCACTGTAGGGACCCTCCATTTTCTGATGAACTTATCCTCCATGGGATAGACCACCGGAAATCTCTTGGGGGGAGTAAATATTTTGTCAGGATGCTCCCAATCCTGGTAAATGAGCCCTTCCAGTAAAGGATGGATCGGAAAGGAACAAACAGTCTGGGGAGCTTTTAGCGACCCCAACGAGGAGACAGAAGTGGATGATGGCTCCGCAAGTGGCATTTTAAATGCTGATCGGACCATATTAGTCAGGGACTGAACCCATAACCTTTCAGCATGTGATGCTGAGAACGGCTCTTCCACTGTTGATTCCTCTACAACCGAATCGACCTCATCCTGATCCCCTTCAGGTAGGTCGATCCCTGTATGGGACTGTTGCTCTGTTAACAGGCACTCTGAGGGAGGAGACGGAGATCGGGCGCTTTTCTCCTGTGACAGGGAAGCCGCGATCAATGCTGACAATCTCTCTTCCAGCCCTCCCAGAGCTGAGGAAAAAACCTCCTCTGTTACATACACAGGAGCAGGTGAACTGAGGACAGCCACAGTACCAGGTACTCCTGAGGGTGCTCTACGGTCACTAACCTCTGATTCTTCAGGGGAGACTGGTGCAGCCGAAGCATGCCCACGATCCTCAGAGCCCGATGGAGACCCCCTATTCCTCCTGGAATTTCTAGTCCCGGAGTTTTTAGACGGCATATTCCTAAGCCACAAAGCTGAGGTATTCCAGCCGAAATACACCAGTTACTGACAATAGTCTAGCATAAATGCTGCTATAAGAGACAGTTGGTGTCTACTAATGTGCCTTTCTAGGGGATGCCTGTATCAACCGCTTGCTGTATGCCTTCTTTAAATGTTGCCAGCTCTGTCTCTGTACTTCATAGCCAGCTCACCACACAAAATTGTGGTTTTTAACATGCTGGGACGCCCGCACATGCGCAGAAGCGCTGCGGCGCGCACAGAGCGTCATCCCCAGGCTCCGCCCCCTTTCCCGGCTCACCTCTATATATAGAGGCGCGTGCACGCGCACGCGCGCGGCCACGTGCGCCTTCGGCGCTAATTTCGAAAATGGAAACCAGGGACAAGAGCCAGGGCCCCTTTGCCGCAGGCCGGGGGATGGACGAGCATTGCAACACGGCAGAGGAAGCAGTTTCCCATAAGAGAACTCACCATCTGCCTGGACTCGCTCTGATGAGAAGAAACTAGTCCACATGACAAGAAACGTTCCACAGCGGCCTCTAGTGGACAAACACAGGTACCGCAGTCTAATATATTAAATATATATAAAAAAATATATATATATATTTTTTTTTTTCTTGACCACCATTAAAAATTATTACATTTTTTTAGTAGTTACAGGCATGCACAGAATTTTGCGGGAATACCATTAGGTAACAGACAGAAAGACAAATTAGGCTTGGGGGTCCCCCAATAGAACCAAGTTCCTGGGGGCCCCCACTTACCTGTTCCCCGCCGCAGGACTTTGTTTGGTCCACAAAAGCCCAAACTTCACCTATCACGGCAGGCATTGTAATCAAACCTTCAGGGACCGGGTTCCCAAGGATTCCACTCCCCTGGACCTGTATAGCACCCTGCACAGAAAACATCTTGGTCGTGGGTATGACCAGAGCTCTGGATCCCAGGGTTCAGCTCTCCTAAGAGAAGCATTACAGGCAAAACCTTGCTCTTCTCTGCAAGGCCCGGGTACCGACCGTTTAGCTATGAAGCTTTTTTGGTCAGATCCGGAATAGCTTACTGAGGCCCAAAAGAACCTGTACGCAAGCTCAGTGAAAAACACATGTTTCTTCTTGGCCAACACCTTAGACACTGGCAAAAAACTGAGGTGCTCCCGGATGGGAGGGGCTTATATAGGGGAGGGTACTTCCGGTTTTGGAAGTTGCCAGTGCCAGCGCCTGACGGTATCTATATAACCCATTAGTAATGACTATGTCGCTCTGTGTCCCGTGATGTACGAGAAAGAAATCAGGGATTCTTTGGGTTTATAACAGCTGTGATTAGTAGGGATCTGTGATTGGCTACAGCTAATCACCTAGTATAGGGTGCTGTGATTGGCCCAGGTACCATGCGATAGCTGTGGGCCAAGCACAGCATCACTTTATAGGAAACAGCTGTTATGAATGAAATTCATTCATAACGGCTTTGTTGACATAGCATTCACACGATCCCCCAGCCAGGATCCGCAATACACCTCTGGACACAGTGGTCGCAGGAGCGGTGCACTGCGCTCCCCTAACCTGGAACAGGCTGATGTACATGTAAATCATACAGCCTGCCCATGCTGCCCATGCTACCAGTGCGCCTGCCCACAGTAAATGTACTGTGGGCGGGTGGCAAGTGGTTAAAATGATCAGCTTTTATTTATGTGAAACCTTTTTTCCCAAAAGGAAAAAATAGGATTTTTGTACTCACCGTAAAATCCGTTTCTCTGGCATCCATGGACTGACACAGCGTGTCTTATACACCTTTACACGTGGGTTATGTCCCTGCTTGCAGGAGAAGACCTAGGCAGAATGTGAGATGTTATACATACATTCTAAACAGCCAGAGCTGAACAGCCCCGCCCAGGGGGGCGGTCCCTCCGGCATAACCCTCCCACTGCAGTCAGCAGACCTCAGTTCGTAACAAAGCAGTACAAACTCGAAAAGAAGGGTGGGTGCTGTGTCAGTCCATGGATGCCAGAGAAACGGATTTTACGGTGAGTACAAAAATCCTATTTTCTCTTGTCATCCATGGACTGACACAGCGTGTCTTATACACCTTTCAACGTGGGATGTCCCAAAGCAGTGTCAAGAGGGATGGGAGCAGTATAAATGGAAAACCAAAAACTTCACTCCAAACAAGGCAGAGCTCCTCAACGGAGGAGTTGCAACATCAAACAGCGGCCTGCAACACCTTGCGGCCGAAGGAAGCATCCGAAGATGCAGCCACATCAACCTTATAAAACTTAGAAAAGGTATGAACAGACGACCAGGTCGCCGCCTTGCACACTTGTGCAACCGACGCTTGATGTCGGAAAGCCCAGGAAGCACCAATTGCCCTGGTGGAATGTGCCGTAACCGGAAAGGGAGGCGCCCGCCCCTTGAGAGAAAAAGCTTGAATGACGGTTTGTCTGATCCACCTAGAAATGGTGGCAGACGAAACCGCTTGGCCCTGTTTTGGACCAGAGACAGCCACAAATAGTGAGTCAGACCTTCGAATAGAGGCAGTAGCAGACAGGTACACCCGCAAGGCTCGTACCACATCCAAAGTGTGAAGCGCAAACTCTCTGGGATGCGATGGGTGAGGACACAAGGACGGGAGGACAATGTCCTCATTTAAGTGGAAGGCCGAGACCACCTTTGGCAGAAAAGAAGGTCGCGGACGTAACACCGCCTTATCCTTATGGATGACCAAAAAGGGCGACTTGCAGGACAAGGCCGCCAACGCAGACACTCGTCTAATGGAAGTAATGGCCACCAAGAAGGCCACCTTCTGAGACAAAGTCAAGAGGGGAATATCTCTAATATTCTCAAAGGGAGGTTCCTGGAGAACCGAGAGCACCAAATTCAGATCCCACGGGGGGAGAGGAGGCTTGACAGGGGGGAGCACATGGCGAACCCCCTGCACAAAGGTGCTAACCAAGGGATGACCCGCCAGCGGTCGCTGAAAGAAGATGGCCAAGGCCGAAATCTGACCCTTAATGGTACTCAAAGCGAGCTTTTGGGTCACGCCACGCTGCAGAAAATGCAGGATTCTGGGAACGGAATACGTTCGTGGGCGCCAGTCCAGCTCTTCGCACATGGCGATGTAAGCTCTCCAAGTACGGTGATAGATCTTTCTGGAGGAAGACTTCCGTGCCCTTAACATAGTCGAAATGACCGAATCCGAGAGACCTCGGTCTCTCAGCACCTGGCTTTCAATAACCATGCCGTTAAAGCCAGAGACTGTAAAGCAGGATGAAATATAGGACCTTGAGACAGAAGGTCCCCCCGTATTGGTAACCGCCAGGGAACGTCTGCGACGAGACGTACCAGATCGGCGTACCAGTGACGCCGAGGCCAATCCGGAGCAACGAGGATCACCGGAATTCCCTCGGTCGCTACCCTGCGGAGCAGATGAGGCAGCAACTGCAGCGGAGGATAAACGTTTATCAGGTTATACTGACCCCATGGGGCCACCAACGCATCCGCCCAGGGATCCCTGGATCTGGCCACAAACCTCGACCCCTTGCGATTGAGTCGAGAGGCCATCAGGTCCACATCCGGCGTGCCCCACCGTCTGCAAAGGAGTTGAAAGACCTCCGGGTGCAAGGACCACTCTCCCTGGTCCAGCGTCTGGCGACTTAGATAGTCCGCCTGCCAATTGTCTACGCCCGGAATGTAGACGGCCGACAGAGCCGGCACGCTTCTTTCGGCCCACCTCAGGATGCGGGCGACCTCGGAAGCCGCAGCTGAGCTCCGAGTCCCCCCTTGATGGTTGACATACGCCACTGCTGTGGCGTTGTCCGATTGGATCCTGATGGAGTGACCCTGTAGTTTCTCCGACCATGAGGAGAGGCACAGTCTGATTGCCCGTATCTCCAGCACATTGCCCGGTAAGAGGGCTACGTCCGGAGTCCAAAGCCCTTGGGCCGACAGGACTCCCCAGACTCCCCCCCAGCCCGTCAGGCTGGCGTCCGTCGTGATCACCGTCCATTGGATGGGGAGGAACGACTTCCCGGACTGAAGAGCCGGGGACCTCAACCACCACGTCAGGGACGCCCTGACCAGGTGACTCACCTGGATCTGAAGATCCAAGGACAACGGGGATTTGTCCCAAGTGGACAAGATCTCTTTCTGTATAGCCCTGGTGTGCGCTTGGGCATAAGGAACGGCCTCGAAAGAGGCCACCATGAGTCCCAGGACTCTCATGCAAAAGTGGATTGACGATCATTTTCGGGACGTCAGCACCCGTACTGCAGACTGAAGTGTCAGTAGTTTGTCTGGAGGTAGGAAGACTCTTGCCTCCAAGGAGTCCAGAATCAGACCTAGATACTCCAGACGCTGAGTCGGGACTAGAACCGACTTCTGAACGTTCAGGAGCCACCCAAACTCCCTGAGGGTCTGACTGACGATAGTCACACTTTCTTCCAATTCTGAGCCACTGTCTGCTCTTAGAAGAAAATCGTCCAGATAGCCCACGATAGCAATGCCTCGCTGTCTCAGCAAAGCTAGGACCGGAGCAAGCACCTTGGAAGAGCCACAAATTGATAGTGGACTTCGCCGACCGCAAAGCGCAGAAACTTCTGGTGGCTTGCGCAGATCGGAACATGCAAGTAGGCGTCCTTGATGTCCAAGGATGCCAGAAAATCCCCTTGATGGAGTGTCGCGACCACTGTGCGAATGGATTCCATGCGGAATTTTTGCACCTTCACGAAGGCATTCAGGGCCTTGAGGTCCAGGATTGGCCGAACCCCGTCCTTTTTTGGAACAACAAACAGATTCGAGTAGAACCCCTGAAACCTCTCCTGGGACGGAACCGGCACAATTACTCCGGGCCCGATCAAATCCTGTACAGCCCCCAAGAGGGCTGCCCGACGGGCAGGAAGGAGAGGGAGATTTGAGGGAAAGAATCTGTCTGGGGGCCATGAGCGGAACTCTATTCTGTATCCTGAGGTGACCACCTCGCACACCCACCGGTCGGAGATCCGGGAGGTCCACCGATCCGTGAACCTGCAAAGTCGTCCCCCCACCCCAGAGACGGGCGGGGGCAAGACTTCACGCGGAGGCGGGCTTGGGAGCCGGCTTGTTCGGCTTACGCACCCAGGGGCGCTTGTGCCCGCCAGCCGCACTGTTGTCAGTCTGGGATGGCTTACCCGTGGACTCTGAAGGACGAAAAAAAACCTTTTTTGCTGGAAAGGAAGGACCCGGTTTACGTCGGGCCTCCTTACCCTTGATAGTTTGAGGAAGGAGAGTGCTTTTACCTCCCGTGACATCCTTGATGATGTCATCCAGAGCAGCACCAAAAAGTCTACCACCCTTAAAAGGCAGATCCGTCAGGAGCTTCTTAGAGGGTAGGTCAGCAGACCAGCATTTCAACCAGATGAGACGACGCAATACCACCGCCGAAACAGAGGCCCTGGATATTAAAGGGGCCGCGTCCAACGTGGCGTCGCACACATATATAAGACCATGCACCATCTGGTGGGCCAGAGCAATAGTGTCTGGAGGAAGGTTATACTCCTGCACAGTTTGGTGCAAAATTTTTGCCCATTCCGTGAGTGTCTGAGACACAAGGGTCGCCACTACTACTGGCCGTAGGGCGGATCCCAACAAGGCGAACATGGCTCTACTCACCACTTCTGACCTCCTGTCAGTGGGGTCCTTAAACGCAGGAGTCCCCTCCATCGGGAGAGTGGTGGCCTTGTTTAAACGGGCGACTGGAGGGTCGACCACCGGGGGAGAAGCCCACCTTTTAAGCAGGGCGTCTTCAAAGGGGTATCTAATAGACAAACGCCGCGGGACCATGAAAGTCTTCTGCGGCTTTTCCCAGACCTGGTCAATGAGCTGGTCAAAGAAAGGTACATATGGAAAAACCTTTTTAGAAGGCTTGGTCTTAAAAGAACCAAAGGAGACTGTATCCGCCTGAGGTTCTGCAGTCGCAGCATTTAGCTTGAGAGTGTCCCTCACAGCATCAATGAGTTCACTAACAAGCGCCCTGTCATTTACTGACTCAGAACTGGAGTCTTCCTCACAAGGAATGTCCTGTTCAAAACCATCCAAATATTCAGAGCTAGGGTCCTGAGCAGCAATAGCTAGGCCCATATCTGAATCAGAGCACTCCCCTTGTGGAGATAAAGTGGGGAGAGGGCGCTTTTTTGCTCCCTTGTGCTCACACACAGCTTCCATCCTGGTCAGAAATGATTCCAGGACTGCCGACAACTGGTCCATAGGGACCGCAGGTGCTGGAGCACTGGCTGCTGCATCTGGCATGTTAGGGGAAGCTGGTGACTCTGACTCCATAATGTCCCCCTCTGAGACCACCCACAGGCTGTGCTGACTGAAGTAGGGGAATGCCCAGGGGACCCACCAACCTGACCAGGACCGCTCGGTTCCGCTGCCCTGTCTCTCCGCGCCGCGCTGCTCAGCGTGAGTGAGCTGAGAGAGACTGTGAGGAGATTCACGCCGTTCCTGAGCGGCGCTAGAGGCCAAACTAGAGCTAGAAGAAGGTGCGGCTACAAGAAAATGGCCGCCGCAATGTGCTCTGGCGGACCACGGCAAGATGGCCGCCAATGTAAAAAACAGCACAGTCACCAAACATGGTGCCGAATGGCGCCCAGGCCCCTCACTCTCAAATAAACAGCCCCAGCGAAATGCAGAGCAGCATGAGCCCCCCCCCAGGACAGTATGGCCCCCAGGCACCCCACACAGTACAGCGCCAGCGAAGTGCACAGAGAGTGACATTAAAAAACACAGGGGGAGACAGGGAAATCCCCCACATAAGAAACACACAGCATGTACTCACCTGCAGCCAGGAGAGACTACTTACCCGTCCCCTGAGGGACCCACTGGTGTGTTTCTGACAGAACTATCACAGTGCGGTACTGAGTAGCTGTCGGCCCGGTCCACCGCGAAAGATACAGCCGGACTGTTCTATCTTGAGAGGACCGCGGAGCTGGAAGCCCACCGGCCACCCCTGGAGTCGTGGGGCATGTCGTGAACTGAGTCTCACGCACACAAGGCGAGGATCAGCACGCTCGATGGTCGGACAGGGAAGACTACGAGGATATCTTGTACCCAACCTGTTGCCCAGCCGACAGTTGATAGAAGATCTCAAAAGAAAAAAAAAATAGGAAAAAATTCCAAAAGGAATAAAAAATAGGTCAGGAGACTGGCTCCTGAGAGAGCCACGTCTTCTCCTTCTGCTAGGCAGAAAAAAACTGAGGTCTGCTGACTGCAGTGGGAGGGTTATGCCGGAGTGACCGCCCCCCTGGGCGGGGCTGTTCAGCTCTGGCTGTTTAGAATGTATGTATAACATCTCACATTCTGCCTAGGTCTTCTCCTGCAAGCAGGGACATAACCCACGTGTAAAGGTGTATAAGACACGCTGTGTCAGTCCATGGATGACAAGAGAAATACTGTGTGCTGTAACCGATTATAAAGTATGAGCTGTAGTTTTGTTTTAATTTGTTACTGTATTTAAATCTGCTAGTACATCTAACACTCCTCTTTCCCATAGACTGACAATGCTACTGTCCAAATCTGCCCCCCTGTGCTCCTTCGTATAGAGTAGTGTCTGTATGGTACAGGAGGTCTGTGACTGGCCAGATCACCAGGGAAAAACGGAGATGGGAAAAAAGCATGAAAAAAAATAAAAATAAACTACTATATACACTACATATAATGATTGGTAAGCTGAAATATATTACATTTTCAGTTGTGGGCTTAATACCACTTTAAAAACACTGAGTTGGGTTTTAAGAGACTTATGACCAAAAAACACCAATGTTCTAAAGGTGTTACATACCTATATCACTTATTATATTCAAAACTTGGCTTTCCTTCAACCCACAGCAGTTTTCCGGTTTGCTTAAAAGCTGGAAAAGAAAAAACATAAGCAGGACTGAGTGATGCATTCTTACTCAATTATACTGTTAGACCCCTTTCACATGGGGTGGATTCTGTTCCGATAAGCAGAGGATCAGAGGAAAGGAAAAACGTACCGCTCAAAAGCTTGAGAATTCACCAAATAGCTGCTTCCGCCCGGTCACTCACACAGGTGCTGGCTCTGCACTGATGCATGGGAGAAAAAGAAACCCTGGACTGCCGCACTCTGTATAGACAGTTATTTATTCCAAAATTTCAGGTAAAAAATCCAAATTCAAAATAAATCCATAAATCCAAAACAACAAATGCAGATGGTGTGCGTCAATTCGTGACGTGAAACGCGTTAGCCACCCTTCCCTGCATGCACACCATCTGCATTTGTTGTTTTGGATTTATGGATTTATTTTGAATTTGGATTTTTTACCTGAAATTTTGGAATAAATAACTGTCTATACAGAGTGCGGCAGTCCAGGGTTTCTTTTTCTCCCAAGCAGAGGATCAGCTCATAGATTCCCTGCTGATCGGAGCAGAGCGGGTGTTAAGTTTCTGCAGAGCACACATGGACAGAGTCTGCTCTGCTCTATGGGTGGCCCGGTGTAAACAGACTCCGCTGTCAGTTTGCACCTGACTACTTCCGATCTGAAGGTAGTCCCGTTACATTCTGTTTAGCGGACCCAGAGCTAGGCGAGTGTAAACGGACCAAAGCCTGTTTACAACCGCCTGTCCATGGGGATGAAAATTGACAGGCAGACCTGATCAAAACGCCCATGTGAAAGGGGCCTCAAATATTATCAGTAACTTATTTTGTAGAGTGCCCTTCTCCCATCGCTCTGCATCGCCTTAGGGCTTTTGACAACGGGCTTTGGGATTCTGTCAATGCCAATGGTTTGACATTAGTTTGAGACCCTTCTGGGATTATTCAGAATTCATTGACATGTGCATATGCCCTCTTTCAGACCTATATTTGACCTGCTTCAAGCAGGTTTTACATAGACATGTATTTAAGCACAGTTTTCTTAAGGTAATATTTTTTTGTGGCTCAGTTTCAAAGTTACATTAACTTGAGATCATGCCAGTAGAATGAATTCCTGTTGCTGGGTGACAACGCTAAGCAATCGCCTCACAATTGGTAGCAGCTTTGTCAATCTGACACACTCCTTTAGTTGGTTGTCGGACTACCTGTGAGGTCTGAGCACGTCTCCTGAAGAACTGATAGGCAACCCAGTGGTGAGATTAAGGCTTGGATATGACAAGCTGACAGTGCTGCTGCTAATTGAAAGGCAGAGGCTTAGCGCTGTTACCCTAAAACAGACGACTTGCTCTAGACAACTGTATACAATGGGGCATGATGCCAAACATACTGAAAAATAGATATAGGGTTTACATACACTTTAACCTCTTTGCGTAAAACAAAATCTTGTTTACCAAGCTCAACAGATGATGCTTTGATAATCCACACAGATGAATGAGTTGGAGGAGAGGCCCCCTTCCACATTATTGTCCAAGTGCAGACCTTCAATCAGCAGAAATAGGCTTAAAGCGGTTGTAAAGTTTGGAAAAAATAAATAAAAAAAGATTTACCCCTGCAAGGCAGTGTTATAATGTGCTAGTATGCATTGCATGCATACTAGCACATTATGAGTGACATACCTTAAAATAAAGCCCTCCAGCGGTGGGCTATCACCACTGACCAGGCTTCCATCTTCACCCGGTCTTCTTTCCGGGTACGTGAGCTCCGGCCATCTGACTGGCCAATCTGTGATGACATTGCACCGTGCATGGCACGGGAGTCGCAGTTTACAGCACACTGAACGAACAGCATGGGTACCAGCTGCTGCTCACTGGAATATCTCCTAAACAGTGAACATTTAGGAGAAATTTATTTTAGGTATGCTTTATTATAAGCTGTAGGTAAAAATCTCAGACACGAGTTTACTATCACTTTAAAGCAAAGACTTACTTTTTGTGCTTGCACTCTCTTATTAGAAAGCCCATAATGTCCTTAGACACCAGTGTCAGGGGTGCATCCTGTACGGAATGTTTATTTGTAACATCTTTTATAACAAAAGATCAGAAGCTGAAAAACTTCTGAAATTTTACAGTTTTCACTTGTGCTAAAAAATGAGAATATGATGCAGGCTCTAGTCTCATCTGCAACAAAACAGGTGTATATATTTTACTGTCACGTCATTTTTAAAGGTCAACTTCTTCAGCTGGACAAATATGTTTCATCTTTGACCAACATCAGCAATTGACTCAGGAACTTCTTGAAAATCAACATAGCACTCACTTTACGTAGATCGCCTCCAGAGCAGTACTCCATTGCCAAGTGTGGCACAGCATTCACCATGAAGTCCATTTCAGGTGGCACATCACAAGCTTTAACAACATTCGGATGGGTTAATCTGTGTAGAAAAAAAAAATGTGCTTAAAAAAAAGGTAAGAAACAAAGTAGTAGAACTGTCAACAAACTGCTACCTAGTGCTATAAACAGCTACCATGTGAAATAGTGGAAACCAGTAACCATGTATGGCACATTTCTGTCCTTTGTAATAGAATTTTTATATATATATATATATATATATATTGTGACAGCAGGAAGGTAAAGTCACCTGGTTGCATCCAGGGGGGTAGATATATTTCGCCCAGATTCAGGCTTTACGCCGATTTATACAGCTAGGTGGAGAGTTGTATAAGCCCAGCTGAGACTAGTGGGCTCATTGATGACTCATACCTCTAGGGAGAGGGCTGGGCGTCGTGCAGACAGGGAGTTGATGAGACCAGCTGAAGCCTGTCAGTTCGTTTAAGGCCTCTATAAAAACTCCCAGCTTCATTAGATGTTAGCTCATGCCTGGAAGCAGACCTGTGTGGACTGTCTAGGGAGAGTGAACCCCTGTGCGGTGAGAGAAAGCCTGTGTGGCTATATTTTGCTTGGACATTTAAAACCAGGGACTAGGACAGCACTAGGCTGATCCCAGTCGTTAGTTAGGAAACCTGCATGTTTAGTCAGAGGTCAAACTGACCAGGATTTATTTTGTTTGTTTCTTTTTGGCTTTGCTGTGTTTTTGTCACTGTACATAGAGAAATAAACCGCACCTTTTGATTTTGAAAACCACAACCTCCGTCTGCTGGCCCTGTTTTTGTGTGGGGAGCCCAACCAGGGGGTCACACACACCCGCTACCGAGTTAACCCCCTCACAATATATATATATATATATATATATATATATTGTGGTAGTGTGGTACCCCACCAGTGTATGAATACAGGATTCTCAACCAGGCAGGTTGAGGGGCTCCAGGGTATTTGCTTGTTTGGGAGGAAACTGGCTTTTCAGTTTTCTCATGATTTACTAAAATCCACTTTGGGACCCGGAGCTTGGGGATTTCTTAGAGATCCGGGTGGGATGAAATCCCCAGTCCTGGATCCGGGTTTTGAGACTCAACTGCACACTGATTGTTCAGGTGTGTGTGGGCCTGATAGTAGAATCAGGACCAGCATTCTGGGCCCCACCCTCCCGACGAGTGCAGGTGTGCACTGGGGAAGCCATAGAGTGCAAGTGTGCACTGGAGAAGTCAGAGAGTGCTTGTGTGCACAGTGGAAGCCAGAGACCCAGGTCTGAGGGTCAGCGCAGCAAGGGGCTGCTATCCAAATGGATGGTGTTGCAGATGGAATAGTCTATAGGAGACAGACAAGAGCCTGAAGTGGAAGGCCTGAGCAGCACTGCTGTATGTATAAGCCAGGAGGCTGAATGTCATTTTGTTGTTGAAAAGGAGTACTGAAACCCCTGCGAGGGAAAACCTTTTGATTTTGTTTTGAACTTCTTTTAATAAAAATGGGCAAACAACCCTTAAAAAGAAGAACCAGCGAGTGGCGGTGTCCTTCAAGCTCTACACTTGATGCTAGTCCTTCACAATATATATATAAAAATTATTTAAGATTTTTACAATACAGATTAGAATGAGCCAATACAAAACAACATGTACGCTGCCAACCAGAAATTTAGATTTAAAGTGATTCTAAAGTATTGTTTTTTTTTTTTCTTTCAAAATAATAAACATGTTATACTTACCTGCTCTATGCAGGGGTTTTGCACAGAGCAGCCTTAATCCTCCTCTTCTCGTATTCCTCGCCGGAGTTCCTGGCCCCTCCCTCCTGTCAAGTGCACCCGAGCCAAGCCGCAGCTCCATGTGTCCATTCAGACATGGAGCCGCTGTTTGACCCCACTGCTATGTCTCAGCCAATCAGGAGGGAGAGTCCCAGATGGCCAAGGCACTCGTGCACATCGCTGGATAGAGATGGGCTCAAGTAAGTATTGGGGGGGGGGGGTGCTACACACAGAAGGCCTTTTGAATGAAAGAATGCTACAAGATAAAAAACCTTCTACCTTTACAACCACTTTAACAATGGGTGCTTTTTTTTTGGACAAAGCTGCATCTAATAATTTACAGTTTAAAAAATATTAGAGATTTCAGAACTGATGGTTACAGCTAAATTTTATGAAAACATTAAATGAGAATTAGAATAGGAGTCACTTTGGGCAATGGGCTTGTGAAACCCAGCTTGCCTTAGAGAGCTCTGGAAACACATTTTCCAGCTTCCCCCGGCCCCTCTTATGTGTAAGTTACCCTGTGTCTATTTGGAGCCCAGGGTGACGGAGAACCCCAGGTGGGTCTGTCCTAACCAGACTCCCAGTACAAAACACACCAGACTCAGCATTTCATTTTATCCTGGTTATTCTGGGTTCTATATGTGTGGATTGTGTTGAAAAAATGAAGGGGTTCTTTTACTCAGGACAGTAATATTTCTTAACAATACCCCTCAAGAAATATATGAAGATAAATAATTCCACCTTTCAGACTGCTAGAATATTGTAGGAGTCTCATAGATCATTGCTAGATAGTTTAAGGTTGGGTGGGGGTTTCTATGTGTTTATTGTTAAGTGGCTGTATCCCATTGTTCAATTGTTTCTGTCTTCCTTAGGAGCAACCTATTATGGGATGTATATGTGTATGTGTATTAGCTGCTAGAAGGGAGGGGGGATTTCTCCTACAACCCTTCCTAAAGGTTGTCTGTGTGTCTCTTGGTACTGAATGTAGTTTACCCCACCCTGTGTCATTATGCAAAGAAGGGGGGATTGTCCCCAGAGTGTATCTCTTTGTGCCTGTGTTTGAATAATCAGTCCTATGTTTTTCTTTATCGTACACCACGGGACACAGAGCTAGTCATTACATAATGGGTTAAGGGTCACCAGCGGTGATTGGACACTGGCACAACCAATGGAAGACAGTTCCCCTCCATATAACCCCTCCCATCAGGGAAGTACCTCAGTTTTTTCGCCAGTGTCGAAAGGTGTTGGACGCGTTAGGAGGTGCTAAAGGAAAGCTCTACCAAAGAGACCCTCTGGGGGTAAAAGAGCTATGCTTTCGGATCCATCCAAGACGCCTACAAATAAGCCGAATCTGGATGGGATCCGGGCCTCATCCATGAGGCGTCGCCTGTAATGTCTCTCTTCGGAGGACTGGGCTCTAAGATCCAGCACTTTCGCTATTTCGCTATAAAGTCCTGGTAAGAGTCTTGTACAAGGCCCAGGGGAGAGGTATCCTTTAAATAGGAACCCATATCCCTGAAGGTTGGCACACATAGCCCACCGTGAAGGGTGAAGTTTGGTATCTGTCTGAAAACTTTCAGCAGAAAAGCATGCGGCGTGGATAAGGTGAGATTAGAAGGTCCATAACTAGGTTGGGACCTTTTTTTTCAAGAAGTCGATGTCTTCTTTTTTCCACCACTGTGGGGAGTAAAGAGCTGAATATACTCACCTCACTCTGTTCAGTGTCGGCTTCGGCGAAGTACACTGCTCGTCACCTCCGCTGCTGAGCTTGCTTGGGACCCCGCTCCTCCTTTCGGTGGCCGACACAGACACCTGCAGATGCAGGTAAGTGGGAACAGGGGCTGATGAGAGTCCTCTCTCACTATGGCCACCACCATAGCGCTAAAGGCCGCGCGCGCGGGAGCGCGCTTTATCGGAGGGGGGGGGGGGCCGAAGGCGTGCGCGGGCACGTGGCGCGCGCAGGCACAGAAACTGCGCCAAATTTAAAAGACTGTCAGTGTGAGAAGCACTGCAGCAGCAAGCAAGCTCGTTAGTTCTCTTGTTCCTGGCAGAGAAACACAGCAGCTATACAGGGACGTAAGACTCCATGTGGTTGGACTGGGTACTTCCTAGAAGACATCCATGTTATGCATAGTTATGTGTTAAAAGTTGCATACTTAATGTATTTGCTAAACTGAACACGGTAGTATATGCATTTAGGTACCTTGTATTTTGTCTAAACAGTAAGCCTTCCAGGGGAAGTAATGCGGACAAAAAGAGATAAGAAAGCACCGCCGCCTGAGACAGGAGGCTCTAGCTGTGCTGACTCGGTACCTTCCTCTCCTGTGTTGCCAAATGCACCTGTACAGGATGAGCCATTACCTCTGTCAGGTATGGCGGCTTCCCCAGTGAAGCCTGGGCCTGTATATGTCACTGAGGACACTTTATCAGCTGCCCTAAATAATCTGGAGGAAAAAATTGCTACCTTAATCGCTAAGTCCTCTAAAAAGGACAATAAGCGAAGCAGGTCTCTTCCAGTATTGGACCTCCCTTCAGAAGTACCTGAGGGAGGAGGAGGAGGAGGCTACATCAGCAGAGGATGAGGAGCCAGATTTTAAGGTCACAGGTACAATGCTATGCAGGAGCAGTGCATTTAAGTTAACCTCTGCGGAGGTAACGGAATTACCTGTCTCCTCCCTAGGGTCATTAAGATCCCTGCAAGGTGCATGCTCCTTCCCGGTTCATCCGTTACTAGAGGATCTATTGTACGCAAACTGGCAACATCCAGATAAGCGTTTCTCACCTCCAAAAAGGGTTAACATTCTTTATCCTATGGGGGAATTTTTTTTAAAGAAATGGAGCCTGCCTGCGGTAGATGCGGCTATTTCTTGTGTAAATAAAAACCTGACATGTCCAGTGGATAATGTACAAGTGTTTAAAGATCCTTCTGAGAAGAAGTTGGAATCCCTACTGAAATCCTCCTTCCTTTTGGCCGGCTCAATTATCCAACCTGCAGTAGCAGCAGTCGGTATGTGTCAGGTCGTCAGCCAACAGGTAAAGCAGGGGCTGAAGGAGTTACCTTCAGAGCAGGCTGAAAATTGGGATAATTTGCCTAAAGCCTTATGCTTCACAGTGGATGCCATGAGAGATTCTATCATACAGGCATCACGCCTTACACTCCAGCTGGTACAGATGCGTAGAGTACTTTGGCTTAAGCATTGGTCAGCGGAAGCCCCATGCAAAAAGTAGTTGGCAAGTTTCCCGTTCCATGGCGAACGCCTATTTGGGGAAGATTTAGAAAGATATATCCAAAGGATATCAAGTGGTAAAACGACACTTTTACCTGAGAGAAGAAAAACAAGAGACCTTGTTTTAAACGCACTCTCTCCCCAGCTTCCGGGAAATCAGACTCCAGCCAGTGGCAACGGCCTTGTCAGCCGCCCACAAAAGCCAAAGAACAGGCTCAGAAGAGCAAGAAGCCGTGGGGTGCAAGAGCTAATAAGCAAGCCCCAAAAACCTCTCATTGAAGGGGCGCCCCCGCTCGGCCGAGTGGGGGGGAAGGCTTCGTCAGTTCTCAGTGACCTGGCGGACAGAAACCCAGGACAAATGGGTGGTATCCACAATATCCTCTGGGTACAAACTGGAATTTCGAGAGATCCCATCTTCTCAATTCCGAGGTTCAAGACTCTCCAAGGATCCACAAAAAAGGGGATCCTTCTTCAAAGGTTTGAATCACTTAATAGCTCAAGGGTGGTTACAGAGGTACCCCAAAAGGAGCGAGGTTCAGGTTTGTACTCAAACCTCTTTTGTGATTCCAAAGCCAAGCGGAGAAGTCAGACCCATCCTGGATCTAAAATCTCTAAACCGGTTTCTGAACGTTCGCCATTTTCGAATGGAAACGATTCGATCCGTGGTCGCTACTTTAAAAGGCGGAGATTCATGGCGTCCATAGATATCAAAGACGCATATCTACACATACCAATCCTCCCCGCTCACCAAAGATTCCTAAGGTTTGCGGTAGAAGATCGCCACTTTCAATTTGTGGCCCTGCCATTTGGTGTAGCCACCGCGCCCAGAGTATTCACAAAGGTGCTAGCTCCTCTGTTAGCAAACCTGAGAACACGGGGCATTGCGGTAACAGCCTATCTAGACGATCTACTATTAATAGATCAGTCAAAGGAGGGATTGGATCACGCTGTAGACACTACAGTAGGATACCTGGAGCATTTAGGATGGATTATAAACTTACAAAAATCCTCTCTCCAGGCCCAAAGAAGGATAGTGTACCTGGGCATGATCATAAATACAGCCCAAAACAGGGTATACCTGCCAGAGCCAAAGATACAGTCTCTGAAAGACCTGATTCACAAGGTCAAAGCAAACAAAAGGCCGTCTATTCGCCTTTGCATGAGACTATTGGGAAAGATGGTAGCCTCCTTCGAGGCGGTCCCTTACACCCAGTTTCATTCGAGACTACTTCAAGGCAATATTTTAGCCTCCTGGAACAGGAAGAGCCAAGCTCTGGATATACCCATGCGCCTGTCCTCACAAGTACGCCACAGCTTCAATTGGTGGCTAGAAGCCAAGAATTTACGGAAGGGAAAGTGCTTCCTCCCAGCAGCCTGGAAGGTGGTGTCTACGGATGCCAGCCTATCGGGCTGGGGTGCAGTATTCGAGGAGGCTTCTACCCAGGGAACCTGGGCCAAGACTCAGGGGATCCTGCCCATCAACGTGCTAGAGATCCGGGCAGTATATCTAGCCCTCAAAACCTGGACATACAGGTTACAGGGCTACCCAGTTCGGGTTCAATCCGACAATGCTACTGCAGTAGCTTACATCAATCACCAAGGAGGCACCCGCAGTCGGGCAGCCCAAAGAGAGGTGAACCGGATCTTGGCATGGGCAGAAGAGCATGTACCTTGCATCTCTGCAATCTTCATTCCAGGGATAGAAAACTGGCAAGCAGACTACCTGAGTCATCAGCAGCTGCTACCAGGAGAGTGGTCTCTTCACCCCGAGATCTTTCAGGCCATATGTCTGAGATGGGGAAACCCAGATGTAGACCTACTAGCTTCCAGGTTCAACAAGAAATTGGACAACTTTGTGTCCAGAACAAGAGATCCTCTAGCCTACGGGACAGATGCTCTAATAACTCCATGGAATCAGTTCTCACTGATCTATGCATTCCCTCCGATCCCTCTTCTACAAAGACTGCTTCGCAGGATCAAGGAGGAGGGAATACCAGTAATCCTAGTAGCCCCAAACTGGCCCAGGAGGCCTTGGTACGCCGAGATCGTAAAGATGGCGATAGGAAGGCCCTGGAAGCTTCCACTTCGACACGACCTGCTGTCACAGGGTCCAGTATTCCACCCTTCCTTACAAAGGCTAAATTTGACGGCCTGGCTGCTGAGACCCACATGTTGAAAAAGAGAGGGGTCTCTGGTCTGGCTCTTTCTACGCTCATTAATGCTAGTAAGCCAGCCTCCAGACTCATCTATCATAGAGTCTGGAAAGCATACGTTTCCTGGTATGAATCCAGGAGTTGGAATCCTCAGAAATATGAAATAAGCAGGATTCTTGCTTTTTGCCAGTTAGGAGTGGATATGAAATTAGCCCTTAGCACCATCAAGGGGCAAATATCGGCTCTATCAGTCTTCTTTCAGAGACCATTGGCATCTCACTCCCTAGTTCGGACATTCATTCAGGGGGTACTGAGGATAAATCCTCCAGTTAGGTCTCCCTTGTGTCCATGGGATTTGAATTTGTTATTGTCAGTGTTGCAAAAGCAACCTTTTGAACCTATTCGCCATATTCCGTTAATTATATTAAGTAGGAAATTGGCCTTTTTGATTGCTATAGCTTCTGCTAGGAGAGTATCAGAACTAGCAGCTCTTTCTTGTAAAGAGCCTTATCTAATTTGTCACAAGGACAAAATCGTACTACGACCCCATCCGGCTTTTCTACCTAAGGTGGTGTCGGCTTTTTACTTGAATCAAGACATTGTTCTGCCTTCCTTTTTTCCAAACCCGCGGACGGCGGGGGAAAATTTATTACACTCTCTAGATCTAGTGAGAGCAGTAAAGGTGTATCTGCAAGCAACCGCTCAGATACGTAAAACAGATGTTTTGTTTATTTTACCAGATGGTCCCAAGAAGGGCCAAGCGGTATCAAAATCCACCATTTCCAGGTGGATTAGACAAGTAATTGTTCAAGCTTATGGTTTAAAGAACAGGACTCCTCCTTTTCCTGTTAAGGCGCACTCTACTAGGGCGATAAGTGCTTCATGGGCAGTGCACCACCAGGCTTCGATGGCTCAGATCTGTAAAGCTGCAACTTGGTCTTCAGTCCATACATTTTCCAAATTCTATCAAATAGATGTGAAAGGACATGAGGATTCCGCTTTCGGGCGAAGTGTGCTGCAGGCAGCACTATAGGGCTTCTGGTCCGCAAGCGGCCTGTTTGATCTGTGTCTCCCCCCCTTCATATGAGCATTGCTCTGGGACGTCCCATTATGTAATGACTAGCTCTGTGTCCCGTGGTGTACGATAAAGAAAGTAGGATTTTTATAACAGCTTACCTGTAAAATCCTTTTCTTGGAGTACACCACGGGACACAGAGGTCCCCCCCTTCTTATGGGAACCTTAATGCTTTGCTACAAAACTGAGGTACTTCCCTGATGGGAGGGGTTATATGGAGGGGAACTGTCTTCCATTGGTTGTGCCAGTGTCCAATCACCGCTGGTGACCCTTAACCCATTATGTAATGACTAGCTCTGTGTCCCGTGGTGTACTCCAAGAAAAGGATTTTACAGGTAAGCCGTTATAAAAATCCTACTTTTACGACCCTACACTGATGTCTCAACAAGTGACTGGGTGGGCTAAGGGATCTTGGATGGTGCTGGTAACGGACAAGGGAAGCTTTTACAGTGGACAAACTCCTCGAGTACGGGGGTCCGTCACAAGAATTACAAATAGCAGAACTAGGGTTTTCAATGTGATCCCGTGGCTACAAAACAGTTATCCAAGTGGGCTGGTGAGCATATGTGGCAGTGCCTGCCACTCCTCTAAAAAACGATCCCTGCTGGAGACAATATGTCCTGGATAATTCTATTCAGAGCTAAAATTTACCTTCTAGTAAAAAAAAAGTGTAACAAATTAAAAACCTTTTCATTATCTGTATCTCCTGACACCATCTCTCCTTGTTCTTCACACTTAGCTCCAGGCGGCATGATTTGATTGCTTTCAAATCTCCAGTTTCCTGTAAATCAATTAAGAAAATTATGAGATTTATGTTGTTTATAAAACATGCAGTCATTCACCAATTACAGTACACCTAATGTATTCGGGGGAACTTCCAGTTTTTGTAGAATTCCCCAAATGTTACTCCTGCCCTCTAGGATCTCTCCACTCCCAGAGCTTCATGGTTTTACTTACCCAGAAAATATATAAAAGTAGGCCCTATTTTAAACTACATGCTTCCTTGTACTAAATGACAGAACTTCTACAAACTGTGATAATGAATAAAGTGCAATGAATTAAAAACAATAAGAATCCTGTAAATAAAATCAACAGTTATTATATCAGCGTCCCATTTGTGAGGAGTCTGTGCATATATATGTTCAAATCAACATGTGCTGTGAAAATAAACAAAATAAAGTCCTTATTGTGCTGTGTCCACATCCAAATCTGTATCTTGCTCTTTAATAAATGCTTTTCATCCACTGTGCATCTTTGTATAATTCCAAAATAAATGTGCTCCACCACCAACAATGCAAATGGTCACTCACCAGAGCCCAAAGGCCCGCTGGAACCCAATGCGTGTGTAATAATATTACAATCTGCCAAGATGGAATTTCCGATTGACTCCTCTCCAACTCACGCTCCTTCCCCTCAGCGGGATGTACACCAATCACCCAGAAAGAAAATAACACGATGATCATGCAACACAGTTTTATTTAAAAATTTCCACTTAAAACCAATCCCCAAATGATTGTGATTACATGTCAGGGTGCCCAGACTGGCACCAGCTCGACCAGCATAAACGTATAGAACAGGATATACTATCCACCGCTCTACCGCTGAATGGTACAGACAAAGGCGCCGTCTGTCTCACCAGATTCCAACCTGCGTCTCACTGCTCGAATGGATGCGGTCCACAGGAATAGAAATGGCGATCCGACCTCTATGCATTTTGTTGTATAGCATCACCAGGAAGTTCCTGATGATGCTATACAGTGAAATGCATAGAGACGCACGCTGGAAACTGGTGAGACAGACGACGCTTTTGTCTGTACCATTCAGCGGTAGTGGTTTATGCTGGTCGAGCTGGTGCCGATCTGGGCACCCTGACATGCAAGCGCATACATTTGGGAATTGGTTTTAAGTGGAATTTTTTTTAAAATAAAACTGTGTTGTATGATCATTGTGTTATTTTCTTTCTGGGTGATTGGTGTACATCCCGCTGAGGGGAAGGAGCGTCTGTGAGTTGGAGAGGAGTCAATCGGAAATTCCATCTTGGCAGATTGTAATATTATTACACACGCATTGGGTTCCAGCGGGCCTTTGGGCTCTGGTGAGTGACCATTTGCATTGTTGGTGGTGGAGCACATTTATCTTGGAATTATACAAAGATGCACGGTGGATGGAAAGCATTTATTAAAGAGCAAGATACAAATTTGGATGTGGACCCAGCACAATAAGGACTTTATTTTGTATATTTTCACAGCACATGTTGATTTGAATATACAGTGGGTACGGAAAGTATTCAGACCCCCTTAAATTTTTCACTCTTTGTTATATTGTAGCCATTTGCTAAAATCATTTAAGTTCATTTTTTTTCCTCATTAATGTACACACAGCACCCCATATTGACAGAAAAACACAGAATTGTTGAAATTTTTGCAGATTTATTAAAAAAGAAAAACTGAAATATCACATGGTCCTAAGTATTCAGACCCTTTGCTGTGACACTCATATATATAACTCAGGTTCTGTCCATTTCTTCTGATCATCCTTGAGATGGTTCTACACCTTCATTTGAGTCCAGCTGTGTTTGATTATACTGATTGGACTTGATTAGGAAAGCCACACACCTGTCTATATAAGACCTTACAGCTCACAGTGCACTTCAGAGCAAATGAGAATCACGAGGTCAAAGGAACTGCCTGAAGAGCTCAGACAGAATTGTGGCAAGGCACAGATCTGGCCAAGGTTATAAAAACATTTCTGCTGCACTTAAGGTTCCTAAGAGCACAGTGGCCTCCATAATCCTTAAATGGAAGACGTTTGGGATGACCAGAACCCTTCCTAGAGCTGGCCGTCTGGCCAAACTGAGCTATCGGGGAAGAAGAGCCTTGGTGAGAGAGGTAAAGAAGAACCCAAAGATCACTGTGGCTCAGCTCCAGAGATGCAGTCGGGAGATGGGGAAAAGTTGTAGAAAGTCAACCATCACTGCAGCCCTCCACCAGTCGGGGCTTTATGGCAGAGTGGCCCGACGGAAGCCACTCCTCCGTGCAAGATACATGAAAGCCTGCATGGCGTTTGCTAATACACATCTGAAGGACTCCAAGATGGTGAGAAATAAGATTCTCTGGTCTGATGACACCAAGATAGAACTTTTTGGCCTTAATTCTAAGCGGTATTTGTGGAGAAAACCAGGCACTGCTCATCACCTGTCCAATACAGTCCCAACAGTGAAGCATGGTGGTGGCAGCATCATGCTGTGGGGGTGTTTTTCAACTGCAGGGACAGGACGACTGGTTGCAATCGAGGGAAAGATGAATGCGGCCAAGTACAGGGATATCCTGGACGAAAACCTTCTCCAGAGTGCTCAGGACCTCAGACTGGGCTGAAGGTTTACCTTCCAACAAGACAATGACCCTAAGCACACAGCCAAAATAATGAAGGAGTGGCTTCACAACAACTCCGTGACTGTTCTTGAATGGCCCAGCCAGAGCCCTGACTAAAACCCAATTGAGCATCTCTGGAGAGAACTAAAAATGGCTGTCCACCAACGTTTACCATCCAACCTGACAGAACTGGAGAGGATCTGCAAGGAGGAATGGCAGAGGATCCCCAAATCCAGGTGTGAAAAACTTGTTGCATCTTTCCCAAAAAGACTCATGGCTGTATTAGATCAAAAGGGTGCTTCTACTAAATACTGAGCAAAGGGTCTGAATACTTAGAACCATGTGATATTTCAGTTTTTCTTTTTTAATAAATCTGCAAAAATGTCAACAATTCTTTGTTTTTCTGTCAATATGGGGTGCTGTGTGTACATTAATGAGGAAAAAAAAATTAACTTAACCACTTGCCGACCGCACACGGCATATATACGTCGGCAGAATGGCTCGTACAGGCACAATCACGTACCTGTACGTGGCCCTTTAACTGCCGATGTCCGGGTCGCGCTCGCCGACGGCGGTGTGCTCGCGACCCCCCTGCCTTCCCCGTGAGTGGGACCGTGGGTCCCGCGGACTCGATCGCTGCGGGGATCCCCGCGATCGTCTCACGGAGGCTCGGAGCGGAGAGATGTGTGTGTAAACACAGCATCTCCCCGCTCCTCTACTGACACTGTCAGCGATCTCCGCTCTGTGTAATCAGGGCGGAGATCGGTGACGTGTCAGTCATAGCCATGCCCCCCCTAAGTTAGTAACACGCCCCTAGGCACACTTAACCCCTTCAGCGCCCCTAGTGGTTAACCCCTTCACTGCCAGTGTCATTTTCACAGTAACCAGTGCATTTTTATTGCACTGATCGCTGTGAAAATGACAATGGTCCCAAAAATGTGTCAAAAGTGTCCGATGTGTCCGCCATAATGTCGCAGTCACGAAAAAAAATAAAAACGCTGATCGCCGCCATCACTAGTAAAAAAAAAAAAAAATTATAAAAATGCCTTAAAACTATACCCTATTTTGTAAACGCTATAATTTTTGCGCAAACCAATCAATAAACGGCGATTGCGATTTTTTTTTTACCAAAAATATGTAGAAGAATACGTATCGACCTAAACTGAGGAAAAAAATGTTTTTTTATATATTTTTTGGGGATATTTATTATAGAAAAAGTAAAAAATATGTAATCTTTTTCAAAATTTTCGCTCTATTTTTGTTTATAGCGCAAAAAATAAAAACCGCAGAGGTGATCAAATACCACCAAAAGAAAGCTCTATTTGTGGGAAAAAAAGGACGCCAATTTTGTTTGGGAGCCACGTCGCACGACCGCGCAATTGTCAGTTAAAACGACGCAGTGCCGAATCGCAAAAAGGGGCCTGGTCATAATGGCCCGTATTGGTCCGGGGCTTAAGTGGTTAAATGATTATAGCAAATGGCTGCAATATAACAAAGAGTGAAAATGTAAAGGGGTCTGAATACTTTCCGTACCCACTGTATATGCACAGACCTCACCTATCACAAATGAGACGCTGATATAATAACTGTTGTTTTTAATTAATTGCACTTTATTGCTTATCAGTTTGTAGAAGTTATATCATTTAGTACATGCAAGTCCAAGGATGCATGTCGTTTAAAATAGTGCCTACTATATATATTTTCTGGTTTAATTCATTAGTGTGGTTCACACCTAAAAGGGACAGCTGTCACCTTTTATATTTTGAGCATTATTTATGGTTTTCAGATTTCAGATTGTGTCATCAGATTCCCCTGAATGTTTTTACTTTTCCATAATACAAAGGCTGATCTCCAGTCTGTCTCAACCTCCTTGTTATGGACAATTTCACAACTTCCTGAAGGCAAAAAAATACGCATTCTTTTGAAAACCTTATCTTCTCAAAAGAATATTGTAATCTTGAAATTTAAAAAATACAGCGCACTATAGTTCATGTTCATAAGCTAACACGCCAGGATAAGGATCCTTGTTAATTATAATCAACAATGCCAGTCACAAGGTTGAAAATAAAGAGCTTAATCCCTGCTATAAAGCTCTGTGAATGGTGCATAAAATGTTTGTACGGTGTATTGATTTATCTATTATTATTTGTGCCCGGACACTACCAGCGATCTTTGGTGGCTGAGAGCCTTCGCATTACACAATTACCGAAGACAGAAAAGAGACTTTGGGCTCCATTCATCGCAGCATGTGGTATTAAGGTTATCTGACACATTTTTCTTAAATATCGCATAATTCACTATCCCTTAATGCAGTATTTACGTCAAAAACACTCTGTAGATAATACATAAAAAGGTGTAAAAGTCAATTCACTGCAAAAGTTGAGGAATGTGTTTTATTTTAGTTGATTGTTAAGGAGCCAGCAGTCGCCAGCATCCTTAAAGTGGTTGTAACCCAAAAAAAGGGAGCTCCTGTTCCCTTATAGCATGTTAAACAGCACAGTGCTTGTGCTGTCTAATCTGCCCCTTTCTAAGCTGTAAAAAACCTGGCTGATCCTGCCTGTTCCTGTGTCCCCCTTGGTGTCCTGACCATGGTAATCATGGCTTCCATGACCCGACCTGTTGTGACATGCCACCTCTCTCCCTTCCCTCACCTGGGATATGTCACCTCTTTCCCTACCCAGCCCCCAGGATGTCACCTCGCTCTCTATCCTGACCCGGGATATGTCACCTCTCTCCCTACCCTGACCCGGGATATGTCACCTCTCTCCTACCCTGACCCGGGATATGTCACCCCTCTCCTACCCTGACCCGGGATATGTCACCCCTCTCCTACCCTGACCCGGGATATGTCACCCCTCTCCTACCCTGACCCGGGATATGTCACCCCTCTCCTACCCTGACCCGGGATATGTCACGTCCCTCCAAACCTGACCCGGGATATGTCACGTCCCTCCAAACCTGACCCGGGATATGTCACGTCCCTCCAAACCTGACCTGGGATATGTCACCTCCCTCCTACCCTGACCAGGGATATGTCACCTCTCTCCTACCCTGACCCGGGATATGTTACCTCTCTCCTACCATGACCCGGGATATGTTACTGTTAGTTATTTTCTTGTAACCAATCGAAATCCAGGTGTTTGAAAGTTAAGATTATTTAATCCAAAATGCAGTAATACATTTTCGTGATGCTTACAAAGTGAGAGCAAAGGCAAAAGTGAGTGGGCCCCCACCTTCTCATCCTTACACTGAAAACGCAATAACACTTCTTATTGGCTAATTTGCTAAGGAGGATCCGCTCGCACCTAGTACAAGTTGGTACCTTTATTTCCAAACAGAGCCTCCTGTACAATCTGCTTTCTATACATATATTACGTATGGGGTTAGTAAGAACAAAATAATACAACAAGAATAAAACATGTGCTCAGGAGCCAACTTAAAAAAAAAAATCAGTAAAGCTGTCTAATAGACGCACAATACTAAACTTTTCTAACAGTTACCTCTCTCCTACCCTGACCCGGGATATGTTACCCCTCTCCTACCCTGACCCGGGATATGTCACCTCTCTCCCTACCCTGACCCAGCATATGTCACCCCTCTCCTACCCTGACCCAAGATATGTTACCGCTCTCCTACCCTGACCCGGGATATGTCACCTCTCTCCTACCCTGACCCAGGATATGTTACCTCTCGCCTACCTTGACCCGGGATAGGTCACCTCTCTCCATACACGGGATATGTCACCTCCCTCCTATCCTGACCAGGGATATGTCACCTCTCTCTCCTACCCTGACCCGGGATATGTTACCTCTCTCCTACCATGACCCGGGATATGTTACCTCTCTCCTACCCTGACCCGGGATATGTTACCTCTCTCCTACCCTGACCCGGGATATGTTACCTCTCTCCTACCCTGACCCGGGATATGTTACCTCTCTCCTACCCTGACCCGGGATATGTTACCCCTCTCCTACCCTGACCCGGGATATGTTACCCCTCTCCTACCCTGACCCGGGATATGTCACCTCCCTCCTACCCTGACCAGGGATATGTCACCTCTCTCCTACCCTGACCCGGCATATGTCACATATCTCCTACCCTGACCAGGGATATGTCACCTCTCTCCCTACCCTGACCCGGGATATGTCACCTCTCTCCTACCCTGACCCGGGATATGTCACCTCTCTCCTACCCTGACCCGGGATATGTCACCCCTCTCCTACCCTGACCCGGGATATGTCACCCCTCTCCTACCCTGACCCGGGATATGTCACCCCTCTCCTACCCTGACCCGGGATATGTCACCCCTCTCCTACCCTGACCCGGGATATGTCACCCCTCTCCTACCCTGACCCGGGATATGTCACCCCTCTCCTACCCTGACCCGGGATATGTCACCCCTCTCCTACCCTGACCCGGGATATGTCACCCCTCTCCTACCCTGACCCGGGATATGTCACCCCTCTCCTACCCTGACCCGGGATATGTCACGTCCCTCCAAACCTGACCCGGGATATGTCACGTCCCTCCAAACCTGACCCGGGATATGTCACGTCCCTCCAAACCTGACCCGGGATATGTCACGTCCCTCCAAACCTGACCCGGGATATGTTACCTCTCGCCTACCTTGACCAGGCATATGTCACCTCCCTCCTACCCTGACCAGGGATATGTCACCTCCCTCCTACCCTGACCAGGGATATGTCACCTCTCTCCTACCCTGACCCGGGATATGTTACCTCTCTCCTACCATGACCCGGGATATGTCACCCCTCCCCTACCCTGACCCGGGATATGTCACCCCTCTCCTACCCTGACCCGGGATATGTCACCCCTCTCCTACCCTGACCCGGGATATGTCACCCCTCCCCTACCCTGACCCGGGATATGTCACCCCTCTCCTACCCTGACCCGGGATATGTCACCCCTCTCCTACCCTGACCCGGGATATGTCACGTCCCTCCAAACCTGACCCGGGATATGTCACGTCCCTCCAAACCTGACCCGGGATATGTCACGTCCCTCCAAACCTGACCTGGGATATGTCACGTCCCTCCAAACCTGACCCGGGATATGTCACGTCCCTCCAAACCTGACCCGGGATATGTCACGTCCCTCCAAACCTGACCCGGGATATGTTACCTCTCGCCTACCTTGACCAGGCATATGTCACCTCCCTCCTACCCTGACCAGGGATATGTCACCTCTCTCCTACCCTGACCCGGGATATGTTACCTCTCTCCTACCATGACTCGGGATATGTTACCTCTCTCCTACCATGACCCGGGATATGTTACCTCTCTCCTACCATGACCCGGGATATGTTACTGTTAGTTATTTTCTTGTAATCAATCGAAATCCAGGTGTTTGAAAGTTAAGATTATTTAATCCAAAATGCAGTAATACATTTTCGTGATGCTTACAAAGTGAGAGCAAAGGCAAAAGTGAGTGAGAAGGAGGGGGCCCCCCACCTTCTCATCCTTACACTGAAAACGCAATAACACTTCTTATTGGCTAATTTGCTAAGGAGGATCCGCTCGCACCTAGTACAAGTTGGTACCTTTATTTCCAAGCAGAGCCTCCTGTACAATCTGCTTTCTATACATATATTACGTATGGGGTTAGTAAGAACAAAATAATACAACAAGAATAAAACATGTGCTCAGGAGCCATCTTAAAAAAAAAAAAAATCAGTAAAGCTGTCTAATAGACGCACAATACTAAACTTTTCTAACAGTTACCTCTCTCCTACCCTGACCCGGGATATGTTACCCCCTCTCCTACCCTGACCCGGGATATGTCACCTCTCTCCCTACCCTGACCCAGCATATGTCACCCCTCTCCTACCCTGACCCAAGATATGTTACCGCTCTCCTACCCTGACCCGGGATATGTCACCTCTCTCCTACCCTGACCCAGGATATGTTACCTCTCGCCTACCTTGACCCGGGATAGGTCACCTCTCTCCATACCCGGGATATGTCACCTCCCTCCTATCCTGACCAGGGATATGTCACCTCTCTCTCCTACCCTGACCCGGGATATGTTACCTCTCTCCTACCATGACCCGGGATATGTTACCTCTCTCCTACCCTGACCCGGGATATGTTACCTCTCTCCTACCCTGACCCGGGATATGTTACCTCTCTCCTACCCTGACCCGGGATATGTCACCTCTCTCCTACCCTGACCCAGGATATGTTACCTCTCGCCTACCTTGACCCGGGATAGGTCACCTCTCTCCATACCCGGGATATGTCACCTCCCTCCTATCCTGACCAGGGATATGTCACCTCTCTCTCCTACCCTGACCCGGGATATGTTACCTCTCTCCTACCATGACCCGGGATATGTTACCTCTCTCCTACCCTGACCCGGGATATGTTACCTCTCTCCTACCCTGACCCGGGATATGTTACCTCTCTCCTACCCTGACCCGGGATATGTTACCTCTCTCCTACCCTGACCCGGGATATGTTACCTCTCTCCTACCCTGACCCGGGATATGTTACCTCTCTCCTACCCTGACCCGGGATATGTCACCTCTCTCCTACCCTGACCCGGGATATGTCACCTCTCTCCTACCCTGACCCGGGATATGTCACCTCTCTCCTACCCTGACCCGGGATATGTCACCTCCCTCCTACCCTGACCAGGGATATGTCACCTCTCTCCTACCCTGACCCGGCATATGTCACATATCTCCTACCCTGACCAGGGATATGTCACCTCTCTCTCCTACCCTGACCCGGGATATGTTACCTCTCTCCTACCCTGACCCGGGATATGTTACCTCTCTCCTACCCTGACTCGGGATATGTTACCTCTCTCCTACCCTGACCCGGGATATGTCACCTCCCTCCTACCCTGACCAGGGATATGTCACCTCTCTCCTACCCTGACCCGGCATATGTCACATATCTCCTACCCTGACCAGGGATATGTCACCTCTCTCTCCTACCCTGACCCGGGATATGTTACCTCTCTCCTACCCTGACTCGGGATATGTTACCTCTCTCCTACCCTGACCCGGGATATGTTACCCCTCTCCTACCCTGACCCGGAATATGTCACGTTCCTGCAACCCTGACCCGGTATATGTTATCTCTCGCCTACCTTGACCCGGGATATGTCACCTCCCTCCTTACCCAGGATATGTCACCTCCCTCCTACCCTAACCAGGGATATATCACCTCCCTCCTACCCTAACCAGGGATATGTCACCTCCCTCCTACCCTAACCAGGGATATGTCACCTCCCTCCTACCCTAACCAGGGATATATCACCTCCCTCCTACCCTAACCAGGGATATGTCACCTCTCTCTCCTACCCTAACCAGGGATATGTCACCTCTCTCTCCTACCCTGACCCGGGATATGTCACCCCTCTCCCCTACCCTGACCTCGGATATGTCACCCCTCTCCTACCCTGACCTCGGATATGTCATCCCTCTCCTACCCTGACCCGGGATATGTCATCCCTCTCCTACCCTGACCCGGGATATGTCATCCCTCTCCTACCCTGACCCGGGATATGTCATCCCTCTCCTACCCTGACCCGGGATATGTCATCCCTCTCCTACCCTGACCCGGGATATGTCATCCCTCTCCTACCCTGACCCGGGATATGTCATCCCTCTCCTACCCTGACCCGGGATATGTCATCCCTCTCCTACCCTGACCCGGGATATGTCATCCCTCTCCTACCCTGACCCGGGATATGTCATCCCTCTCCTACCCTGACCCGGGATATGTCATCCCTCTCCTACCCTGACCCGGGATATGTCATCCCTCTCCTACCCTGACCCGGGATATGTCATCCCTCTCCTACCCTGACCCGGGATATGTCATCCCTCTCCTACCCTGACCCGGGATATGTCATCCCTCTCCTACCCTGACCCGGGATATGTCATCCCTCTCCTACCCTGACCCGGGATATGTCATCCCTCTCCTACCCTGACCCGGGATATGTCATCCCTCTCCTACCCTGACCCGGGATATGTCATCCCTCTCCTACCCTGACCCGGGATATGTCATCCCTCTCCTACCCTGACCCGGGATATGTCATCCCTCTCCTACCCTGACCCGGGATATGTCATCCCTCTCCTACCCTGACCCGGGATATGTCATCCCTCTCCTACCCTGACCCGGGATATGTCATCCCTCTCCTACCCTGACCCGGGATATGTCATCCCTCTCCTACCCTGACCCGGGATATGTCATCCCTCTCCTACCCTGACCCGGGATATGTCATCCCTCTCCTACCCTGACCCGGGATATGTCATCGCTCTCCTACCCTGACCCGGGATATGTCATCCCTCTCCTACCCTGACCCGGGATATGTCATCCCTCTCCTACCCTGACCCGGGATATGTCATCCCTCTCCTACCCTGACCCGGGATATGTCACCTCTCTCCTACCCTGACCCGGGATATGTCACCTCTCTCCCTACCCTGACCCGGGATATGTCACCTCTCTCCCTACCCTGACCCGGGATATGTCACCTCTCTCCCTACCCTGACTCGGGATATGTCACCCCTCTCCCTACCCTGACTCGGGATATGTCACCCCTCTCCTACCCTGACCTGGGATATGTCACCTCCCTCAAACCCTGACCCGGGATGTCAACTCCCTCAAACCCTGACCCGGGATGTCACCTCCCTCAAACCCTGACCCGGGATGTCACCTCCCTCAAACCCTGACCCGGGATATGTCACCTCCCTCAAACCCTGACCCGGGATATGTCACCTCCCTCAAACCCTGACCCGGGATATGTCACCTCCCTCAAACCCTGACCCGGGATATGTCACCTCCCTCAAACCCTGACCCGGGATATGTCACCTCCCTCAAACCCTGACCCGGGATATGTCACCTCCCTCAAACCCTGACCCGGGATATGTCACCTCTCTCCTACCCTGACCCGGGATATGTCACCTCTCTCCTACCCTGACCCGGGATATGTCACCTCTCTCCTACCCTGACCCGGGATATGTCACCTCTCTCCTACCCTGACCCGGGATATGTCACCTCTCTCCTACCCTGACCCGGGATATGTCACCTCTCTCCTACCCTGACCCGGGATATGTCTCCCCTCTCCTACCCTGACCCGGGATATGTCTCCCCTCTCCTACCCTGACCCGGGATATGTCTCCCCTCTCCTACCCTGACCCGGGATATGTCTCCCCTCTCCTACCCTGACCCGGGATATGTCTCCCCTCTCCTACCCTGACCCGGGATATGTCTCACCTCTCCTACCCTGACCCGGGATATGTCTCCCCTCTCCTACCCTGACCCGGGATATGTCTCCCCTCTCCTACCCTGACCCGGGATATGTCTCCCCTCTCCTACCCTGACCCGGGATATGTCTCCCCTCTCCTACCCTGACCCGGGATATGTCTCCCCTCTCCTACCCTGACCCGGGATATGTCTCCCCTCTCCTACCCTGACCCGGGATATGTCTCCCCTCTCCTACCCTGACCCGGGATATGTCTCCCCTCTCCTACCCTGACCCGGGATATGTCTCCCCTCTCCTACCCTGACCCGGGATATGTTACATCCCTCAAGCCCTAACCCGGGATATGTTACCCCTCTCCTACCCTGACCCGGGATTCGTTACCTCCCTCAAACCCTGACCCGGGATATGTCACATCTCTCCTACTTTGACCCGGGATATGTCACCTCTCTCCTACCCTGACCCGGCATATGTCACCTCTCTCCTACCCTGACCCGGGATATGTCACCTTGTTCCTGACTCTCTATCAGTGATAATGAACGCTGATTTTTATCAATTCTTGCTGGTTAAAACTGCATTGCCTTTCAGATTATAGGCACTGGCAATTATTATTGGCAAATAGTGTAAGCTATAATAAGCAGGGCCCTCTGATTCCTACTGTATTAAAGTGTATTGTATTTGTACAGTCTACCCTCAAGTTGTAAAGCGTTGTGTAAACTGTCGGCACTATATAAATACTGTATAAAATAATTGTACGTTATACTCTCATTTTATTTCAGTAATTTTCACATAAAAGAGATTAGGAAATGTGATTCCATTTATTCAAATCTATAGAAAATTGCTTAGAAAACTTCATGTAATGGTAGGCACGTCTCTGGAATAAGTAGGGAAGCCCCAGGGCTCCATAGCTGAGACTCTTCTACAAGCTTCTCACAGACTACAACCCCTCCCCGCCCCCCTGACACACACATACCCTGTTCTGGAACAGACACACATTCCCAAAGCCTCCAGTGCCCAGCCTGTCCTTCATTTCCCATGGCCCGCACACAATTCCCTGCTGGATCGGGGGCTTCTCCATCATGTACCACAGATATCAACTTCTGGGACTTCCGTCTCCACTAGACCACTTTCCGGTCACCTGTTAGCTCACCTTACCCTCCTACGGAAACTGCAACAAAAAAAACACCATACCTCATTGGCTGTAGTCGTGTCACGTGGGTCTTCGATGCGTATCAAGACTCGTTCTCAGTTGTGCATTCTTTTCCGGGAAGCTCCGCCTATGGAATGCGAGCGATGCGTGTGACGTATTGCCATTGGGCTGCAGAGGGAGAAGGACAGAGAATGGTGAGCTGGGGGTGTGTTCCTCGGTATGGTGTGTGCTCGGTGCTGTCTGTGTTAGTGTGCAATGGGGGGAGGTAATGGGGTGTTCTGTAAGGGGGAGGGGTTATTCCATTAGGGGGGCATCTCATCCAGCAGAATCTCTGACGTATGTCTGTAAGAGGGGGTATTTCAGTCAGTTCATGTCCACCCCACTGTCTGCTTCCCTCACCAGCAGATATAATATTCTAGAATGGCGCTTCTCTAGGTGTTCCTATAGTAACAGAAGATGGCTGCTGGTGGGAAGCAGAGGAGGCACAGCAGGAGGTTGTCTTGTATACTGTGTGAGGGGATAATGGCAGATGTCTGCTAGGCCAGTGACAGTTCTACAATGTGATGGAGACAACTGACAATGGGGACACTACATGGTCCCCCCCCATTCTGATTGGATAGGAGAAGATCAGCGGCAGACCTATAAGGTCATCCCACATTCTGCTTTTTTTTTTTACAGCCGTGGCCAAAAGTTTTGAGACTGACAAATATTAATTTTCAAAGTTTGCTGCTTCAGTGTTTTTAGATCTTTTTTGTCAGATGTTCCTATGGTATACTGATTTATAATTACAAGCATTTCACAAGTGTCAAAGGCTTTTATTGACAATTACATTAAGTTTCTGCAAAGAGTCAATATTTGTGGTGTTGACCCTTCTTTTTCAAGACCTCTGCAATTCGCCCTGAAATGTGGTCAATCAATTCTGGGCCACATCCCGACTGATGGCAGCCCATTTGTGCGTAATCAATGCTTGGAGTTTGTCAGACTTTGGGGGTTATTTACTAAAGGCAAATCAACTTTGCACTGCAAGTGCAAATTACAAGTGCACCTGAAATTGCACTGAAAGAGCACTTGGAAGTGCAGTCGCTGTAGATCCGAGGGGGAATTGCAAGGAAAATAACATTATCTTGCACATGATTGGATGATAAAATCAGCAGAGCTTCCCCTCATTTCAGCTCTAACCCCACAGATTTACAGGGGCTGCATTTCCAAGTGCACTTGCATTTTCAGTGCAGTTTGCACTTGTAGTGCAAAGTAGGGATGAGCTCCGGCGTGTTCGCATTGAACACGTGCAGAGCCCGCCAGGAAGTCGGCACCGCGCTGCGCTAATCACAGCAAGGGAGACATTTTCCGATCTCTGCAGCCGAGCATCGGGACAATGTCTCCCTGCCTGTCATTAGCGCGGTGCCAACTTCCTGGTGGGCTATGCACGTGTTCAATGCGAACACGCCGGAGCTCATCCCTAGTGCAAAGGTGGATTTTCTTTTGGTAAATAACCTCCAATGTGTGTTTTTCTTTTTTGGTTACCCGCCTCTTGAGGATTGTCCACAACTTCTCAATGGGATTAAGGTCTGGGGAGTTTTCTGGCCAAAATTTCCATGTTTTGTTCCCCAAGCCACTTGGTTATCACTTTTGCCTTATGCCAAGGTGCTTCATCGTGCTGGAAAAGGCATTCTTCCTCACCAAACTGTTCTTGGATGGTTGGGAGAAGTTGCTCTCTGAGAATGTTTTGGTACCATTTTTATTCAGAACATGCGTGTTCTTAGGCAAAATTGTAAGTGAGCCCACTCCCTTGGGTGAGAAGCAACCCCACACATGAATGGTCTCAGGATACTTTCCTGTTGGCATGACACAGGACTGATGGTAGCGCTCACCTTTTCTTCTCCGGACAAGGTTTGTTCCGGGTGCCTCAAACAATCCGAAAGAGGATTCATAAGATAAAATTACTTCCCCAGTCCTCAGAAGCCCAATCCCTGTACTTTTTGCAGAATATCAGTCTGTCCCTAAAGTTTTTATCCTGGAGAGAATTGGCTTCTTTGTTGCCCTTCTTGACGCCAGAGGAGAAGCCATCCTCCAAAAGTCTTCTCCTCACTGTGCATGTAGATGTACTCACACCTGCCTGCTGCCATTCCTGAGCAAGCTCTATACTGGTGATGCCCTACACCCGCAGCTGAATCCACTGTAGGAGACGGTCCTGGCACTTGCTGGACTTTCTTGGGCACCCTAAAGCCGCCTTCACCACAATTGAACTTCTTTCCTTCAAGTTCTTGATGATCTGATAAATTATTGATTTGGGTGCAATCTTTGTAGCATCAATATCCTTGCCTGTGATTCCTTTTTTGTGCAAAGCACTGATGACTGCACATTCCTTGCAGGTAACCATGGTTAACAGAGGAAGAATAATGATTTCAAGCACCACCTTCCTTATAAAGCTTCTAGTCTGTCATTCTAACTCGTTCCCATTATAGAGCGATTTCCAGCCTTGTTCTCATCAACACTAACACCTGTGTTAATGAGAGAATCACTGACATGTCAGCTGGTCCTTTTGTTGCAGGGCTGAAATGTTTACTTTGGATTTCAGGCCAGGTTCACACTGCTCCGACATGGAAGTCGGTCCTACTTCCGATTCGACTTTGTCCTATGACTTCATGTCCGACTTCAATGAATGGGATCTGACTTTTATCCAAGCATACCAGGCCCTTTGAGCCTGGTATAAATCTTTAAGAGGGGAACCCCACAGCAAAAAAAAAAAAAAATTTTTTTTTTTTCTTTTTCTTTTTCTTTTTCCGCGCACGCAGCCCCAGATGACGTCACCAGATGGCCACACCTTATGGCTATATAAGATATGGCACACACTGGAGCTAGCGTTTGGGAGAAGAACCGACTCTTGAACCAGAAGACGGCGGAGGAAGAAGATCTCACCAGAGGGAGAAGACATGTTGCAGCTATGACAGGGACATTCTTCATTTTTAATAAAGGACTTTGTCAAAAACCTGTGTACTGTTTTTTAATATTATTTTTGGCACAGTTTTTTTTTTGGGTGAATAAGTAGGGGTACAATGTACACAGGGGCAGGATCTGGTTGCCTCCTTGTTAAAGGGGGCATCCAGATTCCGATAAGCCCACCCACAGACCCCCCACAACCACCACCCAGGGTTGTCCGGAGGAGGCCCTTGTCCCCATCAACATGGGGACAAGGTGCATGTCCCCATTCCACAAAAGGACCAGCTGACATGTCGGTGATTCTCTCGTTTAACACAGGTGTCAGTCTTGAGGACAAGGCTGGAAATCACTCTGTAATGCTGACACCCACCCCCCCCCATGTTGAGGGCATGTGGCCTGGTTTGGTTCAGAAGGGGGGGGGGCTTACTTGTGCCCCTCACATCCCCGCCAACTTTCCTGACCTGCCAGGATACGTGCTCGGATAAGGGTCTGGTATGGTCTTTGGGGGGACCCCACGCCACTTTTGTTTTTGGCATGGGGTTTCCCTTCGAAATCTTCAGAGCAAAAGTCGCATGCCACAAGTCAAGTATTTTGTGTCATTCTCAAAACTTTTGCCACGGCTGTGCAATCATTCCTTGTTAGTACATTTGCCTGCAGCATGCCTGATTGTCTCTCAGTCCTGCACCACCCTACAGTCTGAGTGCTGCTGTATTGAGGGGGGGTGGTAAACATTTACACCAAGCCTTGTTCAAGTACTTGCACCAGTCTAGCGGTATTAAAGCCAAAAAAGAAAAACAGCTTTGAAAATCTATTCGGAATGGAAGTCATGGCTATTCAACTGTTTGCAGATCCGATCATTCTGAAATTTGAAAATTTATATATTTATTTTTTATTTTTATCGGATCGATCTGTGATTTGTTCAAAACAGGTCAGGGCAAAAAATTATCAATCGCCTTCCATTAATTAGCAGAACTGAGATACCCTGTTCATGAATATAGTCATAATGTGATCACCTATATCAGCCCTCAAATTTTCTACTTGGATTTTGCAGGTGGAAAATGTGGACTGCCGGGGAGCGAGCACCACCGGCAGGTGGGGTTGAATGGCAGCTCTTCTCCCAGTGATCGCCAAGAGAGCCGGCCGGATCATCAGAGCGTGGAACATCATTGTAGCAGCTTTAATTTCAATTGCAGCATGTTCCCTGCGCTCGCCGTCACATACAGCCCCGCCTCCTGGCCCGGGAACTTTGATAGACAGAACATCCGTCCAATCCTGGGATGTGTGTTGTATATCAAAGTCCCCGGGCCTGGAGGCGGGGCCGTATCTGACGGTGAGCGTAGGGAACACACAGAAATTGAAATTAAATCTGTTACAGCATAGTTCCTCTGCACTCTGATGATCCAGCCGACAGTCCTCTTCCTCACCTCTCTTCCCCTGCTCAGGTGAGGCTGCGTTGTTGGGCTCAGGTGAGGCTGCGTTGTTGGGCTCAGGTGAGGCTGCGTTGTTGGGCTCTGATAAAGTTTTTAATATTTTCATAACTTAATTCTGCATGAACTCTTTTTAAGTGTAATTTCATGAGATCATTTATGAGGGTGTGTTTAGGGGTGGAATTAGGGGCAGGGTAGGGATGGGTGGGGCAACTGGTGGCGAGTAACCCTTGAGGCCTGGCTAGTAGCTCAGGACTTGAAATTTCGAGCCCTGACCTAGATTGAAACTGCATGGTGGAAAAAGATGTGATGTATAACATACCATCATGAATTACGACCTCCCTCTCAAAAAAGAAATCCATCATTTAGTGAAGCATGTATGGAAACCATTAAATGTGGTGGCTGCATTCGTTTTCATATTCATTCTTTTTTTTTTTTTTTTCCTTCATTTTCACCTGTTGCTGTAAGCGGGAATTTGGCTTCAATTTGTTAACCAAGTTTAAATCATCTAGTCCATCACGCCCCTCTCCCCAGACTGACAATGCTGATGTACAAAGGTGTCTGCGTAACTGCATCATCTAGAATACAGACACCCTAAGCCCCCGGTTCACACCGAATCCCACTTTTAAATCGTGCGATTTGAAGTGAAGTCGCACAATTTCAAAGTTGGATTCGGTGTGATCAGGGGCTTAGGGTGTCTGATTTCAAAGCCGCAGGTCAGTGTGACTTGGCTGAAATCTTTTTTTTTTTTTTTCAAATCAGTGCAGCACCGCAAAGTTGGTATCGCTCCGATTTGAACAGTTCCGTTGCCGACAATAGGGTGCCACTTGTCATGCGATTTGGACCTGTCAAATTGCATAACAAGTTGCATCGGTGTGAAGGGGGCTAAGACAGGAAGTGTGTTACTGACCCATTTACCAGGTGAAATGAAGGGGAAAAAGAAAACGAAAGCAGCAAACATATTTTAGAATTGGTACATTGCAATGTATTACATGTTTGGGTTTAATACCACTTTAAAAAAAAAAAGATTTATTAATTGATACAGTGCCTTGAAAAAGTATTTATACCCCTTGAAATTTTCCGCATTTTGTCATGTTACAACCAAAAACGTAAATGTATTTTATTGGGATTTTATGTGATAGACCAACACAAAGTGGCACATAATTGTGACATGGAAGGAAAATGATAAATGGTTTTCAATAAAAAAATTAATTGAAAAGTGTGGCGTGCATTTGTAGTCAGCCCCCTTTTACTCTACTACCCCTAATTAAAATCTAGTGGAACCAATTGCCTTCAGAAGTCACCTAATTAGTAAATAGAGTTCACCTGTGTGTAATTTAATCTCAGTATAAATACAGCTGTTCTGTGAAGCCCTCAGAGGTTTGTTAGAGAACCTTTTCGTGAACAAACAGCACCCTGAAGGCCAAGGAACACACCAGACAGGTCAGGGATAAAGTTGTGGAGAAGTTTAAAGCAGGGTTAGGTTATTCAAAAAATATCCCAAGCTTTGAACATTTCACAGAGCACTGTTCAACTCATCATATGAAAATGGAAAGAGTATGGCACAATTGCAAATCTACCAAGACATGGCCGTCCCCCTAAACTGACAGGCTGGGCAAGGGGAACATTCATCAGAGAAGCAGCCAAGAAAGAAGCCCATGGTAACTCTGGAGGAGATGCAGGGATCCACAGCTCAGGTGGGAGAATCTGTCCACAGGACATATATTAATCGTTCACTCCACAAATCTGGCCTTTATGGAAGAGTGGCAAGAAGAAAGCCATTGTTGAAAATAAGCCGATAGAAGTCCCATTTTCAGTTTGCGAGAGGCCATGTGAGGGACGCAGCAAACATGTGGAAGAAGGGGCTCTGGTCAGAGGAGACCAAAATTGAACTTTTTGGTCTAAAAGCAAAACGCTATGGGGGTTATTTTCTAAAGGCAAATCCACTTTGCCCTACAAGTGCAAAGTGCACTTGAAATTGCACTTGGGAGTGCAGTCGCTGTAGATCCGAGGGGGACATGCAAGGAAAATAAACAGCATTTTAGCTTGCACACTATTGGATGATAAAATCAGCAGAGCTTCCCCTCATTTCAGATCTACCCCTCAGATTTATAGAGACTGCACTTCCAAGTACACTTTCAGTGCAATTTCAAGTGCACTTGTAGTGCAAAGTGGATTTGCCTTTCGTAAATAACCCCCATTGTGTGGTGAAAAACTAACACTGCACATCACCATGAACACACCATCCTCACCGAGAAACATGGTGGTGGCAGCATCATGTTGTGGGGATGTTTTTCTTCAGCAGGAACAGGGAAGCTGGTCAGAGTTGATGGATGGAGCTAAATACAGGGCAATCTTAGAAGAAAACCTGTTATGCCGCATACACACGATCGGAAATTCCGACAAAAAATGTTCGTTGTGAGCTTTTTGATGGAAATTCCGACCGTGTGTAGGCTCCATCGGACGTTTGCTGTCGGAATTTCCGACAACAAAAATTTGAGAGCTGGTTCTCAAATTTTCCGACAACAACAAAAGTTCTTGTCGGAAATTCCGATCGTCTGTATGCAATTCCGGCGCACAAAAAACCTTGCATGCTCAGAATAAAGCAGAAGAGCCGAAATGCCTATTGAACTTCATTGATCTTGGCTCGTCGTACGTCACTGCATTCTTGACGTTCAGAATTTCCGACAAGATGTGACCGTGTGTATGCAACACAAGTTTGAGCCAACATTCCGTCGGGAAAAAAATCCACGGTTTTGTTGTCGGAATTTCCGATCGTGTGTACGCGGCATTAGAGTCTGCAAAAGGCTTGAGACTGGGGTGGAGGTTCACCTTCCAGCAGGACAACGACCCTAAACATACAGCCAGAGCTACAATGGAATGGTTTAGGCTACTTACACACTGAGGCGCTTTGCAGGCGCTATAGAGCTAAAAATAGCACCTGCAAAGCGCCCTGAAAGTGCCTCTTCTCTCACTCCAGTGTGAAAGCCCGAGGGCTTTTACACTGGAGTGGTGCGCTGGCAGGATGCTCAAAGTCCTGCTAGCCGCATCTTTGAGGCGCTCTAGGAGCGGTGTATACACCACTCTTAAAGCGCCCCTGCCCATTGAAATCAATGGGCAGGGCCGGCAAAGCGCCCTTCTTTTGGCCGCTAGCGGGGGTTAAAAGCGCCCCGCTAGCGGCCTTATAGCGCCGCAAAAATGATGGTAAAGCGCCGCTAAAAATTTTGCCGCTTTACCGCCGACAGTGGAAATCCAACTGAGAATCTTTGGCAAGACTTGAAAATTGCTGTTCAGACGCTATCCATTTAATCTGACAGAGCTTGCGCTATTTTGCAAAGAAGAGTGGGCAAAAATTTCCCTCTCTAGATGTGCAAAGCTGGTAGAGACATCCCCAAAAAGACTTGCAGCTGTAATTGCAGAGAAAGGTGGTTCTACAAAGTAATGACTTGGTGGGTCTGAATACAAATGCACACCACACTTTTTCACATATTTATTTGTTAAAAAAAAATTGAAAATCATTTATAATTTTCATTTCACAATTATGTGCCACTTTGTGTTGGTCTTTGACATCCCAATAAAATACATTTATGTTTTTGGTTGTAACGTGACAAAATGTAGAACATTTTCAAGGGGTATGAATACTTTTTCAAGGCACTGTATATGGTGGAATTAAAATGGCTACACCTAATTCATCTTAAAAATGCTCCCTACTCCCTCCTAACACATATGGTGTGCTGGCTAACTTGTGTAAGACAGATATACTGTCCTATTTTCAGGCTGCTCTAGTTCAATCAGGTGATCTCCCCTATTTGGCTACCAGAGTCAAACCTAGCAAATGATCCTTACTCTTTCGTCCATGGACCGACACAGCCTCTCTATTGACAAAGTGGGTATTATCCGTTAATTAGGAGTGACTAGGCAGAAAACTTGTAAAAAGTGTTGCATCACACTTTCCACAGTACCGCCCAGGGGGCAGACCCTCTGGGTATATCCCCTCAGTCTACATCTCGCAGATCAGTTTTTTTCTGTCTAGCAAGGAGTAGGACATGGCTCCCTTCGGGCCCATTGGTCCGGGGGAAAAAAAGATATATATATATATATATATATATATATATATATATATATATATATATATATATATATATAATATATGTGTATATGTGTATATATATATATATTTATTTTATTTTTTGCTACATTTTATTTATTTATTTATTTATTTTTGTTTCCTGCGATCAACTGCCGACTGGGTGACAGGCTGGATCCTTGTAGTCTCCCCAGTTTCGGCCATCGAGCGTGTGCCGACCCTAGCTACGCGCTGGGTTTTCCACGACATGCCCGTCGCTCCACGGGTGGCCGGTGAGCCTACGCTCCAGGGCCTGCATTGGACTGTTCGGCTTCGGCTGACCTTACGGCCGAGTCGCAGCAGCCTGGCCGGTGAGCTTACGCTCCAAGGCTTGCATCGGACCGCTCAGCTTCGGCTGACCTTGCGGCCGAGTCGCAGCAGCCTGTCCGGTGAGCGTCGCGCTCCAGGGCATACATCTGATCGTCCCCTTTGGTCCAATCACAGCATGCCTGGCCAACAGTCACCTTCCGTGCGCGGACGATGATCTGTTTGGAATGTCTTCCAGCATGATACATGCAGGCTAGGTAAGTAAACTCCCCTGCCTTGGCTGGGTGATTTGGCTGGACATTCCTGGAGAGATCAAGTAAGTGGTTGTGGCCCCTTTCTTCCCTCTCTCCCTGCCTTTCCCTCCTCCCTGGGCTTCTAGCTAAAGGTTGCTGGGTGCTGGGGGTTCCACTGGAGCGGGGCTGGCTGTAACTAACATTTAAAAGAAATGTCATTTCTGCTTACGTGTGTGTGTGTGTGTGTGTGTGCGTGTGTGCGTGTGTGTGTGTGTGCTTCCTCCTCCATGCTGTCGGCGACCATTTTGCGGTGGTCCATGCCGGGTTCGGCCTCTAGTGACTGCCCGGCGGCCATCTTCCTGTGGTTTCGGCACAATTTTTTTGTAGTTCCACACCCACTGGCCTCTATCGACTGATCGGTGGCCATGTTTGTTATGATCCCCGCTGTATGTGTATATTGCCGTTCGGCGGCCATCTTTTTGTGGTCTACGGCTGCGTTGGCCTCTATCGTCGGCTCGGCGGCCATTTTCTTAGAGCCCAAATTATCTTCCATACAGATGTTTTGGCGGCCATTTTGCAAGAGTCTCCGGCCTCTAGGGTGCATTACACTGGCGCGAAAAATTCACACAGGAAGCGCTGATAAAAGAAGCAGACTGACACAGCAGCAGTGGGACAGCATCACAGGCACAGCACACGGCAGCATAGCGGTACCCATCCAAGGGTGGTGAGTCCTCTGGGTGACCCAGCCTCTCTGCAGCGCAGGAGGGTGGCCTATTGATATCTTGCCTGGAGCCCTGTGGGTATCAGCGTGTGGTCAGCATGGCATCTGAGCCAGATGTCTTCTCCCCATAAACACCAGATTTAGCAGCTGGTGCCCCTGAGGTGTCTATGGACGCTATGTCGGCAATCCTAGAGGCGTTTGCTGCCAGGGTGGAAGCAGCACACGGGAATACAGGGGGTAGTAAACGCCCCTGTTCCCTGCAATCTTCTGGGGCTATTTCTGAGACAGAACCAGGTCCAGCTACGGCTCATGGCCCAGATTCTGACACATCAGAGACTGCAGACCGTGACCGATCGGATAGTGAGGATGACTCCAAGTCCAGGTCAGTACGTGAGACGGCTTTGGTATCTGACCTTATTACTGCAATGCGGGATACGCTAAAGTTGGAAAATACTGCAGAAGCAGCAGAGACTCCGGTCCACTTTGGGTTTCGTAAACCTGCCCGCACTGCTAAGGTGTTCCCTTGTGTGTCTTATTTTGATAAACTCTTATACAAGGAATGGGAGAACCCACTGAGGGTCTTTACAGCCCCAAAGAGGTTTGCGGTACGGTACCCCTTTGAGGAGAGTTTTCTGAAGAAATGGACCTCTCCCCCTATAGTGAACCCTCCGGTGTACAGACTTAATAGAGCCACCACCATTCCAGTAGAAGGGGCTCCTGTTTTCAAGGACCCTGTGGATAAGGCTGAAGCACTCGCTCGCTACCTATACTCAGTGGTAGGCTTGGCAGTACACCCGGCATTGGCGGGGGCCCTAGTGTCTCAGACACTTACTGAATGGGCAAAATTGCTACTCCCATGGGTTAAAGGAGCGAGATGCTCCTCCTATAATGGGATAACTTTGGCCGACCAGTTGGTCCAGGGCCTTAAGTTTGTCTGCGAGTCAGACATGGATACTATTCCCCTCCTGTCAAAAGCTTCGGTTTATGCAGTAGCAATACGCCGCCTGATCTGGCTAAAGGGCTGGTCTGCAGACCAGACTTCCAAGAAAGCCCTGTTGGATCTGCCTTTTAAGGGCCACAGACTTTTTGGGGCTTCTCTGGATGACATCATCAAGCATGACACAGGAGGTAAAAGCACTTTGCTTCCCCAAACTAGCAAGGGTAAGGGGCCACTCCAAGGGCAAGGGCCCTCCTTTACTGCACGCAAGCGTTTTTTTCGTCCCCTTAGGGCGACAGGGAAAAGACCCCAAGGCGCCTGCCCAAGGACAAGCCTGCAGACAAATCTGCGTCCGCATGAAGGTCCGCCCCCACCTCTCGGGTGGGGGGACGTCTTCGCAAATTCGCGACTCAGTGGACAGCTCTAGTCTCCGACAGGTGGGTTTGCGAAGTAATCTCCTCAGGCTACAAGATAGAATTTCTCTCTTGTCCACCGGACAGATTCATCACCTCCAATCTCCAGCTACTACCGACCCGTCGGGAGGCCCTGTATGGGGCGGTCCAGGGTCTACTGGAACGCGGGGTAGTTGTTCCAGAACAGGAACGGGGTCAGGGTTTTTACTCAAATCTGTTCATTGTGCCAAAGAAGGAGGGGGTTCGTCCAATCTTGGATCTCAGAGCCCTCAATTGCTTTGTGAAGGTACAAAGATTTTGGATGGAGATGGTTCGATCTGTAGTCACGGCTCTCCATCCGGGGGACTTTCTGGCCTCCTTGGACATCAAGGACGCATACCTGCATGTCCCCATATACTCCAGACACCAGAGGTTTCTGCGATTTGCTATCGGGAAGAACCACTACCAGTTTGTGGCCCTCCCGTTTGGCCTTGCCTCAGCACCCAGGACGTTCACCAAGGTGCTCGCTCCGATTCTGGCACTTCTAAGACAGTGGGGTATCGCTATCATGGGCTACTTGGACGACCTTCTACTGAAGGCCCCTTCAAGCTCAGAATTAGAGGTAAGCGTGTCTATTACCTGTCAGACTCTTCGAGACTGTGGTTGAATACTAAACACGCAAAAGTCAGTATTGGTGCCCACTCAACGCCTAGTGTACCTGGGGTTGATTCTGGATTCCTCAGAGGCAAAGGTATTCCTCCCTGTGGAGAAGTTGCAGACCCTCCGGGCTGCAGTACGGCAGCTGACTTCCAGGAATTGGTCGTCACTCCGTTTTTGCATGCGAGTGTTAGGCCTCATGGTAGCCTCCTTCGAGGCGGTCCCATATGCTCAATACCACACTCGAGTGTTACAGAAGGAAGTTCTGTCCAGATGGAACAGATGCCCATCATCTCTGGATTATCAGATCCGAGTGAGCCACCTAGTCAGGAGATCCCTGGTATGGTGGCTGACGGCACCGGCTCTAATGGCCGGGAAGTCATTTCTTCCGGTTTACTGGATAGTGATCACGACGGACGCCAGCCTTACAGGTTGGAGGGGAGTCTGGGGTGTTCAGTCGGCGCAAGGTCGCTGGACCCCAGAGGAAGCCCTCCTGCCGATCAATGTCCTGGAAATCCGGGCGATCAGGCTGTGCCTCTTCTTCAAATGGTCTCAGAGGCTGCAAGGGCATCCAGTCAGACAATGCCACAGCAGTGGCATATGTCAATCATCAAGGAGGAACAAGAAGCTCAGCTGCAGCATCGGAGGTCGCTCGCATCCTGAAGTGGGCAGAGAGGAGCGTACCGGCACTGTCGGCCGTGTACATTCCGGGTGTGGAAAACTGGCAGGCGGACTACCTGAGCCGCCAGATGCTGGACCAGGGAGAATGGTCCTTACACCCGGAGGTGTTCCAACTCCTCTGCCAAAGAGGGGGCACACCAGACGTAGATCTTCTGGCTTCCCGACTCAATCGCAAGGTATTTGTTTGTGGCCCGGTCAAGAGACCCATGGGCAGACGCAACGGACACGTTGGTGGCATCGTGGGGTCAGTATCGGCTAATCTATGCCTTCCCTCCCTTAAGGTTTCTTCCTCTTCTGCTCTGCAGAGTGGAGGCAGAGGGAATTCCAATGATCCTAATAGCTCCAGATTGGCCTCAGTGTCCTTGGTACGCCGATCTAGTACGTCTGGTAGCAGACGTCCCCTGGCGCCTACCACTACGGAAGGACCTGCTATCGCAAGGTCCCATACTCCATCCTGCTTTACGGTCACTGGCTTTAACGGCGTGGCTATTGAGAGCCAGGTACTGAGAGACCGGGGCCCATCAGATTCAGTAATCTCTACTATGAGAAGTGCTCGGAAACCGTCCTCTAGGAAGGTTTATCACCGCACTTGGAAGGCCTACATCTCCATGTGTGAGGAAATGAAATGGCATGCGCGTACTTATTTGGTTTCCAAAATCCTGCTGTTTTTACAGCGTGGGGTGGACCAAAGGCTTGCCCTAAGTACGATTAAGGTACAGATATCTGCCCTGGCTGTTTTTTTTTCAGCGACCCCTGGTGGCTCACTCTCTCGTGAGCACATTTGTGCAGGGGGTTCGACATGTGGCCCGTCCCCCGCTACCTCCGTGGGACTTGAACCTGGTCCTCTCGGTGCTTCAGAAGGCACCGTTTGAGAATATTAGAGCTATTCCCCTGTTGACACTTTCTCAGAAGGTGGTCTTTTTGGTGGCTGTTACGTCAGTTCTGGCAGCCTTGTCCGGCAAGGCTCCCTATTTGATTTTCCACAAGGATAAGGTGGTGCTGCGGCCGCAGCCTTCCTTTCTTCCGAAGGTCGTTTCGGCTTTTCATCTCAACAAAGACATTGTACTTCCATCCTTGTGTCCTCATCCGTCGAATCCTAAGGAGTCGGCGTTGCATTCCTTGGACGTTGTCCGAGCTTTGAGAGTATACCTATCTGCTACTTCCCTGTTCCGGAAGTCAGACTCACTGTTTGTTTCGGTGGCTGGTCCCAAGAAGGGCCAAGCAGTCTCGTCGGCCACCATGGATCCGACAGATAGTAATCCAGGCTTACGCCTTAAGGGGTCAAGCGCCCCCCTTTCCGGTCATGGCGCGTTCGACCAGGGCAATAGGTGCCTCTTGGGCTTTCCGACATCAAGTGTCTGTTTCCCAATTATGTAAAGCGGCGACTTGGTCGTCCGCTCACACTTTCACCAAATTCTACAAAGTTGATGTAGGTGCATCTTCGGATGCCTCTTTCGGCCGCGAAGTTTTGCAGGCAGCTGTTTAGAGTTGCAACTCCTCCGTTGGAGTGCTGTTTTGTGTGAAGTTTATTTTTATGCTGTTACCACCCCTCATTTTTTTTTCTCTGACACTGCTTTGGGATGTCCCACTTTGTCAATAGAGAGGCTGTGTCGGTCCATGGACGAAAGAGTAAATAGGATTTTTCTACTCACCGTAAAATTCTTTTCTCTGAGTCCATGGACCGACACAGCACCTACCCCTCCTTTTTTAAGTTTGTACTGCTTTTTGACGAACTGATCTGCGAGATGCAGACTGAGGGGATATACCCAGAGGGTCCGCCCCCTGGGCAGTACTGTGGAAGGTGTGATGCAACACTTTTTTTACAAGTTTTCTGCCTAGTCACTCCTAATTAACGGATAATACCCACTTTGTCAATAGAGAGGCTGTGTCGGTCCATGGACTCAGAGAAAAGGATTTTACGGTGAGTAAAAAATCCTATTTTTTTCTCTTCAGTGGGACTTTATGACCAAGGAATTGATACAGTATCCAAGAATACAGTCCTTTTTTTTATTTATTTATTATTTTTATTTTTTTATTCCAATATAGTTTATTAGGTTTTAATAGGTTACACAGTAGATAAACAAGCAGTTTAGTTGCATAATGGTGGTCAACTATTAGAACCTTTTTTTAGATAGTAAAGATAAAAAGGAGAAAAAAGAGAGAGGAGATTCACAAAGAAAGCAGGGAGAGGTTGAAGTAAACCAGAGAGGGATGTCTAGAGTCCGTCCCCTCCTGTTTTTACCCTAGGGGTGCAGGGGTGTTTAACAAAAAATCAATGGACATGTTATTGCATCAGTATAACAACTCAAGTTTTTTTTAACAACCTATAGTAAAGTCCAAGACAACGTTTGGTAGGGCTGCAACTAACGATTATTTTCATAATCGATTAGTTGGCCGATTTATTGTTTTGATTAATCGGTTAATAAATGTAAATAAAGGTAATTATGCTGCGATTTGCATTTATTTTTATTTTTTTTTGGCCAATTTGTTGTTGGGCAGATTACAAAACACAAATTGCCGCAAAAACATATTACATGCTTTTCTGCAGCTTTTCCATTGAAGTATACTAAACCAAAATAGCACAGTTTTGCATTAAAAAAAGTCCTTGCCCTTTCCAAATACGCAGCAGCTGAAAAAATCATGGATGTGAACGTGTCCCATAGGAAACCATGTAAATGAACTGTAGTGTGTTTCTGCAAAAAGCACCAAAAAACTCGGAGGTGTGACCCAGGCCTGAGATGTTTAGTAACATAATGGGGTTAAAAAAACAAAAATTGGTACAAAAAGAGCAAATAATCGCTACTGTAAGGGGTTCATTTTTTACTGTGGGACAGTGAAAGTAATATTTACAGTAGCAATTTGCTCTTTTTGTACTATAAAGGGTTATTTTAGTTTTCTTTTAACCTTGTTATGTTACTGGCCGATTAATCGATTATAAAAATTGTAATCGGTTAATTTCATAATCGATTAGTTGTCGATTAGTTGTTTCAGCCCTAACGTTTGGTCAAGAGACCTTGTAGAGGGGGGGGTCGTAGGGTTTATCCAGGCGTGCCCATGGGGCATGACATATAACCACTTCTGGGGGAGGGGGCTTGTAGAGAGGATTGTTCAGAAGACGTTAGACGTTTTTCGATGAAGCTACACTTTATTTTTATTTATTTTTTCCTTTTCAAATCTTTTGTTGTCCCAATCGTTTTGCAGCTAGAAGTCTAGTCTTTCTTGGCATAATAGTGTTTTTTTTTTTTTTAACGTCTCTCTTTGTTTTTGATAGAGTGGGCGGTGAAGAGGAGATCCAATGTCTGAAGATATTTCTGCGTGCAATATGTAACGCAAGGAGGATCCATTGTGGGGTTTTTTTTTTTTTTTTTGGAGGTCTCTGGGAGGTGTTGTTGGTTTGAGGTACCCGAATAGAAGGAGCCTGGGATCCTTATGTATGTGGCAATTAGTTACTCCATGGATAAAAGACATGATTTGTGACCAATAGTCTGTGATGGGTGGACAAGACCAAAGATGATGAATTAGGGTCGGTTTCCAGATTGAGCACCAAGGGCATGAGGCTTCCTTAGTTGAGGGGTGTTTCATTGAGAACAGGAAGTAGGTCTTATGAATTATTTTAAATTGTGTTTTCCTCCAGGTTTTTTGATATTGGCTTTCTGGTTGCATTGTAACCTTTTGAGGATGTTTATGCTGACTTCGTCAGATATATCTGCTAGCCAAGATTTCATTGAAGTTTGATGTAGAGGTTGTGTAAAGGTTGAGTTCAAAAGTTGGTAAATGTCTGTAATCGAGTAGTGTTGTTCCTTAAGCTACTTGTCCAGGAAGGTGGTCCAAAACCTGATGTGTTTCTGAGGGCAAGTTCTGCTTATGAAGTCCGAGAATTGTGAAACTGGGAGAAAATTATGTTTTGGTCAGTGAAAGTCTTCAGCTATGGAGAGGAAGGACTTCCGGATTCGTCATGGTAAAAGGAGACTGCGTTGACTAAACTTTTTATCTTTCCATTTAGAAAACCGTTCTTATTGAAGGCCTAGAGGGAACGTTGGATTTCCTTATATGGGTCGGAATTTAGAGACAAAAGGAGAGAGTCCCAGCTTTTTCCTCGCTTTCCTCCATGCTATAGTTGTTGTGTCTCGAAATAGAAGATTGTACTTAATATTATCAGGGATCATTTTTTTTTTTTAACATTATTTTTATTAAAGTTTTTCAACACATACAACATACACAGCTTAAGCACCTACAGTACAGAAAAGGAGCAAGTACAAAAAAATACCATTTGCAATGCGAACCTAGCGAAACAAGCATAACAATAGAAGGGTGCAGCAACACCGCCAAATAGAATCCAGAAGGGCATATATTATCATAAACCCATTAGTCCTTAAGAACACATAAGAAGAAATCGGAAGAACACATAAGAAGACATCGGAAGAAAAGCAAGGTATAATAGCAAGACATGACCTAGATATGATGACCCTGTCCACCCCAAACTCAGTAAGCCGTTTCAGGCTCTGCTAACCAAGTGCGCCAGACCTTGTCATACTTCAGTGGGCAGCCCCGATTGGCATATGTATCCCTGTATAAAGGAAGCTATTGTTAACCAAGCATTTCCATTGCTTCAGAGAGGAGGGGCAGGCTTCTTCCACTGCATAGCAATGTTCTTACGAGCATAGAAGAGCAGCAGGGTAATCAGCGCGCGTTTGGCAGAGGATGGTACGATGGTCTCAATGAGCCCCAAAAGGCACACCTCCATTGCCAAAGGCACAGTGACACAGGCAACTCTATTAATCAAATCCAGCACCATTTCCCAATACCGCTGGACCCCCGAACAATGCCAGAAGATATGGGCGAAGTCGCCCGGTGAGGCGCTGCATCTCCAACACTCTGAGGAATGAGCAGGGTCCATCTTGTGGAGTCTGTGGGGGATGAAGTAAGCCCTATGAACAATCTTGTATTGCACCAACCTGTCGCGCATGGAGACTAGGGTGTTGAAAGGGAGGTCCCACACATCATCCCAGTCATCATTGTCTAACGTGGGGATATCAGTCTGCCATCTAGTCCAGAGTTTTTCAAGGGGTGGAAGAGACACAAGGGTCAAATACGCATAGAGATGTGAGGTGGGCTTTTCTGCACAGCTAAATCTAAGTGTCCTCTCCAGTTCCGACTGCGCCACAATACATGAAGATTGTGGAAAACTGCACCGCAAATGCATGGGACAGTTGAAGATATCTGAATAGGAAATGGTTAGGTAGGTTGTACTGGGAGGAAAGGTGCGAGAAAGGGAGCAAGGAATTTTGGGACACTACGTGTGATACTAGTTTGATACCGTATTTTGTCCACGCGTAAGGGTCAGGGATTTTGTATATGTGGGATAAGTTAGGGTTCAGCCAGATAGGGGCATTGGGGGAGATTTCAGACTGTTTACATTTCTCAATGGCTAATCCTGTCTGCCATGCCCGCAGGGTGGTAAACATAGAGGGGGTCAGAGGATAAGGGGCACGAGGGCCCCTAAAATAACAATTGAAGAGCTTTCAGCGAACCGACAACTGCCGCTTCCAGCACAGTTGACGAGTTCGCTCTGTCCGGCTGTAACCACCACGCTGCTGTCACCAGCTGCGCAGAGAGGTAATACTTATCCAGTCCGGGAATGCCATGCCACCCTGCGTTCGTGGCCTCATTAAAGTCGTCAGTCGATACCTGGGAGGAGAGGGGCCCCATAGGAAGGAGGAAAAAATGTGGTTCAGTTTCTTAAAAAAAAGACTTGGGCACCCATTGTGGGGAGTGGCGGAGAAGATACGTTAGTTTGGGAATAATCTTCATTTTTATGAGGTTAACTTGCCCCCATAATGACAGAGGCAGGTTACTCCATGATTTAAGCTTTGTCTGGGACTCTAAAAGCACCGGGGCGAGATTCAAAGAGATAAAGTCAGAGGCTGAACCAGAGACATGTACCCCAAGGTATTTAAAGGCGTCCACCCACAGGAGGGGGCAATCAGGAAGTGATGTGGACCTGGCCGCTGGATCAATCGGGAATAGGAGGGACTTAGACCAATTTACCCTAAGACTGGTGACCTCGGCAAAGGTGTTCAGAATACTGAGCGCTCCCTGCAAGGACGGGCCGGCATCATTCAGGAAGAGCAGCATGTCATCTGCGTACAGGGCAATCCGAGTTGGAGACCCTTAATGTGCGGTGAGGTGCGAAGTGCCTCCGCCACCGGTTCAATAGCGAGGGCAAACAAAGCTGGAGAGAGAGGGCAGCCCTGCCTCGTTCCCCTGGTAAGCCCGAAGGGGACAGACAGTCCACCCCCCAAGCGCACTGAGGAAGTGGGGCATTTGTAGATCACCTGGAGCCACCTGATGAACAGCAAAGGAAATCCCATCCTACGTAATGTTTCCAACAAAAAGGGCCACTCAACCGTATCGAAGGCCTTTTCTACGTCTAGAGATGCCACTGCCCGGGAACCCATATTGAGGTGGTGAGCGTGTATGTTAGTGAACAGCCTTCTGAGATTAACATCTGTGGACCTACGGGGCATGAAACCCGTCTGGTCTGGGTCTATCACTGAGGGTAGCATGGGATATAACCGAAGGGCCAGAAGCTTGGTCAGAATTTTAAAGTCGGAGTTAAGTAAGGCAATAGGGCAGTAGGAAGCACAGGAAGTGGGGTCTTTGGGAGCCTTATATATCAGGGTCAAGTAGGCATGGTACATAGAACCAGGCAGACAGACCACCGTTTGCTAGACATACAGTATATAATTGTGCCAACAGGGGCGCCAAGAGTTCCACATGAGCCCTATAAAAGTCCATCGGAAGCCTGTCCGGCGCCTTGCCAGGGGGGAAGGACCGGATAGCCTTTATGACCTCCAGAGCCGTAAATGGTTGGACCAATGTCTCTCTGTCATGGTCAGAGAGCCAGCCAAGCGCCAACGGATCCAGCAGCCAGTTCAGCAACTCTGGCTGAAAATCTGAGGGTAGACCGGACGAATATAAAGCGCCATAAAAGGAGTTAAACGTCTGCAAGACATCAGAAGGGGAGGACACCGTCCCGCCCCCGATGTCTGTAGAGTAGACACAAGGGTAAGGGGTCGGTCATGTTGTGTCATCATGGCCAGCAGGTGGCCATTTCGATCACCTTGTTCAAAGGCCCTCTGCTTACCCCTATAGGAGTCGAGTCGCGTGACCTCAGCCAGGTGTAACTGAAGTTCCCTCCGAGCCGCCATCAGCAGATCAAAGTGAACAGGGGTGGGGTCACCACCATATGTAGCAGTGTGGTCATCAACAGTCTTCTGCAGCGCCAGAGTCGCAGCCGACTGCTGTTTTTTTAATGCTGGCAATAGCAGAGATATACTGTCCCCTTGTGAAAGCTTTAAAGGCATCCCAGACAATGTCAGGAGAAGAGGATTCCTTATTTTCCCAGAATTCAGACAGCAGGGGCGGCAGTTTGTCAGTAAGGTCAGGATGAGAGACCCATTGTGTACCCAACCTCCAGAGTGCAGCATTCCGGGAAGCGGAGCACCACCACCAGGGGACTATGATCAGACAGCCCGCTGGGCAGATAGGACGTCTCCAATACATCCGCTAACAGTGCGGGGTTGGAGAAGGCCAGATCTATCTGCGAAGCAGTCTTATAGGATGCCGAAAAACATGAGTAAGTCCTTGTGGTAGGGTGCTTCCACCTCCAGACCTCCACCAGCCCCACCGCCTGAGCCCAGGCAGAGAGGTCTATGCATTGTTTCCTAGGCGGGGTAGGTCTATCTAGGTCGGGCGACAAAATGGCATTGAAGTCTCCCATAATCAGAACCTTCCCCGGGCAGAAGGGGGGAAAAAAAATTCTAGGACCTCATACAATATTGCAGATGAAAACGGGGGAGGGATGTACAGATTTACAATGATATATCTTACAGACCATAACGTAAACACCACTATCACAAATTTACCCTGGGGATCCGTCCGGACCTCTTCAATAACACAGGGGAAACTCTTGTGGATAAGGACCGATACACCCCTGGCGTATGTGGAATACGTGGCATGTATCGCTCGCTGTATCCAAGGCCTTTTAAGAGTCAAAATCTTACTGCCCATGAGGTGAGTCTCCTGAAGGAGAATAAGCTGGGGGGAGTGAGATTTTAAGTATTGAAATAAAAGGGCTCGCTTGAATTTTGAGTTAAGACCTCTGACATTCCAGGAAAGGACGGTAAAGGAGTCAGCTAGTTGACTAGCCATCGGGCAATGGGGAGAAATAATTGAGGAGATACACTAGAGGGCATGTACCAGTGCACCCCATGAGCAGCAAGATCCCGGTCACAGTGCAAAAAATACTGACAGTACTTAAGCATACCACAAAACAAAACAGAGAAAAACAACAAAAGGAACAACTAGATCCTTAATCAAACTTCCCAGGCACGAGTGCCTATCCTACTATATCCCAGCCTTCCTCCAAACAGGGGGGAAGGTCTGGGAATAGTTTTTACCCAGAAAAGAACTTTAACTACAGGTGCCAATGAACCCCTCAACTGGGGGCACTACACTACCGGTGCCAGTCCACCCACTCTGCTGACAGGTATTGTCTCTTCCGTCTTGTAAAAACAGGGAGCAGAGGGACGGGGGATATTGATCCCAAAAATCAGTGGCACCAAAGTCAGCGACTTGATAGAACAATCCAGAGGAGGGTGGGTTGTCGTACCTCCAAGAGAGTGGAGGGCACCAGGCCTATCTCAACTCACACAACACTAAACCGTGAGGGTCAAGTGCAAGTCACGTGTAAAAGTGCGTCTGTGTTTGCTCCGGTAATTGCCGAATGTTTGTAGGATGAATCAAGCAAGGATATGGAAGATCCGTGCATCAGGCAAGTATGTACTCACAGGACAGTTTTTAGTAGGATATCAGGGCGCAGGAAATCCACGCAGTAGATCAGGGAATGGGTCTTCAACGTAAGGTGGTCAGCCAGTCATCAGCATCCGCTGGGTTGTCAAAGAATCGGATTGTTCCATCGTGTTGGACTCGCAGGCGGCTGGGATAATGTGCCATATTTTATGTTCTACTACCTGAGCCGTCTACGGACATCGTTGAAAGTCTTCCTTTTTCCGCTGCAGATCAGCCGAAAAATCGGGGAAAAGAAAAACAGAGGCATTGCTGTATTTGAGAGTGGGATGTTTGCGGGCCTCAGAGAGAATCCTGTCTCTGTCTCGATAATTAAGGAAGCGTACCAAGAAGGGCCGGGGGAGATTTCCCGGGATGGCGCGGCCGGTGGGCACCCGATGAGCTCTTTCAACCACATAGGTAGGAGAAACATCTGTGAAGCCCAGCAGATCCTTAAAGAACCCCTCCGCGAATTCTGCCGGGCGGTCCCCCTCAGGTAGCCTCAGGACTCTGACATTGTTGCATCTGAGTCTGTTCTCAGCGTCATCAGATTTTGCGACAAGGGACTGTACCGTGCGCTGCAGTTCAGCAATGGACGAGGCATGAGTGGCAGTAAGATCTTCTGTAGCGGAAATCCTGGTCTCAGTTTCAGTTATACTCCACCTAATTTTGTCGAGGTCATTTCTGATAAGATTGCACTCCTCAGCAAGGTGGTCGATGCGAACAAGCAGTGAGGTCTTGCTCTGCTCGATCGCGGCAAGGATTGTGGCCGTACTATCCTGCGATGGCGGGGTCCGCTCCGCCGCCGGAACCTCACCGGGACCCATCTCCAAGTCAGCTAACAGGGCCTGGAGTTGTCCAAGCAGTATTGGGTCTGGCTGCAATGAGGGGGGATGAGGCTGCCGGGGGGAAGACGAGCCCACCCCAACTGCCCCGGAGGATTTTTTCCCCTTCTTGGAAGAGGGGGACATCTGGTGGGTCACTAAAAGGGGGGGCCCCAACAGAGAAGCAGCACACTCCAAGATCAATGTCCCGTAGGCAGCAGAGGGTGGCACAGATGGGTAATGGGAGAGTGTCCCGGGAGAGCCCAGTCCAGGCTGACAGTCAGCAAGAGCATACAGCCCCCCAGCACACAGTGATCAGCAAGGTATAATTAGTCCAGGAGGTTGGCAGGCAGAGAGTGCACTGAAGACATGGTCAGAACAGGGGGACACAGGCAGAATGGCAGAGTCACTAGGCCCCTGGGCACCTCCAGCAGCCCACACAGATTGGTCCCCACAGTTCTGCACAGCAGGTCCCCACAGGGAGGAGGATGAGTCACAGGGCCGCGGGATCCGCGTCCGCGATTTGTGGTCCGGTCGGCGCACTACCGCGGGGTAGCCGCTCAGGAAACAGCGGTGTCCGTCAGGCTCCACTAGGCCGCAGCCGCCGCGAGCGCTCCCCGCAGCTCAGCAGGCCATCAGAACACGGCAGGCAGTGGAGGGGGTAGGCAGGAGGAAGGAGAACAGTCCAGGGGATGTAGGATGGTTTCTTACCCCACTGTTAGGCAAGGATCAGCTCCCACAGGTCGGACACAGGCCAGCAAGATGGCGGCGGCTGCAGGCAGAGTACTGGATGGCTTCCCGGGCGTCCACGACTGGATCCCCACTCAATACTTGGTCAGGGCCCAACAGGGAACAGGGAGGAACAGGTAGGCAAGGCGGCTTGAGCTGTGTAGGCCAGTGGATGCATGGATGGCAAAGGATTGTGTTAAGGATACCCGGAGCTCCTCTCAAACACGTCCGCCGCCGCTCACATCCGGACACGCATCAGGGATCATTTTTTAGATGGCTGTGCAGGAGAGCGGATAGGTTGTATTGGTGTACCAAGGCAGATTCCAGATCGTAGTTGGTATATTTGGACGCTTGATGAATCCAGTCCAGACTAGTTCTCAACAGGCAGGATAGATTGTACACTCTGATATTAGGTAAATTTGCCCCCCCCCCCCCTCACTCTTTGGGAGATATAACTTGCTCAAGGCTATTCTCGGTTTACTAGTGCGCCATAAGGTCGTTGCCGCCATATAAATTTTTTTGTATGTCTGTTTCATAAGCAAGGGTATTGTTTTGTAGGGGATATAAAAGGCGCACAAAACACACCGCCTTAAATAATGAGCATCTCCCAAACGGCGAAATGGGGAGGTTCATCCAAGCCTCTAGTTCGCCCACAATTTTTGAGATCAGAGGAGGATAGTTAAGGGAGTAGAGAGAAGATAGTTCCTTACCTATTTTTATGCCTAAATAAGTGATATATTTATTGTTGATGATGCCCAAATTCGAGGATGCAAGGTACCGACGGGTAGGATCTAGAGCTGGGCGATTTTCTCCCAAAAATAAAATCTGCGATTTAAAAAAAAAACCCAAAAAAAAAACCTTGAATCAAGTTGTGTGTTGTTGTGTTGTTTTTTTTTTTTTTTTTATGGACACCGTGCCGGTCCTGAGCAGCTGCGGGCAGGAGTTTTTAGGCGAGGCCGCGGCGGACTAGGCTGAAGTCACAGCCTCAGCTAAAAACTCCTGCCCGCAGCTCCTCAGGACCGGCGCGGTGTTAGCGCCGCTCCTGGTGAAACAAAAAACAACGATTTGCTGAAAATCTGAATCTATTTGACCTCTCAATTCGATTCAACTCTATTTTTTTTTTTTTTCCAAGCCCTAGTAGGACCTCGCTTTTATTGAAGTTTATTTTGAGGCCTGAGAATTTACGAAATGAGTTGAAGATGGACTGAATGCTGGCTATATCCGAGGAGGGTGAAGATTAATGTCATCTGTAAAAAAAAAAGTGACTCGTAGATCATTTTGGCCAAATGGGATCCCATGGGGGCATTGTCATTTGGGTATCGAGACCAGAGTTTCTATGGCTAGATTGAATAATAAGAGGGATAAGGGGCAAGAATACAGTCTTGACAAGGTTGTTAATAGTGTTTGCATTATAATGTTGCATGGCCAATTACAGTTTCATTTACCAAGACTTCCTCTTGTCTAGCCAAAAGTTCAACCAAGCTTGTGGTCAACCTCTGATGTTTCTTGATAAAACAGTGGCTCTCAAAAGTTTACATATTCTATTGGCCTTTACTAAAAACTGAAGATGAGAAAAGTTGCACGTTTTAAACTTTGAACACGTATGTAAAGCCAATGATAACAAATAATGAATGATCAATAAATCATGGAATAATTCAGAGCTTGACGAATTTGCTTATAATCTAGGAGCCAGCTAAAAAAGTTAGGAGCCAGTTTTTTGTTTTTTTTTAAATCGGCTCCCCAGAGCTGCATGTCCAGGGTGTCGGGCAATAAGAATTGCTCACGCCTGGTGCCGAGCAAAAAAGACAGGGAAAATAAATACATTTTTAAAAAAAAAAAAATTTTTGTTTGTTTATAAGATGTTGCAAATTTAGTAATTTTTGATGAGGGGGCACTGATAAGTGGCACTCCCCGCGCTCATCACAGCATCGCCGGGCCACCAGAGGAGGGCACCGGTTCACACAAATCAGCATGTATGCTGCTCCAGCAGGCCGCAAAGCCGTGGCCTCCATTATTGGCCAGCCCAACCTTAGTCCGTGCACCCGCGGGGGGCACATGGGAGGAATGGAGACCACTGCTGCGGTATATCCCAGGCGCTAGGATGCAATTTCCAGTCGCCATTGGGTTTTGTCGAGCCCTGTAAAAATTTATAATGAAAAATGACCGACAAGTGGAAAAAAATGTTTGTTTTTTCACAAAAATGTTAACTGCCTTGCATGTTCTGTATGAAAAGTTTTTTACTTATTGAATCTCTATGCTGTTCTTTATGGTTATATTACATATATGGTTTAGAGCAGGGCCCTCAAACTGCGGGCCGCATACGGCCCGCCAAGGTGATTTACCCGGCCCACGGCACGGACTACCCCTTTCATAAGATCGAAGCACTTCCCCTCCGCAGTACTTCCCCTCCCCTCTGCTACATTATTCACACAAGACACGAAGCATGACAGGTCCAGACAAACGGCAGGACTTTTCGAGTTAAGAAGTGGGTAATTGGTTACTAGTCAGCAGGGCGGTCCCAGCAATCAATCATCTGCCTTTCACTTGAAAAGTCCCACGCTTTGTCCGGACCTGTCATGCTTCGCGTCTTGTGTGACTAAGGTAGGGGAGGGGGGAGTGCTGCAGAGGGGAAGTGCTGTGATCTTATGGAAGGGACAGTGTAATATCGCTGGAGGGATCTGTGATGGGTGGCTTTGTGACTGGGGGGATCTCTGATGGTGGGGCTTTGTGATGGAGTCTGTGATGGGGGGGGGGAGTCTTTCATGGAGAGGAGTCTGTAATGGGGGGGGGTCTTTCATGGAGAGGAGTCTGTGATGGGGGGGGATCTGGGAGGGGGGGGGAGTCTGTGATGAAGGGATTTTGTGAAATACTAATAAGTTTATGTTGATTAAAACTGTTTGTGGAATTTGTTTATATATTTTTTCAAACTATAGTCCGGCCCCCCAACAATCTGAGGGACCGTGAACTGGCCCCCTGTTTAAAAAGTTTGAGGACCCCTGGTTTAGATGATGGTATTAAAATAAAACTGGATTAAAATGAATACATTTCAGCCTTCTCAAAGACTAACCTTTCTGCAAAGTTGGGCAGCTTTACGTATCTACTACACATTTGTTGAAAGTTTTTGACCAGAAAAGGGATTTTTCAGTTATTGGTTGAGTAGTAGCAACTACTGACTTTCTGACTCCATCAGTTGAATCAGAATTTACTTTGCGATTCGCTAAAAAATAATGGAGTAGGGTTGATTTATTTTTTGCTTCCTTGGACTTCATTAAAATATATGGCCTGTGGTAATACAGCATGCAGCAACACAAAGCGCAGTGTGATGCATGCAATACCACAGCACAATAGAGTGTAATAGGGCCCTAAATCTATTGCTGTCTTACAACAAACTTTAGGCACTTTTTATAGAGTATGTGCTCAAAAAGCTGAGCAGCAGACCGTTGAGATAATCCCCATGTCACCCTGATCTCTCCTCCTATCAGTATTTTCCTTGCACTGCAGGAGGACTGCTTCTTCCTCTCACTGTCTGAGCTCTACTGTACAGGAACTACAAGAGTTTGGGACCAATTCAAATTCAGGTACTTGCTCTGCTTGAATTTAAAGTGGGAGTAAACTCCCATGCATAGTTTTTACCTAATAGGTAAGCCTATAATAAGGTTTGCCTATAGGTACAGTAAATGTCTCCTTAATGTGCACCATTTAGGAGATATTTACTTTAGATGCAGCTGGTGACGTCGCTTGCGCATGTGCTCTAAAGGAACGCATACCCACACCGTTTCCTTCAGGGCTGTGCCGTAAACAGTGACTCTCTGCTCGGCCACTCATATTGCCGAAGCCCGCAAACCTGGAAGAAAGACCGGGTGACAGCGCCACCGCTGGAGGGCTTAGTTTTCAGGCACATTATGACTTAACCACCGAATGACGGCTACAGCGCGGACCCCAATTGCCGGGAGGCCGTCACTAGATGTCCTCCCCTGCGCTGTGATCACCCGAGTCACTCCGACACAGGTGATCACAGATCCGAGTAAGGGTCCGGTCCCGGCCCCTTACCACGTGATCAGCTGTCAGCCAATGATGTAAACAAAAGCCGGTAATCCTTCTTTTTTTTTTTTTTTTTCTCCTCACGCTGTCAGCGTGAGGAGAAAAAACAAGCCGATCACAGGCTTATGTGTAAGGGACATCGGTCCCGACGAGGAAGGAGACAATTTTGCCTCTGTGCAGTCAGTACCCAGTGCCTATCAATGGCAATCAGTGCCACCTAGCGGTGCTGCCTATCAGAGTAACTTACTAGTGCCGATCAGTGCCCATCACTAACACCTACCAGTGCCGCCCATCGGTGCCTATCAGTGCAGCCTTAGCTTACATCAATGAAGGAGAAAAATTACCCGTTTGCAAAATTTTATAACAAAATATATATATATATATATATATATATATATATATATATATATATATATATATTAGGGCTGGGCGATTTTTTTTTTTTTTTTTTTTTTTTTTTTTTTATAAAAAACTCGATTTACGATTCGATTTATTATTATATTAATTGGAGTGCATCAACAAACAAAATTGCAAAGGCAAACCCTTTCTCTAACTGCAAAGTCAGTGTGCAACAAAGATTGTTAAACATCCAAACTATTAATACTGTATTTGGATTTAGCTAATAAAACAACAAAAAATCTTGGTTACTCTTAGTTGAATTGAACTGTGCCTCACTGTGCCCAATGCCTCACTGCCCGTGCTTCAATCACTGTGCCCGTACCTGATGCAGATTTTCATGGGATACGGATTTTACAGCTACTCTGGCGGCCATTCCAGTATTCAAAAGCCATGCCTATTCCTCGTCTGTGATAGGTGGAACACTCAATTTCCCAGCATTCAGTGTTCCGCCTATCATGGACATCCGCTCATCCTCCTAACACAGACGAGGATGAGAGGATGTCCGTGATAGGCTGAACACTGCCTGCTTTGAAATTGAGTGTTCCACCTATCACAGACGACGAGGACTCGGGAGGCGCGGCTTTTGAACACTGCAATGGCCGCCGTCTGTCTGCATGACACGCTGATCAGGTAGGCAGACGGCGGCTTGCGGTTAGTTAGTGTTACATTACATCTACTTGCGGCGGCTGCGGCGAGTAGATGTAATTGGGGTAACGCCGCCCAGTGCCATTCCGGATACGCCCCCTGCAGCCCTGCTGCGGAAACTTTGAAGGGAAAAATAAAAATAAAAAAATCGATTTTTCTTCAAATCTGAATCGATTTGAACTCAAAACTCGATTCAAATCGATTTTCTTCCCAGCCCTAAATATATATATATATATATATATATATATATATATATATATATATATATATATATATATATACATACATACATACATACATACATACATACATACATACATACATAGAATTAATTTCTCTTATCATCCATGGACCGACACTGCGTGTCTTACACTTTACACGTTGGTATAGGCAGAATGTTAAATGTTAAAACATTCCAGAACAAACCAGAGCTGAACAGCCCCGCCCAGGGGGGCGGTCCCTCCGGACATTACCCTCACACCTGCAGCTAGCAGGCCTCAGTTTTTTTCTGCCTAGCAGAAGGAGAAGACGTGGCTCTCTCGGGAGCCAGTCTCCTGGAAGATTTTACTTTTTAATTTTTATTCCTTTGGGAATTTTATTTTTGAGACCTTCAATCAATTGTCGGCTGGGCAACAGGTTGGGTACACTGGTATCCTCGTAGTCTTCCCTGTCCGACCATCGAGCGTGCTGATCCTCACCTTGTGTGCGTGAGACTCAGTTCACGACATACTCCAGGGGTGGCCGGGTTGCTTTCATGCTCCCGCGGTCCTCTCAAGATCGAACAGTACCTACTGTATCTTTCACGGTGGACCGGGCCGACAGCTACGCAGTACGACTCTGTGATAGGCCTGTCTGAAACAAGCCAGTGAGTCCCTCTATGGGCACCGGGGGTGTTCTCCAAGGTGCTTGCGGGACGGGTAAGTAGTCTCTCCTGCTACAAGGTGAGTACATGCTGGCTGTGTTTCTGTGTGTGGGGGGTTCTCCCTGTCTCCCCCCTGTTATGCTGCTCTCTGCACCCTGTTGTGCTGTGTGGGGATGCTTGGAGGGTCACTCTGCCCTGGGGGGGCCGCTCCATGACTGTTATTTTGTTTGGGGAGTGTTCTGGGGGACTGGCTGTGTTGTTTTCTGTGCGCCATTGGTGCAGTGTTTTATTTTTTTTTAAAAAGTGCGCCATTGGCGGCCATTTTGGCTGGGGCTTAATGCATAATTATACTGGTGCCCGGCGGCCATTTTCTTGTAGCCGCGGCACTTTCACTTTAGTTTTCGGCCTCTAGCAGCCCTGCTGTACGGCGCGAAATACACACATCCTCACAGATTCTTCACCTCAGGCTGCACCAGCGCTACAGCGCGACTCATACAGCGCTACAGCGTGGCTCATACAGCGGTACCAAGCGGTCCCTAGGGGTGGTGAGTACTCCAGGTATCCCCTCCTCAGCCCCAGCACGGCCTGTGGGTGGGCTGTATTATTCACTGTAATGGTGAATAAGGTCTCAGAGGGTGGCAATATTGGAGCCTGGTTCACCTGTTTCTTCACATTGTTAGGGACAACTGGCAGTGCTCCTGCACCTGCTGTCCTTAGGGACCAGTTGTCGGCAGTCCTGGTATCCTTAATCTGACCGGGAGGAAGCAGTGTGTGAGCACAAGGGAGCAAAAAAGCCCCTATCCCCACTTTTTTTCCACAAAAAAAAAGGGGGGGGGGTGTGCGCTGATTCAGATATGGGCCTAGCCACTACCGCTCAGGACCCTAGCTCTGAATATATATTTGATGGTTTTGAACAGGACATTCCTTGCAAGGAAAACTCCAGTTCTGTGTCAGTAAATGACAGGGTGCTTGTTTTGTGAACTCATTGATGCAGTGAGGGACACTCGCAAGCTAAATGCTGCGGATGCAGAACCTCAGGCGGACGGTCTCCTCTGGTTCCTTAGGGCCGGGCCTTCTAAAAAGTGTTTTTTTTTTTTTTTCAATATGTACCTTTCTTTGACCAGCTCACTGACAAGGTCTGGGGAAAAAGGTGCAGAAGACTTTTATGGTCCCGCAGCGTTTGCCTATAGATACCCCTTTGAAAATGCCCTACTTAAAACGTGAGCTTCTCCCCCAGTGGTCGACCCTCCAGTCGCCCGGTTGCACAAGGCCACCATTCTCCCGGTGGAGGGGACTCCTGCATTAAAGGACCCCTCTCACAGGAGGTCAGAAGTGGTGAGCAGAGCTATGTTTGCCTTGTTGGGGTCCGCCCTACGGCTTGTGGTAGCGGCGACCCTTGTGTCTCCAATACTTGCGGGATGGGCAACTAATACAGGAGCATGATCTTCCTCCAGACACTATTGCTCTGGCCCACAAATGGTGCAGGGCCTGGTTTATGTGGCGACGCCACGTTTGACGCGGCCCCTTATAACTCTGGGTATTGCATTGTCTGATCTGGTTGAAATGCTGGTGTGCTGACCTAGCTTCTAAAAAGCCTCCGAAGGGTTTACCATTGAAAGGTGGTAGGCTTTCCGGTGCTGCGCTGGATGACATCATCAAGGATGTCATGGGAGGTAAAAGCACTGTTCTTCCTCAGGCTGTCAAGGAGGCTGCTATAAGCAGGGTCCTTCCTTTCCAGAAAAAGTTTTTTTCTCTTATCGTCCATGGACCGACGCAGCTCTCATACTGATTACATGTGGGTATATGTCCCTGCTCGCAGGAGAAGACCTAGGCAGAATGTTAGAGGTTAAAACATTCTAGAACAAGCCAGAGCTGAACAGCCCCGCCCAGGGGGGCGGTCCCTCCGGACATTACCCTTCCACCTGCAGCTAATCAGCCTCAGTTTTTTTCTGCCTAGCAGAAGGAGAAGACGTGGCTCTCAGGAGCCAGTCTCCTGGAAGATTTTACTTTTGATTTTTATTCCTTTGGGAATTTTATTATTTTATTTTTGAGACCTTCAATCAACTGTCGGCTGGGCAACAGGTTGGGTACACTAGTATCCTCGTAGTCTTCCCTGTCCGACCATCGAGCGTGCTGATCCTCGCCTTGCGTGCGTGAGACTCAGTTCACGACATACCCCATGGCTCCAGGGGTGGCCGGGTTGCTTTCATGCTCCCGCGGTCCTCTCAAGATTGAACAGTACTTGACTGACTGTATCTCTCGCGGTGGACCGGGCCGACAGCTACGCAGTACGACTCTGTGATAGGTCTGTCTGAAACAAGCCAGTGAATCCCTGAAAGGGACGGGTAAGTAGTCTCTCCTACTGCAGGTGAGTACATGCTGGCTGTGTTTCTGTGTGTGGGGGTTTCTCCCTGCCCCCCCCCCCTGTTATGCTGCTCTCTGCACCCTGTACTGGTGCTGTGCTGTGGGGTGTTTGGGGGTCACTCTGGCCTGGTTGGGCGCTCATGTCTGCAGTTTTTTCTGGTGTGTGAGGTGGTTATTGCGTGCGCCATTGGCGCGCATTAGAGCTTTGAATTTTGCGCTCGGCGGCCATCTTGGCGTTCAGTGGCACAGTTATGGCTGCGGACGGCGGCCATTTTCTTGTGGCCGCCGCGCATTTATTTCTGGCGGCGGCGCGAATCCCCTCACAATCTCCTCACAGACTGAGCTGTCCTTAAGGGTTGGTGGGTCCTCCCGGGTATCCCCTCCTCAGCGTAGCCAGTGGGTGGACTGTATATTCACTGCATAGTGTATAAGGTCTCAGAGGGTGGCGTTATGGAGTCTGATACACCTGCTCTCCACATTGCCTGGGGCAACTGGCAGTGCTGCACAGTTAAACATGTTCATATGTTTCCTGCACCTGCGGTCCTTATGGACCAGTTGTCAGCAGTCCTGGAATCATTCCTGTCAGAATGGAAGCGGTGTGCGAGCAAAAGGAGCTATAAGCCCCCTCCCCCCACAAAAATCTTTAGTGAAGGAGTGCTCTGAGTCAGATATGGGCCTAGCTATTGGGCTCAGGACCCTACCTCTGAATATTTAATGTTTATGAACAGGACATTCCCTTGTGAGGAAGACTCCAGTTCTGTGTCAGTGAATGACAGGGCGCTTGTAAGTGATCTCATTGATGATGTGAGAATCACACTCAGGCTGAAATTGCTGTGACAAGCTTTTCTTTTACACAGTTTCCTCACTGTTTTCCTCACACGCTGCCTCAAGAGCAGCATGGATGAGGGAGGACTTTATTCATTTATGTCTCTAATCCCTGTGAGCCTTGTGTGTGCTACCTGAGGTAACATTTCCCGCCATTTCCTGGGGAATGATTTGAGCTCTGACAGACACACGGTCTGAGGATCAGAGGTTACCTGAATGCTGCTTCAGCAGCACAGTCAAGCAGGTTGGAATGATAAAGAGAAGATTATGCGCCTCTGCGCCATAATTTAAACTCATCCTATACCTCTACACTGCATACATTCACAGTGTATGTATGTTATTGGTCTCTGTGTCTGCGTGGCTGTCCCCACGTTCCAATGCTGTGTTTCAGTGCCATACATGATATAAACGTACAAAATATGTTTATGCACGACTCCAGATACATTCACAGTATATGTATGTATCATACTCTCTGGGCTGGCGGGGGCTCCGGTGTCCTCCCGCACTCTCATGGTATGTGCGCTTCGGCTCTCTGCACAGTATAGACATGTTCAATATGTTTATTGCACATATTATACATGTTTACAGTATGGGTATACTGTTTGCGTGGGGTTCCTCCGGGTACTCCGGTTTCCCCCCACGCTCCAATGGAAATGCACAGCATAAACATGTGCAATATTATGTTGCTTCACATGCTATCATTCCTACACGGTATCTGTGTGCTGTCTGCGTGGAGTTGTACCGAGTGGGCGCTTCGGCGCTATGCACAGTCTAAATTTGTGCGATTGGACCTACCCGGTATGTCTTTGCAGTCTGCGTGGGTTTCCGCCCACGCTACATGACATGCATGCCTTTGGTGCAATACACGATGTAAACATACACATTATGTTTATACACTACACTAAATACATTCACAGTAGTTGTAGGTATTGCATTCTCTGAGTATGCGTGGGGTACTTCAGTTCCTCACACGCGCCAACGGTGTGCGCGCCTTCGGTGCTTTGCACACATGAGCTTGTGCAAAAGGTTTAGCACACACACTATAATACCTACACGGTATGCGGATGCAGTCTGCATGGGTTTCTGCCCATGCTACATGACATGCATGCCTTTGGTGCAATACACGGTGTAAACATACACATTATGTCTATACACTACACTAAATACATTTTACAGTAGCTGTAGGTATTGCATTCTCTGAGTATGCGTGGGGTACTTCGGTTCCTCCCACGCGCCAACAGTGTGCGCGCCTTCGGTGCTATGCACACATGGGCTTGTGCAAAATGTTTAGCACACATACTATAATACCATACACGGTATGCGTATGCAGTCTGCATGGGTTTCATCCGGGTGCTCAGGTTTCTCCCCTGCGTTCCAATGGTGTGCGCATTCTCAGCGCTATGCACAGTATAAACATGTGCAATTTGTTTATTCGCAGGCTAACATACCTACACGGTTGTGTACGCAATCTGTGTGGCTGGTTTACGTCCAGGCCCCGATGATGTGCACGCCTTCGTCGCTGGCACAGTATATACGCGTTTAATAGGTTTATCCACAAATACTAAACTACATACGCCGTATGTGGTGGTATTATGCTCTTTGTGGCTGCGTGGGTTTCCTCCCACACTCTCCATTTGTGCGTTTGACGCAATACATAGTATAAACTATGTGTTTGCACAATCAGCACCTATCCATGGGTAGCTGCTGGATGGAGCATTGTCACAAGGATCCCTGGTTTCAGGGGTATCACTTTCCACCTGCTTTCAGTGGTGATCAGAAGCGCTGGCTTGGACTGTGTTCGCCAGGCTGGGGTTGGCGTTGCGCCCGTTAGTGGCTGCGTCTCTGGCATTTTTTGTAGCTCAATGACTGGGCAAAAGCCTCTGCTTCATTCATCAGTCGTCTAGCAGGTGCACTACAACTGCTTTAGCCTTTAGGGTCTCTGTGCCCGGGGTGGGTTTGCGCCACCTGTGGAGGCTGAGGTACTAGTCCTCTGACCGAGTTTCTAGGGAAGTTCCGGCAAGTTGCTTTTATTGGCCAACATTTGAGGCACCCTGTACACTGGGGCCTCCCTTCTCCGATACATTGCAGAGTCTCTTTGGGATTTTCATACGTCTCGCTGCAAGACGGTCCTGTCGGCCGTGTGCATTGCAGGCGAAGGGTCCTTGCATCCGGAGGTGTTTCCACCTTCTTTACCGGATGTGGGGCACCGGAAGTGGACCTTGTGGCCTCTCGACTCACTCGCAAGGTGGCAAGATCGTGGTCAGGTCCAGGGACCCCTGGGCGGATGCGTTAGACGTGTTGGAAGCCCGTGGGGGCAGTATCTCCTGATATATGCTTACCCTCTGCTACTGTTGTTGCCTCGCCGGCTTCGCAGAGCATACTTCATCCTGCTTTACAGTCCTTGGCTTTAATGGCATGGCTGTTTAAAGCCAGGTGCTAAAGGACCGAGTTCTCTCGTATTCGGTCATCTCTTCTATGTTGTTGACACGGGAATCTTCCTCCAGAAAGATATCTCACCGTACCTGGAAGGCTTACATCGCTATGTGCGAGGAACTTGAGTGGCATCCTCGGATGTTTTCCGTTCCCAGGATTTTGCTGTTCTTACAGCGTGGTGGGACCCAAAAGCTGGCCTTGCATACCTTTTTTTTTTTGAGGGTCGGATTTCGGCCCGGACTGTCTTTTTCAACGACCGCTGCCGGGCCATTCCTTGATTAGCACCTTTTGGGCAGGGGGTTCGCCATGTGGTCCCCCCTGTCAAGCCTCCTCTCCCTACTTGGGATCTGATTTTGATGCATCTCGGTTCTCCAAGAACATCCCTTTTGAGAATATCAGAGAGATTCCTCTCTTGACCTTGTCCCGGAAGTTGGCCTTATTGGCCATTGCTTCGGTTAGACGGGTGTCTGAGTTGGCAGCCTTGTCTGGCAAGTCGCCTTACTTAGTCCTCCATAAGGATATGTTGGTGTTGCGCCCACGACCATCCTTCTTTTCTAAGGATGGTCTTGGCCTTTCACCTTAAGAAGGACATTGTTCTTCCGTCCTTGTGTCCTCACCCATCGCTTCCCTGAGAGTTTGCGCTTCATACATTAAGATGGGTACAAGCCTTACGAGTGTACCTGTCTGCTACTGTTTCCATTCGGAAATCTGTGTCTGGTCCAAAACAGGGCCGAGCGGTGTCGTCTGCCACCGTCTTTAGGTGGATCAGGCAGACCGTCATACAGGCCTATGCCCTTAAGGGGCGGGCGCCTCCCTTTCCGGTTGCGGCGCATTCCACCAAGGCAATTGGTGCTTCCTAGGCCTTCCGACATCAAGCGTCGGTTGCAGAAGTGTGCAAGGCGACGACCTGGTCGTCCGTTCATACCTTTTCAAAGTTCTACAAGGTTGATGTGGCTGTATCTTCGGATGCTTCCTTCGGCCGCAAAGTGTTGCAGGCCGCTGTCTAATGTTGCAACTCCTCTGTTGAGGGGCTCTGCTGGTTTGGAGTGAAGTTTTGGTTGTTCCTTACTTTTTTTGCTCCCACCCTTTTCTTATACTGCTTTGGGACGTCCCACATGTAATCAGTATGAGAGCTGCGTCGGTCCATGGACGATAAGAGAAAATAGGATTTTTGTACTCGCCGTAAAATCCGTTTCTCTGACGTCCATGGACCGACGCAGCACCCACCCTTCCTTTTAAGTTTGTACTGCTTTGTTACGAACTGAGGCTGATTAGCTGCAGGTGGAAGGGTAATGTCCGGAGGGACCGCCCCCCTGGGCGGGGCTGTTCAGCTCTGGCTTGTTCTAGAATGTTTTAACCTCTAACATTCTGCCTAGGTCTTCTCCTGCGAGCAGGGACATATACCCACATGTAATCAGTATGAGAGCTGCGTCGGTCCATGGACGTCAGAGAAACGGATTTTACGGCGAGTACAAAAATCCTATTTTTTTTTTCCGTCAATCAACGGGGAGGCCCTCCCAGACTGAAAGCGGTACGGCTGGTGGACACGAGCGCCCCTGGGTGCGTATGCCGAACAAGCCGGTTCCCTAGCCCGCCTCCGCGTGAAGTCTTGCCCCCTCCCGACTCTGGGGTAGGGGGGACGACTTTGCAGGTCCACGGATCAATGGATCTCCTACTGGTGGGTGTGCGAGGTGATCACCTCAGGTTACAGGATAGGTTCCGTTCCTAATTCCAGACAGATTCTTCCCTCGAATCTTTCTCTCCTTCCTGCCCGTCGGGTGGCCCTATAGGGGCCTATTTAGATTTGAGGTCCGGAGTGAATGTGCCGGTTCCGTCACAGGAGAGGTTTCAGGGATTCTACTCGAATTGTTTGTCGGGCCAAAAAAGGGACGGGGTTCGGCCTATCTTGGACCTCCAGGTCCTGAATGCCTTTGTGAAAGTGCAAAAGTTCCGCATGGAATCCATTCGCACGGTGGTCAGTACACTCCGTCAAGGGGGTTTTCTGGCGACCTTGGAAATCAAGGACGCCTACTTGTATGTTCCGATCTGCGCTTGCGATCGGCTAAGTGCACTATCAATTTGTGGCTCTTCCTTTCGGCCTAGCCCCGGCACCGAGGGTGTTCACCAAGGTGCTTGTGCCGGTTCTAGCTTGCTGAGACAGCAAGGCATTGCTGTCGTGGGCTATCTGGAATCTCGGTCTGATTCTGGACTCCGTGGAGGCAAAAGCTATTCCTACCTCCGGGGAAGCTACTGACACTTCAGTCTGCAGTGCGGATGCTGACATCCCAAAGAATGGTCGTCAATCCGTTTTTGCATGGGAGTCCTGGGACTCATGGTGACCTCTTTCGAGGCCATTCCGTATGCCCAATCACACACCAGGGCATTGCAGAAGAAGATCTTGTTCCCTTGGGACAAATCTGCGTTGTCTTTGGATTTTCCGATCCAGGTGAGCCACCTGGTCAGGGTGTCCCTGACATGGAGTTTAGGTCCCCGGCTCTTCGGTCCGGGAAGTCGTTCCTCCCCGTCCAATGGACGGTGTTCACTACGGACGCCGGCCTGAAGGGCTAGGGTGTAGTCTGGGAGTCCTGTTGGCCCAAGGGCTTGGACTCCGGACGAAGCCCGTTTGCCGATCAATGTTCTGGAAATACAGTCCATCAGACTGTGCCTATCCTCGTGGTCTGAGAGATTGCAGGATAGTTCCATTAGGATCCTGTCGGACAAATCACGGTGATGGCGTATGTTGACCATCAAGGAGGGACTCGGAGCTCAGCTGCGGCTTCTGAGGTCCCCCGTACCCTGAAGGGGGCTAAAAGAAGCGTGCCGGCTCTGTCAGCCGCTTACATTCCGGGCATAGAACTGGCGGACTATTGGGTCGCCAGATGTTGGACCAGGGAGAGTGGTCCTCGCACCCGGAGGTATTTCAACTCCTTTGCCACACAGACGGTGGGGCACGCCGGAGGTGGACCCGATGGCCTCTCGACTCAATTGCAAGTTGTCGAGATTTGTGGCCAGATCCAGGGATCCTTGGGCGGATGCCTCAGAGGTGTCAGTGGCCCATGGGGTCATGATCACCTGATACACGTTTATCCTCCGCTGCAGTTGCTTCCTCGCCTGCTGCGCAGGGTGGCGACCGAGGGAATTCCGGTGATCCTCATTGCTCCGGATTGACCTCGGCTTCACTGGTACGCCGATCTGGTACGTCTCGTCGCGGCCGTTCCCTGATGGTTGTCAATAAGGGAGGACTTTCTGTCTCAAAGTCATATATTTCACCTGCTTTTACAGTCTCTGGCCTTAACGGCATGGTTGTTTAAAGCCAGGTGTTGAGAGACCGAGGTCTCTCGGACTTGGTCATTTCGTCCATATTAAGGACACGGAAGTCTTCCTCCAGTACTATCTCGGTACCTGGAAAAGCTTACATCGCCATGTGCGAAGAGCTGGTCTGACATCCTCGGACGTATTCCGTCCTTAGAATCCTGCGTTTCCTACAGCATGGCGTGGCCCAAAGGCTCGCTTTGAGTATCATTAAGGGTCAGATTTCGGCCTTGGCCGTCTTCTTTCGGTGACCACTAGCGGATCATTCCTTGGTTGGCACCCTTGTGCAGGGGGTTCACCATGGGCTCCCTCCTGTCAAGTCTCCTCTCCCCCCCGTGGGATTGGAATTGGTACTCTCTGTTCTCCAGGAACCTCCTTTTGAGAATATCAGGGATATTCCCCTCTTCACTTTGTCTCAGAGGGTGGCCCTTTTATTGGCAATCACTTCTGTTAGACGAGTATCTGAATTGGCGACCTTGTACTGCAAGTCGCCATGTTTAGTCATACATAAGGATAAGGCGGTGTTGCATCCGCGACTTTCTCTTTTGTCAAGGGTGATCTCGACCTTTCACCTAAAATGAGGACATTGTCCTCCCGTCCTAGAGTCCTCGCCCATCGCATCCCAGAGTGTGCGCGGCACACTTTGAATGTGGTACAAGCCTTGCGGGTGTGCCTGTCTGCTGCTTCTATTCGGAAGTCTACTCTCTGGTTGACTCTCTGGTCAGAAACAGTGTCAAGCGGCTTCGTCTGCCACCTTTTTCTAGGTGATCGGACAAACCGGCTTTCAAGCCTATGCTCTCATGGGGCGGGCGCCTCCCTTCCCGGTTACGGCGCATTCCACCAGGGCAATTGGTGCTTCCTGGTTTTTTCGACATCAAGCGTCGGTTGCACAAGTGTGCAAGGCGGCGACCTGGTCGTCTGTCAATACCCTTTCTAAGTTTTATAGGGTTGATGTGGCTGCATCTCCGGATGCTTCCTTCGGCCGCAAGGGGTTGCAGGCTGCTGTTTAAAATGGCAACTCCTCCGTTGAGGAGCTCTGCCTTGTTTGGAGTGAAGTTTTTTTTTTTTTTTTTTTTTTTTTCCCATTTATACTGCTCCCATCCCTCTTGACACTGCTTTGGGACATCCCACGGGTAAAGTGTAAGACACGCCGTGTCGGTCCATGGATGATGAGAGAAAATAGGATTTTTGTACTCGCCGTAAAATCCATTTCTCTGACATCCATGGACCGACACGGCACCCACCCTTCCTTTAAGTTTGTGCTGCTTTGTTACGAACTGAGGCCTGCTAGCTGCAGGTGTGAGGGTAATGTCCGGAGGGACCGCCCCCCTGGGCGGGGCTGTTCAGCTCTGGTTTGTTCTGGAATGTTAAAACATTCCACATTCTGCCTAGGTCTTCTCCTGCAAGCAGGGACATATACCCACGTGTAAAGTGTAAGACCCGCCGTGTCGGTCCATGGATGTCAGAGAAATGGATTTTACGGTGAGTACAAAAATCCTTCTTCTTCTTTTTTTTTTTTTTTTTTTTTAAATCGGTATTTTCATTTTCTTTGAACAAAAAATAAAAACCGCAGAGGTGATCAAATACCACCAAAAAAATAAAAGCTCCTAATTTGTGGGAAAAAAATTATAAAAATGTAATTTGGGTACAGCGTTGTATGACTGCACAACTGTCATTCAAAGTGCGTCAGTGCTGAAAATTGGTCTGGGCAGGAGGGGGGTTTAAGTGCCCAGTAAGCAAGTGGTTAAACTGCCCGGTTTACTACCGCTTTTAAAGAAAAAATAAATAAACTGATATTAAAGGCAGAATTTATTTATTTATTTTTTAAATAACCAACATGTCTTACTTGCCTGCCCTGTGCAATGGTTTTGCACAAAGCAGCCCCGATCCTTTCTTTCCGGGTCCCCCCGCCGTTGCTCCTGGCCCCACCCTCCTGCATAGTGCCCCCATAGCAAGCGGCTTGCTATGGGGGCACCCGAGCAGGCTCACTCCTGAACCCCTGCTCTGTGTCCATTTACACATGGAGCAAAGCTTGGCCCCGCCCCCGGTTTCTCCTTTATTGACTCACTGGCTGTGATTGACCGTTGTGGCCTCAGTCAATGAGGAAGAAGAGACCCAGCCGAGCCGCTGCTCTCGTGCACATCACTGGATCAGAATGAGGCTCAGGTTAGTGTTGGGGGTGGAGGGGCTGCTGCACACAGGTTTTTTACCTTCATGCATAGAATGCATGAAGGTAGAAAACCTTGAGCCTTTACACCCACTTTAAGGCTGTACTAATGAAAACAGACCTGCAATGAATTGTGTCTGTTATACAGTGTCTGGAGTTAAGGTTTAAGGCATGATTTTTTGTTTTGGAATGGCTGACAGGTTCACTTTATTGGATGCCCTTAAGTAAGGGTGCTGAAAATAATCTAGATGTGATGATGTAGATCTTGGGAATCCCATGGTTTGGCTAATTTGGAGAAGTGGAACGTTCCATGGAAAAAAGTCATGTACACTACAGTCCTCACTGATCTGAAATGTTAAATATTTGAAATTTGATACTCATGTCTAAATTTCTGTGACCTTTTTTCCTTTTTTATTGTTCACAGTGAAAACTTCACCTGATCCAAGTCCAAGATTTCACAGTGGCTGGATTTTTTGACATCTGTGTGTGAACAATATTGGCTAGAGCTGTACTTTTTTTCCTAACCAGATGATGGGGGTCGGAGATGCACAAACAAATTTTAGTTCCTAAATGTAGCAAGGGAAATTGGACATCACAGTTCCCCTATATAGTAATATACTAAGATTGGGGGAGTAAAGCAGAACACAGGAAATCCTCAAGTCCCAGCTTAATGCAGGTTCGATATGGGCCAATAGCAGAAGTAGTCATTAACGCTGACGCAGCTTTTTAGAACACTGGTTATAAACATTTTCTGCTATTATTATAAGCCCGAATGCATGATGAAGTCTTATAAGCACTGGGAAAAATTACAGCTAACTAGTATTGCTTTATTAATGTAAGCTGTATACTTTTTGTATAGTAGCATTAGCAAATACTTATTATTATTTCTTAATACTTATTATTTAGCCAGTGTTCAGGAGGCCATTACATTTTCTGCCTGAAATTCAGTAGTCATGTGTACGTTAGTTATGTCTTTTGATGACCCGCTTGGGGTTACCACAAGCAATGGGAAGATTTTTTCTGGGACTGATTGCAATGACACATCTAGCACGGTAGATGAAACTTCAGAAAACAAGGATGAAAGTCCTCCCACTGATATAGAGTCGGAAAGGAAGACATCTGTACAGCTGTGTCACATTGAAGACATGCAAGCCACAATGGAAACTAACGCCGAGGAGCAAAACATGCATCGAATTAATGCCAACAGCTGGTTTGTTACTCACTTTTTCTTCTGTCATTTTTAGAATGGTCAAACGCATTGCACAACACTTGGGTATCTCAGTTCTGGGGGCATTAAAGGACACAGTAGCAGCAGTGCCTTGTTGTACAAGGAACTGCTGTAAATGTAGGGAACGCTACATAAAGAGCTCAAGTTGTATATGTTGCTTATGCTTTTATTTTTACTATTTTATGAAGTTTAAGAATAACAATACAGTGGGGAAAAGAATTATTTGATCCCTTACAGATTTTGTAAGTTTGCCCACTTCCAAAGAAATGAAGGGTCTATAATTTTTATCATAGGTGTATTTTAAATGATGGCGACAGAATATCAACAAAAAATCCATAAACACATTATACAAATGTTATAAACTGAGTTTCGGTTCAGTGAGAAAAATAGGTTTTTGATCCCTCTACCAACCAACAATAATTCTGGCTCCAACAGACTGGCTACAGTATGTGCTCATGTGGTACACAGATTAGTCCTGTCAAATAATGAAAACACGTTATGTGTATAATAGACACCTGGCCACAGAATCTTTCTTTCATTAAAACCTTACCATCATGGGCAAGACCAAAGAGCTGTCAAAGGACGTCAGGGCTGGAATGGGCTACAAGACCATCAGCAAGAAGCTTGGTGAGAAGGACACAACTGTTGGAGCAATTTATTTGCAAATGGAAGAAATACAAAATAATCATCAATCGCCCTTGGTCTAGAGCCCTCTTTGCCTCATGGGGTAAGAATGATCATGAGAAAAGTGAGGGATCATCCCAAAACTACACAAGAGGAGCTTGTGAATGATCTCAAGTAGGGCTGCAACTAATGATTATTTTCATAATCGATTAGTTGCCTGATTATTGTTTCGATTAGTCGATTAATCGGTTAATAACCTTAAAAAAAAAAAAAAAAGGTAATTTTGCTGCATTTTAAAAAAAAAATTGGCCAATTTGTTGTTGGGCAGATTACAAAACACAAATTTCTGCAAAAACACATTACATGCTTTTCTGCAGCTTCTCCATTGAAGTATATTGAACCAAAATAGCACCGTTTTGCGTTTAAAAAAAAAAAAAGTCCTTGCCCTTTCCAAATACGCAGCAGCTGAAAAAATCATGGATGTGAACGTGTCCCATAGGAAACCATGTAAATGAACTGTAGTGTGTTTCTGCAAAAAGCACCAAATAACACAGAGGTGTGATCCAGGCCTGAGATGTTTAGTAACATAATGGGGTTAATTAAACTAAAATTAGTACAAAAAGAGCAAATAATCGGTACTGAAAGGGGTTCATTTTTTACTGTGGGACAGTGAAAGTAATATTTACAGTAGCGATTTGCTCTTTTTGTACTATAAAGGACTAAATTATTATTTATTTATTTTTTTAAACCCCATTATGTTACTGGCCGATTAATCGATTATGAAAATTGTAATCGATTTAATTTCATCGATTAGTTGTCGATTAATCGATTTAGTTGTTTCAGCCCTAATCTCAAGGCAGTTGGGACAACAGTCACCAAACAAACCAATGTACAGGCCCATCTGAAGTTTGCCAATGAACATCTAAATGATTCAGAAAAGGATTGGAAGAAAGTGCAGTGGTTAGCTGCGACCAAAATCAAGTTCTTTGGCATTAACTCGACTTGCAGTGTTTGTAGGAAGAAAAATGCTGACTATGACCCTAAGAACACCATCCCTACAGTAAAGCACGGACGTGGAAACATTAGGCTTTGTGGCAGTTTCTCTGCTAAATATACAGGCCAAATTTTCCGCATTGAGGGGCCATAGGACAGGGCCATGTATTGTTTAAAATTTGGATGAGAACCTTCGTTCCTCAGCCAGAACACTGAAGATAGGTATTCCAGCATGACGATGACCCAAAACATACCGCCAAGGCAACAAAGGAGTGGCTCAAGAAGAAGCACAATAAGGTAATGGAGTTGCCTTGCCGCTCTCCAGACCTTAATTCCATGGAAAATGTATGGAGGGTGCTGAAACTTTGACTTGACAAGCGACAGCCAAGAAACCTTAAGGATTTAGAGAAGATCTGTAAAGGAGAGTGGACCAAAATCCCTCCTGAGATGTGTGCAAGCCTGGTAACCAACTACAAGAAACGTCTTACCTCTGTACTTGCCAACAAGGGTTTCTCCACCAAGTACGAAGTCATGTTTTGCTTGGGGATCAAATAATAGTTTTATTCGCTGAACTGCAACTCAATTTACAATATAACATTTGTATTGTGTGGTTTTTCTGAGTTTTTGGCAAATGTTTGCCTCTATCCTTTAAAACACACCTACGATACAAAGGAATGAAGGGTCTATAATTTCTCAAGTGGACAAACTTACAAAATCAGCAGGGGATCAAATTTAATTTTCCCCGCTTTTAGCTGTTCACCTAAAGTTGAAAATTTGTTTAAAGCTGTTGAGCAAAAACATTTTTTTGTTTTATATTACTTGCGTGTAATGTGTGTCCCACAATGTGCAGACTGCTAGATTCCATAGATGTCTTCACTGCAGGGATGCTCCCTCCTCTTCCTGCTGCTGAACTTCAGCGTTGTGGGGATTAATGGCTTCGGGTCTCTGGGCTCGGCTGCACTAATAAACATCTGACAGGAAAATGTCTCCTTCGATTCTCTCTCATTTAAAGGGGTTGTAAAGTGTAACGACACCCCAAGTCTGAAAAGGGGTTAATGCCGTTTTTAGATATTCCCTCTCCTGGACACAAATTCACTGCCGATCCTCCACAGTCAGAAGACCACTTCCCATAGGAATTAATCCTTCCAAAAGAACGAGACGCACTCTGTATCTTTCCAGGATGAACTACCTTATTATTGCAAAATATTAAAACTTTTATATCCACAGAGAGAAGCTTCTGACCCTCCTCTCGTCATACACCTCTGACCAGACCCAATTTACATGAGCCAATTAACTACAGTGAATGGCTCAGACACATGCCTTCTCTGTCTCCCAATCCACATTATCAAAAGCTAAACACAATGAAAGGATCATTAGCATAACTGTAGCGGCCTCATCCCATCTCTTTTGTCTAGGGGTATGTCACACGGCAGGGTGAGATGCGCTACGGCCCATGTCCTCCCCATAGCTGTGGGTGAGGTGAAGGCCAGTACCAGATATTTCCTCGGGCCTGTGTGCTTCTGTCTAGAATTAAGTCCTGCTGTGCCAACACTTCCCTCTGCTCCCATTAACCAGAATTCCACACACCGATCAAAGTCCAACTCTTGTTTTTATTGCATATCTCACAATAAACAGTGCTTCAGTAGCCAACTGGTTGCGACTTGATAACATTTTGATACGGGGGATGAGCAGGTCGAGGCACTATCCTGGTTATCAGCTAAACCACTGCGATCTCGCCAGCGGTTACTATAGCCTTAGCTAGAAAGGACTTTAGAACTTGAGAGTCTCTACCAGCGACTCAAGAGAACGTAGATAGGAGTACCTTTGCTGCGCTGCGGGCCTTGTCAGGGGAAGATGTCCCTCCAAGGGAGTTACCAGAGGCCCATCCGTCACTGGGTTGATGCTGCTCCAGACTCTCCGAATGGGTAACCTCCCCGGCCTCCTCACCTCAGACATGGGCCCCATCCACTTCAGGGACCCTCGGACTTCTCCACCCTCGCGGGACCCAGTCGAAGTCACTGGGCCCCAGGCCTCCTGGTTTAGTACCTCACCCAGGCTGAAGGTGCCTGGGATGGACTCCAACTCCATTCCGGTCAGGCCTAGGGCGCCTGGGCCGGAACCGCCCGCACCCAGGCCTAAGGTGCCTGGGCGCGTGAGGAAGATCCTCCAAAAGAGACCTCGTGGTTAGGGCGTCTCCCCCTTTTTATCTCCTCCCATTGACACCACGGCAGGTTCCCAGCCCTCACCGTACCATCTCCGGAAAGGGACAAAAAGGGTAGCACTGTGACGGCCAATCTACCTTGAGCCTACGGGTACCCCGCCGCCCGGAGGTCAAGGAGTTTATTACACCGTCCAATCCTCCACGAACACAAATTGGTCCATTGTTCCCATACTTACACACCTGAGTGTCCTACCTAAATTTAGAGACCCCACTACATAACATAAGCAGACAGGTAACACCTCAGCATCTCTTCAATTAACCTGTCTGTCTGCTAGTTCCACAACCTATAATTACAGGCTTAACTCCCACAAGCCACACTAGACAGTAGAATGTAATCGCACACCATCACAGCAAGTATTACATACACAGCCCACACACAGTATACATCCAATATATATACAGCATTGAATCTGATTAGCACAGATCATAGTGGGGTTTTCCTTCACCCTGTGCCCCTAATAGGGACACAGGGTGGTTTAAACATAAGAGGCATTGGGGAAGCTGAAGCAAGGGTATCTCATACTTTCTAAGGGATTCTGGGTTCCCCGGGCCTTCCCGTTACATAAAGGTTCGTTTTTTATTTTCTAAATAGGTTCCTTTAAGCAAGTGCATTGTTGGTTCACTTACCCTTTCCTTAGATTTCCCTTCTAAATATTTTTTTCTTTGTCTGAATTTCTCACTTCCTGTTCCTCCTCAGTAAGCTGTTCTGGCTGACTAAACACCACTCGGATGATGGTGTGAAGTTTAGTGAGGAGAAACAGGAAGTGAGAAATTCAGACAAAGAAAACAAACATTTTCAAAGGAAAAGGTAAGTGAACCAACAATGCACTAGCTTAAAGGAACCTATTTAGAAAATAAAAAACGAACCTTTACAACCCCTTTTAAGAAAAGTTCTTTCACTGATTTATATTGCCTGTAACGTGTGAATGGGGCGAGTCTGATCAGTCATAGTTTCCCCCCTTTCATTTTACAGATCGTGTTACAGGTGGTGTAATCAGTAAAAGGACTTTTCTCAATGCAGGAGTGGGCATGTCCCTGTTGAATTATCTTGTAGTATAGCTGAGCTCAGAGACCCAAAGCTGCTAATCCCCACAGTGCTAGAAGTTCAGCAGCAGGAAGAGAACAGGACAGCCGTGCAGTGAAGATTTCTACAGAATTCGGCAGCGTGCATATCATGGGACATACTTCATTACAGATAAGTAAGGTAAATAAAGCTGTAGAGGATAAAAAATTCAGCGAAAACTTCCGCTTTATAGCGGAACTTCACCCAAAATAGGAAGTTCTGCTCTTCCTTTTTATTCTCTCCGCCTCGCCCTTCTTCACATTTTGGCACGTGATTTGGTGGGAGGGTTTTTCGACAGGTACCCCCTCCCACTTCCGGTGGGATCGCTGTGGTGTTTCCAACGGAAGTTCGGCCCCCTCCTCCTTCCTCCCCAGCCTTCTGGGATATGTCACAGGTCCCAGAAAGCTGTGGGACCTTTCAGATAGTGTGGCTTGTGCATGCACAGTGAGCAGCTGTCTGTGGAGCCACAAGCGGTCACAGCCCAGGAACCTAAGCCCAGTAAAGAAACCAGCCGAGTGAAGACAGCCTGGATTCTGGCGCAGGGGAGTGTCTGTTTATTAAAAGTTGGCAGCTACAGTTTTGACTGTTAACTACATTTTTCCACAAGTCACTGAACAACTGCTTTAAGGGAAGCCTGTGCTGTTGCTATACAAGGCAGAGCAGCAAGCTCACTTTAGTGCCCCATCAGTGGTATATACTCACCTCCCTGTAAATCAGCTGCTGGCCACTTGGCCAGATAAAGTTAGTAACATACCTGCTATATTTGGTTATGGTGAGCATGTGACTCGCTATTCAATCCTGTGTGAGCTCCTGGGCCACCTCCTATTTGTCCACATGGAGCAGCAGAGGAGGGGTGAAGGAAAAATAACTATAAGCAGCTGCATGAGTTGGCTTTGAAGTGAACCTGCTGCTTTGCCCTACATGGGCACAGCACCGGTTGACTTTAAATCTGAACTATAGCTATCAAAGAATGCCATGTAATGCTGCTCTTCTTCTTCTTTTTTTTTTTTTTTTTTTTACACTCTTGAAAAATACTTCTACGTGTTATTTCCTTTTACTGACTTCAGCTTTTGATCAATCATCAGAGCTTCTAAGCTGTACACACTGGTAATAGAGGCAGTACTCTGGGTTAGGGGTTCAGGAAAACATCTTAGCTGTGGTCTACTTTGCCGTGCTGCCCACTACATGGTGTGAAAATGACGATTGGAGATTTAGCATTGAGAAGGGTTGTGCTGTAGGATTCACTATTCTGATGGGGATTTCTGCACCCAATGGCTGCTACTGGCCTGTGTGGGCTGGCATAGCAAATAATCCCAAATAAACAGCCTTGGAATTTGTAGGTAATATACATTTTAACTACATAATTGGGCATCAGGAACAGGCATATAACTTTATTCTGGTGGTTACAGGTAAACTGAGTTAATTGGCAAATTTTTCAACAGTTTTGGTATTGCTCACAAGCAAAGGTTATATAGACCAAGCACTTTTATTGTATGACCTTTATTGGCAGACAAAACTGTTTTGCTAAAATAAGGATTATGTAAATAAGCTAGAAATATACAAGCGATTTTGAAACCAGTAGGAAACCATGTATCTGGCAATGTTACAATAATGTTTTTCTTTGCTATTGGCTAAGATCTATGTGAGTGTTGTGTGTGTGTTTTTTTTTTTTTTTTCTGGTGTTCTGCCGAAATCTCCAACCTGCCGAGAACTAGAACACCGACTGCTAAGAAATGTTATCGGCTTTAGTCACATGACTTGGAAGGATTGGGTCTGTTCTGTAACTGTCAGTAATGTTAGCATGCCATCTGGCATTGCCCTTATGCCCAGGACTCAAATATAAGCGTTACAGTTCACATCAGATTGTACTTAGAGGAGCTCATCATTTGTATTTGTTCATCTAGGCCACTTCCAAACAGCCTGCTGTAATTGTTTTGCTGTACCGGTCAGTAAATACTGGCAGATTTCAGCACAGTAGCTTCTATATCTTTGCTGTGTAATTACAGCGGAAACATGAAATGACTTAGTAGAGGCTTCTGGTCTGCAAACTCTGCTCAACCACCCCCGGTCTTATCCATTGTACAGCATATGTTTGATAAGACCCATTCTGTTTTGTAGCCATTTGTCTTGTTGGAATTGTTAATTGTCTATGTGCTGTGAAAATAAATGTTCATCTTTTGCAAGTCTGTGAGTGCCTCATTGCTTTTTATTTTTTTGTTTCCATGTGCCAACACTGTCTGTACATTCAGCAATACAATACATGCTATGACAAAAGGTGCAATCTTATTAAAGAGCAGCTCTCATCAAACTAAACAACCACTTCAGAAGCCTCTGATAGAAGCTGCCATTTTTCACAAATTAGGGGACAAAGACATGATTAGTGAACCTGAACAGGTTAAGCTTTGCTGTCTCAAAACTAGTAAAGTTATGAGTCAATGAAAATGCTGTCTCCAACGATGCTTTGGAGACAGCTTTAGCTTGTATCAAGGTAACTTTAATCAGTTTTGTTCTCTCATAGTGGTAATAAAGCATACAGGAAGCGTTGCCCTACTGATTGGTCTGTATACACTAAATAAAATGAATAAAGACTGTGAGAAATTGAATCCACTAGTTCAGAGTCATGGATCCTTTAACCACTTGAGCCCCGGAGGATTTACCCCCTTCTTGTCCAGAGCACTTTTTACAATTTGGCACTTTAACTGGTAATTGCGCAGTCATGCAATGCTGTACCCAAACAATTTGCATCCTTCCCCCCCACAAATGGAGCTTTCATTTGGTGCTATTTGATCACCTCTGCGGTTTTTTATTTTTTGTTCAAAGGAAATGAAAATACCGATTTTAAAAATATATATTTTATATTTTGTTATAAAATTTTGCAAACGGGTAAATTTTCTCCTGTGTATGTATATGTATATGTATGTGTGTGTGTGTGTGTGTATATATATATATATATATATATATATATATATATATATATATATATATATATATATATAATAAATACCCCCAAAAAATGTTTTAAAAAAAAATCGCAATAAGCGTATATTGATCTACAAAGATGGGAAAGATTTATGGCTTTTTTTTTTAAACTAGTAATGGCGGTGATCTGTGATTTTTTTGCGGTATTGCGATGGACAGATTGGGCGCTTTTGACACATTTTTGGGACCATTGACATTTATTCCGCGATCACTGCTATAAAAATGCACTGATTACTGTGTAAATGTCACTGGTAGGAAAAGGGTTAACACTAGGGGGCAATCAAGGGGTTAAATGTGTGTTCTAACTGTATGGGGATGGGACTGAAATAGGAGAGGAGACAGATCGCTGTTCCTACTTACTAGGAACAATCGGGTCCCCCGCCAAGCAGCGCGTGCACGCGCCCCTCCAGCGGCTCTTAAAAGAACCCCTGTATGGGGTTTCACGCAGAGGTGCCATTCTGCCCCCGTAAATAGACGTGAGCTGGTCGGGAATCGGTTAAAGAACTGACTACCCACCAGTACTCCGTATAGTGAATGAAGGTGGCATGAATCCACAGTCCAGTTTAAACCCTGGGCACAAAAACTTTTAAAATGTACTCCTCATTAGCCCCAAAGAGTATAAATCCACTTTGTATGCACCAAATGCCATTGTAAAATTGTGATGGCATTACTGTGCATTGTACTGTACATTGCCTGAGAAGAGCTATGGGAGGGACTTGGCAGCTCTGCCTACTACAGGCGCCCTGCAGAAAATTTACAGGAGGGGGCGATTACAAGACCAGTCACCCTGCACAAGGCGAGAGCAGCAGTGATTGGTCATTGGATTACAGCACAGGTCTGGAAAAAAATACCCAACCACTCCCAGATTCAACTGAGACCACACACTTGTTTTTAGGCAATAACTGCTTTTTCCAGGGATTAAAGTGTATCTAAACCCAAAAACAAAAATTGCAGATTATCAGGCCTTAACTGTATTGGTTGGGCTAATACATTTTGTGCAAGTACAGAAAAATACCTGTTCTAGTTAGTAATCTTGTGTCATTGCAACGTCTGTGTAGTGATCTGATATCTTAAACCATCTTCACAGCCAGACTTCCCAGACTGACAATGCTGCAATACAAAGGTGCCCTTAAGCTCCTTCATCCTGTGGGGAGGCACTCTAATAAAGGAGGTGTGTTATTTGCCATATCACCAGGGGGGAAAAAAGCCCCAAAAAATTTAAATGAATGCAGCCACCACATTTAAGGATTGGTAAACTGCAATATAATAGGATTTTTGTACTCACCGTAAAATCCTTTTCTCTGAAGTCCATAAACGGACACAGCTTCCTTAAATCTTGACATTAGGGTTATGTTCCGTCTATTAGGAGAGGATTAGGCAGACATGTTGGATATTTAAAAACGTGTAATTATACCAAAGATGAACAGCCCGCCCAGGGGGCGGTCCCTCTGGTCATAACCTCTCACCCTGCACTCAGCAGCTCAGTTCGTCAAAAAGCAGTAAATAATAAAGAAAAATATTGCGCTAGGTGCTAGATAGAAAAATGAATAGAGAAATTGAAAAAAAAAAAATCTGTGACAGATATCCTGCAGCTAAACACTATACACTATAACCCCGATAGAGGGCACAACAAGAATTATACAATAAGAGTGTAGCGCTGAATAATGGTTAATTGAGTTAAATAGGTTTATATTAACCATTATCCAGCGCTACACTCTTATTGTATACGTCAATAAGCAGTACAAACATAAAAAGGAGGGGTGGGTGCCTTGTCCATCCATGGACTTCAGAGAAAAGGATTTTACAGTAAGTACAAAAATCATATTTTCTTTTTTGTCCATGGACGGACACAGCTTCCTTAAATCTTGACATTAGGGATGTCCAAGTAGTGTTAAAAAATTGCGGGGTGGAAACGGCAATCAAACTTCACCCCAAAACAAACAGAGCTCCTCAACGGAGGAGTTGCAACCTTAAACAGCCGCCTTCAAAACTTTGCAGCGGAGGCAAGCATCCGCAGACGCATGCACGTCAACCTTGTAAAACTTAGTGAAAGTGTGAACGGACGACCAGGTCGCCGCCTTACACGCCTGTGAGACAGACGCTTGATGTCGGAATGCTCAGAAGGCACCTATTGCCCTGGTCAGATGCGCCGTGACAGGAAAGGGAGGCGCTCGCCCTTTAAGGGCATAAGCCTGAATCACAATCTGTCTGATCCACCGAGAAATGGTGGCCAACGACACCGCCAGGCCTTTCTTTGGACCAGTCACCGACACAAACAGTGAGTCTGACCTCCGTAATGGAGCCGTAGCAGACAGATACGCCCACAGAGCATGTACCATGTCCAAGGAATGTAACGCAACCTCTTTGGGATGCGACGGCCGAGGACACAAGGATGGAAGTACAATGTCCTCATTTGGATGAAAAGCCGAAACCACCTTCGGAAGAAATGAAGGCTGCGGGTGTAGCACCGCTTTATCCTTATGGAGGATCAAGTAGGGGGACTTGCAAGACAAGGCCGCCAGCTCAGAAACCCTCCTAACAGATGTAATAGCCACAAGAAAGGGAACTTTCTGAGAGAGTGTCAAGAGGAATCTCTCTGATGTTCTCGAAGGGAGGTTTCTGAAGTACCGAGAGTACCAGATTCAAATCCCACGGAGGTAGTGGAGGACGAACCTGAGGAGCCACATGTCGGACCCCCTGAACAAACGTACTCACCAGTGAATGAGCCGCCAAGGGTCGTTGAAAGAAAACAGCCAAGGCTGAAATCTGCCTCTTAATGGTACTTAAGGCAAGTTTCTGATCCACTCCACGCTGTAAAAACAGCAGGATCCTGGAAACCGAATATGCACGTGGACGCCACCCCATCTCCTCACACATAGAGATGTAGGCCTTCCACGTGCGATGATGCCCTCAGCATGGTGGCAATTACTGAATCCAAAAGGCCTTGGTCCCTCAGAACCTGACGCCCAGGGATCTTTTGGACCTGGCCACAAACCTCAATACCTTCCGATTGAGTCGAGAAGCCAGGAGATCTACGTCTGGCGTGCCCCATTTCAGGCAAAGGAGTCAAAACACATCCGGGTGTAGCGACCATTCTCCTTGGTCCAGCATCTGGCAACTTAGGTAGTCCGCTTGCCAGTTTTCTACGCCCGGAATGTATACGGCAGGTAGAGCCGGCACGCTCTGTTCTGCCCACCGCAGGATGTGAGCAACCTCCGATGCAGCCGAGCTTCTTGTTCCTCCTTTATGGTTGACATATGCCACCGCCGTTGCGTTGTCTGACTGGATCCTGACTGGACACCCTTGTAGCCTCTGTGACCATGTGGAGAGGCACTGCCTGATCGCCCGAAGTTCCAGCACATTGATCGGCAGGCGGGATTCTTCCTGCGTCCAGCGACCTTGTGTTGACTGGACACCCCAGACTCCCCCCCCCCCCCCCCCCAACCGGTCAGGCTGGCTTCCGTCGTGATCACTGTCCAATGAAAGAGAAGGAACGACTTTGCGGACTGAAGGGCCGGAGATCTCAGCCACCAAACCAGGGAAGTCCTGACTAGTTGGCTCACCCGGATCTGACAATCCAGGGACAACGGAGACTTGTCCCACTTGGACAGGATCTCCTTCTTCAAGACTCGAGTGTGGAATTGAGCATACGGTACCGCCTCGAAGGAGGCTACCATGAGACCCAGGACTCTCATGCAAAAGCGCAGCGACGACCACCTGCGGAATGCCAGCAGCTCCGCCACCTGAAGAGTCTGCAATTTTTCCAAAGGGAGAAAAACTCTCGCCACTGATGAGTCCAGAATCAAGCCCAGGTACTCCAGGCGCTGAGTCGGCACCAACACAGACTTCTGGAGGTTCAGTACCCAACCAAATTCTTGAAGGGTCTGACTGGCAATCACCACATTCTCCTCTAATTCTGAGTCTGAAGCAGCTCTCAGAAGGAGGTCGTCCAGGTAGCCCACGATAGTGATTCCTCGCTGTCTCAGCAAGGCCAGGATCGGGGCGAGCACCTTGGTGAAAACCCTTGGTGCCGATGCCAGGCCAAAAGGGAGAGCTACAAATTGGTAGTGATCGTCCCTGACTGCAAAACGCAGAAATCTTTGATGCCCAACATGTATGGGGACATGCAAGTATGCGTCCTTGATGTCCAAGGACGCCAGAAATTCCCCCGGATGGAGTGCAGCGACCACAGAGTGAACTGATTCCATCCTGAACCTTCGTACTTTTACAAAGGAGTTGAAGGCCTTGAGGTCCAGGATTGGACAGACCCCGTCCTCCTTTGGGACTACAAACAAATTGGAGTAGAATCCCTGAAACCTTTCCGGCAGTGGCACAGGTACTATTACCCCGCGCCTCAGCAGGTCTTGCACTGCCCCAATAGGGCGTTCTGATGAGCCGGAAGAAGATGAAGGTTGGAGGGAAAAAATCTGTTTGGTGGACAAGAAAGAGAATTTCTATCTTGTCACCTGATGAAACCAATTCGCAAACCCACTAGTCGGAAAGCAGGGAGGTAAACCGAGCTGAAAACTCGCGCAGGCGACCCCCCCCCCACCCGAGAGTCGGGCGGAGGCAAACCTTCCTGCAGTAGCAGATTTGTTCGCAGGCTTGTTTGGCTTGCGAACCCAGGGACGCTTTTGTCCCTCAGCTGGCCCCTTGTCGGCCTGGGAACGCTTACCTGCGGGCCTGGGTTGACAAAAAAACGCTTCTGAACGAAAAAGGAGGGCCCTGGCCTACGGCGAGGCTCCTTACCTTTTCTGGATTGTGGGAGCCGTGTGCTCCTACCCCCAGTGACATCTTTAATAATGTCATCCAGCGAGGCTCCAAATAGCCTCTCTCCCTGGTAGGGCAAATCGGCCAGAACTTTCTTGGAAGTCTGGGCCGCGGACCAGCATTTTAGCCAAATCAGACGACGCAGTGCCACAGCAGATACTGAGGCTCTGGAAATCAGGGCAGCTATATCCAGGGCTGCATCGCAGACATATATGAGGCCATGCACCAACTGGTCAGCCAGTTCTACGCAGGCCGGGGAAACCTGTTGCTTCGCCAACTCCTGTGTCAAAAATTTTGCCCATTCAGTAAGTGTCTGTGACACCAGGGCCGCAGCCAAAACTGCCGTAATGCTGACCCCAGCATAGTGAACATGGACCGGGCCACCGCTTCGGACCTCCTATCTGCAGGATCCTTAAATGCAGGGGTCCCGTCTACCGGAATCGTGGTAATCTTGTTCAACCTGGATACCGGGGGGTCCACAACCAGGGGAGATGCCCATTTTTTCAGAAGGTTTTCCTCAAAGGGGTAACGGACCGCCATGCGTTTTGGGACCGAAAAGGCCCTCTGCGGTCATTCCCATTCCTTGTCTATAAACTTATCAAAATAAGTTACATAAGGAAACACTGTAGTAGTGTGGGTCAGCTTGTGGGACCCAAAAGGGGCCGACACCTCAGTAGATGCCCCAGCCGCATCCTCCAGCTAGAGGGTTTCCCGCACTGCAGTGATAAGTACTCCAACAAGCGCCTTCTCCTGCGCTGACCCAGACACAGAGTCTCCCTCACTGTCCGAATGGTCCTGGTCCGCATCCTCTGACTTTTCAGAACAGGGGCCGTGTGCCACAGCCAGGCCCGAGTCTGAGTCAGAGCTTTCCCCAGAAGATGGTGGGGGCACTTTTTACCCCCCTTTCGCCCGCACACCGCCTCCACCCTGGCAACAAATTATTCCAGGACCGCCGACAAAGCGTCCACAGGTGCCGCAGGTGCAGGGGCACCGGTTGCTACCACCGGAATGTCTGGGGAAGAAGCGCCAGCTTCTGACTCCATGCTGACCAGCTCACCTGACAGCCACTCAGGGACAAAGTCAAGGTACCAAAAAAGCCTACCCTCCTAGCTGCCACAGACTAAGGGGTATTCCCAGAGGACTCACCGCCCTGACCTAGGCTCTGCTCAGTGCTGCCGTCCGCTCTATCTCCTGCACAGTGTGTGCCTTAGGGGTATCTGAGGTGATCTGCCATTCAGAATGAAAAATTGGCGCTAGAGGCCAAAACCAATGTGAAAGCCCCAAAAAGATGGCCGCCGGCTGCCTCAGGAAAAAAGAGCGCCAGCTACAAGAAAATGGCCGACCACTGTTTTAGCAATAGAAACAGCGCTTCTACAAGAAAATGGGCGCCGCTGTATTAGCAATAGGAACAGTGCGGCTACAGGAAAATGGCGCCGGCGCATCCAAAATGGCGCTGATTAGTTTCTGAGGTAAAAATAAAGGCCGCAAAACACTGGGTCTCCTAATGGAGGCCCCCCAAAAGGCAGACCACCCACATTAGAGCGGACCTGGACACACCGCGCAACCCCAGCCAGGACCCCAGAGCCCCCCCTCAGGGACCCCCCGGTGAGGTACACAGCAGGCCCAGCAAAGCATGGGGAGGAGGGATGGATGGGGAGAGGAAAGGGAGGGCAAGAGACCCCCTAATCGACCACCCCAGGAATGCCCAGCTGTTCCATCCTACCAAGACAGGAGGAACCTTACTTACCCGTCCCTGTGAGGACTGCTGGACGCGTTCTTGACAGACCCATCACCGAGCAGTACGGAGTGGCTGTCAACCACGGCCCACTGTGACTGGACAGCAGTAGCCCGGTCATATGTGGGCCCCCGGAGCATATAGCTCACCGGCCACCCCTGGAGCAAACCGGGTATATCGTGTCCGACCCAGCGCGTAGCTAAAGGCCTGCTCACACTCGATGGCCGGACTGGGGAGACTACAAGGATCTATATTATCCAGCCTGTCACCCAGCCGGCAGTTGATAGTAGATCTCCGGATCAAAAAGTTAAATTAAAAATGAAAAGTTCTCCAGGACCATGGGCCCATAGGAAGCCAGGTCCTTCTCCTACACTAGGCAAAAAAAAATGAGTTGCTGAGTGCAGGGTGAGGGGTTATGACCAGAGGGACCGCCCCCTGGGCGGGGCTGTTCAGCTTTGGTATAATTACATGTTTTTAAATATCTAACATGTCTGCCTAGTCCTCTCCTAATAGACGGAACATAACCCTAATGTCAAGATTTAGGGAAGCTGTGTCCGTCCATGGACGAAAGAGAAATTACATTTTTGGGTTTAATACCACCTTAAGCTGACCCTAAAGCCTGTGGGTTGAGTTAAAGAAATCTAACATTCTTCCATACAGGCTAACTAGCTCTAGCAGCTGTCAGAATACCAGAAAACTGCCTGCATCTGACAATTCCAACCAGCTCTTTAAACAAAAGTCACTTGAACGGCCACCAAAGTGTTTTGCAAAGTGTTTATTGAGTGGACAAGGTAAAGATCGTCATGTCACCAACACAACCTCACCACCTTGTTCAATCATAGAATGCTTTGCATTTTTTGAGAAAATGTAAAGTGTTCCCTTAATGGCATCCGTGCCAATGACCAGGGCATTCACTTGGCATAGGACCCAGAAGCCAGTGGAGATCACTGTAGTAGCTGCACCTCATTCAGTGATTTCCAGCTTCCATGAGGATCCCAAAGGTATGACGCATACAGTACATACTTACATTGGTCTAAGCTGGACCAATGTAAAAATTGCCATCCCTGAAATTTTTCTTCAAGGACGCTTTCACACTGATGCGATGCAGTGTGATATTCCTGCAGTGCAGTGTACTCGCAATATTTGTGCGGGTTACCTTTGCTTTGCCATAGACTTTAATCACATTGTGTAGTTTTGGTTCGTTTGCTGAAAGCGCACCAAAAGTCCTGCATTCGCTGCACCCATGCTGTGGGAAAACTGCACCACATCCATGTGAAAGAGTCCTACGTTTTTGGGTTTAGATAACTTTTAGCACACTTGGGCAGCTCAAAACCTGATCTTGTGTCTGCTCTAGTGTGTTGCAGTGCTGAGTAGCATTTTGTGTCCATGACAATGTACCTTTGCTTTAAAGCGTGATAAACTGTGTCTTCTAATGTTCATTGACGCTGGACTGGCTGAATTCTACAGTTAGTGGTTGTAAACCTCAGACATGAAATTTGAACAAAACATATCCCTCTATTTACACTTGCTTCGAGTGCAACACACATTAAAGCGCCTACTGCTTCAACATGCTTTTTTGATGCTTCGGTGGTGCTTTTTTGAAGCTTTAATGGAGCTTGGCAGATGCCCTGTGTGTGTGTGTGTGTGTGTGTGTGTGTGTGTGTTGATATCTAGTACCTGAAATTTCTTCAAAGCAAAGCTAAAACTGAATTAAAGCCCCTCCAAAAGCTGCAGGTGTTTCCAGCGAGCAGTACCATATGCCTCAGTACCATATGCCTCGTACACACGACCGGTTTTCCTGACATGCCAAAACCCGACGTTTTTCCAGACGTGATTCCTCTCAAGCCTGCCTTGCATACACACGTTAATTTTAAAAAACGCTTGATCAAGGCACGGTGACGTCCAACACGTACGACGGCACTATAAAGGGGACGTTCCATTCAAATGGCGCCACCCTTTGTGCTGCTTTTGCTGATCTCGTGTTAGTAAAAGTTTGGTGAGAGACGATTTGCGCTTTTCAGTCCGTTACAACGTGACGAATGTGCTATCTCCATTACGAACGCTAGTTTTACCAGAACGAGCGCTCCCGTCTCATACTTGATTCTGAGCATGCGCGTTTTTTTTCCCCTCGGAAAAGCATACACACAGTGGCGTCACTAGGGTTGGTGTCACCTGGTGCGGTATAACATGGTGTCACCCCCCCCCAATAATTTTTTTCACCCTAATAACACTGCATATATTGGCAACAGTAGTGCCGTTAATAACTATCAATCAACTAGCAAATTTGAATAACAAAATCATATGAAAATAATAGAAATCAAAGCTTAAACTGTTAAAGAACTGTATTTATTTTAACTTTAAACTTTACTGAATTAATAAATAAATAACACAAAAACAGGAACAATTATGAAAGCATTTAGTTAACATCTAAATCAAAACTTTGCTTTTCTAGCCTTGACAGCTGCAAAATTGTGAACAACATCATCAAAATCAATACATTTCGCTAGTTCACTTTCAACTGATAATATTGCAAGATCAGAAAGCCTTGCCTGTCCCATCGTTGAACGCAAATAGTTTTTTATCAGCTTCAACTTTGAAAAGCTCCTCTCACATGAAGCCACAGACACACAGATTGTCAGAAATATTTTTAGACATAGTGAAAGGGTTGGAAGAGATTCAATGAAGTCCCATTCTGCTATGAAGGTCAAAACTTGTAAAGCCGACCAATCTTTGACTTCTTCTAGGTTGATCTTGGCTGCTTTGAGATGTCTCCTCAGTCTGGGTATTTCCATTAACAGCTCACTCTCAGATATTTCGTCATAAAAAGTGGTCAGTTTTGGAATGGACACCTTTAATGTTTCTTCAGTTTCATATATGAGACTCTTTGCTTGAACAGCCTCAAACATGGCTGCAACTTCCATGATGGCTCTTAATCTGATCTGGAGTTCAGAATGGAAGCGATCAATGCACTCAAGCATTGCCCTCTTGTTCTCGTCTTGTAGACTTATGCCTCCAGCATCACGTGCCTGTTCCCCTGCCATCCTCTTCTTAAACCTGGCTCTTCTCTCTACGGCAATTCCATATTCTTTAGATTTTAAATGTGCCTGCTTAATTGCATGTTCCACTAGGTGACTGCGCTCTTCAAACAGAAAAAGTCTTAGTGACTCTAGCTTTGTCACCACCTTGTCCAGACTTAAGCCTTTGGTCTGCAGGTACTGTTGTGTAACATCAACTTCTTGAAGTACATCACCCCAGAAGTATAGGTAGCACAAAACCGTAAAATCACAGACAGCAGGCAGTAGACATTCTGCTGCTCCTCTTGTGTCCATATTTTCAGAAGGATCACAAAGCGCTTCGATTGCAGACACAAACATATTCAATTTTTCTTTTACTGGCTTAACTGCAGCATGATGAGCACTCCAGCGTGTTGTTGATAATCTTTTCACTGACACTCCAGTGTGACACTACAGTGCAGTGTGATGATGTGACAGGCTGAGTCGCTCGCTGGCTCTGTAGGGTAGGGAGGAGGATTGGAATTTAGGAATAGGAAGAATAAGGAGCCGGAGGACACACACCAGGCGCGGCCGCGGCGCTGGAGGTGTTGTTCCAGGCTTCCAGCCCAGCGGGGTGAAATTAATCAATGAATGGGTCAGCTGTAAAAAAAAAAAAAAAAAAAAAATATAAAAAAAAAAAAAAAAAAGGGAGGGTGTCACCCCTCTAGCGGGTGTCACCCGGGGGCGGACCGCACCCCCCGCACCCCCCTAGCAACGCCTCTGCATACACACGACCGGATTTTGCGACAAGAAAAAGACTGACGGGAAACACGACGGGAAAAAATAGAGCAGGTTCTAAATTTTTTGCGGGCAGTTTTCTCTTTGGGAAAACTGCTATGGAGCATACAGACGACCGGTTTTCCCGACCAATCTAAAAAATGGCAGTTTTCTCGTTGCGAAAACCGGTCGTGTGTACGGGGCAATAGACTTCTAAGGAGGCTTTGAAGGCGCCTTGAAGCATAACTAAAGCAACACGGGGTATAATTTTTAAAGCAAAGCAAAAGCAAGGTGTAAACGGGACTGTAAGCTAATTATTTTATTTAGGCCCCTTTCACACATGCTGTCAGTTTTTTGTTTTTCATCCACCCGTTGAGAGATGAAAAAACGGACATCAATGCATCTCCAAGGAAAAACTGATGTAAATTGGATGATCATCCATTTACATAATTTTTCATCAGCATCCATCATTATCCCTATTTTGAAACTGATCAAAGATCTGATTTTCTTCCATTTAAAAAAACAGATTGGACGAAAAACTAACGTAAACTGACAAATGGTCAGTTTTTCATCCATTTTTGCATTGGTAGTGGATGTAAAAAAACTGATGAACACGGATGAAAAACAGACGAGCACGGATAAAAAACTGATGACCACTGATGAATACTTCTGTTTTGACGTGACTAAACTGATGAAATGAACGAACCACATGTGTGAAAGGGGCGATCAGAGAGCTTTAAAAAAAGTGTGTCCAAAGCCATGTTTTGGAGCAAGTGTAAACGAGCCCTAAGGGCTCTTTCACACGGAGGTCCGTTCAGGTCCGCCTGTCAGTTTTTTAGGCGGACCTGAAACGGATCCTCCATGCACCCCTATGGAAGCACGGATGTCAGCGGTGACATGTCCGCTGACATCCGCTCCGCTCCGCTCCGTAAAAGTGTGACGGAGGAAAATCCTATTACTCTTTCGTCCATGGACCGACACAGCTTCTCTATTGACAAAGTGGGTATTATCCGTTAATTAGGAGTGACTAGGCAGAAAAACTTGTAAAAAGTGTTGCATCACACCTTCTACAGTACCGCCCAGGGGGCGGATCCTCTGGGTATAACCTCTCAGTCTGCATCTTCGCAGATCAGTTTTTTTCTGTCTAGCAAGGAGTAGGACATGGCTCCCTTCGGGCCCATTGGTCCGGGGGAAAAAGATATATATTTTTTTTGCTACATTTTTGTTTCCTGCGATCTTCGATCAACTGCCGACTGGGTGACAGGCTGGATCCTTGATCCTTGTAGTCTCCCCAGTTTCGGCCATCGAGCGTGTGCCGACCCTAGCTACGCGCTGGGTTTTCCACGACATGCCCGTCGCTCCACGGGTGGCCGGTGAGCCTACGCTCCAGGGCCTGCATCGGACCGCTCAGCTTCGGCTGACCTTACGGCCGAGTCGCAGCAGCCTGGCCGGTGAGCTTACGCTCCAAGGCTTGCATCGGACCGCTCAGCTTCGGCTGACCTTACGGCCGAGTCGCAGCAGCCTGTCTGGTGAGCGTCACGCTCCAGGGCATACATATGATCGTCCCTTTTGGGTCCAATCACAGCATGCCTGGCCAACAGTCACCTTCCGTGCGTGGACGATGACCTGTTTGGAATGTCTTCCAGCAGAATACATGCAGGATAGGTAAGTAAAACTCCCCTGCCTCGGCTGGGTGATTTAGCTGGACATTCCTGGAGAGATCAAGTAAGTGGTTGTGGCCCCTTTCTTCCCTCTTTCCCTGCCTTTCCCTCCTCCCTGGGCTTCTAGCTAAAGGTTGCTGGGTGCTGGGGGTCACCTAGGGGGTTCCACTGGAGCGGGGCTGGCTGTAACTAACATTTAAAAGAAATGTAATTTATGCTTACCTGTGTTTGTGTGCTTCCTCCTCCATGCTGTCGGCGGCCATTTTGAGGTGGTCAATGCCGAGTTCGGCCTCTTGTGACTGCCCGGCGGCCATCTTCCTGTGGTTCGGCCACACCCACTGGCCCCTATCAGCTGATCGGCGGCCATGTTTGTCCACCCTGTATGCATATATTGCCGTTCGGCTGCCATCTTTTTGTGGGCTATGGCTGCTTGACCTCTATCTTCGGTCGGCGGCCATTTTCTTAGAGCCCACATTATCTTCCATACAGACGTTTTTGGCAACCATTTTGCGAGAGCCTCCGGCCTCTAGGGTGCATTACACTGGTGCGAAAATTCACACAGGAAATGCTGATCAAAGAAGCAGACTGACACAGCAGCAGAGGGACAGCATCACAGGCGCAGCACACGGCAGCATAGCAGTACCTATCCAGGGTGGTGAGTCCTCTGGGTGACCCAGCCTCTCTGCAGCACAGGAGGGTGGCCTATTGATATCTTGCCTGGAGCCCTGTGAGTGTCAGCGTGTGGTCAGCATGGCATCTGAGCCAGATGTCTTCTCCCCTGAAACACCAGATTTAGCAGCTGGTGCACCTGAGGTGTCTATGGACGCTATGACGGCAATCCTAGAGGCGTTTGCTGCCAGGGTGGAAGCAGCACACGAGAATACAGGGGGTAGTAAACGCCCCGTCCCCTGCAAGCTTCTGGGGATAATTCTGATGCAGAACCAGGTCCAGCTACGGCTCGGGGCCCAGATTCTGACGCATGCAGACCGTGACCGGACAGTGAGGATGACTCCAAGTCCAGGTCAGTACGCAAGACGGCTCTGGTATCTGACCTTATTACTGCAGTGCGGGATATGCTAAAGTTGGAAAATACTGCAGAAGCAGCAGAGACTTCGGTCCACTTGGGTTTCATAGACCTGCCCGCACTGCTAAGGTGTTCCCTTGTGTGTCATTTGATAAACTCTTATACAAGGAATGGGAGAACCCACTGAGGGTCTTTACAGCCCCAAAGAGGTTTACGGTACGGTACCCCTTTGAGGAGAGTTTTCTGAAGAAATGGACCTCTCCCCCTATAGTGGACCCTCCGGTGTCCAGACTTAATAGAGCCACCACAATTCCTGTAGAAGGGGCTCCTGTTTTCAAGGACCCTGTGGATAAGAAGGCTGAAGCACTCGCTTGCTACCTATACTCAGTGGTAGGCTCGGCAGTACGCCCGGCATTGGCGGGGGCCCTAGTGTCTCACACACTTACTAAATGGGCAAGATTGCTACTCCAGGGGTTAAGGAGCGAGATGCTCCTCCTGATGAGATAACATTGGCCGACCAGTTGGCCCAGGGCCTTAGGTTTGTCTGCGAGTCAGACATGAATACTATTCCCCTGCTGTCTAAAACTTCGGTTTATGCAGTAGCAATACACCGCCTGGTCTGGCTAAAAGGCTGGTGTGCGGACCAGACTTCCAAGAAAGCCCAGTTGGATCTGCCTTTTAAGGGCGACAGACTTTTTGGGGCTTCTCTGGATGACATCATCAAGGTTGCCACAGGAAGTAAAAGCACTTTGCTTCCCCAAATTAGCAAGGGTAAGGGGCCACGCCAAGGGGCAAGGGCCCTCCTTTACTGCACGCAAGCATTTTTTTCGTCCCCCTAGGGCGACAGGGAAAAGACCCCAGGCCGATAAAGCGCCTGCCCAAGGACAAAAGCGTCCTTGGTCCCGCATACCCAATAAGCCTGCGGACAAATTTGCGTCTGCATGAAGGTCCACCCCCACCCAGCTCTCGGGTGGGGGGACGTCTTCACAAATTCGCGACTCAGTGGACAGCTCTAATCTCCGACAGGTGGGTTTGCAAAGTAATCTCCTCAGGCTACAAGATAGAGTTTCTCTCTTGTCCACCGGACAGATTCAACACCTCCAATCTCCAGCTACTACCGACCCGTCGGGAGGCCCTGTATAGGGCGGTCCATGGTCTACTGGAACGCGGGGTAGTTATTCCAGTTCCAGAACTGGAACGGGGTTTTTACTCAAATCTGTTCTTTGTGCCGAAGAAGGAGGGGGTTCGTCCAAGCTTGGATCTCAGAGCCCTCAATTGCTTTGTGAAGGTACAAAGATTTCGGATGGAGTCGGTTCGATCTGTAGTCACGGCTCTCCATCCGGGGGACTTTCTGGCCCCCTTGGACATCAAGGACGCATACCTGCATGTCCCCATATACTCCAGACACCAGAGGTTTCTTCGATTTGCTATCGGGAAGGACCACTACCAGTTTGTGGCCCTCCCGTTGGGCCTTGCCTCAGCACCCAGGACGTTCACCAAGGTGCTCGCTCCAATTCTGGCACTTCTAAGACAGCGGGGTATCGCTATCACAGGCTACTTGGACGACCTTCTGCTGAAGGCCCCTTCAAGCTCAGAATTAGAGGTAAGCGTGTCCATTACCTGTCAGACTCTTCGAGACTGTGGTTGGATACTAAACACGCAAAAGTCAGTATTGGTGCCCACTCAACGCCTAGTGTACCTGGGGTTGATTCTGGATTCCTCAGAGGCAAAGGTATTCCTCCCTGTGGAGAAGTTGCAGACCCTCCGGGCTGCAGTACGGTAGCTGACTTCCAGGAATTGGTCGTCACTCCGTTTTTGCATGCGAGTGTTGGGCCTCATGGTAGCCTCCTTCGAGGCGGTCCCATATGTTCAATACCACACTCGAGTGTTACAGAAGGAAGTTCTGTCCAGATGGAACAGATGCCCTTCATCTCTGGATTATCAAATCCGAGTGAGCCACCTAGTCAGGAGATCCCTGGTATGGTGGCTGACAGCACCGGCTCTAATGGCCGGAAAGTCATTTCTTCCGGTTTACTGGATAGTGATCACGACGGACGCCAGCCTTACAGGTTGGGGGGGAGTCTGGGGTGTCCAGTCGGCGCAAGGTCGCTGGACCCCAGAGGAAGCCCTCCTGCCAATCAATGTCCTGGAGATCCGGGCGATCAAGCTGTGCCTCTTCAAATGGTCTCAGAGGCTGCAAGGGCGTCCAGTCAGGATCCAGTCAGACAACGCCACAGCGGTGGCATATGTCAATCATCAAGGAGGAACAAGAAGCTCAGCTGCAGCATCGGAGGTTGCTCGCATCCTAAAGTGGGCAGAGAAGAGCGTACCGGCACTATCGGCCGTGTACATTCCGGGCGTGGAAAACTGGCAGGCGGACTACCTGAGCCGCCAGATGCTGGACCAGGGAGAATAGTCCTTACACCCGGAGGTGTTCCAACTCCTCTGCCAAAGATGGGGCACACCAGACGTAGATCTTCTGGCTTCCCGACTCAATCGGAAGGTATTGAGATTTGTGGCCCAGTCAAGAGACCCATGGGCAGACGCAACGGACGCGTTGGTAGCATCGTGGGGTCAGTATCGGCTAATCTATGCCTTCTCTCCCTTAAGGCTTCTTCCTGTTTTGCTCCGCAGAGTGGAGGCAGAGGGAATTCCAATGATCCTAATCGCTCCAGATTGGTCTCAGCGTCCTTGGTACGCCGATCTAGTACGTCTGGTAGCAGACGTCCCCTGGCGCCTACCACTACGGAAGGACCTGCTATCGCAAGGTCCCAGACTCCATCCTGCTTTACGGTCACTGGCTTTAACGGCATGGCTGTTGAGAACCAGGTACTGAGAGACCGGGGCCTGTCAGATTCAGTAATCTCTACTATGAGAAGTGCTCGGAAACCATCCTCTAGGAAGGTTTATCACCGCACTTGGAAGGCCCACATCTCCATGTGTGAGGAAATGAAATGGCATCCGCGTACTTATTTGGTTTCCAGAATCCTGCTGGTTTTACAGCATGGGGTGGACCAAAGGCTTGCCCTAAGTACGATTTAAGGGACAGATATCTGCCCTGGCTGTCTTTTTTCAGCGACCCCTGGCGGCTCACTCTCTCGTGAGTACATTTGTGCAGGGGGTTCGACATGTGGCCCCTCTGGTCCGTCCCTCGTTACTTCCGTGGGACTTGAACCTGGTCCTCTCGGTGCTTCAGAAAGCACCGTTTGAGAATATTAGAGATATTCCCCTGTTGACACTTTCTCAGAAAGTGGTCTTTTTGGTGGCTGTTACGTCAGTTAGACGAGTCTCTGAGCTGGCAGCCTTGTCCTGCAAGGCTCCCTATTTGATTTTCCACAAGGATAAGGTGGTGCTGCGGCCGCAGCCTTCCTTTCAAAAGTCGTTTCGGCTTTTTATCTCAATGAAGACATTGTACTTCCATCCTTGTGTCCTCATCCGTCGAATCCTAAGGAGTCGGCGTTGCATTCCTTGGACGTTGTCCGAGCTTTGAGAGTATACCTATCTGCTACTTCCCGGTTCCGGAAGTCAGACTCACTGTTTGTTTCGGTGGCTGGTCCCAAGAAGGGCCAAGCAGTCTCATCGGCCACCATCTCTAGGTGGATCCGACAGATAGTAATCCAGGCTTACGCCTTAAAGAGTCAAGCGCCCCCCTTCCCGGTCACGGCGCATTCGACCAGGGCAATAGGTGCCTCTTGGGCTTTCCGACATCAAGCGTCTGTTTCCCAATTATGTAAAGCGGCGACTTGGTCGTCCGCTCACACTTTCACAAGATTCTACAAAATTGATGTGGGTGCATCTTCGGATGCCTCTTTCGGCCGCAAGGTTTTACAAGCAGGTGTTTAGAGTTGCAGCTCCTCCGTTGGAGGAGTGCTGTTTTGTGTTTGGGGAGAAGTTTATTTTTATGCTGTTACCACCCCTCGTTTTTTCTCTGACACTGCTTTGGGACGTCCCACTTTGTCAATAGAGAAGCTGTGTCGGTCCATGGACGAAAGAGTAAATAGGATTTTTTACTCACCGTAAAATCCTTTTCTCTAAGTCCATGGACCGACACAGCACCCACCCCTCCTTTTAAGTTTGTACTGCTTTTTGACAAACTGATCTGCGAAGATGCAGACTGAGAGGTTATACCCGGAGGGTCCGCCCCCTGGGCGGTACTGTAGAAGGTGTGATGCAACACTTTTTACAAGTTTTTCTGCCTAGTCACTCCTAATTAACGGATAATACCCACTTTGTCAATAGAGAAGCTGTGTCGGTCCATGGACTCAGAGAAAAGGATTTTACGGTGAGTAAAAAATCCTATTTTTCCTTCCGTCTGCGGATTGGATCGGATGACAACGGACTCTACGGATTCCCCATCCGATTCCCCCGTGTGAAAGAGGCCTAAAGCCCTGTACACTCGATCTGATTTCCTATGGATTCTAATCCGATGGATTTTTCCATCGGAAATCCGATGAAGCTGACATCCATCAGTCTTGCCTACACACCATCAGTCGAAAATCCGACCGTCCAAAACGCCGTGACGTAAAACACTCCGACAAGCCGAGAAAAATGAAGTTCAATGCTTCTGAGCATGCGTCAACTTGATTCTGAGCATACGTGGGTTTTTTGTCCGATGGAGTTCCACACAGACGATCGGAATTTGCTATCGGTTTTCTGCCCATCGGATAAATTTAAAACATGTTCTATTTTTTCTCACCGATGGAAAAAAGACAGATGTCGCCCATACACGATCGGTTTGTCCGATGAAAAAGTCCATCGGACTGTTTTCATCGGTAAAACCGTTCGTGTGTACACGGCTTAAGTGTCACTTCTGTCCACTGCCTCGTTCCTCTGCTATCAGCATGAATCACTCCTGACAGTTTTCCTGACACCAAGAGAAAAATGGTGACAGGGGAGGGATCTCCAGCTGATTGACGGCCTTAGCTCTGTTCCTTTGTGCTGTGTGAAGGGGGGTGATGCTAGTTCTGTGTATGTGTAACTCACACAGTGAGAAATTCTTTTATGTGATAAAACCACGTACTCCACTATGTGCTGACCATCTCCACTAAATCTATCACCTCTGTTCGAAACCACTTGTAGCCTGCGTTAGCCTTGTAAAGTAACAGCTGACACGAGAAAGTAAACATTACTCACAAAGCACAAGATATGCAGAACCAATGTTTATTTCATTTATTCAAAGGGCAAGTCTGGCCGGAATGGATCATTTTAATCATAGGTGGGCTCCAAAGGTTTTGTCGTCAACTAATCCACATAGATGGGGATCTCTCTGATGTAGTTTCTATTTCTACTGGGGCTGTTTGTTTATTATCTAAAATCTAGCAGGGAACGTATGATGCTTTTGCCTTGGGTTGTAATGAATGTGGGACAGTCATATTAGAAACCAGCAGGTGGCTCAGCCTACCGAAGCTCATGTAAAACTGAAACAACAGTTTTACATGCTTTTTGGCTTCTAAATGATAATTCTCAACAAGAAATATGCAACAATGGCCAAAATGTATTCAATTGTTTATTTTTGCAATTTTATGCACTGTTAACCCCTTCAGGCCGACCGTACGCAAATATGCGGCCCCACTGGACTGGGCTTTTTTCTGTGTGTAACATACACATACTGTACATGGCATCGCTGCGATTGTCAGGAGCAGGATACAGGGGGTCCCCGACTTACGAACGCCCAAGTTACGAACTTCTCCTACTTACGAACCGGGCGCTGCGGGGACCCTCTGCCATTTTGGGCGGACCGTCGGCTGTTCTGCGCATGCGCGGCCAGACGGAGCCTCGGGAAATGTCAGAAATGGCTGTAATTGGCCGCGCACGCGGCATTCGACGGAACATCGGAAAACATCGGAAATGTCCGTAATTGCCAGTCTGCGAATGCGCGGCCGACTTACGAACATTTCCGATTTACAAACAGGAGGAAAGTCCCTAACGGGTTCGTAACCCGGGGACCCCCTGTTATTAAATTTGGGTTGTTCTTTTGGTGGAAGTTTATGGTAGTAGCAAGAAATATACAGCTAAATTTAAAGCGGAGCTCCGCCGGAAAAAAAAATATTAAAAGCCAGCAGCTACAGCTACAGTCCAGCGATGTCCGCAGCAGAGGACGAGCGACCGCTCGTCGCTCTGCTGCTCCCTCCGCCATCCTCGCTGAGGGAACCAGGAAGTGAAGCCCTGCGGCTTCATGCCCGGTTCCCTACGGCGCATGCGCGAGTCGCGCTGCGCCGTTCTGATTGGTGCTCCTGTGTTCTGGGAGCCGAGTGTCTCCCAGAACACTACGGGAAGTCTGCGGGAAGTGACGTCACTCCCGCAGATTCCCGGAGAGAGGACTCCCGGATGTGGGTGAAAATACCTGTCTTAGACAGGTATCTTCACCCCCCTCCCCCCTGAAAGGTGTCAATTGTGACACCGGAGGGGGGGGAGGGTTCCGACGGGAGGAACTTTTAATTTAGGGTGGAGCTCCACTTTAAATAATGACTTTTTTTTTATTTTATTTTTTTTACTATTTTGGACCAGTTTTTCCTTTTAACCACTTAAAGAGGGGTTCCACCCACGATTTTTTTTTAAAGTCAGCAGCTACAAACACTGTAGCTGCTGACTTTTAATAAGACACTTACCTGTCCTACTCGCCCACGATGTCAGCCCCCCCGAGGCCGATCCCTCGATCCTGGCAGCTCCCTGCGCCGTCATCCTCAGTAAGGGAAACAGGCCGTGAAGCCATGCGGCTTCACTGCCCGTTTCCTACTGCGCATGGGACGCACAGTTCCCAGAAGGCAGCGTGCCCCATTCACCAGAAGGCAACGCGAGGAGGATGCGGAAGAAGACCAGCCGCTAAAAGGAAGAGGCAGATTAGGGACTTCCGAATAGCAACCGGTATTTCTGGTGAGTAAAATTTATTTTTTTCCATTTTTTTTTTTTTTTGCAGGTTTTTTGTGAATATTTTTTTTTTTTTTAGGGTGGAACTCGACTTTAAGGACCGAGCCTCTTTCTGAGATTTGGTGTTTACAAGTTAAAAGTATTTTTTCCCCAGGCGGAACACCGCTTTAATAATTGATATTACACTATATATAAATATAAAATAACTGGTGCAGCGATGATGAGGGACACTGACTGGTGACAGTACTAAAAAATAAATAAAAATATTGTACTACTCTGGGGAAGCGATCAGAATTATTTTTTTTACACATTATGATTGCTTTTGTAGTGCGTTACATTGCTATAAACAAGCATTTTACTGAATGAAACTAATTCATTCATTTTGTTTTGCTGTGATTGGTCAAACTAATCACATGGTATAGATGGGCTGTGATTGGCTCTTTCTGTACCATGTGATAGCATTGACCAATCGCAGCTAGCAACACAATTGTACACAATAGATGGCATGAAAAGAAGCCATCTATTGTTTACAACTGTCATGTGACCTGCTGTGATTGGTCACATCAGTCACATGATACCGGGAGCGAGCCAGTACACGGATCAGTTATCGGTTGTGTGAGTGGTACTTTCTGAGAGGACGTCATATGATGTCCACTCAGAACGGTAAAGCCACCGCCCGACCGTCATTCTGCTATAGGCTAAGCGAGAAGGTGTTAAGACTCTTTTCAAATCGAACCTGCATTTCTTTCTCGTACATCACGGGACACAGAGCGACATAGTCATTACTAATGGGTTATATAGATACCGTCAGGTGCTGGCACTGGCAACTTCCAAAACCGGAAGTACCCTCCCCTATATAAGCCCCTCCCATCCGGGAGCACCTCAGTTTTTTGCCAGTGTCTAAGGTGTTGGCCAAGAAGAAACATGTGTTTTTCACTGAGCTTGCGTACAGGTTCTTTTGGGCCTCAGTAAGCTATTCCGGATCCGACCAAAAAAGCTTCATAGCTAAACGGTCGGTACCCGGGCCTTGCAGAGAAGAGCAAGGTTTTGCCTGTAATGCTTCTCTTAGGAGAGCTGGACCCTGGGATCCAGAGCTCTGGTCATACCCACGACCAAGATGTTTTCTGTGCAGGGTGCTATACAGGTCCAGGGGAGTGGAATCCTTGGGAACCCGGTCCCTGAAGGTTTGATTACAATGCCTGCCGTGATAGGTGAAGTTTGGGCTTTTGTGGACCAAACAAAGTCCTGCGGCGGGGAACAGGTAAGTGGGGGCCCCCAGGAACTTGGTTCTATTGGGGGACCCCCGAGCCTAATTTGTCTTTCTGTCTGTTACCTAATGGTATTCCCGCAAAATTCTGTGCATGCCTGTAATTACTAAAAAAATGTAATAATTTTTAATGGTGGTCAAGAAAAAAAAAAAAAAAATTTTTTAATATATATATTTAATATATTAGACTGCGGTACCTGTGTTTGTCCACTAGAGGCCGCTGTGGAATGTTTTCTTGTCATGTGGACTAGTTTCTTCTCAGCAGAGCAAGTCCAGGCAGATGGTGAGTTCTCTCATGGGAAACTGCTTCCTCTGCCATGTTGCAATGCTCGTCCATCCCCCGGCCTGCGGCAAAGAGGGGCCCTGGCTCTTGTCCCTAGTTTCCATTTTTTCGAAATTAGCGCCAAAGGCGCACGTGGCCGCGCGCGTGCGCGTGCTCGCGCCTCTATATATAGAGGTGAGCCGGAAAAGGGGGCGGAGCCTGGGGGATGACGCTCTGTGCGCGCCGCAGCGCTTCTGCGCATGTGCGGGCGTCCCAGCATGATAAAAATCACAATATTGTGTGGTGAGCTGGCTATGAAGTGCAGAGACAGAGCTGGCAACATTTAAAAAAGGGCATACAGCAAGCGGTTGATACAGGCATCCCCTAGAAAGGCACATTAGTAGACACCAACTGTTTCTTATAGCAGCATTTATGCTAGACTATTGTCAGTAACTGGTGTATTTCGGCTGGAATACCTCAGCTTTGTGGCTTAGGAATATGCCGTCTAAAAACTCCGGGACTAGAAATTCCAGGAGGAATAGGGGGTCTCCATCGGGCTCTGAGGATCTTGGGCATGCTTTGGCTGCACCAGTCTCCCCTGAAGAATCAGAGGTTAGTGACCGTAGAGCACCCTCAGGAGTACCTGGTACTGTGGCTGTCCTCAGTTCACCTGCTCCTGTGTATGTAACAGAGGAGGTTTTTTCCTCAGCTCTGGGAGGGCTGGAAGAGAGATTGTCAGCATTGATCGCGGCTTCCCTGTCACAGGAGAAAAGCGCCCGATCTCCGTCTCCTCCCTCAGAGTGCCTGTTAACAGAGCAAGAGTCCCATACAGGGATCGACCTACTTGAAGGGGATCAGGATGAGGTCGATTCGGTTGTAGAGGAATCAACAGTGGAAGAGCCATTCTCAGCATCACATGCTGAAAGATTATGGGTTCAGTCCCTGACTAATATGGTCCGATCAGCATTTAAAATGCCACTTGCGGAGCCATCATCCACTTCTGTCTCCTCGTTGGGGTCGCTAAAAGCTCCCCAGACTGTTTGTTCCTTTCCGATCCATCCTTTACTGGAAGGGCTCATTTACCAGGATTGGAAGCATCCTGACAAAATATTTACTCCCCCTAAGAGATTTCCGGTGGTCTATCCCATGGAGGATAAGTTCATCAGAAAATGGAAGGTCCCTATAGTGGACGCAGCCATCTCTTGTGTGAATAAATCACTGACATGTCCGGTGGATAATGTCCAAATGTTCAAGGACCCAATAGATAAAAAATTGGAGTCCTTATTAAAATCTGCTTTTTCTACAGCAGGATTGGTAACACAACCAGCAGTGGCAGCTATTGGGGTCTGCCAAGCAGTGAAGGATCAGTTGAAACAGGTCTTAAGGGACTTGCCAGATCAGCAGGCTCTTGCCCTAGCTGATCTACCTAGAGCCTTATGCTTTGCGGTGGACGCCATAAAGGATTCAATCCATCAGGCCTCCCGCCTTACGCTGTCTGTAGTACATATGCGCAGGCTTTTATGGCTCAAAAACTGGTCTGCTGAAGCTCCCTGTAAAAAATTGCTGGTCAGCTTCCCATTTCATGGTGAGCGCTTATTTGGGGAAGACCTGGACAAGTATATCCAGAGAAATTCCAGCGGTAAAAGTACACTTTTGCCGGTTAAAAATAGAGTTAGAGGTCCCTCTTTTAAGAGGCCGGCTTCTCCAGTCCCTAGGGCATCGGCTGTGAAACAGTTCCGACGGCCTCCTCGGTCAAATCCCGGAGGTAAAAATCAGGGACAGTTGCAGGGTAACAAGAAGCCCTGGAGCAGGAGAGGTACAAAACCTCCCCCAAAGTCAAATGCATGAAGGGTTGCCCCCACTCAATCGGGTGGGGGGAAGACTTCAGTTGTTCACAGAGACCTGGCGGGACACGATCCGAGACAGATGGGTGCTCTCCGCAGTAAATCTGGGATACAAATTGGAGTTAAAAAACTCCCCTCCTTCCCGCTTTATAAGGTCAAACGTGCCAAGGGATCCCCAGAAGAGAGGATCCCTCCTGTTGGCACTGGAACAATTATTGCTCCAAGCAGTAATTATAGAGGTTCCCCTGGAAGAATGGGGGTGCGGGTTTTACTCAAACCTCTTTACAGTTCCGAAGCCAAACGGGGACGTGAGGCCCATATTAAATCTAAAAGGGCTAAACAAATTCCTACATATCAGGACTTTCCGGATGGAGTCGATCCGATCGGTAGCCACTGCCCTACAAGGGGAGGAATGGTTAGCCTCGATCGACATCAAAGATGCTTATTTGCACATTCCCATCTTTCCAGCCCACCAAAAATTTCTACGCTTTGCGGTAGAAGGGCGCCATTTTCAGTTCAGAGCCTTACCCTTCGGTCTGGCCACAGGACCAAGAGTGTTCACAAAAATTCTGGCCCCATTATTGGCCAATCTAAGAACACGAGGTGTAACGATAATGGCATATCTAGACGACTTGTTGCTGATAGACCACTCAGTGGAAAAACTAGAAGTGGTTGTTCACGAGACAATCAAGTATCTGGAATATCACGGTTGGATTATCAACCGAGACAAGTCAGCCCTAAAACCAGTCAAAAGTCTGGAATACTTGGGGCTAAGGCTGGATTCAGACCAGAGAAAAATTTTCTTGCCTCAAGAAAAGGGGTTGTCTTTGAGAGATTTGATCCACTTAGTGGGTTCAAAAAGACAGCCATCCATACGCCTGTGCATGAGGCTGCTGGGAAAAATGGTGGCATCATTCGAAGCAGTACCCTACGGTCAATTCCATTCAAGGAAGTTGCAAAGGGCCATACTGTCAGCCTGGAACAAAAAAGTTCAGGCTCTGGACTTACCAATGTCCTTGTCCCCTTCCGTTCGCAAGAGCCTCCGCTGGTGGTTGGTTCCCCAGAATCTGGAAAAAGGGAAATCCTTCAGTCCGATTTCCTGGAAGGTGGTCACTACAGATGCCAGCCTTATAGGCTGGGGAGCAGTACTGGAGCAATGGTCTCTCCAGGGCAGATGATCGGATGCGGAAAAGGCCCTGCCCATCAATCTCTTAGAGATACGAGCAGCCCGGTATGCCCTAGTAGCATGGACATCCAAACTCCAAGGGTCCCCTGTCAGAATTCAATCAGACAATGCCACAGCAGTGGCATATATCAATCGTCAGGGGGGCACCAGGAGTCGTGCAGCCCAAAGGGAAGTAAATTACATCCTGAGATGGGCAGAAAGATATGTCCCAGCCATATCTGCGGTATTCATTCCAGGGGTGGAGAATTGGAAGGCGGACTTTCTAAGTCGCCAACAATTATGCCCAGAGGAATGGTCCCTTCATCCCGAGGTTTTCCGGACAATATGTCAGCGGTGGGGAACACCGGATGTAGATCTGCTAGCATCCAGATTCAACACAAAAGTGGACAGGTTTGTCTCTTGGACAAGGGATCCCCTAGCTTGCGGCTCGGATGCCCTAGTGTTCCCTTGGGATCAGTTCAAGCTGATATATGCATTTCCACCGCCACAATTGTTACCTCGATTACTCCGCAGAATCAGGGTAGAAAAGAAACCAGTGATTCTGGTGGCTCCAGCGTGGCCCCGAAGAGCATGGTACGCGGAGATTGTAAAAATGTCTGTGGGGAGTCCTTGGACCCTCCCACATCGTCCGGACCTGCTTTCGCAAGGACCGATATACCACCCTTCCTTACCAGCCCTAGGTTTGACGGCCTGGCTATTGAAGCCCACATTCTAAAAAAGAGAGGGCTCTCTAATGCTGTGGTATCTACCATGATCAATGCCAGGAAGCCGGTATCCAGGCAGATCTACTATAGAATCTGGAAGGCGTACATCGCCTGGTGTGAGGCCAAGAAATGGCATCCACGTAAATACGTAATAGGTAGGATTCTGGACTTCCTACAATGGGCTGTAGATAGGAAGCTTGCCTTGAGTACTATCAAGGGTCAGATTTCGGCCTTGTCAATAATTTTTCAAAGGCCCTTGGCTTTGCATTCACTAGTCAAAGCCTTTATACAAGGAGTGATGCGTATTAGTCCTCCGGTTAATATTCCCATATGTCCATGGGATCTAAACTTGGTTCTGTCGGTTTTACAGAAACAACCATTTGAACCATTACAGCATATTTCCTTGGTGCTTCTCACCAGGAAATTGATTTTTCTAGTAGCCATTTGTTCGGCTAAAAGAGTGTCGGAATTAGCAGCTATGTCCTGTAAAGAGCCATATCTGGTTATCCATAAGGACAGAGTAGTATTACGTCCTCAGCCAGCCTTTCTTCCTAAGGTGGTATCGAGGTTTCATTTGAACCAAGATGTGGTTCTTCCTTCTTTTTTCCCCAAACCTACTTCGGTAGAGGAAAAGTTATTGCATTCTTTGGATGTAGTAAGAGCAGTTAAAGCTTATCTAAAAGCCACTGCTCAGATTCGCAGAACGGATACCTTGTTTATTCTGCCGGAAGGCCCCAGAAAGGGTCAGGCAGCGTCAAAATCTACTTTAGCCAAGTGGATTCGACAGGTCATAATACAAGCCTATGGGTTGAGAAGGAGACCGCCTCCGTTCAAAGTTAGAGCGCACTCCACGAGAGCAGTTGGAACTTCATGGGCAGTGCATCACCAGGCCTCCCTGGCTCAAATCTGTAAGGCCGCAACATGGTCTTCAGTACACACGTTTACTAGGTTCTACCAGGTGGACGTTAGAAGTCAGGAGGATGTCGCCTTTGGGCGCAGTGTGTTGCAGGCCGCAAAAGATCCTCATGTCTGATAGCGCTCAGCTTATATATGGTGTATCCCCCCCCCTCATTTGGCATTGCTTTAGGACATCCCATTAGTAATGACTATGTCGCTCTGTGTCCCGTGATGTACGAGAAAGAAAATAGGATTTTTATAACAGCTTACCTGTAAAATCCTTTTCTTGGAGTACATCACGGGACACAGAGCTCCCGCCCCTCTTTGGGGACACTTATTGCTTTGCTACAAAACTGAGGTGCTCCCGGATGGGAGGGGCTTATATAGGGGAGGGTACTTCCGGTTTTGGAAGTTGCCAGTGCCAGCACCTGACGGTATCTATATAACCCATTAGTAATGACTATGTCGCTCTGTGTCCCGTGATGTACTCCAAGAAAAGGATTTTACAGGTAAGCTGTTATAAAAATCCTATTTTTACAACCCCTTGTAGATAACCTTGTTAAGAACCTCCTATGAAAAGTTTAATTGGATAACCAACCATAAACCGGTTGGCCCTTTATATACCAAGGTAAGGCATTTGCCTCTTGCATAAATTTTATATATCAAAGATCTTTTGATGTGTAAAATACAGCTTGTCTGGTCAACCCCACATACATACAGAATATACTGTATATACTAATATATATTTATTTATATACACACACATTTATATTCACAATACATCCTATACCGTAAATCTGACTCAATATCTGCATGCAGGAAGCAGTGTCTGGGTATAATGGGCACATATGGCGCATATTACAGACCAGGTATAGAGAAAAGGTTTTTAAAACATTAATACATCTTAATAAGGTTATTTACAGCAGGCTGATCTTTTATATTTTACTTAAAGTGATTGTAAACTATCACCTTGTAAAACAACCCATTCAGTGTAAAATAGAAATGAAAGGTAAAACATTTTTTTTTAAGTGATCACAATCCCTCTGTTCTCAGCTGCATAAAAGATGGGGGAGGAGAAGCAGCAGGACACTGAGCTTCCCAGTAAATGGCTGTGCAGGATGGGGGGGGGGATGTCAGGACAAGTCTAATCATTGGAGGAGAGCATGCTGAGTTCCCAGCATAGCTAGAGAACTGACCACAGTGTGTTCTTATGCTCAGTGTGGTCAGTTTTTGATAGGAAAGCAGACGACTGGCAGGAACTCCAGGGATTTCACACAAAGAAAGCAAGACAAAGAGAACAGGATACTTTTTTATACAAGTAAATGATACAGCAGGCACATATCAGGAATATAAAATGCTGGGGTAACAAACACATTAACCACTTAACGACCGCTCACTGTATATATACGTCGGCAGAATGGCACCGACAGGCACAATCACGTAGAGTGTACGTGATCGCCTTTGTACAGTTGGGGGGTCCGATCGGACCTCCCTCCTATACAGTGAGCGGCCGTTTATCGTTGGGGAGCGATCAGAGATGAGGGGGGGACCATTCGATTTCGGCCACCCCCTCGCGATCGCTCCCGGCGAATGAAAATGCTTCCTCCGCCATGTGATGTAAACACAGGCAGGAGGAAGTGATGTCATCTCCCTCGCGGCGGTCTTTTCGATTCCGGCGCCGAGGAGAGAGGAAGCAGGTTAGTGCACCAACAGTCCACTGACACGTAGGTACACATAGGCACACATTTCACCCCCCAGTCACCCCCAGATCACCCCCCAGGTCACCCCCCAGCCCCCAATCACAGTGTCACTGATTGCACTTCAACGACAATGAACTTTGTCGTCCACGTGGGGACCCTGAATACGACCGGCTCTATAAAATTCGGCCCCTCATAAACCACTTCAATGAACGTTTTGCAGCCTTGTTTATTCCCGATCAAGCTGTCTGCGTTGATGAGTCCCTGATTAAATTTTCTGGCCGCTTGGCTTTCAAGCAGTACCTTCCCAGCAAGCGTGCCAGATACGGGGTCAAGCTCTATAAGTGCTGTGACAGGGCAACAGGCTATGTATGGAGCTTTATGGTTTATGAGGGAAAAGATAGTCAGGTTGAGCCGGTCAACTGCCCGGATTACATAGGGAGCGCTGGCAAGATAGTGTGGAACTTGGTGTCACCCTTATTCGGAAAGGGGTACCACTTGTATGTGGACAATTATTACACGAGCGTGCCACTGTTTAGTCACTTGTTTGATCATCAGATTGGAGCATGTGGCACCGTGCGACCTAATCGCCGGGGCTTTCCCCAGCGGCTTGTAGATGCCCGTCTTAGGCTGGGGGAGAGAGCCTGCTTGAAGTGTAATAACTTGCTCGCTATGAAGTGGAGGGACAATCAGAATGTTTTCTTTCTTACCTCCCTTCATGCAGACACGACAGTCCAAATTCGTACGGCGACTGGTGTTGTGGAGAAACCCCTCTGTGTCCACGAATATAACCAAAATATGGGAGGGGTGGACCTCAACGACCAGTTGATGGCGCCGTATCTAATTGACCGTAAGGCGAGACGCTGGTACAAAAAAGTGTCTCTATGGCTTTGCTGAACGCTCATGTGCTATACAGAGCTTCAGGCGGGACTTTATCTCTTCTAAAATTCCAGCATGAGATAGTCACAGAACTCCTGTATCCAGGCGGTTCTGCACCTCACCATCCCCTACCAAATGCAGTAAGCCGGCTGCATGAGAGGCATTATACGTATGTCCTCCCGAGTACCCCTACCCAACGAACCCCCCAAAAAAGATGTTGTGTCTGTAGCAAGCGCGGATTTAGGCGTGACACCCGTCATTGTCCACTCTGTCCTGACAAACCTGGTCTTTGCATTGGTAAATGTTTTAAACGCTACCACTCAAAAGTGAAGTTTTAGCGTAGGGTACAGCATTTCACAGACTAGGACACACTTACACAGGGTCTCCCAAGATGCCATTATATTTTGAGAGACCCGAACCATTACAGTTGTTAAAGTTTAAAAAAAAAAGTGTAAAAAAGAAAAAAAAAAACGTAAAAAACAAAAACACAAAAAAAATATAAAATAAAAAAACCAAAAATAGTTGTAGTTTTATTGTTCTCTCTCTCTCTCTCTATTTTCTCTCTATTGTTCTGCTCTTTTTTACTGTATTCCATTCTGCAATGTTTTATCATGCTTGCTTTTCAGGTATGTAATTATTTGTTTTCAGGTGCGCCATTCAACTGCAGCGTGGAATTATTTATCTTGACAGCAACAGCGTTTGCTCCCACGATACATAAAGCCGTGACTCCAACGCTGTAGGAGGTGATTTCACCACCACAGTTAAAAAAAGAGCATATATGCCGAAGCATGGGGGCAGCAGGGGCGGAGGAGCGATTTTGCTCCTAATGCCGCGTATATACGGTCGAAATTCCGACGGAGGCTTGCTCGTGGAAAAGTTCGACCGTGTGTACGCGGCATAACTTTTTTGCGGGAGGATGCCCCCATGCTTCGGCATATATGCCCATCATTAGAAGTGGGTGGATGAAGGGAGGTATTCTAATGGTGGGCATACCCACCAATCAATCTCTTTTTTTCGTTCAGCCAACAGGCTGCATGAAAAAAAAGATTACAATACATGTCCAACAAGGACCAGCAACGTACTGGTATGTTGCTGGACTTTGAATGTTTATACCAGAATGATGCCTGCAGGTTTAGGTATCATCTTGGTATCATTCTTTTCAGCCAGTGGCCGGCTTTCATGTAAAAGCAATTCTAGCAGATAATTAGCCTCTAGACTGCTTTTACAAGCAGTGGGAGGGAATGCCCCCCCCCGGATATAAACAGCGCCATTGGGAAATTGGGAAAGCATTTTATCACACCGATCTTGGTGTGGTCAGATGCTTTGAGGGCAGAGGAAAGATCTAGGGTCTAACCCCCCATTTTTTTCAAAAAAAGAGTACCTGTCACTACTTATTGCTATCATAGGGGATATTTACATTCCCTGAGATAACAATAAAAATGATAAAAAAAATAAAATATGGAAGGAACAGTTTAAAAATAAAATAAAAAAGCAAAATAAATAATAAAAAAAAAAAAAAAAAAAAAAAGCACCGCTGTCCCCCCCTGCTCTTGCCCAAAGGCGAACGCAAGCGTCGGTCTAGCGTCATATGTAAACAGCAATTGCATCATGCATGTGAGGTATCACCGCGAAGGTCAGATCGAGGGCAGTAATTTTAGCAGTAGACCTCCTCTGTAAATCTAACGTGGTAACCTGTAAAGGTTTTTAAATGCTTTTAAAAATGAATGTAGTTTCTCGCCGCTGCGCGTTTGTGCGCCATTTTTTTTTTTTTTTTTGAGAAAAAAAGTTTTTTATTGAACAATTTACATTTGGAACATAATTCTGCAAGTTACAAGGCAATACTGGAGAAATGCATAAAACAAGAAATGTGGCTTATACATATATATAGGCACAGTAGATCAAAAAACTTGTTCAGATTGAACACTGGATTCAGTGACTATCAATAAGTGGAAAACCCTATGTCCACGCTATTCATGGAATTGCACGCTAGAAGGATGTATAGTATTACGGACCATCAGTGCATGTGTCTGCGGACTCAAGCCATCGATCCCAGATTTTGTAGTACTTATCTGGACAACCTCTGTTGATGTATATGAACTTTTTGTAGGGAAGAGTGTTATTTATATCTAGTTTCCAATCGTTGAAGCTGGGGGGAGTGGGTCTCATCCACTGTCTGGCTATAATTTTTCTAGCATTAAACAATGTTTCATGCAAGAATGTTTTAGTGAATTTGTCCATCTCAGAGTCGGGGAATATCCCCAGTAAGCATTGTTTGGGGTCCAGGGTCAATGGGGATCCCATGTCATCATGGAGGAAGTCAACAATCTGCTTCCACAGACCCTGAAGGACCGGGCACGCCCAGAGTAGATGGAAGAATGTGCCCGTCGTTTGGTTACACATTGTGCACAAGGTAGAAAACTGTCGTCTAAAGCGGGCGATTCTTAGGGGGGTGAGATACGCTCGGTGCACCACGTATAACTGGGTCAGCCTGTCAGAGAGCTTGGGGGATACAGTCTTGCACGAGTCTAGGGCTTCACTCCACTCCTCATCCTCCAGTGGGCCCACCTCTCTTTCCCATCTTGGTTTAAGGCTGTAAGCTAGCGTGGTAGATGATGGGGTGAGAAGCATGACATAAAAATCAGAGATCAGCTTTCGCGGGTCCACACCCTTAACCACAGCCATAATAACATTAGGCGTAGATTGTGGCAAAGGCTGGGGAAACTGAGCTTGGGCTGCGTGACGCACCTGGAAGAATCTAAAAAGCATAGAATTGGGCAGCAGGAACTCATTTTGGAGGTCCTCAAAGTTTTTAAGTGTGCCATCGGAAATTATGTGGTGCAAATAATATATTCCATATTCGCACCATATCTCTGTGTCAGGGATCAAGAGAAACTCTGAGAGTAGTCTATTGTGCCATAAGGGGGTATAGTTGTTGTATTTAGGGGTCGTTAATGTTTTAGTGGTGATGTCCCATACGCGCCTATATTGGTATAATAGGGACCCACGGTCTCTATTGGAGTTATTCCCACTATGTCCCACTGCAATTGCAGTGAGTGGGTCAGTGGTCAGTTGTGCCCACCGTGGACAGAGGAGGGTGAGGAATCTGAGTCTGTCGGTTTTATCTATGTGGTATAGTTGAGACAGTTGGGACGCAAGGTAATAAAGATTTAAGTCAGGGAGGGCTGTTCCACCTAGGTCAGTAGGGTTCTTAAGGACTCTCCAGGCCAGCTTGTGTCTGTTGTTACCCCAAATAAATGTCTTGAGTATGGCCTCCATTGACTTGAAAAATTTCAAGGGTAAGTATACGGGTGTGTGCCAGAGTATATACAATATTTTTGGAAATAATATCATTTTAACAATGTTAATACGGCCCCACACGCCGAGCGGCAGTCTCGCCCATACCTGGGTTCTAGACTTGATGAGATCGAAAAGGGGTTCTATGTTCAGGGATATATAGTCAGCCGGTGTTCTATTCACCAATACTCCAAGATATTTGATAGTGTTCACTCGCTGGAGTGGTAACTGTGCCTGTAGCTTGGGAGAGGGGAAACTATCCATAGGCAGTATTTGAGATTTCTCCCAATTAATTTTAAGGCCAGAGAACTGACCAAAGTGTTCAATTGTATGCAACGCCTTCTGAAGCGATGTGGCAGAGTCGGCCAGGTATAGTAGCGTGTCGTCTGCGTATAAGCTAATTTTTTCAGTCAGGGAACCAAGGCAGAGACCCTGAATCTCGGGGTCCCCTCTAATGGAGATTGCAAGGGGCTCCGCCGCCAAGGCATAGAGGAGCGGAGACAGTGGGCAGCCCTGTCTAGTGCCCCTGGATAAGTCAAATGTCTGGGAGGCCCTCCCGTTGGCCACTACTTTACCCCTGGGTGCCAGATATAATAATTGAACCCACTTAATAAATTTAGGTCCAAAACCAAAGCCACGGAGGCATCCCCAAAGGTACCGCCACTCCACTGAGTCAAAGGCCTTGGCAGTATCCAAAGCCACCACCACCCGGGACCCAACATTAGTATGTGTCGCTTGTAAGTTAATATACAATTTTCTGAGGTTGAAGGAGGTGTTACGCCCCGGCATAAATCCAGCTTGGTCAGCATGGATCAGGGTTAGAATCACTTGGTTAAGGCGTAGGGCAAGTACTTTAGCCAGAATCTTTATGTCTACCTGGAGTAGCGATATTGGTCTATAAGATTCCGGGAGGCCTGGGTCCTTGCCTGGCTTAGGTATGAGGATAATTACCGCCTCGCCCATCGATGGGGGTAAGGTGAAATTGTCAAATAGATGGTTGAAGAGGGACAATAACTTGGGGGCAAGTATCTCGATGTATTGGGCGTAAAATTCTATGGGCAACCCATCTGAACCCGGGGCCTTGGATCTGGCGAAGCTCCCAATCGCTGTGGTTATTTCGTCGAGTGTAATAGGTGCGTCTAGCATAGCCATTTGGGCATCGTCTAGCTGTGGAAAGATGATTTCCGCCAGTAGATCTTCCAATTGAGAGTCAGTGGTAGAAACCTGGGACGTATATAGTTGAGAAAAGAAGTCCCTAAATTCAGAAGTGACAGCCTGGGGTTCCGTAATCTTTTCCCCATTAGGACCAGTGAGGGAAATGACAGTAGGGGGTCTATCCTCACTATGTGCCAAGTAGGCCAACAGTTTACCCGCTCTCTCCCCATGTTCATATAATTTTTGTCTGGCAAAGAAAAGTTTTTTCCTGGCCGTCTCGTGTTGTAGCTGATTAACCACCCTGGTTTGTAACCTGAGTCGGGCAGCTCCATCAGGAGAGGGGTTCGACATGTACCCCTGTTCAGAGGAGGACAGATCCCGCATTGCCCCGTCCAGTATGGCTGATGAATTAGCCTTCAGCCTGTTGATAAAGGAGGTCAGAGTCATACGTGCATGCAGTTTGAAGGCTTCCCATACTACGTCTGGGGATGCAGATCCGTCATTCTCTAAAAAGTAAGTTCTCCAACTGTTACCAAGCTCGTCATCCTCCGATAACAGGGTGAGCCAAAACGGATTCAGGCGCCACGTACGGGGCGGTTTGTCTAATGGGATGGAGAGGCTAATGAAATATGGGCTATGGTCTGAAAGTAATCTGGGGGCAAATTCAGCTTCCAGTAATCTTGGGGCAAGGGTACTAGAAATGAATATAAAATCTATACGGGACATGGTGTTATGGGTAGTTGAGAAACAGGAGTAAGCTCGAGTGAGCGGGAATTTAAAACGCCAGGTGTCAGTGAGATTAAAGGAAGAGATAAGTCGGGAGAATCTAGTGTGGGTTGGAGCTGTAGTAGATAATGGCGAGGGCGACAGTTTGTCTAATGTAGGGTTCAACGTAGCGTTAAAATCCCCCAGCCACACCGCCTGAATCGAAGGATGACGAGTCATATATAGCAAGCCCTCTGTGACTATAGTAGAATTAAATGGTGGAGGTACATAGAATGCCATCAGTAGGAAAGGTTCACCATACAATTTAACCGAAAGAAAGACATAGCGCCCCTGTGGGTCAGACTGAACATCACACAGCTCAAAATGTACCGTCTTGGCAATCAAAACTGAGACTCCGCGGGCGTGGGACGAGTGGGATGAATGATATGCCCACCCAATCCATGGCCGGCGGAGTGCCATCTGGAGCCGACCCTCAACGTGTGTCTCCACTAACACCACAATGTCGGCTCGTTGTTTTTTGAGAAATGAGAAAACTGCAGATCTCTTTACCTTGTCCCCAAGCCCACGCACATTCCAAGTGAGCAGTTTTATCGATGCCATAAGTCAAACATTAAAACATATCGTGGGACAGTAGCATTACATGAATACAAGGTTTGCCATCTATGCAGTATCAATGTTAGCATGCACTTCGTTGTATTGCAGTCCATCAAGAAAAAACGAACCTCCCCCTCCCCCCTCCCCACCCTGCATCTTCCCCAACTGATGCGGGTATGTTCCCAAAACCAAAAGAAAGTAACAACCGGTAGCAGATAAAACCAAAATATCTTGCTGTTACGTAAAAGATCTGCAGCGATCTCCTCACATGGGAGGTGTGGAAGATCCAATGCCCGCAAATAAAGAGCAACAGGCTCTTCTTGTACTGTGAACCAGAAGTACAGTGCGGGGTCGGTGGTATAGAAAGTTCTGCAGTCACATAATAAAGAGATGCGTGTTCCGGTTGCTGGGGGGCGAAAATTCGCTGTGTTAGGCATGTGGAGTGTAGGACTGATTGTGCTCCGCAATTACAGTCTCCAGGGTAGTTACATGGATCAACCAGTCAGTGGGGGCCCTAAGTATGGGAGACCCCCTCTGCAGGTTACAATTGAAAGAGGATTATAGCAGGGGAAGGCAAAAGGGGGTCCCAGGGGTAAGGAGCAATAGGGTATGCGCCGCGGGCAGTAAAGGGGAGACAAAAAAAAAGGGGGGTAACATACCAGGATTTGCAGACTCCCGCTGCGGCGTATAATGTGCTGGTGATGATGACAGGCAATCAATAGTGCTGATGAACATGCTCGGTCAGGTCACTCCGCCGCCCCTCTGGCGGGCCCCGGACGCTCCAACCAGGCAATGACTTCCTGAGGATCCTCAAAAAAGAACACACGGCCGTCCCTTTCGACTCTAAGACGAGCTGGAAATAGCATAGAGTATTTAAGATGTTGTATCCGGAGCCTCCTCTTCGCCTCCATGAAGCCTTGGCGGCGGCGCTGCACCTCGGCAGAAAAGTCGGGGAAGATAGCGATCTTGGAGTTTCCAAGGTGGATGTTACCTTTTTCCCTGGCCATGCGCAGCGCCGCATCTCTATCTTTGTAATTCAAGAATTTTGCTATAAACGTGCGGGGGGGAGCCCCCTGAGGAGGAGATCTGGCAGGCATACGATGAGCCCTCTCCACCGCCAGGGTGGGGGAGAAGGCCTCGCGGCCATAGGTGTCAACAAGGAGTTTCTCCAAGAAGGTGGTAGGATCTTTGCCCTCAGCTCCCTCGGGGAGGCCGATGAAACGGAGGTTGCACCTCCGGAGCCTATTTTCCATATCATCTTGCTTGCTTAGAATCTGATTGATTTGGAGCTGCATTCGATCGGAGCTGACTTGGAGCGGCGTAACGGTGTCCTCCACCTCTCCAATGCGGGTTTCGGCAGTCGTGACACGCTCACGAAGTTTCTGGAAGTCTTGTCGCATGAGTGAAAGGTCCACCTTGACCCCCTCTATTTGCGCCGTCAGGGACGTCCGGCAGTATGTGATCGCCTCGAGCAGTTTAGCTGTGTCGCCTCCCGTAGCGTCCTGCTCACCGCCTGCGGCACCGCCATCTCTTTCCTCCTCCTGGCGGCGGTACTGGTCCAATTTCGCCAGGGTGGCCTTTGGCGTTTTTGGCGGAGTCATGGCAGGTATCCGCTGTGATCCCTCCCCCCTCCAAAGCAGGCAGCTCAGTCTATACCGAATGGTAGGGAGCTGTAGGGCTGGTGGGCCAGGAAGAGTCACCAGTCAGCAGGCCGGGTGAAGCAAGATGGCCACCGACCAGCACTAGGCCGAAGCCGGGGCCTTTCCTGAACGCGGCGGCCGCGCAGTCAGAGGCTGATGTATCTGCCTCTGTGGGTGTGAGGGGTCCTCAGGGGGACTCGGTGGGCCCCTGCAGGCTGTTACCTGAGAGCAGGAGGGCCAGGAAGCAGCACAGGCGGCAGGTCGGGTGGAGCAAGATGGCCGCCGACTTCCAGGGCTAGGCCGAAGCCGCGGACTTTCCTAAATGCGGCACCCGCGATCGGGATCGCGGCCCTGCGGAGGCCGCCGTACGAGCGGAGGATGGTGGATTTGCGGCCACGGATGTTCAGGGTCCCCAGGGGGTCCCGCTGGGCTGGTGCAGGATGACGCTGAAGGTCAGGATGGGCTGTACAGGAGTAATGGACGGAGCTCAAATCATGCACGTCCTACTCCATGCTATGTCAGGCCACGCCCCCGTTTGTGCGCCATTTTAAAGCATGTCGTGTTTGGTATCCATGTACTCGGCCTAAGATCATCTTTTTTATTTCATCAAACATTTGGGCAATATAGTGTTTTTTAGTGCATTAAAAATAAAAAGAGTGTGTTTTCCCCCCAAAAAATGCGTTTGAAAAATCGCTGCGCAAATACTGTGTGGAAAAAAAAAATGCAACACCCACTATTTTAATCTGTAGGGCCATTGCTTTAAAAATATATATAATGTTTGGGGGTTCAACATAATTTTCTTGCAAAAAAAAAATGTTTTCATGTAAACAAAAAGTGTCAGAAAGGGCTTTGTCTTCAAGTGGTTAGAAGAGTGGATGATGTGTGACATAAGCTTCCTAATGTTGTGCATAAAATGCCAGGACAGTTCAAAACCCCCCCAAATGACCCCATTTTGTAAAGTAGACACCTCAAGCTATTTGCTGAGAGGCATGTTGAGCCCATTGAATTTTTTTTTTTTTTTTTGTCCCAAGTGATTGAATAATGACAAAAATAAAAAATAAATAAAAAATTTACAAAAAGTTGTCACTAAATTATATATTGCTCAAACATGCCATGGTTATATGTGGAATTGCACCCCAAAATACATTCTGTTGCTTCTCCTGAGTACGGGGTTACCACATGTGTGAGACATTTTGGGAGCCTAGACGCGTACAGGACCCCGAAAACCAAGCACCGCCATCAGGATTTCTATGGGTGTAAATTTTTGATTTCACTCCTCACTGCCTATCACAGTTTCGGAGGCCATGGAATGCCCAGATGGCACAAACCCCCCCCCCCCAAATGACCCCATTTTGGAAAGTAGACACCCCAAGCTATTTGCTGAGAGGTATGTTGAGTATTTTGCAGATCTCGCTTTTTGTCACAAAGTTTTAAGAATTGAAAAAAAAAAAAGAAAAAAAAAAATGTCTTTCTTCATTTTCAAAAACAAATGAGAGCTGTAAAATACTCACCATGCCTCTCGGCAAATAGCTTGGGGTGTCTACTTTCCAAAATGGGGTCATTTGTGGGGGTTTTGGGCTATCTTGGCATTTTATGGCCTTCAAAACTGTGATAGGTAGTGAGGAGTGAAATCAAAAATTTGTGCCCTTAGAAATCCTGAAGGCGGTGCTTGGTTTTCGGGGGCCCGTACGCGGCTAGGCTCTCAAAAAGTCCCACACATGTGGTATCCCCGTACTCAGGAGAAGCAGCCAAATGTATTTTGGGGTGCAATTCCGCATATAACCATGGCATGTTTGAGCAATATATCATTTAGTGACAACTTTTTGTACATTTTTTTTTTCTTTTTGTCATTATTCAATCACTTGGGACAAAAAAAAATATTCAATGGGCTCAACATGCCTCTCAGCAATTTCCTTGCGGTGTCTACTTTCCAAAATGGGCTCATTTTGGGGGGTTTTGTGCTATCTTGGCATTTTATGGCCTTCAAAACTGTGATAGGTAGTGAGGAGTGAAATCAAAAATTTATGCCCTTAGAAACCTTGAAGGCGGTGCTTGGTTTTTGGGGTCCCGTACGCGGCTAGGCTCCCAAAAAGTCCCACACATGTGGTATCCCCGTACTCAGGAGAAGCAGCAGAATGTATTTTGGGGTGTAATTCCACATATGCCCATGGCATGTGTGAGCAATATATCATTTAGTGACAACTTTGTGCAAAAAAAACAAAGTTTGTCATATTCCCGCAACTTGTGGCAAAATATAAAATATTCCATGGACTGAACATGCCTCTCAGTAAATAGCTTGGGGTGTCTACTTTCCAAAATGGGGTCATTTGGGGGGGGGTTTGTGCTATTTTGGCATTTTTATGGCCTTCGAAACTGTGATAGGTAGTGAGGAGTGAAATCAAAAATTTACGCCCTTAGAAATCCTGAAGGCGGTGCTTGGTTTTTGGGGCCCCGTACCCGGCTAGGCTCCCAAAAAGTCCCACACGTGTGGTATCCCCGTACTCAGGAGAAGCAGCAGAATGTATTTTGGGGTGCAATTCCACATATAACCATGGCATGTGTGAGCAATATATCATTTAGTGACAACTTTTTGTAATTTATTTTTTTTGTCATTATTCAATCACTTGGGACAAAAAAAAAAAATATTCAATGGGCTCAACATGCCTCTCAGCAATTTCCTTGGGGTGTCTACTTTCCAAAATGGGGTCATTTGGGGGGGTTGTACTGCCCTGCCATTTTAGCACCTCAAGAAATGAGATAGGCAGTCATAAATTAAAAGCTGTGTAAATTCCAGAAAATGTACCCTAGTTTGTAAACGCTATAACTTTTGCGCAAACCAATAAATATACGCTTATTGACATTTTTTTTACTAAAGACATGTGGCTGAATACATTTTGGCCTAAATGTATGACAAAAATTGAGTTTATTCGATTTTTCTTATAACAAAAAGTAGAAAATATCATTTTTTTCAAAATTTTCGGTCTTTTTCCGTTTATATCGCAAAAAATAAAAATCGCAGAGTCAATCAAATACCATTACAAGAAAGCTCTATTTGTGGGAAGAAAAGGACGCAAATTTCGTTTGGGTACAACATTGCATGTCCGCTCAATTTGCAGTTAAAACAGCGCAGTGCAAAATTCTGAATTCACCTCTGGTCCTTTAGCTACCAAATGGTCCGGGGCTTAAGTGGTTAATAAAAACATAGAAAGGGGCTGATTGCAGAAGGAAGCTATCAAAGCAGTTGTAATTCTTTGTATTCTAAATACTTTGAAAGGATGTGTGCCTGCCTATCCTTTTGCCTGTATATGCAAGTTACTGTATATAGTTACATTGTCCTGTTTTAGCAACTTTCTGACCATAGAAACAGAGGGTCACTGTTGCCTAAAATATCATCTTACCTATTTCAATGTAGTACGTTTAAAGTTCACACATGCAGTGTCCTGTTAAAGTGTGAGCTGAAGAACTGTTTCTTGTCTGTCACATGGGGGTGCTCTTTGGTAATACAAAACATAATCCTATGTCTTCCGCAAAATAGAATACAGTGCCTTGAGAAAGTATTCATACCCCTTGAAATGTTCCACATTTTGACATGTTACAACCTAGACAGAAATGTTTTTTATTGAGATTTTATGTGATAGACCAACACAAAGTCTCAAATAATTGTCAAGTGGAAGGAAAATTATAAATTGTTGTCTTTTTGGGGAGGTCTCTACCAGCTTTGCACTGGAGAGTGACATTTTTGCCCACTCTTCTTTGCAAAATAGCTCAAGCTCTGTCAGATTGGATGGAGAGCGTCTGTGAACAGCAATTTTCAAGTCTTGCCACAGATTCTCAATTGGATTTAGGTCTGGGCTTTGACTGGGCCAATCTAACACATGAATATGCTTTGATCTAAACCATGCCCTTGTAGCTCTGGCTGTATGTTGAGGGTCGTTGTCCTGCTGGAAGGTGAACCTCTGCCCCAGTCTCAAGTCTTTTGCAGACCCTAACAGGTTTTCTTCTAAGATTGTCCTGTATTTGGCTCCATCCATCTTCCCATCAACTCTGACCAGCTTCCCTGTCCCTGCTGAAGGAAAGCATCTCCACAACATGATGCTGCCACCACCATGTTTCACAGTGTGGATGGGGTGTTCAGGGTGATGTGCAGTGTTAGTTTTCCCCCACACATAGTGTTTTGCTTTTAGGCCAAAACTTTAAATTTTGGTCTCATCTGACCAGAGCACCTTCTTCCACAAGTTTGCTGTGTCCTCCACATGGCTTCTCGCAAACTGCAAACAGGACATCTTATATCTTTCTTTTAACAATGGCTTTCTTCTTGCAACTCTTCTATAAAAGCCAGATTTGTGGGGTGCACGAGTAATATATGTCCTGTGGACAGATTCTCCCACCTGAGCTGTGGATCTTTGCAGTTCCTCCAAAGTTACCATGGGCCTCTTGACTGCTTCTCTGCTTAATGCTCTCCTTGCCCGGTCTGTCAGTTTAGGTGGACGGCCATGTCTTGGTAGGTTTGCAGTTGTGCCATACTCTTTCCATTTAGATGATGGATTGAACAGTGCTCCGTGAGATGTTCAAAGCTTGGGATATTTATTTATAACCTAACCCTGCTTTACACTTCTCCACAACTTTATCCCTGACCTGTCTGATGTGTTCCTTGGTTTTTATAATGCTGTTTGTTCACTAAGGTTCTCTAACAAACCTCTGAGGGCTTTGCAGAACTGCTGTATTTATACTGAGTTTAAATTACACACAGGTGGACTCTATTTTCTAATTAGGTGACTTCTAAAGACAATTGGTCCCGCTAGATTTTAGTTAGGGGTATCAGAGTAAAGGAGGCTGAATACAAATGCACCCCACACTTTTCAGATATTTATTTGTAAAAATAAAATAAAAACCAGTTATCATTTTCCTTCCACTTTACAATTATGTTCCACTATGTGTTGGCCTATCACATAAAATCGCAATAAAATACATTTATGTTTTTGGTTGTAACATGACAAAATATGGAAAATTTCAAGGGGTATAAATACTTTTTTGAGGCACTGTACATATATGAATAGTAGGAAGAGCCCTTTGTGTATGCTTCAGTGGTCAATGTCCCATCCAGAATGGCTGTTTTGCTTTCTAATAGCATCAGATCACAATATTGAGCCATTTACCTAACATACACTCAGTAAATAAATACAGTGGAACCTTGGTTTACGAGTAACGCGGTTAACGAGTGTTTCCAATAACGAGCAACTTTTTTTTTTAAATTCTGACTTGGTTTGCGAGTGTTGTCTCGCAAAACGAGCAGAATTCAAGCTAATGGGGTGTGCAGTACCGCATTTGTTCAGAGATGCGGGGGCGCCGGTGACACTCGGAACGGTTCGGAGCCGTTCCGAGCCGTTCAGAAATACTTGGAATCACTCGAGAAATACTCAGTTCCTGAGTGTTTCCGAACCTTTCCGAGGATTTCAGAGATCAGCCGAGCTGTCCCTGAGTATTTTCCGAGGTTCCCCGGCGCCCCACCTCTGGCCACATGCGTTATTGCATGCCATAGAAGTCAATGTGGAACCAATTATCTTCATTTCCATTGACTTCTATGGGGAAACTCTCTTTGATATACGAGTGCTTTGGATTACAAGCATTCTCCTGGACTGGATTATGATCGTAATCCAAGGTTCCACTGTATAATGCATACGCTTGGAGTTAGCTGTGAATGTGCTGCTATCTCTGCATTCACTAGAGGGAGCAATATAGTTTTGAAATTTTCTAGTGCAGTTAGTCAAACTTACTGAAAGATCCATAAAGTCTCTTGGCACTGGTCATACAATAGCTTTCATTTCTGCCAGATTACACAACAGATGGATACTTTGTGGGGCAGAGCAGGCCACCACAGATGGCTGTAGGTGGTCTATTTTGAGGACTCCTCCGTGAACTAGATTAAAAATTAGTTTCTGGATCACAATTTGCTAATTATTTTGTAATAAAACCCTTAATAATAATATTTAAATGTGGCAGAATAATTTCTTATGTCTTTCAGGATGCACTAAAAGCGTCACACTCAACTTTAAATGTATCCAAGAATACAAAACTAATATTTTGCAGCTTACTGGACTTTACATGTGGTGGCTGAATTACTTTTATTTTATTCAGGGTTTTTCCTCTATATGTTACCTTGTAAACTTGCCTGTGACACTTCCTGTCATACAATGATACTCACTCACCATATTGTATCTATAGAGGAGCTGTGTTGTAACCCTAGGACAGGACTATAGAATAACTCCTGATCTTCTCTCCGTCTAACATGGAGGATGTTCTATAATCAACAGAGATAGCTGGGAACAATGTAACCAAAACTAGGCAACATTGGAAGTTGTATAGCAAAACACTTTCAATGGTATATTTAACAGACCAAACAGGAGGAAACGAGAGAAGTTTATTGAGAGCAAACCGTGCCTGAGCACAGAGTTCCCCATAAATCACTGAGTTCAGAAGCAGAGATCATTTTTCTGGATGACTTAAGTGTGCCCAGGAACACCTATTTTAAAGCAAAGTGTGAGTGGGGAGGGGGGACAATCGAACTTGGGCATGGTTCAGTTAAACCATTACCAATGTGGGGGCACCCTTATTTGCACTTCTCCATAGCCTGCTGCAGAGCTGGGTGCACAGGAGATGGTCACTACCAATGGTCAGCTATAGAGAGTGCACAGGCAACAGGATGGGAACCACCAGCAGCTGTGGGATCACAGTGTCCACATGGGGCTTAAGTGCTGATGAGTGAAGGTTTTTCCAGGTGGCAGGGTATCATCCTATATCTGCAAGTGAAGCCCTGTACACACGGGCGGGAATTTCCTGACGGGATTTTCTGGTAAGCTTTTCTTGCTCGCCGAGTGTACACACGGCACATTCAAAAGAAACACCGTTCTTTTGAATGGCAAGAACGCTGTTCATGCGCTCGTCACAATCAATGCCGTCGCCGCCATCTTGCTTCACCCTACACTACCCTTGAAGTCTCATCGAGCATGCGCGGGTTTACCTGGGGACAGGTAAGCATACACACGCACGTTTTTCTCGACGGGAAACAGGCCGACGAGAATCCCGATGAGAAAATAGAGAGCAGGTTCTCTATTTTTCTCGTTGAGATTCCCGGCAGTTTTCCCGACGAGAAACCATACACACGGATGGTTTTCTCGGCAAAAAGCTCTCTCGGCATTTTTCTTGCCGAGAAAACCGGCCGTGTACGAGGCTTTAGTGTCTGGACCCTCTGAGGGATTTCAAATGTACTTTCTCCTAATTGTAAGTGGAACTCAGTACCACCATTGAAAATTGAGTAATCAGACTGATCTGTTGTGCCTGATGGCTTATTCTATATATTGATTCTATTTGAATGAATACATCCCTGGCTATCATTTGACTGTGGACTGCAGGATTAGTGCTCATTATTTCCAATACCAGTCTCTCCAGATAGCATCGGTGCAGATTTTTTTCATTATTTTTATTTTTTTATTACTTATTTTTCTGTTTCTTTTTCGTACACCACGGGACACAGAGCCTCTAATCATTACATAGTGGGTTGTATAGCTCACCAGAGGTGATTGGACACTGGCACACCCAATAAAGACAAGTTCCCCTCAATATAACCCCTCCCATAAGGGGAGTACCTCAGTTTTTCCGCCAGTGTCTAAGGTGTTGGTCACGACTAAGGATGTGCTAAGAAGAAGCTCTACTAAAAAAGATCCCTCCGGGGGTCAAGGAGCTACGCAACCAGATCCATCCAAAAAAGCCACATAAGCTAAAAAGGATGGTACCTGGGCCTCGCCGAAGAGCAAGGTTTTTCCTGTAATGCCTCTCTTTGAGGACTGGGCTCTGGGATCCAGCACTTTTGCTATATGTTAAAATGCGCAAAAGTTTCTGGCAGACTCTTTTACAAGGTCCAGGGAAGAGGCCTCCTTTAAGTAGGAACCCAGATCCCTTAAGGTTGGCACAACATACCCGCCGTGATGGGTTAAGATTGGTACTGTCTGGTCTTCAGCAGTCCTGCGGCAGGGAAAGGTAAGCGAGAAAGATCCTAAGTTTAAAATCGTAAGGACTTTCTTCTATGAGTAGTGCATGTCTTACCTGTCTCCACCACTAGAGGGAGTAAAGAGCTGACTTTCCATTTCCATGCTCCAGAAGCAGAAAGCTCAGTGTCAGCGGCGCCTGGAGCAGCTTGCTTCTTCCGTTGCAGGCTCTGCCATGTCCAGTCTCTCATAGGGTGGGCACAATGCTCGCTGGGGGATGCTCTTCCACTCTCCCCATCCAGCCTCGGTTACTGCATCTCCCCTACACGCGTGCATGCTTTTAGAGTTCACGGCAGAAGAAGAGAGGGGGCGGCGTGGCACGCGAGCGGGCACGTGCGGCGTGCGCGCTGCTCTACTGCGCAGGCGCAGAGTGGGAATTTTGAAATAACCTCAGGCGTCTGAAGAGCTCAGCATGAATGGAGGCAAAGCCACTTTTGGGACACGTAAGATTATCTATGTGTGTTGGATTCAGGCACCCCGGACACCTACTCGGCATCAGGCTGTGCGATTAGTTGCATATTGTATATTTGGCTAAACTAGCACAGTAGTGTATGCATTTATTCCTGTACCTCTGCTTTTTAGCCTAGGACTATGTCTTCCCATAGGAGGAATTCAGGGACAGGGAAGAGGGGCGCTAGAGCATCACCATCTGGATCAGGAGGTTCTAACCATTCCTGCCTGGTTCCATCCTCTCCTGCAAGACCTGAGGCACCCGCACAGGATGAGCCATTGCCTTTGTCAGGCATAGCAGCCTCTCCTAATTTGGTAGCTCCTGCATATGTCACTGAGGACACTTTAGCAGTAACACTGAACAACTTGGAAGGGAGAATCGCTACTTTGATTGCAGCGTCTTTGCAAAAAGACAAAAAACGCAGTAGGTCCTCTTCTACTGTTCTAGATTCCCCTTCAGAGAAGTCGGATGATGATGATAATGTAGCACCATCAGGGGATAAGGATGAGGAGCAGTCGGATGGATCAGGGGTATCGGAAGAACCTTTTTCTGCTTCCCAGGTTCTCAAATTGTAGGTGCAATGTCATGCTGAAGCAGTGCGTACATTTAAGCAGGGCTGGTGCAAGGATTTTTGACACCCTAGGTGAAACCTCATTTTGCGCCCCCCTGGCTCCACCCTCTTTGCCCTGCACATGTATACCCCACCTTTTTAATGAAGTGCCCATCAAATGCAGCCCACCAGCGCATATCAAATGCAGCCTCACCAGCGCCCATCAAATGTAACCTACCAGCGCCCATTAATGAATGTTTGCTTGCTTCTGTTCATTCGGGAGTTGGGACACAGATACAGTCCGCTGCCGCTGCGCCTCTGACACTATGTGCGAATGGAGCGGTGGCTGCCTGCTGATGCTGAGACTTAGTTGCTTGCTGCAGAGAGAAGAGAGTAGGAACACCAGTGGCCGGGCGCCCTAGGCAGCAGTGCGCCCTAGGCGGCTGCCTAGTTTGCCTAATAGTAGCACCGGCCCTGCATTTAAGTTGCCCTCTTCTGAGTTAACGGAGTCCCCTGTCTCCTCCCTGGGTTTGTTAAAATCCCCACAGACTGCATGTTCTTTTCCAGTTCATCCTTTGTTGGAAAATCTTATTTACGCAGACTGGCAACATCCAGACAAGCATTTTTTCTCCTCCCAGGAAATTTGATGTTCTCTATCCTATGGAGGAAAAGTTTACCAAGAAATGGAGTCTGCCTACAATAGATGCGGCTATTTCTTGTGTGAATAAAAACCTGACTTGTCCTGTAGACAATGCTCAGGTATTTAAAGATCCTTCTGAGAAAAAACTGGAATCTTTACTTAAATCTTCTTTTGCTATGGCTGGCGCTGTAACCCAACCTGCTGTGGCAGCAGTTGGCATGTGTCAGGTCCTAAAGGAGCAGGTAAAGCAAGGGCTTAAGGATCTTCCTTCGGATCAGGTTAAACTTTGGGAGAACCTGCCTAAAGCCTTGTGTTTTACGGTAGATGCCATTAGAGATTCTATTCAGCAGGCATCCCGCCTCACACTCCAGCTGGTGCACATGCGCAGGATTCTATGGTTAAAACATTGGTCAGCTGAAGCTCCATGTAAAAAACTTTTAGCCGGTTTCTTCCCTTTCCATGGGGAATGACTCTCTGGATAAATACATCCAGAAGATTTCAAGTGGCAAAACTACTCTGTTACCAGATAAGAAGAAGAATAAGCGCCCTTGTTTTAAGCGCTCTCTATCCCCGGTTCACGGGACCTCAGCCTCCAGGCAGTGGCGACGGCATTCTCAGCCAGCTACAAGAGCAAAGGCCCAGAGTCAAGCCCAGGGTCACAAGAAGCCTTGGGGTCAAAAAGCTAGCAAGCAAAACCCCAAAGCCCCCTTATGAAGGGGCGCCCCCGCTCGGCCGAGTGGGGGGGGCGGCTTCGGCAGTTTTCAGCAGCTTGGCAGACAGAGATCTGGGACAAGTGGGTAGTTCCAAAGTGTCCCTAGGGTACAAGCTGGAATTCCAAGAAATCCCACCTTATCGGTTTCTAAGCTCAAACATTTCCAAAGATCCAATAAAAAGAGAACCTTTCTTCCAGGCATTGGATCACCTGCTGTCCCAAGGGGTAATCGTAGAAGTCCCCCTAAAAGAGCAAGGTTCGGGATTTTATTCAAACCTCTTTGTGGTTCCAAAACCAAATGGAGATGTCAGACCCATTCTGGATTTAAAAGCTCTGAATCAATTTCTGAACATTTGCCATTTCCAAGTGGAGACTATCCGATCTGTGGTCTCCACCCTACAAGGCGGAGAATTTTTGGTGTCAATAGATATCAAAGATGCATATTTACACGTACCTATTAGGGTTGTCCCGATACCACTTTTTTAAGACCGAGTACAAGTACCGATACTTTTTTCCAAGTACTCGCCGATACCGAATACCGATACTTTTTTTTTTTATCTCTTTTAAAAATAATTATTTTTTTTTTACAATTTTTTTTTTTTTTTTTTTTTTTTTTTACAATTTTTTTTATTTATTTATTGATTGATTTTTTATAATGTTTTCTTTTTTTAAGGGGTGGGGGGTGGACAGTGTCAGTGTGTTTTTTCTTCTATTTTATTTTATTTATTTTTTACAATTCATTTCTTTATTATTTATTTTTTTATTACATTTTTTATTTTTTTATCAGCCCTGTTGGGGGGCTTTGGTGAGATATCAGGGGTCTTAACAGACCTCTGACATCTCCCCTTTGAGACAGAGAAAGGGACTAGGGACAGATTCCCCAGTCCCTTTCTCAGCAGCCTCTGCTGCGCTGAAAATGAATGGAGAGAAGACCGCGGCTTCTCTTCATTCATAAACTAAAACATTGTAAACACAGTTTACGATGTTTCAGTTATGTGAATGGACAGAGTCAGTGATCACTGACTCTGTACATTCCGAACAGTAAGGAGCCAGATTTACCCGCTCCTACCTCCGCTCTCCATCCTGACAGATGGAGGGGGTGGAGGAGGAGAACAGAGGGGGATGGCAGCACGGAGGGGGACACGGATTGGGACGGCAGCACGGAGGGGGACACGGATTGGGACGGCAGCACGGAGGGGGACACGGATTGGGACGGCGGCACGGAGGAGGACACGGATTGGGACAGCAGCACGGAGGGACACACGGATTGGGACGGCAGCACGGAGGGACACACGGATTGGGACGGCAGCACGGAGGGACACACGGATTGGGACAGCAGCAAAACGGAGGGGGCTGGAGGAGGATACGGGGACAATCAGCGGTGATCGTGTGTGGGGGAGCTACAAGCACCGATCACCGCTGATTTTAAAGCAGCTGATACCCGCGCGAGGGGGGGAGAGAGAGAGAAGTGGACTCGGAGAAACTACTTTTAAATATATACAGCGGTGATCGGTGCTGGTAACTTCCCCCACCGCACTGATCACTGCTGATCACAAGTATCGGGTGAAGCATCGGGAGCATTTGCCCGAGTACAAGTACTCAGGCAAATGCTCGGTATCGGTGCCGATACCGATACTAGTATCGGTATCGGGACATCCCTAGTACCTATCCATCTCGCTCACCAAAAGTTCCTAATGTTCGCAGTAGAACAGCGCCACTTCCAATTTGTGGCTCTGCCTTTCGGTTTGGCTACTACACCTCGGGTATTTACAAAGGTTCTAGCCCCGCTTTTAGCAAATCTAAGGGCACAGGGCATAGCGGTGACGGCTTATCTGGAAGACCTACTACTGGTAGAACAGTCCAACGCACAATTAAATCACAATGTGCTCAGTACAGTAGGATACCTAGAACATTTAGGGTGGATCCTAAACCTACAGAAATCCCCCTACAGCCCCTAAGAAGGGTGGAATATTTAGGCATGATTATATACTCGGCCCGAAGCAGAGTATTCCTGCCAGAACCAAAGATCAGATCATTAAGGGAATTGATCCACATGATCAAGGCAAAGAAGGGGCCATCCTTTCACCTTTGCATGAAGTTAATGGGAAAGATGGTGGCCTCTTTCGAGGCCGTTCCTTAAGCCCAGTTTCATTCGAGACTGCTTCAAAACAGTATCCTGTCTGCCTGGAACAGGAAAATCCAAGCTCTAGATTTGCAAATGGGCCTGTCTTCAGTGGTGTGCCAAAGCTTCAGTTGGTTAAAAACCAAGAATTTGCAAAGCGGAAAATCCTTCCTCCCGGTCACCTGGAAGGTGGTATCTACGGATGCCAGCCTTTTAGGTTGGGGGGCAATTCTGGAAGAGGCTTCGGCCCAAGGAACTTGGTCCAAGTTTGAAAGGAGCCTGCCCATCAATATATTGGAGATTCGGGCAGTATATCTAGCCCTCAGAACCTGGACACACAGGTTACAGGGTTATCCTGTTCGGATTCAGTCCAACAATGCTATTGCTGTGGCTTATATCAATCATCAAGGGGGCACCCGGAGTCAGGATGCTCAGAGAGAGGTGAAACAGATTCTAGTTTGGGTGGAAAGTCATATTCCTTGTCTTTCTGCAATCTTCATTCCAGGGGTAGAGAATTGGCAGGTGGATTACCTGAGCCGCCAACAGGTTTTCAGGCTATATGCCGGAAATGGGGGACCCCATATGTAGACTTACTAGCTTCCAGGTTCAACAGGAAGTTGGACAACTTTGTATTGAGGATAAGAGATCCTCTAGCCTACGGAACGGATGCGCTAATGATTCCCTGGGATTAGTTTTCACTGATCTATGCATTTCCTCCGGTTCCACTCTTACAGAGACTGCTTTGCAAAATCAAAATAGAGGGAATACCAGTACTCCTGGTGGCTCCAAATTTGCCCAGAAGGCCCTGGTACACAGAAATCATAAGGATTTCGGTGGGGAAACCTTGGATTCCTCCACTTTGCCCAGACCTACTCTTGCGGGGTCCAGTTTTCAATCCTTCCTTACGAAAGCTAAATTTGACGGTCTGGCTATTGAAACCTACATATTGAAGAAGCGGGGGCTCTCGAAGCCTATTGATGTTACCAGCAGCTTGATGAGGATATCGTCTTACTGAGCTGAAACTAAGCGCTGTCTGTATTCCTGGATATGTGAGTTTAACCACACACACAGTTGAATATTGTACTGTGGTGGGGTGGTATTGCGCTATGATTTGTTTCTGTTTATTCCCTGCATATGTCCACATTGATATTGCTGGATTCCGCTGATCACTAAGGAAAGTAAGAGGGAATTCCTTTTGAACAAATTCACTGCAATGAGAAAGGTTTCTTTTGGTTGATGCATGCAGGTGGACTGTGTACCTAATAACCTGTGAATTGTTCAAACGCCCACCTGGAGACAAGTATCAAAGTGGAGAAAGCCTTAGGCCTGGTTCACACTGGTCCGACAAACGCTCCGACATTGGGAGCTCATGTCGCATGACGTGTGAAAATCAATGTTTCCCTATGAGAGCTGTCTTAACTGGTCCGACACAAGTCGGTCCGACTTTGAAAATGCTCCCTGTACTACTTTGGTCCGACTTTGATCCTACTTCAGCCCATTGAATATCATTGAAGTTGGATCAAAGTAGGATCCTTGTCCTAACCATCCAACATTTGACATCCGACATGGTGATTACAGCAGCAGTAAAAGGAATTTATCTCACCCTGGGATTGTTTTCATTGGTCAAAGGACAAGTCAGACTAGCACAATGTCGGATCAAAGTAGTATCCTGTTCATGAAAGTCGGATGGATGTCGGACCAATGTAGGATCAATGTAGGACTGATGTCGCAGAGCAAAGTAGGATGAAAGTCGGATAAATGTCATGTAGTATCAGGCCTGGTTCACACTGGGGCGACAAACGCTCCGACATTGGGAGCTCATGTCGCATGACGTGTGAAAATCAATGTTTCCCTATGGGAGCCGTCTTAACTGGTCCGACACATGTCGGTCCGACTTTGAGAATGCTCCCTGTACTACTTTGGTCCGACTTTGATCCGACTTCAGCCCATTGACTATCGTTGAAGTCGGATCAAAGTCGGACCGCAGTCTTGCATGATCCGACTTTGGCATGCGACTTGTGCTGTACTGCTCTTGAGGGGGAACTCCAGGCCAAATTTTAAATAAAAAACCGGCATGGGTTCCCCCTCTAGAGGCATACCAGGCCCTTGGGTCTGGTCTGGATTTGAAGGGGCGCCCCTACGCCGAAAAAAACGGCGTGGGGGTCCCCCCCAAAATCCAAACCAGACCCTTATCCGAGCACGCAATCTGGCCGGCCGCAGGGGAAGAGGGGGGACGAGAGAGCGGCCCCCCCTCCCTCCTGAACCGTACCAGGCCGCATGCCCTCAACATGGGGGGTTTGGTGCTCTGGGGCAGGGGGGCGACCTGCGGCCCCCCCACCCCAGAGCACCCAGCCCCCAAGCGGGCGGGGGGCTTATCGGAATCCGGGAGCCCCCTTTAATAAAGGGGCCCCCGGATCCCGGCCCCCCCACCCTATGTGAATGAGTATGGGGTACATCGTACCCCTACCCATTCACCTGGTGGAAAAAAAATGCAATAAAAAACCACACAGCTTTTTAAAGTATTTTATTGCACAGCTCCGGGGGTCTTCTTCCGACTTCGGGGGTCTCCGGTGTCGTCGCCGCGCTCTCCGGTTCTTTCTTCTGCCGGCCCTCCACTAACTTCTTTTTAGCTCTTTTGCTAGCGGAGGCCCGGTCTTCTCCGTCGCCTTCTCCCGCTCTCCGGTTCTTCTCCCGCTCTCCGGTTCTTTCTTCCGCCGGGCCTCCGCTAACTTCTTTTTAGCTCTTTTGCTAACGGAGGCCCGGTCTTCTCCGTCGTCTCGTCCGGCTCTCCGTTGTCCTTCTGCTGGCCCCTCCACTAACTTCTTTAGCTCTTTTGCTAGTGGAGGAGCCGGTCTTCCCGTTGTCGCCGTCTGCGTCTTCTTCCCTCTTCTTCTCCTCGATGTTGACGCGTCGCTTCCTCCCGCTGTAATACTGGCTCTCCGCTCCGCATTAATATAGGCTTCTCATGACGTCACAGTCACATGTTTCGGGGCACATGGCCCCGGAGCATGTGACTGTGACGTCATGGGAACACGTGACTGTGACGTCATGAGAAGCCTATATTAATGCGGAGCGGAGCGGACAGCCAGTATTACAGCGGGAGGAAGCGACGCGTCAACATCGTGGAGGAGAAGAGGGAAGAAGACGCCGACGGCGACGACGGGAAGACCGCAGGTTGCCCCCCTGCCCCAGAGCACCAAACCCCCCCATGTTGAGGGCATGCGGCCTGGTACGGTTCAGGAGGGAGGGGGCCGCTCTCTCGTCCCCCCCTCTTCCCCTGTGGCCTGCCAGGTTGCGTGCTCGGATAAGGTTCTGGTTTGGATTTTGAGGGGACCCCCATGCCGTTTTTTCGGCGTAGGGGCGCCCCTTCAAATCCAGACCAGACCTAAGGGCCTGGTATGCTCCTGGAGGGGGAACCCATGCCGGTTTTTTATTTAAAATTTGGCCTGGAGTTCCCTCTCAAGAGCAGTACAGCACAAGTCGCATGCCAAAGTCGGATCATGCAAGACTGCGGTCCGACTTTGATCCGACTTCAATGATAGTCAATGGGCTGAAGTCGGATCAAAGTCGGACCAAAGTAGTACAGGGAGCATTCTCAAAGTCGGACCGACATGTGTCGGACCAGTTAAGATGGCTCCCATAGGGAAACATTGATTTTCACACGTCATGCGACATGAGCTCCCAATGTCGGAGCGTTTGTCGCCCCAGTGTGAACCAGGCCTCAAGGAAAGTTTTGATTTTGGACTGTCGTTTAGTCCACATTGCAACACATGTATGCTGCTCAATTTTTGTTTGTATGCACTAGCACTTTATATATGAACACTGTGTAATTAGCATTGAGCATTTTAATTTTACATTTATTTTTTGCATATTGCCACGGAGCACTTTTTGCATTGGTGTTATTCATGCATGAGGTGTAAGTTCACTGTCCTAACACAGAAGGTTGGTGTAAGCGCATCATTATATTGTTTTATATCTCGGGCCCAGTTCTCTCCACTCCAGGCTCATCTATTACAGAATCTGGAAGGCATATGTTTCCTGGTGTGAGTCCAGAGGGTGGAACCCTCAAAAATATGTCATTGGTAGGATTCTGGCCTTCTGTCAATTAGGGGTAGATATGAAATTAGCCCTGAGTACCATCAAAGGGCAGGTCTGGGCTCTATCAATTTTCTTTCAGAAACCGCTGGCCTCTCATTCCCTTGTCCGGGCATTCATTCAGGGGGTACTGCGGGTAAATCCGCCAGTCAAACCCGTCTTGTGCCCATGGGATTTGAATCTAGTTTTGTCGGTCTTGCAAAAGAATCCGTTTGAACCTATTCACCATATTCTGTTGATCCTTTTGAGTAGGAAATTGGCCTTTTTGGTTGCTATCTCCTCTGCAAGGAGAGTATCTCAATTAACAGCTCTTTCTTGTAAGGAGCCTTATTTAGTTTTCCACAAAGACAAGGTTGTGTTATGTCCCCATCCTACTTTCCTTCCTAATGTGGTGTCGACGTTTCATTTAAATCAAGATATTGTTTTACCTTCCTTTTTTCCAGAGCCGCAGTCGGCGGAGGAAAAATTATTGCACTCTCTAGATGTAGTGAGAGCAATAAAAGTTTATCTGCAAGCAACTGCTCAGATACGTAAAACAGATGTTTTGTTTATTCTACCGGAAGGTCCCAGAAAGGGCCAAGCGGCATCGAAATCAACCATTTCCAAGTGGATTCGACAGGTTATAATTCAAGCTTATGGTTTAAACAATAAAATTCCTCCCTTTCCTGTTAGAGCACACTCTACCAGAGAAATAAGTACTTCATGGGCAGTGCATCATCAGGCTTCTATGGCTCAGATCTGCAAGGTTGCAACTTGGTCTTCAGTCCATACATTTACCAAATTCTATCAAGTGGATGTAAGAGGGCATGAGGATTCCGCCTTCGGGCGTAGTGTGCTACAGGCAACAGTATAGGGCCTCGTGTCCGATGGCGGCCTGCTTGATCTGTGTCTGCCTCCCCTCATATTGAGTATTGCTCTGGGACATCCCACTATGTAATTATTAGAGGCTCTGTGTCCCGTGGTGTATGAAAAAGAAAATAGGATTTTTAATAACAGCTTACCTGTAAAATCCTTTTCTTGGAGTACACCACGGGACACAGAGGTCCCCCCCTTCTTATGGGATCCTTACTGCTTTGCTACAAAACTGAGGTACTCCCCTTATGGGAGGGGTTATATAGAGGGGAACTTGTCTTCATTGGGTGTGCCAGTGTCCAATCACCTCTGGTGAGCTTATCAACCCACTATGTAATGATTAGAGGCTCTGTGTCCCGTGGTGTACTCCAAGAAAAGGCAACTATCCTTATTTCCTTATGTGCAGTATGGCGCACCTAATAAAGTTTTAACCCCCCTTGGTCAGGCCTGACTCAGATAAACCTCAGTCCCTTATGAAAACAATTTCTTTGTATGCAACTTGAACGGTGGTGCACCTTCAGGAAACAATATTTGTAATCCAAGGGTAATTCACAAATGAGAACACTTCACCGGAGACTATGCAACTCAGTTCCCCCCGCTAGTCTCCGGTGGGATAGTAAATGTAAAAGGAAAAGGGCCAAGGCAGTCACTAGACCCAACAGAGTACAGCTAATGTAGTGAGCAAGTGCTCCCTCACCCCTCCGGACGCGATCCCAGTCCGGGCTTCCACCTTCTGTGTATCCGCACACAGTGTTCTCCAACGGCCGGGTCTCCGGTCCAACTGATGTCAGCAACTTGAACAGGAACAGGTGCCACCCAGGCTCCGCGGTGGGGTGGAAGGCTCTTTGGAAGGTACGCAAGGCCCCGGCTTCAGGCCTTTCACAGCAGCGGATCTGCACAGGGAGTCCTATTGCTTGGTGCGCGGTGTCCAAAGAGGCCTAGCTTAGCCTCGCCCCCTTCTTTTATAGCCCCACCCATGAGTCTCTGCGGTGGCCAAATGCACCCTGGGTGCCGAACGGGGTTCTGGGTAACGTAGTCCAGGGGCCTTAAAGGAGACCCCGCTACACACTCCCCCCACTTAAACTCTTTGGTCCCCAAAGACAACTGTTAACACATACTACGCACAACATGAGATAAAGAAGCGTATGATGTCGGCAGAGGAAATTCCCCATCAAAAACGAGGGGGCGAACTCCCTTTCCCACAGGTCACACTGTCAGTAGTGGCCTGCCTAGCTGTGCCAGCGGGTGAGTTGGGGTTGCCCCCCACTAAATGAACTGTGGAGGGATCAGGGTCTTCCACACTCCTCCTGGCAGTAACCACAGTGTCCTCCAAGCTCTTCCCCATCTGTGGGTAAGTCAACTTTCGGGGAGGCCTTATGGCCCTTCTCAGCCTATGTTCTGCATGTATGTTATGTGATGTGTTTAATCCTGACCTTTATACTAAAGTAAATCTAGTTATACTTTAACACCCTTGTATCAGTGTTATTCTTGCAGATAGTAGTTACCTATCAATACTGCCAGATTGTGTATAATCGGGTATAGACCGTTACAAGGTAATATTCCCTAGACTAATTGTGCCAGCAGGGGTTGAGTAGATTGTCGGGGGTTAGTGGTGCTGTATACAGGGCCCGAAACAAAAATCCAGCGGCTCTCTTAACTGGGGGTAGCGCTACACGTGGGGGCTCTCGAGTCCGGGATTCCTGATATAGCAAGCAACGCGCCACAAGTACCGGCATGGACCCACTGGAAGTAGAACAGTGGTGCACGGTGGCTGGCACCGATTCAGCCGCGGCAGTAGTTATTGAACTCCCGGGGATCTGGCAAGAAGTAGCGGTAAAACAGTTAGTAATGTCGCTGTCCCCACACCAGAAAGCATGGGTGATGGATGTCAGGTCGAATTCTTCGCTGACCCACGCACTAATAGAATGGAAGAATGAAATCCCAAAGCATTTCAAAAGTCCAAGCATAAAAGCAATGGATGATCAGACCTATAGCTTAATACATGCGCTGCCAGTCAGGGGAGGATGGTTTCAGACACCAAAACCGTCACCTCCACAGATATCTCCACCGCATTCCCCAAAAGCAGGAAAGCAGAAGGCTAAAGAGAGTCCCGGGTCACCACCGGCCACCCTCAGCGCAGAGTTGTGCACGGTCCTGGGAAGATTGTGGCCCAGTGTAAGAAGGACCCTACAGACTACCCGATGTCGGGATACAGGAAACTTAGGATATTTTCTGGAAGGAAACCTGTACCTTCGGGGGAAGAGGGATTTGAGGAGTGGCAGGACGGTGCCACTCAGGCTTTAGAAGAATGATAAGTCCCAGAACACCGAAAGAAACAGAGAATCACTGAAAGTCTGAAGGGGCCTGCCTTGGAGGCCATACATAACCTCAAGCTGAGCAAGAAAGACTGTGATGCACAGGATTATCTGGACATTCTGCAGAATGTGTTCGGTGGAACAGAAAAAGTCACTGAACTCACTTACCAGTTGGAACACTGCTACCAAAAGACAGGGGAAAAGTTCATGAGACGCCTGGATAAGATCCTGCATAAAATTCTACCGAAGAAGGGGATCGACCCAAGGAAGGTAGATGAGGCCCGTGTTCAACAGGTGTTGAGGGGAGCTCTGACCCTGGACCCCATCGCATTGGTGTTACGCACTCGACAGGACGGGAAGAGCCTGGAGTACCCCGACCTGATCCGAGTGGTCAGAGAAGAAGAGGCTATGTTGGAAGACAAAAGGAGGAGCCAACCAGTTGAGCCAACCCATCCTCTGGCGGTGATGGTCAGGACGGCCATGACCCTCGAAAGAGACTCAGAGGTGGGTACCTTGAAGTCCACAGATGTCCCAAGTATTGAGGATACTGACCTCCCTGATGGAGAAGGATCAAAGGGTACCAGAGAGGGAAAGTCCCAGGAGGGAACGGTTTCCAAACACCTCAGCGCCAGCATCCCTGCAAGATTGGGGGGATGCGATTTGCTTCAACTGTGGAGGAGCTGGTCATGTCGCCAAAGTGTGTTCCAGTCCAAAGAAGAAGAAGATGAATAACCGCAAGCCGCCGGAAAACTTCAGCGGGCCCATCATCTCCAGTGAGCTCCAAACTGAATGAGAAGTACAGGAAGAGAGAGGACAAAACCCCTCAGAAGAAACACAGTGTTCCCCAGCGGGAATATACACCAAAAAAAGAGAATAGTGTCCCTCAGCGGGTAGTTACACCTATTAAGAGGAGGGAGATCAATGCATACCAAGCCCAAGAGAGACTAAAGTCCAAGGAAAAATGGAAGAAAGAGAGTCCAAAAGGGAAAAGCAAAGATCAAAAGAAAGAGACCCCTTCGAAGCAGTATCCAGAGAAGCTGATAGGCCCCTCCCCCATAGTACCTGTTCAAGTGGAGGGAGTCTACACAAGAGCCATATTGGATACTGGGGCACAAGTGACCCTGTTATACAGGGACTTTTATGACAAGCATCTAAGTCACCTACCCATCCAGAAGATTGAAGAGTTGGAAATATGGGGAATTGGGACCCGGAGCTTCCCTTATGATGGCTATCTGCCCATAAAACTGACCTTTGACCCATCTGTAGCCGGGAAGGCTGAAATGTTCGACACCCTTGCTGTGGTATGTCCCCGACCGCCTGGAGCTAACAAGAGCTCCATGATAATAGGGACCAACATGGACCTGGTTCGGAGACTCTTGGCCCCTCTAGTATGGAAGAAGGACCCCACGGTCACCAAGATTCACCCAATGCTGAAGACAGCCTATCAGCGACTGATCTTGGAGCAGAGAGCCCCGGAAGAGGGGGTGGGTGTAAGAGAACTGATAGGAACTCTCCTGCGCAGGCACACGTTCGCCAGCAGTCTCGGAATACTGGCGCGCGCACCCCCGGGCTGCAGCAGCCCTTCCAGAGTGCTAGTACACATGCGCGTGCACGGGGACGACGTGCACGCGCGGGTGCGCGCCCCTAATCTCCTTTGGCGCCAGTCTGCGAGGATCTCACCTGCTGGTGGTAATGCATGTTCCACGGACTGTAGTACCGGTGTCCACCAGCGGGTGTATTCCGGCAGTGTGGGACAGGCAGCACTTCCTGCCCTCAGCTGTGACCTGAAGCCTGATTACAAGACTTCCTATCTATTTAAGGAAGTCCTGACTCTCAAGCAAGTGCTGACTGGTCTTCAGCTGTGTCCTGAAAACTTCCTGGTTCCTGTTATGCTGCTTGATAACCGTTGCTGAGTGTGGCTTTCCCTGACTCTGTCTTTGGACTCTGAAACACTTCCTGATTACTGGCTTCTGATCCCGGCTTCCACTGACCCTGCTTCTGATTGATCCTTTGTACCGTGCCGCCTGTCTGTTGCTGAACCCTGGCTATCCTCCTGACCTCTGTTCCTGTGAGCTTCGTTCCCAGAACCTGCAAGTGGGTTGGAGTTCCCCTCAAACCTCTACCCATCCTCCAAGTGTTCCTGTGTCCGGTGCCTGTCCGGCTGTCTGGGTCTCCAAGCCACATCTGTTCCAGCAAGTCCTGCAAGCAACTTCCTCAGGCACTCGTGTTCCTCCTGGCCCTAGCCACCATATGTTCCACCCTCAGTGGGGCTTGGACTGGAGATACAAGAGAGGCCGACCTCATCATATCAGACTCCTACCAGGTACGTGACAGTACCAGTCAGCCGAGGAATGGAGTCTGAAAGGGAGGTCTCTCCACCAGAGGACTTGTTTGAGACAATCTCTACACTCACACATGTCGTGCAGAGTTTACAGAGCGATCTCAGTCGCATGGAGGAGCGACTCTGACAAGATAGGAGTCGCATCAGCTTGCGTTTCTCCCTCTGTCGCAGATCCCTCTGCTCAAACCGATTCAAGTTCCTTCCATGGAATTATTCCTCTCCCGGAACCCAGAGTGCCTATTCCCGAACGATTTTCCGGAGATCGTACGATGTTCAGAACCTTCCGGAACTCCTGCGAGCTCTACTTCTCCCTGCTGCCCCGGACCTTTAGATCTGAAGACATTAAAGTGGGATTTGTGATCACCCTTCTCGTGAACGAACCACTCTCCTGGGCTCATCACCTCCGGGAGCAGCATGACCCAGTTCTGGCAACCACAGTTTCGTTCTTCTCGGCTATGGCTCAGCTATATGCTGACCCCTTCCGCCAGCAGTCTGCAGAATCCAAGCTTGGCAGGTTACAACAGGGGTCAAGGCCTGTTGAGGAGTATATCACTGACTTCCATGTCCTGAGTGCTGACACTCGATGGAACGATCCTGCTCTTGGCCATCAGTTTCGGCTTGGTCTTTCCGACACTCTCAAAGATGAACTGGCCAGAATTGAAGTTCCTACATCCTTGGAAAGACTGATTAGCTCAGCCATCCAGATCGACCGGCGACTACGTGAGAGGCAATACGAAAAGACTCAAGGAATCCTTTCTGTGACTTCTACACCCAGCATATCTGCTGCCCCGTTGAGCACATCTTTTGGAAAGAAGGCTCAGCATAAGACATGCCACAGGAGTTTCCCCAGATCGCCTCTTTCCCCGGCAGAACGTCTCAGACGATTACGTGCCAATCTATGCCTCTATTGTGGAGAAGCAGGTCACTTCATACAGACTTGCCCGGCAAAAACCAGTAGAACCTGCCTTCGTCAGCTTCCTGTGGAGCATCCTTCTGGAGAGGTTCGGTCTCACATCTCTCTCCCAGTTAATCTTTTTGTTGCCGGAAGGACACTCTTAGTATCCGCCATAATAGACTCAGGGGCCTGCAGCTGTTTTGTGGATTCCTCATTTGTTTCTTTACACCAGCTTCCCGTGTGCCCCAAGAAACAGGGATTCCGGGTTCACCTGGCCGATGGCTCTGGTATTAAATCAGGCCCGGTCACACAAGAGACTGCACCTATTTCCTGTCAAGCCTCCTCTGGTCACCATGAATTCCTTCGGTTGGATGTCATAACCTCACCTATGTTCCCCATCATTCTTGGCATTCCCTGGCTAAAGGCACATAATCCGCACATTGATTGGCTTACAGGAGACGTCACCTTTTCCTCCAGCTATTGCCAGACGCACTGTTTCCTTGAAAGGACTGCTAGTACCACTCCTCTCCTGAGTCTACTGCCTAACCCAGAAACCATTAATCTGGTTCCTGCTGCTTACCACGAATACCTGGACGTATTTAACAAGAAGGGTGCGGACACCCTTCCACCCCATAGGACTTATGATTGCCCTATTGATCTCTTACCTGGGGCGGAGATTCCTTTTGGTCGGATCTATCCCCTCTCCGAACCTGAACTGGAAGCCTTACGTGTCTATATCGACGAGAGTTTGAAAAAGAAGTTCATTCGGCCCTCCACGTCACCAGCAAGTGCCGGTATCTTCTTTGTAGAGAAAAAGGACCACTCCTTAAGACCTTGCATTGACTACCGGGACCTTAACAAAGTTACAGTCAAGAACCGGTACCCCCTTCCGTTAATTCCTGAACTTTTCCAGAGGCTGCGGGGGGCACGGATATTCTCCAAGCTAGACTTAAGGGGTGCGTATAATCTCGTCAGAATCAGGGAAGGGGACGAGTGGAAGACGGCTTTTCGAACTCGCTTTGGCCACTTCGAGTACTTGGTCATGCCATTCGGGCTCTGCAACGCCCCAGCTACGTTTCAACACCTAGTGAATGACGTTTTTCGGGATTATCTTAATCTATTCGTCATAATCTACTTGGATGACATCTTGATATTCTCTGAATCCATGGAATCTCATCAAGCTCATGTTAAGAATGTGCTGGCCCGACTCCGAAAACACTGTCTTTATGCCAAAGCCGAAAAGTGTGACTTTGAGAAACAAACTGTTAATTTCTTGGGACTTGTCATCTCTGCCGACGGTATCTCCATGGATCCGCAGAAAGTTACTTCCGTTCTGGAATGGCCTGCCCCTACAGACAGAAAAGCTGTTCAGAGGTTTGTGGGGTTTGCTAATTTTTACAGAAAATTCATCAAGAACTTCTCTGGTATCATCGCTCCCATCACACAACTAACTAAGCAACACATCCCTTTCTGTTGGACACCAAAAGCTCAAGAGGCCTTTGAACAGTTAAAACTTTTATTTACCTCAGCTCCCATCCTGAAGCACCCTGATCCATCCTTGGCCTATGTATTGGAGGTTGATGCTTCTGAAAGTGCAGTCGGGGCTATATTGTCCCAACGTCAGGGCCCAAAATCCTTACTCTACCCTGTGGCTTTTTTCTCCAAGAAATTAAATCCTTCAGAGAGGAACTATGATGTGGGAGACCGGGAACTGCTGGCCATCAAGGCCGCACTTGAAGAGTGGCGGTACCTCTTGGAGGGTGCTGCCCACCCAATCCTCATATTCACGGATCACAAGAACCTAGAGTACTTGAGAACAGCTAAGCCATTAAGACCTCGACAAGCAAGATGGGCGCTGTTCTTCTCCCGTTTCTCATTTCATATTACTTTTCGTCCTGGTTCTAAGAATGGCAAACCAGATGCCCTGTCCCGTATGTTTAATGATCCTGTGAGTCCCTTGGAGCCTGATACCATTCTCCCGGCCAATAATTTTTTGTTTCTTCAAGCTGATCTGTTATCTCAAATTAAGACCAGTGTGGTTAACCAACCACCCTCCCAGGGCTTGGCCCTTCAATCAAGGAATGGCCTTTTCTTCCATAAGGAACAAATCTTTGTCCCAGAGCAGTTTTGAGTGTCCATTCTGAGTCGCTGTCATGACCACCCTCTAGCAGGACATTACGGGATCCGCAAGACTGCCGATCTGGTCTCCCGTACCTTCTGGTGGCCCAATTTAATGCAGGACTGTAAAAATTACGTTAGATCCTGTAATTCATGCCTTCAAAACAAAACCGACAGAACTAAAACTTGGGGTCTCTTGGAGCCTCTTCCCATACCTCAGAAACCATGGAGTATGATTTCAATGGACTTTATTGTAGAACTCCCTCCGTCTGAAGACTTCACTACCATCTTTGTCGTGGTAGACCGCCTGACCAAGATGGCGCACTTTGTACCCTTACAAGGAACTCCTTCCGCTACTGAGACTGCCTCAGCCTTCATCAAAGAGGTCGTTAGATTGCACGGTATTCCTGATAGCATTATCTCCGACCGTGGGGTGCAGTTCACCTCTAGATTCTGGAGGGCCCTATGCGAAGCACTTAATATTGAACTCTGCCTCTCTACAGCTTACCACCCACAAACCAATGGACAGACTGAGAGGACGAATCAAACCCTTGAACAGTATCTACGGTGTTTTTCCTCTTTTGCTCAAGATGATTGGTTATCCCTCCTTCCGCTTGCAGAGTTCTCATATAATAATACCATCCACTCAGCAACCAAACAGTCCCCCTTTTTTGCCAATTTTGGGTACCATCCCTCTTTTCTGCCGGAAATACCTGTTGAGTCTTCTTTACCTGCTGTGCAAGACCGATTAGACTTCTTCAGTACTAACAATCAGATTTTACAGGAGACGATCTCCAAGACCCAGGCTAGCAACAAGAAGTTTTTCGACAGAAAGAAGAGGGGTAACCTGGATTTAAAACCTGGGGACAAAGTCTGGCTGTCCACGGAAAATCTAAAATTAAGCTGTCCTTCTAAGAAACTCGGTCCAAAATTTTTGGGCCCTTTTCCTGTCAAGCGGAGGATCAATGCAGTAGCTTTTGAATTGGTGCTACCCAAAAGCATGAAGATACATCCAGTATTCCACGTTTCTTTGTTGAAACCCACCACGCCTAATCCCTTCCCTGATCGGGTGTCTGGAACCCCTCCTCCGATTCTCATCGAAGGTAATGAGGAATTTGAAGTGGAGGCCGTGCTGGACTGTAGACGTAGGAGTAACCAGATGCAGTTCCTTGTTAAATGGAAGGGCTACGGCCCTGAGGAAAATTCTTGGGAACCAGCTTCTGATGTTCATGCCCCAAGACTGGTACAAGCCTTCTTTCAGCGCGGGGACGACGTGCACGCGCGGGTGCGCGCCCCTAATCTCCTTTGGCGCCAGTCTGCGAGGATCTCACCTGCTGGTGGTAATGCATGTTCCACGGACTGTAGTACCGGTGTCCACCAGCAGGTGTATTCCGGCAGTGTGGGACAGGCAGCACTTCCTGCCCTCAGCTGTGACCTGAAGCCTGATTACAAGACTTCCTATCTATTTAAGGAAGTCCTGACTCTCAAGCAAGTGCTGACTGGTCTTCAGCTGTGTCCTGAAAACTTCCTGGTTCCTGTTATGCTGCTTGATAACCGTTGCTGACTGTGGCTTTCCCTGACTCTGTCTTTGGACTCTGAAACACTTCCTGATTACTGGCTTCTGATCCCGGCTTCCACTGACCCTGCTTCTGATTGATCCTTTGTACCGTGCCGCCTGTCTGTTAGTGAACCCTAGCTATCCTCCTGACCTCTGTTCCTGTGAGCTTCGTTCCCAGAACCTGCAAGTGGGTTGGAGTTCCCCTCAAACCTCTACCCATCCTCCAAGTGTTCCTGTGTCCGGTGCCTGTCCGGCTGTCTGGGTCTCCAAGCCACATCTGTTCCAGCAAGTCCTGCAAGCAACTTCCTCAGGCACTCGTGTTCCTCCTGGCCCTAGCCACCATCTGTTCCACCCTCAGTGGGGCTTGGACTGGAGATACAAGAGAGGCCAACCTCATCATATCAGACTCCTACCAGGTACGTGACAGTGGGGAAGGTCTGGAGGCTGGGAAGGAGAGGAATAGTGCTGCAGCCCGGTGAAGTAACCTGTCTCAGAGCCACAGTGAAGCTCACTTGGGAACAGCCTGGGCCTTTCATCATGTTGGAACCTGATCCAAGGGAAGAACACAAGGGCTTAGAAGTAGTCCCAGAAGTGGTCCCGATGAGGGCCTTGAAGAAGGCACACTGTAAAGTACCTGTGAGTGTCAGGAATACTACAGATGGCCCCATGGAGATCCCAGCTAGGATGTTGCTGGGCCAGGTGAGCCCTGCTACCCCAGTTGTCTTGTCGGATGTGGAGAAGACAGAGGGAGAAAGGACTAATTGGGAGAAGCTCTGCATGGAGAACCCAAACCTGTCAAGGGCTTGGAAAGAGAGAGCCAAGGCCCAGTTGACCAAGCGGAGAAGGATCTTTTCTCAAGATGAGTTCGATGTGGGGTGTGCGAAGAGTGCCACCCACCGAATTCGCCTCCAAGAAGACAAACCCTTCAGGGAGAGGGTCCGGCGAGTTCCATTGGCAGACCTTGAAGACTTGAGGGAGCAGCTCGCCGAGCTCAAGCGAACCGGTGTTATCCGGGAGTCTAGAAGTCCCTATGCCTCTCTGATAGTGGTGGTCAGGAAGAAGAATGGGTCGTTGAGGCTATGTATAGACTACAGGACTCTCAACAGGAGAACCATACCCGACCAGTATACCACCCCGAGGATAGAGGATGCCTTGCAGAGCTTGTCTGGAGCAAGGTGGTTCAGTGTAATGGATCTCAAGAGTGGGTACTATCAGATCCCCATGCATCCAGAAGATAGGGAGAAGACAGCTTTCATAACTCCAGTGGGGTTCTTTGAGTTTGACAGGATGCCACAAGGCCTGTCTGAAGCTCCGGCTACCTTTCAACGCCTTATGGAAAAGACTGTGGGAGACATGAACCTCATCGAAGTCCTTGTATACTTAGATGACATCATCGTCTCTGGAAGAACCCTGGAGGAACATGAGGAGAGACTGGAGAAGGTCTTGAGAAGACTCAGTGAGGAGGGGCTCAAGCTTTCACCCGAAAAATACCAGTTCTATCAGTCATCCGTTAACTATCTGGGACACATAGTGTCCGAAGAGGGGGTAGCCACAGACCCCGAGAAGTTGGAGGCAGTCACCTCCTGGCTAAGGCCCACCACTGTGACAGAACTCAGATCCTTTTTGGGATTCTGTTCCTATTACAGGAGGTTCGTGGAAGGGTTTGCCCGGATTGCCAAACCAGAGGCGTTGCTAGGGGGGTGCGGGGGGTGCGGTCCGCCCCCCGGGTGACACCCGCTAGAGGGGTGACACCCTCCCTTTTTTTTTTTTTTTTACAGCTGACCCATTCATTGATTAATTTCACCCCGCTGGGCTGGAAGCCTGGAACAACACCTCCAGCGCCGCGGCCGCGCCTGGTGTGTGTCCTCCGGCTCCTTATTCTTCCTATTCCTAAATTCCAATCCTCCTCCCTACCCTACAGAGCCAGCGAGCGACTCAGCCTGTCACATCATCACACTGCACTGTAGTGTCACACTGGAGTGTCAGTGAAAAGATTATCAACAACACGCTGGAGTGCTCATCATGCTGCAGTTAAGCCAGTAAAAGAAAAATTGAATATGTTTGTGTCTGCAATCGAAGCGCTTTGTGATCCTTCTGAAAATATGGACACAAGAGGAGCAGCAGAATGTCTACTGCCTGCTGTCTGTGATTTTACGTTTTTGTGCTACCTATACTTCTGGGGTGATGTACTTCAAGAAGTTGATGTTACACAACAGTACCTGCAGACCAAAGGCTTAAGTCTGGACAAGGTGGTGACAAAGCTAGAGTCACTAAGACTTTTTCTGTTTGAAGAGCGCAGTCACCTAGTGGACCATGCAATTAAGCAGGCACATTTAAAATCTAAAGAATATGGAATTGCCGTAGAGAGAAGAGCCAGGTTTAAGAAGAGGATGGCAGGGGAACAGGCACGTGATGCTGGAGGCATAAGTCTACAAGACGAGAACAAGAGGGCAATGCTTGAGTGCATTGATCGCTTCCATTCTGAACTCCAGATCAGATTAAGAGCCATCATGGAAGTTGCAGCCATGTTTGAGGCTGTTCAAGCAAAGAGTCTCATATATGAAACTGAAGAAACATTAAAGGTGTCCATTCCAAAACTGACCACTTTTTATGACGAAATATCTGAGAGTGAGCTGTTAATGGAAATACCCAGACTGAGGAGACATCTCAAAGCAGCCAAGATCAACCTAGAAGAAGTCAAAGATTGGTCGGCTTTACAAGTTTTGACCTTCATAGCAGAATGGGACTTCATTGAATCTCTTCCAACCCTTTCACTATGTCTAAAAATATTTCTGACAATCTGTGTGTCTGTGGCTTCATGTGAGAGGAGCTTTTCAAAGTTGAAGCTGATAAAAAACTATTTGCGTTCAACGATGGGACAGGCAAGGCTTTCTGATCTTGCAATATTATCAGTTGAAAGTGAACTAGCGAAATGTATTGATTTTGATGATGTTGTTCACAATTTTGCAGCTGTCAAGGCTAGAAAAGCAAAGTTTTGATTTAGATGTTAACTAAATGCTTTCATATTTGTTCCTGTTTTTGTGTTATTTATTTAGTAATTCAGTAAAGTTTAAAGTTAAAATAAATACAGTTCTTTAACAGTTTAAGCTTTGATTTCTATTATTTTCATATGATTTTGTTATTCAAATTTGCTAGTTGATTGATAGTTATTAACGGCACTACTGTTGCCAATATATGCAGTGTTATTAGGGTGAAAAAAATTATTGGGGGGGGGGGTGACACCATGTTATACCGCACCAGGTGACACCAACCCTAGTGACGCCACTGTGCCAAACCACTGAGTGAACTGCTCAAGATGGAGGGGGAAGAGGATGACTCGGGCCCCAGGAAGCCGGGGGAGTCAGTCAAAGACCAGTGGAATAGAAGTGTGAAGAGGCCTTCCAGATGTTGAAGAAAAGCCTAACCACTGCCCCTGTCCTGGCTTACGCAGACCCAAAGAAACAGTATGAACTCCATGTGGATGCCAGTCATGATGGCCAGGGAGGAGTGCTCTATCAGGAGCATGAGGGGCAACTGCGACCTGTTGCATATGTGAGCAGGAGCCTGACCCCCTCAGAAAAGAACTACCCCACTCATAAGTTGGAGTTCCTGGCCCTCAAATGGGCTGTAGTAGACAAGCTCAAAAACTATATGTATGGGGCGGAATTCACTGTGAAAACTGACAACAACCCCCTTACTTATCTTTTCACCACAGCAAAGCTGGATGCCACGGGACACAGATGGCTGGCAGCCCTGTCTGCTTTCAATTTTAGTTTGAAATATAGACCTGGAGCTGGAAATCGAGATGCGGACGCCTTGTGAAGAAGATCTCATGCCCTCACCAGCAGTACAGAAGACTGGACCCAAGTGGCACCCGACGGGGTGCGGGCCCTTTGTCAGGGGGCCTAACTACAGGCCAGTGGCGGGTCAAGAGCAGAAGAGATAGGGGTCACTGTAGTAGGGGTCCCCAAACAATACTGTGGGGTAACCCAGCTGGAGGAGGCTGACTTGCCAAAACTGTCAAAGAAGGAGCTGAGGTGCGACCAATTGGAAGACCCCATGGGGAGATTGGTCCTGGAAGCCCTGGAGAGTCGGGATCCAGATAGACTCTTGCACCACCCTTCAAAGGAAGCTCGTTTCCTGAGGAAGGAGTGGGACAGGCTGCAGGTGCACCAGGGAGTGGTCTACCGAAGGGGCCCCTCTGATGACCTAGAAGATAAATGGCAACTGTTTCTACCCGAGAAACATCGAGAGACCGCCCTGGTCTCCCTGCATGACAATCATGGCCACTTGGGAGCGGAAAGGACCTTCCAGCTTGTTAGGAGCCGGTTCTATTGGCCCTGCATGAGGGCCGAAGTCGAGGAATACTGCCACTCATGTGCATGCTGCATCCAGAGGAAGACTTCACCCCATCAAGCTGCCCCAATGGGCCATCTGCAAAGTCAAAGCCCACTGGATTTGGTATGCATTGATTTTCTCTGCCTCGAACCCGACTTGAGCGGACTAGGAAATGTTCTGGTGATAACCGACCATTTCACCCGGTATGCCCAGGCCTTTCCGACCAAAGACCAGAAGGCTTCCACTGTAGCCAAAATACTCATGGAGAAATACTTCGTACACTACGGGCTACCCCAACGGCTCCACTCAGATCAAGGAAGGGACTTTGAAAGTCGGCTGATTCGGAAGCTCTTGGATTCCTTAGGGATCAAGAAGACCCCAACCACCCCTTACCATCCACAAGGTGATGCTCAGCCAGAGAGGTTCAACCGAACCCTGCTCAACATGCTAGGGACCTTAAGTAGTGAAAAGAAGCAGCATTGGAGCAAACATATAGCAGCAATTGTACATGCATACAATAGTACCACAAGTGACGCTACAGGGTACTCACCCTATCGACTTATGTTCGGAAGAGAAGCAAGACTACCGGTAGATCTGGCCTTTGGTACCTCCATAGACCATTGCTCGGGCGCTTCCCACAAGGGATATATAGATAGGCTCAGACACAGTTTGAAGTTGGCCTATGAGCAAGCACAAGCAGCCTCAGATCAAAGGGGAGCCCGCAACAAGAAAAACTTTGACTTGAAAGTCCGGATTCAGGATCTACAACCTGGGGACAGAGTGCTGCTACGGAACTTGGGGGTCCCTGGAAAGCACAAGCTTGCAGACAGATGGAGACCTGAACCCTATGTTATTTGCAAGAAACTGCCGGGCCTACCTGTTTACAAACTAAAGCCAGAAGGAAAGGTGGGGCCTTTAAAGACTTGGCATCGGAACCACCTACTCCCATTTGCCGAAGCAGTTCGGATACCCCCTGCAAGGGATTCTCCTGAGCCAGCTTCCATCCTGGATACTCCCAAGCCAAGCACTCGGTCCCAGACTCCTCGGATTGAAGAATCAGATGTCTCTGAGCTAAGTGAGGATGAGAGAGAGGAACTCGATTGGCTATGGCCTTCCCAAGTCCCAGAAACTTCTGCTATAGATCTTCCACCTACTGAAGACACCATAGACAGTACACTTAATGCAGAAGCCACCAAGCCCTTTGTCAGATTCTTGGGAAGAGGCCTGTGACCTACTCTTGGAGGAGGATCCAAGAGATTCCATGTATCTTCCTGCTCCTGAGTCAAGTGCCCCAGAATCAGTGGAAACTCTCAAGACGGTTCCAGAAGAGGAACCTGTGTTACCTGAACCAGAAATTCCAAGGGAACATAGGCTGAGAAGGGCCATAAGGCCTCCCCGAAAGTTGACTTACCCACAGATGGGGAAGAGCTTGGAGGACACTGTGGTTACTGCCAGGAGGAGTGTGGAAGACCCTGATCCCTCCACTGTTCATTTAGTGGGGGGCAACCCCAACTCACCCGCTGGCACAGCTAGGCAGGCCACTACTGACAGTGTGACCTGTGGGCAAGGGAGTTCGCCCCCTCGTTTTTGGTGGGAACTTCCTCTGCCGACATCATACGCTTCTTTATCTCATGTTGTGCGTAGTATGTGTTAACAGTTGTCTTTGGGGACCAAAGAGTTTAAGTGGGGGGAGTGTGTAGCGGGGTCTCCTTTAAGGCCCCTGGACTACGTTACCCAGAACCCCGTTCGGCACCCAGGGTGCATTTGGCCACCGCAGAGACTCATGGGTGGGGCTATAAAAGAAGGGGGCGAGGCTAAGCTCGGCCTCTTTGGACACTCCCTGTGCGGATCCGCTGCTGTGAAAGGCCTGAAGCCGGGGCCTTGCGTACCTTCCAAAGAGCCTTCCACCCCACCGCGGAGCCTGGGTGGCACCTGTTCCTGTTCAAGTTGCTGACATCAGTTGGACCGGAGACCCGGCCGTTGGAGAACACTGTGTGCGGATAAACAGAAGGTGGAAGCCCGGACTGGGATCGCGTCCGGAGGGGTGAGCGAGCACTTGCTCACTACATTAGCTGTACTCTGTTGGGTCTAGTGACTGCCTTGGCCCTTTTCCTTTTACATTTACTATCCCACCGGAGACTTGCGGGGGGAACTGAGTTGCATAGTCTCTGGTGAAGTGTTCTCATTTGTGAATTACCCTTGGATTACAAATATTGTTTCCTGAAAGTGCACCACCGTTCAAGTTGCATGCGAAGAAATTGTTTTCATAAGGGACTGAGATTTATCTGAGTCAGGCATGACCAAGGGGGGTTAAAACTTTATTAGGTGCGCCATACTGCGCATAAGGAAATAAGGATAGTTGCACGTGGCGGGTGATCACTCTGCACTATCACTTATAAACATGTTTATTGCTGCAGGTCTCTGCATGTATGCTATGTGATGTGTTTAATCCTGACCTTTATACTAAAGTAAATCTAGTTATACTTTAACACCCTTGTATCAGTGTTATTCTTGCAGATAGTAGTTACCTATCAATACTGCCAGATTGTGTATTATCAGGTATAGACCGTTACAAGGTAATATTCCCTAGACTAACTGTGCCAGCAGGGGTTGAGTAGATTGTCAGGGGTTGGTGGTGCTGTATACAGGGCCCGAAACAAAAATCCAGCGGCTCTCTTAACTGGGGGTAGCGCTACATACGCAAATGTTAATATTAGCTTTTTCTATTTAAATCAGCCAGGTTTTTTGCTAACCGGTTATTTGTCCTTTAATGCAGTGGTTCCCAACCTTTTTGGCACCGAGGACCGGCATTGTGGAATAGAATCGGGCCAAGGCCCAGGGGGGGGGGGGGTTGGGTTGTTATGTAGCTTTTTGCGGGCAATTTGTCGGGGAAATGGCTGGTGTTAGCTCTTCAATCATCACAGAACAATGGCTGATATGGTGTTGGGATGATTGAAGCGCATTATTTCTGTCATTGCATTGTAATATAAAATGAAATAGTTCAAACTTACCATAATGCAGAATCTGCTACCAGATGCGGTTTGTCACTTGCCACGTCGCCTTCCACCAGGTGTGGATTGTCACTTGCCACGTCGCCTTCCACCAGGTGTGGATTGTCGCTTGCCACGTCACCTGCCACCAGGTGTGGCTTGCCACAGCACCTGCCACCAGGTGTGGATTGCCACGTCACCTGCCACCAGGTGTGGATTGCTACTTGCCATGTCACCTGCTACCAGGTGTGGATTGCCACATCACCTGCCACCAGGTGTGGATTGCCACCTGCCACTAGATTTTTTTTGTCACCTGCCGTGGTGGCAGCACAGGCCAGTGAGGGAGAACAGCGGTAATGCGGGGCGGGCGGTGAGATATCATCTCATCTCTCTGCTCCCGCGCCTCGTTGCAGTATAGCAGCCCTGCTGTGTGGGCGGAAGTGCCGTGTTCTGGGCGGCGGCGAGAGATGATCTCATCTCTCTGCTCTCGCGCCTCGCCGCAGTGTAGCAGCCCGGCTGTGTGGGTGGAAGTGCCGTGATCCGGGCAGGCGTTGAGAGATGTCATCTCTCTGCTTGCCTGCCGCCGAACCTCACAAAGTGCAGCCTTCGCGGCCCGGCTGCAAATAGGCCACGGCCCGGCAGTGGGCCGCGGACCGGGGGTTGGGGAACCCTGCTTTAATGGGCATGTGATAATATTATCTTATCAATATGTATACAGGACACCTACTAGTTTCCAAGAAAGGTTTAGTGAGTTCACTTTTAGAACTCATCATTATGTGATTGCAAAATAAATGCACTCTACTTTAACAAATTAACCCTTATATCCCCTGCCAAAGGTCCAGCCTGTTACTGGTGTAGAAAAATGGGGAGAATTTTTTATGCATACATTAAAACACTAAATTGACCATGGTGATAGTATGATATGCATTTTTCCCAGGAAAGAACTGTTCTGGGGGGTACTTGCCCCACTTAGGCCCAGGTAAATAATACATATTGAGCTCAGGGCAGCCATCAGAAATTTTGGGGCCCCTTACACAGCTTTAGGCAGGAGCCCTCCCCCGGGCCTGACCACCAACATTCCTTAGGGCCCGTCCATTGGCCGTCCCACCGCATCCGCCCACTGGCTGTCCAACCGAATCTTTCAGTGTACCCACTTTTATTTTAACACACTTACAATCTAATATTTCCTCCTCCTCCTCCTCTAGTCCGAACTCCTCCTCCTCTTGCAGTCCCATAACCTCCAGTCCCATCTCCTCCATCCCATGTCCTCCTCCTTCTCCATCCCATGTCCTCCTCCAGTTCCATGTCCTCCTCTTCCAGTCTTATCTTCCCCATCCCATGTCCTCCTCCTTCTCCAGTCCCATCTCCCCCATCCCATGTCCTCCTTTTCCAGTCTTATCTCCCCCATCCCATGTCCTCCTCTTCCTCCAGTCCCATCTCCTCTATCCCTTGTCCTCCTCCTACTCCAGTCCCATGCCCTCCTCCAGTTCCACCCCCCCATCCCATGTCCTCCTCCTCCAGTCTCACCCCCATCTTATATCCTCAATGGGGGTGGGGAGAGACAGAGAGAGGGGGGTGAGAGAGGGGGGTGAGAGAGGGGGGGAGAGAGAGGGAGGAGAGAGAGAGTGAGAGAGAGAGAGCGCGGTGCTGGCAGATGGGGAAGCCGGTTCACGGAGTCTCACAACCCATCTGCACTGCACTGTAAAGGAGCACTGTGATATAAAGGGGACTGCACTGTAATGATTACAGTGCCCCTTTACAGTACAGTCCCCTTTAAATCACAGTGCCTCTTGCAGTCATGGGCCCCCCATCACAGTGCCCCTTGCAGTCATTGCAGTCATACCACCCACATCACAGCACCCCTTGCAGTCATTGCATTCATGCCCTCCCACATCACAGTGTCCCTTGCAGCCATGCCCCCCCCCATCACAGTCCTCCTTGCAGTCATGGCCCCCAATCACAGTCCTCCTTTCAGTCATGGCCCCCGTCTCAGTTCTTCCTGCAGTCATAGCCCCCCATCACACTCCTCCCTGCATTTATGCCCCCCGCATCACAGTCCTTCTTACAGTCATGCCCCCTATCACAGGCCTTCCTGCCGTCATTGCCCCCCATCACGATCCTCCTTGCAGTCATGCCCTTCCATCACAGTCCTCCCTGCGGTCATGCCCCTCACTCCTGTTTAAAAGCACAGTGCCCCTTCCAATCTCTGCCTCCCCTGCAGTATCTTACCTACAGCAGGGCAGAGGCAGCTAGCAGCCTGTGTCTATTCTCTCATGTCTCCCAACAGGCCGCCAATGTCAGCCTATTAGCAAAGCAGGGGGCAGGAGTGGCTGCAAATTGGATTGGTATAGAACTGGACGTCGGGGCTCTGATTAAATTGACGGAACTGCTTCATAAGGATAAGAACTTGTGCCTGATAAACATTAACTAGTCATGCCCCCCCCCCCTCCCCAGTCGACATCTGAGCAGATGGAGCCCAGAGCCACAATCCGGTCTGGATCCTGTGTCCAGGTTCCAGGCAGACTGAGACCCAGACACATGATTCAAAATGACTCAAAACCCATACTGTTCGGGTAAATCCCGGACAGGTGGCAACCCTAGTCGATACCTGGCCCGGGGGTTCCCTCCCCTAGATAACAACAGTGCTGAAGTACAGGCACCCTGTAGAGAATGTAATTTTCCATGTGAGTCTTCATCTTAGTCCTTGGGTCCATGTAGAACACCTTCCATCCTAGGGCCAGGCTGTGCACAGAGCCTCGACTTCCAAGAAGATTAAGACAGTTGGATATGCCTAATTATTAGCAGGCAGCACATGGTATCATGTCAGAATTGACAAATAATATGATTCTATAGTTTAAAGAAATCCCTTTTTCTTGTCATGAATAAAGAACACTTCTCTGAGCTCCATTATGTCCGTGGCCAGATTTATTCTTCCTGTCTTGTGTTGCCTTTCCACCCTAACCCTGTCAACTAGCTAGCGTTAGTAACACATTGAGAAAATCATAATTAATTGCTAAATAAAGTATGACAAAGATGGGGACAGAGAGACCTTCTCCCCTAGGCCATAGCCTATGTTTGTTATGCAGATTCTGGTCCTGGCCCGGAGCTACGAGGGCCATTTTGAGTCAGTTCTTAAGAAGAAGAATCTCAAGAGGCTTGCTGTATGCTTATAGGGCGGGAAGTCAGCTAAGTGTGAGTAAATACAGTATCTCACACTATCTATAATGTGCTTTTGACACCTTTATATTCATATACGTAAATGTTAATATTCGCCTTTTCAATTTTTTTTGCTAACCATTTTTTTTGTCCTTTAATGGGCATGTGATAATATTATCGTATCAATATGTCCCCTGCCAAAGGTCCTGCCTGTTACTGGTGTAGAAAAATGTGGAGAATTTTTTTATGCATACATTAGAACACTAAATTGACCACGGTGATAGTATGATATGCATGTTTCCCAGGGAAGAACTGGGCTGGGGGGTACTTGCCCTATCTTATATCCTCCATGGGGGGTGGTGAAAGACAGAGAGAGAGGGGGTGAGAGAGAGAGGGGGAGGAGAGAGAGAGGGGGTGGGAGAGTTCGGGAGGTGTGAGAGAGAGAGAAAGAGATAGAGGGAGGAGGTGAGAGAGGGGGATGAGAGAGAAGCGAGAGAGAGAGAGAGAGAGGGGGCTAGAGAGAAGGGGGTGAGAGAGGGGCTGAAAGAGAGATTGAGAGGGGGGTGAGAGAGAGGGGTGAGGGGGAGGATGAGACAGAGACCCCTGGCCCTGGCTGCAGTCCCTCCTTTGCCCCCTTGTCCCAGTTCCTTTTCTGCGGGTAGGTGTGTGTGATGCCAGGTACCGTCCATGCCAGCAGTTCATGGTGGCCAGCAGTGGGCATGAGCCGTTCTCCTTCAGGGCGATGATGGGGGTACTCTGCTCCTTCCAGTGGATCCCAGCTCCCGCCAGTTCTCATTTTCCAGGCCACCGTCGCTGTTCATGTTGGAGCCAGGAGCGGAGAGAAGGTGCCAGACATGCTGCGCCTGCAGCTGATCACTGCATCCGGGGTCAGGGAGGCAGTGGAAGTCTTCTCCCTCCCTGGGCTCTCAGTCCTATCTGCTCTCGCTGCTCGCCTTCCCCGTGGCTGCCCACTAGCTATGTGGAGATGAGCTAGGCGCTATCATCCTGCCCACACCCGAGGACGCGCTGTTCGCTGCTTACACCCACCGCCACCGGACTGGGATAAGGGACTCAAGAGGCAGCTGCTTTGGGCAGCGTAACAATGACTGGGACAGGGGGAGCTGCCCCTTCTGCCCCACGTTAAAGACGGCCCTGCTTGGGGCCTGGGCTTTTCGGGATAGGCGGGCCCCCTACATGTGTATGCCCCCCCCCCCGATGGCACCCCTGGTTGTGCTTGTGGCCCTAAATGAACATACTCCCTTTTCAGAACTGAATCAGGGCAAGACCTGAGATTGGTGATAGCTGCTGTGCATTAAAAAAACTATCTGCTCCCTGTTCTGACCAGTGATCACTGTGCCTACCAGAAGGAATCTTTCAGCACTGACTTTCTGTGTGACTCTGGGATGTCATGACACCAAAGGCAAAGAGCTGCATCAATGTCATCCCCTAGAAAATTTTGAAATGTGTTGTGCTCGTTTGTTAAAGTGGTTGTAAACTCCCAAACATGAATTGTTCCTATAATAAGGCTCACATAGGTACTGTAAATATCTCCTAAATGTGCACCACTTAGGAGATATTTACTGTATATGCAGCTGATGACGTCATTGGCGCATGCACTCTGAAGGAACGACCACCCGTGCTGTTCCTTCAGAGTCCTGCGCTTGTCAGTCACACAGCCGGAGTCCGCGGACCCGGAAGGAAGACGGGTGAAGATGGAATGCGCCCTCCAGCTGTGACAACGCATCGGTGGAGTGCTTTGTTTGCAGGTAAGTTTCACATAATGCGTTAGTATGCGATGCATACTAGCACATTATGGCTTTACTTTGCAGGTCAGAAAAAAATAAATGAACCCTGCGGTTTACTTCCTCTTTTTAAAGGAAACTAAATTATAAGAATTATTAATAATGATGACATGGTATTTTATTTAATATTTAATTTAGATTACTCCATATCATTTTCACAAAGCAACAGTTAAATTTTTTCAGATCTTAAAGCATTTTCTTTCTCGTGTACAATTTGCTCAATAAAAATATTAGCATTTTCTGTAGAAGAGCTTGCACAAATGTGCAAGATTAAAAAAAAAAGAGGCTAGAACACTTTTTTTTTTTTAACAGAAAAAAGGTTTATTAGACAATTCAGCATTACAGTTCAATCAGTTTACAGAAACACAGTATCATAGAGGTTCAATCAACAGAACGTCCGTGATCATACGGGAAAGTCCCGCCTATACACTAGAAAGGAGATACAGACAAGCTAAAATCCATGTTAACACAGTAAACAGTTCATATCATCAACTCCCTACCATGCCTTACATTGCAAATGTAGCATGTATAAAGAAGAGCTGGGGGGGGGATAGGAAGGGGAGGAGGTGAGGGGGAAAGGAGGAGGGAGGAGGGTAAAGGGATGAAGGGAGCCGTGGAGGGTGGGGAGGAGGGGAGACCACCCCCATAAGCATACCCATCAGGCGCTCACGGGGGTAGAGGGTCAAGAACTTTACAAGCATCTGTCCATGCAGACCATATTTTATCATATTTTCCCGGACACTGTTTACTTTCGTAGGTCAGCTGGTATAGAGGCAACACCGAGGTCACCGACCGCTGCCAGGAGTCATATGTGGGGGGATCCTCCGATTTTCACCTCATCATAATCTCACGTCTAGCATAATATAATGTGAATGTCAAGCATAGTTTACAGTATCTTTCCCCCTCTACATCCTCCATATGGCTCAGCAATAGGAGTTTTGGGTCAGCCTGTATCCTAATCTTGCAGATGTCACTGAGAGTGGAGGCCACAGCTGCCCAATAGGGTTGGAGTCTAGGACAAGACCAGACCATATGCCAGAAAGTGCCAATCTCCTGCTTGCATCTCGGACAGTTGGGATCTCTTTGGGGGTAGATACGTGCCAACCTCTGTGGGGTAAATTAGGCTCTGTGGAAGAACTTAAGTTGGGGCGAATCTGTCCCTAGCAGCAATTAGAGAGGGAATATACGCGGAGAGGCACTCCTCCGCTTCCAGGGACGGAATATCCGCTCTCCACGTATCCCAGGTTTTTGTGAGTTTAGTGTCATACGACACTCTGAGATAGAGATATAGGGAAGAGAGGGGTCGCCCCATCACATCAGAGATCAGGAGGCGCTCAACGGAGTCCGACTTTAAAGTTGGGGGTTACGGGATTTGGGCTCTGAAGGCATGCTTCAGCTGTGAATACCTAAACTGAAAGGAGGCCGGCAGAGAGCAGCTGCTGTGCAGCTCCCTGAAGGTCTTGAGCCTACCATCCAGGACTATGTGTTTAACAGTAATGATCCCTTTTTTCGCCCAGAGGGAGGGGTCTGGAACACTGTTGAAGTGGGGCAACAGAGGGTTGTCCCACAAGGGGGCATGCGGGGATACTTGGTTTGGCTGCCTATAAATTGCCCTAGCCTCTTGCCACACCTTCACGGTGGTGTGCATAAGTGACATCATGGAGGGGCTAGCCCTAAGGCCACGGAAAGGCAAATTGCTTAATGCTGCATAGGAGCCTAAAATGGCCGCCTCCAGCGTCACCGGTTCTGTCAGGGCTGGGAGAACCACCACCTCACCGTGACTAAGATTAAAGCCCAATAATAGATACGGAAGTTTGGAAGCGCCAGTCCCCCTCCCGACATGGGGAGGTAGAGAATCTGTCTTGCTACTCTGGGGGTCTCCCAGCCCACACAAAGGACAGCAACACACTCTCCAATCTCTGGAAAAAGGATCCAGGAAGATAGGAAGGTGCGTTTCGGAAAAAATAAAGAAATTTTGGCAAAAAAAACATTTTTAGTAGATTAACTCTCCTTACAGGTGTCAGGGGAAGGGAGCGCCACATAGCACATTTAGACACTAATTGCAACATGAGGGGTTGTATATTAGTACTCATATAGTCCTCTGTCTTGCCTGTAATTTTAATGCCCAGATAGGTGAATTCATCCACCCATTTAAGCGGGATGTTCGATGTGGTTCGCAGGGAAGTGGGATGCAGCAGGAAAAGGACAGACTTGTCCCAATTAATGCGTATCCCAGAGTAGCGCCCAAATTGGTCAAACATCGCCAGTGCCGTTTGCAACGAGGACGAGGCATCCTCCAAGTAAAGCAGAGTGTCATCTGCGTACAGGGATAGCTTCTCTTCAATTGGGCCTATCTGTATCCCCCGCACCATCCTCTCTGCTCTAAGCTGTATGGCCAGTGGCTCCAGTGCAAGCGCAAACAAACCTGGGGAAAGAGGGCACCCCTGCCGCCTTCCCCCGGCCCAGTGGAAAAGCCTCCGAGAGGCAGCCATTAGTGCGGATTCTAGCTGAGGGGTTGGTGTACAGCATGCGCACCCAGTGCATGAAGCCCAGACCAAACCCAAAGCTTGAAAGGACCTTCTAAAGGTAGCCCCACTCGACGGAGTCAAAAGCCTTCTCCGCGTCGAGTGAGGCCAGCACTCCCGCCGAGTCCTCGCTCGCTCTGTCTATATGGGTAAGGAGACGGCGGATGTTTGTCGGTGCCCCTACCCGGCATGAACCCCATTTGGTCAGAGTGGATCAGGGCTGTTATGACCGTATTCAACCTTGTGGCCAGAACTTTGGCTAATAGTTTTGCATCCACATTCAGGAGAGAGATGGGGCGGTACGAGGAGCAGAGCAATGGGTCCTTCCCTGGCTTGAGAATCACCACAATGACTGCCTCTCTCATGGTGTCAGGAAGCCCTCCCAATCTCACCGATGCAGCAAACAGGTCCTGCAGTCTAGGGGCAAGTTCGTCCGCATAATGCTTGTAGAATTCTACAGGAATGCCATCAGGCCCTGGAGTCTTGCCAGACTGCATGGACTTCAGTGCCTTTAGGATTTCCGTTGCCGTAATGGGGGCATCAAGTTTGTCACAATACTTAGGCGTGAGAACCGGTATATCAATATCTGCTAGGTGCATTCAATGGGGTTTCATGTAACAACTTCGTACTCACTTGTCTGATGATTAAAACCATCCCCCGTCCATTTTCGTTTTAAAAGATAAAGTTATATAAACCGATCCTGGCATTTTCCATTTTGCTTGTGGGCATTGTGAAGCCCACAAGCACGGACTTCTGGGAAGTGGTGAATGCTCGTCTCCTGGCATTCACCGCTCGCGTCTATCTATCTATCTCGTGTCTGCAGGTGCTTAATGGCAATATTCACTTGCGTGCCCTGATTTAAAATGGCGGAATTAGATCTGCCCTCGTCACGTGACCAGTTAGATGAGTTACGTGACAAATGAAATCTCGAGAGATTTCGCTGGACGGCGTTCCGCATTGTCTCCTGGGAAGCATGACACTGCTCCCAGGAGACATTGCGGAGACCTCCCAGCATACACAGCCGCACCGGGGAAAACAAAAGATACGCCTACTCCCGCGGGAGGAAAACCCGGAAGTCCTTCTTTAGACAGCTGATTCAGGGTAATTAGAGCAGCACTACAAAAAAGTTTGGGCATATGTGTATGTATGTGGTGCAATGTAATGGATAAAGAAAAGTTGATATTTTGGGTGAACCTCCGCTTTAAGACAGAAGAAAGATTGGTATAAATTTCTTTACCTGTACAGGGGGAGGTGGCCCAACCGTGTTAAGTGGACCTTGCGTTTTATTACATTGTCCTGCTTCTTTACTGAAAACATAGCAGTCTTGGGTGGATAAGTGGAGAGGTGCTGATTGATTTCTAATTAGAATGGGTAATGAACAGCCTGATGTGTTTATCTGGAACAGATATATTTGAGATCACTTACCTGGTGTACTGAGAGAGGAATGTCTAAATCACAAAAGTAGCTTAAAGGCATTGCATTTTTTTTTTGGGCAGGCAAAGCAGTGCACAGTGGATGTATTTCAGCTATGCTACATAGTTACTTATATTAATTAACAAATTAGGGTCTTCTAACATTGATGACATAGTATGCACCTGGATAGAAAGCTGGCTGCATGAGCGTGTCCAGAGCGTAGTGATTAGAGTGGAAGTAAACCTTAGTCCTGTACTTGTACCTATAGGTAAGCCTATAATAAAGCCTACCTGTATAGTATATACAGCCGATGACATCATCGGCACATGCGCTCTGAAGGAACGACCGCCATGGCCGTTCCTTCAGAATTCTGCACCATAAATTACGGCTCCCCCGCGCATGCGCTGCAGTGACATCATCGCGGCTCCGGCCAGTACCACAGCCGGAGTCCATAGACCAGGAAGGAAGACAGGTGAACATGGAACCATTACAACCACTTTAAAGCGGAGTTCCACCCAAAAATGTAACTTCCGCTTTTCGGAAAAACTCCCCCCCTCCGGTGTCACATTTGGCACCTTTCAGGGGGAGGGGGGAGCAGATACCTGTGTAATACAGGTATTTGCTCCCACTTCCGGACATAGATAGCGCAGCGCAAGGCTTCACTTCCTGATTCCCTTACCGAAGATGGCAGCGGCAGCACACAAGAGCCGAGCGATAGATCAGCTTCAGGTGCCGACATCGCGGGCGCCCTGGACAGGTAAGTGTCCTTATTTTAAAAGTCAGCAGACCTCCGCTTTAATGGTGTGACAGAACCCACTGTAACTGTGTGTTTTGGAAGGGACTGTGGGCTAGCCTCTTACCCACAGATTATGGCCCAGAAGAGACTGAGACACTTGGGGACAAGCTGGCATTGAGATAATGTAATGTAATGCTACATCCCTTCTCCCCCACCCCCCCCCCCCTCTTGTTGCTGTGTTTAATTGTGTTGGTTCAGGGCATGTAGACAATGGTCTGGACTGGAGACATCTCTCAGCAGGGGATGTGTATTGAGGGGCTGCCTGCTTACCATAATCCCTTTATGTTTAACTGTAGTCTCTGTTTCAATGTACAGTGTTCAGTTCCCATTGGTTCTTCCTTGTCTCCTACCCCCCTCTATGACAAGGCTAAGGGGAGTGTCCCTAACTGTGTGTAAAAGTGTATGTTTTGTATTTAATAAAGAGTTGATGCTCTGCATGTTTAGCCCTCAACACCTGTGTGGATTGTCTCGTGATCAAGGGGTTAAGGGCTGGTTATGGCAAATCTGCAGGCTGCGGCTGCGGGTGCGTTTGGAGGACAGGAGACACAGGTCTGGCGGATGTGCCCACCTGGGGTATCCGAGATCCGTCACAGTGGTGGCAGCGGTGGGTTGTCTCCTGCAGTCCGGGACATCCAAACCACCACCAGGATTCAAGATCCGGGCAGCCGCCGAGGAGCGATACAGGGACCGGCCAGCATAAGAGCGGAGTTCGGGAGGAGGCTGCAAGGCATGCGAAAGCAACATCGGGGACCAGCAACGGAGCACACCTTGCTTGGCTGGGGGGATGTGAGACGCCGGCAACTCTGGCATGAAACGCTAAGCCACGAGCGGCACCTTCCCTCCTCCACAGAGATGTACTGGACGCAGTACCGTGCGCGAGAGGTGTTCCTGAGGGAACGACTGCGAGATGAGTGGAAGACGGAGCTCAGAAAATTGGTCCAGGAGGAGATGAGGCTGGACGCCAGCTACAGAGCCCTCCGGTGGTTCGCGGCTCAACTGTGGCCAGGTACAACAGATGGCAGCCCGACAGAAGGCGTTGGCTACAGCGGCGTGGGGCTGCTCCACCAAAAAATGTACGGAGACCCAGACTTTGGGAGCGACGAGAAGTGGCGGCTGGAAAACATCCTGGACTTCCGAGATGAGGTGCTGGACCTCCCTGAAGAGGCGTGTGACCTGGAGGATTTGGAGTTCCTGGTTGAGCAGGAATGGGAGCTCGAGATTGCCTACCAGCGGCTGTTTGACGGTGGTCAGCAGCCTGGCATGGCTCCCGTTGCTTGGGACTGTCCAGGAGAAATAGCGGACAGGCAAGAAGATGCAGAGAAAATGGGGCCAGGGGTGCCCCTACGTTTTCCCGTCCTAACTGCAATGGAAGAAGTGACGATGATACAGAGGGCACTGCGAGTGCTAGAATGCCGGAACGCACCAGAGGTTCCCCAGGCAGCGAGACAAGCTAATAGCATAAAGGTCTCAGAAGGGGGAGTTGAGATGGGCGCTGCAAGGCTGGTAAATGGTGATCAGCAGCAAGGCCAGAGTATCGCATCCGGTGCCCCAGCAGAAGCGCTGGCTACAGGGCAGAGTGCCGCTGGCCTCTGCCCAGCATTAGAAAAAGAGTTGGATCCGGGGAGTCTGAGAGATGATCTTTGTGAGCTGTTTCCCCAACATCAGATATCCCCACCGGGAGTGGAGGAAGCAATTCTCCCTCCCCAGCAATTGGACACCACCCCAATGTTTATCCCCCCAGCAGAAGCGCTGGCTACGGGGCAGAGTGCCGCTGGCCTCTGCCCACCCTCAGAGATAGATCCAGGGAGTCCAAGGGATGACCTCAGTGAGCTGTTTCCCCAGCACTTGGACACTACCTCAGTGTTTATCCCCCCAGCAGAAGCGCTGGCTGCATGGTAGAGTGCCGCTGGCCCGGCCCAGCCCTCAGTATGTTTTTGGAGGGTTTGGGAGCCAGCCCCTGTCAGAAGTCGCCTCAGCAGCTGGTCACAGAACCAGGAGGAGAGAAAACCCTTCCCCCTCTCCAGCGGCTGAACTCTACCGTTGTATATGTCCCCCTAGCAGAAGCGCTGGCTACGGGGCAGAGCGCTGTTGGCCTCTGCCCAGCATCAGAAAAAGAGATGGAGAGTCCGGGAGATAGTCCCTGCAAGATACCTCCTCAGTGGCTGGTAACTACACCAGGAGAAAAACAAGTACCTTTTCCTCCCCAAATGCATAGCACTACCAGCCTACGTTCCCTACCAGCTGAAGCGCTGGCATTGGGGCAGAGGATTATTCAGCTCCCCCCAATATCTGCTCCCCAGTCGTACTTTTCCTTTCCCTGTTTGCCTGGGGTGGAAGCTTGTGACTAACGCAGGTCCAGACCAGTTGAGGGTCAGGAACCTGGTTAGTCTGTTTTTAAAAGGGGAGAAATGTGACAGAACCCACTGTCACTGTGTGTTTTGGAAGGGACTGTGGGCTGGCCTCTTACCCACAGATTATGGTCCAGAAGAGACTGAGACACTTGGGGACAGGCTGGCATTGAGATAATGTAATGTAATGCTACATCCCTTCTCCCCCATCCCCACCCCCTCTTGTTGCTGTGTTTAATTGTGTTGGTTCAGGGCATGTAGACAATGGTCTGGACTGGAGACATCTCTCAGCAGGGGATGTGTATTGAGGGGCTGCCTGCTTACCATAATCCCTTTATGTTTAACTGTAGTCTCTGTTTCAATGTACAAGTGTTCAGTTCCCATTGGTTCTTCCTTGTCCCCAGACCCCTCTATGACAAGGCTAAGGGGAGTGTCCCTAACTGTGTGTAAAAGTGTATGTTTTGTATTTAATAAAGAGTTGATGCTCTGCATGTTTAACCCTCAACACATGTGTGGATTGTCTCGTGATTGAGGGGTTAAGGGCTGGTTATGGCGAATCTGCAGGCTGCGGGTGCGTTTGGAGGACAGGAGACACAGGTCTGGTGGATGTGCCCACCTAGGGTATCCAGGATCCGTCACAAATGGCATATGGGCTCTATCCTGGGACCAATTCTGCTTAAAGTGGTTGTAAAGGCTCAAGGTTCTTTACCTTCATGCATCTATGCATGAAGGTAAAAAAAAAAACTTCTGTGGGATGCAACCACCCCCCCCCCTCAATACTTACCTGAGCCTGATTTTCCTCCAGCACTGTGCACAGGAGCCTTGGGTCTCTCCCTCCTCATTGGCTGAGACAGCAGCCAGAGCCATTGCCACTCGCTACTGTCGATCACAGCCAAGAAGGAGAAAGCAGGGGCAGGACTTAGCTGTGCTTCGTGTGCGAATGGACACACAGATGAGTGGCTTACGAACAAGCATGCTTAACCACTTCAGCCCAGAGCCTCTCTTTTACACTTGTTGTTTACAAGTTAAAATCATTTTTTTTGCTAGAAAATTACTTAGAACCCCCAAACATTATATATATATATTTTTCTAACACCCTAGAGAATAAAATGCCGGTCGTTGCAATACTTTCTGTCACACCGTATTGGCGCAGTGGTCTTACAAGCGCATTTTATTCGGAAAAAATACACTTTATTGAATTAAAAAATAAGACAACAGTAAAGTTAGCCCAATTTTTTTTTATATTGTGAAAGATAATGTTACACTGAGTAAATTGATACCCAACATGTCACGCTTCAAAATTGCGCCCGCTCGTGGAATGGCAACAAACTTTTACCCTTTGAATCTCCATAGGAGAGGTTTAAAAAATTCTACAGGTTGCATGTTTTGAGTTACAGAGGAGGTCTAGGGCTAGAATTTATTTATTTTTCACAAGAAAAGGGCTAGAATTATTGCTTTTGCTCTACCAATCGCGGTGATGCCTCATGTATGCGTTCGCTTCTGCACGCGAACTCGTCGTCTGTTGTTTTCTTATTTATTTTACTTTTAGTTTTTTTTATTTTGACATAGTTCTTAAAAAAAAAAAAATTGGGTCACTTTTATTCCTATTACAAGGAGTGTAAACATCCCTTGTAATGGAAAAAAAAGCATGACATATATATGACTCTTAAATATGAGATCTGGGGTCAAAAAGACCTCAGATCTCATATTTACACTAAAATGCAATAAAAAATAAATAAATAATTGAAAAAAATTAATAAAAATGTCACCTTTAAGAGCTATGGGTAGAAGTGACATTTGATGTCGCTTCTGCCCTCCCATGCCATGGAGCCGAGCAGGGGCCATCTTCCCCTCAGTCGGTAGCCAGGCATCCAACGGAAGAGGACGCGATCATCTCCGCCGCTACTGGTGGGTCCATAAAGCGGCGGGAGGGGGGGAACCTCTCCCGCCACCGATAAAAGTGATTCTCGCGGCGAATCCGCTGCAGAGACCACTTTTATCCAAAAGAGAAATGCACGCCGTTCCCTAAAATACTGGGGTTTTGGCAGCTAGCTGCTGCCGTAACCCCGGTATTTAGCGTCAAAGTACCGACAACGTACCGGTACAGCAATTTGCGTGAAGTGGTTAAGTGCCCCCATAGCAAGCTGCTTGCTATTGTATTTGGCCACTTGGCAGGAGGGAGGGGACAGAGTGGGAGCCCGACAAGAGGAGGATCCGGGCTGCTCTGTGCAAAACCACTGCACAGAGCAGGTACAGTAAGTATAACATGCTTGTTATTTAATAATACAAATAAATGCCATTAACATCACTTTATCTTGTTCAGAAACAATATAGAGGTTGAAATAAATAGTTCAATCTCAGTGTTTGCTGATGATTCAAAACTAAGCAGGGCAATAACTTAACAGGATATAGAAATGTCACAAAAAGACCTAGTTTAAAGGAGTGGACAGCTATACGGCAGATGAAGTTCAATGTAGGAAAATGTAAAGTAACGTGCTTTGGAGTTAAAAATATGCATGCAAGTTACGCACTAGGGGGATAACCTTTTGGGGAAATTGAAGATGGAAAAGGATCTGGGAGTCTTAATACATCACAGATTTAGCAATAGCATGCAATGGTAATCTGCAGCAAACAAGGCCAGCAGACTATTAGCATGCATTAAAAAGAGTATTTACTCAAGATATAAAATTATAATTCTACCACCACCTTACAAAACTCTGGTTCAGCCACATCATGCGTATGCCATCGAGTTCTGGTCACCAATCCTCAGGAAGGATGTCCTTGAGCAGGAGGAAGTCCAGAGAAGGGCAACACAGCTAATAAGGGGACTGGAGGACCTCAGTTATGAGGAATGACTACAGAGTTTAAAAGTATTCTTGATGGAGAATTTACAAGAGGGGATATGATAGGGACTCTAGCAGTGGAAACTTTAAAATCTTAGGTCTCTAAAAAAAGACACACGGTCACACAATGAAGTTGGACAGGAAATAGTTGAATCTTAAACTGCGTAAGGTGTTCTTTACTGTTAGAGAAGTGCGGATGTTGAACTCCCTTTCACAGTTGGTGGTGTCAATGTTGAGCTTAGATAAAACTTAGAGAACACAATGTTTAAGGGTATGGAAAACAGTAATCCCACAAACACACACACACACACACTCTCTCTCCCAGGTTGAACTGGATGAATTGTCTTTTTTCAGCTGTCACGTACTGTACCTATTTGCAGAGCCTGAGATGACGAGGGTGGCCTTTAGCACACACAGATCCTGTCCCAGCACACCTGGATGTTGAGACGGGGACTGCAGGGGTGAAGGAAAGGCACCAGTGCCAAGGTGTAGACACAGTGGGCAGGAACTTGAGAGTGCTGGTATCTGACAAGCACAGGTAGCAGCTGTTGATGCACTGTATAAACACCAAGTCTAGTTGTGGTGAAAAAAGTCAGGTCCCAAACCTGGTTAAGTGACAGCCAAAACTGAGGATAACATGCAGGAAAACTGGGGATACACCCGCACTGCAGCCAAACCGCAGCACACCAGTGTGAACCCACTTTATATCACCTGGGACCAACTACTACCATAAACTAAAACTGGGGATACACCCACAGTGCAGCCAAACTGGTGTGAACTGGCACTGCCACTCCACTGAAAAATGATACATGGTCAGGTCACTTTTCAGAGGCATTTGACAGCAAGTGAGGAGGTGATATGGCACCTCCTCACTGCCTGTTTTAACCCCTAAAGGACAATCCCCTCAGGCAGAGGCGTAACTGGAACCTTCAGGGCCCCAGTGCAAGAAACCATGGAGGGCCCCCCTAACTTACGGCCAGGGCCCTTCCCACTGATCCCGGGGGCAGCAGGACCTGGATAGGAGGGGGAACAAATCCTCTTTATTTTCCTCCTGCTGCCACTGAATGTCTATTGGAGGGAGAGGAGGAGAAGCAGACTTTTGGTGGCGGCAGGAAAAAAATGGAGGGGATTTGTTCCTCTAAATGCCCCCCATCCATGTGTTTAGGGGCAACATGTGCGCTATTGCAATTGTGACCCCTGTAGTTACGCCCCTGGGATGAGTGGCAGCGGTGGTGGTGGGGGGTGGGATCAGTGGTGGTTGGGGAGGGATAGGATCAGTGGCATCGTTGGTGGTGGGGGATGGGATAAGTGGCAGCAGTGGGGGGGGATCAGTGGCAGCAGTGGTGGTTGGGTGGGGATGGGATCAGTGGCAGCAGTGATGGTTGGGTGGGGATGGGATCAGTGGCGGTAGTGTTGGTGGGGTGGGCATCAGTGGCAGTAGTGGTGGTGGTTTGGGCATCAGTGGCAGTAGTGGTGGTGATGTGGGGGCATCCGTGGCAGTAGTGGTGGTGATGTGGGGGGATCAGTGGCAGTAGTGGTGGTGATGTGGGGGGATCAGTGGCAGTAGTGGTGGTGATGTGGGGGGGATCAGTGACAGTAGTAGTGGTGATTTGGGGTATCAGTGGCAGTAGTGGTGGTGATGTGGGGGGGATCAGTGACAGTAGTGGTGGTGATGTGGGGGTATCGGTGGCAGTAGTGGTGGTGATGTGGGGGTATCAGTGGCAGTAGTGTTGGTGATGTGGGGGGATCAGTGACAGTAGTGGTGGTGATTTGGGGTATCAGTGACAGTAGTGGTGGTGATGTGGGGGTATCAGTGGCAGTAGTGGTGGTGATGTGGGGGGATCAGTGACAGTAGTGGTGGTGATTTGGGCTATCAGTGGCAGTAGTGGTGGTGATGTGGGGGGATCAGTGACAGTAGTGGTGGTGATGTGGGGGTATCGGTGGCAGTAGTGGTGGTGATGTGGGGGTTTCAGTGGCAGTAGTGTTGGTGATGTGGGGGGGATCAGTGACAGTAGTGGTGGTGATTTGGGGTATCAGTGGCAGTCGTGGTGGTGTTGGGGGGTATCCGTGACAGTAGTGGTGGTGATGTGGGGGTATCAGTGACAGTAGTGGTGGGGGGGTCAGTGACAGTAATGGTGGTGATGTGTGTGGGGGGGGGAAATTCTGGCAGTGTTGATTTAGAGGGATGGGTTCCACTCGCTTGCAGATCTCTTGGTTCCCCCTCCTTGCTAGGTCTCCCTTGGGCGAGCAGAGAGGATGGGCGGGGCCTGTGAGTACCAGTTTGTGCACGCGGAGTCTGAGAAGGTGGGCGGAGCGGGCGGGGACTGTGCCCGTGAGTGCAGGCGGAGAGGATGGGCGGAGCGGGCAGAGGATGGGCGGAGCCGGCGGGTACTTTGCCGTGAGTGTGGGAGGAGAGGATGGGCGGAGCGGGCGGGGACAGTGCCGTGAGTGCGGGAGGAGAGGATGGGCGGAGCGGGCGGAGAGGGTGGGCGGAGAGGGTGGGCAGAGCCAGCGGAGACTGTGCGCCGTGAGTGCGAGAAGAGAGGATGGGCGGAGGGGATGGGCGGAGGGGATGGGCGGAGTGGGCGGGGACTGCAGTGTGCCCGCGAGGGAGGGCGGGGAAATGACCAGTGTCCTATCTCCCGGGTGGCGGCGGGCCCCCCTACAGTGGCGGAACTCAGGGGCCCGGTCGCAAGTGCGACTGGTGCGACCCTGATAATTCCGCCACTGCCCTCAGGTATTGACATGGTTCAGTTCCAAATCCACCTTATTTTCTGCACAGCTAATACCTAAGGAGAGCAATTGAAATAACGCCGAGTTTAAAGAGAATTTCTTCACTTAAGTGGAGCACTTTACAGAAGATTTGAGGACATTGTTAAACCCAGAGACTGGTGGACTTACAGTAACAGAAGTTAAGATAATAATATCAGATATATACAGAACTTCAGTTTTGGGTGGAGTAATATGACTTTTTGACAACACATGAAAATGGTTGTTTTTTCTGCACATTGTACGCTGATTATTAGTCATGTTGTGAAGTGCACAGTAGTAGCACAGGGTTTTTATGCCTATATATCAGGGGTCTAAAACTGGCGGCCCTCCAGCTGTTGCGAAACTACAAGTCCCATCAAGCCTCTGCCTTTGGGAGTCATGCTTGTAACTGTCAGCCTTGCAATGCCTCATAGGACTTGTAGTTTTGCAACAGCTGGAGGGCCACCAGTTTGAGACCCCTGCTATATATTAATAGGTTTATTGGTTTAACATTTTTGGTGCTGCATTGTTTTACATACCGTATTTGCCGGCATATAAGGCGACTGGGCGTATAAGACGACCCCCTAATTTTCCAGCTAAAAGGTTGGTTTTGGGATATACTCGCCGTATAAGACGACCCCCTTCCGACACACCTCACTATACCCATTGCATACCTCACTGTGCCCATTGCATACCTCACTGTGCTCATTGCCTACCTCACTGTGCCGATCTCCAGATCTCCATACCTTATCCCTGTATGCAGAGTCAGACTTCGGGCGTCCATTGTTCAAAAGCCGCTCCTCCTCCTCGTCCTGTTCCGTGATAGGCGGAACACTCAGTTTCCCAGCAGAGCCTGTGTTCGTTGTTCCCCGCCTATCACGGAGGTCCTCTCCTCTGAGGCCGAGGATGAGAGGATCTCCGTGATACGTGGAGTGTTCCGCCTATCAGGGAACAGGACGAGGAGGAGGTGCAGCTTTTGAACAATGGATGGCCGCAGTCTGACTGACTCTGCATACAGGTACCGGCGTATAAGACGACCCCTGACTTTTGGGGATATTTTTAAGTACAAAAGGTCATCTTATACGCCGGAAAATACGGTAATAGTTTGATACACAGGACTTTATATGTCATTTGGTTAGGGTTTACCTCTCCCCCTCTCCCCCTTTCCCCCTTTCTCTCACCCCCTTACCTTCCTTCTCCTTCCCTATTGTGGCACAATAATTAGGAGTATTATGTGGGTACAAGGACTGTAGGCAATGTGTGCAGTACTGTATATACAGCGACTAGACTAGATTCTGTTTAATTATCCCTCTTTAATCCACTGTTACGCACAATGCACAGGCTTGTTGGTTGGAGGGTAGACAGTGGAGACCTTCCGTGGAAAGTGAAGAAGTTTTTGCTTTTGACTGCTGGGTTGCATTTTAGGTTATTTTTGGGTCTTTTTCCTTGCAGCTTTTTAACATCTTTTTATGGCACATTTTAAACAGACTTTTTTTTCTTTTTTTCCTTCAGCCTACTAATTAAAGCGGAGGTTCACACAAAAACTCATCACTGTCTCCACCGCATCAGTGTGCATGTAGAAGCTAAAATCTGCCTTTTTATTTTTTTTAAATAGCAAAATACCTTAGTATTGAATAATCCGACTCCCGCGGGAGTAGGCGTCTCCCCAGCACCGCAGTGATCTATGGGAGCTCACGTGGTGTGTACTGGGGATGACGCCGCCCGTTGCTATGACAACTAAAATGCTTACGGCGCAGGTCGCCGTAGAGAGTGCGCATCCCCGAGAGCGAGCCGCAGTGATCTATGGGAGCTCACGCGGCGTTTACTGGGGATGACGCCGCCCGTTGCTATGACAAACATAATGCTTACGGCGCAGGTCTCCGTAGAAAGTGCGCATCCCCGAGAGCGGTGAATGCCGGGAGCCGAGCATTCACCGCATCCAGGAAGCAATTGCTTGTGGGCTTCACAATGCCCACAAGCAAAATGGCAAATGCATAGATAAAATAATAAAAGTTTATCTTTACTATGAAAACGGACGGGTGATGCTGCAAGACACCTAAAAAGTGAGTACTCAATTGCGATATATAAATCCACTGATTTAATACAAAAAAAAAACGAATGGTCGCGGAACCTCCGCTTTAAGGGGAGTGGTTAATTGGTCACAGGTGCTTGAGGCCTATATAAATTTCTGTAGAGCTCATTTAGAGCCCACTCATTTTGAGTTTGCTGGAACTCTGTCCAAGTGGAACTGGACTAAGTGGTGAGTTAAAATCAAGAGTTTAAAACAGGGGTCAAAGTAGCTGTGTAGTGTGAGTACCTGAGTGTTGTCTGAGTAGTGTGTGTGGATCGTTAGTACTTGTGTATTGTGGGTGCACGCTGGTCTGCGAGTGCACGCGGGTCCGTTGGTCTGCGAGTGCACGCTGGTCTGTGAGTGCACGCGGGTCCGTTGGTCTGCGAGTGCACGCTGGTCTGCGAGTGCACACGGGTCCGTTGGTCTGCGAGTGCACGCTGGTCTACGAGTGCACGCAAGTCCGTTGGTCTGCGAGTGCACGCAGGTCCGTTTGGTCTGTGAGTGCACGCTGGTCTGTGAGTGCACGCTGGTCTGCGAGTGCACGTAGGTCCGTTGGTCTGCGAGTGCACGTAGGTCCGTTGGTCTGCGAGTGCATCCAGGTTCGTTGGTCTGCGAGTGCATCCAGGTTCGTTGGTCTGCGAGTGCATCCAGGTTCATTGGTCTGCGAGTGCACGCAGGTCAGTTGGTCTGCGAGTGCACGCAGGTCAGTTGGTCTGCGAGTGCACGCAGGTCAGTTGGTCTGCGAGTGCACGCAGGTCAGTTGGTCTGCGAGTGCACGCTGGTCTGCGAGTCTGCGAGTGTACGCTGGTCTGCGAGTGCACGTAGGTCCGTTGGTCTGCGGGTGCACGTAGGTCTGAGTGGTACCTGTGTATTGTCTTGTTGAGTACCTGTGTATTGTCTTGTTGGGTAGTTGTGTCAGGAAGCTAGTGTTAGGTAATTTGGACAGGGTATAATCTCTAATCCTCATTAAATTATTAGGCACGATGCCCGGCGGGTGTGGCGAGGCGACTCGGTGTACATCTTGCGGCATGTATGCGTTCCTTGATCATCTGATCGAGGGCGATTACTGCTGTGCAAAATGTAAGCACATTGTTTCCCTGGAAGCCCAGGTTCTGAATCTAGGGAAGCAACTGTCAGCACTGGGAAGACCCTCCACACTAAAGGAGAGCCGGAAACATACCCGGCAGGTGAGGGCAGGGGCCAGCACAGAGGTGGGTGGAGACAAAGAGGTGCAGGCACTAGAATATAGTAGATGGGTGACAGTCAGGAAGGGTGGAGGGCGAAGTACCAGGGAGGCCGATCCAGGGCTGGAGCATCCCAATAAGTATGCTCCATTGAGTGACATTGGTGAAACCAGTCAGGGACCAGCACTGCTGGAGCTGAGGGACTCTTCTAGCTGCCGGTGGAAGAACTCCTCCAGTGAGAGTGGGGGGAAGCGAAGGGAAAGGAAAGACAGATTCTGGTGGTAGGGGACTCAATTTTTAGAAGGACAGAGAGGGCAATCTGTAACAAAGATCTGAAGCGCCGAACTGTATGTTGTCTACCGGGCGCTCGGGTTCGGCACATCACGGATCTGGTGGACAGATTACTGGGAGGGGCTGGGGAAGACCCAGCTGTCATGGTGCACGTTGGCACCAATGACAAAGTCAGAGGCAGATGGAGTGTCCTAAAGAACGATTTTAGGGACTTGGGAGCTAAATTGAGGAAAAGGACCTCCCAAGGTAGTATTCTCAGGAATACTTACGGTACATCGAGCCACACCAGAAAGGCAGAGGGAGATTAGGGAAGTGAACAAGTGGCTGAAGAGCTGGTGTAGTAATGAGGGGTTTGGGTTCCTGAAGAACTGGGCTGACTTCTCAGTCGATAACCAGTACTATAGAAGGGACGGACTGCACCTAAATGAGGAGGGTGCAGATCAGCTGGGAATAAGGATGGCCAAAAAGTTAGAGGGGTTTTTAAACTAGGCAACGGGGGGGAGGGTCCAGAGATAGTGAGAGTCAGCGTGGAACATATTCCAGAGGGTAGTATTAGGGGCATTAGTGGTAGGGTAACCAAAGCACATAAACCCAAGGTAAGTATAGTAGCAAGTCCTAGTTGCAATCTGGGAACACCCAAGAGGATAGTATGTGACCGGTCAAAATATATTAATGCATTAAAGTGACTGTTCACCAATGCCAGAAGTCTGCCAAGCAAAAGAGGTGAGTTGGAAGCTCTGGTGCATGAGGAGAGCTATGATGTAATCGGTATTGCTGAAACTTGGCTTCATTCCTCACATGACTGGGCTATTAATATTCCTGGCTATGCACTCTTTCGGAAAGACAGGGTAAAAAGGAAAGGTGGAGGGGTCTCTATGTGAGAAGTGATCTCAAAGCGAGTGTGAAAGAGGACCTGGTGGATGGAGAGTGGGATGAGTCTGAAGCATTTTGGGTGGAACCGCATACAGATGTGCGTAGTTCAATGTTAATCATTGGAGTTTGTTATAGACCACCCAATGTTAATGAGGAGGTGGAGACTCAGCTCCTTGCACAGATGGAAAGGGCTGCAAGGACTGGGACTGTGATAATAATGGGGAATTTTAACTACCCAGAAATTGACTGGAGTAATGGAGCTGCTGGGACAGGTAAAGGGCAAAAATGTATACACCTATTGCAGGACAATTTTATGGTCCAGTTTATTGAGGCCCCAACTAGGAATGATGCTCTGTTGGACCTGGTAATCTCAAACCATGCAGAGCGTATTACTAATGTTCAGATAAAGGAACACCTGGGTAGCAGTGACCATACCATGATTTAATTTGATGTTAGCTGTAAGCAAAAATCACATACGGGAAAGATAAAAACACTTAATTTCAAGAGAGCAAATTTTCCAAGGATGAGGGCTGTTCTCCAGGACTCAAGCCTCGTACACACGATCGGATATCCTATGGATTCTTATCCGATGGTTTTGTCCATTGGAAATCTGATGAAGCTGACTTCCATCAGTCTTGCCTACACACCATCAGTCAAAAAACCGACCGTTCCAAACGCGGTGACGTAAAACACTCAGATGAGCCGAGAAAAATGAAGTTCAATGCTTCTGAGCATGCGTCGACTTGATTCTGAGCATGCGTGGGTTTTTTATCCGATGGACTTGCCCATAGACGATCGGAGTTTTCGATCGGTTTTTATCCATCGGAAAAATTTAAAACATGTTCTATTTTTTAAAACCGATGGAAAAAAAGACCGATGGGTCCCATACATGATCGGTTTGTCTGATGAAAACAATCCATCGGACGGTTTTCATTGGTTAAACCGATCGTGTGTACAGGGCTTTAGACTGGGAGGGAATATTGACATCAATGGTCACAGAACAGAAATGGGAAATCTTCAAAAAGACTGTTTGTGAACTCACTGCAAAGTATATTCCCATGGGCAATAAGTTTAAAAGGCTAAAAATAAAACCTATGTGGGTCACTGCCAAAGTTAAAAAAGCTATAAACTATAAGAAAAGAGCTTTTAAAAAATATAAAAATGAGGGAACACTAGTGTCATTTAAATGTTACAAAGAATATAACAGGATATGTAAAAAGGAAATCAAGAAAACAAAAATTCAAAATGAACGACAGATTGCAAAAGATAGTAGGACAAACCCCCAAAAATTCTTGAAATATATTAATAGTAAAAAGGTCAAGTCTGAGCATGTAGGCCCTTTACAAAATAATCTAGAGTGGGTGACTGGGGACAAAGAGAAGGCTAATTTATTAAATACTTTCTTCAGTACTGTGTATACAATGGAGCATGGAGAAGCTCATGTCCAAAATGGGGGTGGTAGTGACACAGCCCCAAATCCACAATGGCTCAAAGGTGATATGGTCCAGAAATATTTAGACAGAATAAAGGTGGATAAAGCACCTGGACCAGATGGCATCCACCCACGGATCCTAAAAGAATTGAGCTCTGTAATTTCAAAGCCATTGTATTTAATTTTTAGGGACTCATTAATGACAGGAATAGTACCACTGGATTGGCGCAGGGCCAATGTGGTGCCTATATTTAAAAAGGGAATAAAGTCTTTACCAAGTAACTATAGACCTGTTAGTTTAACTTCTATAATTGGGAAGATACTGGAGAGATTAATAAAAGACCACATATAAGGTGGATTAGTTTGGACAGTTTCCAGAAACAGACTCTGTTCTTCAGTCCCAAAAGTGTTAAAAGAAAGACTAAAGAGAGAGGCTAGGCTCTCTCTAGGCAAAAAAGGACTGTTATGGAGATCGTATGTCTGTTTATAGGTAAGCACTCAGAGACGGTAATTAGAAAAATAATACATTTTAATAATAACTTAGTTAAAACATGACATAGTCATAGATACAGTTAGACCATGATGCGATAATAGATGCGTGGTGATAGATGAATAATGGTGAGAGAGCCAACATGTTTCGCAGGTATGCGTCGTCAGGGCGCTGCATCCATCTACATTTGCATCTAATTATATAAGACACAAAAATATGTCATTAGTATAAAACAATTATACATTCGGTACAATGAATTGCAACATTATTCATTTTTTTGTATATTTCATAATGCCAGATATACAATGGTAGTTGCAGTGCTCACCTGGTCTACCTGTGTTTTGAAAGCTTACGTACACTGCTGATCGGGTGTCAACACAATGTGGGGGCTTGTGATATGCTCATAGGGCTATATAGCCTGTGGGAGCCAGACCCACCAAGCCGAAGCATGGAGCCACTGGACCGTGTAATCCTAACTGTGATACATACAGTAGGGAGTCTATAAAATAAATTATATTGAGATAGATAGCCACAACAGATATGGGCAATAACATTAGAACAAGAGACATAATACATCCATGTATATATACAATGCCTAATTGGCATTGATACACACATATATAATACATGCGTGTGGGACTGTCTACAGAATGTAATAGATAGAGATACATGGTTGGGATTAGTACAAAAATACAAGCTTTGGCTTGGTGGGTCTGGCTCCCACAGGCTATATAGCCCTATGAGCATATCACAAGCCCCCTGACGACGCATACCTGCGAAACATGTTGGCTCTCTGCACCATTATTCATCTATCACCACGCATCTATTAATGCATCATGGTCTAACTGTATCTATGACTATGTCATGTTTTAACTAAGTTATTATTAAAATGTATTATTTTTCTAATTACCGTCTCTGAGTGCTTACCTATAAACAGACATACGATCTCCATAACAGTCCTTTTTTGCCTAGAGAGAGCCTAGTCTCTCTCTTTATTCTTTCTAATAAAAGACTACATAGATGAGTTCTTGTTGGAAAAAAATATTTTAAGCAACAGACAGTATGGATTCATTAAAGACAAAAGTTGTCAGACAAACCTGATTTCTTTTTATGAAGAGGTAAGTAAAACCTTGGACAGAGGGGTGGCTGTGGACGTGGTATACTTGGATTTTGCAAAAGCGTTCGATACAGTTCCGCACACATGGCTAATGTGTAAGGTAAAGTCTACAGGCTTGGAAATATCAGTTTGTAAATGGATAGAAAACTGGCTAAAAGACAGAATTCAGATAGTAATGGTTAATGATTCTTACTCTGAATGGTCTAAGGTTCTCAGTGGTGTACCCCAAGGTTCAGTGTTGGGACCCTTACTTTTTAATATCTTTATAAATGATATTGGATCTGAGATCAAAAGTAACATTTCTGTCTTTGCAGATGACACCAAGCTATGCAGTGGAATAACGTCCTTACAGGATGTCTCCAATTTACAAGCCGACCTCAATGCTCTGTCTAATTGGGCGACTATGTGGCAGATGAGGTTTAATGTTGATAAATGTAAAGTTATGCACTTGGGGGCTAAGAATATGAATGCATCATACATACTAGGGGGGAGTACAACTGGGGGGATTCGTAGTGGAGAAGGATCTGGGGGTTTTGGTAGATCATAAGCTCAATAATGGCATGCAATGCCAAGCTGCGGTTTCCAAAGCGAGCAAAGTCCTTTCTTGTATTTGTGAAATGTATGGACTCCAGAGAGAGAGAGATATCATTTTGCCCCTGTAAAAATCATTAATAAGACCTCATCTGAAATATACAGTTCAGTTTTGGGCCCCAGTTCTCAAAAAGGATATTGGGGAACTGGAGAAAGTGCAGAGAAGGGCAACCAAACTGATAAGAGGCATGGAGGAGCTCAGCTATGAGGAAAGATTAGAGGATTTATTCACTTTTGAGAAGAGGAGATTAAGGGGGATATGATCAACATGTACAAATATATTAGGGGTCCATATTGTGAACTTGGTGTTGAGTTATTCATTTTACGGTCAACACTGAGGACAAGGGGACACTCTTTGCGTCTAGAGGAAAAGAGATTTCACCTCCAAATACGGAAAGGTTTCTTCACATTAAGAGCTGTGAAAATGTGGAATAGACTCCCTGCAGAGGTGGTTCCGGCCAGCTCAGTAGATTGCTTTAAGAAGGGCCTGGATTCTTTCTTAAATGTACAGAATATAACTGAGTACTAACATTTATAGGTAAAGTTGATCCGGGGAATATCCGATTGCCTCTCGGGGATCAGGAAGGAATTTTTTCCCCTGCTGTAGCAAATTGGATCATGCTCTGCTGGTTTTTTTTTGCCTTCCTCTGGATCAACTGTGGGTATAGAATTGGGTATATGGGATTGTACGATATATATATATATATATATATATATATATATATATTTTTTTAAGGTTGAACTGGATGGACTTGTGTCTTTTTTCAACCTGACTAACTATGTAACTATGTAACCATGACTATTATTTGCCACAACGCGCTACATGTGCCACAGGAGTTGTTTTGTGGCTGCATTGCAGGGTTCCCCAGATCCTTTATAAGCCTATTCTTGCTTACGTTTTGTCTCACTGTTTTTTGATTTTTATTGTAAGGCCGAGCAGATTACTTGCTCAGAAGAATTGAAGCTGTTATAGCTGCAAAGTGTGGGCCAACTGAATATTGAACCCTACGGACTAAGACTGGGATGCCATTAAAGTTCATGTGTGTGTAAAGGCAGACGTCCCAATACTTTTGACAATATAGTGTATGTAACTATGTAATAATTTCTCTGTCTGAAAAAGTAATTTCTTGGAGAGCTTAGTCAACTTTTGTAATTATGATCATAATCTTGTTATTGATATAATATTATAAGTTTTGGTAAATTGGTTTTGGGTCTGTATGCTGTTGGGTGGGCGGCGCAACGTAGCTTGCCTAGGGGAGAAAAAAAGTATAAATCTGACCCTGTGGATTATTTTTGCATAATGTGTGTTAAAATGGCAACTTGTAGTCTCCAATTGAAGCCTGTGTGACAGGATGACTATGCATGAGAAATATTGGGAGCCCAGGACATTGCATTTAGACCCTATCATAGAAAAAGCCTGAACAAGGCCCTCCATGGCAGGGTCTCTAGGTATTATTTTATCAAATCTACAGATTTTAAAATATTGAATTTTGTTTAATTACATTAACATGTGTAGCACCCTTGTCCTTAACAGGGCTACTAGTAAATTTAGTGGTGCTAGATGGTAACTAGCCTAACTAATTTGTAGTCTTTGATCAAATGGTTTTTCTACTAATCTTGGGTTTACCTATGATTTCTCCACTTTGTCAATAGGTGGCACTGTTACCTTTGGCATTAGTATGATAGATTACAGTGAGTTCAGGTTATCAGTGAATATGCTTTTCTCAGCCAATCAGCAGGAGTTTATTTGACCGCTGAGGCTGTTGGGATAGACTTTTTATTTGGAGAGAGTCAGGTGATCGTGGTTCTTTCCACTCGGGCTGCGGCCTGGGTGGGTGTGTGTGTGGAGCAACAAGCAAGGGTGTAGGCCTTAAACTTGGGGCCCAACCACGTGTAAAGGGGCTCGGCCGGGGATCCTGATTGCTGCCAGGAGGCAAGGGAGAAAAAGTTGCCAGAGGGACAACCACTCTTGTTGCTGGAGGCAGGTGTAAAGGGGATGGAGTTCTGAAGGAGTACCAGAGGAGATTCTTCATCATACGGGGACTGTGAAGTAGCTGGGAAAGCTTTAGGAGAGAACTCATCCAAAAAGTACAGTGGGTAGCTGTGGGTGAAGCTTGAAGAGTCCAGCAGGTAGCTGTGAGCTACGTTTGAGGATCTACAGTGGGATACTGTGAGTAACGTTGTTGCTATAGGAGACAGCAGTTGCTAGGAAATACAGATTGCTGCATCCAGCTTAAAAGCCCCTTTTCTGTATTGCTGTCTGCCTAGTTCTATTTTTGTCCAAGGAGTCTGTCAAGTTGCTATTGCATTTGCCTAAGGGTGTTCTGTGCCCTAGCCCTTTCTCCCCCTGTTCCTGTTAAGATAAATAAAACTCTCTTTGTTAATTTTTAAATGACTGGCGCCCATCTTTCCACCTTGCACTACACCCACCATGGAGGAATGTCAACCCTCTCTGACTCTGGGGTTCACCACCAGGCCTCTGAAGGTTGGGGAGAGTGCTACACATGTTAAATTCTATATCATATTTTGGTAAAATGGGTTTATACCGATTTTATCAATTTCTAGAAACTTGCCTTGCAAATTTCTGATAGATGTTGTCATTTAATTCTACAACTCTGTTTCCAGTTTCCATAACAGAGGTCTACTTATTCAGCAAATGTCTACAGTTCAAAAATAGCCAGATCCATCACACTTACTCGGAAAACAGATGTGCTGTTGCTTAAGAATAATTAGTTACAGCGAGTAATACGTATTATGAGAAAAATGAATTCCATGGTGGAATTTTGACTGCTCATAGTACGGTTTAATTGGAGAGAAAACTTGAGTTTGGAGGCTTTAGTATAATAGATTTTTTATTTTATGAAATGGTAGAATAATAACTGTCAAAGATATTGCTAAATTACACTGAATGGGTTTTCTAAAACAATATATATTGGTTTGCCTTGTTGGAAAACCTTTGTCTCAAAATGGGAATAGTCTGTGATTTAAAGGGTAGGATGAATAAAGGATATGGGATTAAGTAAATATATTTTTATTTATTTGATGTGTTGTGCTGCTCTGCCTCCCGCCCTCGGGGAGACAACCATTTTCTCTCTTTTTCTTTTTTTTCTTCTGCTGTTCCTGCCTTTTCCCTTTCTCCTTCCTTATAACCCACTTCCCCCTTATCCCTTTCCCGCCCACCCCACTTTTTTTTTCCTTTGTGTGATCTTGACCCTTAGAGGTATGCCCACCTGTGTAAGGTTGATATTGGCTGCCTGATGGTTTTGGTCCAGCCAGTATTTCTTCAACTGGTCCTTATGCACCAGTTGTATCTAGCCTGAGGTTCCTTGTCCTGCTTCCCCTTCCTCTCCCCTTTTTTGGTACTAGTGGATTTTTTGTACCCTATCAGGCTGTAAGAATGTTTTCTTTCATTGTGTTAATGGACCACTCCTCAGGGGTGTGTACTTTTGCTGTGTTATTGCTTTGTACTTGTGAAAATTTACAATAAAACTATTATTGTAATATATATATATATATATATATATATATACTATATTGTCAAAAGTATTGGGACACCTGCCTTTATACGCACATGAACTTTAATGGCACCCCAGTCTTCGTCCGTAGGGTTCAATATTGCGTTGGCCCACCCTTTGCAGCTATAACAGCTTCAACTCTTCTGGAAAGGCTGTCCACAAGGTTTAGGAGAGTGTGTATTGGAATGTTCGACCATTCTTCCAGAAGTGCATTTGTTAGGTCAGGCACTGATGTTGGAAGAGAAAACCTGACTCGCAGTCTGCACTCTAATTCATCCCAAAGGTGTTCTATCGTGTTGAGGTCAGGGTTCTGTGCAGGCCAGACAAGTTCCTCCACCCCAAACTCCCTCATCCATGTCTTTATGGACCTTGCTTTGTGTTCTGGTCCAAATCATTTGGTGGAGGGGGATTATGGTGCGGGGTTGTTTTTCAGGGGTTGGGCTTGGCCCTTTAGTTCCAGTGAAGGGTATGCGTCAGCATGCCAAAACATTTTGGACAATTTCATGCTCCCAATTTTGTGGGAACAGTTTGGGGATGGCCCCTTTCTGTTCCAACATAACTGCACACCAGTTCAAAAAGCAAGGTCCTTAAAGACATGGATGAGCGAGGTTTGGGGTGAAGGAACTTGATTGGCCTGCACAGAGTCCGGACCTCAACCAAATAGAATGCCGTTGGGATGAAATATAGCGGAGACTGTGAGCCAGGCCTTCTCGTCCACATCAGTGCCTGACCTCACAAATGCGCTTCTGGAAGAATAGTCAAACACTCCCAAAGACACACTCCTAAACCTTGTGTACAGCCTTCCCAGAAGATTTGATTCTGTTACAGCTGCAAAGGGTGGGCTAACTGAATCTTGAACCTTGCAGACTAAGACTGGAATGCCATTCAAGTTCATGTGCATGCAAAGGCTGGCATCTCAATACTTTTGGTAATATAATGTGTGTGTGTATGTGTGTGTATATATATATATATATAGAAGAATCCAAGGGATTGCTGCACATAAAATTGTATTGAACCAATTGTTCAAGCATATACAAAACATTAGATAATGTAGCATTCCATGATTTCCGTTTTGGGCTCACATCAGATCAGAATACATCTAAAGCTCTAAGCATACCTATGTCTATTTAAACATTTTCAAACAGCACATGTGGAATCAATTATATGATCAATCATTAATTAATATAACTCAATTCTTCACTAATACAGTGCCTTAAAAAAGTATTCACACCCCTTGACATTTTCAAAATGTGTTAATGTTACAACCAAAAACATTAATGTTTTATTTTTTTTATTTTTTTGTGATAGACCAACACAAAGTGGCACATAATTGTGAAGTGGAAGGAAAATTATAAATGGTTTTCAATTTCTTTTTATAAATAGATTTCTGAAAAGTGTGGCGTGCATTTGTATTCAGCCCCCTTTACTCTGCTATCCCCCACTAAAATCTAATGGAACCAATTGTCTTCTAATTAGTAAATAGAGTCCACCTATGTGTAATTTATTCTCAGTATAAATACAGCTGTTCTGTGAAGCCCTCAGAGTTTTTTTTTAGAGAACATTAGTGAACAATCATCATCGTGAAGGCCCAATAACACACCAGAAAGGTCAGGGATAAAGTTGTGGAGAAGTCTAAAGCAGGGTTAGGTTATAAAAAAATATTCCAAGCTTGGAACATCTCATGGAGCACTGTTCAATCCATCATCCAAAAATAGAAAGAGTATGGCACAACTGCAAACCTACCAAGCCATCCACCTAACCTGACAGGCCAGGCAAGGAGAGCGTTACTCAGAGAAGCAGCCAAGAGGCCCATGGTAACTCTGGAGGAGCTGCAGAGATCCACAGCTCAGGTGGGAGAATATTTCCACAGGACAACTATTAGTCGTGTACCCCACACATCTGGCCTTTATCAAAGAATGGCAAGAAGAAAGCCATTGTTGAAAGAAAGCCATAAGAAGTCCCATTTGCAGTTTGTGAGAAACCATGTGGGGGGACACAGCAAACATGTGGAAGAAGGTGCTCATAGCAAAACGCTATGTGTAGCGGAAAACTAACCCTGCTAAACACCCTGAACACACCATCCTCACCATGAAACATGGTGGTGGCAGCATCATGTTGTGGGGATGCTTTTTTTCAGCAGGGACAGGGAAGCTAGTCAGAGTTGATGCGAAGATCATGGATGGAGCCAAATACAGGGCAATCTTAGAAGAATTTTTTTTTAGAGTCTGAAAAAGACTTAAGACTGGGGTGGTGGTTCCAGCAGGACAATGACTCTAAACATACAGCCAGAGCTACAATAGAATGGTTTAGATCAAAGCATATTCATGTGTTAGAATGGGCCAGTCAAAGTCCAGACCTAAATCCAATTGAGAATCTATGGCAATACTTGAAAATTGCTGTTCACAAACGCTCTCCATCCAATCTGGCAGAGCTTGAGCTATTTTGCAAAGAAGAATGGACAAAAATGTCACTCTTTAGATTTGCAAAGCTAGTAGAGACATACTAAAAAAGTCCTGAAGCTGTAATTGCAGCAAAAGGTGGTTCCACAAAGTATTGACTGAATACAAATGCACGCCACACTTTTTACATATTTATTTGTAAAACATTTTGAAAAACCTTTTTCATTTTCCTTCCACTTCACAAGTATGTGCCACTTTGTGTTGGTCTATCACATAAAATCACAATCAAATACATTTACGTTTTTGGTTATAACATGACAAAATTTGGAAAATTTCAAGGGTATGAATACTTTTTCAAGGCACTGTATGTTTTTTCACTGGTACAGAAATGGTTAACAGATGCCCTTCCCATCATTTCATTAGAAGCTTCCAAAAGTTAGTCTGTTAAGACAAATACTGTGTATACTCAATAGGGTTGATTTACTAAGAAAAGCGGGAAGTAATGGTCGCTCTGCATTTAGTGACCCTGAATTAAGCCAAATAAGACTTCAACAAAGCAAACATGCAAATGCAAAAGCGCGCTAATACCGGCGAACATGCCTTTGTAAATATCAAGTCGGCATATCCACGAATTTGCAAGTGCCAATTGCTATCGAGTTTGGAACTGCACTGCAGCCATGATCAATGAATAAAACATTTTTATGTGAGATGTGCTCTATCCTCGTGTGCATCTATTCATGTATATTCCAATTAGTATTCCTAGTTTGTTTTCTTCTTTTACTAACGAATGCAGTTATGAATGAGTATTACAGAGTAATGTCTGCTATTCTGTAAAGTTACATGTATTGAACATTTAAGCTACATATCTGTTATGTTTTTTTTTCATGTTAATTTAGTTTTTTATGAGACTATAAAGCAGTAATTATTTATGTTCATTATTTAATCATACTACACTATTATGCAGGTCTCCGCATACTTGGCTTGGTGGTGTGCAGTGATGTCTACAAAGCACTCAGGTTATGAGCTCAAATCCCAGCCAAGTTGGTGTTTTTTTTTCCAGTGCACAAGAGAATAATAATAAAAAAAAAAATGTAAACTAACACCTTACACGTTAACAAGTGTGTGATTTTTGGAATTCTACACCATAATATTATTGAATACTTACATACCATTGCATGCATTTGAAGAGTTAATATTATGGACTGAACCAAACTGATGTGACATTGGCTATTAGGCATTCACCTATTTTCAGCATATGCTGCGGAGTACAATGCAAGCTTTCAGTAGGTGATACCATGTTTGGGATTTGAACCCATGGCCTGCAAGGCAGGAGTGTAGATTACTAGGCTACTGAGCTGAGCACAATCATACATAGAAAATACATTTACTAGTGTTTGGTTTTTTAATTCTATAGACTAATGTATTGCATTTGAGGCATTAATATTATAGTAACAACCATGCTCATGCGGCATTGACTAATAGGCATTTGCCTATTTTCAGCATATGCTGCTGATTAAAATGTCAGCTTTAAGTAGGTGATACCATGTGGGGATTTGAACCTATGGCCTGAGTCTTTCCAGACAGGAGTGCAGATCACTAGGCTACTGAGCTGAACATATTGCCATTTAGAAAATACATTTACTAGTGTTTGATTCTTTTAATTCTATACAATAATGTTTTGCATTTGAGGCATTACTATTATGGAAACAACCATACCCATGCCGATGTAGCATTAGCCAATAGGCATTTTGCCTATTGCAGGGGGGAAAAAAAAGTTCTAGCGAAGATGCGAACGCCGATAAAATCTATGGGACACGAACATGAAAAATCCAAAGTCCTCATTTTAAAGGCTTATATGCAAGTTATTGCCATACAAAGTGTTTGGGGACCTGGGCACTGCCCTAGGGGACATGTATCAATGCAAAAAAAAGTTTTTAAAACAATCGTTTTTAAAGGAGCAGTGATTTTAATGATGCTTAAAGTGAAACAATAAAATGTAATATTCCTTTAATCATCGTACCTGGGGGGTCCCCTTAGTCTGCCTGTAAAGTGGCGCATCAGTGCGATGTATAGAACATGCCGCAGCAATAATGACATTTCTAAAAGGAGAAAATGTAATTTAAAATGTAATAAATGTAATTTGCGGCTGTAATGTATTGCTGGCTCCTGGCAATATAGATGAAAAAAAAACAGCGTAGGGTCCCCCCCCCCAGTGGTGTGGGGTCCCCCCAAAATCCATACCAGACCCTTATCCAAGCATGCAGCCTGACAGGTCAGAATAGGGGTGTCGAGTAAGCGTCCCCCCCTCCTGAACCGTACAAGGCCACATCCTCAACATGGGGGGGTGGGTGCTTTGGGGCAGCTGGTGGTCTGCGCGACAACCCTGAGCTGTGGTTGTCGGAGTCTGCAGGCTGGGGGCTTATCAGAATTTGGAAGCCCCCTTTTACACGGGGGCCCCCAGATCCCTGCCCCCCCCCTATGTGAATGGGTATCGGGTAAATCTTACCCCAACCCAGGGCTTTTTTTCAGCGGGAACACAGGGGAACGCAGTTCCAGCACCTCTATCACTGTATGCAATGGCAAAGACTGTGCTGGAAGGTCTATTTATGCTGGCTGTGGGGCAATCAATTGTCGTTAGAGGGGATCTATTTTTACAGGGAGGTCTATTTTTGCTGGTGGGGGATCTATTGTTGCTGAGGGTGGGTCTTATGTTGCTGGGGGGGTCAATTGTTACTGGGGGGGAACTACTGTTGGGGAGGGGGTTTATTGTTGCTGGCTGCTGGAGGATCTATTGATGCTGCCAGGGGTCTATTTTTGCTGAGTGGTATTTTGTTGCGGGTGGTCCATTGTTGTTGGGGGGATCTATTGTTGCTGGGGGTCTATTGTTGATAGCTGCGGGGGATTTATTTTACTGCTTTCCTTGTCATCATTAACAAATCCCATAGAAATTCCATAGCCAGAAAATGATACTTGGTTCTGTATTCTCTAAAAGGGGCAATATTGGGAGGTGGGTAGGGGGTGGAACAAAGCAATGGTGCTTGGAGGTGGGTAGGGGCGAAGACAAGGGGTGAGTCGGAAAGGGGGAGTTCCAGGACCTTTTCACTGGGAAAAAAATGCCCTGCCCCAACCCATTCACCAAAAAAGTGTCAAAATGAAATGTAAAAACCACAAGAGACAGTTATGACAATTCTTTTATAAAAAAAAAAAAAAAAAAGTGTCCTGCGATTTACATCCACCGTCCATAACGCCGCCCAACGGACCCTAAAAATAGAAAAAAACGAACAAAGCTCCGCCTCCATGGGAGGCCTCCCGCCGACTGCTGTTTCTCCGCTTTGACAGCGGTAACGTAACTGGATAATCCCGCCCCCTTCTGACATCACATGAAGGCATGTGAAGAGCCAGAGCACCCACCTCCCCATGTTTTTTAAATTTTGGCGTGAGTTCCCATTAAAACCTATGCCAGACCCAAAGGGCCTGGTATGGATTTTGGCAGGGACCCCACGGCATTTAAAAAAAGAAAATTGGTGTGGAGTTCCCCTTAAAATCTATGCCAGACCCGAAGGGCCTGGTATAGATTTTTTGGGGGGGGGGGGGACCCCTTCGCCAATTATTTTTTTTTATGTATTTGGTGCTTAGAGAGAATTCACATTTAGTTGACATATTTCATGGTTTACCTAGTCCACAAAAGAATTAATAGAGCCCTGAAATTCAGTATTGGAGCAGGGATTTTTTGGGGGTTTTTCTTCCCCCTCCCCTCATTACACTTTCTACTCAAGAACCGACATGTGTGCACAAGCAAATACTTTTGTATGCAACTAGATTTAATACAGATTTGAAGGAGTATGAATAGTTTGCACATTTATAGTCTCCAAAAGTCAAACATAAAGCAAAAAACAATCAACTTTTTATTTCAACATTAGTATAAACATTTGATAGTACAAAAAAAAATTAAAAATATCTATTTGTAAACCAATATAAGCACTACAAACAAAAATTCTGGCCTCTTCTCAGGCCAAACAACCGCTACAACTGCAGGCCTTTATATAACCTAGCTAGGATTGCTAGCACAGCTACACCCACCCAGTAAAGGTCACACCCACCAGTGTAATTGATTCTGTCTCTTCATGTATGCCTCAAGTGCTCACACCTGTTAATCGGGAACACACACTCTTCACAAATGAAAGAATGCATCAGCATATATATCTGTGCAGGATAAACCTAAAAATAACAAATGTCCAAGGCTCTGGCCATGATCAGTGATACCAAAAATCTAAAGTTAAAAAATGTATACGTTGTTTGGCACGTGGAGGGTACAAAACAGGAAATTACAACTTTTTGAGGGCTGCTTCACACAAATTGTTGACAAAGCGCATTCGTCATTCGTCATTCATCATCAGCATACAACATTAAAATATGTGTGCAGGATCACACCAGACTTCTACATCCATATCTGCCCCAAAACAAACAGTTATGGATTTGGTTCCATCCCACACTTGCTTGATTTATAATGTAATTTCTTGGGTTTCCATTATGTGAAACCCATCAAAAATGTAATCACTGGTGAAAAAAAAACTTTAAAACCACAACAAAGGAAGAACATATAAACCTCTAGCCAGGTAGCAGCATATTTGGCATTCAAACCATCGACCCTAAGCAGAAGTGCTAACCAGTTAGCCACTGTGCTGCCACATGGAAGGAGGCAGCATCTCTGTGGTGTCAAACAGTCCTAATTTCCAGGGGTGTAATAAGTTAATCAATGCAGATGTCCTGTGGAAGGCCAGAGAACCATTGACCAACCTGTTTCTGTGATATACCATCTGTTCTGAAGTCTGGGTATAGCTAATTACTGTCAGCATGCTGCTATAGAACCCTCTATAAGTTTTTTGCTTTTTGCTTTGTAAGAGGCTGCAATTAGTGCTGGTGGGGAAATCTTAAGGCTGATTATTGTCCTTGCCCATGGAAAACATATGGCACGATTTGCAATGGTGGGGGAACCCCCCACCACATAGATACTACATTTATGCAAGGACGTGAGTCAGGAATTATGTTTAAAAACATAGGGAGAACAAACAACATCTCTACATGAAGTGGCATGTTTGGGATTTGAACCAACAACCCCAGCGCTGCTAAGCAGAAGTGCTAACCCTTTAGCCACTGTGCTACCATATGGATGGAGCCTAAATCTCTGTGGAGTCAAACAGTCCTAAGTCCCAGGGGTGCAATAAGTTAATCAATGTAGATGTACTGTGGAAAGTCGGAGAACCATTGAACAACCTGTTTCTGGCATGTGCCATCTGTTTTAAAGGCTGGGTATGGCTGATTACTGTCAGTATGCTGCTGTAGAACCATCTATAATTTTGGGGCTTTCTGCTTGGTAAAAGGCTGCAATTGGTCCTGGTGGGGAATTCTTAAGGCTCATTAATGTCCTTGCCCATGAAAACCCTCCTACACATAAATACACAAATATTGCATTTCTTTGGACATATATCTATAGGTGATGGAATGACATTAGTCAGGAGTTATGCTTCTTGATTTATTCTGTAATATTTGGTGGTTCCTGGTGTGTGAGTGTAGAATAGGGATGTTACCCTCCAAATTTGGTAATGACATTTTGAATTCTGATGTTGGTACACATATCACATTTTTTGGGGTCAAATTATGATCATTTGGAAATACTAAACAACACACAAAATTGTGACTCATTTAAAATTTGCATCAGCAATGGTATTGTTTGTGGTTTGTGAAGACACCTGTGGGAGTTTCGGATTAGATTTTTGTGGAATGGAGAGCAACAAGTGAGAGAGACAGAGAAAAAATATATTTTACCAAAACATAAAAACTTTACACATTACTAGCATTCTTAAAAAAAAATATGAAGAAGAAGCAACATAAAAACCCAGCAAGGACAATTTATTTTAAATAAATAAACAGTTCATCTCAAAATTAAAATGTATTTTTTTTTTCGTGGAAGTAACAATTATGGTTGAAACGTGAATTTGGCTATATAATGAAATTTTCACATTCGCAAATGTGTTTTAGCCATGCGCGAATTTGCAAATTTACTAACTGGGCCCAATTTGGACATTTTCACTTAGCGGTGTACTCACTTTTGTGAGATACTATATGTATATATATCACTATATATACCAGTTTTCCCTACAGTTATTTTTATTTATATCAAAATCATGGGGTATGAATTCAAAGTAAATAAGCAGACTTTGCATTTGTAGGGCAAAATCTGGTTTAAAAGGGGACTTCAGTCCCTTTTTGTCTGGCTTTGGCCCTGCTCTGGCGCCAGCATTAGGGCACTTGAGCAGATGTGCAAGGGACTCTGCGAAGTACTGAAGCTTATGTAATACCCATCTTTGTGCATGCGCAGGAGAAGCCACACATAAGCAGATGTGCTGCAGGGCTCAGTCTGGACCTGAAGCCCTGCAGCACATCTGCACATCTGCAGAATCTGTCAGGGGGTTGCAAACGCCATTCTTGCCCCCAGGCAAAAAAAACGTTTAAATTGAAAACAAAATGCATATCCAATTGTAAGAGAGGGAGGGAGAGGAGTCAAGACAATATGAGAGTTAGTTAACCACTTGCCGACTGCCTAACGTAGATATATGTTGGCAGAATGGCACGGGCAGGCAAAGCAACGTACATGTACGTTGCTTTGAATCTGCCGCCTAGCGGGCGCAAGCTCCGTGACTGTGCCTGCGAGACCTGCGGACTCGATGTCCGCCGGTGTCCCGTGATCGTGTAAACAAGGCATTTCCCTGTTCTGCCTAGTGACAGGACAGTGATCTACTGCTCCCTGCCATCAGAGCAGTGATCACTGTCGTGTCACTTGTAGCCCAGCCCCCTCACAGTTAGAATCACTCCCTAGGACACACTTATCCCCTTCCTCGCCCCCTAGTGGTTAACCTCTTTTCTGCCAGTGTCATTTACACAGTAATCAGTGCATTATTATAGCACTGATCGCTGTATAAATGTCAATGGTCCCAAAATAGTGTCAAAAGTGTCCGATGTGTCTGCCACAATATCGCATTCGCGATAAAAATCACTGATCACCGCCATTACTAGTAAAAAATAAAAATTATAAAAATGCCATTAAAACTATCCCCTATTTTGTAGACGCTATAACTTTTGCGCAAATCAGTCAATATACGCTTATTGTGATTTTTTTTTTTTACCAAAAATATGTAGAAGAATACATATCGGCCTAAACTGATGAAAAAATTATTTTTTTATATATTTTTTGGGGATATTTATTATAGCAAAAAGTTAAAAATATTGCTTTTTTTTCAAAATTGTCGCTCTTTTTTTGTTTATAGCACAAAAAATGCAAACCGCAGAGGTGATCAAATACCACCAAAAGAAAGCTCTATTTGTGGTAAAAAAAGGACGTAAATTTTGTTTGGGTGCAACGTCGCACGACCGCTGAATTGTCAGTTGAAGCGACGCAGTGCCGAATTGCAAAAAATTACCCGGTCATTGTGCAGCCAATTCTTCCGGGGCTGAAGTGGTTAAGTGTAAAGGTCGGTTTTAAGTTAATGTACCTCTGTCTTTTTCAAATAGTTTTGCTGAACTATATGAACAGTATTTTATAGAGTTCATTGTGATACATAGTAGTGGTAACATTGTCTGTTACTTAGCAGTACAAAGGTTTTAGCTATTATTGTTATATTTTCAGAATAGTTAGAATATAACACATTTTTTCTTAAAAAAAACATACGTACTAATATATTCATTTTTTTCTTTCACATTTCAGGTGTATTGCAGTTGTTACGATTGTTCTCTGTCTTCTCTTTTTTCTGTACTATTGCTTTTAACTTACTGGATACCTCATTACTCTGCTCTTCAACCTAATACTCGCTGTTCATTTCTACCGAAGATGGCAGAGTTAATTTATGGTGGTTCATCCACCTTTTAGGACTGGAACATAGGATGAGAACGGCATTATAGGAAGTGCAAATGAAAAATTCAGAAAGACATATTTGGTTTTCTTTGATGGACCTTTATCCAGTAACCGGAAAGATACCAAATGCACCTTATATTTAAATATTTCTTTCTAAACAAATATTGCCTTGGACAGCCACCCTAATATAAGTATTAATAGGATTTTTCAAGACTGATTTTTTTTTTTTTTAATGGAAACATTCTCAAACAAAACAACTAGAAGGCAAGCATCTTGGTTTCCATTTGGCCCCAAAAAGGTTAATGTGACCCCTGGTTGTCTTGATCTGTCATCTGCAGAACATAATGTGATCAGTGTCTAGTGTGGTGACCAATGATGGGTTCCTGGACAGTACCCTAATAGGAAATTACCCAAAAATGGCACAGGGAATACTACTGAAGCCATTCTACGGATTAATGCCATTTCACTTCAGTCTAACTTGGAGTATTTTGATAAAACTCATAATCACTGGCCATTTCTAAACAGCTGGAGTCCTGGGATATCTTTTTCGAAAATACTACCACTTCTTCTGTCATCAGGTGGTATTATAAACAACCTGTAAAAAACTGTTCACTGCCATGTTCAAGTCCCAACAACAAGCAAATACTAAGTGCCATTGCATGCGTAAGTATTACCTCCAAATGCATCACTTTATTTGTTAAAAAGTGGTGACGCCATCTGAACCAATCAAATCCAAAACAGCAAAAAATAAGGTATATCAAAGTAAACAAGAAAATTCAGATTTTTTTTCACAATAGCTTTTATGTATTTGTTCTGAGATGTTATGGCACAATTTTCATCTTTTGGATGGTAACTCTGTAACCCAATGCTTGCAGATTACACATAAACTGAAATGGCAGTTATAAAAAGCAAGGTGAATCTAGTGTAATAGGAACATGCAGTTGGAATGAAATTTTAAAAAGAAAATAAAAAAGCCAACAAACTCTAAGGAAGTTGCAGCAGAATAAATAGAAACTTACATGGAATAACTTAAAGGGGAGTTCCAGCCTTTTTTTATGTTTATTAAAAGTCAGCAGCTACAAAAAGTGTAGCTGCTGGCTTTTAATAAACATACACTTACCTGTTCCACTGTCCAGCGACGCGCCGCCCAGAGCTCCGCTCCTCTCCCCTCCTTCTCCGCCGGCGCCTCCATTCATAGTGTGGGCACCCGGCCGTGACAGCTTTCGGCTTCACGGCCGGGCACTCACTGCGAATGCGCAAACGGCGCAGCGCTCTCTGAGTGGACAGGCGATCGCCTGGGACCTGTCACGTCCCAGGTGATCACCTACAGGGAGGGGCCGCCAAAAGGCGATATGACAAAACGCCTAGGCGGCCCCAGGGCGGAATGAGGAAGTGGGACAGGAAGTCCCACTCCTACTGAAGCCCCCACTCCCCCCCAAAAAAATTACCTGCCAAATGTGGCATGTAAGGGGGCGAGGAGTGGATTAAGCGGAAGTTCCAAATTTGGGTGGAACTCCGCTTTAAGTGGCCTACTTGAGATGACAGAATTCAAGAATAAGTACAAAAACATAAAACACATTAAAGAGCATATCACAGAGGGAAACTTGTGGGGAAAAATTCCAGTATCCATGTATGACAGAGGTTGCATGGCCACAGATGTGCAAAAATAGTAAAGCATACCACCTGATTTATGTAGCATCTGCCTTTTTTGAATTCCTACCTCTTAACTTCTTCCAGCTACATTCCTGCTTTACAAGTAAAGTATGAGTACGACTCAAGAGCACAAAAATAAAAAGATAAATATATAGGCATAAGAAATGGGTTTACACTTCACTGGAACATATTCACTGGAATAGCTATTGATCCTATAAATGGACATTTGAAGTGACTGCATACACTGACAGCAGGGTTGAACCAAGATGGAAAAAGAAGGGTTCAAAACCTAACATGGCTTAAAAAATATGTAAATGATCACTGCCTGTTATTTCCTCTTAGGGGAATCTTACCTACAGAAGGTAAAATGGCTTAGTAAGCCTAAAGTAAACCTGTACTATGACCAAACAGGGCAGCAAAACAAGTTTGAATTATTGTTCTCTTCTCAGAAGTACGTACTCACTTCCACACTGCTCTGTTCAGCTGGGAGAGAAGAAAAGACCTGGTACTTCTGGGTATGGAGTAGGATGCGACTCATTCCTTTTCCTCTAATATGACAGTGCTGGTGCTTTGTGATTGGCCCAACACTGTCAGTAGGGATGGGGTGACAGTCCTTAGCCCTTTGTGGGCCCTGACTAGAGCAACTTGATACCAGCGACTGAACAGAGTAATGAAGGGAAGATGAGTATTTTTTTTTAGGGGGGAGAGGGGGGTGCAATAAAGCGATCATGTTGTTTTGCCTTGTATGAGCAAGGAAGCACAGGTTTGCTGTAAAGGAAACTCTGAATGAGAGACATTGGTTGGCTGCTATTTCTGACCTTTGCTAGTTTCCAGGCTGTCATGGCTTCACTATGTTCTGTGTCATTGACCTGGAACAAGTAGATAAAGACCTCTGACCTTTCTCTGACTTTCATTTGCTATATGCTTTTTCCAAGTTTTTTCTAACCTAGACATGGCCAGGTGGCCAGACAACTAGTATTTTTAGACAGAAATGGCAGCCTCCATATTTCTTTAATAAAAGGGATACTATCACATGAATAGCATCCAAAAAACTATCTAACTCTAACATACATTGGAGATGATATACATTTCCTATTGTGTTGGTTCATTTAGGTTCATTTAAATGTATGCACCAAGTTTCTGAATGCCAAGTGGTGCTAACATGTGAAAATAAGATAAATTGTCTGCTTCCAGGAAACTATAAGGAGAACTAGATTGGTGGCACCACCAACTCTACGTGTTTATACAAAGCTCCCCCTAGGAACACACATTTTTAATATGTGTATGTGGGGTAAGAGAGGTGTCAGGAGCAATTTTCAGTCCTGACTGCACATTAGAAGTGCCCATGGTGGTATGGCACACATATAAGCACACATATCACAGAGTAGATACAACACTGTAATTATAGTGAATGGCATACGGCAAAGCTAAGAACTATGTTTGATATGCCATGGTTTTGTGATTAAGCAAAAAAAAAAAAAAAAACAACAACCCTATCTATGTAGCACTAATATTTTGTATATGTTTATATTGTGAGCTGCAGAAGTACCTGCACTGACAGTTCAAATCAATTTGTTCCAGATTTTCAGGTTATTGCATTTAGAAGCAAGAAAAGTTTGGAAAGGTTAATTGATAGACCAACATCTATAAAGTGTAATAGCTAGTTTTGTTCACAACACAAAAACGGATTCTGTTATTGCTACAAGCACATTTTCTAATAGTAGTCAAGAATAAAGCAAACACAGGGAAACTGAAAGAAATGCCAATAGGAGTAGCATGGTGGCTGCCATAAAGATGCTAGTTGCTTGGCAATTATACTGAGCCATTGGTTACAATACTTAAATACTGATCTTTCATAAGTATGAATATAGGGAAAGGTAAATCAGAAGTCCTGATCTGCATACCTGTTCTGGGTCAGTGACTCCCAAGTAAAGAAGAAAGAGGATCAACAAGACACAAGGGCAAACATACCATTTGTGCAGACTGTACAGTTGTACAAAAGCCCTCTGGGACTTAAAAACCCATTTATATCGGATGTAGGTTGTGGCCCCCAACCACATCACAGAGACTTGGTTAATTTTGGGCAGGGGAGAAGCAAGAGACATTATTTATAATACTCTAATCACGCCTTTGCTTCATATTTTATCTATCTATCTATCTATCTATCTATCTATCTATCTATCTATCTATCTATCTATCTATCTATCTATCTATCTATCTATCTATTTATCTATCTATCTATCGCACATACATGTTTGTACTTGGGCAAAAGTTAAATGGTCCATTTTGTAACTTTTTCTGGCATGCATCACATGCAGACAACTAGCATTTACAAAATGGCAGCCTCCATGTTTCTTTACTGAAAGGGTTCCTTTAAATGATAGTTTTTAAACATTTCTTACTCTATCATAAACAAGCCTTAGACAGTCGCATTCAGTGCCATTCAAATTATATGGAAGTTTTGTCATTGTGGTTTGTTAACAAAAGTAAAAACATTTCCATTGCCAATTTTGAAGCAGTGATAGGTAGGTACTGGTATGTTTTGTGCACACAATAAAGACGTAAAGGCTAATTTACTGAAGGTGCACTCTTGCTGCTGTTGTGGATAAGCAGTGTGTTAAATCACTCTTGCTGGCAAAACACGCTTACATGCTTGTGCATTCTTGCACACCCATATGCAGATCTACACCAGTAAATGATCTCAGGTATGTAGCTTAGATACAAAAAAAAGGTGTAAATAGTAAAAAAAAAAAATAATCTTCCAGTAACAAATATCCTGAAAAAAATAACTTGCACAGATAATATTAGACAATGATGGGATAAGGCACATCAATACAATAACATAGCTTCTGTTTATACTTAATTGTCCTGCTGCCCATTCCTCAATCTTTGCCTTTTTTGCAGAACCAATCCACATCCAATGTGTTAGAATACCATTTGACGTATCAATAAACAATGAAACTAAGTATGGTTCTTCCTTGTATGGTGTGGTTCTACCTGCCAGCTGCTTTAGTACTATAGCACACAGTAGTAACACCAGAGATGGATTAAGGCAAAATGAGGCTCTGGGTAGGGTAGCAGCTCTGTCATTGACATTAATAAGGGTTGTTTTAGGCACAAAGAAGACACCATATTTGAATTATTTGTACAGGCATGGCTTGCCCTATCAGACACCATCTAACTACAAGTGCATCCTCTCAGTTGAAGAGCCACAAAGGGTCTCTACTTTGACCAATTTCACTATCCCTCTGGCTTATTGCAAAAGCATGAAGTTTTTAGCTGGGCCACTTTGGAATCCATTGGGCTATAGGCTCCTGCTTAGCTTGCCTTTTAGATGATCAGGCTCCAGGTAGAACCACAGAGCACAGTAGATGACCAGGCATCCAACATATCTGGATGTGTGTCAGATGTTAAAGATCCTGTGATGCCTTTGCTCTACACGAGAACAAAGATTTGAGGGATGGGTGGCTGCATAAGTGGGCATAATTGTTTTTTAAATTTCACTTTTTGCAAAAAATAAACATAACGCATATACTTGAGTATAAGCCAAGTTTTTCAGCACATTTTTTTGTGCTGAAAATGCCCCCCTCGGCTTATACTCGAGTCACCTTTTTGCGCCTAATCTCCCGGACTTTGGGGACCCGGTACTGGCCAAACTTGGCACACATGTAGCCCCACTCTTCCTCTACAAGTGTGCAAAGTTTGTTGTCTGAGGGACCTACGTCTGGGGAGCACCGATTTTTCAAAGCCGGGCACCCCTTCTATAGACTCCCATGTTAAACGTCAGTCTAGTCATGGACACAGTGAGGCATGGGCACAGTGAGGCATGGACACAGTGAGGTATGCAGATGGACACCCTAGGCTTATACTCGAGTCAATACGTTTTCCCAGTTTTTTGTGGTAAAATTAGGTGCCTCGGATTATATTTGGGTCGGCTTATACTCGAGTATATACGGTACTTAGAATCACAACTAATGTATAATTAAATTACATGTTTTTTTCCCCCTTACCTGAGATATTTATGTTCTTTATCAGACTTATCAGGTGTATGCTTATTAAACAGCGATGTTTCCTGCCTTTACGCATCGTGGTCCTTAACGGCATATAAAGATCTCAGAGGAGAGTCTGTTTAATAACATTTTCGCTTCTCTTCTCTGACTTAGAAAAGAAGTGAATGGCCACAATGTGTAGTAGAAGTGAGATTTGATCCTATGATCTTGCAAAATCAGGGGCTCAAATACTCCTGAATGAAAAATAAAATGTAAACGTTGACAAAATAACAGTTAAAAAATAAACTTAAAGTAGTAGTAAACTCTGTTACACCACTTGTACCTACAGGTGAGCCTATAATAAGGCTTAGCTGTAGGTACTGTGAATATCTCCTAAACTTGCACAGTTTCGAGTCAAATATGTTTTTATTATATTTAACAGCATAAAATAACATAAGTAATGACCAGATGTTTAATACAGAAGGCAGTACAATGTAAGTCACGTATCCAGTACACTGTAGGGCAGGGATATGCAATTAGCGGACCTCCAGCTGTTTCCAAACTACAAGTCCCATGAGGCATAGCGAGACTCTGACAGCAGCAAGCATGACACCCAGAGGCAGAGGCATGATGGGACTTGTAGTTTTGCAACAGCTGGAGGTCCGCTAATTGCATATTTATGCGGTAGGGTATAATCCTGGGTGGAGTACTAACACATAGCTCTCTCTCAGGATCAGGTGGTTAAAACCATTACGTATTGCAGAGAGAACTATTATGCCGCGTACACACGATCGTTTTTCATGCCGTTAAAAATGCCATTTTTAAAAATGGCCATTAAAACCGATCGTGTGTATGCTCCAGAGCATTTTTAATGGCGTGAAAAATGGCCATGCTCTATTTTTTCACGTCGTTTTTCATGTCGTTTTTTTTAACGACGTGAAAAACGATAGTGTGTATGCTTTTACGAGGTGAAAAAAACGCGCATGCTCAGAATCAAGTATGAGACGGGAGCGCTCGTTCTGGTAAAACTAGCGTTCGTAATGGAGATAGCACATTCGTCACGCTGTAACGGACTGAAAAGCACAAGGCTGAAAAGCGCGAATCGCCGCTCAACAAAGTTTACTAACATGAAGGGTGGCACCATTCGAACGGAACTTCCCCTTTATAGTGCCGTCGTACGTGTTGTACGTCACTGCGCTTTGCTTGAGCGTTTTTTTTTAATGATCGTGTGGATGCAAGACAGGCTTGAGAGGAAACAAGAAAAAAAACGACGAGAAAAACGTTGGTTTAAAAAATGGCATGAAAAACGATTGTGTGTACGCGGCATAAGAGTTGGGGAGTAAAACATCTGGGTAAACTTCCACAGTTTAGGGGATATTCAGAATGCATGCAGCCGATTACATCGCTGGCACATGCACTCTTAAAGGGGTTGTAAAGGTTCGTTTTTATTTTCTAAATAGGTTCCTTTAAGCTAGTGCATGGTTGGTTCACTTACCTTTTCCTTTGATTTACCTTCTAAATGTTTTTTTTCTTTGTCTGAATTTCTCACTTCCTGTTTCTCCTCACTAAACTTCACACCATCATCCGAGCGAGCGGTGTTTAGTCAGCCAGAACAGCTTACTGAACAGCTTACTAAGGAGGAACAGGAAGTGAGAAATTCAGACAAAGAAAAAAAATATTTAGAAGGGAAATCTAAGGAAAAGGTAAGTGAACCAACAATGCACTAGCTCAAAGGAACCTATTTAGAAAATAAAAAACGAACCTTTACAACCCCTTTAAGGTCCGGCTTACAATGCCAGACCTTTAGAGCCCGTGCTGTAAACGGCGGCTCCCGTGCGCATGCGCGGGATTGACGCCATCGTGCCCCTGGATACTCGTGTAGCCAGAGGCCGCAAACCCGGAAGGAAGACTGGGGGAAGATGTCAACTGTCTCAGCAATGACATTGCAGCGCTGGAGGGCTTAGTTCCAAGGCAAGTCTATCTTTATGTGCTAGTATGCAATGCATACTAGCACATTATGCAATTGCCTTGCAGGGATTTTTTTTAACTTCCTGCTGTTTACTACCACTTTAAAGTTAATATATATATATATATATATATATATATATATATATATATATATATATGTGTATATATATATGCATCTTCTCCCGATCCAGCATTGTGCCCATCTGCACTACGCTCTGCTCTCTTGCTGCTTTCACAGGAGTTTCTGCAAGCAGTGGGAGCTATTGGCTGCTGTCAGTTAAATCCTGTGAGGAGAAAGTGAGGGCGTGGCCAAGCCATGCTGTGTATGTCTATCGACGTACACAGCCTGGCTCGGGGGCGTGACCCACACGGGTGCCCTCACAGCACATGACTTGCCCAGGGGGCACTCCGAGAGAAAGAGAAGTGGCAAGTGTTGGTGGGGAACCAAAAAAGAGGAGGAAAGGGGCCGTTCTGTACAAAACCCTTGCATAGAGCTGGTAAGTATAACCTCTTTTTTATTTAAGGAAAAAACAGACACCTTAATATCACTTTAAGTGGCCAGCATTTGGATAATTATGATCACATATCTGTCATATTTAGAGCACCATAGTAAACTTTGAACATTATTAGTATTATTATTGTTTTGGCAAAAACATAAGACATGTTAATTAATATGAATCATGTCTTAAATGGCTGTTATGTACTGTATATTCATGCACACCCAGTCTTCCATTCAAAATAAGTAAAACTGCATATGAGTGTGCAAGCCGCTTGCCTTTAGTGAGTAGGAGTATGTTACTCCATAGTTGCTGAGCCAGCAGCACCTTTAGTTAATCAGGCAATTTTTTTGTTAAAAACTTGATGACCACTAAAATTGCAGATATAAGCTTGTTAAATAAATACATAAAAGTTGCAAAAGAGTAAGTACAAAGTGCAGTATCTGAAGCAACCCATCCAAATTCATTCTGTATAGATGTAACATCAGTAAAGTATATTCTGATTACCGCAATGCCTTTCTTCCCTCTGATTATTGCATTGTGCACTGAATAAGCTCAAAAGTGTTTGTGGTTCTAGATTTTTTTTACATAAGATGCCTTGTGTTTAAATAGGCATTGATAGACAATGATGAGTACCGTAATTTGATAAATGGTAAATACTGATGACTAAATTGATAATTACAAACTGATGTGCTTTTATTTTTTATGGCAGCTTTCAAAAAGATAATCTATGGTATGTCAATCTAGATTGTGATGTCTTGAAAATAAAATATATTATTCTGTGATAGATACAATTAAGTGAAAGTTTCTGTGATCTGTTATAATACTGTCACACAGTATTAGCATATACTATTGATATAATGTTCACTTATATTATCTATTTATCAAAACTGGTATACTACATATTAATATACAGTAAATGTTCATAATAGTAGGCTCCTACAGAGTTATGAGGACACTGATGTTTTGAGAGCTTAGTTAAAGATATCCTAGATAAACCCTTATGCCGCGTACACACGACCGAGTTTCTCGGCGGTGAAAACACTGCCGTGAAACACGACGGGAAAAACTAGGACCGGCTTGGTCCCCTTTTCCCAGTCTACACACGGCCGTTTTTCACGACATGTTTTCTCTTGGTCGAGAAAACCGGCCGTGTGTAGGCTCCCTAGCAGTGTTTCTCTATGGGAAAACTGCAGAGGAAAAAAATGCCGCGATTCGCGACGAGAAAAATTAGTGCATGTTCTAATTTTTCTCGTCGTGATTCTCGGCGGTTTTCTCGTCGGGAAACTGCTGGAGAGCCTACACACAGCCTTTTTTCTCGTCCAAGTGAAAAAATGACAGTTTTCCCGACGAGAAAAGTGGTCGTGTGTGGTCGCGGCATGAAAGTGAAAATCCAGCCACAAAGTTTCCTTTTTTGTATTAGATGATTCTTATATAAAAACACACAACATTGTAATATAACACATTTTCAAATAATGAAAAATGTTTGACTGAAGCTATGTAATGCCTTATATCAGTTCTTTGAGCTGCAGTAATGGATCCATGGGTATTACCTTCACTTAAAGTGCCCTGTAAAGTTAGAGATATATGACTGTTTGCCAAGTGCTTAGACAATCTTTCACCTCATTTTGTTGTTCCAGGTGCATCAAAACAAAAAGTGTGCAAAGTCTTACACTCATCTTCTTTGAAAAGCAACTACAGCCAGGCTATTAAAGTCTATCCCCTGCCAGCATGCTGCAGAGAGGGACCCTTGCTTTTTTTGTGGAAGCAGTGATCACTATGCTGAGTCAGCAGGGAATATTTGTTGCTGATCAGTGGTGGCCCATCCATTAGGGGCGCAGAGGCGCTGCCCCCCTAATCCATGCGCCTGTCCCCTAATTTACATGCAGGGTGCCGAACGCATGGATTCCAATGGGGTGTTTTTTTTTTTTTTTTTTTTTTTAGAAGTACGTGAAAAGATCCAGGGGTTCTAATTGGCTTCAAAAAAGGGTGGGCTCGGGGCGCAGAGCACTGTGCCCTGAGCCCACCCAGTTCTGTGACAATAGCAAATTAATATTCGCTTTTGTCTTCCTGATTCTCCTCCCAGCCAATCAAGGAGCTGTTGAGACCCGATTGGCCGAAAGGAGAAGCGATCGTATTGGGGCCGAGGGAAGGAGGAGGAAAATCGCAGAGGAGGAAGCCCCTGTGAAGCCTGAGAAGCAGAGGAGCAGGAGACGCAGGAAGGAGCCGTAGCTTCCCACGACCTAGATGGGGTAAGTGCGGGGCCAACTGACCAGGGGGTGGGGTGGCGGTGTAAGTGTGGGGCCGACCAATGGGGGGGGTTGGGGGGTGGCGACAGGATGTCATGTATGTTGCCCCCCCCCCAAAATATACAGGGCCAGCCACCACTGTTTCTAATTACAGAGAGATAGCTCTGACCCAGCAAGGGAAATGTCAGACCTCTGTAGAGAGACCACTGCTTCAACATAGACAGCAAGGGTCCTTCTATAAAGCAAGCCAGCAGGGGAACAACTTTTCTTCACTAGCTGTGGTTGCTTTCTAAGGAAAAAAACACACTATAGTGCTGCACTTTTTTATTTTGATACAGCTGGAATGTATTTAGCTAATTTTAACTGAAAGTGGGCTAAAAAATGTTCTTTTATAAAGTAGAATTACTTTACAGCTGTTAACAAGTGAATACATGAGGGGTGCCACCTTTCCTTAAAGGGGTTGTAAAGTGTCGTTTTTATTTTCTAAATAGGTTCCGTTAAGCTAGTGCATTGTTGGTTCACTTACCTTTTCCTTTGATTTAACTTCTAAATTATTTTTTTTCTTTGTTTTCTTTGTCTGAATTTCTCACTTCCTGTTTCTCCTCACTGAACTTCACACCATCATCTGAGTGGTGTTTAGTCAGCCAGAACAGCTTACTGAACAGCTTACTGAGGAGGAACAGGAAGTGAGAAATTCAGACAAAGAAAACAAAGAAAAATAATTATTTAGAAGGGAAATCTAAGGAAAAGGTAAGTGAACCAACAATGCACTAGCTTAAAGAAACCTATTTAGAAAATAAAAAACAAACCTTTACAACCCCTTTAATAAAAGAGATTTTTAGATTCTTGTCCCCTAAATGCCTATACAGAGCATACTGACTCATATTCTGCCAAAGACCTGCATTCACATAAACAAAGGCTCCTAAATGCCCCCTTAGCTACGTTCCAGGTAATGTCAAAATGGTACGTCTGGGCGATCGGGGATCCAGAAGCCTGTCTTTAAAGAAGGTGATGACCCACCTATGTTTTAAAGTCTTTAGACTTTGGTAATGTAACTTTGAATGGCATAGGCCTAATTTGGCTTTTCCAAAACCAGGTTCCTCATAACCTCTGTAAGTAGTAATCTTGTGATACTATGTAATGTCCACACCACAATGTGTAGGGAATAGTATTGCATTGTGTAATGTAGACAATTATATGATGGCTATGAAGTTATATTGCGTTTAGTGCACACTGACTGTTTATGTATATTCTATGTGTCCTATATATAGTCAACAATAGCAGTCAGTTATAAAAGAAGAAGAATAGGTCACCTAGAATGTAGGAATGTGGAATCACAACTGAATTTTCAGCACTTTACTGGACCTGCAGCACTTAATAAATTAACGGATATCATTTTTATATTATTAAAAGGAATTATTATACTGGGGATGCTCCCATTTTTTGAGGGCTTTCTGTATTTTTTACTCTGTACTGGTAAAAACACAAAGATTAGTTCACTTAATGCACTATTTATAGCACAGGTCAAATTTTATAGCTAAACAAGGGCTTAACGTTTTGTGATCACATTATTTTTACAATGACGTTTTATAGTTGGACAGAAGCAGGACTGCTTCTAATGTTTTCTCAAACAGAAGTATTTGCTGATACGAGGTCTGATTGCAATTTAGGGTTTGACATCTTTAACACTAGAAGCAAAAACATTGGTTGTGTGTCTGGCCAAAGACCAGTATTATGTATGACTTACAAAAAACTAGAAACTTACTGCTTTTTCTTTGCAATTCACCTTTCTACACATATGAAACTTTTACTATTCAGGTCTGTCTTCCTGGAGAAAGTTACAGTAGGCCAGCACTTTATTAAAGGGCAGTGGGTAGATTCTTGTAAGTACCAAGAAAGACAGAAGAGAGAATATCTTAAAATGTCTCATCACTTTTAAAACGTACTGTCTGATAATGCTAAATGTGATCCGCTTGTAATGTGTGCTTGTTTTCTAGAAATAAACGTGTCACTTTAGAAACAGTAAGTTATCGCTGTCCTTTTATTTACGTAAATTGCATTTTTATTCACCTGCCTTGAAATTCTCTTAGAGATCTTTATGTCATATGCCTCATTATCCTAGGCACCTGTAGGCATAACTTTTTTTTTCATATTACTATGCACCAAACAGATTTACATGAATATTTAACCTCAGACAATTTTGACCTTCAATCATTTTTTTCATTAGAAGATCTTTTACAAAATTCCAGTCATTTATTGATATTTTTTGTCTTTTAAAAGTTTACAATGAGATAAAAAAAATTTTACAGAACACTATGCATTTATTTTTATTTATGCCAGTTTTCATAGGAATATTTATATCTGATATAGAGAGAATGTGTGTTCTGTAATGCACTACGTAAGCCAATGTTTCGTCACATATGGCGACCCATCACATTTGGCTACCCGCTGGAGTGCGCATGTGCGACGCCGCCATATGCGTTCCAACACTTTTACGACAACACTTTTTACGTCTGGCCATCCTCTCCCCGCTCATAGAGTGTCTGTGAATAGCCCAGATGTGCACGCATGTAAGAGCCCCTCTGATTGGCCCAATCACTCTGTTTGGAGGCGAGGTGGGCGGTTAACTCTGCACTTGCTGCTGACTGATGCTCCTCTGGTCCGAGCAGAAAAACAGCCCTGACTATGAGCGATCCTCATGTACTGTACTAAGGGCATAGCACTGTGTTCAATAAAACCTTACAAAGTACAAGGAAAAGGCTTAAAACTTAACAAAAGCAGACCGTTGCTAAGATTATTTAATATATACTGAATATCTGTGAGGAGAACTGTGTGATATACATGTTTGTATGAATAAAGTATATACTTTGTAGATATAGGGTGTGTGTTGGGGTGACTCGATTAGCCTTTTCCTTGTACTTTGTAAGGTTTTATTGAACACAGTGCTATGCCGTTAGTACAGTACATGAGGATCGCTCATAGTCAGGGCTGTTTTTCTGCTCGGACCAGAGGAGCATCAGTCATCAGCAAGTGCAGAGTTAACCGCCCACCTCGCCTCCAAACAGAGTGATTGGGCCAATCAGAGGGGCTCTTACATGCGTGCACATCTGGGCTATTCACAGACACTCTATGAGCGGGGAGAGGATGGGCGGACGTAAAAAGTGTCGTCGTAAAAGTGTTGGAACGCATATGGCAGCATCGCGCATGCGCACTCCAGCAGGTACCCAAATGTGATGGGTCGCCATATGCGACGAAACACCAATTTTATATGTGGTGGAGAGCTAAAATTTCTATAAGCTTATTATCTTTTGTATGTAGGGAAATTTCTATTACTTCCTGTCCATCTGACATACAGGTATGTACAAATGATGAAGGGGAGGCAAGGGTATTATAAATGTGCAGTTGTCACCAGGACAGGAAAGCGCAGATAGCAAAAACAATCTTTTCAGAAGTTTTAACTCTTCATTGTGAGTTTTTATCACTGTGGCCTCCCAAAAGGAAGCAAAGGGAAAGTCTCTCCAACAGGGACACAGCAATAAAAGACTAACAGACAGACTCTAACACTTCACTTGCCCTACTAAATACAAACCACTGTAAAGAATATGTAAATGATATAACTAGAACATTTTTACATTTTGAAATTGGCAGAAGTTTATCTAAAATATTCATTCAAGCATAACTATAGCCATAGCAGCCCACACAGCTGCTATGAGGTCCAGAGGGTTGAATGGGGGCCCCATTCCAGAAGTGTAGAGATGCACAGGGTCATGCTTTGGGATTAAGCTGTTGCTAGCCACAGGCCTCTTTTTCTTTGCCCTAGCTGTGATTATATTTAATGCCTCCGGAGCTGCTGGTCATCCTGGCCATTACTTTGATATTAATATTGTATGTCATTGTCTAACAATCTTTCTGAATCTGAAAAATCCTAGAAGGTTTTCTCAGCTAAAAATGTATCAGATACTTGAGGTTTGTAATTCCTAAAACAAAAATAAGTTTGTAATAAAGTATATATAACCCAAAACCAAAAATATATATATCAACGTATTGGTCTTTTGGTGTGGTGGCTGCATTTGTGTTATTTTTTCAAACTTCCTTTGCTTTATTTTCACCTGGTAATCCTGTAAATCACTCACTTCCTGTCCCTGGGTGGCTGCATCCCAGAGAGCAAGCAATTGAGCTGCAAGTTTGAAAATGACTTGCTAGGTTATTGCTAGACTTGCCAGGCTTCACAAGTTTGTTGCACAATTGCAGCAAGTTCACAATGCATGACTCCAGATCAACTTCCTTTACAAACATTCTGCAAGTCTGTTGCAAGTTCTGGTTTAGTTATGTTGTGCAATAGTCATCCCACCACAGGGGTCAGTGTGACTTGCAGAGCTCTTGCTGTAGACTTACCACTGCAACTTTGCTCTTGCTAGAAAATTGCCAGGCAAAATTGCTACAAATTGGAAAAGTGTCAACTAGAACTTGTGCTTCAAGTGCTCTGCAAGTGTACAGCTGGCCAGTGAAAATGTGCAGCAAGTTAACAAGATTTACAATTCAACACTGCCACAAATTCGTGGCAATTTATCCTTGCTATCTGGGATCACTTCTGCACTGTATCTATGGAGAGGAGCTATGGTTGTCACCCTAGGCTGTTTTCCAGATATGGACTACAAACATATTCGTATATCTTTATCTCCATTATATAGGGCAGAGTTTCACAACCTTTTTTCAGTCAAGGCACCCTTTAAAATTATAGAGAATCTCAGGGCACCCTTACAAATTATGGACAGTCTCAAGGCACCCTATTCAAAAATGTTAAAAACGATTCTAATAGTTTTACATAATGCAGCAACATCCACATGTAGGACACCCAATGTTAAAAGTGATTTATTCTTTCAAAGCAAATACACTGTGTACACTGGAACTGACTAGTATTCCAATGTTTATCTTCTCCCCCAATTTCTCTCCAATAATCAGCTAATGTCACCCCAGTGCTGAGGGAAAGGAGCAGAGGAGGGTCAAACAAGGAGGCTGTGGAGGCAACAGACATCCTCCTTATCAACTGATGATGTCATTGGTTGTTAGGATTCCAGTGTCTAGTCGTAAAAGTGCATAATGAATACCCTGTTGAAAAAGGCTAATATAGGGAGCGGGGAAATTGGTTGTTTACAGAAGCTATCTAGGGCGGTAGATATTCTTTGTTGCAGCTCACAGGAAGTGACAAGGACTTGGCACTTCTGGAAAGATCAATAGATATTTTTGTATTTGCTGAAAATGTTTTTAGCTATGAAAAAAAAAAAAAGACAAAACAAATACAGCCACCATCTAAGGACTGTAATCTGCAATATATTACATTTTTGTTCTGTCGTTTCGTTACCCTTTACGTTTTAGAGTAAGTGTACATAGGAGTGCTAACAATTAATTAATAATGTCAAATAAAAATATAATTGTTCTTAATTTACTGACTACTAAACCATAATGTTCGGCACTTGCTGGCTTTAGTGCTAAAATAACAAAGCCCTAAGATCCTATACTCGAAAAGAGATCAGTTGATACTGAAAAAAGCTGATGATCTACTGAGTAGCTACATGGAGAAGTAAGGCTAAAAGTGAAGTCCCTGACTATGTTTAACCACTTGAGGCCCGCGCTATAGCCGAATGACGGCCACAGGGAGGCCATCAATAGACGTCCTCCCCTTCGCAAGCTCCCCACGCGCCCCTGCCGGAGGCCTGGGGCCCAGTATCTTCCGCTGGGTCCCGCGAGGGAGGGATTGTCCTAGGGTGCCCTGGGAGTTGGGCACCCGAATCCAGAGGCGTAAGGGACCGGAGGAGGGATTCATCCGAAGATCTGATGCAGCATATTGCCAGTGCCGGGTGAACCTCTGGAGACCGCTCGGAGGGATATCTTTCCCGAACAGGGGCCAAGTTCATAGAGGAAGGTGGTTCATGTTCTATGACCGGTGGCAGCGGTCCAACTATTCAATTCAGGTCAGTGGCAGGGACCTGCTATTAGGCCTCAACAGTTCATCCGGTCGGTGGCAGCGACCAAAACTGTCCGTGGCAGAGACCGTGCGCCAGGCCTATTCGCTAGCAAAGGAATAGGAGAGTTCATTTGTGCCTGGGCCTACTCGTATCCACACCCCTGTCTGTCTGTTACTAAAAGTTCAACTAATTGTGTTCACCCTGAAAGCATAGAAATAAAAGAGTGTTGGATTTTGATTGGTGTGGGGCTCTATTATTGGCAGACACATCTCCACGGAACAAGGAGAGGCTTCGTATGCAGTGAACAGACCCGGAGGTAATTCAAGTGACTTTGCTCAACCCTCATACACATACGAGGGGAGAGCTTGGCGTAGTGTTCCTGCACTCTCGCCTCCCAGGTACCCCTAGACACAAGCCACTCAAACAAGAAAACCGAGAGGGAGAGTGAGGCTCCGCTACACGTGGGGGCTCTGGTCCGCGATGTGTTCGTGCTACAATGGAGCTGAAGTTGTTGGAATTTGAAAGTGTCTGCCCGGAAGAGTTCCGAGTAGGTCGGCCATATTGGCCACTGTGCCACGAGGCACACCCTCCCTGCTCAGTTCGTGGGCGTGACCCAGGGAAGGAGAAAGCCCGCGAACCGGAGCGCAAGAGGGGAGGAGTCCAATCGAGTGAAGGATTACACGTGGGGACTTTGGCGCCAACAAGGCAGTGCACAATGGATCAGCAGAGAGTCGCCATGTTCAGCAATGCATCGTGGATTCCACTTCATCCTACTACCACGAGTCTGACTACTGCTGCTCCGATAACGGATACGGGGATTCGGCTAAAGCCCCGGGGACGATTCGCCCTGTACTCATGCATGGACGTTGAGGCCCTGGGTTTGATTTGTTCCGGCTGTTCGGGACTGGTGTGTCAGCTGAAGCCATTCGGGCGCTGCAAGGCCTGCGGAGAGTTCCTATTTGAGGTGGAACCACCTATTGAGAAACCCAGAGCCATCCACCTCAACCACGCAACAGGCCACACCACTCAAGAAGGAGGAATCGCTGCTTTGACAGCCATCCCTGTGCGCACTGCAGCGACCGCAGGGGAGGTCTCAATCACTGAGGTACAGGAGAAATCTGAGGATGCTGACTCGGTCACCACTGTTTCCCAGCGTCCACCGCCAAAGAGGAAGACCGGCTTGGTTGCCCCATCCAGCGGTCGCGGTGGATCACCCTGCTTGCCTACGCCTGCCCCGGAGTGATCCGGTAGGAAGAGTCCCGGACATCCCTTCTCAACTTTTTGGCCCGAGGTAAGCTGGGCACAGGGACTTGGTGTTGGGGCGGACGTGCCGGGGATTCACGGCCCTGTGTGCCCGAGGGGGGTAGCAATTCAGCCTCCACTACAGGCTACCAACCCGCGGAGGAGTGTGACACCTCCGACCCAGAGTTGCTCTCCGATCCAGGAGACAACGTCATCATAGATGAGCTTTTTGCTAAGAAGGGCTGGGACAAGATGCCTCTCTCCTCGTCCCACAGAGTCAGGGATCCACCCATGTCTACAGGGGATAGTACACCCCGGGTGGTGGCACCAGCGCCTGAGGAGGGATCCTGTCCCCAGTCTGCCCTTCTACCTCCGGTGCCACCTGCATCTAGCACCGGGGAAAAGAGACTGTTGTTGCGGGCGCCTATGCCCAGGATGGAGGTGATCAAGGCACCTCGTCACCCGGACGCCATCGTCCTACCGGGTGAGGGAGACCGGGCCACTATGCCTCCGCTGGCGAGACTACAACGCCTCTTCTGCCAAAAAGTTGCCAACGAGTACGGGTGGGAGTACCCGTACTTACCTAAGGAACTTTTGTATGAAGTGGAAGTCTGTCGGGAACGCTGGTACAACGATTTTGTGTGGATGCACATTCAGGTCCCACATGCCCGCAGGTACCTCACGTGTTCCCCCAAAGCCTCCCAACGGTTCAAGGACTGCAAGGCAGAATGGATGCTGGGTCGGCACATCCACGCAGACAAGGTGTTGATTCGGCGCAAAGAAGGGGAGGATGTCGAATACCATGTAGAGACAATGGACCAGCACTTAAAACCCCTTGTCTTGCCGCACCCAAAATTCTATTTGTAGGAGAAAAAAAAAAAAACAGACTCTGTTCTTGCTTTACCTTGTTGCTGCTGAACTTTCCGGGGTTGTTTCCCAGGAAACCCAGTGACTATACCCGTGTTAATAGGTGTTTGTGCTCTCTGGAGGAATTGAAGGACTGTTGCCATTGTTTGTTCTTCATTATTTCATCCCACAAAGTGATCATGGACTTTGGGGTATGTAGCGGGTATGTACTTTCCCGGGTGTAAATTTGAACTTGGCAGAGACATTAGTGATGTGTAATTCCCTGCAGCCCAGCAGGTGGCGCTGTTGCTCTGGGTTGGGGTTGAATCATTGCTGTGTGTCGCGCCTAGGGTGACCACGTGTCCCGGATTGCCAGGGACAGTCCCGCATTTTGCAAGTCTGTCCCGGGCACATTAATTCCACTACAATACAGTGTCCCGGAATGAAACTGACACAGCCACCCCCCGGGCCAATCTGATGCCCCAAAAAAGGCCGCCACATCACTGCTTTACTCACTGACAGTACTTGTCCTGGCCGGCAATGCCTGGAGGAGCACAATCCCCGCCCCCTGCTTGTGATTGGAGAAATCATAAACCCCACCTCTTGTGTCTAATCACTGTGCTGTGATTCGTTACAGCACAAGCTGATTTTTGGGAAGGGAGGGTGTCCCTGAATAGTAGTTTCAGGGACACCCTCCTTTTTGTCCTTGCTGGAAGAGGGTATAAAGGGGCCGGCCATCTTTGTCACGGGGTCGAGTCCCAGGCACCTTCAGCCTGTGGACGGTGGTTCGTGTCGGTTCTCTAGGCGGGCCTAGGCCTAGAGGACAGCCGGAGGTCGTGTTCCATTCCAGGCACCTTTGGCCTGGGGTGAGGTACTCGGATGGAGGTCTGGAGCTCAGTGCCCAACACTGAGTTCCACAAGGGAAGGAGATCCTAGGGAACCCCGGGAGTGGGTACCCGAATCCGGAAGGCGTAATGGACCGGGGGGAGCTCCTCACTCGAAGACCTGGTGCAGCAGATTGCCAGTGATGGGTGAGTCTCTCATTGGAGACCGCCTGGAAGGAAATTCCCCCTCGCTCGGAGACCGCAGCCCACTTTCAGGGAGGAAAGTGGAGAACACATTGTGTCTGGGCCTACTCGCATCCACACCTCCTTTTCTGTTCTGTTTTTACCAAGGGAGTTCAACTGATTGTGTTCATTCGAGAAGAATAAAGGAGTGTTGAACTTTAATAGTGTGGGGCTCATTTCCTGACAGACATTGTTCAAGGTAACTCTCGGTGGAGGCTCCAGGTGCACAACACTGACCTGAAGGTAAAAGAACTTTGCTTGTATCACACTGACACCTGTGGTGAAGGCCAGGCGTGGTGTCCCCGCTCCCTTCCCCTCTGAAAGATACCCCTAGACAAGAGACAGACGAGCTGAAGAGAAAGAGGGGAGTGAGGAGGGCGCTACAGGTAGTTAGAGCCACAGAGAGAGAAAAAAAGAGAGGATCTTCAACCAGTGCAGTTACTGCGGCACTGTCACCAGGTGGCAGTGTTGCGCACCGATATTCACTGTTCACTCACACACTTATGGAATGAAAGGATTTCTCTGCGGAGAGGTTCTTTCGTTCTTACACGAACATATGTGTCAGGGATCTGTGTGTTTAACGTTTCTTTTCCCCTCTGCAGGAGAACATCTCATCAAGACCACTGAGAATGGGGTGGGTCTTAGCCAGGATGGGTGAGGAGGAATGTTAATGTGAACATGTGTTTTCAAATAATGTTGTTATGTGTTGTTTGTTTCCCTTCCCTCCCCTTTCATGTCAGGTTCAGGCACAACTGCTTAGTTTTTCAAAACTTTTTATATTTTTGAAATCATTAGTCGGTTTCTGGATTGGACTATCAGCCTCCTTTGGGCATTGTCAGGAATGGTGTCATTACTGGGCTCACCTGCTGGTGGCACTGTTGCTTTCAGCACCAGTGGGTGTAGTTCTGGTGGCCACCAGCGGGTGTCTCCTCACCAAGACTTTCCACCAGCCATCAAGCACACCTGATCTGGGTCTGCTGGACTATATAAGCCCGCCCTTAACCAAGCTCATTGCGCCAGAATTCCTTCTGTAAGCCTGGTCCCTGCTTGAACCTGAACCTGATCCGTTACCTGATCCTGATCCTGAACCTGAACCTGATCTGTTCCCTGCCTTGTCCTGGACTCTGATCCTTGTACCCTGTGCCCTGATACCTGTCCCCTGATACCAGCTTCCAGCTCCCCCTTGCTGACTGCTCCCAGTACCTGGCCTTCTGCTCCCCTTGTCTCTCATCCCTGCCTTGTTCATGTATGTGTGTTCTCTTTTGTACATATTAGTTAGCTAGTTAGATTAGGTTGTTTTTGGGGTTTGTTGTGTTCTTTTGTATTCGTTTCTTGCTTATGGTTTGCTGTGGTTTTGTTTACACGTGTGTCTTTATCTTTAATACATATTTATATTTTTCACTTACTCTGTTCCTGATTTCTTAATGTGCAGCCCAATGATCTGACCACCTGTATTGGATGTCTGTGTATAGCATCCTCGTGACAGAATTCTGGAGCCATACAATCAGATCGGCTGCACCTGGGAATTGGGTCTGAGCACTTGTTAAAATTACCAAGATGCAGGTGGACGATATTCTTTATTTTTCGCTCCTGGCGACAGATGACAGAGACTTCTGTTATCAGACACTAAAAGAATACACTAGAGATCAGTTATTGGAATACATCCGCATAACTCACGTTTTTGTGGATCAGGGCTATTTTTTGTTTGAGGATGTGCAAGCTTTGATCTGTATCTGTACAGAGTTGGCCCTGTCTGATGCCTCTAGTGGAACAGATGATTGATTATACACCTCCTTTTGATGCAGCTCAAGTAGAATCCTTGGTGTGGCTGTTGGAAGATGACTCAGGCCTCGTACACACGACCGATTTTCTCGTCGTAAAAAAACACGTCGTTTTTTTCGACGAGATTTTTGTTAAGCTTGTCGATTTTCTTGTCAAGCTTTCTATGCGTACACACTGACATTTCCCAATTTCCTCGTTGTTCTCCGCGCTCACGTCCAGCACGTACGACGGCACTATAAAGGGGAAGATCTTTTTTCTTGGCGCCACCCCTTGGACTGCTTTTGCTGATCTCGTGTTACCGCGTTTGAAGTAAAAGTTTGGGAAGAGACGATTCGCGCTTTTCAGTCTTCGTACTTTTCAGATCGTTTTCTGCGGTTCAGTTTGTGCTTGTGGGTTCGTATCTCGACTTTCAGGGCATCTAGGCAGGTCGTATCTGTTTTACAGTGCGTTCTTGCCTGTTCGTTTCTGATTTTCAGTTCGTTATTCATAGGCCTTGCTGTTCTAAAGTGCGTTCTGTTCTGTACGTTCTGATAAGACGACCGTTTCTTATTAGCCATGTCGCCTGGACGTTCTCGTCGTCGCGTTCGTGCTGTGCGTGCGCTTGGTGTTGGTCTGCTTGTTTTGGACCAAGACCAGTCCATGAATGGTGTGAGGAGGAGTTCATGGACCAAGAATTGGTTGCTCCAGCGGGACCAATTCTGCCATATGCCTCTGCTGTGGGAGATCGTCGAGAATAATCCTGAGGACTACAGGAATTTTCTGCGGATGTCTGACCCCGTTTTTCAGGAACTGTTGGCTTTGGTGTCCCCCTATATTACCAGGAAGGACACCGTTATGCGGGAAGCCATCAGTGCTGAGCAGAGGCTCATCGCCACCTTACGGTACCTGGCGACAGGGAGAAGTCTTCAGGACTTGAAGTTCACCACAGGCATCTCCCCCCAGGCTCTGGGCCTCATAATCCCAGACACCTGTTCTGCCATTATACAAGTCCTGCAGGAGGACTATATTAGGGTAAGTTTTCTCCCTTAACATCACATTTTATGTATTACATGTATGCTAATGTATTGTATTTCTTTCATCCTTCCCTAATTACCATGATTGTAATATGCTGAGAATGTCCCCATTTGTCCCCATGCATGCTGGAAGTTTTAGATCGCCCCTTTTTCTCCTCCATAAATATTTCCCTTCACTAACTTTTCCAGCAGGGGCGCCTGTTGCTCCAAATGTTTGGGGGTTCAAACACCAATTTAGGAAATAAACTTCCTCCTTTTTTGCTCTGGTGCCTATTAAATGCCCCCAGTTGTCCCCTCTAATGCAGCCATTTTGTTCACTCCAATGCAGCCATTTAGTCCCCTCTAATGCAGCCAGTTTCCCCCCAGCCCTGCACTTACCTTCTTGTGGTCAGCGCCATCCATCTTCTGTCCTTGATGTCTTCTCCTTCCCTTGATGTTGCATCAGCCAATCATGTTACCATTAAACAGACTTGGTGAACATGATTGGCAGAGCAGCCTGCCAGTGTTTCCCCAAGGAATGCCCCCCCCCTGCGTCCCCTATTTTACTTTTAGGAAGCCAATTACATCCCTCAGGTTGTAATGTGCAAGACTATTTTACTAACTGTTTCTGCTATGCAATTTGAACCCCCTAAATGCCGCAATTATTCATATGTCGGTCGCTTTACAAGAGGCCATCCACCTGAATAGTGGGCGGCATAGACAATACATAGGTTAATGCAACGCATGAACCTATGTATTGTTCTGAGTGATGGGCACAGGAGAGAGGGGGCAGTGCTCCAGCGCCCACTCTGGACGCACCGCCACTGCAATGCTATCCTGTGGCCAAACACATCTCCCCCCCCCCCAAAATAATTTAGTAATGGCCCATCAGAGGGGGTGATGAATATGATAAATGAGCCTTCCATTATACTTATTTTAAACACCTTATTAAACGTAGAATTTGATTGATGTTGGCCTCTAATTTTTTTTTATAGAATTTCCTTGTAATGTATGACTTTGGTATTCTAATATTATTTCATCTTGTTTCACTCCACAGCTTCCTTCCACGCCACAGGAATGGCAGACTGTGGCATCGGAGTTTGCCACGCGGTGGGACTTCCCCAACTGCGGTGGTGCCATAGACGGGAAGCACGTCCGCATCGTGCCGCCACCCCGTTCTGGGTCCTACTACTACAATTACAAGGGGTTTCATAGCATTGTGCTGATGGCGGTGGTGTCAGCACGGTATGAATTCCTCTATGTTGATGTAGGGAAGAATGGCCGGATGTCCGATGGGGGATCCTTCATCCAGACGGAGTTTGCCCTCCGTCTCCAGAGTGACGACCTTGCATTGCCACCGGATGCAGGGAATATTCAAGGACTCCCCTTTGTTTTCTTGGCTGATGAAGCCTTCGGACTCGGACGGCATCTTATGAGGCCATTTCCTCAGAGGACCCTGACCCCAGAGAAGAGTGTGTTCAATTACCGGCTGGCCAGGGGCCGAAGAGTTGTCGAAAATGCCTTTGGCATAACGGCCAGCCGGTTCCGCCTTTTTATGACTTCAATACACTTGGCGGACTACAAAATAAACTATGTCGTATTATGCTGCTGTGTGCTACACAACTTTCTGAGCCAAAAATCGAATTCCTATATGGCCTCAGTTTTGCCAGAGGCTGGACTTTCCCCTGCAAATCCCCTGCCGGGCCTGGAATCTGCCCGTCCTGGCTTGCCCTCCCAAAATGCCCATGAGGTTCGGGACAAATACATGGAGTATTTCACGGGTAGGGGGGCAATTCCTATGCCAGCCTATGTCTAAGGATCCCAATAAAAAGCTTGTTTAAACCTTTAATTATTTGTTCTTTCCTGTCTCCTAGTTTGTCTTTGTGCATTTGTAGTACCAAGTGTATTTTACTTTAGTAAATAACAACCATTTCACTATGTAACCTTACAAAATAACCAAATAAGCTTAGAGGGTATTATAAAAAGAAGCTACACGTTGTTTGTGGTCAAATATTTTACTCTGTGCACATTCTCACCATTTTTAGTTTTTTCTGTTTTTTTGGGTTGGCCTGGCCCCAACTCGGCAATTTTTTGCTTATGAAAATACAAAAATAACAGTTGCATTCCAAAAATTCCAACATTGGATACCTCTGAGCAATCTGAGACATTCACTTACACAAACTATGTCTCTATGTGCCCGTCCTAATATGGGGTCCTGCCACCCCTTGCCCAGCCAAAAATTGAATATGCACACATTTGGGATTTTTTTCATCTAGGAAGTTTACAATCCTGATCCCTATTGTCAACATGTGCTATCTGCCATCAGGGGTGATCAATGGACGTGTTTTGGGGGTGCAACCCCTTCCTCAGTTCACCGAGTTTAGATACGAGGAAGGGGTTGCACCCACAAAAGACGTACATGGATATCCCCTGATGGCAGATAGCACATGTTGACACACTGTGTGCAGATTCAATTTTTGGCTGGTTTGATTGTCAAAAAAATTCGAAAAGTTGCAAAAACAAACATGTAAAAACAAATGTGTTTGGATGGCTTATTGAATTCTCCCCAAAACATCGAGAATGTCTTTAAATGTTTGTTCCATCACATGGATTCTTTGTTTAATAAGGTCCAGTTCCGTGCTACATTCCATCACTTGCTGGATGAGGCGGAGGGCACTGTCAGCAGAGAACCGTGTACTATCCTTCACAACATTTATATCCCCTAAAAACAAAAAAAAAAGGTATTATAACTCTGCAGGCCTACATCTCTTACCTGAAGCTGTGGTGACAGATACTGACCTGTTGTGGTGACCAGATCCACACTGTCATCCACCTCTCCTTCCTCCACCTCAACTTCCTGCACATCTTTCGGTTGTGGGTCTTTGGGAGTTTGGGGTTGCTTTGAAGTTGTGGGGTGCATGTGCTCCCTGGAGTGTCCTCCTCCCAGTCTTCTCTCCCCTATGAGAATCAAACAAAAGGTCTATTTATCACACTGTAAATCTCAATGTTAACATAAAAACAGGCTAAATTGCTTGGAAGTGTGGTACAAGTGTGTGTTTGGGCGGAATTTAAAGAAGAATGCATTATTTATGACCAAGAATATGTTTAGTATTCACCTTTGGATGTAATTTATTTGACATGGAGGCGCCACAAAAATTCTCTGATGCACCTGTGTGGGACACCCAAAAAAGGCGGGTCTGGTGGCCCACACTATAGTGCTCCAAAGTACAGATGTGGAAGCAGCTGCTGAGTGTCCTCTCCTTTACACTGATAAAAGTTTGCATTTCATTCTCTTTACAAACACATCATCTAGACGAAAAAATTTGCCACAATATTGGAGCAAAAATGGCACATGTCTAATTACTTTTGTGGCTCTAAAATAAGCCAAAACCGCGGATAGTGGCCGAACGAAGTGTCGGTAACGTAACGAACGATTACTGTGCCCAACCAAGTTCAAAATATTACATTTTGGAAGGGAGTCCAATATGAGAAACCAAAATAAAGAGCAACATGTCAGTTTAGAAAAAGATTAATAGCAGAAAAGTCTACTTTTTACTTACTTTTAGCGAGCATTCTCTTTATGCTCCTCAACTGGTCTGGCTCCCTCAGTTTGAGGTCTGACCACCTCTTTCTGAGCTGCTCATTTGAGCGTTTCACCCCGAAATTCGCCTTCAGACTCTTCACGACTTTAGTGAGGATTTTGGCCTTCCTTCTATTTGGTTTGCTATACGGCCCATGCTTGGCATCATAATCAGCCTTGAGCAAGATGTCCACCATCTCCGCCATCTCCGCCAAAGACATATTCGATGCCTTGAATCTCCTCCTTGATCGTGACGTTTCCTCGGTCTCCGGGCTTGTCTCCTCCTCGTTAGTTGCGGAATTATCAGACACCTGCTGTAACTCCGCCATATCTGTCTGCGCGCCGAAAGAGAAGGGGCGGGGAAAAGATGTTAGTTAGAACGTCATGGGCGGGCGACGTGTGCGGAGCGACGTGTTCCTATTTTGATGCATGCGTGGTGTGTATATAGCAAACACACATGTGACTATAGTACGTTCGGCGTGCGGAGAGAGGAGTTCAAGTGACGGACGTGCGAACGAAGGTGTGTGATTTTGTGACTTGTACAAATTGTTGGCCTATACTGTCTTGAGAATGTTGGAGGATATATATGGTGACTAGGATGTTAAGGAGGTTAGACTGTTTGCCTCACATTAGTTATATATAATTTATTTAACTTGCAGATACAATATGAATGTCTTTATTAGCGACAAAGAGTTCCTGGCGGAATTTATTGACCGGGTAAGGGAGCTGCCGGCTCTGTGGGAGACGAAAAACCCCATCCACAAAAAAAGAGGGGTGAGAAAAGCAGCGCTGGAGAAGCTGCTCCCATTTGTGCATACCAAGGTGCCCACAGCAAAACAAGTGGACACTAAAATTGGGAGCTTGAGAGGTACCTACAGGACTGAACGCTCTAAGGTGCTGGCTTCTCAGAGGTCAGGAGCAGCAGCAGGTGATGTGTATGTCCCGATTTTGTGGTACTACAGCAGGATGTCCTTCCTGGATGACCACATTGAGGCAAGGCCATCACTCTCCACTCTTCCCCCCAGACTTCCCTGCAGCCAACCTGAGCCTTCTCTGGAGCAAGAGGAGGCAGCCATCCTGGATGATCCTGATTTGGCCATCTGGAGCCAGGTATAGTATTTTTCGAAAATGTATTGGGATAAACTTAATGTTTGACAAATATGTCAAGATGACAAACATAAAATATTTTGGATTCCACAAGTGAAATCAAGATCTGTAGACATTATTCTGCACTTAATTGGGTGCTAAATAGTCAATCTGATGTAGTGGTAAATTTAAACCAAGGATTTATGGATTTACATTCTAATTGCTTCAATCAGGATTACAAAGTTTGATGCAAAGATTAAACCAACATATTAAACTATGTCCCTTTTTCATACACAGGATGAAATCAGCCAGGAGGAGGGTCTGGAAACTGTCAGGCAGGAGGAGGAAGGGCCCAGTGGCAGCCAGGAGGTGGCAGGGCCCAGTGCCAGCCAGGAGGTGGCAGGGCCCAGTGGCAGACAGGAGGTGGCAGGGCCCAGTGGCAGACAGGAGGTGGCAGGGCAAAGGAGAAGCACCAGATCCCAGGTGCCTCCCATCTGGCTTCACAAAAGAGGCAGGAGGGACAGGAGCACGAGTGAGGCAGCAATGGCCCTTATTCGTGAGGCCCATGCCACCCTCCAGGAGCCCACATCCCCTGAAGAGGCCATTGCCAGCCTAGTGGAGGCTAAGTTCAAGGTGATGAGCATGGAGCAACGCCTCCTATGCGAGCCCCTGCTCATCACCTTGCTCAACAAGGTGGTGATGGAGAAAATTATCCCCAATACCGCCATATGTGAGGTGGCACAACTGACCCAACCTCAACCTCCACCCCCTCTTCTTCTTCTGCCCCACCCCCTTCTGCTACACCTCCCCCTTCTTCTTCTGCCCCACCCCCTTCCGCTACACCTCCACCTTCTTCTGCCCCACCCCCTTCTGCTACACCTCCACCTTCTTCTTCTGCCCCACCCCCTTCTGCTACACCTCCCCCTTCCACTTCTGCCCCACCCCCTTCTGCTACACCTCCCCCTTCTTCTTCTGCCCCACCCCCTTCTGCTACAGCTCCCCCTTCTTCTTCTGCCCCACCCCCTTCTGCTACACCTCTCCCTTCTTCTTCTGCCCCACCCCCTTCTGCTACACCTCCACCTTCTTCTTCTGCCCCACCCCCTTCTGCTACATCTCCTCCTCCTCCTCCTGACAGGAGTACCCCTCCAGTGGCCCAGCCTCCAGCCAAACGAAGAAGGAAGGCTGCAGGGAAGGCTTCAGGGAAGGTTGCAGGGAAGGTTGCCAGGAAGAAGAGGAAGTGATGGCCTTGCTTCATTGTGGTCGGACAGAAGGCAGCCTGTTGTAGTACCACACACTTGGGACATATATCTCACCTGCTGCTGTTCCTGACCTCTGGGAGGCCAGCATCAGATTGTGTTCTGAAATGTGGGCCTTCTCAAGCTCCCAATTTTAGTGTCCACACAGGGTTGCTGTGTGCTCTGGGGTCCCTGGGATGCACAAATGGCAGCAGGTTCTCCAGCGCTGCCTTCTCTTTATTTTATTTCTAAACATGAATAAATGTGATTTTTGTTTAAGTTCATACTTGACTATGTGTATTTGTAAAAATTAAAAATCTAGATTTGGAGTAAGCAGATACATTTGACTGACAATAAAAGAGACAGATATCACCCCCCCAAAAGAATAACTAAATCTGATTAGCAAAAAAACATGGTGGGAAATTTAACTAATATAGATTCCAAAATTAAATGGGAGATCACTATCAAAACATTGCGAAATTATAATTAACATCATTTTGAAAAATATAACCATTTAAATTATTCCTAAAAACTTGCACGATATAATACACATAAATCTTCTTAAGAGCAGCATGAAAAAGGTTAAAAACAAAAGTCATAACTCTGTGTGAATATCAGCAGCAAAAGAAGGTCACTCGTTTTGATTAATGTAACATTCTAACGAAGATTTCAATGCAGAACATTTAAACAATGCAATATTTTTGAGCGTGACGAATGTGCTCTCTCCATTACGAAGGCTTGTTTTACCAGAAGATGCGCTCCCATCTCATAGTTGCTTGTGAGCATGCGCGCTTTTGGAAGAGTCGTAAAAGCATACACACAAACCATTTTCTCGTCACAAAACAGCCCGACGAGAAACACGACGAGGAAATCTGGAATCCTGATGAGAAAATAGAGAGCAGGTTCTCTATTTTCTCGTTGAGATTCTCGGCAATTTTCTCGTCGTAAAACCATACACACGAACGTTTTCCTCGATTCTTGACGGTTTTGGACGAGAAAATCGGTCGTGTGTACGAGGCTTTAGCCTTTTTCCATGAGCACTACTCTGCTTGTCCTCAACAGGTGCTTGCAGCATGCATTGATTCAGTGCAGTCTCTGGTCAGACAAGCAGTGTGCAAACCTTATTTTGTTCAGCCTGTGCTTCAGGCCTGGTCTGATCTCCTGTATCTAGCTAAACCACAACAACTCAACCCTGCCATTAATCACCTTCCTTCCCAAGAATGTATCCGCCCGTCACCTATGGCAACCCCAGCTACCGTCCAGTGTGTTCAGCCCCCCAAATACTACTACCCCGTCTCCACCTGTTGCACCTACCCTGCCTTCAATCCACCTGCTTCTTCCCTCCTATCCGTAGCCAATCCACAAGAACCTCCTCCAGCCACTGTCCCTGCACCTCTGTCATTTTCTTCCATTTGCCCAATCCCAACCTTTTCATATATTCCCCCGTTACTTGCAAACCTGCAGTGACTAAGCCCAAAAAGAAGCGGAAGTACTTTCCAACCCACACCATCTTACCTGCCTCCACACCAACCAATCTGCTCCAGCCTGAAGACCCTGTACCAGCCTGCCAGCCTGAAGACCCCGTGCCAGCCTGTCAGCCTGAAGTTCCCGTGCCAGCCTGCCAGCCTGAAGATCCTGTACCAGCCTGCCAGCCTGAAGACCCTGTACCAGCCTGCCAGCCTGAAGACCCCGAACCAGCCTGCCAGCCTGAAGCCCCCGAACCAGCCTGCCAGCCTGAAGTTCCCGTGCCAGCCTGCCAGCCTGAAGACCCTGTGCCAGCCTGCCAGCCTGAAGACCCTGTACCAGCCTGCCAGCCTGAAGACCCTGTGCCAGCCTGCCAGCCTGAAGACCCAGTGCCAGTCTGCCAGCCTGAAGACCCAGTGCCAGTCTGCCAGCCTAAAGACCCCGTACCAGCCTGCCAGCCTGAAGTTCCCGTGCCAGCCTGAAGACCCTGTGCCAACCTGCCAGCCTGAAGACCCTGTGCCAGCCTGCCAGCCTGAAGACCATGTGCCAGCCTGCCAGCCTGAGGACCTTGTACCAGCCTGCCAGCCTGAGGTTCTCGTGCCAGTCTGCCAACTTGAAGTTCATGTGCCTGCCTTCCAAACAGAAGTCCTGATGACGGTGTCCCAGTCGGAAGATCCGGTGTCCCAGTCGGAAGATCCGGTGCCCGTTTCACGGCCTGTGGTAGTGGTGCCTGTTTCCCGGCCTGTGGTAGTGGTGCCCATTTCCCGGCTTGAGGTTGTGGTGCCCGCTGCGGTGCCCGTTTCCCGGCTTGAGGTTGTGGTGCCCGTTTCCCGGCTTGAGGTTGTGGTGCCCGTTTCCCGGCTTGAGGGTATGATGCCCGTTTCTCAATCTGTGGAGCCTACTACCTAGTCTGACATGTTCCTGTCTGCTGCCCAGCCTGAGATGTTCCCGTCTGCTGCCCAGCCTGAGATGTTCCCGTCTGCTGCCCAGCCTGAGATGTTCCCGTCTGCTGCCCAGCCTGAGATGTTCCCGTCTGCTGCCCAGCCTGAGATGTTCCCGTCTGCTGCCCAGCCTGAGATGATCCCGTCTGCTGCCCAGCCTGAGATGATCCCGTCTGCTGCCCAGCCTGAGATGATCCTGTCTGCTGCCCAGCCTGAGATGATCCCGTCTGCTGCCCAGCCTGAGATGATCCCGTCTGCTGCCCAGCCGAAGATGATCCCGTCTGCTGCCCAGCCAGAAAGGTTCCTGTCTGCTGCTCCGGTGCCCGCTGCCCAGTCTGATGTCCCTGAGCCTACTGTCTTGCTTGGTGACCTTGTACCTGGTATTCAGCCTCACGATCCAGTTCCTGATGATCCCATTCCTGATACTCTGCCTGGTGGTTCCTTTACCGCTGCCCAGCCTGATGACTCAGAGCCCGCTGCCCAGCCTGAGGATATGGTCCCTGCTAAAACCTGTTCCTGATACCCAGCTGGCCGCTGATGTCTTCCTGATGAATGCCCCTGCATGGTCTTCCTCCGATGGGTTCTTGCCCGTTGCCCTGCTAATTTTTATTTCCGAATCTAAACTTCCTGACCCTGGTGGTGGGATGCGTGTCCTATTTTCAGACTCTAGTGGCACGTCCCCCAGTAGACTAAAGGACTCAGGCCTAGAAAATACGAAGAAGTCCGGACTCAGTATGGAAGCCTTTTAGGATGTTTCCGCATCCACTCGGACTGCCAAACCAAGGGCTGAATGGAGTGTCCGGAGGCCACTCCTTAAGAGGGGGGGAACTGTCAGGAATGGTGTCATTACTGGGCTCACCTGCTGGTGGCACTGTTGCTTTTAGCACCAGTGGGTGTAGTTCTGGTGGCCACCAGCGGGTGTCTCCTCACCAAGACTTTCCACCAGCCATCAAGCACACCTGATCTGGGTCTGCTGGACTATATAAGCCCGCCCTTAACCAAGCTCATTGCGCCAGAATTCCTTCTGTAAGCCTGGTCCCTGCTTGAACCTGAACCTGATCTGTTACCTGATCCTGAACCTGATCCTGATCTGTTCCCTGCCTTGTCCTGGACTCTGATCCTTGTACCCTGTCCCCTGAGACCTGTCCCCTGATACCAGCTTCCAGCTCCCCCTTGCTGACTGCTCCCAGTACCTGGCCTTCTGCTCCCCTTGTCTCTCATCCCTGCCTTGTTCATGTATGTGTGTTCCCTTTTGTACATATTAGTTAGCTAGTTAGATTAGGTTGTTTTTGGGGTTTGTTGTGTTCTTTTGTATTCGTTTCTTGCTTATGGTTTGCTGTGGTTTTGTTTACACGTGTGTCTTTTTATCTTTAATAAATATTTATATTTTTCACTTACTCTGTTCCTGATTCCTTAATGTGCAGCCCAATGATCTGACCACCTGTATTGGATGTCTGTGTATAGCATCCTCGTGACAGGCATAGTTTGCTCCAGACACTGGGGACCAGTGTCCAATAACCAGGGGGAGAGTGTAGCGGGTATGTACTTTTAAATCTGGTGAAGACATCAGTGATGTCTAGTTCCCTGCAGCCCAGCAGGTGGCGCTGTCACTTTGGCCCGGGGTTGAACCATTGCTGCAGTGCCGTACCCTTTGTGACCTCTCACAGCAGTTGTACGGCGGGGCGGGGAACCCGCTGTGCTTGCTGGAAGAGAGTATAAAGGGGGGCAGACATCTTCGCCACGAGGTTCGAGTCCCAGGCACCTTCAGCCTGAGGGCTGCTGTTCGCGGTCAGTGTCCAGGCGGCCTAGGCCTGGACACTCGGAGTTCGTGTTCCATCCCAGACACCTTCAGTCTGGGGTGAGGTACTCAGCCGGAAGCCTGGGGCCCAGTATCTTCCGCTGGATCCCGCGAGGGAGGGATTGTCCTAGGGTGCCCCGGGAGTTGGGCACCCGAATCCAGAGGCGTAAGGGACCGGAGGAGGGATTCATCCGAAGATCTGGTGCAGCATATTGCCAGTGCCGGGTGAACCTCTGGAGACCGCCCGGAGGGATATCTTTCCCGAACAAGGGCCAAGTTCATAGAGGAAGATGGTTCATGTTCTATGACCGGTGGCAGCGGTCCAACTATTCAACTCAGGTCAGTGGCAGGGACCTGCTATTAGGCCTGTGGCAGGGGCCTCAACAGTTCACCCGGTCAGTGGCAGCGACCAAAACTCACAGTCGGTGGCAGAGACCGTGCGCCAGGCCTATTCGCTAGCAAAGGAATAGGAGAGTTCATTTGTGCCTGGGCCTACTCGTATCCACACCCCTGTCTGTCTGTTACTAAAAGTTCAACTAATTGTGTTCACCCTGAAAGCAGAGAAATAAAAGAGTGTTGGACTTTTGATTGGTGTGGGGCTCTATTATTGGCAGACACATCTCCACGGAACAAGGAGAGGCTTCGTATGCAGTGAACAGACCCGGAGGTAATTCAAGTGACTTTGCTCAACCCTCATACACATACGAGGGGAGAGCTTGGTGTAGTGTTCCTGCACTCTCGTCTCCCAGGTACCCCTAGACACAAGCCAATCAAATGAGAAAACTGAGAGGGAGAGTGAGGCTCTGCTACACTTGCAAATGTCATAATTTCTTGATAGAAATCCTCACTTCCTGTTTAGCTGTGTGTACCTACACACTGCTATGCGAGCCGTTCCGCCTGGTGTGTAGTGTCGTGCTCGCTCCCTCCATAGGACTACAGGAGAGTGTCAGCACGCTCTCTACGTTACACTCAGAGATAGGGGCTTTGTGTCTACGAGAACTTTGCTCGTTCTCGTTAGAAGAAAAAAAAAAGGCTCTGCTTATGCGCGATGCCGCTAAGCCTAATGGGAACTGTAGTTCCCATTAGGCCGTGACGTGGGTATTTTGAAAACCCGGAAATAAAGGACACTAAGGATGCAGGAAAGACGGAGGATGATACACAAGCTCTATTTAAACAGGTATATAACTTTTTTTTTACGGCAATGCAGTGGCGGCTGGTGCTCCAAATTTTTTTGGGGGGGCGCAAACAAACTGAAAAAAAACCCCATCAATTGCCGTCACTGTGCCCATTAAACGCAGCCACTGTGCCCAAACGCCACCAGTTTGCCCTCTTAAATGCAGCCAGTTTCCCCCCAAATGCAGCCAGTTTGTCCCCAAAATGCAGCCAGTTTCCCCCCAAATGCAGCCAGTTTCCCCCATATAAAGCCAGTTTGTCCCCATATACAGCCAGTTTCCCCTCAAATGCAGCCAGTTTGTCCCCGTATACAGCCGTTTTCCCCCCAAATGCAGCCAGTTTGTCCCCAAATGCAGCCAGTTTGTCCCCATATACAGCCAGTTTGTCCCCATATACAGCCAGTTTGTCCCCAAATGCAGCCAGTTTGTCCCCATATACAGCCAGTTTGTCCCCAAATGCAGCCAGTTTGTCCCCATATACAGCCAGTTTGTCCCCAAATACAGCCAGTTTGTCCCCATATACAGCCAGTTTGTCCCCAAATGCAGCCAGTTTGTCCCCAAATGCAGCCAGTTTGTCCCCAAATGCAGCCAGTTTGTCCCCAAATGCAGCCAGTTTGTCCCCATATAAAGCCAGTTTGTCCCCAAATGCAGCAAGTTTGTCCCCATATACAGCCAGTTTCCCCCCAAATACAGTCAGTTTTTTCCCCCCAGCCCTGCCGGGTCAGTGCCGTTCTTCTTCCATCCTCGATGTCTTCTCCCTTCCTCGATGCCGCTTCAGCCAATCAGGTTACCGGTAACCAGACCCGGTGAACCTGATTGGCTGAAACGCCTGTCAGTGTTAACCAAGGAACGCACCCCCCGTGCGTCCTCTGGTTAACTATTTGGAAGCCGATTACAGCCCTCAGTCAATACATAGGTTCATGCAATGATGGGCGCAGGAGCGAGAGGGGGCGGCGCTCCTGCGCCCACTATGGATGCACCGCCACTGCGGCAATGATTACTGTTTTCGATATAAGCACCTGTCAGATATTAATTATAGTGCAAAACATTTTTACCTTTATAACCCCTTTAAGCAACATTACAGAGAGAACTCTGTGGGACACCACATGCTCCGCACCAAGCCCTGTATTTTAGGAATAGGATATAAAGTGCTGGCTGGGGTGCTAAGCAATACTGCATCATCCATTGGAGTGTATTATTCTCTGCACTTCGTTTTTAATTAATATCCAGCGGAGTGGGATATTAATATCTGCACTTCGTTTTGAATTGTCCCCTAAGTAATATCACTGCTCTAATGGTTAATGTTCTTCTGAGTTCCCACTGGAGAAGAAGCTGTACCTGAGGATCTGCAGTGCATAAATCTCCTTACTTCATTGATTTTGATCCAGGTAGGTGTCAGAAATCACCCTCCTACACTGCTTCCTGATCCTTCTACCCAATGCGATGTTGTTACCCTCTGTGTGATGATCTGTGTCTTCTTACCTTTCTCTACTGCCTCATAATGCCATTTCCTGTGCTTCTGCTTATGAACCTGTGGCTCCTGCTCCTCTACCATGATGGCTTCCACTACACCAAGACAGTGGGAAGTGAGACATGGAACATTTTCAGCTGCAGGGAACCTACAGGCAATGCTAGTGACCAGGCCTTAGCTTTCTGCTTGACCTTTTTGAGGCTTGGCGTTCACAATCTAGGTCTGCTTTAACTAAACCAAAAATCTCACCCCTGCACTAATAAGTTAATTGTACAAATAGAAAAAGTGATTACTACAATTTGCCTTAACCCCCTGCTAACTGCTCACAGTAAATATATATACAGAAGCATTATGTGACATGTACGTGACTAGGGATGAGCTCGGTGTTCGAGTCGAACATAGGTTTGACTCGAACATCGGCTGTTCGCGCGTTCGGCGAACAACGAACGATTTGGGCCGTTCGCGCCAAATTCGAGTGACGCGAACGGCCCACAATACACTGCGCCATCGCAGTGTAATCCCGGCGCTGTGATTGGCCAAGCATGCACTGTGACCCTGCATGCTTGGCCAATCACAGCGCCGGCAGCGAGGAGAGCAATGATTGGCCACAGGCAGGATGCCTGTGGCCAATTATTGCTGAGGGGGTTTAGTACACGCCCCACACTATAAAAGGCCGCCAGCGCGGCGGCCTCGTGTAGTGTGTTCTGGCGCAGGGAAAGAGTTACATAGGCAGGGACAGTGTCAGTGCTATTTGTACCTCAAACTTGTGTGTAGGGACAGAGAAGGATAGGTAGGCAGAGTGTCAGTGTCATATTCTTTGCTAAACCTTGTGTGTAGGGACAGACAAGGATCGGCAGGGAGAGTGTCAGTGTCATATTCTTTGCTAAACCTTGTGTGTAGGGACAGACAAGGATCGGCAGGGAGAGTGTCAGTGTCATATTCTTTGCTAAACCTTGTGTGCTGGGAAAGACAAGGATCGGCAGGGAGAGTGTCAGTGTCATATTCTTTGCTAAACCTTGTGTGCTGAACCATATTGCTAAACCTTGTGTGTAGGGACAGACAAGGATAGGTAGGCAGAGTGTCAGTGTCATATTCTTTGCTAAACCTTGTGTGTAGGGACAGACAAGGATAGGTAGGCAGAGTGTTAGTGTCATATTCTTTGCTAAACCTTGTTTGTAGGGACAGACAAGGATAGGTAGGCAGAGTGTCAGTGTCATATTCTTTGCTAAACCTTGTTTGTAGGGACAGACAAGGATAGGCAGGGAGAGTGTCAGTGTCATATTCTTTGCTAAACCTTGTGTGCTGAACCATATTGCTAAACCTTGTGTGTAGGGACAGACAAGGATCGGCAGGGAGAGTGTCAGTGTCATATTCTTTGCTAAACCTTGTGTGCTGAACCATATTGCTAAACCTTGTGTGTAGGGACAGACAAGGATAAGTAGGCAGAGTGTCAGTGTCATATTCTTTGCTAAACCTTGTTTGTAGGGACAGACAAGGATCGGCAGGGAGAGTGTCAGTGTCATATTCTTTGCTAAACCTTGTGTGCTGAACCATATTGCTAAACCTTGTGTGTAGGGACAGACAAGGATAGGTAGGCAGAGTGTCAGTGTCATATTCTTTGCTAAACCTTGTGTGCTGAACCATATTGCTAAACCTTGTGTGTAGGGACAGACAAGGATAGGTAGGCAGAGTGTCAGTGTCATATTCTTTGCTAAACCTTGTTTGTAGGGACAGACAAGGATCGGCAGGGAGAGTGTCAGTGTCATATTCTTTGCTAAACCTTGTGTGCTGAACCATATTGCTAAACCTTGTTTGTAGGGGCAGACAAGGATAGGCAGGGAGAGTGTCAGTGTCATATTCTTTGCTAAACCTAGTGTGCTGAACCATATTGCTAAACCTTGTGTGTAGGGACAGACAAGGATAGGCAGTCGACAGTGTCAGTGTCCTATTCTTTGCTAAACCTTGTGTGCAGGGAGAGAGAAGGATAGGCAGGGGACAGTGTCAGTGTCATTGTTGCTAAGCCTCCTGCACAGTATACACCTGAAGCTACCCCTTATTGCTGGTTTTCCCATCTCCCTGCAGGCCATTAGAATGTCTGGAAGGCAAACAAGGAGAGGCAGACAGTCAGGAGCCAATAAAAGAGGGCAAGCAGGCTCTGTGTCTGGGGGCAACAGTGCTGGTCGTGGACGCGGTGCATTGTCATCAGCACATGGCCATGGGACACGCTTGTCCTTCTTTTCGGCAGCTGGACATGTTGAGTCACATCATGCCGAAGACTTGGTAGAGTGGATGACCAAGCCCTCCTCATCCTCCTCATCCTCTCTCACCCAGGCTCAGGGTACTGGCAAAGCAGCTGCCAAAGCGTCCTCTTCCCTGGTGTCAATGTCATCATCAGTCACTCCTTCCCTAGACCCACCATGTCCTCCTCCTGAGGAGTCCCCCAAACTGTTTGAGCACAGTGTTGGGTACATGCTCCAGGAGGATGCCCAGCGTTTCGAAGGGTCTGATGATGATACCCAGCTAGAGGAAGGCAGTAGCGTGAGAGCAGAGAGAGGGGATGCTCAAGAAGGACACCAATCTGGCAGTCATGTTCCAGCAGCTGCAGCATACTGCCAGATTGGCTCCAGTGATGAGGAGGGAGGGGATGATGAGGTCACTGACTCCACGTGTGTGCCTAATAGGAGAGAGGAGGAGGAGGAGGATGAGGAGGAGGCACATCTCCAACGAGGCAGGATGCCCTTGGGTGGCCAGTGTAAGGGCAGCACACCGACGGAATCACACCGCAGAGCTCCGCCTGTGCAGGGCGCTGCCTATGCCCGTTATTCAAAAAGTTCTTTGGTGTGGGCCTTTTTTGAGGCGAGTGCATCAGATCGCACAGCTGCTGTTTGCAACATATGTCTCAAGCGTATATCGCGTGGCCAAAACATCAGCCGCTTGGGCACCACATGCTTGACCAGACATATGTTGACCTGCCATGCAGCTCGTTGGCAAGCCTATCTTAAAGACCCACACTAAAGAACAAAGCGTACCTCTCCTTGCACCGCATCAGCTGGGATCTCCAACCCCACTATACCATCAGTCCTCTCTGAAACCTGCACTGAGAGGAATGAAGGTGTAGAATTAGGTGTGTCACAGCCAAGTACTTGCGGCCACTCTGCTAGCAGTACACCGACGTCCGATTCTAGCAGGCAAATTTCCCTGCCCCAGCTGCTGGACCATCGAAAGAAGTTCACTCCCAGCCATCCACATGCCCAGCGGTTGAATGCTAGCTTGGCTAAATTGCTAGCGCTTCAACTGCTGCCTTTTCAGTTGGTAGACTCGGCCCCCTTCCGTGAGTTTGTGCAATGTGCGGTTCCTCAGTGGCAGGTTCCCAAACGCCACTTTTTCTCACGGAAGGCGATTCCGGCTCTCTACCGGCATGTGGAAGGCAATGTCTTGGCCTCGCTGGACAGGGCGGTCAGCGGTAAGGTGCATATTACCGCTGACTCATGGTCCAGCAGGCATGGACAGGGACGTTACCTTTCTTTCACAGCCCATTGGGTCACTCTTTTGGCAGCTGGGAAGGATGCAGGACAAGGTGCAGTAGTGTTGGAGGTTGTTCCACCGCCACGCCTCCAAAATGCTACTACTGGTTGTGACACACCTCTGTCCTCCACCCCCTCCTCTTCTTCTTCCTCCGTGGCCTCTTCCTGTGCTTTGTCCTCTGAACCAGCGGTGCTCCGTAGGCGTTCAAGGGGCTACGCAAGTACGCAGGCAAAAAGATGCCATGCCGTGCTTGCACTGGTGTGTTTAGGGGACAGGAGCCACACTGGGGCAGAGGTTCTGTCTGCTCTGCAGGGGCAGGCCGAGAGGTGGTTGTGCCACCCCAGCTTAAGCCAGGAATGGTAGTTTGCGACAATGGCACCAACCTCCTCTCCGCTCTCCGACAGGGACAACTGACCCATGTGCCCTGTGTGGCTCACGTCCTTAACCTGGTGGTGCAGCGGTTCTTGGGCAGGTACCCGGGCTTACAGGATGTCCTGAGGCAGGCCAGGAAAGTCTGTGTGCATTTCCGCAGATCTTATAATGCCAGTGCTCGCCTGGCTGAGCTGCAAAAGGAGTTGAACCTGCCCAAGAACCGCCTTATATGTGACATGCCCACCAGATGGAACTCAACATTGGCCATGCTGCAGCGGCTGCACACGCAGCAGAGGGCCATCAATGAGTACCTGTGCGACTACGGCACCAGGACAGGGTCAGGGGAGCTCATGTTTTTTTCACCACGCCAGTGGGGCATGATCAGGGATGCATGCACTGTCCTGGCACCATTTGAGGAGGCCACGAGGATGGTGAGCAGTGACAGTGCATGCATCAGTGACACTGTACCTCTTGTCCACCTGTTGGAACATACGCTGCGTGGAATAATGGACAGGGCACTTGAGGCAGAACAGAGGCAGGAAGAGGAGGACTTCCTTGCCTCTCAAGGCCCCCTTTACCCAGACAGTGTTCCTTCTGTCCCACCCATCGCACAGGAAGAAGAGGAGGAGGAGGAGGAGGAGGAGGAGGATTGTGTCAGCATGGAGGTGGAGCCTGGCACTCAGCATCATCAGCAGCAGTCTTTTAGGGATGATTTACAGTCCCAAGAAACCAGTGGACTTGTACGTGGCTGGGAGGAGGTGGCTGCGGATCATGTCGTCCTTAGTGACCCAGAGGACTCCGGACTGAATGCCTCAGCTAACCTACGCTGCATGGCCTCCCTGATCCTGCAAAGTCTGCGGAAGGATCCTCGTATTCTTCGGATCAAGGAGAGGGACCATTACTGGCTTGCCACTCTCCTTGATCCACGGTACAGGGGTAAGGTTGCGGACCTTATCTTACCGTCGCAGAGGGAGCAGAGGATGAGACAACTCCGGGAGGCCTTGCAGAAAGGTCTGTGCAACGCGTTCCCAGAGACTGGGAGGTTACAAACTCCTGGTCTTGGACAACGAGTTGCTGAGGCTTCGGTCAGTCAAAGAAGGAGCGGTGGGGAAGGTGGCCGTCTGACCGAAGCGTTCAGACAATTCTTTAGTCCGCAGCCCCAAGGTATGATCGGTTCCAGCAACCATCGCCAGCGTCTGATATACATGGTGCAGGAATACCTAGGGGCAAGGTCAGACTTGGACACCTTCCCCACCGAAAATCCTCTGGCTTACTGGGTCTTGAGGATGGATAACCGGCCAGAGCTTGCACAGTATGTAATTGAGCTACTGGCCTGTCCTGCATCCAGCGTTCTTTCAGAACGCACATTCAGTGCTGCTGGAGGATTTGTCACGGATCACAGGGTGCGCCTGTCCACCGACTCTGTTGATCGACTGACCTTCATAAAGATGAACCAGTCTTGGATCACCACCAGCTACCAAACACCTGAAGCTGATATAACAGACTAATTTATTTTCAAATGTCACATCCCTTCAAGACAGATGCTGAGAGTTTGTCCTGTTATGTTGACTGACTATCCTCCTCCTCCTCAATGATCCGATTGACGATGATAGCTTGGAAGAACATTTTTGTTTCTGGGTGCCGCCACCAGTGGCTAATGCCCAATTTTTCAGCCCCTGTTTAACAGGGGCGTGTAATTACAATTTTTGATGCAATACTTTGCAACAGGGCTCATTGCTGTGCTCCAAGTACAGTATCTGTGAGGGGTTGCAGTGTTGTGGCACCAGTACCTAAGGCTCAATTTTTCTGCCCCTGTTTAACAGGGGCATGTAATTACAATTCTTGATCTAATAATTCACAGCAGGGCCCATTCCTGCGCCCACCAAGACTAACTGTGAGGCCTTACAGTGTTGTGTCAACACCACCACCACCACTACCACCAAAAGCCCCTACTTTCAAACATCCAACTTACAAACGACTCCTCCTTGCAAACGGAAGGATACAACAGGAAGTGAGAGGAAATCTACCCCTAGGAAGGCAAATTCTCTCCTGTAAGAGTTAATATGGGAAAAAAAGTGTCTGCTCTACACTGATTCTTTATAACCAATTCTTGTTTCAATAAAAACCCCAAATTTTCAAAAAACATTTGTCATTAGGACGGAAAGTGAGGTGAACTGTTCTGAACAGGTGCACACTGCACAGACAGCAAAACAAATGTTACAGGGGTGATAACCCTTCCCTATGTTTTCCAAAAAGCTTAAAAATATATTTTTTGGCTGGAGCTACACTTAAACAATGTACCTGTTCAAAATTACAAACAGATTCTACATAAGAACAAACCTACAGTCCCTGTCTTGTATGCACCGCCTGTATATGGCTGTTCAGAGTATATAGGGCCTTTTTTATTTTGTGTGTGGGGTTCCCCTTAATATCCATACAAGACCCAAAGGGGCTGGTAATGGGCTGGGGTAAGGGGGGGGGGGGGGTGTGTGATGGGGTAGCTATGTCATTTTTCTTAAAGATTTTCATCCATATTACCGGGACCAGACATTACATTAAAGCCGCAAGCAGTTTTAAATGGCTTTTTTTCCTTTAGAAATGTAATTTTGTGCAGGGACAGTTCTAAACACGGGAAACACGTGGCACTTCACAGGCATACTTTAGACACCCCCCAGGTACGATATTTAAAGTAATATTTGACTTTTTGTTTTTCACTTTATGCATCATTAAAATGACTGTTCCAGAAAAACGGCCGTTTTTAAAACTTCTTTTTGCATTGATACATGTCCCCTGGTGCAGAACCCGGGTTCCCAAACCCTTTTTAGGACAATAACATGCATAATAGTCGTTATAATTAGCACTTTAGATTTCGAACGTTCGCATCCATTGTATTTAATAGGGTTCTAAAGTTCGTGCAAACTTTCGGTCCGTTCGCGGGTTCTGGTGCGAACCGAACCCGGGGGTGTTCGGCTCATCACTATACGTGACCAGCCTTCTTCTAGGTTTGGGGAGTGCATGTGTGCGCCCCCTGCCGACCCGTGCTGTGCTGTGATTGGACACAGCATGAGTTTGGCAACAGATTTCAGCCAATGATTTTGTTTGAAACCTGCTTTACAAAAACACAGAACTTTGTGTATATAGGAACAGTAATCTGGCTGTTTATTTTCCCTGAAAAGCAGAAAGAAGAGACAGCCAGATCAGAAATAAAAGCAACACACATTACACATTGTTAGGCACACAGTTAACCCCTTGCCACTAAATGTTAACCCCTTCCCAGCCAGTGTCATTAGTTTAGTATTATCACCAGGGCAGGACTTAGGGTGGTGGAGGCCCCTGGGCTTGAGTCACTTTCGGGCCCTACCTTCTATACATTACAAAAAATGGGCGTGGTTCACGCAAAATAGTGGGCGTTGCTCAAATGGGCGTGGTTCGGAAGGGGTGTGGTTAGAGTCTGAGATGAATGAGGGATGGAGGGAGAAAGAAAGCAGAGTCATAGGGGACGCCGGTCAAATGCACCTTGCACTGAGAGGGTCATTAGACACCCATACATTATATAGCGATGCATGGCACTTAGTGAGGCATGGTGGCACTGACCCTAAAGTGGCACTGACAGGGGCATGGGGGCACTGACCATAAAGATGCACCCTGCACTGACAGACAACGGACACCGACCATTATGTTGCACATTGCAGTGAGTGACGCATGAGGCACATACCAAAAGGTTGCACTGAGGGGGGCACTAACCACAAAATAGCACCTTGCACGAGCGAGGCATTGGGCACTCATGCAGTATATAGTTATGCATGGCTCTTAGCGAGGCACTGACTAGGGCATGAGAGCATTGGTCATAGAGTTGCACCTTGCACTGACAGAGGCATTAGACATGGACTACTATAAAGTTGCACCTTGCACTGAGTGAGGCATGAGGCACTAACCATAAAGTAGCACCTTGCCCTAACAGAAGCCTGAAGCACTTACCATAAAAAAGTTCCACCTAGCACTGAATGAGGCATAAGGCACAGACCATAAAGTCACACTGACAGAGGCACTGAGGATAAAATTGCAATGAGTAAGGTATGAGGCACTGACCTGGAGCAGTATATAACGTTATGCATGACACAGAGAGAGGTATGAGGCACTGATCTGCAGTATAGAAAGTTATGCATTGCACTGATATAGGCAGCACTGACAGAAGTATGAGGCACTGACGCTGACCTGGTGCTGGTGATATAGGTAGGTATTTAGGGTGACTTTCCTGGTTGATCACTCTTCCGAGTCTTCCGTCCCCTACTACAAGCAGGACTCAGGAGAAGCCGACTGTCCACTTTGAGCGCCCGCCCTGCAGTGCATTCTGGGAGGTTTAGTCTTTGCAGCGTGTAGGCACAGCCTGGCCGAGTCTAGTGTGTGCTGTTGAGAACTACATCTCCCATCATGCAATGTGGTGCCAACTAGGACAGCGGTGGAGCCTGCTATTGGCTGCTGCCGCTGATGAGGGTGTGACGGGGGGGAACTTTCAATGTGTGTCGGCGGTGATGTTCTTTCTGTCACGCTAATCTGACAGAACGCCGGCCCGCTCGCGGCTCACCCCGCCAGCCTTTGCCTAATTAGAGAGCCGCCTCTCCCTAGTTGAAGGGGCCCATGGGCTTGAGCCCAGTCAAGCCCAATGGTAAGTCCGGCCCTGATTATCACTGATCACTGTATTAGTGTCACTAGCGATCTCATTGTCAGTTATTGAACCTCCCAGCTAGTGTCTGTTAGTGCCAGATTGCCCGCTACCCTATCACCTGCGAGTATAAGTTCATTAAGTCTGCCACCACCCTGGACATTTGGACATCAGCATACCAAAGCTATATGACCACATGGAAATTCACAATCTGGTAAGTGGTCTCCACCTTATTCAACAGACCCCTAAAGACAAAGGGGCAATCTTTATTACTATTTGTAACATTTGGCTTTAGCATACTAATGAAGGAATCAGAAGTAAACTGTTCTCTTGTGAGAACAATCTTGCAAATACATACTTTGGCCCATTAATCACAGTAATCAGATTAATGGCCTATATTTCCTACAGATATATATTTTATTGGGTAATGTAATTGTAGCGCACCCCCTAAGGAGCCACAAGAAACGGATCCCCCACCCTGCACAGCCAGGCACACCGAATCTACACAGGCACTCAGAGTCAGAAAACAGTTTTTTTTTTTGTTTCATTGAGGGATATAACTTGGATAGGGATGGGAGGTTATGGGGTGCCCACTTGACTTCAAAGAAACCTCAGGGACAACCCTTTATATAAACGGTCTCTATATACAGCTCCTCTTCTTCTTCCAGCACACACTTGCTTGCAGAACCCAGCTATTTCACCCTGTAGTAGTTTGGTAGCAAAAGCCCATCACAGGTAGGGACTCGCAGCCCCTATACTTGAAGAGCATATAGGGTGACACAGCTCACACTTTCCCAGCACCATCTCTTCAGGCACCGCCAACCCGTCTGACTGTAGCTGCCCCCCTCACCAGGCCTTCAGGCTAACTTTCTGCGTTCCATACCACCTTACCTATGACTTCTGCCCTGCAAAGGGCCCTATAGATCAGCTCTTATAGGGGACTACATGCTAGCAGCTCTCTGGTGTTTGCCGCCAATGCCCCATTTAAACTAAGGCTCCTCTCACCACTGGAATATATCTGGGCACTAATCCCACCCATTACATCACTAGAGGAGGGATTTCTTTAAAAGAGGAGCTAAAACCTAATTACAGCTTTCCCTTTACCATACCGTAATAGGAAGAGTCATCTAGTGGCAGACATGCTAACTGCACCTGCCTACAGGTTAGAGGCCGTAGAAGTTGCTTGATTATATATTGCATGCTACAGAGAATTATTTAAAATTGTTTTTGGAATGGAATTTAAACTATACGTCCAGCTGAAACTTTTTAACCACTTGGCGCCCGCGCTATAGACAAAAGACGTCTACAGCGCGGCGCCTACCTGCCGGGTGGACGTCCATGGACGTCCTCCTGTTTACTTCCGCGATGCGCGCCACCATGGGCCTACTTGCCGGGTGGACGTCCATGGACGTCCTCCTGTTTACTTCCACGATGCGCGCCACCATGGGCGCGCATCGGGGAAAAGCTGTGCCCGCCGTGTCACGCGGGTGCCGATGCGCGTGCCTGTTGGCCACCATGGTTCCGCGATCGACAGTCACAGAGCCAGCGACGTGGATCCCTGTGTGTAAACACAGAGATCCACGTCCAGTCATGTACATCGGTCACCTCCCCCAGTCAGTCCCCTCCCCCCACAGTAAGAATCACTCCCAGGGAACACATTTAACCCCTTGATCGCCCCCTAGTGTTAACCCCTTCCCTGCCAGTCACATTTATACAGTAATCGGTGCATATTTATAGCACTGTTCGCTGTATAAATGTGAATGGCCCCAAAATAGTGTCAAAAGTGTCCGATCTGTCCGCCGCAATATCGCAGTCCTGACAAAAATTGCAAATAACCGCCATTACTAGTAAAAAATAAAAAAAAATCATAATTCTATCCCCTATTTTGTAGGCGCTATAACTTTTGCGCAAACCAATCACTTTACGCTTATTGCGATTTTTTTTTTTTTTTTTTACCAAAAATATGTAGAAGAATACATATCGGTCTAAACTGAGAAAAAAATTTTTTAGTTTTTTAAAAAAAATTTGAATATTTATTATAGCAAAAAAAAAAAAAATTGTGTTTTTTTCAAAATTGTCGCTCTTTTTTTGTTTATAGCGCAAAAAATAAAAACCGCAGAGGTGATCAAATACCACCAAAAGAAAGCTCTATTTGTGGGGAAAAAAGGACGTCAATTTTGTTTGGGAGCCACGTCGCACGACCGCGCAATTGTCATTCAAAGCGTGACAGTGCTGAAAGCTGAAATTTCGCCAGGGCAGGAAGGGGGTATATGTGCCCAGTAAGCAAGTGGTTAAAATATTGGATCAAGTGTGGAAGAATTCAAACAGCTGTGATGTTTTTATTCATTCCAGGGCTCAGTAAGACCCCTTTCACACTGGAGGCCGCCTGAAAAAGCCTCCCCTGCAGCCCCAGTGTGAAAGCCCATACGCTTTCACACTGGAACAGTGCGCTTGCAGGACGTTAGAAAAAGTCCTGCAAGCAGGAGTGGTGTATACACCGCTCCTCCACCACCCCTGCCCATTAAAAAGAATGGGCACCACTGCCGAAGCGACAGGAAAGCTTTTCGGGCACATTTAACCCTTTCTTCGGCCGCTAGCAGGGGTTAAAATCACCCTGATAGCGGCCCCTAAAACGACGGTAAAGCTAGCTAACGCGGCCTGCTAGCAGTGTAAAAGGGCTCTTAGACTTCACCTCATTACCATCTAATTGACAACAGTTTTTACAGATCAGAAAAAATAGATAGACTGCAACAGGGACATAGAGAGAAAAAATAATCTGACAGGGGTCTAGCGTGTAGGCAGGTAGAAATGTGTTTGGTTATAGCGAGTTAGCGGCTGGCCCAGGCCGGGAGAAAGGATTATTTGTTGCAAGCTCAGTTTTCAGGCTTTTGGTTATAGCCAACAGTGCAAACAAACGGCAACTTCCCCAACCTATAATTGGCCTTACCAGCATGGAGTACATGGAAGGGTGATGCATGTCAAATAAAAACAAAAATAATTGCAACCAGTCTGCAACAAACTGAATTGTCCTGTATAACACTTCACGTTAAAAATGGGTTTAGTTTGCACACATTTGCAAATACATGCATACAGTGCCTTGGAAAAGTATTCATACCCCTTGAAATTTTCCATATTTTGTCATATTACAACCAAAAACTTAAATGTATTTTATGTGATAGACCAACTCAAAGTGGCACATAATTGTGAAGTGTAAGGAAAATGATAAATGGTTTTCCAAATTTTTTGCAAATAAATATTTGAAAAGTGTGGCGTATTCAGCGACCTTTACTCTGATACCCCTAAATAAAATCTAGTGGAACCAATTGCCTTAAGAAGTCACTGAATTAGTAAAAAGATTTAACCTGTGTGTAATTTAATCTCAGTGTAAGTACAGTTGTTCTGTGAAGCCCTCAGAGGTTTGTTAGAAAACCTTAGTGAACAAACAGCTTCATAATGGCCAAGGAACACACCAGACAGGTCAGGGATAAAGTGGTGGAGTAGTGTAAAACAGGGTTAGGTTATAAAAAAATATCCCAAGCTTTGAACATCTCACAGAGCACTGTTCAAGCCATCATCCGAAAATAGAAAGAGTGTGGCGCAACTGCAACCCTACCTAGACATGGCCATCCACCTAAACTGGCCGGGCAAGGAGAGTATTAATCAGAGAAGCAGCCAAGAGGCCCATGGTAACTCTGGAGGAGCTGCAGAGATCCACAGCTCAGGTGGGAGAATCTGTCCACAGGACAACTATTAGTCGTGCACTCCACAAATCTGGCCTTAGCAGTAGCAAGAAGAAAGCCATTGTTGAAAGAAAGCCATAAGAAATCCTGTTTGCAGTTTGCCGGAAGCCATGTGGGGGACACAGCAAACATGTGGAAGAAGGTTCTCTGGTCAGATGAGACCAAAATTGAACTTTTTGGCCTAAAAGCAAAACTCTATATGTATCGGAAAACTAACACTGCACATCACCCTGAACACACCATCCCCATTCATTGAGGCACTGTAAGCTTCAGAGGCTGCAACAATGCACCCCAGTATCATCTGCAGTCCTAACTCTATACATTTTGAGAGCCTCCATAGTAGGAGGACAAATGAAATATTTTAATCCTAGCAAGCCCACCTGTGCTATAAAAAGGGGAAGGCTGTGGTCCAGAGTCACGGTGGTTCCAGTAGGACGCACAAGTCAAATCGCTGTTTGCGAGATTGGGACTGTTGCATCTTGCAGTCCGCTGAAGGCACCGGGATCCTCAGAGACATCCAAGCCATTGATATTGCCATTATCAGGGTTGCCAACTTTCAGTAAATTTACGAACGGTTTGTAAAATCCATACTTTTTGCATCTGTCCTTGAATGTCTATTGCGGACGTGTAGGCTGCATGTCCGTAACTGACATTCATGCACAGATGCAATAAGTATGGATTTTACAAACTGTTTGTAAATTTACTGAAATTTGGCAACCCTGGCCATTATGGACTCTTACCTCACAGAAGTATGCCTTGGTAGCTCCACTACAATAGTTAGGGTTAGGGGAAGGACGTTGTTCATACTGAACTGTTATGTAGTACTTCTTCAGTAAAGTTGTATTAACTGTTATGAGCCTCGTCTGAAGTTATTCAAAGGGGTGCATGTTGGTTCTGGCATATCTAAAGAACCAGGGCCTGTAAGACACAAAAGGGGTATGAAGTAACATCGTTAACAAGGGGTTAACTTGACAAGGCAAGGAAGAGAACTATAGTTGCTAAGAGTAACCAAGCACAAATTCAAGAAACAAAGCAACCAGTGATTAGGCATGGTACCTGGTAAAGGTGACAGGACCTCTGGTACCAAAGGGATCAATGATTTGACTTTCTCCCTAGCGGTTGGGTTTAACCACTACATTACCAAGCCTATTTCTGAGATTTGGTGTTTACAGGTTAAAAATTACTAAGGACCCCCAAACATTATATATATTTTTTTTCTAACACCCTAGAGAATAAAATGGCGGTTGTTGCAATACTTTCTGTCACACCGTATTTGTGCAGCGGTCTTACAAGCGCACTTTTTTGGGGGGAAAATACACTTTTTTGATTTAAAAAATAAGACAACAGTGAAGTTAGCCCAATTGTTTTTTTATACTGTGAAAGATAATGTTACACCGAGTAAACGTGTCACGCTTCAAAATTTCGCCCGCTCGTGGAATGGCGACAAACTTTTACCCTTTAAAATCTCCATAGGCGACATTTAAAACATTCTACAGGTTGCATGTTTTGAGTTACAGAGGAGGTCTAGGGCTAGAATTATTGCTCTCACTCTACCGATCGCGGCGATACCTCACATGTGTGGTTTGAACACCGTTTTCATATGCGGGCGCTACTCACGTATGCGTTCGCTTCTCAGCGGGACGGGGCGCGTTAAAATGTATTTTTTCTTATGTAGCGCACACTACCTTTTGGTATGTGCTAAATAGTGTTTTTTATTATTTTTAAACTGTCAGAGCAGGTAAATTTAGTCAGGCCTTGCATTAAGCTAGGCCTGATTGTTTTGATCTGGGACTGGGAGTGTCAGAGTAGCAGTGGGTGTGGCCACCTGTGCTCAGACTCTGGAACACCTCCCCTGCTTCTGGAAGTAATGTTCTAGAAGGGGCGGAGCTGGAAGCTTTGAGTGACAGTCAGTTTGTATAGTAGCTCTGACCAATCCCCAACGAGGGTGTCAAGTCTCTGATGTGAGGTCGAGTAGCAGAGAGGGCGCCCCTTGCGGCCGAGTGCAGCACAGCCCTGAAGATGACACAGGGGATGTGGTGCCCACAGAAGCACGGGTTGCCTGGTAGGTAGTGCTGGTTGCCAGGAACTTGGTAGGACAGGCAGACTGCAGGACAGCAGGCATGCTTAGGAGGTCCAAAGGGTAAGGACCAATGGAATGTTCCGATAACAGGGTCAAAGCCAGGCAGGAGGGTCAAACACAGCAAGACAGTCCGAGAACACAGCAGAGCTGAGTCTTAGCACAGAAGACAAGGTAAGCGGAGTCCGTTAGCCAGGCCGGGGTCAGGTATACGCTAGGAAGTCAACAGGAGCAGGTCAGGCAAGCCGGGTTTGGTACACAGGAGATCAGACAGGCAGGAGATGCAAGACACAGGAACACAGGAGAAGCTGACGATAATCCAGCAAATGCAGACACTAGCAGACTTCCTTATATAGGCCCATGTGACCTGCTTGTAGAGATACTGGGTCCTAGAGCCCTTCTCCTGCCAGAGATGCTGGGTCTTAAAGTCCTTCTCCTGCTGTTGGTTCCCTGACAGTGCCCCCCCCCCAAGGGGCAGCCTCCGGATGCCCACCCGGGTCCATCTTTCAGGGTATCTGGCACGGAATCTCTGGAGAAGTCTAGGAGCATGTATGTTGCCTGCAGGTTCCCAAGAATTCTCTTCTGCTGGATAACCCTTCCATTTAATAAGAAATTGAATAGTCCTACCTCTTTTGCGACAGTCCAGGATGGATTCTACCTCGAATTCGGCTTCATCTCCCACTGAGACTGGAGGCGGAGGGTCTTCTTCTCTTCCTGGAAAAGGACTAGAGACAACAGATTTAAGAAGAGAAACGTGAAACACAGGATGCACTTTATACGAACTTGGTAGTAACAGTTCAAAAGCTACTGGGTTAATTTTTCGTTTAATTTCGAATGGACCGATAAATCTTGGACCCAATTTCCGGGAGGGGCAAGGGAGCCTGAGATTTGCTGAAGAGAGCCAGACCTTATCTCCAACCTCAAAGCTAGGACTCTCTCCTCTCCTCTTGTCATATTGTTTCTTGTAGTCCTCTTGCGCTTTCTGCATGGTTAGCCGGAGGGTTTGATAATTAGCCTGAATGGAGCTTATCCTGTCTTGAACTGCTGGAACTGAGGCTTCTGGAATGACATTAGGTAGAAATGAAGGATGGAAACCGTAGTTGGCCCAAAACGGAGATTGATTGGTGGTTGAGTGTACTGCATTGTTGTAAGCAAACTCCGCACAAGGGAGTAGAGAGATCCAGTCGTCCTGGGAGAAGGAGCAGAAGCAACGCAAATATTGTTCTAAGGTCTGGTTGGTCCTTTCAGTTTGACCGTTGCTTTGGGGGTGATAGGCTGAGGACAGGCACACCTTGATTGATAGTGCTTTGCAGAGCTCTCTCCAGAACCGGGAGGTGAATTGTACCCCTCTATCAGACACAATGCTGTCAGGAAGGCCATGGAGCCTGACTATCTCCCTTATGAAAATTTTTGCTGTTTCTGCAGCAGAAGGAGTTCCTGCCATGGGCAAGAAGTGCGCCATTTTGGATAGACGGTCCACAACTACCAGGATTGTTGTAGATTCTTTGGATGGGGGCAACTCTACTATAAAGTCCATAGATATATTTCTCCATGGTAGTTCTGGCACTGGCAGAGGACGTAACAGACCCCACGACTTGACATTGGACCCTTTATTTCGCTGGCAGGTAGTGCAGGAGCTAACAAACTCCCTGCAATCAGATTTCAAGGTAGGCCACCAGAAGGATCGTTGGATAAGATCCGTAGTTTTCCGCACTCCGAAGTGGCCAGCGAGTTGGTGGTCATGCAAGGTCTTCAGTACCTGTATTCGGGTTTGTTGCGGAACGAAGATCTTGTCCTGATGCCAGAGGTACCCTTCCTGGTTTCTTAGAGAGGATGCTTCTGGTTCCTGGCATTGGAGGGAAGCCTGTTCAAGAGAAGATCTTAGATCGGGTTGGATCAGAAGAAAGTTCTGAGGTGACAGGATTGTACTAGATATTGTATCGGGAGTATCGGGAAACATTCGGGATAAAGCATCGGCCTTTCCGTTCTTGGAGCCGGGACGGTAGGTGATGTGGAAGTTGAACCTTGAAAAGAACAGAGCCCAGCGGGCTTGACGGGGTCTCAGACGTTTGGCAGTACGGAGGTATTCGAGGTTCCGATGATCTGTAAATATCATTATGGGGTGAGCAGACCCCTCAAGAAGGTATCTCCACTCCTCTAAGGCTGTTTTAATGGCCAAGAGCTTGCGGTCTCCTACATCATAGTTCCTCTCGGGCTGGCTCATTTTCCGCGAGGAGAAGGCCACGGGGTGAAGCAAGGACTTGGGTCCCTGGCGTTGTGAAAGGACTGCCCCTGTAGCTACTTCTGAGGCATCGACCTCCAAGATGTATGGCAGGGCAGGCTCAGGGTGTTGAAGGATTGGTGCAGAGGTAAACAATAACTTTAGTCTCTCGAAAGCAGTTTGGGCTTCGGAGGACCACTGGAAACGGGTATGTAAGCGGGTCAACTGGGTAATGGGTGAGATGATGGAGGAGAAGTTTCTTATAAACCTCCTATAGAAGTTCGCAAAGCCCACAAACCTTTGCACCCCTTTCTTATCTGATGGAGTTGGCCAATCCAGGATTGCCTGCACTTTCTGTGGATCCATAGCTACACCGCCCGTGGAGATGATCAGTCCTAGGAATTGTATTGATTTCTTCTCGAAGTCACACTTTTCCGCTTTCACATAAAGTCCATGTTTTCTTAGTGTGAGCAGCACTGTCTTTACATGGGTCCGGTGGAGCTCCAGAGTAGCCGAAAATATGAGAATGTCATCCAGATAGATGATGACGAAGTAGTCAAGATATTCCCGGAAAATATCGTTGACGAAGTGCTGAAACGTCGCCGGGGCATTACAGAGCCCAAAGGGCATTACAAGATACTCGAAGTGTCCGAACCTCGTTCTGAATGCTGTCTTCCATTCATCGCCCTCACGGATCCGAACAAGGTTATAGGCACCCCGGAGGTCGAGCTTGGTAAATACTTGGGCCGTACGGAATCTCTGGAAAAGTTCAGGAACTAATGGCAGTGGGTAGCGGTTCTTTATTGTGATTTTATTGAGCTCCCTATAATCCACGCATGGTCTTAAAGACTTGTCTTTCTTCTCGACAAAAAAGATTCCGGCACCGGCAGGAGAGGAGGAAGCTCGGATGAAGCCCTTAGCCAAATTTTCATCGATATATTGTCGCAGAGTTCCCAATTCCATTTCAGAGAGAGGGAATATTCGTCCAAATGGAATCTCGGCCCCTGGAAGTAATTCTATTGGACAGTCATATGGCCGATGTGGTGGTAGAACGTCAGCTTTTTTCTTATCAAAGACATCCAGGAATTCTTGGTATGCCTGGGGTATATTCTGGTTAGTGGTAGATAGTGATGAGCCGAACACCCCCGGGTTCGGTTCGCACCAGAACCCGCGAACGGACCGAAAGTTCGAACGAACATTAGAACCCTATTAAATACAATGGATGCGAACGTTCGAATTCTAAAGTGCTAATTATAAAAACTATTATGCATGTTATTGTCCTAAAAAGGGTTTGGGAACCCGGGTTCTGCACCAGGGGACATGTATCAATGCAAAAATAAGTTTTAAAAACGGTCGTTTTCCGGGAGCAGTCATTTTAATGATGCATAAAGTGAAAAAAAAAAAGTCAAATATTCCTTTAAATATCGTACCTGGGGGGTGTCTAAAGTATGCCTGTGAAGTGCCACGTGTTTCCCGTGTTTAGAACTGTCCCTGCACAAAATGACACTTCTAAAGGAAAAAAAAGCCATTTAAAACTGCTTGCGGCTTTAATGTAATGTCTGGTCCCGGTAATATGGATGAAAATCTTTAAGAAAAATGGCATAGCTACCCCATGACCCCCCCCCTACCCCAGCCCATTACCAGCCCCTTTGGGTCTTGTATGGATATTAAGGGGAACCCCGCACATAAAATAAAAAAGGCCCTATATACTCTGAACAGCCGTATACAGGCGGTGCATACAAGACAGGGACTGTAGGTTTGTTCTTATGTAGAATCTGTTTGTAATTTTGAACAGGTACATTGTTGAAGTGTAGCTCCAGACCAAAAATCTATTTTTAAACTTTTTGGAAAACATAGGTAAGGGTTATCACCCCTGTAACATTTGTTTTGCTGTCTGTGCCCCTGTTCAGAACATTTCACCTCACTTTCCGTCCTAATGACAACTGTTTTTGAAATGTGGTGTTTTTCTTGAAACAAGGATTGCTGATAAAGCATCAGTACAGAGGAGACACCTTTCTCCCATATTTATTCTTACAGGAGAGAATTTTCCTTCCTAGTGGTAGATTTCCTCTCACTTCCTGTTGTCTTCTTGCGTTTGCAAGTAGGAGTCGTTTGTAAGTTGGATGTTTGAAAGTAGGGACCTGCCGTATATACTCTGCAGAAATAGGCCCCTTAGTTGTTGGTGTTGGCACAACACTGTAAGCACTCACAGTTACTCTTGGTTGGTGCTGGAACGCCCTGCTGTCAACTATTATATCAGGAATTTTAATTACATATAATTGTTGAACAGTGGTAGTAAAAATTGGGCCTTTGATGGTGGTGCTGGTGCCACAACACTGTAAGCCCTGACAGTTACTCTTGGTGGGTGCAGCAATGGGCCCTGCTGTGAATTATTAGATCAAGAATTGTAATTACATGCCCCTGTTGAACAGGGGCTGAAAAATTGGGCCTTAGGCACTGGTGGCACAACACTGCAACCCTTCACAGATACTGTACTTGGAGCACAGCAATGAGCCCTGTTGCAAAGTATTGCTTCAAAAATTGTAATGACACGCCCCTGTTAAACAGGGGCTGAAAAATTGGGCCTTAGGCACTGGTGGCACAACACTGCAACTCCTCACAGATACTGTACTTGGAGCACAGCAATGAGCCCTGTTGCAAAGTATTGCTTCAAAAATTGTAATTACACGCCCCTGTTAAACAGGGGCTGAAAAATTGGGCGTTAGGCACTGGTGGCGGCACCCATAAACAAAAATGATCTTCCAAGCTATCATCATCAATCGTATCATTGAGGACTCGGAGGAGGAGGATAGCCAGTCAACATAACAGCACAGGCACTCAGCATCAGCATCAGTCTTGAAGGGATGTGACATTTTAAAATCAATTAGTCTGTTATATCAGCATCAGGTGTGTGGTAGCTGGTGGTGATCCAAGACTGGTTCATCTTGATGAAAGTCAGTCGATCAACCGAGTCGGTGGACAGGCGCACCCTGTGATCCGTGACAAATCCTCCAGCAGCACTGAATGTGCGTTCCGAAAGAACGCTGGATGCAGGACAGGCCAGTAGCTCAATTGCATACTGTGCAAGCTCTGGCCAGTGATCCATCCTCAAGACCCAGTAAGCCAGAGGATTTTCGGTGGGGAAGGTGTCCAAGTCTGACCTTGCCCCTAGATATTCCTGCACCATGTTTATCAGACGCTGGCGATGGTTGCTGGAACCGATCATACTTTGGGGCTGCGGACTAAAGAATTGTCTGAACGCATCGGTCAGACGGCCACCTTCCCCACCGCTCCTTCTTTGACTGGCCGAAGCCTCAGCAACTCGTTGTCCAGGACCAGGAGTTTGCAACCTCCCAGTCTCTGGGAACGCGTTGCACAGACCTTTCTGCAAGGCCTCCCGGAGTTGTCTCATCCTCTGCTCCCTCTGCGACGGTAACATAAGGTCCGCAACCTTACCCTTGTACCGTGGATCAAGGAGAGTGGCCAGCCAGTAATGGTCCCTCTCCTTGATCCGAAGAATACGAGGATCCTTCCGCAGACTTTGCAGGATCAGGGAGGCCATGCAGCGTAGGTTTGCTGAGGCATTCGCTCCGGAGTCCTCTGGGTCACTAAGGACGACATGATCCGCAGCCACCTCCTCCCAGCCACGTACAAGTCCACTGGTTTCTTGGGACTGTAAATCATCCCTAAAAGACTGCTGCTGATGATGCTGAGTGCCAGCCTCCACCTCCATGCTGACACAATCCTCCTCCTCCTCCTCCTCCTCCTCCTCCTCCTCTTCCTGTGCGATGGGTGGGACAGAAGGAACACTGTCTGGGTAAAGGGGGCCTTGAGAGGCAAGGAAGTCCTCCTCTTCCTGCCTCTGTTCTGCCTCAAGTGCCCTGTCCATTATTCCACGCAGCGTGTGCTCCAACAGGTGGACAAGAGGTACAGTGTCACTGATGCATGCACTGTCACTGCTCACCATCCTCGTGGCCTCCTCAAATGGTGCCAGGACAGTGCATGCATCCCTGATCATGCCCCACTGGCGTGGAGAAAAAAAACCAAGCTCCCCTGACCCTGTCCTGGTGCCGTAGTCGCACAGGTACTCATTGATGGCCCTCTGCTGCGTGTGCAGCCGCTGCAGCATGGCCAACGTTGAGTTCCACCTGGTGGGCATGTCACATATAAGGCGGTTCTTGGGCAGGTTCAACTCCTTTTGCAGCTCAGCCAGGCGAGCACTGGCATTATAAGATCTGCGGAAATGCACACAGACTTTCCTGGCCTGCCTCAGGACATCCTGTAAGCCCGGGTACCTGCCCAAGAAGCGCTGCACCACCAGGTTAAGGACGTGAGCCACACAGGGCACATGGGTCAGTTGTCCCTGTCGGAGGGCGGAGAGGAGGTTGGTGCCATTGTCGCAAACCACCATTCCTGGCTTAAGCTGGCGTGGCGTCAACCACCTCTCGGCCTGGCCCTGCAGAGCAGACAGGACCTCTGCCCCAGTGTGGCTTCTGTCCCCCAAACACACCAGCGCAAGCACGGCATGGCATCTTTTTGCCTGCGTACTTGCGTAGCCCCGTGAACGGCTACGGAGCACCGCTGGTTCATAGGACAAACCACAGGAAGAGGCCATGGAGGAAGAAGAAGAGGAGGGGGTGGAGGAGAGAGGTGTGTCACAACCAGTAGTAGCATTTTGGAGGCGTGGCGGTGGGACAACCTCCAACACTACTGCACCTTGTCCTGAATCCTTCCCAGCTGCCAAAAGAGTGACCCAATGGGCCGTGAAAGAAAGGTAACGTCCCTGTCCATGCCTGCTGGACCATGAGTCAGCGGTAATATGCACCTTACCGCTGACCGCCCTGTCCAGCGAGGCCAAGACATTGCCTTCCACATGCCGGTAGAGAGCCGGAATAGCCTTCCGTGAGAAAAAGTGGCGTTTGGGAACCTGCCACTGAGGAACCGCACATTGCACAAACTCACGGAAGGGGGCCGAGTCTACCAACTGAAAAGGCAGCAGTTGAAGCGCTAGCAATTTAGCCAAGCTAGCATTCAACCGCTGGGCATGTGGATGGCTGGGAGTGAACTTCTTTCGACGGTCCAGCAGCTGGGGCAGGGAAATTTGCCTGCTAGAATCGGACGTCGGTGTACTGCTAGCAGAGTGGGCGCAAGTACTTGGCTGTGACACACCTAATTCTACACCTTCATTCCTCTCAGTGCATGTTTCAGAGAGGACTGAAGTTATAGTGGGGTTGGAGATCCCAGCTGATGCGGTGCAAGGAGAGGTCCGCTTGGTTCTTTGGTGTGGGTCTTTGAGGTAGGCTTGCCAACGAGCTGCATGGCAGGTCAACATATGTCTGGTCAGGCATGTGGTACCCAAGCGGCTGATGTTTTGGCCACGCGATATACGCTTGAGACATATGTTGCAAACAGCAGCTGTGCGATCTGATGCACTAGCCTCAAAAAAGGCCCACACCAAAGAACTTTTTGAATGACGGGCAGAGGCAGCGCCCTGCACAGGCGGAGCTCTGCGGTGTGATTCCGTCGGTGTACTGCCCTTACGCTGGCCACCAAAGGGCATCCTGCCTCGTTGGAGATGTGCCTCCTCCTCATCCTCCTCCTCCTCCTCTCTCCTATTAGGCACCCACGTGGAGTCATTGACCTCATCATCCCCTCCCTCCTCATCACTGGAGCCAATCTGGCAGTATGCTGCAGCTGCTGGAACATGACTGCCAGATTGGTGTCCTTCTTGAGCATCCCCTCTGTCTGCTCTCACGCTACTGCCTTCCTCTAGCTGGGTTTCATCATCAGACCCTTCGAAACGCTGGGCATCCTCCTGGAGCATGTACCCAACACTGTGCTGAAACAGTTCGGGGGACTCCTCAGGAGGAGGACATGGTGGGTCTAGGGAAGGAGTGACTGATGATTTGTCTGACATTGATACCAGGGAAGACGACGCTTTGGCAGCTGCTTTTCCAGTACCCTGAGCCTGGGTGAGAGAGGATGAGGAGGAGGAGGAGGGCTTGGTCATCCACTCTACCAAGTCTTCAGCATGATGTGGCTCAACATGTCCAGCTGCCGAAAAGAAGGACAAGCGTGTCCCATGGCCATGTGCTGATGACAATGCACCGCGTCCACGACCAGCACTGTTGCCCCCAGACACAGAGCCTGCTTGCCCTCTTTTATTGCCTCCTGACTGTCTGCCTCTCCTTGTTTGCCTTCCAGACATTCTAATAGATGGCCTGCAGGGAGATGGGAAAAAAGCAATAAGGGCTACCTTCAGGTGTCCTTCTCTGTCCCTTGAAACAAGGACTTTCACAGTGAAAGAAACTGACACTGTCCCTACCTAGAGTTTTCTGTCCCTAGAATAAATGTTTTTTTTAATCACAATATAGCACAAGGACAATTCACTCACTGTCCTTACAGGTCCCTGGAAACAAGGACTTGCAGAGTGAAAGAAACTGACACTGTCCCTACCTAGAGTTTTCTGTCCCTAGAATAAATGTTTTTTTTAATCACAATATAGCACAAGGAAAATTAACTCACTGTCCTTACAGGTCCCTGGAAACAAGGACTTGCAGAGTGAAAGAAAAAAAACACTCTCCCTACCTAGAGTTTTCTGTCCCTAGAATAAATGTTTTTTTTAATCACAATATAGCACAAGGAAAATTAACTCACTGTCCTTACAGGTCCCTGGAAACAAGGACTTGCAGAGTGAAAGAAACTGACACTGTCCCTACCTAGAGTTTTCTGTCCCTAGAATAAATGTTTTTTTTAATCACAATATAGCACAAGGAAAATTAACTCACTGTCCTTACAGGTCCCTGGAAACAAGGACTTGCAGAGTGAAAGAAAAAAAACACTCTCCCTACCTAGAGTTTTCTGTCCCTAGAATAAATGTTTTTTTTAATCACAATATAGCACAAGGAAAATTAACTCACTGTCCTTACAGGTCCCTGGAAACAAGGACTTGCAGAGTGAAAGAAAAAAAACACTCTCCCTACCTAGAGTTTTCTGTCCCTAGAATAAATGTTTTTTTTAATCACAATATAGCACAAGGAAAATTAACTCACTGTCCTTACAGGTCCCTGGAAACAAGGACTTGCAGAGTGAAAGAAACTGACACTGTCCCTACCTAGAGTTTTCTGTCCCTAGAATAAATGTTTTTTTTAATCACAATATAGCACAAGGAAAATTAACTCACTGTCCTTACAGGTCCCTGGAAACAAGGACTTGCAGAGTGAAAGAAAAAAAACACTCTCCCTACCTACAGTTTTCTGTCCCTAGAAAAAATGTTTTTTTTAAGCACAATATACCACAAGTAAAATTAACTCACTGTCCTTACAGGTCCCTGGAAACAAGGACTTGCAGAGTGAAAGAAAAAAAACACTCTCCCTACCTACAGTTTTCTGTCCCTAGAAAAAATGTTTTTTTTAATCACAATATAGCACAAGGAAAATTAACTCACTGTCCTTACAGGTCCCTGGAAACAAGGACTTGCAGAGTGAAAGAAACTGACACTGTCCCTACCTAGAGTTTTCTGTCCCTAGAATAAATGTTTTTTTTAATCACAATATAGCACAAGGAAAATTAACTCACTGTCCTTACAGGTCCCTGGAAACAAGGACTTGCAGAGTGAAAGAAACTGACACTGTCCCTACCTAGAGTTTTCTGTCCCTAGAATAAATGTTTTTTTTAAGCACAATATAGCACAAGGACAATTAACTCACTGTCCTTACAGGTCCCTGGAAACAAGGACTTGCAGAGTGAAAAAAAAAAAACACTCTCCCTACCTAGAGTTTTCTGTCCCTAGAAAAAATGTTTTTTTTAAGCACAATATAGCACAAGGACAATTAACTCACTGTCCTTACAGGTCCCTGGAAACAAGGACTTGCAGAGTGAAAGAAAAAAAACACTCTCCCTACCTACAGTTTTCTGTCCCTAGAAAAAATGTTTTTTTTAATCACAATATAGCACAAGGAAAATTAACTCACTGTCCTTACAGGTCCCTGGAAACAAGGACTTGCAGAGTGAAAGAAAAAAAACACTCTCCCTACCTACAGTTTTCTGTCCCTAGAAAAAATGTTTTTTTTAATCACAATATAGCACAAGGAAAATTAACTCACTGTCCTTACAGGTCCCTGGAAACAAGGACTTGCAGAGTGAAAGAAACTGACACTGTCCCTACCTAGAGTTTTCTGTCCCTAGAATAAATGTTTTTTTTAATCACAATATAGCACAAGGAAAATTAACTCACTGTCCTTACAGGTCCCTGGAAACAAGGACTTGCAGAGTGAAAGAAACTGACACTGTCCCTACCTAGAGTTTTCTGTCCCTAGAATAAATGTTTTTTTTAATCACAATATAGCACAAGGAAAATTAACTCACTGTCCTTACAGGTCCCTGGAAACAAGGACTTGCAGAGTGAAAGAAACTGACACTGTCCCTACCTAGAGTTTTCTGTCCCTAGAATAAATGTTTTTTTTAATCACAATATAGCACAAGGAAAATTAACTCACTGTCCTTACAGGTCCCTGGAAACAAGGACTTGCAGAGTGAAAGAAACTGACACTGTCCCTACCTAGAGTTTTCTGTCCCTAGAATAAATGTTTTTTTTAATCACAATATAGCACAAGGACAATTAACTCACTGTCCTTACAGGTCCCTGGAAACAAGGACTTGCAGAGTGAAAGAAACTGACACTGTCCCTACCTAGAGTTTTCTGTCCCTAGAATAAATGTTTTTTTTAAGCACAATATAGCACAAGGACAATTAACTCACTGTCCTTACAGGTCCCTGGAAACAAGGACTTGCAGAGTGAAAGAAAAAAAACACTCTCCCTACCTACAGTTTTCTGTCCCTAGAAAAAATGTTTTTTTTAATCACAATATAGCACAAGGAAAATTAACTCACTGTCCTTACAGGTCCCTGGAAACAAGGACTTGCAGAGTGAAAGAAACTGACACTGTCCCTACCTAGAGTTTTCTGTCCCTAGAATAAATGTTTTTTTTAATCACAATATAGCACAAGGACAATTAACTCACTGTCCTTACAGGTCCCTGGAAACAAGGACTTGCAGAGTGAAAGAAACTGACACTGTCCCTACCTAGAGTTTTCTGTCCCTAGAATAAATGTTTTTTTTAAGCACAATATAGCACAAGGACAATTAACTCACTGTCCTTACAGGTCCCTGGAAACAAGGACTTGCAGAGTGAAAGAAACTGACACTGTCCCTACCTAGAGTTTTCTGTCCCTAGAATAAATGTTTTTTTTAAGCACACTATAGCAGAAGCACAAAACACACTGACACTCTCCCTACCTATCCTTCTCTTTCCCTAAACTAAAGGAATCCAGGTTAAGCAAGAAAGAAATAACAGTCACTGTCCCTGCCTATGCTACTCTATCCCTGCTCCGGAACACACTACACTAGGCCGCCGTGCTGGCGGCCTTTTATAGTGTGGGGCGTGTACTAAACACCCTCAGCAATAATTGGCCACAGGCATCCTGCCTGTGGCCAATCATTGCTCTCCTCGCTGCCGGCGCTGTGATTGGCCAAGCATGCGGGGTCACAGTGCATGCTTGGCCAATCACAGCGCCTGGATGACACTGCGATGGCGTAGTGCATTGTGGGCCGTTCGCGTCACTCGAATTTGGCGCGAACGGCCCAAATCGTTCGATCTTCGTCGAACGATCGAACAGCCAATGTTCGAGTCGAACGTATGTTCGACTCGAACACGAAGCTCATCCCTAGTGGTAGATACAGGGTGGACTGTCAAGCAACTGGTAATGTCTCTGGGTTCAGGAATAAAGCAATGCTGCTGGCAATAGGGAGAGGTGAACAGGACCTCCTTCTTGATCCAATTGATCTGAGGGTTGTGGGCTTGGAGCCATGGAATTCCTAGGATAACTGGAGACATAGGCGAGCTTAGAGCGTCAAAGCGTATGAATTCCTGATGGCCATCAGGAGTGGTGATAAGCAGAGGGACAGTCTCCTGGGTAACAGGGCCAGAACTAGGCAATGTGCCATCGGCCAGGCGGACTTCAAGTCCCTGTTTCTTTTGGAGGAGGGGCAGCTTCAGGTTTCTCACCAGGTTCAAGTCCAGAAAGCAGCTGCATGCTCCAGAATCAATAATGGCCTGCAGCCGGATCTCTTCTTTTCCAAATTGCAGCGTAATGGGTAGCACTAGGTGTGAAGGAGAAGCTCCGGAAACCTGGAAATACACCGGAGGGTAGGAAGGTGGCTTCTTGGGCCTTCTGGGGCAGTTATACAAGAAATGTCCGCTTCCTCCACAATAGAGGCAGAGCCTTGATTGCATACGATGACGCCTTTCATCAGGGGATAATGCGGAACGTAGCAGGCCGATTTGTCTAGGAACTGGGATAGAAGTACCAGTGGGAGCAGGCACTGATGAAGTGGAAACCTTAGGCGGCATCATGGCGGGCCTGGAGGACTGAGCTCGTTCGGACTGTCTCTCACGTAAACGTCGATCCAGCTGGATGGATGACTGGATGAGATCCTCAAGTGTAGTGGGGACCCCAATCCTGGCCAGCTCATCTTTGAGAGACTCAGAAAGTCCTAAGCGGAACTGGTGCTTGAGGGCAGCCTCGTTCCAGCCTGTGTCTGCAGACCACCGACGGAAGTCCACGGTATAGTCCTCCACTGGTCGACTACCCTGCTGTAGTGAATGCAGAGCGGCTTCGGCGGTGGCTGTACGCTGGGGGTCCTCGTAGAGTTGTGACATGGCTGCCAGGAATGTGTCCACTGTGTTAATGACTGGGCTTCTTTGTTCCCATAAACTGTGGGCCCAGGTCTGGGGTTCATTAGATAGCAGGGAGATGAGGAACCCGACCTTAACAGTTTCTAAAGCAAAAGTCCGGGGCTGCAAGGATAGGTACAATAGGCAGGCATTCCTGAAGGATCTAAACTTTCTTCGATCCCCGGAAAACCGTTCAGGGACAGGAACACGGGGTTCTGGAGGAGGGAACACCATCGTAGGAGCCACAGAGGAACGTACGTGGGTGGAACTGGGAGAAGCTGGGACCTGGTCCGCAGAAGCAGATGACTCTGACAGGTGTTGCAATCTCTCCTCTAGCTGGAGGTATCCTTCTTGCAGTGTCTGGATTGCTTGGGTCAGAGTAGCGGCCTGTTGACATAATGCCTCTAACGGGGACGCACCTCTGCCGGCCTCAGACATTGCTGGATTATACTGTCAAGTCTCTGATGTGAGGTCGAGTAGCAGAGAGGGCGCCCCTTGCAGCCGAGTGCAGCACAGCCCTGAAGATGACACAGGGGATGTGGTGCCCACAGAAGCACGGGTTGCCTGGTAGGTAGTGCTGGTTGCCAGGAACTTGGTAGGACAGGCAGACTGCAGGACAGCAGGCGTGCTTAGGAGGTCCAAAGGGTAAGGACCAATGGAATGTTCCGATAACAGGGTCAAAGCCAGGCCAGAGGGTCAAACACAGCAAGACAGTCCGAGAACACAGCAGAGCTGAGTCTTAGCACAGAAGACAAGGTAAGCGGAGTCCGTTAGCCAGGCCGGGGTCAGGTATACGCTAGGAAGTCAACAGGAGCAGGCCAGGCAAGCCGGGTTTGGTACACAGGAGATCAGACAGGCAGGAGATGCAAGACACAGGAACACAGGAGAAGCTGACGATAATCCAGCAAATGCAGACACTAGCAGACTTCCTTATATAGGCCCATGTGACCTGCTTGTAGAGATACTGGGTCCTAGAGCCCTTCTCCTGCCAGAGATGCTGGGTCCTAAAGTCCTTCGCCTGCTGTTGGTTCCCTGACAGAGGGTTGGCAGGGGGCAGGACTGCTATATAAGCTGAGGTAACATGCCACTGGGGGGGAGTCGTGAGAGGAAAGAGAATGGAGCAGTAGTGTCTGTGTGACAAGGCCCCGGCCTGAAGAGGACCACCTTTCTTTAACACCATATAGGAAGAACTAACAACTAACATCTAGCATCCTGGAACTGTTACTGCTGGACTGTGCGGTTGAACCATGTCCCTTCCATGGACTGGGGACCATGGAACAGGTCAGTGGGTACATTACAGCAAGTGATGGTACCAGGGGAGTCGGTTCAAGGAGCTTGGGAATATCTGCTGTTGCCCCTAGTAACTGAACGACACAAGGGGGTGTCTTTGATGGGATGTTGCACGGTCAGTCCTACACAGCAGGATATTACAAGGAGTGACTCTAATCTTATTTAAACCCAATATGGAAGGCTGTGGCCGGGGAACTCAACTTCCATTTCACTGGACTATTTGGGCCTAGTAGTCCCTCAGTTACCATTTGCAGAGAGATGGACTGTGGTGTCGGAAGGGGTTGTCTGTGTGAATGAGCTCCGGACACAGGGTCATTCAGAGTGACTATTCAATACTGTACAATACAATAATGCAGGAATCAGTACAGCATACAAGGGAGCAATAGTCTGCAGTGACGCAGCTCACCTATCTTCAATCTGTGTTGTGCCTTATCCTCAGAATCTAATCTACTAAAGTACTATTATCTATGGGCATCCCATGTCACTACCCCTTTACCCAACTCTACCCAAGAAATCCTTTTATAATAAAAATACCGCAAGGTAACGCAAGTGACTCTTCATTGTGTCTAAAGGCTCCATGTACACAGAAGCCGATAAACTGCAGTTTATTGGCGTTTTGGCATTTCTTTAAAAAGCCCATTAACTGCACTCTATGTTAGCCTATGTGTTCATGTACACATGGACGTTTTTTAGCGTTAATGGGCTTTTTTCTGAACGCAAGAAATTTGCTTTCAAAGTGCAGTTTTTCGGCGGGGAAAACGCTAAAAAACGCAAAATGCTGAAAAACGCTAATAAACACTAAAAAACGTTCAAAAACGCAGGTCGCCAGCGTTTTGTAGCGTTTTTTGATCCATTGAAAAAATAAATAGATAAAATAAAAGCTAAAAAATGCTAACACTGAAAAACGCTAGTAAAAAACGCTGATAAAAGCTATATTTTAAAGCAGCTTTTTCTGCCAGAAATCTGGCGTTCAAAACTACTGTTTTTGAGCTTCTGTGTACATGGAGCCTAAAAGAGGGAGAGTGAAGCCTCGTACACACGACCGTGTTTCTCGGCAAGAACCAGCAAAAAAAATTGCTGGCAGAGATTTCTTGCTGAGTAAATCGGTCGTTTGTACGCGGCTATCATGTTTCTCGTCAAGAAAACCGACAAGAATCTCGACGAGAAAAATAGAGAACCTGCTCTCTATTTTCTCGTCGAGATTCTCGTCAGCATGTTTCTCGACGAGAAAAGTGTGTGTGTGTACACTTACCTGTCCTCGGGAAGCCCGCGCATGCTCGAAATGACTTTGACGCATGCGCGGTAGCTTCCTAGGCATAGGTAGGGTGTAGCAAGATGGCGGCGACGGCATCGAATGTGACGAGCGCACGCTTGTCGTAGTCGATTACGTCACCGCGTTCGCTCTATTCAAAGAACCGCGGGTTCTTTGAAATGAGCGTGTGTACACTCGGCCGGGACAAGTTTCTTGTCCAAGAATCTCGTCAAGAAAAACAACGTGTTTTTCTTGACGAGATTCTCGGCTGTGTGTATGAGGCTTCAGACAAATGGATGAATGGAGGGTCAGACAACAAGGCTATGTGTGAATCTGTTGAACTTGTGCCCAGAGTGCACCGCTACACTTATTTATTTTACCTTTTATTTTTTATTTTTTCACTGTGCTTTAAAAATAAATTGTGTCATTTTTATTCTTATTACAAGGGATGTAAACATCCCTTGTAATAGAAAAAAGCATGACAGGTCCTCTTAAATATGAGATCTGGGGTCCAAAAGACCTCAGATCTCATATTTACACTAAAATGCAAAAATAAATAATAATAAAAAAAAATAATAATAAAATGTTCCTATTAAAGTGGTTGTAAACCAAAATATATATATATATAAAAAAAAAAAAGAATAACCTGCAAGAGAAAGGCATAATAAACTAGTATGACTAGCATACTAGCTCATTATACATTACTTACCTTAGATCGAAGCCCCCAAAGCCGCCCACGTCTCCCCCTCCAGCCACAGACATCGCTCTGGAAGGTTACTTCCGGGTATCGCCGATCCGGCGCTCTGATTGGCCGGAGCGGCGATGACGTCACCGCGCATGCGCGTGGGAGCTGTCAAAGCCAGCATTATCCATTGATAAAACCGGCGTTGACAGTGCGGCAGCGCCGTTGTCTACGGCGCGCATGCGCCTTAGACAACGGTGCATTCTTTTTTGAAAAAATATCTCCTAAACCGTGTAGGTTTAGGAGATATTGCAAACACCTACAGGTAAGCCTTAATCTAGGCTTACCTGTAGCAAGTTGCATAAGTGGGTTTACAACCACTTTAAGAGCTATGGGCGGAAGTGACGTTTTGATGTTGCTTCCACCCTGCAATGACTTGGAGACAGGTGGGGGCCATCTTCCCCTCACTCATCTCCATGTCAGGCTAGGGACAGGTCCGGATCGCCTCCGCCGTTACCGACGGCCACGGTAAGCGGCGGAGGGCACCGGAGCGTGGCGGGGGGGGGGCCTTTCCCGACGCCGGTTAAAAGTGATCTTGCGGCGAATCCGCCGCAGAGACCACTTTTATCTGAAAGAGAATCGCCGGCTCTTGAAGAGAATACTGGGGTTATGGTAGCTAGCTGCTACCATACCAACGGTATTCCTCTTCAAAGACAGGACGTCCTGCGGGAAGCAAGTGGTTAAATAACAATTGGAACCGAACCCGCGTTACAGAGATCCATGACCTGGTCGCATGGGTACGGGAAGGAAGGATGTATGAGGTCCACGCTATGTACTCGGTGGGACCCTATTCTGTTACTTCTGTGAGGTAAGAGAGGTGCGTTGGACTGGTGGAGAGGGCGCAGGCTCAGCACGTCCTTTCTAATACAACAAATGTCAGTTACAGTGTGTAATGACATGGGACCAGGGCTTTTTTCTCAGAGAGTCTCTGCCCCCTACCCACCGCCAAGCACGGTCCCTTGGTTTCACCCCCTCCTCCCAGTACCACCCCTTTTAGAGAATATAGTACTAAGTATCATTCTGTGGTGCTAAGTAACTTGTTAATTACTTGTTAATTATAACAAGAAAAGCATACCTCCCAACTTTTCATCATTGAGCTGCGTGACATTCTAGTTGTTGAGGGGGGGGGGGGGAGCTGCCGCGGGATGCCAAAAATGTATTTTCCGACATTAAAGTTGTTGAGCGGGGAAGGGAGGGGAGAATACCTCCGGACCTGCCGTTGCAGTTGACTTCTTACCTCTTCCTCCTTCCTCCTCATGTCTCATGTTTGTGGCTTTTACTCCTCCCGTGCTGCAAGTAACTTGTTAATTATAACAAGAAAAGCATACCTCCCAACTTTTCATCATTGAGCTGCGTGACATTCTAGTTGTTGAGGAGCATGGGGGTGGGGGACCTCGGACCTCCTCTTCCTCCTCTTCACTAGTGTTATGCGGGAAAATATCCTCTCTTACGGGCATGCAGGAAACAGTTGTCATTGCGGGAAAGTCCCGCCCAATCCGTGCCAGTTGGGAGGTATGAGAAAAGCAGCAAAATAGATCTCCTGCAGCCAGCAACAATAGATCACCCCACACAACAATGCCGCCCGCAGGCAACAAAATACCACCCTAGCAACAATACATCTACCCCAACTGCAATAGACCCCCATCAGCAACAATATACTTCTCTTTCAACAGTAGATCCCTCCCAGTAACAACTCACCCCCCCCAGAAATATAAGATCCCTCCCAGCAACAATAGATCCTCCACCAGCAACAATAGACCTCCCCAGCAACAATAGACCCCCATGCAAAACTAGATCCCCACCAGCGACAATAGATTCCCCAACGGCCATTATCAATGGACCCTCCAGCACACCCCAGCACAACTTACCATTACATACATACATTGGCGCTGTGCTGTCTGGGGTGCCTGGGGGTCATTCTGTCCCGGGGGGGGGGCTCATGGCTGTCTTCAAGCGCTGGGGGCTGTTTTTTGTGTGTTTTAGGGCCTGGGCTCCATTCGGCGACATGTTTAGTGCTCTTTACATTTTTTGTATGGCGGCCATCTTGCCGTGGATCGCTGGAGCGGATTGCGGCGGCCATTTTCTTGAAGCCGCGCGCACTTTTTACATTGTTTGGCCTCTATCGCTGCTGAAACTACGCGATTCTCCCCACTTTCTCCTCACAGCTCACTTGCGCTGGTACAGCGCGGTGCAGGCAGCGGAACCGAGCGGTCCTGGTCCGGGTTGGTGAGTTCCCTGGGTATCCCCTCCTCAGTCAGCGCAGCCAGTGGGTGGACTTTTTTTTTTTTTTCTGAGAAAGTCTCAGAGGAGGGCAATTATGGAGTCTGTTTCACCAGCTTCCCCATGCATGTCAGAGGCAACAGGCAGTGCTCCAGCACCTGCCGTCCCTATGGACCAGTTGTCGGCAGTCCTGGAAACATTTCTTTCCAGGATGGAAGCGGTGTGCAAGCGCAGGGGAGCAAAAAATCGCCCTCTCCCCACATTATCTCCACAAGGGGAGTGCTCTGATTCAGATATGGGCCCAGCTGCTGCTGCTCAGGACCCTAGCTCTGAATATTTTGATGGTTTTGAACAGGACATTCCTAAATGTCAGGGCGCTTGTAAGTGAACTCATTGATGCTGTGAGGGACACTCTCAAGCTGGATGCTGCGGCTGCTGAACCTCAGGCGGTGGCTGTCTCCTTTGGTTCCTTTAAGGCCAAGCCTTCTAAAAAGGTTTTTCCATATACACATTTCTTTGACAGGTTCATTGATGAGGTTTGGGAAAAGCCGCAGAAGACTTTTATGGTTCCGCGGCGTCTGTCTATCAGATACTCCTTTGAAGAGGCCCTGATTAAAAAGTGGGCCTCTCCCCCAGTGGTCGACCCCCCAGTTGCCCGTTTGAACAAGGCCACCACTCTCCCAATGGAGGGGACTCCTGCATTTAAGGACCCCACTGACAGGAGGTCAGAAGTGGTGAGCAGAGCCATGTTTGCCTTGTTGGGATCCGCCTTACGTCCTGTCGTTGCGGCGACCCTTGTGTCTCAGACACTCACGGAATGGGCAAAGATTTTGCACCAGACTGTGCAGGAGCATGATCTTCCTCCGGACACTATTGCGCTGGCCCACCAACTGGTGCAGGGCCTGGTATATGTGTGCGACGCCACTTTGGACGCAGCCCCTTTAATATCCAGGACCTCCGTCTCTGCAGTGGTGTTACGTCGTCTTATCTGGTTAAAATGCTGGTCTGCTGACCTAGCCTCTAAGAAGCTCCTGACGGATCTGCCCTTTAAGGGTGGTAGGCTTTTTGGTGCTGCCCTGGATGACATTATTAAGGATGTCACCGGAGGTAAAAGCACTCTCCTTCCTCAGACTATTAAGGAAAAGGAGCCCCGCCATAAGCCGGGTCCCTCCTTTCCAGCAAAAAAGGTTTTTTTCCGTCAGTCAGAGTCCACGGGTTAGCCCTCCCAGACTGACAACAGTGCGGCTGGTAGACAGAAGCGTCCTTGGGTGCATAAGCCGAACAAGCCAGCTCCCAAGCCCGCCTCCGCATGAAGTCTTGCCCCCGTCCGACTCTGGGGTGGGGGGACGACTTTGCAGGTTCACGGATCGGTGGACCTCCCGGGTCTCCGACCGGTGGGTGTGCGAGGTGGTCTCCTCAGGATAGAGTTCCGTTCCTGGCCCCCAGACAGATTCTTTCCCTCAAATATCCCTCCCCTTCCTGCCCGTTGGGCGGCCCTCTTGGGGGCTGTACAGGATTTGCTCAGGTACGGAGTAATTGTGCGGTGCCGTCACAGGAGAGTTTTCAGGGGTTCTACTCAAATCTGTTTGTTGTTCTGAAAAAGGACGGGGTTCGGCCAATCCTGGACCTCAAGGCCTTGAATGCCTTTGTGAAGGTGCAAAAATTCCGTATGGAATCCATTCGCACGGTGATCGCTACACTCCATCAAGGGGACTTTCTGGCATCCTTGGACATCAAGGACGCCTACTTGCATGTTCCGATCTGCGCAAGTCACCAGAAGTTTCTGCGCTTTGTGATCGGCGAAGTCCACTATCAATTTGTGGCTCTTCCCTTCGGCCTAGCCTCGGCACCACGGGTTTTCACATAGGTGCTTGCTCCGGTTCTAGCTTTGCTGAGACAGCGAGGCATTGCTACCGTGGGCTATCTGGATGATCTTCTTCTAAGAGCAGACAATGGCTCAGAATTAGAAGACTGTGTGACTTATTGTCAGTCAGACCCTCCGGGACTTCGGGTGGCTCCTGAACATTCGGAAGTCGGTCCTGGTCCCGACTCAGAGTTTGGAGTATCTAGGTCTGATCCTGGACTCCTTAGAGGCGAAGGAATTCCTACCCCCAGAGAAATTACTGACACTTCAGTCTGCAGTGTGGGTCCTGACGTCCCGAAAATGGTCGTCAATCTGTTTTTGCATGAGAGTCCTGGGACCCATGGTGGCCTCTTTCGAGGCCGTTCCGTATGCCCAATCACACACACGGGCATTGCAGAAGGAGATCCTGTCCACTTGGGACAAATCCCCATTGTCCTTGGATCTTCAGATCCAGGTGAGTCAACCGGTCAGGGCGTCCCTGACGTGGTGGTTGAGGTCCCCGGCTCATCGGTCCGGGAAGTCGTTCCTCCCCATCCAATGGACGGTGATCACGACAGACGCCAGCCTTACGGGCTGGGGTGGAGTCTGGGGAGTCCTGTCAGCCCAAGAGCTTTGGACTCCGGACGAGGCCCGTCTACCGATCAATGTCCTGGAACTATGGGCAATCAGACTGTGCCTCTCCTCGTGGTCGGAGACACTACAGGGGCGCTCCCTCAGGATCCAGTCGGACAATGCCACAGCGGTGGCGTATGTCAACCATCAAGAGGGGACTCGGAGCTCAGCTGCGGCATCCGAGGTCGCCCACATCCTAAGGTGTGCCGAAAGAAGCGTGCCGACTCTGTCGGCCGTCTACATTCTGGGCGTAGAAAACTAGCAGACGGACTATCTGAGTCGCCAGACGCTGGACCAGGGAGAGTGGTCCTTGCACCCGGAGGTTTTTCATCTTCTTTGCCGGCGGTGGGGCACGCCGGATGTGGACCTGATGGCCTCTCGACTCAATCGCAAGGTATCAAGGTTTGTGACCAGGTCCAGGGACAATTGGGCGGACGCCTCGGATGTGTTGGTTGCCCTGTGGGGTCAGTATCACCTGATATATGCTTACCCTCCGCTGCAGCTGCTTCCTCGCCTGCTGCGCAGGGTGGCGACCGAGGGAATTCCGGTGATCCTCATTGCTCCGGATTGGCCTTGGCGTCATTGGCACGCCGATCTGGTACGTCTCGCAGCGGACGTTCCTTGGCGACTGCCACTGAGGGAGGACCTTCTGTCTCAAGGTCCTATATTTCATCCTTCTTTACAGTCTCTGGCTTTAACGGCATGGCTATTGAAAGCCAGGTGCTGAGGGACCGAGGTCTCTCGGATTCGGTCATTTCGACCATGTTAAGGGCACGGAAGTCTTCGTCCAGAAAGATATATCACCGTACCTGGAAAGCTTACATCGCTATGTGCAAAGAGCTGGACTGGCGTCCACAGACGTATTCCGTCCCCAGAATCCTGCGGTTCTTGCAGCGTGGCGTGACCCAAAAGCTTGCTTTGAGTACCATTAAGGGTCAGTTTTCGGCCTTGGCCATCTTCTTTCAGCGACCATTCCATTCCATTCCTTGGTTAGCACCTTTGTGCAGGGGGTTCGCCATGTGCTCCCTCCTGTCAAACCTCCTCTTCCTCCTTGGGATCTGAATTTGGTGCTCTCGGTTCTCCAGGAACCTCCCTTTGAAAATATCAGAGATATTCCTCTCTTAACCTTGTCTCAGAAGGTGGCTTTCTTAGTGGCCATTACTTCTGTTAGATGGGTGTCTGAGTTGGCGGCCTTTTCCTGCAAGTCGCCTTATTTGGTCATCCATAAGGATAAGGCGGTGTTGCGTCCGCGACCTTCTTTTCTGCTAAAGGTGGTCTCGGCCTTTCACCTTAATGAGGACATTGTCCTCCCGTCCTTGTGTCCTCACCCATCGCATCCCAGAGAGTTTGCGCTTCACACGTTGGACGTGGTACGAGCCTTACGGGTGTACCTATCTGCTACTGCTTCCATTCGGAAGTCTGACTCACTGTTTGTGTCTGTCTCTGGTCCAAAACAGGGTCAAGCGGTTTCGTCTGCCACTATTTCTAGGTGGATCAGACAGACCGTCGTTCAGGCCTATGCCCTTAAGGGGCTGGCGCCTCCCTTTTCGGTTATGGCGCATTCCACCAGGGCAATTGGTGCTTCCTGGGCGTTCCGACATTAAGCGTCGGTTGCACAATTGCAAGGCAACGCTGTATCCTGGCCTAGGCCAACAAGGCCCAGGCCTAGGGCAGCACTTTGCAGGGGGGGAGCACGGAAAGAGTCCCCGTCGACTTGTGCTACACTGTAAGTGTAACGCAAGCTGCTTCTAATTTTGACCGTCCTATCATCCTAGACCACAAACCTTCCTCACTGTGCTATATGTTTTCTGCTGCACCATTGGCATGGTTATATCTTCTTATTCCTCTCCATAAAATTATCAGAAATTTGTGCTTAAAGTAGAACTATAGGCAACACTTTTTTATTTATTTTTTGGATAGAGTAAGGGAGGGTTATAGCCCCTGTCAGTTTATTTTTTACCATCCCTGTCCCATTGCAGAGATTTCCCTTCACTTCCTGCCCCATAGCCAAACAGGAAGTGAGAGTAAATCTATGCAAATTAAGGGAATCCATTGTTCCACCCCCCCCCAGGCCCTAAGAACTAGTGTCCCCACTCAAAAATTTCAGGGTGGGTCTTAAACGGAAAGGGGTGTGGCCTTGACAGGAAGGGATGGGTCATATTTAAATTAGGGGTGCACGAGTTTAGTCAGGCCTAGGGCAGCACAAAACCTAAATACACTACTGGTGCAAGGCGGCGACCTGGTCGTCCGCTCATACCTTTTCTAAGTTCTATAAGGTTGATGTGGCTGCATCTTCGGATGCTTTCTTCGGCCGCAAGGTGTTGCAAGCGGCTGTTTAAAGTTGCATCTCCTCCGTTGAGGAGCTCTGCCTTGTTTGGAGTGAAGTTTTTGTTTTTTCATTTATACTGCTCCCATCCCTCTTGACACTGCTTTGGGACATCCCACGGGTAAAGTGTTAAGAGACTGTGTCAGTCCATGGACGATGAGAGAAAATAGGATTTCTCTTATCGTCCATGGACTGACACAGCTCTAATACTGAAACACGTGGCGTGGGTATATGTCCCTGCTCGCAGGAGAAGATCTAGGCAGAATGTTAGATGTTAGAAACATACATTCTAAAAAACCAGAGCTGAACAGCCCCGCCCAGGGGGGGCGGTCCCTCCAGACATATCCCTCCTACCTGCAGCCAGCAGCCTCAGTTTTTTTCTGCCTAGCAGGAGAAGACGTGGCTCTCTCAGGAGCCAGTCTCCTGGAAGATTTTTAATTTTTTATTCCTTTGAGAATTTTATTGTTTTATTTTTGAGACCTTCAATTAACTGTTGGCTGGGCAACAGGTTGGGTACACTAGTATCCTCGTAGTCTTCCCTGTCCGACCATCGAGTGTGCTGATCCTCGCCTTGTGTGCGTGAGACTCAGTTCACGACATGCCCCATGACTCCAGGGGTGGCCGGTGGGCTTTTATGCTCCCGCGGTCCTCACAAGATTGAACAGTGCCTGCTGTATCTTTCGCGGTGGACCGGGCCGACAGCTACTCAGTACTACTCTGTGATAGGTCTGTCTGAAACACACCAGTGGGTCCCTCTGGGACGGGTAAGTAGTCTCTCCTGCATCAGATGAGTACATGCTGGCTGTGTTTCTCTGTATGTTTTTTTTCCCCTGTCTCCCCCCCTGTTATGCTGCTCTCTGCACCCTAATCTGGTGCTGGGCTGTGTGGGGGTGCTTGGGGGTCACTCTGGCCTGGCGGGGGGGCGCTCATGTCTGTGTGCTTGGGCCTGAGAAAACGTGGGGTGTTTGGAGACGCCATTAGGTGCATTGACTGTATTTGCTGCGCTCGGCGGCCATCTTCCTGCGGATCAATGGCGCAGTTTATATGCGGCCGGCGGCCATTTTTTTGAAGCCGCGTGCGCGTTCACTTTCGTTTTTGGCCTCTATCGCCGCTGCTGTGGCACGAATCTCCTCACACTCTCCTCAGGCTTCACTCGCGCTGGCAGTGCGGTGCATACAGCGGAGCTGAGCGGTCCTCTAAAGGGTTGGTGAGTCCTCTGGGTATCCCCTCCTCAGTCAGCGCAGCCAGTGGGTGGACTGTTCACTTTATTGTGCATAAGGTCTCAGAGGGTGGCGAGTTATGGAGTCTGGTTCATCTGCTTCCCCACTCTTGTCAGAGGCAACAGGCAGTGCTCCTGCACCTGCTGTCCCTATGGACCAATTGTCGGCAGTCCTGGAATCATTCCTTGTCAGGATGGAAGCGGTGTGCGAGCGCAAGGGAACTATAAAGCGCCCTCTCCCCACACATTCTCCAGTAGGGGAGTTCTCTGATTCAGATGTGGGCCTAGCTGCTGCTGCTCAGGACCCTAGCTCTGAAGATTTTAATGTTTTTGAACAGGACATTCCTTGTGAGGAAGACCCCAGTTCTGAGTCAGTAACTGACAGGGCGCTTGTAAGTGAACTCATTGATGCTGTGAGGGACACTCTCAAGCTGAATGTTGCGGCTGAAGAACCTCAGGTGGAGGCTGTCTCCTTTGGTTCCTTTAAAGCCATATCTTCAAAAAAGGTCTTTCCATATGTGCCTTTTTTTGATAAATTAATTGACCAAGTCTGGGATAAGCCGCAGAAGACATTAACGGTCCCGCGGCATCTATCCATAAGATACCCCTTTGAGGAGGCCCTGGTTAAAAAATGGGCTCTCCCCCCTGTGGTCGACACCCCCGGTCACCCGTTTGAATAAGGCTACCACGCTCCCGATGAAGGGGACTCCCGCATTTAAGGACCCCACTGACAGGAGGTCAAAAGTGGTGAGTAGAACTATGTTTGCCTTGTTGGGGTCCGCCTTACGCCCTATCGTGGCGGCGACCCTTGTGTCTCAGACACTTACGGAATGGGCAAAGATTTTGCACCAGACGGTGCAGGAGCATAATCTCCCACCAGATACCATTGCCCTGACTCACCAACTTGTGCAGGGTTTGGTGTATGTGTGCGATGCCACTTTGGACCTCTATCTCTGCGGTGGTGTTGCGTCGTCTTATCTGGCTGAAATGCTGGTCGGCCGACCTAGCTTCCAAGAAGCTCCTGGCTGATTTGCCCTTTAAGGGCGGTAGACTGTTTGGGGCCGCCCTGGATGACATCATTAAGGATGTCACAGGGGGTAGGAGCACTTTTCTTCCCCAGTCTGCTAATTGAAAGGAGCCCCACCGATGGCCGGGCCCCTCCTTTCCAGCAAAAAATATGTTTTTTCGTCAGTCAGAATCCGCGGGTAAGCCCTCCCAGACTGATAAAAGTGCGGCTGGTGGACAGAAGTGTCCCTGGGTGTGTAAGCCGACCAAGCCGGCTCCCAAGCCCGCCACCGCATGAAGTCTTGCCCCTGCCCGAATCTGGGGTGGGGGGACGACTTTTCAGGTTCACGGTTTGGTGGACCTCCCGGATATCCGACCGGTGGGTGAGCGAGGTGGTCACCTAGGGGTACAGGATAGAGTTCCGTTCCTGGCCCCCAAACAGGTTCTTTCCCTCAAATCTCCCTCTCCTTCCTGCCCGTCGGGCAGCCCTCTTGGGGGCTGTACAGGATTTGCTCGGGCGCGGAGTAATTGTACCGGTTCCGTCTCAGGAGAGGTTTCAGGGGTTTTACTCGAACCTGTTTGTTGTTCCAAAGAAGGACAGGGTCTGGCCAATCCTGGACCTCAAGGCCTTAAATGCCTTTGTGAAAGTACAAAAATTCCGTATGGAATACATTCGCACGGTGATCGCTACTCTCCATCAAGGGGATTTTCTGGCGTCTTTGGACATCAAGGACGCCTACTTGCACGTCCTGATCTGCGCAAGTCACCAGAAGATTCTGCGCTTTGCCATAGGCAAAGTCCACTATCAGTTTGTGGCTCTTCCCTTCGGCCTAGCATCGGCACCATGGGTTTTTACCAAGGTGCTTCCCCTGGTTCTAGCTTTGCTGAGACAGCGAGGAATTGTTATCGTGGGCTATCTGGACGATCTTCTTCTAAGAGCAGAAAATGGCTCAGAGTTGGAGGAAAATGTGACAATAGTCAGTCAGACCCTCCGGGACTTTGGGTGGCTCCTGAATATGCAGAAGTCGGTCCTAGTCCCGACTCAATGTTTAGAGTATCTGGGTCTGATCTTCAGTCGGCAGTACGGGTCCTGACGTCCCGAAAATGGTCGTCAATCCGTTTCTGCATGAGAGTACTGGGACTCATGGTAGCCTCCTTCGAGGCAGTTCCGTATGCCCAATCACACACTCGGGCATTGCAGAAGGAAATCCTGTCCACTTGGGACAAGTCCCCGTTGTCATTGGATCTTCAGATCCAGGTGAGTCACTCGGTCAGGGCGTCCCTAACGTGGTAGCTGAGATCCCCGGCTCTTCGGTCCGGAAGGTCGTTCCTTCCCATCCAGTGGACGGTGGTCACGACGGATGCCAGCCTGACGGGCTGGGGCAGAGTTTGGGGAATCCTGTCAGCTCAGGGGCTCTGGACTCCGGACGAGTCCCATCTGCCGATCAACGTCCTGGAATTGCGAGCGATCAGACTGTGTCTCTCCGCGTGGTCGAAGAGGCTACAGGGCCGCTCGGTCAGAATCCAGTCGGACAACGCCACGGCCGTGGCCTATGTCAACCATCAGGGGGGCACTCGGAGCTCGGCTGCGGCATCGGAGGTCGCCCGCATCCTAAGGTGGGTGGAAAGAAGCGTGCCGGCTCCGTCGGCCGTCTACATTCCGGGCTTGGAAAACTGGAAGGCGGACTATCTGAGTTGCCAGTCATTGGACCAGGGAGAGTGGTCCTTGCATCCGGAGGTGTTTCAACTCGTTTGCCGGCGTCTGGGCACGCTGGACAGGGCCGGTGCAAGACTATTATGCACCCTAGGCGAGACCAGCTACTTGCGCCCCCCCCCCTCCTAAAAAAAAAAATCAAAATGAATTCAATAATTTTAGCACCAGAACTCCTGATGGAGGGATGGAGCCAGCTGGACAGGAGGGGGATCAGCCATGTAAGGGGAGGGAGCCAGGTGGACGGGAGAGGGGGGGTGCAGCCAGGTGGACAGGAGGGGGTGCAGCCAGATGGGGGGAGGGATGAGCCAGCCAGGTGGACAGGAGGGTGGTGCAGCCAGGTGGAGGGAGGATGGAGCCAGGTGGACAGGAGAGGAGGGTCAGCCAGGTAAGGGGATGGAGCCAGGTGGACAGGAGGGGGTGCAGCCAGGTGGGGGGAGCATGGAGCCAGGTGGACAGGAGGGGGTGCAGCCAGGTGGACAAGAGAGGGGGGTGCAGCCAGGTGGACAGGAGAAGAGGTGCAGCCAGGTGGAGGGAGGCTATAGCCAGGTGGACAGGAGAGGGGGGCAGTCAGGTGGAGGGAGGATGGAGCCAGGTGGAGGGATGGAGCCAGGTGGACAGGAGGGGGGGTGTAGCCAGGTGGAGGAATGGAGCCAGGTGGACAGGAGGGGGGTGTAGCCAGGTGGAGGGATAGAGCCAGGTGAATAAGAGGGGTGTAGCCAGGTGGAGGGATAGAGCCAGGTGGATAAGAGGGGGTGTAGCCAGGTGGAGGGATAGAGCCAGGTGGACAGGAGGGGGGGGGTGCAGCCAGGTGGACAGGAGGGGGTGCAGCCAGATGGGGGGAGGGATGAGCCAGCCAGGTGGACAGGAGGGTGGTGCAGCCAGGTGGAGGGAGGATGGAGCCAGGTGGACAGGAGAGGAGGGTCAGCCAGGTAAGGGGATGGAGCCAGGTGGACAGAAGGGGGTGCAGCCAGGTGGGGGGAGGATGGAGCCAGGTGGACAGGAGGGGGTGCAGCCAGGTGGACAAGAGAGGGGGGTGCAGCCAGGTGGACAGGAGAAGAGGTGCAGCCAGGTGGAGGGAGGCTATAGCCAGGTGGACAGGAGAGGGGGGCAGTCAGGTGGAGGGAGGATGGAGCCAGGTGGAGGGATGGAGCCAGGTGGACAGGAGGGGGGTGTAGCCAGGAGGGGGGTGTAGCCAGGTGGAGGGATGGAGCCAGGTGGAGGGATGGAGCCAGGCAGATAGGAGGGGGGTGTAGCCAGGTGGAGGGATGGAGCCAGGCAGATAGGAGGGGGGTGTAGCCAGGTGGAGGGATGGAGCCAGATGGACAGGAGGGGGGTGTAGCCAGGTGGAGGGATGGAGCCAGGCGGACAGGAGGGGGGTGTAGCCAGGTGGAGGGATGGAGCCAGGTGGATAGGAGAGGGGTGTAGCCAGGTGGGCAGGAGGGGGGTGTAGCCAGGTGGAGGGATGGAGCCAGATAGACAGGAGGGGGGTGTAGCCAGGTGGAGGGATGGAGCCAGGTGGAAAGGAGAGGGGTGTAGCCAGGTGAACAGGAGGGGGTGAGGCCAGGTGGAGGGATGGAGCCAGGTGGACAGGAGGGGGGTGTAGCCAGGTGGAGGGATGGAGCCAGGTGGACAGGAGGGGGGTGTAGCCAGGTGGAGGGATGGAGCCAGGTGGATAGGAGGGGGGTGTAGCCAGGTGGAGGGATGGAGCCAGGTGGACAGGAGGGGGGTGTAGCCAGGTGGAGGGATGGAGCCAGATGGACAGGAGGGGGGTGTAGCCAGGTGGAGGGATGGAGCCAGGTGGATAGGAGGGGGGTGTAGCCAGGTGGAGGGATAGAGCCAGGTGGACAGGAGGGGGGTGTAGCCAGGTGGAGGGATGGAGCCAGGTGGACAGGAGGGGGGTGTAGCCAGGTGGAGGGATGGAGCTAGGTGGATAGGAGGGGGGTGTAGCCAGGTGGAGGGATGGAGCCAGGTGGACAGGAGGGGGTGTAGCCAGGTGGAGGGATGGAGCCAGGTGGACAGGAGGGGGGTGTAGCCAGGTGGAGGGATGGAGCCAGGTGGATAGGAGGGGGGTGTAGCCAGGTGGAGGGATAGAGCCAGGTGGACAGGAGGGGGGTGTAGCCAGGTGGAGGGATGGAGCCAGGTGGACAGGAGGGGGGTGTAGCCAGGTGGAGGGATGGAGCCAGGTGGACAGGAGGGGGGTGTAGCCAGGTGGAGGGATGGAGCTAGGTGGATAGGAGGGGGGTGTAGCCAGGTGGAGGGATGGAGCCAGGTGGACAGGAGGGGGGTGTAGCCAGGTGGAGGGATGGAGCCAGGTGGACAGGAGGGGGGTGTAGCCAGGTGGAGGGATGGAGCCAGGGGGACAGGAGGGGGGTGTAGCCAGGTGGAGGGATGGAGCCAGGTGGACAGGAGGGGGGTGTAGCCAGATGGAGGGATGGAGCCAGGTGGACAGGAGGGGGGTGTAGCCAGGTGGAGGGATGGAGCCAGGTGGACAGGAGGGGGGTGTAGCCAGGTGGAGGGATGGAGCCAGGTGGACAGGAGGGGGGTGTAGCCAGGTGGAGGGATGGAGCCAGGTGGACAGGAGGGGGTGTAGCCAGGTGGAGGGATGGAGCCAGGTGGAAAGGAGGGGGGTGTAGCCAGGTGGAGGGATGGAGCCAGGTGGACAGGAGGGGGGTGTAGCTAGGTGGAGGGATGGAACCAGGTGGATAGGAGGGGGGTGTAGCCAGGTGGAGGGATGGAGCCAGGTGGATAGGAGGGGGGTGTAGCCAGGTGGAGGCAGTCACACACCAGTGAAAAGGTCTGACTGGAAGCCTTAATCCCGGGCGCTTCCCCCCCACAACCTGACAAGTTCTTACCTTGGGGCACTTCTTTCCAGCTTCGTCCACATGGCAGCGGGCAGCAGTCAGTGTCACAAGTCCCAGGATTAGAAGATCGGGTCTCCTACAGGCTGTGAATCACAGCTCATGCACGGGAGACCTCCTCTCGTCCCCCATCCGATCAGATCAGCTGACCGTTTGGTTCCACCCCCGGGCTCCGGCGGACGACCGCGGAGAGGCTGGGTAAGCAGGGCGGGCTGCAGGAGCCGCTTTGCTTTGGGCTTTCTCCAAGACAAGTGGCCTGGCGGCCTCGGCCCAGCGCGTGTCCCATGGCCAGTCCATCCCGCTGTCTCTGTGCACAATGCCGCTCGCCCTGCTCCTCCAATGGCTGCACATCACCCAGGGAGGGAGGCAGGGCGGGCAGAGAGCTGACACCCACGGCTGCTGGACATTGGTATGGTCGCCACTGGCTTTGGGGGAGGGGGGACCTGCCTGCTCCTTCTCCCCGCCAAGCGACTCTGCAGCCAGCCAGATGGAGCCGCGGGAGCCGCCTCCCACTACACTCCGCACCGCACCAGCCACCACCTGCCAGGGGGGAACAAATTCTCTTCGAGGGGACCCAGTGGCTGTGGCTGCCGCCCTAGGCGGCAGTGCACCCTAGACGGTTGCCTAGTTCGCCTAGTGGGAGCGCCGGCCCTGACGCCGGATGTGGACCTGATGGCTTCTCGACTCAATCGCAAGGTGTCGAGGTTTGTGGCCAGGTCCAGGGACCCCTGGGCGGACGCCTTGGATGCGTTGGTTGCCCCATGGGGTCAGTATCGCTTGATATATGCTTACCTTCCGCTACAGTTGCTTCCTCTTCTGCTGCGCAGGGTAGTGGCCGAGGGCATTCCTCGTGATCCTCATTGCTCCGGATTGGCCTCGCCGTCATTGGTACGCCGATCTGGTACGTCTCATCGCGGACGCTCCTTGGCGACTGTCCATGAGGGAGGACCTTCTGTCTCAAGGTCCTATCTTTCATCCTGCTTTACAGTCTCTGGTTTTAACGGCATGGCTATTGAGAGCCAGGTGCTGAAGGCCCGAGGCCTTTCGGATTCGGTCATTTCGACCATGCTGAGGGCACGGAAGTCTTCCTCTAGAAAGATCTATCACCGTACCTGGAAAGCTTACATCTCTATATGCGAATAGCTAGACTGGCGTCCACGGACGTACTCTGTCCCCAGAATCCTGTGGTTCTTTCAGCATGGTGTGACCCAAAGGCTGGCTTTGAGCACAATTAAGGGTCAGATTTCGGGCTTGCCCGTTTTATTTCAACGACCGCTAGCAGGTCATTCCTTGGTTAGCACCTTTGTGCAGGGGGTTCGTCATGTGATTCCCCCTGCCAAGCCTCCTCTCCCTCCTTGGGATCTGAATTTGGTGCTCTCGGTTCTCCAGGAACCTCCCTTTGAAAATATCAGAGATATTCCTCTCTTAACCTTGTCTCAGAAGGTGGCTTTCTTAGTGGCCATTACTTCTGTTAGACGGGTGTCTGAGTTGGCGGCTCTGTCATGCAAGTCGCCTTACCTGGTCCTCCATAAGGATAAGGCTGTGTTGCGCCCGCGACCGTCTTTCCTTCCAAATTGTCCTTCCGTTCTTGTGCCCTCACCTATCGCATCCCAGAGAGTTTGCACTTCACACTTTGGATGTGGTGCGAGCCTTACGGGTGTACCTGGCTGCTACTGCTTCAATTCAGTCTGACTCACTGTTTGTGTCTGTCTCTGGTCCAAAACAGGGCCAAGCGGTGTCGTCTGCCACCATCTCTAGGAGGATCAGAAAGACTGTTATACAGGCCTATGCCCTTAAGGGGCGGGCGCCTCCCTTTCCGGTTACGGCGCATTCCACCAGGGCAATTGGTGCTTCCTGGGCTTTCCGACATCAAGCGTCGGTTGCACAAGCGTGCTGCTTTGGGACGTCCCACGTGTTTCAGTATTAGAGCTGTGTCAGGACTGACACAGCACCCACCCTTATTTAAGGTTTGTACTGCTTTGTTACGAACTGAGGATGCTGGCTGCAGGAAGGAGGGTTATGTCCGGAGGGACCGCCCCCCTGGGCGGGGCTGCTCAGCTCTGGTTTTTTAGAATGTATATTTCTAACATCTAACATTCTGCCTAGATCTTCTCCAGCGATCAGGGACATATACCCACGTGTTTCAGTATTAGAGCTGTGTCAGTCCATGGACGTCAGAGAAATGGATTTTACGGTGAGTACAAAAATCCTATTTTTTGTGTTTCTGCACACTTAAGCCTCGTACACACGGTCGGACTTCCATCTGACTTTTCCGTGGATTTTTGTCCGAACGGAGTTGGCCGGGCACACCCATAGCATACACACCACAGGACTTTTCTGCAAACTTTCCCAAAACTTTTTGCAACATCACATGGTTTTTCTGCTCTTTACCGCCACCCTTTGTTCAACTTCTGCTATTGTTGGTTGATTTTAACATTAGTTGTTTTGTCCATCGGACAAAAGTCCTATGGTTTTCTGTACACACGGTAGGACTTTGCTCCATCGGACTTTTGTTGGGCAAAAGTTTGTCCGTTTGCAGACCCAACTTTTGTCCGATGAAAACAAAACCAAACGAAAAAAAGTTTGTCCGATGGAGCGTACACACGGTCGGATTGTTGGTCCAACTTGCTTAAAACAAAGTTTGTTGGGCAAAAGTCTGACCGTGTGTACGGGGCTTAAGGGAGATGTTTGTAGAAGATGGGGTGATCTTTCTGCATAATGGGGGACCCTTGTCATACTAATGCTATAATAATTATGTTTCCTTTAGAGATCATGGCAAGAAGGGCCTCAATGTTTTTATCATATTTTATTGTGATATCAATAAAAGTGAATTGATTTTTACTTTTATGATTTTATTGGGTATTTTAAAAGTCCGCATTTTAGTCTGTGTCCTAGAGAAGGGGCCCAAGACAACAAACAGTAGCGAATCCCATGAATTATGTAGGCGATACAAGATGCACCTATCTACAGCACTTTGAATTTGATACCAAAATGTGTAAGCAGGTGAACTTGACAATCATCGTTTTCAACATACATTATATTGCCAAAAGTATTTCGGACACCTGCTTTTACATGCACATGAAAATTAAAAGGCATCCCATTTTTAGTCGGTAGCGTTCAATATTGAGTTGGCTCACCCTTTGCAGCTAGAACAGTTTCAACTCTTCTGGGAAGGTTGTCCACAAGGTTTAGGAGTATCTATGGGAATGTTTGACCATTCTTCCAGAAGCACATTTGTGAGGTAGGGCACTGATGTTGGACGAGAGGGCCTGGCTCGCTGTCTCCGCTCTAATTCATACCAAAGGTGTTCTGTTGGGTTGAGGTCAGGACAATGTGCAGGCCAGTCAAGTTCTTCCACCCCAAACTTGCTCATCCACACTATATTGTCAAAAGTATTGGGCCACACCTCCAAATCATGTGATGGAGGGGGATTATGGTTTGGAGCTGTTTTTCAGGGGTTGGGCTTGGCCATTAGTTCCAGTGAAGGGAACTCTTAAGGCATCAGCATACCAAGACACTTTGGACAATTTCATGTTCCCAACTTTGTGAGAACAGCTTGGAGATGGTCCCTTCCTGTTCCAAAATGACTGCACACAAATGCACAAAGCAAGGTCCATAAAGGCATGGATAAGCAAGTTTGGGGTAGAGGAACTTGACTGGCCTGCACAGAGTCCTGACCTCAACCCGATAGAACACCTTTGGGATGAATTAGAGCAGAGACTGTGAGACAGGCCTTCTTGTCCAACATCAGTACCTGACCTCACAAATGCACTTCTGGAAGAATGGTCAAAAATTCCCATAGACACACTCCTAAACCTTGTGGACAGTCTTCCCAGAAGAGTTGAAGCTGTTATAGCTGCAAAGGGTGAACCAACTCAATATTGAACCCTGCGGACCAAGGCTGGGATGCCATTAAATTTCATGTGCGTGTAAAGGCAGGTGTCCCAGTACTTTTGGCAATATAGTGTATTTTACATAGAAACTATGTAAGGAACTGTGTAAGGAATCATATGTGTAAAATCTATAGAGATATGTAGGTGCTCAGTGAATTAAATTACATTTCCTAAACTGGCCCAGGGCTGCAAAGACGTAGAACATATGCAGCCCCAAAAAAAAACATGCATGACATCTGAAGTGTTGTCACTTCTGTAAACTCTAGGAGATGTGATGATATCAGGTTTTCAGCATATGACTAATAGTGATCATATTAAATTCTCAGAAAACATTAGCCCCAGTGGAGAGGAATGTGAACAGCTGTTCACAATTTTTAAAATAGGAAAAGACAATGATTGTAGACTACTACTTGGAAATAGATTGAGTAAAGGTACTGTTCATTGTGCAATGTTGTCTACCACCAAATATTCTGCAATGAGACTAGTAAGTGACGCTTTGCAGGAAACTGTGCAATTGCACAGTGCTGGATTGAGATAGGACCCACGTAAGTATAAAGGGAAGTAAGGGGGCAATACAACTAGTGGGACGTTTTTTACTTTAATGCAGGGAATGCCTTAAGCCCGTACACACGGTCTGACTTTTTGCCAACAAACTTCAAAATGAGCAAGTTTTCCCAAAAATCCGTCCGTGTGTACGCTCCATCGGACAAACTTTTTCGGTTTTCATCGGACAAAAGTTGGCTCTGCAAACGGACAAGCTTTTCGGCAACAAAAGTCTGATGGTGCAAAGTCCAACCTTGTGTACAGAAATCCATCGGACTTTTGTCCTAAGTACAAATACACATGCCCAGAACCAATGTTAAAATCAACCAACAATAGCAGAGGTTGACCAAAGGGTGGCAGTAAAGAGCAGAAAATAGCAGAAAAACCACGTGATGTTGTGAAAGTTTTGGGAAAGTTTGCAGAAAAGTCTGACCATGTGTATGCTATGGGTGTGCCCGGCCAACTCCCTTCGGGCAAAAATCCACGGAAAAGTTTGTTTGAAGTCCGACCGTGTGTACGAGGCTTAAGAAGTATATAATGTATAATATATAATGTAATGTATATAGTGGGGATGTTTACATGATTGAGCAGTTAGTGTTGCTAGAACATCAGATCATTGGCAAAGTTAAATGTAGAAGTTGAGAGGGTTGACCTGGTGCCTGGGAACAGTGCTTTTATCCAATTCCAACCAAAATTTTTATTTTGTGTTAGGCGAAGTATTAGTACCTCATCAGAATTATATTACTGTCTGTCCCCCTATTGGGTGAAATTCCCTTCACTACCTGTTAGCACAGAAAATTATGGGAAGTCTCTCCTCTTCAACAAGAAAATTTAAAAACAAAAACATAATTTCAGCGGAGTGAGGAATTTGTACGCTTGCTGTCCGGCTTTCTTGTCCCGGTGACAACCACTCTGTTTTTTGTTATGGGCTTTACAGGGATAAGGAGCGAAGTAAAATATTCCAATAGGATTAGAGACAGAAATTAAACTTGGTAAATAATTGTAAATTTTGCACGCTTTATCCAAAATGAAAAAAAAAAATTGTAGTTAGGCTTTGTCAAACATTTGTGCATTTATAAAATATTTTTTTTAATTTAGCCTTGGGTATAAGGCAACAATAGTTAATGATCATTCTCCACAATAAAATTTTCCTTTTTGGATAGAAGCTAGTATTTGGAATCAACATCTTCTGTTTCTAAGAGAATTTGGTTTAATTTTCTAAATACAAATAAGCTATTCACTTTGCAAAGGAATTTTAACTTAGTTTAGCGAATGCAGTGAAAATTCACTTTGCAAAGAATGCCAAAATCACATGCAAGGAAAATAGAATTTTTGCTTACCCTTGATTATATAATAGAAGTCAGCAGAGCTTCCCTCATCCTCCAAGCTAAGGGAAATTCCCTTTCAAAGTGAACAGCCTATTTGCCTACAATCAACCCCCATTGACTTGGAGTCCAACCACATGTCAAGGCACAAAAATAATGATTTATATATATATTTGTTTTGCCTTACAGAGACTGCAGCAAGGGTATTGGGTATTTTTGTTGCATCAGGTAGTCATACATTACCTGAATAAACCTTTGAAAGGACATAGGGGGTTATTTACGAAAGGCAAATTCACTTTGCACTACAAGTGCAAACCACAAGTGCAAAGTGCACTTGAAATTGCACTGAAAGTGCACTTGGAAGTGCAGTCGCTGTAAATCTGAGGGGTAGATCTGAAACGAGGGGAAGCTCTGCTGATTTTATCATCCAATCATGTGCAAGCTAAAATGCTGTTTTTTTATTTTCCTTGCATGTCCCCTCTCGGATCTACAGCGACTGCATTTCCAAGTTCACTTTCAGTGCAATTTCAAGTGCACTTTGCACTTGTAGTTTGCACTTGTAGTGCAAAGTGGACTTGCCTTTAGTAAATAACCCCTATAGTCTGTTAAATTAATCGCTTGCCTATTGCCGGCCATCATATGACAGCTGGATGGTGCAGCTCTCGTTCTGGGCGAACGTCATTTGACATCCTCGCCTTCCAGGCCCACTAGGGGGCGCGCGCGCTCCCGCCGCGTCACTGGGGACCCAATGCGCGTGCCCAGTGGCCGCGATTTCAGCTGGGCACCCGCGATTGCCCGTGAACACAGCAGGACCGTGGATCTGTGTGTGTAAACATACAGATCCACGTCCTGTCAGGGAGAGGAGACCTGATCGTATGTTCCTTGTATATAGGAACACCGATCTGTCTCCTCCCCTTGTGAGTCTCCTCCCCCTACAGTTAGAATCACTCCCTAGGGAACATATTTTACCCCTTGATTGCCCCCTAGTGTTAACCCCTTCCCTGCCAGTCACATTTATACAGTAATCAATGCATTTTTATAGCACGGATCGCTGTATAAATGTGAATGGTCCCAAAATAATGTCAAAAGTGTCCGATTTGTCCGCCGCAATATCGCAGTCACGATAAAAGTCTCAGATTGCCGCCATTACTAGTAAAAAAATAATAATAATAAAAATGCTATAAATCTATCCCCTATTTTGTAGACGCTATAACTTTTGCGCAAACCAATCAATATACGCTTATTGCTAATTTTTTTTACCAAAAATATGTAGAAGAATACGTATCGGCCAAAACTGAGGAAAAATTTTGTTTAAATAAAAAAAAAAAATATGGGATATTTATTATAGCAAAAAGTAAAAAATATTGTGTTTTTTTCAAACTTGTCACTTTTCTTTTGTTTATAGCGCAATAAATAAAAACCGCAGAGGTGATTAAATACTACCAAAAGAAAGCTTGATTTGTGGGGAAAAAAAGCATAACATTTTTATTTGGGTACAGTGTTGCATGATTGCGCAATTGTCATTCAAATTGTGACAGCGCTGAAAGCTGAAAAATGGCTTGGGCAGGAAGGAGGTGAAAGTGCCCTGTATTGAGGTGGTTAAACACCAAAAAATAATATACCGTATGAACCTTAGCTATTTATGGAAATAAATTAAGATTTTGCAGTAGATATAAATTAGACAAACTTAAAACTAAATCCCAACAAACTTTTATAAAGCTAAACATCTCTGAAAAATATTTACCATTATTAACTAAGATTTTTGAGTGGATACTAATTAAAGCGGAGTTCCACCCAAAATAACATCCATATATGACCACACTCCTTACACTACAAAGGTGTACAGTAGACACTTTTTTTTTTTTTTTTCTGTACATACCGTAGTATTGTCATTTCAATTCCGGCTTCCGGGTACTCACTCCCGCGGGAGTAGGCGTTTCTATTCTCCCGCAATGTAATCTGGGAGTTCGCCCAGATGTGACATGTCCTGCAGAAAAAGTTCCCCGGCGGATAAGGTTCCCCCCCTCCTGTACTGCGCATGCGCGGCACGAACCTCAACGGAGTTTCCGAAAGTAGCCGAACATGTAGAGCTGCGAGTCGGCTCTACACAGCGCCTGCGCAGTCAGCTCTACATGGCTCCTAGTCATTGCGCAGGCGCCGTGTAGAGCTAACTCGCAGCTCTACATGTTCGGCTACTTTCGGAAACTCCGTTGAGGTTCGTGCCGCGCATGCGCAGTACAGGGGGGGGAACCTTATCCGCCGGGGAACTTTTTCTGCAGAACACCGTCCACCACTACCAGGAAGTCAGTGCTTGTGGGCTTCACAATGCCCACAAGCAAAATGGAAAATTATGACGGCTGATTTTAAAAGTGCATCTTTTGCCAGAAAAAAGACAGGGGAGGTTAAAAATCACCAAACACGTGAGTACTAATTGGTGATCTACAAATACTTTGCATGCAAGCTAAAAAAAAAAAAGATTTGCCGCGGAACCTCCGCTTTAATCTCGTTGGGACCACTCCCTTAGTCCCCCAAAATAAAACTTTAAATAACAAAAATAAATATACTTTTAGAAATGTACATAACCTAGCAACTACACGATAAATTAATATTGACCATAAATGCACCAAATTAATTTATTTTTACAATATGTAAGCTAAACATGCAAAGCTAATAATCACATATTTATCAGGAATCAATATTTAAACGTGATCATCGTCAAACATAACCTATTGTAGTTTGTAGTTCATGCTGTGGTTTTTTGAAAAGCGAAGTTTGGCCAAGATCAAATTTAAATATTGATTCTATATTGACGCTGTCATTTAAATAAAAAAATAAAATAAAAAAGGAGAGAGAGCAGCGCCATCTGAGTGCAGTATTCAAATATTTAATGGCAGCAAATAATATACACACTATAGGTAAAGGTTAGCGTGATGTGGGTACAATAACGTGTTCATCTGCTCTAAGCTGCAGTGTTGGTGGTAGCACTTCTGGTCACAGCTGTACTGGTGGCTCCCAGTACTTTTTAGTCCATAGGTATATACAGGGGGGTAGTGCGCGCATGCCGAGCATGCGTGCTCCTTCCTCAGGCTTTTAAATTGTCTATCTCATCTCATGCTCAAGAACGAAATTACCGAGTTGTGTCTAGGTGATATCGCTGCCCCACTATTCTACATAAAATCGATCCTAACATACCAGATATGTGCTGGAGATGCCTACGGGCCCCTGGCACAATGACACACACTTGGGGTACTTGCCCACGAATTACCCCCTTTTGGGATAAAATTCTCCATCTCTATGACAAACTTGTGGGGGACAAGTTCCCAAATGAACCTCGCATAACTATTTTGTCTATGTTGCCGGGCTCCTGTAAGCAAATCAAAAAGAGCTTAATTTGTCCTTTTCTGACAGCTGCTGGTTCAGTTATCGCTAGATCCTGGTGCCAAACGGCCACCCCCTCTTTAGCTAATTGGGCTTGTGAAATGTACAGGCTCGAACACCTAGAATGTTTGTGTGGGATCAGGGCCGCCATCAGGGGGGTACAGGCAGTACACCTGTAAGGGGCCCGGAGGTCCCCAGGGGCCCAGCTGGCCCCCCTTCTTTTTTTTGTTGTAAGGGGCCCAGAGGTCCCCAGGGGCCCGGAGTTCCCCAGGGCCCCGAATGTCAACCCCCTTTTTACATTTTTTTTAATATTTTTTTATTATTATTTATTTATTTTATTAAATTTTTATTTATTTTTTTTGTAAGGGGCCCAGAGGTCCCCAGAGGCCCGGAGGTCCCCAGGGCCCCGGATGGAAACCTCCTTTTTTTAAATTTTATTTTTTATAATTTTTTTTATTATTAATGTATTTATTTAATTTTTTTTTATTTATTTATTTAAAGTGGTTGTATACCCACAAATATGAAATGCACCTACAGGTAAGCCTACATTAAAGCTTACCTGTAGGTGCTTGCAATATCTCCGAGACCTACACGGTTTCGGAGATATTTGCTAAAAAGAGTGCACTGCTATCTACGGCGCATGCGCACCGTAGATAACGGCGCATGCGCGCCGTAGATAACGGCGCAGGCGCACTGAGCGCGGCGGCTCTTTGAATAGCAGCCTGCCGGACACTGCCGGAATTCGCGCATGCGTGGGGATCGTGCTGTTCCCCACGCATGCGCGGGAGTGACGTCATTGCCGCTCCGGCCAATCACAGCGCCGGAGCGGCGATACCCGGAAGTCACTCCGGGTATCATGGATGCGACGGAGGACGTGTCAGAGGACCGCTGCGGGGGCTTCGATCTAAGGTAAGTGATTGATAATGAGCTAGTATGCTAGTCATACTAGCTCATTATGACTTTGCCTTGCAGGTTGTGAAAAAAAATAAATAAAGTTTTGCGGTATACAACCGCTTTAATGTAATTTTTTTTTTAAATTTTTTTTATTATTATTTTTTATTTAACCTCCCTTTTTTTTATTATTTTTTTTATTTTTTTTTAATAAGTTTTTTTTTTGTAAGGGGCCCAGAGGCCCGGAGGTCCCCAGGGCCCTGGATGGTAACCCCCCCCTTTTTTTTGTTTTTTTGTTCTTCTGCTTTTTTTTTTGTTCGTAAGCACCCAAACCCCCTGCTTCTCAATTTGCGACAGCCCCCCCCCCCCAGTTCTCCTCGGCTCCAGGGGGCCCATGCCTGAAGCTGAATTCCTGATGGCGGCCCTGCGTGGGATGCTGAGAACAATGAATCCCACACCATTATGTGGACTGTATGGTGGCACCTCTGGTTTTCCTCGGATTTTGCTGATTTTGTAGCAGGTACAGCTCATGATTCTTCTCCTGGGCCCTCTCATGTGTAAATGGCTACTCCCTCCCTTTATTTTCCTTGTATGTACCCCAATGCTTTCTCTACATTCCCTTCTCTTTTTTTTTTCTTTTTTCTATTACGTACATAAGGTTATGGTTATCTGAACTGTAGCGCCACCATATTTTCATGTCATATATGTTGCGCTTTTTTCTTTTACTCCACATTGTTTCTATTGGACTACGGGTTTATTAATAATACAATTACTATACAGTAAAACCTTGGTTTGAGAGTAACTTGGTTTGAGAGCGTTTTGCAAGACAGGCAGATTTTTTTTATATATTTTGACTTGATATACAAGCTAGGTCTTGATATATAAGTAACGTCACATCACAACAGAGTATAAAAGAGAAGAGAGGCGTCTCTAAGTGTAGCAATATGGTTACATTTAATGAAGGTACAACATTTAGCAACATATTGCTACACTTAGAGGCGCCTCTCTTCTCTTTTATACTCTGTAGCTCCTGCTGGATTTTGATAATCCCCTTGGGGAGGCTTCCATTAATGGATGGACATTTTGTGGTTACACAACCTATCACATTGCTATAATCTTTTTATATGGACTATAAACGAATGGGCCTATCAATAAATGGTTGTGGAACGGATCATTTGAGTTTCCATTATTTCTTATGGGGAAATTCGCTTTGATATACAAGTGTATACAAGTGCTTTGGATTACAAGCATGTTTCCGGAACGAATTATGCTCGCATTCCAAGGTTTTACCGTACTCATTTTGTCATGCCTTAAAAACATATATTTTATTGTACCTATGCGATATTTGTCCTATTGTTATTATTATGGTCTCAATGTATACTTGTACATCCGATGGAGTTGGGGTGATACTCCCTATGTTTTCACTCAGTCTTGTTTAATCTTGTTTATAACTCAATAAAACAAATTCTTTATAAATATTGCTTTTTCTTTTTAACCATGAATACCAAGATTGCACTTTGGCTTATATATTGTAATCATGAATTAAACTGATTTATTTGTAGAACTTATTATTATTAGTATTATTATACACGATTTATATAACGCCAACAGTTTACGCAGTGCTTTACAATGTAGAGGGGAGACCGCTAAATTACAGTACAGTTCAGTACAGAAGGGCCCTGCTTGTAGAGCTTTCATTCTAAAGGGAGGGGGGGGGGGGTGTACAAAAGGTAATAGCTGCAGAGAATGATTTGATGGGGGTGGCTCGGGAACAGTTGTTAGGTGGGTGTGGGATAGGCTTCCCTCTATAAATTAGTTTTCAGGGATCTCCTAAAGGTGGAGAGGTTAGGGGCTGATCGGACATACCAGGGCAGGGAGTTCCAGAGGATGGGAGAGGCTCTGGAGAAGTCCTGAAGGCAAGCATGAAAGGAGGTAACAAGGGAGCTAGAGAGCAGGAGGTCCTGGGAGGAACGGAGGGCAATCATTATACATTTGTCCAACAAAACAATCTTGATTAGCTATATAAACGAAACCTTCACTGAGGAACATATGTAGACTGCCACTGGCGCAGCACCTATTTTTAATGGGGATTCCATAATTCCACTTTACATTCAGGGACTTACACTGTTTGCATGGTAAAAATACGTAACGAATGCAGAGCTTGTTAATTTGTATATTTATCTGCCTAGGGTTCACTTTTAAATTAAAATGTATTGCTTTCTTTGTAATATACATTTTTCACATTTATTGATGAATATTCATAATTATGTGGACTAAATTTATAAAATGTGTTACTGATTATTAGGTTAGTTTACACAGGCCTCAGATTTAAAAAGGAAGATCATGTCAAATATAGGAATTTTAAGTGAGACTCTGCTTTGAAGATCCATGCTAAATGCTAAATCACAAACAAGGAAATAAACACCTGTGTATTCAAAACCCTTTTAGGCTGGGTTCACACTTATGGGAATTGGATGTGAATTTTCGCCGCATCCGATTCGCATGACAGGAGAGTGTGACCGGTTCGCAATGGAGCCGGTTCACACAGCTCCGGGGCAGCCGTGGAGCGCACTGCAGAAGGGTGCTGTGCGTCTTTGGCTCAGTTTCAGGTGAGAATTGAGGCAAGTATTCTGACCTGATTCACCCCTGGAATGGAGAACAGGGATGCACCGGACCCCCTGCTGTGAGCCGCTCCACACATAGTGTGAACCCAGCCTTATGGTATGAATGGATGGAAGTGAGCAATAAAACTGTTCTAGATATATCACATCATAAATAAGGAAATGGGGCCCTAATGTAATAATAAATTAGCAAAGTGTGCCCGTCAGTAAGGGAATGAATTACAAGTTACATTTACAAGATACAACAGTCATACAATCTGACATTTTTGGAAGCCTTGTATAAGTGCCATTTTTTTACCATTAGAAAGAAACATTGATGACTTATTTTTCTGCAAATACGTCAAAGTCGTGCTGTGCTTTCTGAATAGTCCTGCTGTCTTCTGGGACCCGTGTGTCTCCCAGAAGGCAGCGGGGAAGGAGGGGGGGGGGGGCGGAAATTGAGTAGATCGCTGCACAAGATTGTGGCTATCTTAACTGAAAGTGGAAGCGGGTACCTGGTTTGACAGGTATCCGCTCCCCTTGAAAGGTGCTAAATGTGGCAGAGGAGGGGGAGATGAAGCAAACAAGCGGATCTTCCCATTTTGGGTGGAGCTCCGCTTTAATTGAACAAGGTGAAGTTAGAGGCTGATTTGCTACCATGCACAGCTGCACCAGATTCTGAGTGCACCAGTTTTTGTAACTCTCCCACTTTGAGTACTTGACCCAGACTAAGTGTGATAATAAGGGTTTCTGGTTTTACCCTAAGGTTCCTGATATGCTCACGTTTTCCAGGTCAGTGATTCAGAAAGTTTTTAAACCAAGTCAGCATAACAACTAGGTAATCAGCATTTTCAGAAGAAGGTTATCAAGGGCAGCCCTAATGTTTCTGTCACAGAAGGTTCAATGGAATGGAGCATACATCATCCTGTCTGTGTATGTTAACAAACCTTATTATAACAGGTTACCAGGAGACCTATCCCCATCTACATATTGCATCAAAAAGAAACCTCTCCTATGGGCAATCCCCTCTCTTTCCTTCGATATTTGGGGGTAAGAATGTCTTTGTCATTTGTCAGTGTCATGAATCTGTAGTAATGTTTCATGCCCTGTCTGTCTGCTTACCTTTGGTCTGTGTATCAGCTTAGAGACCGCGCTCTCACACCTGCATTTTTAAGCAATCTTCTCTCAGCATGGCTCCACCCAAGCCACTAACAGCAAACACTATTTAACACCGTTCACCGAAAGCCAACCTTGACTGAGCAATAGTGTGTTTAGGATCCCCTGTTTGTTTCTTGTCATGTGTTCTACGTTTGATTCCGTGTACCGACTTTGGCTTGTTCTCCTGACTATCCCTGTCTGCTTGTTACTCTGACCTTTGATATGTTCTCCTGACTATCCCTGTCTGCTTGTTACTCTGACCTTTGGCGTGTTCTCCTGGCCATTCCTGTCTGCTTGTTAGTTGTTACCTGACCCTTGGCTTGTCCTTCTGACTATTCCTTGTTGCCCTACACTACTGCTTCCTCTCCATCCACCAGAGCCTCCCGTGAGCTGGGAGACCCTGGAGGCGCGACCTGGAGTCATCTGCAGCGAAGTCCATCCTCCCCATCAAAGGCTCTGGTGAAAACCTGCTGGCTCTTAGACTCTATGCCCTGGGGAATCGTATGCTCTAGCTCCCTGTTCTATTTGTGTTGGTGCTTAGGTGGAGCTGCTTTCCTGAACCACCCAGAGCTCCATTTGCAGCACTCAGCCAAAGGGTCCACAAGCTAGCAGTGCACTCCTGACTCCAGCGGTGTGCATCTGTCACCTGACCGCAGGTGACCTGACAGTCAGTCAATGATGTTTTATTGCTTTTTTGCACATGGCCTGGCCAAGGAGATGGGTTGCATAGCAACACTGTGTGAACTGATTCCACTGGAGCCCATGTCCATTGGGGTAGGGGAAGTATTTGACCATACTCTTGATATTTCATTCCTGGCTATATAAGAAAAAGGTTGAGACACTGCTCAGTTTACTCTGAGAAAGAGGTGATACCACAAAATGAATCAGCCATTCTTACTGTGGGACGTTTCATCTGTTTTGTGATACCATGGACGTAAAGCTGCCTAATATTTGATAAGCTGTATTCAAGCGCATGTTTGTGAGTATTATTCTTTTATTAATTAAAGTAAAATTATTGAGGAAATGCACTAAGCTGGTGCATCCTCTGTTTACTTCTTGATTTTAGTGCATCTAGACACCCCCAGTCTTATGAGGGCAGCAAGGTGGCATTTATCCGGATTTTCCAGGACAAGAGCCAAGAGCCTAGAATAACACCCCTGTGGGGCCCACCTTCGAGCGCAGGAGATATGTGTTGTTTATGATGAGATTGACACCGCCCGAGACTGGGAGTGGGACAGCTTGAAATCACTGACAATGCTATTATAGAGGAACCCCTTTCAATCAGCAAAGCAGACACTTTTCTAACTCTTACAAGGCCCTTTCAAAAGTAGTGGTATAGCCTTACAGCAGCCATACCAGCACATTTGTAGGCAGCTTGAAATGTATGGTTACTAGAGAGATAGCGACTGGCCCAGGCTGGGGTAAGGGTTAACTGTTGCAGACTCACTTGGGGGGATTTTGGTCCTAGACAGCCCAGCTGTGCTATAAAAAGGGTGAAGGCTGAGGTCCCGGGGCTTGGGTTCTTTCTTCTGTACTGGTCTGTTCATAGAATCTGGACTTTCGGGGACAACCCAGTCATGAACAGTGCCATAATGGACTCTCACTTCACAAAGGTATGCCTGGGCAGCCATAATACTAAAGTTAGAGTTAGGGGAAAGACTTTCTTCATATTGAACTGTTATGCCACACTTCTTCACATTAACCGTCAGGAGCCTGGTCTGAAGTTATTCAAAGGGGTGCATGTTGATTCTGGTGTATCTAAAGAACCAGGGTCTGTAAACCACAACAGTATAAGTAACACCAGTCTAAAGGGTTAACTCTGCAAGACAAGAAGAGGAGTGTAGTTGCTAAAAGTAACTGAGTACAGGTTTGAGACACAAAGCAATCATTCATTAGGCGTTGTGACAGACCCAGCCAGGACAGGGACTTTTGGAGGGGACTGCAGGGTGTCCTCTTACCCACTAACTATGGGCCCTAGATTTTAAGGGAACATTACTCTTTGGGAGGTTTATGCCTGGGGGACGCTTTGAGTGGTCTTGTTTCTGATTTAAGTCTGATTTATGTCTCTCAAAAATACACAGACTCTGGGAATCTAGGCCCGGGATCCATGTTTTAGTTCCTAGTTGTCCCATTACTGACAATGACTGCTTCAGACTGTGAGACTCAAAACAGATGTTAATATCATCAGCTCAAAGTAAACTAATTCTGTGGATTCCTGATATATTCTGTCATATGTGTCAAGTGTATTTTTCCCATTGTTAACTGAGTCATCTATTGTTTCTGTCTGTCTGCTAATATTGTGTGCACTCCACGTAGGCTGGTTTAAGTGACTAGTTAATTGGCTCAAGGTAATTATATCACTGTCAGCTATTATTTGCTACATGTGGATTAGCATATAATTTATGTTGGTTGTTCCTTGATTATGTTAATTATATTCCTGTATACAGTTTCCGTTGCATGTGATAATGTTATTAGGCTCACCTGATCTGGTGTACTATAAATTCTGTGTGAGTTTTCAATAAACAGTTCCAGTTTTGCATCGGAGCTAGTCTCGTCTAGTATCTTGGGTTCAATATGCCGCTATAATATCTGGTTTATATGTCCAGACTGGAGGAAGCTATATCTTGACGGAAGCACCTAAGCGGGGTGCTGGACGGTTTCGTCATACACGTGGTACCTGGTAAGGTGACAGGTCCTTTGGTAGCGAGGTGGTCGTTGCAGTTGATATCAAAAAGCAACCGGATTCAAATCTGCGTTAAGGAGATCTTTGGCCTGGTCACAAGCAGTGTTGTTCATCTTACGTTAAAAAAGTAATTAGTTACAGTTACAAATTACTTCTTCCAAAAAGTAATGGAGTTAGTTACTCAGTTATAGGGATGAGCTTCGTGTTCGAGTCGAACATACGTTCGACTCGAACATCGGCTGTTCGATCGTTCGACGAAGATCGAACGATTTGGGCCGTTCGCGCCAAATTCGAGTGACGCGAACGGCCCACAATGCACTACGCCATCGCAGTGTCATCCAGGCGCTGTGATTGGCCAAGCATGCACTGTGACCCCGCATGCTTGGCCAATCACAGCGCCGGCAGCGAGGAGAGCAATGATTGGCCACAGGCAGGATGCCTGTGGCCAATTATTGCTGAGGGTGTTTAGTACACGCCCCACACTATAAAAGGCCGCCAGCACGGCGGCCTAGTGTAGTGTGTTCCGGAGCAGGGATAGAGCAGCATAGGCAGGGACAGTGACTTTTATTTCTTTCTTGCTTAACCTGGATTCCTTTAGTTTAGGGAAAGAGAAGGATAGGTAGGGAGAGTGTCAGTGTGTTTTGTGCTTGTGCTATATTGTGCTTAAAAAAAACATTTTTTCTAGGGACAGAAAACTGTAGGTAGGGAGAGTGTGTCAGTTTCTTTCACTGTCAAAGTCCTTGTTTCCAGGGACCTGGAAGGACAGTGAGTGAATTCTCCTTGTGCTAAATTGTGCTTAAAAAAAACATTTTTTCTAGGGACAGAAAACTGTAGGTAGGGAGAGTGTGTCAGTTTCTTTCACTGTCAAATTCCTTGTTTCCAGGGACCTGGAAGGACAGTGAGTGAATTCTCCTTGTGCTAAATTGTGCTTAAAAAAAACATTTTTTCTAGGGACAGAAAACTGTAGGTAGGGAGAGTGTGTCAGTTTCTTTCACTGTCAAAGTCCTTGTTTCCAGGGACCTGGAAGGACAGTGAGTGAATTCTCCTTGTGCTAAATTGTGCTTAAAAAAAACATTTTTTCTAGGGACAGAAAACTGTAGGTAGGGAGAGTGTGTCAGTTTCTTTCACTGTCAAAGTCCTTGTTTCCAGGGACCTGGAAGGACAGTGAGTGAATTCTCCTTGTGCTAAATTGTGCTTAAAAAAAACATTTTTTCTAGGGACAGAAAACTGTAGGTAGGGAGAGTGTGTCAGTTTCTTTCACTGTCAAAGTCCTTGTTTCCAGGGACCTGGAAGGACAGTGAGTGAATTCTCCTTGTGCTAAATTGTGCTTAAAAAAATTTTTTTTCTAGGGACAGAAAACTGTAGGTAGGGAGAGTGTGTCAGTTTCTTTCACTGTCAAAGTCCTTGTTTCCAGGGACCTGGAAGGACAGTGAGTGAATTCTCCTTGTGCTAAATTGTGCTTAAAAAAAACATTTTTTCTAGGGACAGAAAACTGTAGGTAGGGAGAGTGTGTCAGTTTCTTTCACTGTCAAAGTCCTTGTTTCCAGGGACCTGGAAGGACAGTGAGTGAATTCTCCTTGTGCTAAATTGTGCTTAAAAAAAACATTTTTTCTAGGGACAGAAAACTGTAGGTAGGGAGAGTGTGTCAGTTTCTTTCACTGTCAAAGTCCTTGTTTCCAGGGACCTGGAAGGACAGTGAGTGAATTCTCCTTGTGCTAAATTGTGCTTAAAAAAAACATTTTTTCTAGGGACAGAAAACTGTAGGTAGGGAGAGTGTGTCAGTTTCTTTCACTGTCAAAGTCCTTGTTTCCAGGGACCTGGAAGGACAGTGAGTGAATTCTCCTTGTGCTAAATTGTGCTTAAAAAAAACATTTTTTCTAGGGACAGAAAACTGTAGGTAGGGAGAGTGTGTCAGTTTCTTTCACTGTCAAAGTCCTTGTTTCCAGGGACCTGGAAGGACAGTGAGTGAATTCTCCTTGTGCTAAATTGTGCTTAAAAAAATCATTTTTTCTAGGGACAGAAAACTGTAGGTAGGGAGAGTGTGTCAGTTTCTTTCACTGTCAAAGTCCTTGTTTCCAGGGACCTGGAAGGACAGTGAGTGAATTCTCCTTGTGCTAAATTGTGCTTAAAAAAAACATTTTTTCTAGGGACAGAAAACTGTAGGTAGGGAGAGTGTGTCAGTTTCTTTCACTGTCAAAGTCCTTGTTTCCAGGGACCTGGAAGGACAGTGAGTGAATTCTCCTTGTGCTAAATTGTGCTTAAAAAAAACATTTTTTCTAGGGACAGAAAACTGTAGGTAGGGAGAGTGTGTCAGTTTCTTTCACTGTCAAAGTCCTTGTTTCCAGGGACCTGGAAGGACAGTGAGTGAATTCTCCTTGTGCTAAATTGTGCTTAAAAAAAACATTTTTTCTAGGGACAGAAAACTGTAGGTAGGGAGAGTGTGTCAGTTTCTTTCACTGTCAAAGTCCTTGTTTCAAGGGACAGAGAAGGACACCTGAAGGTAGCCCTTATTGCTTTTTTCCCATCTCCCTGCAGGCCATCTATTAGAATGTCTGGAAGGCAAACAAGGAGAGGCAGACAGTCAGGAGGCAATAAAAGAGGGCAAGCAGGCTCTGTGTCTGGGGGCAACAGTGCTGGTCGTGGACGCGGTGCATTGTCATCAGCACATGGCCATGGGACACGCTTGTCCTTCTTTTCGGCAGCTGGACATGTTGAGCCACATCATGCCGAAGACTTGGTAGAGTGGATGACCAAGCCCTCCTCCTCCTCCTCATCCTCTCTCACCCAGGCTCAGGGTACTGGAAAAGCAGCTGCCAAAGCGTCCTCTTCCCTGGTATCAATGTCAGACTCATCATCAGTCACTCCTTCCCTAGACCCACCATGTCCTCCTCCTGAGGAGTCCCCCGAACTGTTTCAGCACAGTGTTGGGTACATGCTCCAGGAGGATGCCCAGCGTTTCGAAGGGTCTGATGATGAAACCCAGCTAGAGGAAGGCAGTAGCGTGAGAGCAGACAGAGGGGATGCTCAAGAAGGACACCAATCTGGCAGTCATGTTCCAGCAGCTGCAGCATACTGCCAGATTGGCTCCAGTGATGAGGAGGGAGGTGATGATGAGGTCACTGACTCCACGTGGGTGCCTAATAGGAGAGAGGAGGAGGAGGAGGATGAGGAGGAGGCACATCTCCAACGAGGCAGGATGCCCTTTGGTGGCCAGCGTAAGGGCAGTACACTGACGGAATCACACCGCAGAGCTCCGCCTGTGCAGGGCGCTGCCTCTGCCCGTCATTCAAAAAGTTCTTTGGTGTGGGCCTTTTTTGAGGCCAGTGCATCAGATCGCACAGCTGCTGTTTGCAACATATGTCTCAAGCGTATATCGCGTGGCCAAAACATCAGCCGCTTGGGTACCACATGCCTGACCAGACATATGTTGACCTGCCATGCAGCTCGTTGGCAAGCCTACCTGAAAGACCCACACCAAAGAACAAAGCGGACCTCTCCTTGCACCGCATCAGCTGGGATCTCCAACCCCACTATAACTTCAGTCCTCTCTGAAACATGCACTGAGAGGAATGAAGGTGTAGAATTAGGTGTGTCACAGCCAAGTACTTGCGGCCACTCTGCTAGCAGTACACCGACGTCCGATTCTAGCAGGCAAATTTCCCTGCCCCAGCTGCTGGACCGTCGAAAGAAGTTCACTCCCAGCCATCCACATGCCCAGCGGTTGAATGCTAGCTTGGCTAAATTGCTAGCGCTTCAACTGCTGCCTTTTCAGTTGGTAGACTCGGCCCCCTTCCGTGAGTTTGTGCAATGTGCGGTTCCTCAGTGGCAGGTTCCCAAACGCCACTTTTTCTCACGGAAGGCTATTCCGGCTCTCTACCGGCATGTGGAAGGCAATGTCTTGGCCTCGCTGGACAGGGCGGTCAGCGGTAAGGTGCATATTACCGCTGACTCATGGTCCAGCAGGCATGGACAGGGACGTTACCTTTCTTTCACGGCCCATTGGGTCACTCTTTTGGCAGCTGGGAAGGATGCAGGACAAGGTGCAGTAGTGTTGGAGGTTGTCCCACCGCCACGCCTCCAAAATGCTACTACTGGTTGTGACACACCTCTCTCCTCCACCCCCTCCTCTTCTTCTTCCTCCATGGCCTCTTCCTGTGGTTTGTCCTATGAACCAGCGGTGCTCCGTAGCCGTTCACGGGGCTACGCAAGTACGCAGGCAAAAAGATGCCATGCCGTGCTTGCGCTGGTGTGTTTGGGGGACAGAAGCCACACTGGGGCAGAGGTCCTGTCTGCTCTGCAGGGCCAGGCCGAGAGGTGGTTGACGCCACGCCAGCTTAAGCCAGGAATGGTGGTTTGCGACAATGGCACCAACCTCCTCTCCGCCCTCCGACAGGGACAACTGACCCATGTGCCCTGTGTGGCTCACGTCCTTAACCTGGTGGTGCAGCGGTTCTTGGGCAGGTACCCGGGCTTACAGGATGTCCTGAGGCAGGCCAGGAAAGTCTGTGTGCATTTCCGCAGATCTTATAATGCCAGTGCTCGCCTGGCTGAGCTGCAAAAGGAGTTGAACCTGCCCAAGAACCGCCTTATATGTGACATGCCCACCAGGTGGAACTCAACGTTGGCCATGCTGCAGCGGCTGCACACGCAGCAGAGGGCCATCAATGAGTACCTGTGCGACTACGGCACCAGGACAGGGTCAGGGGAGCTTGGTTTTTTTTCTCCACGCCAGTGGGGCATGATCAGGGATGCATGCACTGTCCTGGCACCATTTGAGGAGGCCACGAGGATGGTGAGCAGTGACAGTGCATGCATCAGTGACACTGTACCTCTTGTCCACCTGTTGGAGCACACGCTGCGTGGAATAATGGACAGGGCACTTGAGGCAGAACAGAGGCAGGAAGAGGAGGACTTCCTTGCCTCTCAAGGCCCCCTTTACCCAGACAGTGTTCCTTCTGTCCCACCCATCGCACAGGAAGAGGAGGAGGAGGAGGAGGAGGAGGAGGAGGAGGATTGTGTCAGCATGGAGGTGGAGGCTGGCACTCAGCATCATCAGCAGCAGTCTTTTAGGGATGATTTACAGTCCCAAGAAACCAGTGGACTTGTACGTGGCTGGGAGGAGGTGGCTGCGGATCATGTCGTCCTTAGTGACCCAGAGGACTCCGGAGCGAATGCCTCAGCAAACCTACGCTGCATGGCCTCCCTGATCCTGCAAAGTCTGCGGAAGGATCCTCGTATTCTTCGGATCAAGGAGAGGGACCATTACTGGCTGGCCACTCTCCTTGATCCACGGTACAAGGGTAAGGTTGCGGACCTTATGTTACCGTCGCAGAGGGAGCAGAGGATGAGACAACTCCGGGAGGCCTTGCAGAAAGGTCTGTGCAACGCGTTCCCAGAGACTGGGAGGTTACAAACTCCTGGTCCTGGACAACGAGTTGCTGAGGCTTCGGCCAGTCAAAGAAGGAGCGGTGGGGAAGGTGGCTGTCTGACCGATGCGTTCAGACAATTCTTTAGTCCGCAGCCCCAAAGTATGATCGGTTCCAGCAACCATCGCCAGCGTCTGATAAACATGGTGCAGGAATATCTAGGGGCAAGGTCAGACTTGGACACCTTCCCCACCGAAAATCCTCTGGCTTACTGGGTCTTGAGGATGGATTACTGGCCAGAGCTTGCACAGTATGCAATTGAGCTACTGGCCTGTCCTGCATCCAGCGTTCTTTCGGAACGCACATTCAGTGCTGCTGGAGGATTTGTCACGGATCACAGGGTGCGCCTGTCCACCGACTCGGTTGATCGACTGACTTTCATCAAGATGAACCAGTCTTGGATCACCACCAGCTACCACACACCTGATGCTGATATAACATACTAATTGATTTTAACATGTCACATCCCTTCAAGACTGATGCTGATGCTGAGTGCCTGTGCTGTTATGTTGACTGGCTATCCTCCTCCTCCGAGTCCTCAATGATACGATTGATGATGATAGCTTGGAAGATCATTTTTGTTTATGGGTGCCGCCACCAGTGGCTAAGGCCCAATTTTTCAGCCCCTGTTTTACAGGGGCGTGTAATTACAATTTTTTTAGCAATAATTTGCCATAGGGCTCATTGCTGTGCTCCAAGTACAGTATCTGTGAGGGGTTGGAGTGTTGTGGCACCAGTGCCTAAGGCCCAATTTTTCAGCCCCTGTTTAACAGGGGCGTGTCATTACAATTTTTGAAGCAATACTTTGCAACAGGGCTCATTGCTGTGCTCCAAGTACAGTATCTGTGAGGGGTTGTAGTGTTGTGCCACCAGTGCCTAAGGCCCAATTTTTCAGCCCCTGTTCAACAGGGGCATGCAATTACAATTCTTGATCTAATAATTCACAGCAGGGTCCATTGCTGCACCCACCAAGAGTAACTCTGAGGGCTTACAGTCTTGTGGCAACGCCACCACCACCACCACCACGAAAGGCCCAATTTTTCAGCCCCTGTTCAAAAGGGGCATGTAATTACAATTCTTGATCTAATAATTCACAGCAGGGCCCATTGCTGCACCCACCAAGAGTAACTGTCAGGGCTTACAGTGTTGTGGCACCAGCACCACCATCAAAGCCCCAATTTTTACTACCACTGTTCAACAATTATATGTAATTAAAATTCCTGATATAATAGTTGACAGCAGGGCGTTCCAGCACCAACCAAGAGTAACTGAGTGCTTACAGTGTTGTGCCAACACCAACAACTAAGGGGCCTATTTCTGCAGAGTATATACGGCAGGTCCCTACTTTCAAACATCCAACTTACAAACGACTCCTACTTGCAAACGAAAGAAGACAACAGGAAGTGAGAGGAAATCTACCCCTAGAAAGGAAAATTCTCTCCTGTAAGAATAAATATGGGAGAAAGGGGTCTCATCTGTACTGATGCTTTATCAGCAATCCTTGTTTCAAGAAAAACACCACATTTCAAAAACAGTTGTCATTGGGACGGAAAGTGAGGTGAAATGTTCTGAACAGGGGCACAGACAGCAAAACAAATGTTACAGGGGTGATAACCCTTACCTATGTTTCCCAAAAAGTTTAAAAATAGATTTTTGGGCTGGAGCTACACTTCAACAATGTACCTGTTCAAAATTACAAACAGATTCTACATAAGAACAAACCTACAGTCCCTGTCTTGTATGCACCGCCTGTATACGGCTGTTCAGAGTATATAGGGCCTTTTTTATTTTATGTGCGGGGTTCCCCTTAATATCCATACAAGACCCAAAGGGGCTGGTAATGGGCTGGGGTAGGGGGGGGGGGGGTCATGGGGTAGCTATGCCATTTTTCTTAAAGAATTTCATCCATATTACCGGGACCAGACATTACATTAAAGCCGCAAGCAGTTTTAAATGGCTTTTTTTTCCTTTAGAAGTGTCATTTTGTGCAGGGACAGTTCTAAACACGGGAAACACGTGGCACTTCACAGGCATACTTTAGACACCCCCCAGGTACGATATTTAAAGGAATATTTGACTTTTTTTTTTTCACTTTATGCATCATTAAAATGACTGCTCCCGAAAAACCACTGTTTTTAAAACTTCTTTTTGCATTGATACATGTCCCCTGGTGCAGAACCCGGGTTCCCAAACCTTATTTATGACAATAACATGCATAATAGTTGTTATAATTAGCACTTTAGAATTCGAACGTTCGCATCCATTGTATTTAATAGGGTTCTAATGTTCGTTCGAACTTTCGGTCCGTTCGCGGGTTCTGGTGCGAACCGAACCCGGGGGTGTTCGGCTCATCACTACTCAGTTACTACATAGAAAAAGTAATTAGTTACTCAGCAAAGTAACTATATTGGTTATATTATATATACACGGGGGCAGGGGCGGGGGCGGGGCGGTAGAAGGATGATATATATGTAATTTTTTCAGTGTATAAAAATAATAGGAGGGATAACAATAAATAATATTGGTACTGTGCCCATGCTTCACTGTGCCCAATGCCTCACTGTGCCCGTGTCTCACTGTGCCCGTGCTTCACTGTGCCCATGCCTCACTGTGCCCATGCTTCACTGTGCCCATGCTTCACTGTGCCCATGCCTCACTGTGCCCGTGTTTCACTGTGCCCGTGCTTCACTGTGCCCATGCCTCACTGTGCCCAATGCCTCACTGTGCCCGTGTCTCACTGTGCCCATGCCTCACTGTGCCCAATGCTTCACTGTGCCCAATGCCTCACTGTGCCCAATGCTTCACTGTGCCCAATGCTTCACTGTGTCCAATGCCTCACTGTGCCCAATGCCTCACTGTGTCCGTGCTTCACTGTGCCCGTGTACAGTACCTCAGATCGGCAGCGTCCCGACTCCTAACGGCCATTCCATTATTCAAAAGCCGCGCCTCCTCCAGTCCTCCTCGTCTGTGATAGGCGGAACACTCAATTTCCCAGCATTCAGTGTTCCGCCTATCACGGACATCCGCTCATCCTCATAACACAGACGAGGATGAGAGGACGTCCGTGATAGGCGGAACACTGCCTGCTGTGAAATTGAGTGTTCCGCCTATCACAGACGACGAGGACTCGGGAGGCGCAGCTTTTGAACACTGCAATGGCCGCCGTCTGTCTGCATGACACGCTGATCAGGTAGGCAGATGGCAGCTTGCAGTTAGTTAATGTTACATTACATCTACTCACGGTGGCTGCGGCGAGTAGATGTAATTAGGGTAACGCCGCCCAAGTAATGGGAACGGCGGTGCCATGAGGGGAAGTGTAATCAGTTAGATTACTCGTTACCCCAAAAAGTGGCTACGTTACCTAATGCCGTTTATTTAAACAGCGTTAGTTACAACACTGGTCACAAGGTATGGGAAGTGAGAGAGGTAATCAGTGCACGCATGGGGTCTGCGCTATGTGCACAGCAGAACCACATTCTGTTATTTTGAGTAAGATAACAAAGGTACGTTGGACTGGTGGAGTGGGTGCTGGCACAGGGTGTCCCTCCTAATGCAACATACGTCGGATACAGTATGTACCAACATTTTTCAGAGAAATTCTACATTTGTACTGCACACATTGGGGTTGATTTACTAAAACTAGAGAATGCTAAATCTGGTGCAGCTGTGCATGGTAGCCAATCAGCTTCTAACTTCAGCTTGTTCAATTAAGCTTTGACAAAAAAAATGGAAGCTGATTGGTTTCTATGTAGAGCTGCACCAGATTTTGCACTCTCCAGTAGGGATGGGCCCGGTGCTCGATTCGAACCCATGTTCGAATCGAGCACCGGGCGTTCGCTCGCTCGTCGAGCCCAGAACTATTTGGGCCGTTCGCATCACATTCGTGTGATGCGAGCGGCCCCGCAATGCATTGCGGCCGGCGCGGCCGGCGCAGTGCATTGCTGGCTGATGATTGGCCAAGCATGCACTGTGACCCCGCATGCTTGGCCAATCACAGCGCCCGAAACTCGGAGAGCAATAATTGGCTACAGACAGGACGCCTGTAGCCAATTACAGCTCAGGGGCTTTAGTACATGCCCCACCATTTAAAAGGCCGCCACGCCATCGGCCCCGGTCACATGAGTTCCGGCTTTAGGAGAGATCAGTCTGCTGATTCTGTCTTTGCTTGATACTGAAAGATTTGCTCTTCTTTGCTAAACCATTGGCTATTTCTTTGCTAAACCATTGCTACCTAAGTCATTGATCGTTCATTGCTGCTGATTGCACAGTTAGCGTGTTATTAGCTGCTGCTGGGGATTAGTCTGGTGCGTGCTTACTGTTAGTACAGTATTGCAGTAGTACCAACCGCAGTGCTGTAAGCACAGCATTGCACCCCAACAGCACCCATAGGACTTCTAGTGTGTTAGTGGCAGCAAACAGAGCTCCTATATTTTCTTCTCAGCAGCACCCATAGGACTTCTAGTGTGTTAGTGGCAGCAAACAGAGCTCCTATATTTTCTTCTCAGCAGCACCCATAGGACTTCTAGTGTGTTAGTGGCATCACACAGAGCTCCTATATTTTCTTCTCAGCAGCACCCATAGGACTTCTAGTGTGTTAGTGGCAGCAAACAGAGCTCCTATATTTTCTTCTCAGCAGCACCCATAGGACTTCTAATGTGTTAGTGGCATCACACAGAGTTCCTATATTTTCATCTCAGAAGCACCCATAGGACTTCTAGTGTGTTAGTGGCATCACACAGAGCTCCTATATTTTCTTCTCAGAAGCACCCATAGGACTTCTAGTGTGTTAGTGGCAGCAAACAGAGCTCCTATATTTTCTTCTCAGCAGCACCCATAGGACTTCTAGTGTGTTAGTGGCATCGCACAGAGTTCCTATATTTTCATCTCAGAAGCACCCATAGGACTTCTAGTGTGTTAGTGGCATCACACAGAGCTCCTATATTTTCATCTCAGAAGCACCCATAGGACTTCTAGTGTGTTAGTGGCATCACACAGAGCTCCTATATTTTCTTCTCAGCAGCACCCATAGGACTTCTAGTGTGTTAGTGGCAGCAAACAGAGCTCCTATATTTTCTTCTCAGCAGCACCCATAGGACTTCTAATGTGTTAGTGGCATCACACAGAGTTCCTATATTTTCATCTCAGAAGCACCCATAGGACTTCTAGTGTGTTAGTGGCATCACACAGAGCTCCTATATTTTCTTCTCAGAAGCACCCATAGGACTTCTAGTGTGTTAGTGGCAGCAAACAGAGCTCCTATATTTTCTTCTTAGCAGCACCCATAGGACTTCTAATGTGTTAGTGGCATCACACAGAGTTCCTATATTTTCATCTCAGAAGCACCCATAGGACTTCTAGTGTGTTAGTGGCATCACACAGAGCTCCTATATTTTCTTCTCAGAAGCACCCATAGGACTTCTAGTGTGTTAGTGGCAGCAAACAGAGCTCCTATATTTTCTTCTCAGCAGCACCCATAGGACTTCTAGTGTGTTAGTGGCATCACACAGAGTTCCTATATTTTCATCTCAGAAGCACCCATAGGACTTCTAGTGTGTTAGTGGCATCACACAGAGCTCCTATATTTTCTTCTCAGCAGCACCCATAGGACTTCTAGTGTGTTAGTGGCATCACACAGAGCTCCTATATTTTCATCTCAGAAGCACCCATAGGACTTCTAGTGTGTTAGTGGCATCACACAGAGCTCCTATATTTTCTTCTCAGAAGCACCCATAGGACTTCTAGTGTGTTAGTGGCAGCAAACAGAGCTCCTATATTTTCTTCTCAGCAGCACCCATAGGACTTCTAGTGTGTTAGTGGCAGCAAACAGAGCTCCTATATTTTCTTCTCAGCAGCACCCATAGGACTTCTAGTGTGTTAGTGGCATCACACAGAGCTCCTATATTTTCTTCTCAGCAGCACCCATAGGACTTCTAGTGTGTTAGTGGCATCACACAGAGCTCCTATATTTTCATCTCAGAAGCACCCATAGGACTTCTAGTGTGTTAGTGGCATCACACAGAGCTCCTATATTTTCTTCTCAGCAGCACCCATAGGACTTCTAGTGTGTTAGTGGCAGCAAACAGAGCTCCTATATTTTCTTCTCAGCAGCACCCATAGGACTTCTAGTGTGTTAGTGGCAGCAAACAGAGCTCCTATATTTTCTTCTCAGCAGCACCCATAGGACTTCTAATGTGTTAGTGGCATCACACAGAGTTCCTATATTTTCATCTCAGAAGCACCCATAGGACTTCTAGTGTGTTAGTGGCATCACACAGAGCTCCTATATTTTCTTCTCAGAAGCACCCATAGGACTTCTAGTGTGTTAGTGGCAGCAAACAGAGCTCCTATATTTTCTTCTCAGCAGCACCCATAGGACTTCTAGTGTGTTAGTGGCATCACACAGAGTTCCTATATTTTCATCTCAGAAGCACCCATAGGACTTCTAGTGTGTTAGTGGCATCACACAGAGCTCCTATATTTTCTTCTCAGCAGCACCCATAGGACTTCTAGTGTGTTAGTGGCATCACACAGAGCTCCTATATTTTCATCTCAGAAGCACCCATAGGACTTCTAGTGTGTTAGTGGCATCACACAGAGCTCCTATATTTTCTTCTCAGCAGCACCCATAGGACTTCTAGTGTGTTAGTGGCAGCAAACAGAGCTCCTATATTTTCTTCTCAGCAGCACCCATAGGACTTCTAGTGTGTTAGTGGCAGCAAACAGAGCTCCTATATTTTCTTCTCAGCAGCACCCATAGGACTTCTAGTGTGTTAGTGGCATCACACAGAGCTCCTATATTTTCTTCTCAGCAGCACCCATAGGACTTCTAGTGTGTTAGTGGCAGCAAACAGAGCTCCTATATTTTCTTCTCAGCAGCACCCATAGGACTTCTAATGTGTTAGTGGCATCACACAGAGTTCCTATATTTTCATCTCAGAAGCACCCATAGGACTTCTAGTGTGTTAGTGGCATCACACAGAGCTCCTATATTTTCTTCTCAGAAGCACCCATAGGACTTCTAGTGTGTTAGTGGCAGCAAACAGAGCTCCTATATTTTCTTCTTAGCAGCACCCATAGGACTTCTAATGTGTTAGTGGCATCACACAGAGTTCCTATATTTTCATCTCAGAAGCACCCATAGGACTTCTAGTGTGTTAGTGGCATCACACAGAGCTCCTATATTTTCTTCTCAGAAGCACCCATAGGACTTCTAGTGTGTTAGTGGCAGCAAACAGAGCTCCTATATTTTCTTCTCAGCAGCACCCATAGGACTTCTAGTGTGTTAGTGGCATCACACAGAGTTCCTATATTTTCATCTCAGAAGCACCCATAGGACTTCTAGTGTGTTAGTGGCATCACACAGAGCTCCTATATTTTCTTCTCAGCAGCACCCATAGGACTTCTAGTGTGTTAGTGGCATCACACAGAGCTCCTATATTTTCATCTCAGAAGCACCCATAGGACTTCTAGTGTGTTAGTGGCATCACACAGAGCTCCTATATTTTCTTCTCAGCAGCACCCATAGGACTTCTAGTGTGTTAGTGGCATCACACAGAGCTCCTATATTTTCTTCTCAGAAGCACCCATAGGACTTCTAGTGTGTTAGTGGCAGCAAACAGAGCTCCTATATTTTCTTCTTAGCAGCACCCATAGGACTTCTAATGTGTTAGTGGCATCACACAGAGTTCCTATATTTTCATCTCAGAAGCACCCATAGGACTTCTAGTGTGTTAGTGGCATCACACAGAGCTCCTATATTTTCTTCTCAGAAGCACCCATAGGACTTCTAGTGTGTTAGTGGCAGCAAACAGAGCTCCTATATTTTCTTCTCAGCAGCACCCATAGGACTTCTAGTGTGTTAGTGGCATCACACAGAGTTCCTATATTTTCATCTCAGAAGCACCCATAGGACTTCTAGTGTGTTAGTGGCAGCAAACAGAGCTCCTATATTTTCTTCTTAGCAGCACCCATAGGACTTCTAATGTGTTAGTGGCATCACACAGAGTTCCTATATTTTCATCTCAGAAGCACCCATAGGACTTCTAGTGTGTTAGTGGCATCACACAGAGCTCCTATATTTTCTTCTCAGCAGCACCCATAGGACTTCTAGTGTGTTAGTGGCAGCAAACAGAGCTCCTATATTTTCATCTCAGAAGCACCCATAGGACTTCTAGTGTGTTAGTGGCATCACACAGAGCTCCTATATTTTCATCTCAGAAGCACCCATAGGACTTCTAGTGTGTTAGTGGCATCACACAGAGCTCCTATATTTTCATCTCAGAAGCACCCATAGGACTTCTAGTGTGTTAGTGGCATCACACATAGCTCCTATATTTTCTTCTCAGCAGCACCCATAGGACTTCTAGTGTGTTAGTGGCATCACACAGAGCTCCTATATTTTCATCTCAGAAGCACCCATAGGACTTCTAGTGTGTTAGTGGCATCAGACAGAGCTCCTATATTTTCTTCTCAGCAGCACCCATAGGACTTCTAGTGTGTTAGTGGCAGCAAACAGAGCTCCTATATTTTCTTCTCAGAAGCACCCATAGGACTTCTAGTGTGTTAGTGGTATCACACAGAGTTCCTATATTTTCATCTCAGAAGCACCCATAGGACTTCTAGTGTGTTAGTGGCATCACACAGAGCTCCTATATTTTCTTCTCAGCAGCACCCATAGGACTTCTAGTGTGTTAGTGGCATCACACAGAGCTCCTATATTTTCATCTCAGAAGCACCAATAGGACTTCTAGTGTGTTAGTGGCAGCAAACAGAGCTCCTATATTTTCTTGTCAGCAGCACACATAGTACCTATAGTGTGTTAGTGTCAGCACCCATAGGACCTACAGTGTGTTGTGAGCACACATAGGAGTTCTATTTTTTATACTATATACACTACCGACTACAATGGCTGGAAGACCGCCAAGGAGAGGCAGAGCGTGCCGAGGCAAGAACACAGGGCAGGCAGGCTCTGTTTCTAGAGACAACAGTGCTGGCCGTGGACGTGGTCGTGCATCGTCATCAGCACGTGGCCATGGGACACGCTTGTCTTTGTTTTCGGCAGCTGGACATGTGGAGCCGCATCATGCCGAAGGCTTGGTAGAATGGATGACCAAGCCCTCCTCATCCTCCTCATCCTCTCTCACCCAGGCTCAGGGTACTGGCAGAGCAGCTGCCAACGCGTACTCAATGGCATCATCAGCCACCCCTTCCCTAGACCCACCATGTCCTCCTGAGGAGTCCCCCGAACTGTTTGAGCACAGTGTTGGGTACATGCTCCAGGAGGATGCCCAACGATTCGAAGGCTCGGATGATGATACCCAGCTTGAGGAAGTCAGTAGTGTGCGCGCAGAGAGAGGGGATGCTGAAGGACAGCAATCTGGCAGTAGTGTTCCACCAGCTGCAGCTTACTGCCAGGTTTGCTCTAGTGGTGAAGAGGGAGGGGATGATGAGGTCACTGACTCCACGTGGGTGCCTGAAGGGAGAGAGGAGGAGGAGGAGGAGGATGCAGCGTCACATGTCCAACGAGGCAGGATGCCCCCTGGAGGCCAGCTAGAGGCCAGCACAGCAACTGTACCACACCGCAGAGCTCCGCCTGTGCAGTTCGCTGCCTCTGCACGTTATCACAAAAGTTCTTTGGTGTGGGCCTTTTTTGAGACGAGTGCATCAGATCGCACCACTGCTATTTGCAATATTTGTCTCAAGCGTATCTCGCGTGGCCAAAACATCAGCCGCTTGGGCACCACAAGCATGAGCAGACATATGTCGACCTGCCATGCAGCTCGTTGGCAAGCACACATAAAAGACCCACACCAAAGAACAAAGCGGACCTCTCCTTGCTCCTCATCAGCTGGGATCTCCATCCCCACTATATCTTCAGTCCTCTCTGAAAGCTGCTCTGAGAGGACTGAAGGTGTAAAATTAGGTGTGTCACAACCAAGTACTTGCAGTACACCGACGTCCGATTGTAGCAGGCAAATTTCCCTGCCCCAGCTGCTGGACCGTCGAAAGAAGTATACTCCCAGCCATCCACATGCCCAGCGGTTGAATGCTAGCTTGGCTAAATTGCTAGCACTTCAACTGCTGCCTTTTCAGTTGATAGACTCGGCCCCCTTCCGTGAGTTTGTTCAATGTGCGGTTCCTCAGTGGCAGGTTCCCAAACGCCACTTTTTCTCACGGAAGGCGATTCCGTCTCTCTACTGGCATGTGGAAGGCAATGTCCATGCCTCGCTGGACAGGGCGGTCAGCGGTAAGGTGCATATTACCGCTGACTCATGGTCCAGCAGGCATGGACAGGGACGTTATCTTTCTTTCACGGCCCATTGGGTCACTCTATTGGCAGCTGGGAGGGATGCAGGACAAGGTGCAGTAGTGTTGGAGGTTGTTCCGCCACCACGCCTCCAAAATGCTACTACTGGTTGTGACACACCTCTCTCCTCCACCCCCTCCTCTTCTTCTTCCTCCATGTCCTCTTCGAGTGCTCTGTCCTCGGAACCAGCGGTGCTCCGTAGGCGTACAAGGGGCTACGCGAGTACGCAGGCAAAAAGATGCCATGCCGTGCTTGCGCTGGTGTGTTTGGGGGACAGGAGCCACACTGGGCCAGAGGTTCTGGCAGCTCTGCAGGGGCAGGCCGAGAGGTGGTTGACGCCACGCCAGCTTAAGCCAGGAATGGTCGTTTCTGATAATGGCACCAACCTCCTCTCCGCCCTGCGACAGGGGCAGCTCACGTCCTGTATGGCTCACGTCCTCAACCTGGTGGTGCAGCGGTTCTTGGGCAGGTTCCCAGGCTTACAGGATGTCCTGAGGCAGGCCAGGAAAGTCTGTGTGCATTTCCGCCGATCTTATAATGCCAGTGCTCGGCTGACTGAGCTGCAAAAGGAGCTGAACCTGCCCAAGAACCGCCTAATATGTGACATGCCCACCAGGTGGAACTCAACGTTGGCCATGCTGCAGCGACTGCACACGCAGCAGAGGGCCATCAATGAGTACCTTTGCGACTACGGCACCAGGACAGGGTCAGGGGAGCTTGGCTTTTTTTCCCCACGCCAGTGGAGCATGATCAGGGATGCATGCACTGTCCTCTCACCATTTGAGGAGGCCACGAGGATGGTGAGCAGTGACAGTGCATGCATCAGTGACACTGTACCTCTTGTCCACCTGTTGGAGCATACGCTGCGTGGGGTAATGGACAGGGCACTTGAGGCAGAACAGAGGCAGGAAGAGGAGGACTTCCTTGTCTCTCAAGGCCCCCTTTATCCAGACAATGTTCCTTCTGTCCCACCCATCACACAGGAAGAGGAGGAGGAGGAGGAGGAGGAGGAGGATTGTGTGAGCATGGAGGTGGAGCCTGGCACTCAGCATCAGCAGCAGCAGTCTTTTAGGGATGATGTACAGTCCCAACAAACCAGTGGACTTGTACGTGGCTGGGAGGAGGTGGCTGGCGATCATGTCATCCTCAGTGACCCAGAAGACTCCGGACCGAATGCCTCAGCTAACCTACGCTGCATGGCCTCCCTGATCCTGCAAAGCCTGCGGAAGGATCCTCGTGTTCTTCGGATCAAGGAGAGTGACCATTACTGGCTGGCCACTCTCCTTGATCCACGGTACAAGGGTAAGGTTGCGGACCTTATCTTGCCGTCGCAGAGGGAGCAGAGGATGAGACATCTCAGGGAGGCCTTGCAGAAAGGTCTGTGCAACGCGTTCCCAGAAACTGGGAGGTTACAAACTCCTGGTCCTGGACGACGAGTTGCTGAGGCTTCGGTCAGTAGCAGAAGGAGCGGTGGGGAAGGTGGACGTCTGACCGATGCGTTCAGACAATTTTTTAGTCCGCAGCCCCAAGGTATGATCGGTTCCAGCAACCATCGCCAGCGTCTGATATACATGGTGCAGGAATACCTAGGGGCAAGGTCAGACTTGGACACCTTTCCCACCGAAAATCCTCTGGCTTACTGGGTCCTGAGGATGGATCACTGGCCAGAGCTTGCACAGTATGCAATTGAGCTACTGGCCTGTCCTGCATCCAGCGTTCTTTCCGAACGCACATTCAGTGCTGCTGGAGGATTTGTCACCGATCATAGGGTGCGCCTGTCCACCGACTCGGTTGATCGACTGACCTTCATAAAAATGAATCAGTCTTGGATCACCACCAGCTACCAGACACCTGAAGCGGATATAACGGAATAATTTATAATGTCACATCCCTTCAAGACTGCCTATGCTGATGCTGAGTGACTGTCCTGTTATGTTCACTGACTATCCTCTTCCTCCTCCTCAATGATCCATGCCACCACACCAGTGCCTAAGGCACAATTTTTCAGCCCCTGTATAACAGGGGAGTGTAATTACAATTTTTTAAAAAGATGCTTCGCAACAGGTGTGACTGCTGTGCTCAGAGTACAGTATCTGTGAGGGGTTGCAGTGTTGTGGCACCAGCACCAGTGCCTAAGGCACAATTTTTCAGCCCCTGTTGGGGCGTGTAATTACAATTTTTAGGCAATGCTTTGCAACAGGTCTCATTGCTGTGCTCAGAGTACAGTATCTGTGAGGGGTTGCAGTGTTGTGGCACCAGCACCAGTGCCTAAGGCACAATTTTTCAGCCCCTGTATAACAGGGGCGTGTAATTACAATTTTTTAAAAAGATGCTTCGCAACAGGTGTGACTGCTGTGCTCCAAGTACAGTATCTGTGAGGGGTTGCAGTGTTGTGGCACCAGCACCAATGCCTAAGGCACAATTTTTCAGCCCCTGTTTAACAGGGGCGTGTAATTACAAATCTTGATCTAATAGTTCACAGCAGGGCCCATTCCTGCGCCCACCAAGAGTAACTATGAGGGCCTACAGTCTTGTGGCAACACCGTCCACCACCACCACCACCACCAAAGGCCCAATTTTTCTGCCCTGTTCAACAGGTGCATGCAATTACAAATCTTGATCTAATAACTCACAGCAGGGCCCATTCCTGCACCCACCAAGAGTAACTGTGAGGGCTTACAGTCTTGTGGCAACACCGTCCACCACCACCACCACCACCACCAAAGGCCCAATTTTTCTGCCCGGTTCAACAGGTGCATGCAAGTACAAATCTTGATCTATTAACTCACAGCAGGGCCCATTCCTGTGCCCACCAGTCTTGTGGCTACACCAACATCTAATAGGGCAAATTTCTGCAGAGTATATACGGCAGGCCCCTACTTTCAAACATCCAACTTACAAACGACTCCTACTTGCAAACGGCAAGAGAAAACAGGAAGTGAGAGGAAATCTACCCCTAGGAAGGAAAATTCTATCCTGTTAGATTTAATTTGGGAAAAAGGTATCTCCTCTCTACTGATGCTTTATCACCAATCCTTGTTTCAATTAAAACCCCACTTTTCCAAAAACATTTGTCATTGGGACGGAAAGTGAGGTGACATGTTCTGAACAGATGTGCAAAGACAGCAAATGTTACAGGGGTGATAACCCCTCCCTATGTTCTCCAAAAAGCTTAAAAATTGATTTTTTTGGGATGTAGCTACACTTCATAATGTACCTGTTCAGATTCTACTTAAGAACAAACCTACAGTCCATGTCTTGTTTGCACCACCTATATACTGCTGTTCAGAGTATATAGGGTTGTAGGTATAGGGTTTTATTTTGGGTGCGGGGTCCCCCTTAGTATCCATACAAGACCCAAAGGGGCTGGGGTGGGGGGGGGGGGGTGATGGGGTAGCCATGCCATTTTTCTCAAGGATTTTCAGCCATATGGCGGCCAGGACAAGACATGACATTAAAGCCGCAAGTGGTTTTAAATGGCTTCTTTTTTTCCTTTACAAATGTCATTTTGTGCAAGGACAGTTCTAAACACGGGAAACACATGCCACTTCACAGGCATACTTTAGACACCCCCCAGGTACCATATTTAAAGGAAAATTTCACTTTTTTTTTTTTCACTTTATGCATCATTAAAATGACTGCTCCCGAAAAAACTTTAGTTTTTAAACTTTCTTTTTGCATTGATATATGTCCCCTGGGGCAGGACCCGGGTCCCCAAACCTGTTTTATGACATTAACATGCATATTGGCCGTTGTAATTAGCAATTTTGATTTCGAACGTTCGCGTCCATTATAACGAATAGGGTTCGAAAATTCGCGCGAACTTTCGGTCCGTTCGAAGGTTCTGGTGCGAACCGAACACGGGGGTGTTCGGCTCATCCCTACTCTCCAGTTTTAGTAAATCGGCTCCAGTGAGACACAGCTCATCTCTAAGTTGGGTAGCTGCCTTAATGTTAGATTTTACACATGACCGTAGTCTCCGCCTGGTCCCAGGCTTGATGAGTGCACTCCTACCCTTGATGAGGTAACCCCACATGCAGGGTGAGTAGGCCCTGCCTATATACTTGATGTGGTGGCAGGATATGCTACTCCTGTTGCAAATCATTGCTGTATGTCAACAAACCAGGTAGGGATGCTGAAGTCACACTCCGCAGAGCTCAGTGAGGAGTTATTACGGTCTGGAGTCAGGCTCTGAGGCCAGCAGCTATAACAGTGGAGCAGCACCCACCGACAAGTGGGACAGGTATACAAGCAGGTCAACCTGGCTGATGACACAGGCTCACCTGAGGTGTGGGGTCTAAGTACTAACTGGTATTTGCCAGAGCTTCTGATGGTGGAGATGGGTTTTGCTGCATGTTAGTACCAGGTCACGGTCCTCAGGATCGCCACAGCAGGAGGTTAGCAAGCTGTCCAGTAACAGATATAGCAGGTAGCGTTCAAGCAGAAAGCGTAGTCAGTAAACAAGCCAAAGGTCGGTAACGAATGGTTGCAGGTTGGGATTAAGCAGAAGCATAGTCAAGGAACAAGCCAAAGTATGGATGGCAGCAGGAGAGATAAAAGGCAGATATTGGCTGGAGAGAGCACAATAATCTGGCAAACAAGAAGTGCAGCGACATGGCTTAAATCAGGAAGTTCATGGGAGGAGCAAAGAGTTCAAGGTTCAAGACAAACAAGGTTCAAGGCAGGATCATTCAAGACATCTAGTTGTCCAGCGTTTCAGGTGGCTCAGCCAGAAGAGTCATTGCCCGACACAGCAGAGGTCCCATGTTCAAGTCCAGGCACTGACAGGAGAGCTCTCAGAGCTGATCGGAGGGAAGGGACACCCCCCACCTTTTACACAGGGACTGAGCAGAGGCTGTCAATCAGTTGAAGATCCCGCCCCTGTCACCTTTTTTCTCTTGGTGTCAGAATTGATTCATGCTAATAGCAGAGGAATGAAGCAGCAGACAGAAATTAAGCTCAATATTCTAAATTGAGACAAGTACACACTATAGAGTAGGGATCTCCAAACTATGGCCCTCCAGCTGTTGCGGAACTACACGTCCTATGAGGCATTGTAAAACTGTAACATTCACAGACATGACTAGGCATAATGGGAATTGTGTACACTGGAGGGCCGTCGTTTTGAGACCCCTGCTATAGAGGGATCTGCTTTGTTCATATGTCATATCTGAGGTTTACAACCACTTTAAGTTACAACCAACCAAATCCATAGTTGAGCACGTAATACTATCAAATGTCAAAAGGTTACATAAATTGCATCAGTGATAATAATGAAGGCTAATGAGATTAGGTTGGAATGCCTTGGAAGGCTGATGTAGGATAATTAACCCCAGCCTGAGGTATTAAAACATGCTGGCTTACATCTGGAATTCTTCTTTTTACATGATTTGTTTAGACAGGTCTCTCCATATTACTGGCAATGTTTTATACAGTTATATTGTTGGTACACGTGGAGTTTTTTGTAGGAAGAACAGTAACTGGAAGTTGGCATTTGTTCTGGAACTGACATGGGTTCCTACTTGTTTTTTTGTTCTCTTTCAACTCAAGAAAGCCCTAGGAAAAGTTTATACAAAATTATAAAAGCATGGATGTAGCTGTCACGCACACTATATTACTTGACAGCACTTGTCCCATTCGTCTATCACTGGGGAGGTAGATGTGTACACAATCACAAAGCTATTGGCAATATTTGGTTTACAAAATACATTTAATCCTAGCTTTCTGTCAAAGGGTCTCATACGTAAGAAAGCCCACGGATTTCTCTGTTAGTTTGCATCTTACATGTTTCTGTTGGATTGCTTTTTGTTAAAGGCATTACTCTTTCATGGTTTCATATTTCCAGTATTATATGGAGAAGTGTCCTCTGGTTCCATGATTTTGGCACTACATTCTGTTGGCATAGAACGTCCCAATGTAGGGTAAGGTAAGTATGCAGCAGAATTGTTGCATAGTCCAAGGATTAGGCTAGTGTTAAGTTCACTTAGGGGTTAAGTGAAAAGATAGGGTTAAGAGTTAAAAGCTTCCTTTAGGTTTTTATTCTCAGAAGGAGGTTACATGGTAAGGTCTCATTTTAGGTGATAATTAGGTGTTCAGTTAGCGGAAAGCCCAACTGAAATCACAAAATAGATATTCAGTTAGTCAGATTAAGTGGTATACTCCATACACTCCAACAGCCTCCATTTTTATAGTCTTACTTCCATTTTTCTTTTACAGCAGCTGTGCAGGGTGCCTAATATGAGTGTGCAGTCCAATAGGTACCAGAATTAGATCCAGTGCACTCTGAAATAAGCACTTAGTAACATATCCGGTTATATTGTTTATGCCCACTTATGTCCTGTGTAAGTCTCAATTGTGATGAGGGGTTGGCTACTGTTTAGCTAAAGGGGAAAAAAAGATTTCAACCGAAATTGGGCTTTACAAACTATTAGGCGACTTGGAGAAATTTACTAAAACTGGAGCACATAGAATCTGGTGCAGCTGTGCATAGTAACATAGTTCAATTAAAGTGAAACTTTACCCATAACAGTTTGATAAAAATAATGTTATGCTACCAAAATGAGTGTGTGCTGTAAATTGCCTCCAGCATTGTTATTGTTTCTTCTTGCTGGAGGCTGCCATTTTGCTAAAGCCCAGAGGCCCTGAACAACAGTAAATCTTTAGGCTGTCAGTAGATCGTTCTCTACAAATTCGGCAAAGTGCCTAAATAAAAAGAACAACTGAGAATGTGCAGAGCAGGGTGAGACAGTGCCTTAATGCATTTTAAACAGTATGGGCACTTATTTTTAATGTATTTCATACAGCAGCTATACCTACAAAGGGGATATCCTGAAGTGATCTAGTAGGACTTAATTTTCTGACTAAAGATCCACTTTAGGCTGGGTTCACACTATAACACGCAGTGGCACACAGCAGGAGCCCGGTGCGTCTCCATTCACAATTTCAGGTCCTACTTCAGCCCGAATTTTGGGCTGAATTCGAACCTGAAATGGACCAAAAGATGCACAGAGCTCCTGTGTAAATCGCACCTGAGCCACTGCGGAGATGTGTGAACTGGCTCCATGGAGAACTGGTCACAGTCTCCTGAGATGCGAATTGGATGTGGGGAAACTTGCATCCAATTCGCATAGGTGTGAACCCAGCCTTAAGGTTTGACAATAAAACCTAGAAGCTGATTGGCCAAAAACAATTGTGCAGCAATCTGTTATATTTTGGGTTAAGGTTGTGTTTCACAGATGTAATAAATGAAGGCCTCTTGAACCTCCTTTAGGGAAAGGGAGCCTTGACTGCTGAAAGCATGGCATCACTGTGGGTGTGAACCTAAAAGGGAAGTTAAGTAGCTCCATTAGGAATTGGCTACAAAGATCTGAGGTGGCTGGGTGGAGTCTGAATTCTAGGAAAAGGCTACGCTGGGGCACGTCCAACTGCTCTGAGGAGATTCAGCTGTCACAAGAGTTGCCCACCCTCCTGCCGGTTGTGATGTTTTGTCACAGCTTTATTGGCGGTTTTGACCTTGCCAGCAATTGATGTTACTTTATGGCAGTGGTTCTCAACCTTACTAGTGCCGTGACCCCTTGATAAAATTTCCCAAGTTGTGGGAACCCCTAAAATTATCTTCGTAGTGTGGGTTGTCAGCACCTAAGGCAAGATAAGTAATTTTCACCCCTAACCCACAGACATTTAGCGCTCCCTAAGTCCCTTGCACTTGTACAGTATTAAAACCCCTTATGGTACATTTTAGGATGTACCACTCTTTCTCTTTGTTCTCCTTTCTTTCCCCTTTATCTCTCTCTATCCTAATTTCTTGTCCCCCATCCCTCTCTCTAGCCATTTTTCTTGCTCTTTCTCTTAAGCCTCGTACACACGACTGGTTTTCTCGGCAAGAAAGCTCTCCCAACAGTTTTATTGTTGTTTCTTGCCGAGAAAACCGTGCGTGTGTATGAGGCTTTCAGGTTTCTCGTCAAGAAAACTTCCCAAAATCTCGACGAGAAAAAAAGACCTGCTTTCTTTTTTCTCATCAGGAGTCTAATTTTTCTCGTCGTGATTCTCGTCAGACTGTATTTGGATGAGAAAACTGTTTGTGTGTATGCTTTTCCGAGTCTTCAAAAACCGCGCATGTTCAGAATCAAGTATGAGACAGGAGCGCACCTTCTTGTAAAACTACCGTTCGTAATGGAGATAGCACATTCGTCACGCTGTAACGAACTGAAAGCATGAAGACTGAAAAGCGCAAATCGTCTCTCCCCAAACTTTTACTAACACGCGGTAACACGAGATCAGCAAAAGCAGCCCAAGGGGTGGCGCCATTGGAAAAGAACTTCCCCTTTATACTGCCGTCGTACGTGTTGTACGTGACCGCGCTTTACAACAACGAGATTTTGGATTCACAGTGTGTATGCAAGTATAGCGGGGGTTTCCTTTAAGGCCTCAGAGACTACTCTACCCATAACCCCACTGGACACCCAGGGTGCATTGCCCCGCGCAAAGACTGCTGGGGTGGACTTTATAAGAGAAAGGCGGAGCCGGCTTCAGTCTTTTTGGACACCGCCCGCCCAGCAAGTGGAACTCCTTTCCGAGCCTGTGGTGATACTAGGCCTAAGCCTGGGCCTTTCTCCAAAGAGCCTTCCGCTCTCACCAAGGAACCTGAGGGACACCTCTCCACACTGTTGTTGCATCATTGCCAGGAGGACCGAAGACTTGGATGTCGAGAGACCTGTGTACCAAGACACAGCAGCGGAAGATACGGACTGGTCCGGTTGGGTGAGAGAGCACTTGCTCAGAGAACTATATAGGATTCTCTAGGCCCAATAACTGTTACCCAGAGTTATAAATAGTGTTGCGCTGCGCACCGGAGGGACAGTGCATCAGAGCAGCTTAGAGATTGCCTTAATTTCACAAGTTATCAGAACCCCTTTTACCCTGAGGATTACAGTATTTCTTCAACAAGTGCACCACCGTTTTTTTTGCTAGCAAAGATTTTCCCCTACGGAACTTCTACACAGTACAGTCAGGCCTGACTTAGCGTAGACATGGCTGGGTGCCATTTTTGCCCACGAGGGAAAATAGCTGCAGCGGGGACCTTAGATTTATTGAGATATTCTTTTATTGCAGGGCTCTGCACATGATATGCATCCTATCGATTATATGCTTGCCTAACAATCTGCGTAAAACTTTAAAGGTTAAGTATATTGGTGTTGTGTCATTTACTTTGCAGAAGAGACGGGTAAAGATAGCTATACTCTATTGCTGTGTGTGTTCTACTATAGGATTGTGCCTCCGTGAGTTGCAGGTTGCACCATCCTATCATCCCCTACTAACTGTGGCAAGGGAGGTTAGAGCCAATTGCCGGGGGTTGACAGGGTGCATTACAGGGGCCCAAAAGTTATACCAGCAGCCCTCCTAACTGGGGGTACCACTAGATATGGGGGCTCGAGTCCGGGATTCCTGTATAATGCACGCTGCAATCAAGCCTGCCAGAAGCACCGGCATGGACTCACTAGCAGTGACACGGTGGTGCGTAACAGTTGGCGCCGATTCAACCATGGTGGTAGTTATCCAACTCCCAGGGGAAAACTGGCTGGAAGACGAGGTAAAGCAGCTAGTACAGTTGCTGTCCCCGAGTCAGAAGGCATGGGTGATGGATTTAAAGCCAGATCCAGAGACCTTGTTTACTTACCATTAGTGGAGTGGAGAAGCGGAACACCAGAAGACTTTAGAGGTCAGAACATACAGGCCATAGATAACCAGATATACCGCTTGGCGCATACGGAAGCAGTGAAGGGGGAACCTCTACAGACCCCTCTGTCATCACCCCTGCCATTATCGCCACCACTATCCCCTAAAGCAGAGAAGTCTCAGGGGATGGCAACCCCGGGAACACCCCTGGCCGCCATAGGGCCTGAACTGTTGAATGCTCTGGGAGACTTTGTCACGAAGTGCCAGAAAAGCAGTACGGTACATGTGGAAGCCGGGTACTGGAAGCTTAGGATTTTCTCCAGGAAACAACCAGTCCCTCTCGGAGAAGAAGACTTCGACACCTGGATTGAGCAAGTGATTCAGGCTGTAGAGGGATGGGAAGTACCAGAGGGCCAGAAGAAGCAGCGCATAAGCGAAAGTTTGAAGGGTGCTGCTGCGGAAGCTGTGAAGAATCTTATGTTTAGCAATGCTGCTTGTACTGCTTATGATTATCTGGCTATGTTACAGGAAGAATTTGGCAAGCAGATCCTGAGGGGGGCATTGCGTTCGGATCCGGTTTGGCTCCACTTGAAGACCTCTGAAGGAGTCATGTCCCTGAGATACCCAGACCTTGTGCGGATCATAAGGGATGAAGAAGCTTTGCTGAAGGACCAACAGGCGGTTGAGAAAACCACGTTTCCCCCCTCAGTGGGAGTCAGATCAGCTATAGCCACTGAAGGTGACTCAGAAGTGGAGATCTTAAAGTCTCAAATGACTCAAGTGTTGGATATTTTGACCTCTTTAATGGCGAAGAACTCAGGAATCAGTGAAAGAGAAGAAAGCAGGAAAGAACTGCACCAGAGCGCCTCAGCACTGACCTCCCCGCGGAAAAGAGGAGAAACTGTCTGCTTCAACTGTGGAGGAGTTGGCCACTTTGGAAAAGTGTGCCCCATTCCGAGGAAGAACCGAGGTGCCTATCATCAGCCGGCAGAAAACTTCAGAGGGCCCCGGTGAAGGAGTCAGCCGGGCGCCCACTATTTACAGGAAGCTCCACAAACATCCTAAAGCCAGAAGAGACAAGGGAGAAGGGAAACAATGTCCCTCCCAAGATACTAAATACCACTTGTCAGGAGTTAAAACCGCAAAGTCCGCAGGAAATCAATGCATACCAGGCCCAACAGGGATTAAGATCCAGAAAGAGATGGAAGAAGAAGAAAACACAAAAAGGAAAATCAATGAGTCCAAAGAAAAAAACCTCCCCGAGGAGGTTTCCAGCCAATTTGGTGGGACCCTCCCCTGTGGTTCCCATTCAAGTGGAGGGAGTCTATACGAGGGCCATCCTATACACAGGTGCCCAAGTGACCCTCTTATACAGAGACTTCTATCAAAGACATTTGAGTCATTTTCCCCTACAGAAACTGAAAGATCTGGAAATATGGGGAATTGGCACCCAAAGCTTTCCCTACGATGGTTATTTTTCCATCAGACTGGCCTTTCACCCCTCTGTGCCAGGAAAATCGGAGGTCTTTGACACCCTAGCAGTGGTTTGCCCTCACCCACCAGGAGCCAACAAGAGTTCCCTGATTATAGGGACCAATACTGGCCTGATCAGAAGATTACTGGCTTCCCTAGCGCAGGAACAGGGTACTTCAGCAGCCAAGATCCACCCAATGTTGCAGTTAGCCTACCGGAGATTGGTACTGGAACAGAAGGCCCCGGAAGAGGGGGTAGGAAAGGTCTGGAGACTGTCCAAGAAGGAGAGGATGTTGCAGCCTGCTGAAATGACCTGTCTGAGGGCTACGGTGAAACTCTTGTGGGAGCAACCTGGCCCTTTTGTGGTTCTGAAACCAGACCCTTTAGATTCCCACCCAGGATTGGAAGTGATCCCCGAAGTGATCCCGCTAAGGGCGTTGAAGAAGGCTAACGGCCGGATCCCAGTGAGCATCAGGAATATCACTGGCTCCCCTGTGAAGATTCCGGGCCAGATGTTGCTGGGCAGAGTAAACCCTGCTACCCCAGTGGCCCTGTCTGACCTGGAGAAGACAGAAGGATGGGAACCCACCCTGGAGAAGCTCTGTTTGGAGAACACGACCTTACCACCGGTGTGGAAAGAGAGAGCCGAGGCCCAGCTGACCAGGTGGAGAAAAATCTTCTCAAAAGACGAATTTGACGTAGGGTGTGCGAGGAGTGCCACCCACAAGATCCGCTTGCAAGAAGACAAACCCTTTCGGGAAAGAGTCCGGCGAGTCCCTCTGGCAGACCTGGAAGACTTGCGTGAGCAACTGGCAGAGCTCAAGAGAACTGGAGTTATCCGAGAGTCCAGAAGCCCATATGCCTCCCCTATTGTAGTAGTCAGGAAGAAGAACGGGTCACTGAGGCTCTGCATAGACTACAGGACTCTTAATAGGAGGACCATACCTGACCAATACACCACTCCTAGGATAGAGGATGCTCTACAGAGTCTGTCTGGAGCTAAGTGGTTCAGCGTAATGGACCTGAAGAGCGGGTATTATCAAATCCCAATGCATCCAGATGACAGAGAGAAGACAGCGTTCATCACCCCAGTGGGATTCTATGAGTTCAACCGGATGCCTCAAGGCCTGTCGGGGGCCCCTGCCACTTTCCAGCGACTGATGGAGAAGACGGTGGGAGACATGAATCTCATTGAAGTCCTGGTGTACCTAGACAACATCATTGTCTTCAGGAAGACTCTGGAGGAGCACGAGGAAAGGCTGGAGAAAGTCCTGAAGAGACTCAGTGAAGAGGGACTTAAACTCTCCAGGGAGAAGTGTCAGTTCTACCAGTCCCCAGTCCATTACCTGGGACACATAGTGTCTGAAGAGGGGGTATCTACAGATCCTGACAAACTGGAGGCAGTTACCTCCTGGCCCCGACCAACTACAGTGACTGAGCTGAGATCCTTCCTCGGGTTCTGTTCCTACTACCGCAGATTTGTGGAAGAGTTTGCAAAAATTGCCAAACCTCTGAATGAGTTACTGAAGACAGAAGGAGAGGAGGATGACACTGGCCCCAGGAAGCCCGGAGAGTCCGTCGAAGATCAGTGGATGGAAAAGTGTGAGGAGGCCTTCACAATGCTGAAGAAGAGTCTGACCACTGCCCCTGTCTGGGCCTATGCAGACACCAAAAAACCATATGAACTGCACGTGGATGCTAGCCATGATGGTCTAGGACAGGGATAGGCAATTAGCGGACCTCCAGCTGTTGCCAAACTACAAGTCCCATGAGGCATAGCAAGACTCTGACAGCAGCATGAGGCAGAGGCATGATGGGACTTGTAGTTTTGCAACAGCTGGAGGTCCGCTAATTGCATATCCATGGTCTAGGAGGTGTGCTGTACCAGGAGTATGAAGAACAGTTAAGACCAGTCGCCTATGTGAGTAGGAGTTTAACACCGGCGGAAAAGAACTACCCCACCCATAAATTGGAGTTCTTGGCCCTAAAGTGGGCTGTTGTAGACAAACTTAAAGACTATTTGTATGGAGCTGACTTTGTAGTGAAGACAGACAATAACCCCCTCACTTACCTTTTCACCACAGCCAAGCTGGAAGCCACCGGCCACCATTGGTTGGCAGCCCTCTCTGGATTCAACTTTAGTTTGAAGTACAGACCTGGAACTGGAAACAGAGATGCTGATGCCCTGTCCAGAAGGTCTCATGCCCCCACTTTTCGTACAGAAGACTGGACGCAGGTGACCCCTGACGGAGTACGGGCCTTGTGTCAGGGAGCACAGCTTCAAGCTAGCGGCGGATCTAGGGCAGAAGAAATTGGAGTTTCGGTGGTGGGAGTGCCCAAATACTACTGTGATGTGACTCAGATTGGTGAAGACGACTTGCCAAAACTGTCTAAGAAGGATATAAGACGGGATCAGTTGGAAGACCCCTGGGGAAGATTAGCCCTGGAAACACTGGCGGATCAGGATCCGGACAGGCTCTTGCATGATCCCTCAAAGGAGGCCCAGGTTGCAGGTGCATCAAGGGGTGGTCTACCGAAGGGGCCCCTCTGATGACCTGGAGGATAAGTGGCAACTGTTCTTGCCGGAAAAATACCGAAAGACTGTCTTAGCTGCCCTACATGACAACCATGGCCACTTAGGGGCCTAACAAGCCTTTCAGATCATCAGGAGTAGATTCTACTGGCCTTGTATGTGAGCTGAAGTGGAGGAGTACTGTCACTCATGTGCTCGCTGCATACAGAGGAAGACATTGCCACGTCAAGCTGCCCCAATGGGCCACCTGCAGAGTCAAGGACCCTTGGACTTGGTATGCATTGACTTTCTTTGTCTGGAACCTGACTTGAGTGGACATGGAAATGTTCTGGTGATAACCGACCATTTCACCCGTTATGCCCAGGCCTTTCCAACTAAAGACCAGAAGGCCTCCACTGTAGCCAAGATACTTATGAAGAAGTACTTTGTGCACTATGGGTTACCCCAACGCCTTCACTCGGATCAAGGGAGAGACTTTGAAAGCCAACTGATCCGGAAGTTACTGGACTCTTTGGGCATAAAGAAAACTCGCACTACTCCTTATCACCCCCAGGGTGATGCTCAACCAGAAAGATTCAACAGGACTTTGTTAAATATGTTGGGGACTTTAAGCAGTGAGGAAAAGCAACATTGGGGCAAGCACATAGCTGCCATAGTGTACGCCTACAATAGTACCACCAGTGATGTCACAGGGTACTCCCCTTATAGACTTATGTTTGGAAAGGAAGCAAGACTACCGGTAGACTTGGCCTTTGGTACCTCAGTGGACCACACATCAGCTGCCTCACATAAGGGATACGTGGACCGACTGCGAAAGAGCCTAAGGCTGGCCTATGAGAAGGCCCAATTAACTTCTGACCAGAGAGGAGCCCGAAATAAATGAAATTTTTACCTTAGGGTCTGGATCCAGGATTTGCAACCTGGGGACAGAGTGTTACTAAGGAATTTAGGGGTTCCAGGAAAGCACAAGCTGGCAGACAGGTGGAAGTCGGAGCCATATGTGATTTGTAAAAAACTGCCTGGTCTACCAGTATACCAGCTGAAGCCTGAAGGAAGAGCAGGGCCGCTGAAGACCTGGCACAGGAACCATCTGCTACCCCTATCTGAAGCAGTCAGGATGCCCCCTACCCTGGATTCTCCGGAGCTGCCTTCAACTCCCTGTACTCCTAGACCCAATACTAGGGTCTCAGACAACTCTAGAACAAGAGAAGGATACTTCAGATCAGAGTGAAGAGGAGGAGCGGGAACTCACCTGGCTATGGCTGTCCCAGGCACCAGAACCTCTATCCATAGACCTTCCACCCTCTGAGGATACCCCTGATGATACCTTAAATCCGGAAGCCACTGAGTTTATTCCATCCTATGCTCACACTGAGGAGTGGGAAGATGCCATAGAGTAATTTCCTGTTGACGATCCAAGGGACTCCATGTATCTTTCTGCATCTGAGTCGGGTGCCTCAGAAACAGAAGACACTCCTACACCTATCCCAGTGGAAGAACCTGTGGTATCTGAGACATTGACCCCCAGAAAACAAAGAGCTAAGAGAACCATACGTCCTCCCCGGAAGCTAACCTACACCCAGATGGGGGAATGTTCTGAAGACACTGTGGTGACGGCAAGAAGGACTATAGAAAATCCTGGCCCCTCCACTGTGCATTTGGTGGAGGGCAACCCCGACTCACTCTCTGGCACAGTTAGGCAGGCCACCCTCACTGATGTGACCTGTGGGCAGGACAATCTTCCTTCCCATGCTTGGTGGGAGATTCCTCTGCCAGGCTCCTTTGCAGCCCTTCATTACCTTGTTTGTACATATTGTTGATGCTGTCTTTGGGGACCAAAGATTCTAAGTGGGGGGAGTGTGTAGCGGGGGTTTCCTTTTAAGGCCTCAGAGACTACTGTACCCATAACCCCACTGGACACCCAGGGTGCATTGCCCCGCGCAAAGACTGCTGGGGTGGACTTTATAAGAGAAAGGCGGAGCCGGCTTCAGTCTCTTTGGACACCGCCCGCCCAGCAAGTGGAACTCCTTTCCGAGTGTAGCGGGGTCTCTAAATTTAGGTAGGACACTCAGGTGTGTAAGTATGGGAATAATGGACCATTTGTGTTCCTGGAGGATTGGACAGTGTAATAATCTCTTTGGCCTCTGGGTGGCGGAGAACCCGTAGGCTCAAGGTAGATTGGCCGTCACAGTGCTACCCTTTTTGTCCCTTTCCGGAGATGGTACGGCGAGGGCGGGGAACCTGCCGTGGTGTCGATGGGAGGAGATAAAAGGGGGGGATGCCCTAACCACGAGGTCTTCAGGAGGATCTTCTTCATGCGCCCAGGCACCTTAGGCCTGGGTGCGGGCGGTTCCGGATTCCGGCCCAGGCGCCCAAGACCTGACCGGAATGGAGTTGGAGTCCATCCCAGGCACCTTCAGCCTGGGGTGAGGTACTAAACCAGGAGGCCTGGGGCCCAGTGACTTCGACTGGGTCCCGCGAGGGTGGAGAAGTCCAAGGGTCCCTGAAGTGGATGGGGCCCATGTCTGAGGTGAGGAGGCCGGGGAGGTTACCCATTCGGAGAGTCTGGAGCAGCATCAACCCAGTGACGGATGGGCCTCTGGTAACTCTCTTGGAGGGACATCTTCCCCTGACAGGGGCCGCAGCGCAGCAAAGGTACTCCTATCTATGTTCTCTTGAGTCGCTGGTAGAGACTCTCAAGTTCTAAGTCCTTTCTAGCTAAGGCTATAGTAACCGCTGGCGAGATCGCAGTGGTTTAGCTGACAACCAGGATAGTGCCTCGACCTGCTCATTCCCCATATCAAAATGTTATCAAGTCGCAACCAGTTGGCTACTGAAGCACTGTTTATTGTGAGATATGCAATAAAACAAGAGTTGGACTGTGATCGGTGTGTGGAACTCTGGTTAATGGGAGCAGAGGGAAGTGTTGGCACAGCAGGACTTGATTCTAGACAAAAGCACACAGGCCCGAGGAAATATCTGGTACTGGCCTTCACCTCACCCACAGCTATGGGGAGGACATGGGCCGTAGCGCATCTCACCCTGTCGTGTGACATACCCCTAGACAAAAGAGATGGGGTGAGGCCGCTACACGAACCTGTGGTGATACTAGGCCTAAGCCTGGGCCTTTCTCCAAAGAGCCTTCCGCTCTCACCAAGGAACCTGAGGGATGCCTCTCCACACTGTTTTTGCATCGTTGCCAGGAGGACCGAAGACTTGGATGTCGAGAGACCTGTGTACCAAGACACAGCAGCGGAAGATACAGACACGGACTGGTCCGGTTGCGTGAGAGAGCACTTGCTCAGAGAACTATATAGGATTCTCTAGGCCTAATAACTGTTACCTGGAGTTATAAATAGTGTTGCGCTGCGCACCGGAGGGACAGTGCATCGGAGCAGCTTAGAGATTGCCTTAATTTCACAAGTTATCAGAACCCCTTTTACCCTGAGGATTACAGTATTTCTTCAACAAGTGCACCACCGTTTTTTTTTCTAGCGAAGATTTTCCCCTACGGAACTTCTACACAGTACCTGACTTAGCGTAGACATAGCTGGTGCCATTTTTGCCCACGAGGGAAAATAGATGCAGCGGGGACCATTAGATTTATGCACCATACTGTATATCTGTTTGTCTTTTGAGATATTATTTTATTGCAGGGCTCTGCACATGATATGCATCCTATCGATTATATGCTTGCCTAACAATCTGAGTAAAACTTTAAAGGTTAAGTATATTGGTGTTGTGTCATTTACTTTGCAGAAGAGACGGGTAAAGATAGCTATAATCTATTGCTGTGTGTGTTCTACTATAGGATTGTGCCTCCGTGAGTTGCAGGTTGCACCATCCTATTATCTGAGAGTGAAAAAACAAGCGCGCAACCACTTAATTTAACATACAAACAAATTGAGAACCATATATTGATAAACACTGTGCTAAAAAAAGTGTATACAAAAATCCTTATATATAAAAAAACACACACATTTAGGTATAATTGTCCCAAAGAACCAAAAAAAGGAAAAACCCAAAAAAGATATTTCCTGAAAAAGTGCCACAAATGAATGTTGAAAAAAATATATATATATAAAAAATATATATATATAAAAATCCAAGATAACGACGATGAAATAGGTCACAAAGGGATTTACTCCGATGTTCACACTGGATTATTCCATGCAAATAAATGTTCCAAAAGAAAACTTGATTCAGCAGATAATCAATAGGCAGCAGTTAGATGTAATAATAAAGCCGCTTACCAGATAGACAGGACCTCAAATGACAGAGGTCTGAAGAGCATGTGCATTAGGGATGAGCTTCGTGTTCGAGTCGAACATACGTTCGACTCGAACATCGGCTGTTCGATCGTTCGACGAAGATCGAACGATTTGGGCCGTTCGCGCCAAATTCGAGTGACGCGAACGGCCCACAATGCACTACGCCATCGCAGTGTCATCCAGGCGCTGTGATTGGCCAAGCATGCACTGTGACCCCGCATGCTTGGCCAATCACAGCGCCGGCAGCGAGGAGAGCAATGATTGGCCACAGGCAGGATGCCTGTGGCCAATTATTGCTGAGGGTGTTTAGTACACGCCCCACACTATAAAAGGCCGCCAGCACGGCGGCCTAGTGTAGTGTGTTCCGGAGCAGGGAAAGAGAAGCATAGGCAGGGACAGTGACATTTATTTTTTTCTTGCTTAACCTGGATTCCTTTAGTTTAGGGAAAGAGAAGGATAGGTAGGGAGAGTGTCAGTGTGTTTTACTGTGCGAATCCTTGTTTCTAGGGACAGGGAAGGACAGTGAGGGAATTCTCCTTGTGCTATAGTGTGCTTTAAAAAAACATTTTTTCTAGGGACAGAAAACTATAGGTAGTGTGGGGGGTTAGCTCGGCAGCGGGTGTGTGTGACCCCCGGGATGGGCTCCCCACACAAAAACAGGCCCAGCAAACGGAGGTTGTGGTTTTCAAAATCAAAAAGGTGCGGTTTATTTTCTATTTACAGTGACAAAACACAGCAAAGCAAAAGAAACATAAACAAACTAAATCCTGGTCAACTTGACCTCTGACTAAACATACAGGTTTCCTAACTAACAACTGGGATCAGCCTAGTGCTGTCCTAGTCCCTAAGTCCCTGGTTTTAAATGTCCAAGCAAATAGCCACACAGGCTTTGTCTCACCGCACAGGGGTTCACTCTCCCTAGACAGTCCACACAGGTCTGGTTCCAGGCATGAGCAAACACCTAATGAAGCTGGGAGTTCTTATAGAGGCCTAAATGAGCTGACAAGCTTCAGCTGGTCTCATCAACTCCCTGTCTGCACGACGCCCCACACTCTCCCTAGAGGTATGAGTCATCCATGAGCCCACTAGCCTCAGCTGGGCTTATACAACTCTCCACCTAGTTGTATAAGTCGGCGTAAAGCCTGAATCTGGGCGAAATATATCTACCCCCCTGGATGCAACCAGGTGACTTTACCTTCCTGCTGTCACATACCCCCCCCTCTTGTTTTAACCTCGGGGTTGGAACACCAGCAATCAGGCATTCATGTACTCGAGACAAAGCATCCACATTCCCCATTTGAACGCCAGGGCGATGCTTTACTGTGAAGTTGAATTCCTGGAGGGCCAGGAACCACCTATTCACTCTTCTATTTGTTTCCTTGTTTTGAGCCATCCACTTTAACGGAGCGTGATCCGTAACCATGTCAAAGTGCCTACCTAGCAGGTAGTACCGAAGGGAATCTAGAGCCCACTTCACCGCTAAACACTCCTTTTCAACGGTGGCGTAATTTACCTCATGGGACTTCAACTTCCTGCTGAGGTAAATGACTGGGTGCTCTTCCCCGTTCCAGACCTGGGACAATACTGCTCCTAACCCCACATCTGACGCATCACTTTGTACGACAAAGTCTTTAGAGAAGTCGGGTGAGTACAACACTGGCTGGCTACATAAGGCTTGTTTCAAGAATTGGAATGCTGCCTCAGCCTCGGGGGTCCATTTAATCATGACCGACCCTTTCCCCTTCGTCAGGTTGGTTAGGGGCACAGCCTTAGAAGCAAAGTGGGGAATGAATCGCCGATAATACCCAGCGATTCCCAGAAAGGCTCGTACCTGCTTCTTGCTGTTGGGACGTGGCCAACTCTGGATGGCCTCGATTTTGTTGAGTTGGGGTTTTATTCCTCCCCTCCCAATGGTGTACCCAAGATATTTGGCCTCCTCCTGCCCAATGGTACACTTCTTGGGGTTAGCCGTAAACCCCGCTTCCCGAACAGAGTCCAGGACTGCTTGCACTTTTGGCAGATGTGAGGCCCAATCTGTGCTATGGACAATTACGTCATCCAGGTAAGCCGCAGCATACTTCCGATGGGGCCTCAGCATCTGGTCCATTTTCCGCTGGAATGTGGCCGGCGCATTCTGTAACCCGAACGGCATTCTTTTATATTGGAACGCCCCGTCTGGGGTTACAAATGCGGTTTTCTCTTTGGCCGACTTGGCCAGGGGGATTTGCCAATACCCTTTTGTGAGGTCAAGAGTCGTCATGTATCGGGCTGTTCCCAGCCGGTCGATCAACTCATCAATACGTGGCATGGGGTAGGTGTCAAATTTTGTAACTTTGTTCAACTGACGAAAATCGTTACAAAATCGCCAGCTCCCATCCGGTTTAGGCACCAACACAATGGGACTAGACCAATCACTTTGGGACTCCTCTATCACCCCTAAGTTCAGCATTTTCTGTACTTCCTCCCGTATTGCCTCCCGTCGGGCCTCTGGGATCCGATAGGGTTTTAACTTCACCCTTTCACCGGGTGGGGTAATGATGTCATGCTCTACCCCAGATGTTTGTCCCGGCAGCTCAGAGAATACCTCCTTGTTGCGAAGCACAAACTCCTTAACCTCCTGTTGTTGGGGTTGTGACAAGGTGGCTGCTATTCCAACCTCAGGAATCACGCAACCAGTTTGAGCTGGTGACCAAGTGTCTGCGACTAGGGACTCTCTATCCCTCCAGGCTTTCAACAGATTAACGTGATAGATCTGTTCGGGCTTTCGCCTTCCTGGTTGTCTGACCTTGTAATTCACTTCGCTCACTTTTTCCATTATCTCATAGGGGCCTTGCCATTTGGCAAGGAATTTACTTTCAACCGTAGGGACAAGTACCAGTATCCTATCCCCCGGGGAAAAGGTACGGGTCTTGGCTCCACGGTTGTACACTCTCTGCTGTGCTAACTGCGCTTGGGCCAAATGTTCCTTCACGATGGGCATTACCTGTGCAATTCGGTCTTGCATCAGGGCGACATGCTCAATCACACTCCTGTGGGGAGAACTCTCACTTTCCCAAGTTTCCTTGGCAATATCCAACAGCCCTCTTGGGTGTCTCCCATACAGTAACTCAAAGGGGGAGAATCCCGTAGAGGATTGGGGCACCTCCCTAATAGCAAACATCAGATAAGGAAGTAGACAGTCCCAATCCTTTCCATCTCTATCCACCACTTTCTTCAACATTTGTTTTAGGGTTTTGTTGAATCTTTCAACCAGCCCATCGGTTTGGGGGTGATACACAGATGTACGTAATTGCGTCACTTTGAACAATTTACACAGCTCCTTCATAACCCGGGACATAAAGGGTGTACCTTGGTCCGTAAGCAGTTCTTTACAAATACCCACCCGGCTAAACACAAGAGATAGCTCTTTGGCTATGGTTTTGGCCGAGGTATTTCGGAGAGGGATCGCTTCTGGATAACGGGTGGCATAGTCCATTATAACTAATATGTACTGGTGCCCCCTAGCGGACTTGATTATAGGACCTACCAAATCCATGGCGATCCTCTCAAACGGGACCTCAATGATGGGTAGAGGGACCAGCGGGCTACGGAAATGTGGCATCGGGGCCAACCTCTGACACACAGGGCAGGAGGAACAATAATTTTCTATGTCCTTCATCACCCCCGGCCAATAGAATCTCTGTAATACCCTCTCTCGGGTTTTCTCTGTCCCCAGATGACCTCCAAGAATGTGCCCATGGGCCAACTCCAACACCAACTTCCTGTAAGGTTTGGGCACCACAAGCTGCTCAACGGTTTCTTCTGCCCTTTTTGCCACCCGATACAGTAGGTCCTTCTCTACGCTGAAGTATGGGTAAGTGCAGGTATTATCTGGGTTCACTAACTCGCCATCTATTTTCACTACGTTTTCCCGTGCCTTTATTAGGGCGGGGTCTCTCAACTGTTCTGTGGCAAAGTTTTCCCTGTGAACCTCAAGATCAGAAAACTCCACAGACGGTAGGTTTTCGTCTGAGGAGGTGGGCTCCTCTCCAGTTTCTTGAGTCTCCCCTGCCAATACTGATAAGGGAAATTCCGGAGAGTCCTCACCACTCTCAGGGGAGTTCTGGCTATCACATTCCTGGTACATAGGGGCACCAGTGGGGGGCTCAGGATCATCCCACAGTTCCCAGAACTTCGGAAAATCCCTTCCCACAATGGCGTCATGCGGTAACTGAGATACTAAGCCCACTGGATGAGAGAGGGTACCTTTGGGGGTCTCGAAACACACTGTAGTCACTGGATACTCTCGGGTGTCCCCATGCACACAAATAACAGCTACCTTGCTATTCCCAGAGACCTCTGTTTTAACTAACTCAGCCTTTATCAGGGTCACAAGGCTACCTGAATCCAGCAATACCACAACATTTCTACCATTAACACACATTTTGCATAAATGTTTCTCAGTTCCTCGAATGGCAGTGCATGCGACTGTCGCACACAGCGACTGACGTCTGCCCGTCAGAAAGTCACACTGCATGGGTTCCTCCACAACCGGGCAATTGGCTGCAATATGTCCCGCTTGCCGGCAGCGGTAGCAAACGATCCTTCTTGCCGCCTCTTGAGCCGCTGATTTCCCAGGCTGTTCTCGCCAAACTTGGGGTAGAGCTCCCACCCTCTCACTCTCTCCACCCTCACCCCTTGGAATCCTCTTATCCGCCCCTGGGGATGGTCTGGTCTTAGGGTGGAAAGTCCGAGAGTCTCTGGAAGAGGCCGTCAGGTTCTCTGTAGCCAAGTATTTCTCCACACGATCCACAAGACCATCGGCCGTCTCTGGGTCTCCATGGCTTACCCACTTTTGGATGGCAGTAGGAAGAGCTCTCAAAAATCGATCCATTACAACACGTTCCACAATCTTTGGTGCGGACAAAGTCTCTGGCTGTAGCCACTTTCTGCTCAGGTGAATGAGATCATACATTTGAGACCTGGGGGGTTTTCCAAGCTGGAAAGTCCAGTTATGCACACGCTGAGCCCGGACAGCCTGGGTGACACCCAGCCTTGCCAATATTTCAGCTTTTAGCATCACATAGTCTTTTGCTTGGTTAGGCTCTAGGTCATAGTAAGCTTTCTGCGATTCACCAGTTAACAGAGGAGCCACCAGTCCAGCCCACTGCTCCTCAGGCCACTTTTCTCTTTCAGCGGTCCTTTCAAATGTGGTCAAAAATACCTCTGGATCATCCTCTCCAGTCATTTTTGTCAATAAACGACTCACCCCAAAGGACGCGGTATTAGTGGGACGGCTTTCCTCACTGGTCTGCGGACGTTGCTGCATTACTGCTTCCATCTGTTGTTGTAGTCTCTGCTCTTGCTTCTGCAACAGGTCTATGAAGCGGGCCTCAGATTGCTGCTGGGCTTGTTGCTGAGCCTCCAGACTCTGTTGCAAAGTTGCGTTTGTCTGCTGCTGGGCTGCAAGGCTCTGTTGATGAGCTTGCTGCTGGGCTGCGAAGTTCTGTTGTTGAGCTGCAAGGCTCTGTTGATGAGCTTGCTGCTGGGCTGCGAAGCTCTGTTGATGAGCTGCAAGGCTCTTTTGTAAACCTGCATTTGTCTGCTGTTGATTGGCATTTGCTAGAGCCAGCTGCTTCAGTATCTCCTCCATGCTGGCTTAAAAAAAAACTGCCACTGGTTCTCCACCAACTGTGAGGGGGTTAGCTCGGCAGCGGGTGTGTGTGACCCCCGGGATGGGCTCCCCACACAAAAACAGGCCCAGCAAACGGAGGTTGTGGTTTTCAAAATCAAAAAGGTGCGGTTTATTTTCTATTTACAGTGACAAAACACAGCAAAGCAAAAGAAACATAAACAAAATAAATCCTGGTCAACTTGACCTCTGACTAAACATACAGGTTTCCTAACTAACAACTGGGATCAGCCTAGTGCTGTCCTAGTCCCTAAGTCCCTGGTTTTAAATGTCCAAGCAAATAGCCACACAGGCTTTGTCTCACCGCACAGGGGTTCACTCTCCCTAGACAGTCCACACAGGTCTGGTTCCAGGCATGAGCAAACGCCTAATGAAGCTGGGAGTTCTTATAGAGGCCTAAATGAGCTGACAAGCTTCAGCTGGTCTCATCAACTCCCTGTCTGCACGACGCCCCACACTCTCCCTAGAGGTATGAGTCATCCATGAGCCCACTAGCCTCAGCTGGGCTTATACAACTCTCCACCTAGTTGTATAAGTCGGCGTAAAGCCTGAATCTGGGCGAAATATATCTACCCCCCTGGATGCAACCAGGTGACTTTACCTTCCTGCTGTCACAGTAGGGAGAGTGTCAGTGTGTTTTACTGTGCGAATCCTTGTTTCTAGGGACAGGGAAGGACAGTGAGGGAATTCTCCTTGTGCTATAGTGTGCTTTAAAAAAACATTTTTTCTAGGGACAGAAAACTATAGGTAGGAAGAGTCAGTTTCTTTCACTGTGATAATCCTTGTTTCTAGGGACAAAGAAGGAAAGTGAGGGAAATTCTCCTTGTGCTATAGTGTGCTTTAAAAAAACATTTTTTCTAGGGACAGAAAACTATAGGTAGGGAGAGTGTCAGTGTCTTTTACTGTGCGAATCCTTGTTTCTAGGGACAGGGAAGGACAGTGAGGGAATTCTCCTTGTGCTATAGTGTGCTTTAAAAAAACTTTTTTTCTAGGGACAGAAAACTATAGGTAGGGAGAGTGTCAGTGTGTTTTACTGTGCGAATCCTTGTTTCTAGGGACAGGGAAGGACAGTGAGGGAATTCTCCTTGTGCTATAGTGTGCTTTAAAAAAACATTTTTTCTAGGGACAGAAAACTATAGGTAGGAAGAGTGTCAGTTTCTTTCACTGTGATAATCCTTGTTTCTAGGGACAGGGAAGGACAGTGAGGGAATTCTCCTTGTGCTATAGTGTGCTTTAAAAAAACATTTTTTCTAGGGACAGAAAACTATAGGTAGGAAGAGTGTCAGTTTCTTTCACTGTTATAATCCTTGTTTCTAGGGACAAAGAAGGAAAGTGAGGGAAATTCTCCTTGTGCTATAGTGTGCTTTAAAAAAACATTTTTTCTAGGGACAGAAAACTATAGGTAGTGTGAGGGGGTTAGCTCGGCAGCGGGTGTGTGTGACCCCCGGGATGGGCTCCCCACACAAAACAGGCCCAGCAAACGGAGGTTGTGGTTTTCAAAATCAAAAAAGGTGCGGTTTATTTTCTATTTACAGTGACAAAACACAGCTTAGCAAAAGAAACATAACCAAAATAAATCCTGGTCAAGTTGACCTCTGACTAAACATACAGGTTTCCTAACTAACAACTGGGATCAGCCTAGTGCTGTCCTAGTCCCTAAGTCCCTGGTTTTAAATGTCCAAGCAAATAGCCACACAGGCTTTGTCTCACCGCACAGGGGTTCACTCTCCCTAGACAGTCCACACAGGTCTGGTTCCAGGCATGAGCTAACATCTAATGAAGCTGGGAGTTCTTATAGAGGCCTAAATGAGCTGACAAGCTTCAGCTGGCCTCATCAACTCCCTGTCTGTACGACGCCCAGCCCTCTCCCTAGAGGTATGAGTCATCCATGAGCCCACTAGCCTTATACAACTCTCCACCTAGTTGTATAAGTCGGCGTAAAGCCTGAATCTGGGCGAAATATATCTACCCCCCTGGATGCAACCAGGTGACTTTACCTTCCTGCTGTCACAGTAGGGAGAGTGTCAGTGTCTTTTACTGTGCGAATCCTTGTTTCTAGGGACAGGGAAGGACAGTGAGGGAATTCTCCTTGTGCTATAGTGTGTTTTAAAAAAACATTTTTTCTAGGGACAGAAAACTATAGGAAGGAAGAGTGTCAGTTTCTTTCACTGTGATAATCCTTGTTTCTAGGGACAAAGAAGGAAAGTGAGGGAAATTCTCCTTGTGCTATAGTGTGCTTTAAAAAAACATTTTTTCTAGGGACAGAAAACTATAGGTAGGGAGAGTGTCAGTGTGTTTTACTGTGCGAATCCTTGTTTCTAGGGACAGGGAAGGACAGTGAGGGAATTCTCCTTGTGCTATAGTGTGCTTTAAAAAAACATTTTTTCTAGGGACAGAAAACTATAGGTAGGGAGAGTGTCAGTGTGTTTTACTGTGCGAATCCTTGTTTCTAGGGACAGGGAAGGACAGTGAGGGAATTCTCCTTGTGCTATAGTGTGCTTTAAAAAAACATTTTTTCTAGGGACAGAAAACTATAGGTAGGAAGAGTGTCAGTTTCTTTCACTGTGATAATCCTTGTTTCTAGGGACAAAGAAGGAAAGTGAGGGAAATTCTCCTTGTGCTATAGTGTGCTTTAAAAAAACATTTTTTCTAGGGACAGAAAACTATAGGTAGGGAGAGTGTCAGTGTCTTTTACTGTGCGAATCCTTGTTTCTAGGGACAGGGAAGGACAGTGAGGGAATTCTCCTTGTGCTATAGTGTGCTTTAAAAAAACATTTTTTCTAGGGACAGAAAACTATAGGTAGGGAGAGTGTCAGTGTGTTTTACTGTGCGAATCCTTGTTTCTAGGGACAGGGAAGGACAGTGAGGGAATTCTCCTTGTGCTATAGTGTGCTTTAAAAAAACATTTTTTCTAGGGACAGAAAACTATAGGAAGGAAGAGTGTCAGTTTCTTTCACTGTGATAATCCTTGTTTCTAGGGACAAAGAAGGAAAGTGAGGGAAATTCTCCTTGTGCTATAGTGTGCTTTAAAAAAACATTTTTTCTAGGGACAGAAAACTATAGGTAGGAAGAGTGTCAGTTTCTTTCACTGTGATTATCCTTGTTTCTAGGGACAGGGAAGGAAAGTGAGGGAAATTCTCCTTGTGCTATAGTGTGCTTTAAAAAAACATTTTTTCTAGGGACAGAAAACTATAGGTAGGGAGAGTGTCAGTGTGTTTTACTGTGCGAATCCTTGTTTCTAGGGACAGGAAAGGACAGTGAGGGAAATTCTCCTTGTGCTATAGTGTCAGGGCCGGCCCTACCATGGGACCCGATGGTACCATTGTACCAGGCGGCACTTTTAGGGGGGCGGCAAATTGCCGCCTGCCCGCCATCCCATTCCGCCCGTTCCTCTCCCCCACTCCACCTTTCACTGTGAAACAGCAGCAGCGGCATTGTAAAGAATACACTGTGCCTGCGGCTGCGGTGTGTGTTCTGGATTTAAAAAACTCCTTTCTGTCTCTTCCCCCTCCCTCCAGTCTCGTGCAGTGCGGGGTCCCTGTTATCTCCGACTCAACCTCCCCCCCCCCCAATCACCAGTGCGGAGTGTTGTGAGAACTGGGGGGCGGAGCTCACTGTCTCCTGTCAGGCTGGCCAGAGGAAGGGAGGAGGTGAGCTGATTTTTTCTGGGAGAAGTTTTCTAGGGTGGATAGTAGTTGCTTTCAAGGTGGTTTTTTCTTCAGGAGATGCAGTGAAGGGTTAACAGAAGTTGACAGAAGAATCGGAGGAGATAGTGAGTTTGAGTGTGGGGGGGGGGGGGGGGGGGGTCTGCAGCAGCCCGATCACATTTGACAGATCACTTCTAAGCATGAAAAGTCTGTGCAAACATCCTCCAATCCAATTGTTCAGACTAGATAATGTGAAGTCATTTATAACCATTCATGTAACCTGTATATATGTGGTGAGTTCACACCTCTGATTGTACAGACTCAGAGCCTGGATACCACAGGGTTATATGAATGGTCATACATTACCTTCACATTATCTGGGTATACAGAGTGCTGGGAGCTCCATTACATAGATCTGTAGTACTGTTGTATGATTTATTGTTGTATGTTTTTAGTGGATGAGTTTTTTTTTTATTATATACATCGCTATCTGACCACTTCTCAGCCCCCAACTCCCCCCAGCTTGCATCACCCCCCCAGACCACTTCATACAGACGTCACTCAGAGCTGCTTCCTACCCCCCCCCCCCATCATTTCATGGTCACTTTCCTTCCCCTATCTTCCCAACATCACTCCCTGGTCACCCCATAGACACAGCAAGAAATCCCTCCCCATTCTGCCACCGCCATACCCTCCGAAGTCCTCTCCTGTACCAACTGCACCCATCATACCCTCCGAACTCCTCCCCTGTACTAACTGCACCCATCATACCCTCCGAACTCCTCTCCTGTACCAACTGCACCCATCATACCCCCTGAACCCCTCCCCTGTACTAACCGCACCCATCATACCCTCCGAACTCCTCCCCTGTACTAACTGCACCCATCATACCCTCCGAACTCCTCTCCTGTACTAACTGCACCTATCATACCCTTCACACTCCTCTCCTGTACATACTGCCCCCCTCATACCCTCCAAACTCCTCTCCTGTACATACCGCCCCATCATACCCTCCACACTCCTCTCCTGTACAAACCGCCCCCCTCATACCCTCTCAACTCCTCTTCTATACATACTGCTCCATCATACCCTCCACACTTCTCTCTTATGCATACTGCCCCCATTATACCCTCTGCACTCCTCTCCTGTACATACTGCCCCCATCTTACCCTCTGCACTCCTCTTCTGCAGAACCCTGTGCATTCAGATGTAAAGGGGAACTCTGCAGATTCAGATCTAAAGGAGAACTCTGTTGACTCTGATATAAAGGGGGACTCTTGTGATTAACTCCATATGATTAGAAATTTTATTTAATCACAAAAATATATGTACAGGGTATACTAAATAAAATAAAAAATAGCTGTGCATTGCTTTGTACAGAGGTAATGAATTTAATGTACTACAAAAAAATATATATATTGGCGTGTGCTGCTAATGTGTTCGGGTTTGGCTTGACGAAAAGGTGGCAACCCTACTCTGCACTGTGAGGCAAATTGTCGCTAACCCGTTCCGCCCGCTCCGCTGTGAGGCAAATTGACGCCCGCCCGCCAGCCAGCCCGCTCCGCTCCCCGCGCGCTCCATTCACCTGGGCGTTGGGCAAAGGTGAATGGAGCATGCGGGCAGAACAGAGGAACAGTCAGCGGGCGGGACAGTCAGCAAGTGAGCGGGCTTGCTGGCCAAACAGCGGGCGGGGGAGCAGAGAGATGACATCATCTCTCACTGCCCGCCCTGCATCACTGCAGTTCCGCCCCCACTGTGCGGGCAGCAGTGAGATTACATTAGCTCTCTGCTGCCTGCCTTTACTCTGGGACACAGCAAGTGACAATCTGCAACGTGTGGCAGGTGACGTTGTGGCAAGTGACAATCCGCAATGTGTGGCAGGTGACGTTGTGGCAAGTGACAATCTGCAACGTGTGGCAGGTGACGTTGTGACAAGTGACAATCCACTATGTGTGGCCGGTGACATCGCGGCCGCCGGCTACGCACAGGTCCTTTTATACTCCTATATACATGTATAGAGCCATGACAGGTCCTCTTTATACTCCTACATACATGTATAGAGCCATGGCAGGTCCTCTTTATACTTCTATATACATGTATATAGCCATGACAGGTCCTCTTTAGTTATCATGATATAAAATGATGGATGTGGGGGCATTTTGGTGGGCGTGATTTTTTTTTTTTTTGGGGGGGGGGGGGGGGGGCAGCATTTCATTCTTGGTACCAGGCAGCACAATGTCTTCGGCCGGCACTGTATAGTGTGCTTTAAAAAAACATTTTTTCTAGGGACAGAAAACTATAGGTAGGAAGAGTGTCAGTTTCTTTCACTGTGATAATCCTTGTTTCTAGGGACAGGGAAGGAAAGTGAGGGAAATTCTCCTTGTGCTATAGTGTGCTTTAAAAAAACATTTTTTCTAGGGACAGAAAACTATAGGTAGGGAGAGTGTCAGTGTGTTTTACTGTGCGAATCCTTGTTTCTAGGGACAGGGAAGGACAGTGAGGGAATTCTCCTTGTGCTATAGTGTGCTTTAAAAAAACATTTTTTCTAGGGACAGAAAACTATAGGTAGGGAGAGTGTCAGTGTGTTTTACTGTGCGAATCCTTGTTTCTAGGGACAGGGAAGGACAGTGAGGGAATTCTCCTTGTGCTATAGTGTGCTTTAAAAAAACATTTTTTCTAGGGACAGAAAACTATAGGTAGGAAGAGTGTCAGTTTCTTTCACTGTGATAATCCTTGTTTCTAGGGACAAAGAAGGAAAGTGAGGGAAATTCTCCTTGTGCTATAGTGTGCTTTAAAAAAACATTTTTTCTAGGGACAGAAAACTATAGGTAGGGAGAGTGTCATTGTCTTTTACTGTGCGAATCCTTGTTTCTAGGGACAGGGAAGGACAGTGAGGGAATTCTCCTTTTGCTATAGTGTGCTTTAAAAAAACATTTTTTCTAGGGACAGAAAACTATAGGTAGGGAGAGTGTCAGTGTGTTTTACTGTGCGAATCCTTGTTTCTAGGGACAGGGAAGGACAGTGAGGGAATTCTCCTTGTGCTATAGTGTGCTTTAAAAAAACATTTTTTCTAGGGACAGAAAACTATAGGAAGGAAGAGTGTCAGTTTCTTTCACTGTGATAATCCTTGTTTCTAGGGACAAAGAAGGAAAGTGAGGGAAATTCTCCTTGTGCTATAAAAAAACATTTTTTCTAGGGACAGAAAACTATAGGTAGGAAGAGTGTCAGTTTCTTTCACTGTGATAATCCTTGTTTCTAGGGACAAAGAAGGAAAGTGAGGGAAATTCTCCTTGTGCTATAGTGTGCTTTAAAAAAACATTTTTTCTAGGGACAGAAAACTATAGGTAGGGAGAGTGTCAGTTTCTTTCACTGTGATAATCCTTGTTTCTAGGGACAGGGAAGGACAGTGAGGAAAATTCTCCTTGTGCTATAGTGTGCTTTAAAAAAACATTTTTTCTAGGGACAGAAAACTATAGGTAGGAAGAGTGTCAGTTTCTTTCACTGTGATAATCCTTGTTTCTAGGGACAGGGAAGGACAGTGAGGGAAATTCTCTGAAGGTAGCCCTTATTGCTTTTTTCCCATCTCCCTGCAGGCCATCTATTAGAATGTCTGGAAGGCAAACAAGGAGAGGCAGACAGTCAGGAGGCAATAAAAGAGGGCAAGCAGGCTCTGTGTCTGGGGGCAACAGTGCTGGTCGTGGACGCGGTGCATTGTCATCAGCACATGGCCATGGGACACGCTTGTCCTTCTTTTCGGCAGCTGGACATGTTGAGCCACATCATGCCGAAGACTTGGTAGAGTGGATGACCAAGCCCTCCTCCTCCTCCTCATCCTCTCTCACCCAGGCTCAGGGTACTGGAAAAGCAGCTGCCAAAGCGTCCTCTTCCCTGGTATCAATGTCAGACTCATCATCAGTCACTCCTTCCCTAGACCCACCATGTCCTCCTCCTGAGGAGTCCCCCGAACTGTTTGAGCACAGTGTTGGGTACATGCTCCAGGAGGATGCCCAGCGTTTCAAAGGGTCTGATGATGAAACCCAGCTACAGGAAGGCAGTAGCGTGAGAGCAGACAGAGGGGATGCTCAAGAAGGACACCAATCTGGCAGTCATGTTCCAGCAGCTGCAGCATACTGCCAGATTGGCTCCAGTGATGAGGAGGGAGGGGATGATGAGGTCACTGACTCCACGTGGGTGCCTAATAGGAGAGAGGAGGAGGAGGAGGATGAGGAGGAGGCACATCTCCAACGAGGCAGGATGCCCTTTGGTGGCCAGCGTAAGGGCAGTACACCGACGGAATCACACCGCAGAGCTCCGCCTGTGCAGGGCGCTGCCTCTGCCCGTCATTCAAAAAGTTCTTTGGTGTGGGCCTTTTTTGAGGCTAGTGCATCAGATCGCACAGCTGCTGTTTGCAACATATGTCTCAAGCGTATATCGCGTGGCCAAAACATCAGCCGCTTGGGTACCACATGCCTGACCAGACATATGTTGACCTGCCATGCAGCTCGTTGGCAAGCCTACCTCAAAGACCCACACCAAAGAACAAAGCGGACCTCTCCTTGCACCGCGTCAGCTGGGATCTCCAACCCCACTATAACTTCAGTCCTCTCTGAAATATGCACTGAGAGGAATGAAGGTGTAGAATTAGGTGTGTCACAGCCAAGTACTTGCGGCCACTCTGCTAGCAGTACACCGACGTCCGATTCTAGCAGGCAAATTTCCCTGCCCCAGCTGCTGGACCGTCGAAAGAAGTTCACTCCCAGCCATCCACATGCCCAGCGGTTGAATGCTAGCTTGGCTAAATTGCTAGCGCTTCAACTGCTGCCTTTTCAGTTGGTAGACTCGGCCCCCTTCCGTGAGTTTGTGCAATGTGCGGTTCCTCAGTGGCAGGTTCCCAAACGCCACTTTTTCTCACGGAAGGCTATTCCGGCTCTCTACCGCCATGTGGAAGGCAATGTCTTGGCCTCGCTGGACAGGGCGGTCAGCGGTAAGGTGCATATTACCGCTGACTCATGGTCCAGCAGGCATGGACAGGGACGTTACCTTTCTTTCACGGCCCATTGGGTCACTCTTTTGGCAGCTGGGAAGGATGCAGGACAAGGTGCAGTAGTGTTGGAGGTTGTTCCACCGCCACGCCTCCAAAATGCTACTACTGGTTGTGACACACCTCTCTCCTCCACCCCCTCCTCTTCTTCTTCCTCCATGGCCTCTTCCTGTGGTTTGTCCTCGGAACCAGCGGTGCTCCGTAGGCGTTCAAGGGGCTACGCAAGTACGCAGGCAAAAAGATGCCATGCCGTGCTTGCGCTGGTGTGTTTGGGGGACAGAAGCCACACTGGGGCAGAGGTCCTGTCTGCTCTGCAGGGCCAGGCCGAGAGGTGGTTGACGCCACGCCAGCTTAAGCCAGGAATGGTGGTTTGCGACAATGGCACCAACCTCCTCTCCGCCCTCCGACAGGGACAACTGACCCATGTGCCCTGTGTGGCTCACGTCCTTAACCTGGTGGTGCAGCGGTTCTTGGGCAGGTACCCGGGCTTACAGGATGTCCTGAGGCAGGCCAGGAAAGTCTGTGTGCATTTCCGCAGATCTTATAATGCCAGTGCTCGCCTGGCTGAGCTGCAAAAGGAGTTGAACCTGCCCAAGAACCGCCTTATATGTGACATGCCCACCAGGTGGAACTCAACGTTGGCCATGCTGCAGCGGCTGCACACGCAGCAGAGGGCCATCAATGAGTACCTGTGCGACTACGGCACCAGGACAGGGTCAGGGGAGCTTGGTTTTTTTTCTCCACGCCAGTGGGGCATGATCAGGGATGCATGCACTGTCCTGGCACCATTTGAGGAGGCCACGAGGATGGTGAGCAGTGACAGTGCATGCATCAGTGACACTGTACCTCTTGTCCACCTGTTGGAGCACACGCTGCGTGGAATAATGGACAGGGCACTTGAGGCAGAACAGAGGCAGGAAGAGGAGGACTTCCTTGCCTCTCAAGGCCCCCTTTACCCAGACAGTGTTCCTTCTGTCCCACCCATCGCACAGGAAGAGGAGGAGGAGGAGGAGGAGGATTGTGTCAGCATGGAGGTGGAGGCTGGCACTCAGCATCATCAGCAGCAGTCTTTTAGGGATGATTTACAGTCCCAAGAAACCAGTGGACTTGTACGTGGCTGGGAGGAGGTGGCTGCGGATCATGTCGTCCTTAGTGACCCAGAGGACTCCGGAGCGAATGCCTCAGCAAACCTACGCTGCATGGCCTCCCTGATCCTGCAAAGTCTGCAGAAGGATCCTCGTATTCTTCGGATCAAGGAGAGGGACCATTACTGGCTGGCCACTCTCCTTGATCCACGGTACAAGGGTAAGGTTGCGGACCTTATGTTACCGTCGCAGAGGGAGCAGAGGATGAGACAACTCCGGGAGGCCTTGCAGAAAGGTCTGTGCAACGCGTTCCCAGAGACTGGGAGGTTACAAACTCCTGGTCCTGGACAACGAGTTGCTGAGGCTTCGGCCAGTCAAAGAAGGAGCGGTGGGGAAGGTGGCCGTCTGACCGATGCGTTCAGACAATTCTTTAGTCCGCAGCCCCAAAGTATGATCGGTTCCAGCAACCATCGCCAGCGTCTGATAAACATGGTGCAGGAATATCTAGGGGCAAGGTCAGACTTGGACACCTTCCCCACCGAAAATCCTCTGGCTTACTGGGTCTTGAGGATGGATCACTGGCCAGAGCTTGCACAGTATGCAATTGAGCTACTGGCCTGTCCTGCATCCAGCGTTCTTTCGGAACGCACATTCAGTGCTGCTGGAGGATTTGTCACGGATCACAGGGTGCGCCTGTCCACCGACTCGGTTGATCGACTGACTTTCATCAAGATGAACCAGTCTTGGATCACCACCAGCTACCACACACCTGATGCTGATATAACAGACTAATTGATTTTAACATGTCACGTCCCTTCAAGACTGATGCTGATGCTGAGTGCCTGTGCTGTTATGTTGACTGGCTATCCTCCTCCTCCGAGTCCTCAATGATACGATTGATGATGATAGCTTGGAAGATCATTTTTGTTTATGGGTGGCGCCACCAGTGGCTAAGGCCCAATTTTTCAGCCCCTGTTTTACAGGGGCGTGTAATTACAATTTTTTTAGCAATAATTTGCCATAGGGCTCATTGCTGTGCTCCAAGTACAGTATCTGTGAGGGGTTGGAGTGTTGTGGCACCAGTGCCTAAGGCCCAATTTTTCAGCCCCTGTTTAACAGGGGCGTGTCATTACAATTTTTGAAGCAATACTTTGCAACAGGGCTCATTGCTGTGCTCCAAGTACAGTATCTGTGAGGGGTTGTAGTGTTGTGCCACCAGTGCCTAAGGCCCAATTTTTCAGCCCCTGTTCAACAGGGGCATGCAATTACAATTCTTGATCTAATAATTCACAGCAGGGCCCATTGCTGCACCCACCAAGAGTAACTCTGAGGGCTTACAGTGTTGTGGCAACGCCACCACCACCACCACCACCACGAAAGGCCCAATTTTTCAGCCCCTGTTCAAAAGGGGCATGTAATTACAATTCTTGATCTAATAATTCACAGCAGGGCCCATTCCTGCACCCACCAAGAGTAACTCTGAGGGCTTACAGTGTTGTGGCAACACCACCACCACCACCACGAAAGGCCCAATTTTTCAGCCCCTGTTCAACAGGGGCATGCAATTACAATTCTTGATCTAATAATTCACAGCAGGGCCCATTGCTGCACCCACCAAGAGTAACTGTCAGGGCTTACAGTGTTGTGGCACCAGCACCACCATCAAAGGCCCAATTTTTACTACCACTGTTCAACAATTATATGTAATTAAAATTCCTGATATAATAGTTGACAGCAGGGCGTTCCAGCACCAACCAAGAGTAACTGTGAGTGCTTACAGTGTTGTGCCAACACCAACAACTAAGGGGCCTATTTCTGCAGAGTATATACGGCAGGTCCCTACTTTCAAACATCCAACTTACAAACGACTCCTACTTGCAAACGCAAGAAGACAACAGGAAGTGAGAGGAAATCTACCACTAGGAAGGAAAATTCTCTCCTGTAAGAATAAATATGGGAGAAAGGTGTCTCCTCTGTACTGATGCTTTATCAGCAATCCTTGTTTCAAGAAAAACACCACATTTCAAAAACAGTTGTCATTGGGCCGGAAAGTGAGGTGAAATGTTCTGAACAGGGGCACAGACAGCAAAACAAATGTTACAGGGGTGATAACCCTTACCTATGTTTTCCAAAAAGTTTAAAAATAGATTTTTGGGCTGGAGCTACACTTCAACAATGTACCTGTTCAAAATTACAAACAGATTCTACATAAGAACAAACCTACAGTCCCTGTCTTGTATGCACCGCCTGTATACGGCTGTTCAGAGTATATAGGGCCTTTTTTATTTTATGTGCGGGGTTCCCCTTAATATCCATACAAGACCCAAAGGGGCTGGTAATGGGCTGGGGTAGGGGGGGGGGTCATGGGGTAGCTATGCCATTTTTCTTAAAGATTTTCATCCATATTACCGGGACCAGACATTACATTAAAGCCGCAAGCAGTTTTAAATGGCTTTTTTTTCCTTTAGAAGTGTCATTTTGTGCAGGGACAGTTCTAAACACGGGAAACACGTGGCACTTCACAGGCATACTTTAGACACCCCCCAGGTACGATATTTAAAGGAATATTTGACTTTTTTTTTTTCACTTTATGCATCATTAAAATGACTGCTCCCGAAAAACGACCGTTTTTAAAACTTCTTTTTGCATTGATACATGTCCCCTGGTGCACAACCCGGGTTCCCAAACCCTTTTTAGGACAATAACATGCATAATAGTTGTTATAATTAGCACTTTAGAATTCGAACGTTCGCATCCATTGTATTTAATAGGGTTCTAATGTTCGTACGAACTTTCGGTCCGTTCGCGGGTTCTGGTGCGAACCGAACCCGGGGGTGTTCGGCTCATCACTAATGTGCATCAGCCTGCCGGCAGTGATGGTATCCACCTGTTCTTTTAATCCAAGGAGGCCGTTCTCATTCCACCAGGAAATCCTTCACCTCTTCAGCTGCTCACCACACCAGATCCAGAGAGGGACCTATCCCTGCTTGTCTTTTCTCCCTCTCTGGATCTGGTGTGGTGAGCAGCTGAAGAAGTGAATGATGCACATGCTCTTCAGCAGTGGCGGTGCATCCATAGAGGGCGCCGGAGCGCCGCCCCCTCTCGCTCCCGCACCGCCACTGAAAGACAATATACAGATTCATGCATTGCATGAATCTGTGTATTGTCACCGCTGCCGCGCTGCCCACTATACATATGGCCGGCCTCCTGGTGAGCGCCGGCCATATGAATTAGAGCGGCGGCCGGCGGTGGGTGTGGCTTGGAAGTGTCTATCAGAGCCAGCGGCTCTGATAGGCTTTCCAAATACAGCTCTCACGCTGTATTCGGCTTCCAAAAACTCCTCCCAGGTACGCACGGGGGTGCGTTCCTGGGAGAAGACTATGTGGAGGTTTCAGCCAATCAGGTTCACCGGATCTGGTTACCGGTAACCTGATTGGCTGAAGCGACATCGAGGGCGGAAGAACACATCGAGGACGGCGCGGACCGAGGAAGGTAAGTGCAGGGCTGGGGGGGGGGGGACAGGCTGCATTTGGGGGACAAACTGACTACATATGGGGGACAAACTGACTACATATGGGGGACAAACTGGCTGAATATGGGGCACAAACTGGCTGAATATGGGGGAACAGGCTGCATTTGGGGGACAAACTGGCTGAATATGGGGCACAAACTGGCTGAATATGGGGGGGACAGGCTGCATTTGGGGGACAAACTGGCTGAATATGGGGCACAAACTGGCTGAATATGGGGGGAACTGGCTGTATATGGGGGACACGCTGGCTGAATATGGGGGAAACTGGCTGAATATGGGGGACAAACTGGCTGAATATGGGGGACAAACTGGCTGCATTTGGGGGAAACTTGCTGTATATGGGGGACAAACTGGCTGAATATGGGGGGAACTGGCTGAATATGGGGGACAAACTGGCTGAATATGGGGGGAACTGGCTGCATTTGGGGGGAACTGGCTGAATATGGAGGACAAACTGGCTGAATATGGGGGACAAACTGGCTGCATTCGGGGGGAACTGGCTGTATATGGGGGACAAACTGGCTGAATATGGGGGGAACTGGCTGAATATGGGGGACAAACTGGCTGAATATGGGGGGAACTGGCTGTATATGGGGGACAAACTGGCTGAATATGGGGGGAACTGGCTGAATATGGGGGACAAACTGGCTGAATATGGGGGGAACTGGCTGAATATGGGGGACAAACTGGCTGAATATGGGGGACAAACTGGCTGCATTTGGGGGGAACTGGCTGTATATGGGGGACAAACTGGCTGAATATGGGGGGAACTGGCTGAATATGGGGGACAAACTGGCTGCATTTGGGGGGAACTGGCTGTATATGGGGACAAACTGGCTGAATATGGGGGGAACTGGCTGAATATGGGGGACAAACTGGCTGAATATGGGGGGAACTGGCTGAATATGGGGGGAACTGGCTGTATATGGGGGACAAACTGGCTGTATATGGGGGACAAACTGGCTGAATATGGGGGACAAACTGGCTGAATATGGGGGACAAACTGGCTGAATATGGGGGGAACTGGCTGAATATGGGGGACAAACTGGCTGCATTTGGGGGGAACTGGCTGTATATGGGGGACAAACTGGCTGCATTTGGGGGGAACTGGCTGTATATGGGGGACAAACTGGCTATATATATGGGGACACACTGGCTGTATATGGGGGCACACTGGCTATATATATGGGGACACACTGGCTATATATATATGGGGACACACTGGCTATATATATATGGGGACACACTGGCTATGTGGAAGGCTGGCCGCAGGCTAGCCTGAATTTGTAGGAGGAGTCTGAGGGCTATTTATCCCTCCTCCTCTCTCCTCTCCTGCGTCGGCTGTGTTTCTGGGTTGCCGTCAACGTCACTTCCGGTGTCCCTGCAGAGCGTCGGTCAGCGATGGCAGTTGTGAAGGTTCCTCTCCCGGGCTCACCATTTGGTGACCCGCCCATCCTCCATTCGTTCCAGGGCTCAATCCGGCGTCATGGGGGCCGCCCGTTTCTCTTGTGTTAGGGTGGGGGGGACGGACATTTCATCCATCCATCCGCCTCCACCCTCCCTTCAGTGTGCTCCATCTGACACCGTCGGGGGCCGTCCCTCCACACACAGGGCACACGCCGGGGGTTTCTCTTCTCCCCATACTCACGCTGGTCTCTGTCATGTCCCGCTCGACGGGTAGCGGGGGGTGGGGGGGAGCGCGCTTCCCGGTGTGCATGCCTGCCCCTTCACTCACCTCTACTTCCGGACTAACGCCGGCATCATCTGTAGGGCCGCCCGCTCCTCCGCCCGGTCTCACATGGGAGGGGGGGCCCCGTCCGTTTCACTCTCCCACTCCTCCGGGTCTGGGAGGAGGGGGGCCGTCCGTCCACCCTCCAACTCCTCCGGGCTCCCACGCTCTGAGGGAGGGGGGCCATCCGTTCCCCTCCGACTCTTCCGGGCGCACACTGGCTTCTTGAGGAGGGCATCCACCCACTCCTCCGGGTTTATGATGTCATGGTGGTCATCGGGTAGACAGGCAGCGTGGGGGGGGGGGCATTCACCTGCATTCAGTTGCCCCGCTACTCCTCCCGGGGCCACGCACGGCATCTGTAAGGAACTTATCATGGATATAGCCCCCTTTTTCATTTTTATTCGGGTCCAGGATAGGAGGCCTTTTCACACCAGTGGTGTGTGGCATGAGGATGAGGCCCAGTGCAGGCGTCTGGGGTTTACCCGCTGTAGCTCAGTATGTCTTGTAAAGATGTCTCAGGTGGTCTTATCAGTTTTACTGTGCTGCTTATTGCATGGGCTGCTCGGTACTGTGGGCGCTTTTCTCATTTGTCCCCTGTCATCTCTTCTAGTCACGTGGTCTGGGATCCACTGTCAGTCTTTTCTTGCTTTCATGCGATTTGTCGCAGCAGTTTTCCTGTATAGCGTTTTTGTCTGTCATAGCATGTTCTGTCTTAGCGTTTTGATTTTCGATCGTAGCGATTTTCTGTCAGGCAGGGGGGGGTCTGCCCGTGCACAGCAGGTTATCCTTCCTGGGGCATCGGAGTAAGGGGAGGGGGGCACCCATGGTTAGTTGTCAGTATTTTTCTGGTTGATCTGACTTGCATGGGTTTACCTTAGGCACCAGGTGGAAGTTCTACTGTGGATCCCAGGTCCACACACAGCACTTGCTGCTGCTGGTTGGCTTATAAGGTCATGGCAGTATGCGCATGCCATTTCCCTGCTTTTCTACGCCGGATGTGTGTATGTGTGTGTGTGTGGGGGTAGGGGGTGTCGGAGCTGTCAGGGGAGTTTGCATGCATGGGTCTGGCCCTGTTGTGGATGAATCCTTGCTTTTATCTTTGCAGTCCAGATCTGGGTTTCTCAGGTCACGGGGGGGATGCAGGCTGCAGGTACAGTCCATATCCTTAGTGTGTTCAGGTCACGTGTTTTGTCATGGCGTGCTTTGGTTATGGCATGCTTCCGTCACAACAGCTCTGTCATTTCAGTTGTTAGCGTGTTTCTGTCACAACGTGTTTTCCGTCACAGTGTGTCGGTGCCATGCAGGTACGTATACACCGGTAGCCGTTTACTTTAGTTTGTTTTTTCCTGTCTCATTGTTCCTTTCGCTCAGCTTCTTTGCTTACCTGGTTTCATTTGGCTAGGGCGCACATCTTAGGATCTGTCACATCTGCAGATCCATACGGGCTAAGGTTTCGTTTGATGGTTGTCAACCACAAGCTTCTCGCCCGTATACCTTACATCATACGATGCACGTTCGTTTCATTACATTTGTACTACCCACCACGGTCCGTGGGTACGTCAGCCCTGAGTTTCAGTTTCTACCACCTGTCTTTGCGCGGCAGGTTACTTGGGCTCGTTCACTTCTGCACATGGGTGTGGGTCATCATCTGGTTCTTTTTTACACCACGGTCCCAGCATCACCGCTCATGTCCTCACACCTGGGTAGGCACTGAGGGGTGGTGGTCCAGTCTCAGTGGGGTCCAGTCTTAGCGATTTTCTGTCTTAGCGATTTTCTGTCTCTGTGGTTCTGTCAGCACGTCGGTGCCATGCAGGTTCAGCTTACACCGGTAGCTGTTTTCTTCTTCGTTCATTTCCATATCATCTTACTTTTCGTAGGTTCTTGCATTTCTGGTGCAGTTGGCTAGGTTCACATCTCGGGTTCTGTCACGTCTACAGATCCATACGGGCTCAAGTTTCGTTGGTTATGATCATTGACCACAATCTTCTTGCCTGTTACGTCACGTCATACGATTGCAGTTGTTTCATTACACCTGCAGGACTACCCACCACGGTCTGTGGGTACTCAGGTCCTGAGTATTCAGTTTCTACGATCTGTTATTGCGCAACAGGTTCCTTGCGCTCTCTTACGTCACACGGGGGGGGGGGGGGGGGTCGTTATCAGGTTCATTACATGATGTGGTCCCACCTTCACTGCTCATGTCTTCGCACGGGGGTTGGTACAGAGGGGGTTGTTTTCTGTCTTAGCATGTTTTACCCCTGCGTGTTTCAGTATAGCAGGTCTCAGCCAGTCGTAGCATGTTCTGTCATAGCTTGTCGGTGCCGTGCAATCGCCGCACACATGCACAGCCATTGCAGCGTTGTTTGTTTCTTTGTCTCGTCACACCTTTCTTTCAGGTTCTTGCATACCGGGTGTAGTTAGCCAGGGTGCACATCTCAGGATCTGTCACGTCTACAGATCCATACGGGCTGAGGTTTCGTTTTTAATTGATTGTTGACCACAATCTTCTCGCCTGTATACCATACGTCATACGTGCACGTTCATGCTTACGCCTATAACTACTACCCACCACGGTCCGTGGGTACACCGGCCCTGAGTGTTTTATTTTAATTACCTGTCTCTGCGCGGCAGGATACTCGGGCTCATTTGCTACATACACTTACTACATACACCAGGGTGGGTTCTGTCGTCAGGTTCATGCACGCGCTGAGGTCTGGTCATTTCTGCTCACGTCTTTGGCCCAGGCAGGTACAGAGGGGTGGTGTCTCATATCTGGTTGTCTGTTGTGTTTTCCTTTTGTGTTTAGGGTTGGGCAGGCTGCACGTTTCGGCAGCAACATATGCAGTTTATCCCTTCTACTCCACGTGGGGGTTTCTGACCATTTGTAGTACTCCGCCGATCAGGAGTTGATCATACTTGGCTCTGCATTTCTGTGAGTCAACTCAGGGGTTTCCTTTTCCAGCCACTACAAGGTAGGCGGTTCGCTTCAGTTTGCTTCCTGTTCTGTCCTAGCTACTCCCACGTACCAGCATGGAGCATGTTCTGGGCTGTATTCTTAAGCGCAGTTGGATGCGGGCCAAACAGGCTCTCCACGGCCTCTCATGTTTACTGGACATCCAGCTGATTTCCCCAAGGCTTGAAGCTTCAGGCCTGCCCGTTGCCAGGGCAGGTTAGCAGCGGTTGTGTTGGTTTCACTGCTGGCTTAACCTTGGGGCCATGCAGTCCTTACTTGATACCAACGTCCCTGTGTCGGCCCACGATAGGTCTGGGTCGTTTTCATCTTTTGGTGCTATTCTCTTGTTTGTAGGTTGCCGGATCTTCTGGGCAGGTACGTCAGACCTTTCATCTTTTTTCCGATTCCCAGCCTGTTCCTAGGGGGCTCACTGTCACTCGGGTAGGTTGGGTCATGCCAGGTCTGGTTCTGTGCGTTTATCGTTGCATGTCACTACAGCATGTTGGCCTTATCCGTCTACTCCTGCAAACGCATCTTTCAGGTATCCGGCTCGTAGACCCCCCTTCCCTCCTATCAGTTCGTTCATTTTTGGCACCTCTCCCTCTCTCGTCCCCTTACCAGGTATGCACAGTTAGGCCAGGGGTTGTAGGTGTTCACGGAGCTACTTGTCTTTCGTCCTGTTGGCTGGGTACAACCGTTTGCATTATTCCCCAGGGCTCCTTGGGTCAGCCCTTGTTCCGTTCCTCCCACGTGTCCTCTCGTCACAAGCGGTTCATTCCCATGTCTGTGTTTTCTGGTTGTAGGCTTATCCAGTCATTTATGGAACAGTCGGTTGGTTTCTGGGCAGGTTTGCTAGGTCCAACTGTTGGGGCCCTTCTAGTCATCAATTCTTAGGTCACTGGTTTCTGCTGTCGCAACGGGTACGTTCCGGTTCCATTCATTGACGCCACCCGGGCGTGCATTGATCTACCAGGCGGTTTGTTACCTGCCCTTCTTTCTCTTAACATACCTAGTCCGGGTCTTTTTGCCCACTTTTAGGCATACTGACCAGCAGGCTAAGGCACACCTCAGGCCTTGGTAGTTAGGGTATCACATTCCTATCACATTCCTAAGTGAAGACTCTGACTACAAGTGGAAGTCTGGCCGCAGGCTAGCCTGAATTTGTAGGAGGAGTCTGAGGGCTATTTATCCCTCCTCCTCTCTCCTCTCCTGCGTCGGCTGTGTTTCTGGGTCCCCACCCACCCGTTCCCCCTTTTTCATACAACCATTTACTTATTTCATTTCTTCAGTCATATTCAGGGTATGCCCACTTTTAGGCATACTGACCAGCAGGCTAAGGCACACCTCAGGCCTTGGTAGTTAGGGTATCACATTCCTATCACATTCCTAAGTGAAGACTCTGACTACAAATATATATGGGGCACACTGGCTGTATATGGGGGCACACTGGCTGTATATATGGGGGCACACTGGTTATATATATATATGGGGGCACACTGGCTGTATATGGAAACAAACTGGCTGTATTTGAGGGGGCAAACTGGTGGCGTTTGGGCACAGTGGCTGCGTTTAATGGGCATAGTGGCGGCAATTGATTTTTTTTTATTATTTTTTTTCAGTTTGTTTGCGCCCCCCCAAAAATTTTGAGCACCAGCCGCCACTGCTCTTCAGACCTCTATCATTTGAGGTCCTGTCTATCTGGTAAGCGGCTTTATTATTACATCTAACTGCTGCCTATTGATTATCTGCTGAATCAAGTTTTCTTTTGGAACATTTATTTGCATGGAATAATCCAGTGTGAACATCAGAGTAAAGCCCTTTGTGACCTATTGCATCGTCCCTTATCTTGGAAATATATATATATTTTTTTATATATAGATTTTTTTTCAACATTCATTTGTGGCACTTTTTCAGGAAATATATTTTTTGGGTTTTTCCTTTTTTTGGTTCTTTGGGACAATTATACCTAAATGTGTGTGTTTTTTTATATATAAGGATTTTGTATACACTTTTTTTAGCACAGTGTTTATCAATATATGGTTCTCAATTTGTTTCTTTGTTAAATTAAGTGGTTGCGCGCTTGTTTTTTCCCTCTCACATGTTTTTTGGCTTTAGTATTTAGGCTTTTTTACTTGCAGCAGCATCACTGTGTGTCTCTTCATTCAATTATTGCTTTTCACCTTTTATTTCACATTTATTTTTTGGTTTAGCGCAGGTTTTTTTCTAACTTTTACCATCCTATCATCCCCTACTAACTGTGCCAAGGGAGTTTAGAGCCAATTGCCGGGGGTTGACAGGGTCATTACAGGGGCCCAAAAGTTATACCAGCAGCCCTCTTAACTGAGGGTACCGCTAGACAAGGAAAGCTTGACAAGAATCTCGTCAAGCTTGACAAGAAACCCGTCGAGAGAAACAAAGTTTTTTTTGCAACGAGATTCTCGGTCGTGTGTACGAGGCTTTATTCTTTCTTTACCTTTTTCTTTGTTCCTCCCCCTCTTTTCCTCTCCCTCCCATGTATTCTCTATTATTATTCCTTCACTTACTCCTTGGTGGGGGGGAGTGGGATTAGTGGCAGTGCTGGCGGGGAGTTGGGATGAGTGGCAGTGCTGGCAGGGAGTTGGGATGAGTGGCAGTGCTGGCAGGGAGTTGAGATGAGTGGCAGTGCTGGTGGGGGGTGGGACCAGTGGCGGTGCTGAGGGGAGCTCTGATCAGCCAACTTAGGTGCTCTTGATAAAGGTCATCTGCTGATCTGAGAACTGTAGTGGGGACTTTTATTGGCAACTCTAATCACAGGTAGTGTTACTCATTATGTCTCCGGCTTCACTGTGTCTCAAGCTCTGTGGTGTCTCACAGCAATGACACCTATGCCGAAATCAGGAGATAGGGTCTGCTCCAGCCCCTCTCACTTCACATTCCTCACCAGTGAGCTGACCTCTAGTCTCTGGCTGAGTGGGTGGCCGCGGGCACCAGGAACAGCCCACTATGTGAGTTTATGTTTTATGGATGCTTACAGTATAACTGTGACTGGCATTGTTGTTTGGTACATTTGGAAAGAGCTGTTACTTTTGCAAAGTTCAATAAAGCTATGGCCTTGCCCAATTTCCAACTTAATCAGCTTCCGTGTCTTTTTGGGGGGCAAGGTATTATTTGGTGGTGTATGATTTATTCATTGGTCATAAATGAGCCTATGCTTCCCAGCAGTCATGAGTACAGGTTTCTATCCTGGAATCAAATCAAAGGAAACACTTTAGTCAAAGTAGAAAAGTAGGGGGGCGTGGCCAGGCAGCGCATGTAGCCAGACGTGTTTGCAGGGAGCTCCGCCGAGAATCCGTTAAAATAATCCTGTGGATAGCTTAATATTGCTCAAAAGTTGCCTAAGTGATTGTCGGAAGGACATCGGGGCATTACCGTACCTTTACCTGCCTGTTTCACCCGCGATGTCGGCAGCTAGAAGGCAGAATGGGACCCGGTTGGCGGACCTCGTGGTGCAACATGGCGTCCAGGATACTCGCTCTGCTAAAGACAGACACAGAGAGGGAGCGGAGAAATTGTTCTCCATGCCGCTATCATCAGAGCCCGCAGCCTCCTCCAGCACACCTAATGATTCTCCCGGGGGTGGATCGGAGGCGGATGATACAGTCCCGCTGGAAGATTTGGCTGGCACGACCTTTACATGGGACACAGTGAGTACTCCCGGGGGGGCCTCTGCTAGGCCGCAAGGCCCCGTTAGCCCCTGTGATAGTGAGCCTACCCTGCGGGACATCTTTGCGGTGGTGACATCCCGTAATTTATCCATAGCAGCGCTCACTACTGAGATCAAGGGAGTTAAGGCTGAAATCACATTCCTGCGCCAAGATAATCAAAAACTCAGGGAGAGGACCTCAGCGGTGGAGGGCAGAGTGAGCTCCATAGAGGACGACCTGGCACCCATGCAGAGAGGCCTCACTTACAATAGCCATCTTCTCTCTCAGCACTCTTCCCGCTTGGAAGATTTAGAGAACAGGATGAGGAGGAACAACGTGAGAGCAATCGGTCTGCCAGAAAGAATCGAGGGTGAAAACCCTGTGGAGTTCATAGAGACATGGCTGGTCAAAGCCTTCGGTAAAGAAACCTTCTCCCCCATGTTCTCTGTGGAGCGAGCGCACAGAGTCCCTGCTAGGGCTCCCGCGCCTGGAGCTCCTCCTCGGCCATTCCTGTTTAAACTTCTTAACTTTAAAGACAGAGATGCCATTTTGCACCAAGCCCGATTAAATCCTGCTGCCCTGAAATTAGATAATGCCAAGGTCTCCCTATTCCCAGATTTTTCTGCGGAGTTGCAGAAGCATCGGGCCAAGTTCATTGATGTCAAACGCAGGCTTAGAGACCTTGACCTGAAATACGCCATGCTGTACCCTGCTTGCCTGTGCTTGGAAGTATTGGGTGAAGTGCATTTCTTTGATTCACCATCAGCAGCTGCACAATGGCTGGACAGGGAGGAACAGGCAATCCGTGAATCGCGCAATAGGCGCCCCGCCCCGCCGTGAGAATGGCAGCACCAATGCTACTGGTTTCCAGTTCTGATCCACTTTTCTACTGCAAGGCGGAGTATACTGTTGTTACACGGTTCTCTTTTTACCAACGCGGCTATTTTGTTCCAGCTGTTGAGAAGTACTAAAGACACTGTGGTGCACTTCCTCTGTTGCCCCTCAGGATGGCCTGGTTTTGGCCACTGGTTGACTCTTGCCGTGATTGTTTGGCCCTGTTGGCCAGTCTACGTGAATCAAGTTATAGTCTCACTTCCACCATGCCTTTTTTGCTGCTGCTTTTTTTTTTCTCTCCTTTTTTTTTCTTCTCACCCCCCCCCCCCTTTTTTTTTTATGTCAATGTTTATGCCCACCTCCCTGTTTGACTCCGTCATAAGGGTTGCAGCTTTTGATATCCATGTGCCCCCTCCTTCCTCATACACTGTGCTCTGGACTGTATTCCCCATGGTATATTGCCATTTCTTTCTGGGCTCCTATTTGTACGCACTTGTGATACTCCTATCTGTTTACATTTTTGCATTTGATAGATGGCTAAGTTAACTAGGTTTATTTCCTGGAACGTTCGGCGTTTAAATAATCCAACTAAGCGCCTGCCCGTGCTCCGCACGATCAGGCGAGTAGATGTGGAAGTGATATGTCTGCAGGAGACTCATCTCCCCCCGACTCCTGTACCGCAATTTGCACCAAGGCAGTTTTGCCATCTATACCTTGCCACAGGCTCGGTGTACTCGAGGGGGGTGAGTGTCTTGATTAGACGGGGTACACAATTTTCTTTCATTGAGGTTAAAACTGATCCCGAAGGTCGATTTGTGTTTCTGCTCTGCTCCCTCTATGGGACGAAATGTATATTGGCTGGGCTATATATCCCTCCTCCATACTCTGCGGTCTTGCTTAAGATTTTAGCAGGCTTTATGTCCCGTTTCCCTGGCATACCTGTGTTGTTCCTGGGAGATTTCAATAATTATTTAGACTATGGGAAAGACAAACTTAGGTTCCTCATTTTGGGACCTTCTCTACCGGGCCCTGGGGTTACTCCCTTCGCTCGGCTCCTCACGGAAATGGGCCTCACGGATGTTTGGAGAATGCATAAACCTGAAGCCAGGGTTTATTCCTGCCAATCAGCCTCAGTAGGAGGCCTATCCAGGATTGATATGGGTTTGGGTACGGATTTGCTGTTACCACTGGTTGTCTCCTCGCAATACCATCCCAGACAGACCTCGACCACTCACCATTCTCAGTGGATCTCAGGCTGGGAGCCGTCAGGGGGAGGAACTTGTGGAAACTCAATCCGTTTTGGCTCTCTCTGATACCGGACCCTGATCCAATCTCAGAACTTCTACAGGACTTTTTTCTGAGAATCTGAGCTCCGCGGATATTGGTACGGTATGGGACACGGCCAAAGCCTATCTAAGGGGGCAATTTATTAGAATTATTTCCCAGATTAAGATCAAGACTAAGGAGTGGGAGGCGCTTGTACTTGCAGATGCGCAGCGCTCTGAGGCTGCATATGTTGCTGACCCTAACGATAACACTAAAAAAATCTGGCTGGCCTCCCAGTCTGTACTTGGACAGGTGTCCCTGCAGCTTGCGGAGAACAAACGCTTTTTTCTGCAGCAGACGCACTTTGAGGAGGTGGAGAATACAGGACATATGTTGGCGATGATTGCCAAGTCGCAGCAAGCCTCTTCTCATATAGTCGCTGTTAAGGACGCGCAGGGGACTCATTGCTATTCCTCTCGGTCCATACTAGATAGTTTCTCACGGTTTTTTCTGGAGGTTTACTCATCAAAAGTGCATCCCACCCAGGAGGATCTCTCCTCCTTCTTGGATAGGTTCCCCATCCCGGCCTTCTCATCAGCTGATGTTGCCCTACTCAATGCCCCATTAACAGAGGATGAACTCCTGGTGGCCCTGGCGTCTGCCCAAAGTGGACGGGCTCCGGGGGCGGATGGCTTACCGGTTGAGGTGTTTAAAAGATATTCTGAACAACTTCTGCCGATACTTTTAAAAGTTTACAATGAAGCTTTTGAAAAAGGTACACTCCCCCCTTCAATGAATGAAGCTCTTGTGGTAGTGTTGCTGAAACCTGGTAAGGACACTATGTCCCCAGACTCCTATAGACCTATTTCCCTGCTCACGTATGATATTAAGTTGCTAGCTAGAGTTTTGTCAACCAGGTTGTCCAAGTGTATCCACCATGTGATACATAGGGATCAATCTGGATTCATTCCATCGAGATCCACCTCCCAAAACCTACGTAGACTCTTCCTCAACATACAAATACCAGTGGATAACCCCGGTAATAGGGCCATCTTCTCTTTGGATGCTACTAAAGCGTTCTACAGCGTCGAATGGCCCTATTTATGGGAGATATTGTCCAGATTTGGGGTGGGTAACACATTTCTCCGATGGGTTCAATTACTTTATAGCGCCCCGTCGGCTAGAATGAGAATTAATGGGGATATATCTGACTCATTTTGACTCTTTTGGGGCATGAGGCAGGGGTGCCCGCTTTCACCCCTGCTGTTTGCTCTTGCTTTGGAGCCTCTGGCCATACATATAAGAGCTTCTCCGGACATTACAGGATTTTGTAGAGGTTCTAGTCAGGAAGTGGTATCTTTGTATGCAGATGACACATTGATCTATCTGGGCAACACTGGCCGCTCTTTAGAGAATGTGATGCGTTTGATCGCGAGCTTCAGAGAGCTGTCAGGGTTTAGTATTAATTGGAACAAGTCAGTGCTCATGCCTTTGGACCCCTTGACTCGTCCCGTCCCGGATTGTGCTAGGGATATTTTACTAGTGGAGGGATTTCGTTATCTGGGTATACAGGTGACCCCTGACCTAACTCAATACCTGTCGCTGAATCTGGCGCCTTTGCTTCGTAAACTCCGGGCTAAATGCACAGCGTGGACGAAGTTGCCGCTTTCGGTCACGGGGAGGGCTAATTTGGTAAAAATGATCTGGGCCCCACAATTTCTATACATCTTTCACAACGCTCCCATTTGGATTCCGCATAGATGGTTTAACCAGATTGATTCTCAATTTAGGGAACTAATTTGGGGCAACAGGACAGCCCGCATTAGTCTCTCCTCTTTACAGTTGGCCAAGGATCAGGGTGGGATGGCAGTTCCTCATGCTTGATATTATTATGTGGCTTCCCAATTGCAACATCTGGGTAATTGGGGAGGGGAGGATGCGGATGACTCCATACGCTCATTGCTGATCCCTCGTGGATCGGCACTATCCGCACTGTCCCACCTAGAAGTGGGATTTACTAATTTCACTGGTTCACTCCCCACGATTCATCTACTCAACGCCCTCTGGAAGTATACCAGGTCTCTCCTGAGGATGAAAGGATCAAAGGGGTGTGTTCGTTCACCCCCATATGGAGAAATAAATACTTTCCTGAACTTTTCAAACTTAAAGATTTTCGCTCTTGGGAACTTGCTGGCATACATTTTATTGCTCAATTATTTCGAGGGTCGATCCTTAAATAATTTTCTGACCTGGCGGAGGAATTTGCCCTCCACAGATCACAATTTTTCAGGTATCTGCAATTACTGCATGCAATCCAGGCTGAATCTCGGATTTCTGAGTTTAGGCTGCTGACGCATCCCTTGCTGAACGTAGTGTTTCTGGCTGAAGATAAGAAGGGGATGATATCTGCGGTGTATGCTAGGATACTGGATGCTTCCCATGATGCTTCCAAACTTCCCTGCAGAAGGGGTTGGGAAAAGGATTTTGGATCTATAGATGGGGAGACTTGGGAATTGTGCCTTACCTCTGCTCCTCTCGTGTCGGTTTTGGTGTCCCGTAGATTGTCCCATCTGTATTTGCTTCATAGAGTGTACAGGACCCCGCTCTGTCTGTATAAATGGGGTTGTCGAGATACGCCACTTTGCCCTAAGTGCTGTATACATGATGGAGACTTGCTCCACATGATGTGGAAATGTCTGAAACTCTTTCGGTACTGGGCTTGTATACTTTCCTCGATCTCTCGGGTATACCAAATACAGATACCACAGGAACCCATTGTGTGCCTGCTTGGTGCATTGGAGATACCCTCGCTCTCGCCCCATGGACATACAGCAATATTTCGTCTCCTATATATAGCCCGGAAGGCGATTGCGAGGCTTTGGATATCTCCGAGAGTTCCAACGGGAGGGCAGTGGGTAAAAATGGTAAATGACCAGTTGATACGTGAGAAATTTACCTATCAGCATAGGAACGCTCTGAAAAAATTCTACTCCATGTGGCAACCTTGGCTTGATGCCCCCGGGCTAGGACCTCCTCAACTAATCAAGGATAGGTTATTGCAGATATAGGTACATGACTTAGGATGGTACATTCTATGTACCAGATCATTATGGAAAAAAGAGACAGGGTCTGGCAGTATGCACGGGAAGGAGATGAGGATTCGAGGGGGGAGGGAGTGGGAATATGTGGAATACATAGATGAGATTTATTATTTAAATTTTGTACTGGTGGTGGTGGGTCCTGGAGAGGTGTGAATGAGGCATGGTGGCTGATATATCCCCGAAGTGAGAGCTAGAAGGGGAAGTTTGTCCAATCTCAACGGTTAGGACAGCCTTTCTCAATCTTTTCAACACAGAGAAACCCTTGAAATAATTCTCTGGTCTCGGGAACCCCTGCTAAAAATGTGAAATCTACAACTCATGATACATTAGTGTGATGGTCAGTGGGAAGAATGGTCCTTACACTTGTGGTCATTGGGAAGATTTACCTTCTTACAGATAACTAAAAAGATTAATGGTGTAAGTTGGAACTTATCTGAGAGGCAAAAATTGCCCAAAGCTGAAGGAACCTCTAGCAACCTCTGGAGGAACCCTAGGGTTCCACGGAACCCTGGTTGAGAATCACTGGGTTAGGAGATTGGTTTCTGTTATTTTCTGTTTTGTTGATTTTTCTTTCTTCCGATGTTTGTATGGTATATCAGTAACTACTTGACAGACGACTGTTTGCATATTGAAACTAGCCTGTAGTCTCGGCTAAATACATTTCTATTTTTTATAGAGTACGCAGTAAAAGAATAAGTAGATATGTTGAGATGGATAATATGTGCCTGTTGGTGGTTGTATTTACTGTGTATGAGACGTGCCTGCTTGATATCTGTATTTTGAGATTGATTCTGATTTTCATCTAATATGTACATGTCTGTTATATTGTCTTCTCAATAAAACTTTTTACTGATTTAAAAAAAAAAAAGTAGAAAAGTAAGCCATGATATGCATACAAGCAACACTTTCTACCAGCTATGGGCTTTCTTGTTCATACATCACGGGACACAGAGCAGCATAGTCTTTACTATGTGGGTTATATAGAATTACCTTCAGGTGCTGGCACTGGCAACTTCCAAAACAGGAAGTACCCTCCCCTATATAAGCCCCTCCCATCCGGGAGTACCTCAGTTTTTTGCCAGTGTCTAAGGTGTTGGCCAAGGTTAACATGTATTCATCTGGGCTTGTGTACAGGTTCTCTGGGCCTTAGCAAGCTATTCCGGATCCGACCAAAAAAGCTTCATAGCTAAACGGTCGGTACCCGGGCCTTGCAGAGAAGAGCAGGGTTTTGCCTGTAATGCCTCTCTTAGGAGGGCTGGACCCTGGGATCCAGAGCTCTGGTCATACCCAAAACCAAGAGGCTATCTGTGCAGGGTGCTATACAGGTCCAGGGGAGTGGAATCCTTGGGAACCCGGTCCCTGAAGGTCTAGTACAATGCCTGCCGTGAGAGGTGAAGTTTGGGCTTCTGTGGACCAAACAAAGTCCTGCGGCGGGGAAAAGGTAAGTGGGGGCCCCTCAGGAACTTGGTTCTATTGAGGGGACCCCCAAGCCTAATGTGTCTTTCTGCCTGTTACCTAAAGGGTATTCCCGCTAATAGCTGTATATGCCTAAGAAATCCTAGAAATGTTTTTTCATAAGGGAAGTTTTAAAAAAACTGTAAACCTGGAAATGTTTTTCATAAAGGAGGTTTTAAAAAAAAAAAAAAAAGACAAAAGTGCGGTACCTGTGTTTGTCCACTAGAGGCCGCTGTGGAACGTCTTTTTTCTTGGGACTATTCCTTCCATGGTGAAAGTCCAGGCAGATGAGTGAGCTCTCTATCAGGGAAGCTGCATTCCTCTGTCATGCTGCCAAGTAGTTTCCTTCCATCCCCGAGTCCTGGTAAAACAGGGACCCTGGCTCCTCTCCCTACATGGCGCCAAGAGCGCACACGTGCATGCGCGCGCGCGCACACATGCTTTCTTTTTATAAGGTTTAGCTTCAAAAAAGGGGGCGGAGCCTGGCGGATGACGCGCTCTGTGCGCCCAGCGCTTCTGCGCATGCGCGGGCGTCCCAGCAAGATAAAAGGACTCAGTCCACGCTGCTTGCTATGGACACAGAGCATGAAAAGGAGCTGGTAGCATGGTATAGGGGCTTACAGCGGGCGGTTGATACAGGCACCCCCAGAAAGACGCATTAGTAGACACCCACTGATGTACATAGCAGCAAATTGCATTAGACTATTTCAGTAAGGGGTGTATTGCGGTTGGAATACCTCAGCTTTGAACTAAGGAATATGCCGCCTAAAAAACTCCGAGATATACCTCTCAGGAAGTGTAGGGGGTCTCCATCGGGCTCTGAGGATCTGGAGCAGTCATCTGCACCCTCCTCCCCTGAGAAATCAGAGGTTAATACCCATAAGGAACCCCCGGGAGTGCCAGGTACTGCGGCTGTCCTCAGTCCACCTGCTCCTGCATTTATAACAGAGGAGGTTTTTTCCTCAACTCTGGAGGGATTGGAGCAGAGATTGGCTGCATTGATCGCTTCTTCTCTACAGGAAAGAAAGCGCGCCAGATCTCCATCACCTCCATTAGAGTGCCTGTTGGCAGAGCAACAGTCCCAGGAAGGGACCGACCTACCTGAAGGGGATCAGGAGGAGGTAAGCTCTGTTTTTGAGGAATCGACAGTAGATGAACCATTTTCAGCATCACAGACTGAAAGATTGTGGGTCCAGACCCTAACTGACATGGTTCGATCTGCATTTAAAATGCCTCTTGTTGAACCATCAACTACTGCTGTCTCCTCATTGGGGTCGCTAAAAGCTCCCCAGGTTAATTGCTCCTTTCCAATACATCCATTATTGGAAGGACTTATATACCAGGACTGGGAACATCCTGATAAACTATTTGTTCCGCCTAAAAGGTTTCCGGTGATCTATCCCATGGAGGAAAAGTTCACCCAGAGATGGAATGTTCCTACGGTGGATGCAGCCATCTCTTCTGTGAACAAATCACTGACATGTCCAGTAGATAATGTTCAAATGTTCAAAGATCCAGTGGATAAAAAATTGGAATCTTTATTAAAATCTGCTTTTTCCACAGCAGGGGCTGTTACACAGCCAGCAGTGGCAGCTATTGGGGTCTGCCAAGCTTTAAAGGATCAAATGAAAATGGTCCTGAGGGATTTGCCAGACCAACAGGCCCAGGCTCTGGCTGATCTGCCTAGAGCATTATGCTTTGCGGTTGACGCCATCAAGGATTCTATCCATCAGGCCTCCCGCCTCACGCTGTCTTTGGTACATATGCGTAGGCTTCTGTGGCTTAAAAACTGGTCTGCTGAAGCTCCCTGTAAGAAGCTCTTAGTTAGCTTCCCATTTCATGGGGAACGCCTTTTTGGCGAAGACCTGGATAAGTATATCCAGAAGATTTCCAGTGGTAAAAGTACTCTCTTACCGAGTAAGAAGAGGTCTAGGGGTCCATCTTTTAAGAGGACTACCTCTCCTATCCCTGCGACGTCTGCTACTAAGCAGTTCCGACGGCCTCCTCGGTCAAACTCAGGAGGTAAAAATCAGGGACAGCCACAGGGTAATAAAAAGCCCTGGATCCGAAGAGGTACTAAACCAGCCTCCAAGTCAAGCCTATGAAGGGCTGCCCCCACTCAAACGGGTGGGGGGAAGACTTCAGTTGTTCGCAGAGACCTGGCGGGAGACGATCAAAGACAGATGGGTGCTCTCCGCAGTAACTCTGGGATACAAGTTGGAGTTAAGAGTCTCCTCCGTCCCATTTTATGTGGTCAGGCATGCCAAGAGACCCTCTGAAAAGACGGTCTCTCCTATTGGCGTTAGAACAACTATTGCTCCAAGGAGTAATTATGGAGGTTCCTATGGAAGAGTGGGGGTTGGGTTTCTACTCAAACCTTTTCACAGTCCCGAAGCCAAACGGGGACATAAGACCCATATTGGACCTAAAGAGTCTAAACAAATTTCTAAACGTCCGGTCTTTCCGGATGGAGTCGATCCGATCGGTCACCGCTGCCCTACAAGGGGAGGAATGGTTAGCCTCGATCGACATCAAAGATGCTTACTTGCATGTTCCCATCTTTCCAGGTCATCAAAAATTCCTACGCTTTGCAGTAGAAGGGCGCCATTTTCAGTTCAGAGCCTTACCATTCGGTCTGGCCACAGCACCACGAGTGTTCACAAAAATTCTGGCCCCACTGTTGGCCGATCTAAGAACACGGGGTGTAACGATAATGGCATACCTAGACGACCTGTTGTTGATGGACCACTCAGTTGCCAAGCTAGAAGTGGTAATTATCGATACAATCAAGTATCTAGAATCTCACGGTTGGGTCATCAACCTGGACAAGTCAGCCCTACAGCCAGTGAAAAACCTGGTATATCTAGGGCTACGGCTGGATTCAGACCAGAGGAAGATTTTCTTACCTCTAGACAAGGTATCCTCTTTGAGGGGCTTGGTCCGTCTGCTTTGTGCAAAAAGACAGCCGTCCATACGCCTGTGCATGAGGCTGCTAGGAAATATGGTAGCATCATTCGAAGCTGTGCCATACGCCCAATTCCACTCAAGGAATTTACAAAGGGCCATATTGTCAGCCTGGAACGGAAAAGTTCAGGCTCTAGACTTCCCGATGGCTTTGTCCCCTTCCGTTCGGAAGAGTCTCTGCTGGTGGTTGATCCCCCAGAATCTCCAGAAGGGAAAACCCTTCAGCCCGATATCTTGGAAGGTGGTCACTACAGATGCCAGCCTTACAGGCTGGGGGGCAGTACTGGAGCAATGGTCTCTCCAGGGCAGATGGTCAAATGTAGTAAAAACCCTGCCCATCAATCTCTTAGAGATACGAGCAGCCCGGTACGCCCTAGTAGCCTGGACATCCAGACTCCAAGGGTCCCCTGTCAGAATTCAATCAGACAATGCCACAGCAGTGGCATATATCAATCATCAGGGAGGCACCAGGAGTCGTGCAGCCCAGAGGGAAGTAAGTCACATCCTGGAATGGGCAGAAAAGCATGTCCCATGTATATCAGCTGTCTTCATTCCAGGGGTGGAGAATTGGAAGGCGGACTTTCTGAGTCGCCAACAGTTATGCCCAGGGGAATGGTCCCTTCATCCCGAGGTCTTCCGAGCAATATGTCAGCGGTGGGGAACACCGGATGTAGATCTGCTAGCATCCAGATTCAACGCAAAGGTGGACAGGTTTGTCTCCCGGACAAGGGATCCCCTCGCTTGCGGCTCGGATGCTCTGGTGTTCCCTTGGGATCAGTTCAGACTGATATATGCATTCCCTCCGCTACAATTGTTGCCTCGACTCCTTCGCAGAGTCAGGTTGGAGAAGAAGCCGGTGATCCTGGTGGCTCCAGCGTGGCCCCGAAGGGCCTGGTACGCGGAGATCATCAAAATGTCTGTGGGGAGTCCTTGGACCCTTCCACGTCGTCCGGACCTGCTTTCGCAAGGACCGATATACCACCCTTCCTTACTAACTCTAAGTTTAACGGCCTGGCTATTGAGTCCCACATCCTAAAGAAGAGAGGTCTCTCTAACTCTGTGGTATCAACTATAATCAATGCCAGGAAGCCTGTATCCAGGCAGATCTACTATAGAGTTTGAAAGGCGTACATCACTTGGTGCGAGGCCAGAAAATGGCATCCACGTAAGTACGTTATAGGCAGAATTCTGGACTTCCTGCAGTGGGCTGTAGACAGGAAGTTTGCCTTAAGTACTATCAAGGGCCAGGTTTCGGCCTTGTCAATACTATTTCAAAGGCCCCTGGCTATGCATTCACTTGTCAAATCCTTTATGCAAGGTGTGACTCGTATTATTCCACCGATTAAGGCTCCCATATTCCCATGGGATCTAAATTTGGTTCTGTCGGTTCTGCAGAAGCAGCCATTTGAACCTTTGCGGCACATTTCCTTGGTTCTACTCACCAGAAAATTGATATTTTTAGTAGCCATATGCTCGGCTAGAAGAGTGTCGGAATTAGCCGCCATGTCCTGTAAAGAGCCATATCTGGTTATCCATAAGGACAGAGTAGTATTACGTCCTCACCCAGCCTTTCTTCCTAAGGTGGTATCGAGGTTTCACTTGAACCAGGATGTGGTTCTTCCTTCTTTTTTCCCCAAACCAAGCTCGGTAGAGGAAAAGTTATTGCATTCTTTGGATGTAGTAAGAGCAGTTAAAGCTTATCTAAAAGCCACTGCTCAGATTCGTAGAACGGATTCTCTGTTTGTTCTGCCGGAAGGCCCCAGAAAGGGTCAGGCAGCATCAAAATCTACTTTAGCCAAGTGGATTCGACAGGTCATAATACAAGCCTATGGCTTGAAAAGTAGACCGCCTCCGTTCAAAGTTAGGGCGCACTCCACGAGAGCAGTTGGAACTTCATGGGCAGTGCATCACCAGGCCTCCCTGGCGCAAATTTGTAAGGCCGCAACATGGTCTTCAGTACACACGTTTACTAGGTTCTACCAGGTGGACGTGAGAAGTCAGGAGGATGTCGCCTTTGGGCGCAGTGTGTTGCAGGCCGCAAAAGATCCTCATGCCTGATGGCGCCCAGCTTATGTATGGTGTATCCCCCCCCTCATGTGGCATTGCTTTGGGATGTCCCACATAGTAATGACTATGCTGCTCTGTGTCCCGTGATGTATGAACAAGAAAGTAGGATTTTTAAAACAGCTTACCTGTAAAATCCTTTTCTTGGAGTACATCACGGGACACAGAGCTCCCACCCCTCTTTTGGGGACACGTATTGCTTTGCTACAAAACTGAGGTACTCCCGGATGGGAGGGGCTTATATAGGGGAGGGTACTTCCTGTTTTGGAAGTTGCCAGTGCCAGCACCTGAAGGTAATTCTATATAACCCACATAGTAATGACTATGCTGCTCTGTGTCCCGTGATGTACTCCAAGAAAAGGATTTTACAGGTAAGCTGTTTTAAAAATCCTACTTTTTCAGACTGTGGTCCTGTTTGCCCTCCATTTTTTGAACACATGAAAATTATTTCCAAACACACAAGCTCCTTGATGTGCCTTATCTGCAGAATTCATGATAGATCAAAGTTTTAATAGCCAAAGTAAACTCGCTGAAACCATAAGAGAGAGAAGGAGCTGTCTGCAGTATGACTGCAGCGACCTATAAAGATTGGTCACATTAAAGCGGAGTTCCACCCTTTTTTTATGTTTATTAAAAGTCAGCAGCTACAAAAAGTGTAGCTGCTGGCTTTTAATAAACATACACTTACCTGCTCCACTGTCCAGCGACGCGCCGCCTGGAGCTCCGCTCCTCTCCCCCCTCCTCCGCCGGCGCGTCCATTCACAGTATGGGCACCCGGCCGTGACAGCTTTCGGCTTCACGCCCGGGCACTCACTGCACATGCGCGAACGGCGCAGCGCTCTGTGAGTGGACAGGCGATTGCCTGGGACCTGTCACGTCCCAGGTGATCGCCTACAGGGAGGAGCCGCCACAAGGCGATATGACGTATCGCCTAGGCGGCTCCAGGGCGGAAGGAGGAAGTGGGACAGGAAGTCCCACTCCTTCTGAAGCCCCCACTCCCCCCCAAAAAAAATTACATGCCAAATGTGGCATGTAAGGGGGTGAGGAGTGGAATAAAAAAAAGATAAAAAATTGGGTGGAACTCCACTTTAAAGTAAATTAAGTGGATTTACATATTTTAGCACAGTTGCAGTGCTTACCGGACATCAGATCTAGGTTTCAGACTAATTTCATCAGATCTAGCTCTGAAGCCTCATACACACAAACAAGTTTCTCGGCAAGAAACGACAAGAAAACTGCAGAGATAGCTTTCCTGCCGAGAAAATCGTTCGTGTGTATGGTTTCTCGTCAAGAAAACCGTCAAGAATCTCGACGAGAAATATAGAGAACCTGCTCTCTATTTTCTCGTCGAGATTCTCGTCAGCCTGTTTCTCGACGAGAAAATTGTGTGTGTGTGTGTACACTTACCTGTCCTCCGGGAAGCCCGCGCATGCTCGAAATGACTTTGACGCATTCGCGGTAGCTTCCTAGGCATAGATAGGGTGTAGAAAGATGGCGGCGACGGCATCGAATGTGACGAGCACACGCTCGTCGTAGTCGATGACGTCACCGCGTTCGCTCCATTCAAAGAACCGCGGGTTCTCTGAATCGAGCGTGTGTACACTCGGCCGGGACAAGTTTCTTGTCCAAGAATCTCGTCAAGAAAAACGACGTGTTTTTTCTTGACGAGATTTTTGGCCGTGTGTACGAGGCTTCAGACTAATTCCCCTTTGCTGGTAGTTAAAGGCATAGTTCACCTTTAACAAAAACTGCCTATGCAGACAGGGCCGGACTGGCCCACCGGGAGACCGGGAAAACTCCCGGTGGGCCGGCTGCCTGGCTGCTTCTGGGGCCGCTGTGAGGGCAGCGGCGCCTGAAAAAAAAATGGCGGCGGGGCCGGGCCGACATGCAACTGCACATGCGCCAGCGCAGTTCCGAGACTAGCCGTGCTCGGGAAAGCCCGTCCACGCTCGGCAAGTTCCGGAAATGTGGGCGCATGCGCAGTGACACGATGGCGCAGAGCGGCGCCTTTTTTAAAAGTTTAGCCGTAGCGCGCCGGCCAGCCTCTTCCTCCCTACGTCCCCCGCAGCCTCTGAATGCCTGCCCCCCCTCCCCCCGCAGCCTCTGACCTCCTGTTTCCCCTGCAGCCTCTGACCTCCTGTCCCTCCGCAGCCTCTGGCCTCCTGTCCCCCCCTCCGCATCCTCTGACCTCCTGCCCCCCCTCCACAGCCTCCGACCTCCTGTCCCCCCTCCGCATCCTCCGACCTCCTGCCCCCCCCTCCGCAGCCTCCGACCTCCTGTCCCCCCCCTCCGCAGCCTCCGACCTCCTGTCCCCCCCTCCGCAGCCTCCGACCTCCTGTCCCCCCCTCCACAGCCTCTGACCTCCTGTCCCCCCCGCAGCCTCCGACCTCCTGTCCCCCCCCCGCAGCCTCCGACCTCCTGTCCCCCCCTCCGCAGCCTCTGACCTCCTGTCCCCCACTCCGCAGCCTCTGACCTCCTGTCCCCCCCCTCCGCAGCCTCTGACCTCCTGTCCCCCCTCCGCAGCCTCCTGTCCCCCCTCCGCAGCCTCCTGTCCCCCCTCCACAGCCTTCTGTCCCCCCCTTCGCAGCCTCCGACCTCCTGCCCCCCCCCTCCGCAGCCTCTGACCTCCTGTCCCCCCATCTGCATCCTCTGACCTCCTGTCCCCCCATCTGCATCCTCTGACCTCCTGTCCCCCCATCCGCATCCTCCGACCTCCTGCCCCCCCTCCACAGCCTCCGGCCTCCTGTCTCCTCCTCTGCAGCCTCCGGCCTCCTATCTCCCCCTCCGCAGCCTCCGGCCTCCTGTCCCCCCCTCCACAGCCTCTGACCTCCTGTCCCCCCCTCCACAGCCTCTGACCTCCTGTCCCCCCCTCCGCAGCCTCTGACCTCCTGTCCCCCCCCTCCTGCCCCCCCCTCCGCAGGCTCCTGTCCCCCCCCTCCGCAGCCTCCTGTCCCCCCCTCCGCAGCCTCCTGTCCCCCCTCCACAGCCTCTGACCTCCTGTCCCCCCCCTCTACAGCCTCCGACCTCCTGTCCCCCCCCCTCCACAGCCTCCGACCTCCTGTCCCCCCCTCCGCAGCCTCGGATCTCCTGTCCCCCCCTCCGCAGCCTCCGACCTCCTGTCCCCTCTCCGCAGCCTCCAACCTCCTGTCCCCCCCTCTGCAGCCTCTGACCTCCTGTCCCCCCATCCGCATCCTCTGACCGCCTGCCCCCCCCTCCACAGCCTCCGGCCTCTTGTCTCCCTCTCCGCAGCCTCTGCCCTCCCCTGTACCATCCGCAGCCTCTGACCTCCCCTGTACCATCCGCAGCCTCTGACCATCTCTTGTCTTAAATAACGTCTGGAGAGGAGTCAAGAGTGGGAGTGCCGCCAGGATGGGGGTCATGGGAGAAGTCAGACATGTATGGACTGTGGAGAGGAAACTATGGGATAAACCAGAGCCACCAAGCTGGAGCCAAGTGACTGAGCCCTGCACCGTGCACCTGAGAGGAGGTCAGTGACAGCGCCGCCAGGCCAGTCTGAGGGGGGAGTCAATACAATAATGTAAGGGGGCACTGATAAAGGTTTCCCCCTTATATCAGTAAACCCCCTTACCTTAGTGTTTTCTTTCTGCGGAAGGTGGTCTCTGGTCACCAGAGTCCTCCCCACATTCCCAGAGTTCCCCTTTACATCATAGTCTGCAGGATTCCACCCTTCAGTGCAAGGGGGCACTCTGATGTAAAGGGGAATGCAGTGGACTCTGATATAAGTGGGGTCTCTGGTCACCAGTGCCCCCTTTATATCAGAGTGCGACCCCCTTTCACACTGAGGCGCTTTGCAGGCGCTATAACGCTAAAAATAGCGCCTGCAAAGTGCCCTGAAAGAGCCGCTCCACACGCTCCAGTGTGAAAGCCCCGAGGGCCTTCACACTGGAGCGCTGCGCTGGCAGGACGCTAAAAAATGTCCTGCTAGCAGCATCTTTGGAGCGATGTGTATACCGCTCCTCCACCACTCCTGCCTTTTTGATATGAATGTGCACCGCGGCTATACTGCCGGAAAAGCGCATTTTGCTGGTGGTTTTAACGGCCGTTAGCGGGGATTAAAAGCGCCCCCCTAGCGTCCGAATAGCGCCGCAAAATTGACGGTAAAGCGCCGCTAAAATTAGCGCCGCTTTATCGCCGACGCATGGGGCTGGTATGAAATTATTTCCAGGGCTGGTTTTTATTCCCAGTCCGGCCCTGTATGCAGACAAGGGATGTCTGTAGATAAAATCAAGCTGCGAAGCTTTGACCAAAGTTGAACGATTGCCGTTACTATAGGTTAGATCATTTACGTACTTCATGAAGCCTGACTGGAACACTCCTAGGATGTTGCTAAGAACTTTGCTTATAGATAACCTACACAGGCCTTCCTCCTCAGCCAGTGGGCTGTAACACAGTTGGCTGAGGGGATGATAGACCCCTGCCTGGCTCTTTGTAGGTCTGTGAGTTGGGAAAGATGAACCACTGTAAGCCATTTCAAGGTCAGAGGTCTAGTGAAGCACCATGATCTAAATAGGGCTGTCAAGCTGTTATTGTTCTTCTTCTTCCTCAGATTCAAACTTCCTCACATGTGCTTTCTCTCCCCTGAGTTCAACCTTTGAGAGCTCACTCCTGTGATGGTGAAGGGGAACCATAACAGCTAGGCCTCTCTTAGCAATGTCCTAGAACCTGGGTGTTAAACTGGTGGCCCTCCAGCTGTTGTGGAACTACAAGTCCCATCATGCCATAGGAAGTTTTTGGTAAAGGTGAACTAACCTTTTAAGGTGACTGAAAAAATGTCTAAGGTATGTAGCAAGGTGTCACGTTTGCACGTAGCTTATGGACTACAGTTTGTGCCTAATAAGAACTTGACTCCTTTTGTTGTCCGTTTGTATCATACTGCTGCAATTTGTTTGGTTCAGCTATGATAAGAACAATGCATGAAGGACCTTGTGGTGCGGAGAGACATAGACTCTATTGCTATGGATCAGAAATAGACTACAAGGCCAACAACACCACTGTGCTGCCAGGGTGCGTGGCGCCACGCACAGCCTGCTGAGAGAACGTATTTAAGACAAGGCGGGGCTTGTGTTCCGTCTCTTGGGACGCCATCTTGCAAGAGGCAAGAGGCCTGCAGCGAGGGTGCGTAGGCCGGAGAAGCCTGGGCCTAAAGTGACGGAGACCGGATCGCCTGTCGGAGGGATTACGGCCACAGCCCTGCTGATCGGACCAGGGAGAGGGACCGCTCTACACCCCGAGCATCCAGAGTCACCTATCCACCAATGCCTTGTGAGCGGCTAAGCAGAGGACCAGGGACCACGACCCGTCCAGAGGCCGAGAACCAAGGGGGCCTCAAACGGAGAATACCAGCAAGGCGAGGCCTCATGTGGTGAGAGGGCACCTGCCCACCAACATAACTGACTGTGTCGCAGGAAGGTGACTTCCATAGTTGTACTTGTACTTGTTGGCAACTGCAGTGCCTTAAGTAGAGACACGCTACATTCAGGAGTGAGTTAGCGCTATGGGAAGGATCAGCATTTCACTTGCCCTTTCACCACACATGTTAAATGTTTAATCTTTCTTGACCCTTTCTGTTGGATTACAAATACTCAAGTGCACCAACAAAAGCTAGCGAAGATTACTGGAGACTTTTAGGATCAATCATCAGTTCAGCTCACTGACTAGGTTGATACAGCGGGACACGTACCAGTAAAGCTGCCCACCAGGGGGAGCCAGATAGCTGGTTGAACTTGTACGTGTAAATCAACTGTTTGCATTTATTTTATTGTCATTGTGCTGCTTTAGTGAGCTGGGTTGGACTTGGTGGAGAAGTACCCCACTGCGGATATCATTACACTGGGAGATTCCTCCACCATGCACTTCTTCAGGTCTGACTCTAAGTTGGGTAAATTTGGGTCTCTTAGTTTATAAGTGAAACCCTGGAACTGTTGTGTATATGTATGTCAGTGAACTCTCACAGGGATCTGTTTGAGTCAAATGTCACATGTGTAACCTCTATTCCTTTACCAAGTAAACATATTACCTCTTGGTTGAACTACTTCTTGTGTGGGACTCTGTCTTTTGCAGCTGTGTGGCAGGCAAACCACAACAAGTTAACAATATTCAATTACATTTATTGTTGTGTGATATCATTGTGGCCCTCTATAGCCTTTAGGGGTCCACAATCACATTATTGTTATTATTGTCCAGTTGTGCCAAGGGGGAATCAAGCTAAATTACAGGGGTTGATAGGCAGAGTACAGGCCCAAAACTTAAACCAGCAGCTCCTACGGGGGTAGTGCTACACGTAAGGGCTCGTCCGGGATTCCTGTGACTCTGAAACCTAAACCCCCCCCCCCCAGACAGAACCTCTACAGGCACCAACAATGGATGCTGCTGCTGCTATAGCGCGGTGCAAGGAAGAAAATGCCCGCTCAGAGCTAGTGCTTGAAATTCCAGGAGAGTCCTGGGGTGAAGAACAGTTAAGTCAAGCCATGAAGACATTGTCCCCAGACAAGAAAGCATGGGTGATTGCTGTAAAAACAGACACAGGGACACCACATACGTATGCATTGATTGAGTGGAGATGGGAAATCCCTGAACACTCCAAGGGTCCAAGTGTGAAGTTGGCCAACAAGGGAGAACTTAATGTGATACACCCAGAGGCGCCCAAAGAAAGTCCTACCTCATCCAGTCAAGCTGACTCTAGCAAACCAGAAGTTTCTGCCAAGTCACCTCTGGCCACCATTGGGCCCGAACTCTGTGCTGTCCTTGGGGAATTTGTCAAAAAGTGTCAAAAGGATCCCCACGCATACTCAGCTGTGGGCTACAGGAAGCTCAGAATCTTCTCAGGAAGGCAGCCTGTACCTTCATCGGAGGACAGTTTTGAAGAATGGCTGGACCAGGCTACCCAAGCTCTGGATGAATGGGACATACCAGAGCCTCATAAGAAACAAAGGATCACGGAGAGTCTGAAGGGACCTGCCCTGGAAGCCATTTGCAACCTGAAGCTTAGCAAGAAGGACTGTACTGCCCAAGACTACCTGAGCATCCTGCAGGATGTATTCGGTCGCACTGAGAAAGCCGTCGACCTCATCTACCAAATGGAACACTCTTATCAAAGAGAAGGAGAGACATTGTCAGAATACATGAGGCGCCTGGACGAGATCATACATCAGATCCTGTTGAAAAAGGGGTTAGACCCTCGGGATGTGGACAAGATCCGAGGAAAGCAAGTTTTGAAAGGGGCTCAACCTTTAGACCCCATTACCCTCCTGTTGAGGACCCGGCAAGATGGTGGTATCTTCAAATATCCAGACTTGATTTGGATTGTCAGGGAGGAAGAAGTCATGTTGGACAGCAAGAAGAAGAGTCAGAAACCTGAAGTCAGAGTGATCAATGCTGATGATGGTGACCCACAGGTTGAGCTAAAGACTCAAGTATCCCAATTAATAGAGATGATGTCCATATTGACCAACCAGCCAGCTGGTCTGCCCAGTGGAAGCACTCCAGAGGAGCCCAAGAAGTCTCTCTGCTCTAATGTTGCCCAAGTGCAGAAACTAAGGAAAATGATTGTAACGCCGAGCGCTCCGGGTGTCCCATCCTTCCCGGAGCGCTCACGGCGTCGGTCCCCCTGCAGCGCCCCGGTCAGCCCTCCTGGCCGTGGGCGCTGCTCTGTCACCGGCGGGGATGCGATCCACATGGCGGCACATCTCCGTCCGTGGATCGCATCCCATCCTACTCACCTTCCCCCTCCTGCTCCTTCCCGGCGCGCGCGGCCCCGCTGCGCTCTAGGGCGCGCGCGCGCCAGCCTTCTAAGATTTAGAGGGCCAGCGCACCATTGATTGGTGCCTGGTCCAATTACTGTGTGCACACCCAAAACATATATAAACCCACTTCCCCTTCCTGTCCTTGCCGGATCTTGTTGTCCTAGTACCCTGTGGAAGCGTTTTGTGAGTTGCCTTGCCTGTGTATCTGACCTGCTGCCATTGTCTCTGACTACGAACCATTGCCGCCTGCCCTGACCCTCTGCTACGTCTGACCTTGCCTCTGCCTAGTCCTTTTGTACCGCGCCTATCTCAGCCGCCAGAGAGGTGGAGTCGCTACTGGAGGACACGACCTGGTTGCTACCGCCGCAGCAAGTCCATCCCGCTTTGCGGCGGGCTCTGGTGAAAACCGGTAGCTGCTTAGAACCGGTCCCTCAGTACGACCCGTGCCATCCCCTCTCTGGTACAGAGGATCCACCTCCTGTATTCCCACTAGCCGTCAGTCCGGCTCGTGACAGTAGATCCGGCCATGGATCCCGCTGACGTGCCGCTGCCTAGTCTCGCTGATGTCACTACCGTGGTTGCCCAGCAGTCGCAATTGATTGCCCAACAAGGACAGCAGCTGTCGCAGTTGACCGCCATGATCCAGCAGCGTCTGCCGCCACAAGCTCCAGCATCTTCCCCTCCCCGAGCTGCCGCTACTACCTCGAAGATCCGCTTGTCTCTTCCGGAGAAATTTGACGGGGATCCTAGGAGGTGCCAGGGATTCTTGTCCCAATGTTCCCTGCATCTTGAGATGATGTCAGACCAGTTTTCCACAGAACGGTCTAAGGTGGCATTCGTGGTCTGTCTGTTGTCTGGGAAGGCCTTGGCCTGGGCCACGCCACTCTGGGACCGCAATGACCCTGCTACAGCCACCGTTCAGTCCTTCCTCGCTGAGGTTCGTAGCGTTTTTGAGGAACCAGGCCGAGCCTCATCCGATGAAACCGCCCTGCTTAACCTTGTCCAAGGAAACTCCTCTGTGGGCGAATATGCCATACAGTTCCGCACACTGGCCTCAGAGCTAGCCTGGAATAATGAGGCTCTCTGCGCGACCTTCAAGAAAGGTTTATCCAGCCACATCAAGGATTGTCTGGCCGCACGAGAGATACCCTCCTCCCTGACGGAGCTCATCCACTTAGCTACCCGCATTGACATACGCTACGTTGAAAGACGCCAAGAGCTTCGCCAGGAGAAAGATCTTGTTCGCACCAGGCGTTATCCGCGCCTGGCTCCTCTCTTCCTGAATCCAACGCATCCTGATACTATGCCTTCCATCGAGGAGGCCATGCAGGTGGACCGATCTCGCCTGACCCTACAAGAGAGGACTCGCCGTAGGAATGAGAACTTATGCCTTTATTGTGCGAGCTCTGAACATTTCCTAAAGGACTGCCCTATTCGTCCTCTACGTCAGGGAAACGCCCGCACCTAGTGAATGTGGGAGAGGCGTTACTAGGTGTGAATTCTTCCTCTCCACGTCTGACTATTCCTGTGCGGATTTCCCCTTCTGCTGGCTCCCCCTTCTCTGCGGTGGCCTTCCTGGACTCTGGTTCTGCAGGAAACTTTATTGAAGCCTCTTTCATCAACAGGTTCAACGTTCCTGTTATCCGTCTCATCAAACCCTTCTTCATTTCCTCTGTAAATGGAGAGAATCTGGATTGTACCGTGCGTTACCGCACCGAACCCCTGCTCATGTCCGTTGGTGTTCTTCACCAAGAAAAAATTGAATTCTTTGTTTTGCCGAACTGTACTTCTGACATCCTTCTTGGCCTACCCTGGCTGCAGTGCCACTCTCCTACCCTCGACTGGACCACTGGGGACATCAAATCCTGGGGCTACTCCTGCCACAAGCATTGTCTTAAGTCTGTAACCCCCAGTTAAGTTCCCATCGCTACTCCTTTGCCCGGCCTTCCCAAGGCCTATCAGGACTTTTCAGATGTCTTTTGCAAAAAACAGGCGGAGGTCTTACCACCACATAGACCCTACGACTGCCCCATTGACTTGCTCCCAGGTACTACACCACCCCGTGGCAGAATTTACCCTCTCTCCGCTCCTGAGACCAAGGCCATGACTGATTACATACAGGAGAACCTCAAGAGAGGTTTTATTAGGAAATCATCTTCTCCAGCCGGAGCGGGGTTCTTCTTCGTTGCCAAGAAGGACGGATCACTACGCCCTTGCATAGACTATCGTGGTCTCAATAAAATCACTATTAAAAATCGCTACCCTCTGCCTCTCATCTCGGAGCTCTTTGACCGTCTGCGCGGAGCAAAAGTTTTTTTGAAATTGGACCTCAGGGGCGCTTATAACCTCATCAGAATCCGTGAAGGAGATGAATGGAAAACCGCATTTAACACCAGAGATGGTCACTTTGAATATCTCGTCATGCCTTTCGGACTTTGCAATGCTCCTACAGTCTTTCAGGATTTTGTCAATGAAATCTTTCGGGACTTACTGTATACCTGTGTGGTTGTCTATCTTGACGACATCCTAATCTTCTCTACCAACCTTGAGGAACATCGGCTCCATGTCCGTCAAGTGCTCCAGCGCCTCCGCGTAAATCATCTTTACGCTAAATTTGAAAAATGCCTTTTTGAGCGCAGCAACCTTCCTTTCCTAGGTTATCTGGTCTCAGGACAAGGCCTTCAAATGGACCCTGACAAGCTCTCCGCAGTCTTGGATTGGCCACGCCCCTCTGGACTCCGTGCTATCCAACGCTTCCTTGGATTCGCCAACTACTATCGTCAGTTCATACCCCACTTCTCCACCATCGTTGCTCCTATAGGGGCACTGACTAAGAAAAACGTGAATCCGAGGTCCTGGCCGCCTCAAGCAGAAGAAGCCTTTGCTCGCCTTAAGACCGCCTTCTCCTCTGCACCTGTCCTGTCTCGACCAGACCCCACAAAGCCGTTCTTCCTTGAAGTTGATGCCTCCTCGGTAGGAGCCGGAGCTGTTCTTCTTCAAAAAAACGCTAAAGGAAGAAACGTCACGTGTGTTTTTTTCTCTAAAACCTTCTCCCCTCCTGAAAAAAACTATTCCATAGGTGACCGTGAACTGTTGGCCATCAAGCTGGCATTAGAAGAGTGGAGACATCTCCTGGAAGGATCCCTTCACCCTATCTCCATCTACACTGACCATAAAAATTTGTCCTACCTTCAGTCCGCTCAGCGCTTAAATCCTCGCCAGGCGGTCATTGTTCTTTGCCCGGTTCAATTTCCAGATCCATTTTCGTCCCGCAGACAAGAATGTCAGGGCTGATGCCTTGTCCCGTTCCTCCGATGCCTCTGAAACCGGGACTCCCCCTCAACACATCGTACCCCCTGAGTGTCTGATTTCCTCTGCTCCTGCATCTCTGATGCCAGTTCCTCCAGGAAAAACTTTCGTTCCTCCACGCCTTCGTCTCCAGATACTCAGGTGGGGCCATTCCTCCCATCTAGCCGGTCACGCTGGGATCAAAAAATCCATACAATTGATGGCCAGACACTATTGGTGGCCTACCCAGGAAAAAGATATGACTGACTTTGTACGGGCCTGCACTATCTGTGCACGTGACAAGACTCCACGCCAGAAGCCTGCAGGTCTTCTCCTTCCTCTACCTGTGCCTGAACAACCATGATCTCACATTGCCATGGATTTCATCACGGACCTTCCTTTGTCTCATAGTAACACTGTCATCTGGGTGGTCGTTGACCGCTTTTCGAAAATGGCTCATTTGGTCCCGCTTCCTGGTCTGCCTACTGCACCTCAGTTGGCGAAGCATTTTTTTCTTCAAATTTTCCGTCTCCATGGGCTACCCTCACATATCGTCTCTGATAGAGGCGTTCAATTCATCTCAAAATTTTGGAGAGCTCTCTGTACTCAACTAAAGATTAAGTTGAATTTTTCTTCCGCTTATCACCCGCAATCCAATGGACAGGTGGAGAGAGTTAACCAGGTCCTTGGGGACTACTTACGACATTTTGTCTCCGCCCGTCAAGACGATTGTGTCGACCTATTACCCTCGGCAGAATTCTCATACAATTTCAAGAACTCTGAATCGTCCTCCAAATCACCTTTCTTTGTGGTCTACGGCCGTCACCCATTGCCCCCCTCCCCATCCCCACTTCTTCTGGAGTTCCTGCCGTGTAGTGATGAGCCGAACACCCCCGGGTTCGGTTCGCACCAGAACCCGCGAACGGACCGAAAGTTCGCACGAACATTAGAACCCTATTAAATACAATGGATGCGAACGTTCGGATTCTAAAGTGCTAATTATAACGACTATTATCCATGTTATTGTCCTAAACAGAGTTTGGGAACCCGGGTTCTGCACCAGGGGACATGTATCAATGCAAAAATAAGTTTTAAAAACTGACGTTTTCCGGGAGCAGTCATTTTAATGATGCATAAAGTGAAAAAAAAAAAAAAGTCAAATATTCCTTTAAATATTGTACCTGGGGGGTGTCTAAAGTATGCCTGTGAAGTCCCACGTGTTTCCCGTGTTTAGAACTGTCCCTGCACAAAATAACATTTCTAAAGGAAAAAAAAGCCATTTAAAACTGCTTGCGGCTTTAATGTAATGTCTGGTCCCGGTAATATGGATGAAAATCTTTAAGAAAAATGGCATAGCTACCCCATCAACCCCCCCCCCTACCCCAGCCCATTACCAGCCCCTTTGGGTCTTGTATGGATATTAAGGGGAACCCCGCACACAAAATAAAAAAGGCCCTATATACTCTGAACAGCCGTATACAGGCGGTGCATACAAGACAGGGACTGTAGGTTTGTTCTTATGTAGAATCTGTTTGTAATTTTGAACAGCTACATTGTTTAAGTGTAGCTCCAGCCCAAATACCTATTTTTAAGCTTTTTGGAAAACATAGGGAAGGGTTATCACCCCTGTAACATTTGTTTTGCTGTCTGTGCCCCTGTTCAGAACATTTCACCTCACTTTGCGTCCCAATGACAACTGTTTTTGAAATGTGGTGTTTTTATTGAAACAAGGATTGGTGATAAAGCATCAGTAGAGAGGAGACACCTTTCTCCCATATTAATTCTTACATGAGAGAATTTTCCTTCCAAGGGGTAGATTTCCTCTCACTTCCTGTTGTCTTCTTCCGTTTGCAAGTAGTAGTCATTTGTAAGTTGGATGTTTGAAAGTAGGGACCTGCCGTATATACTCTGCAGAAATTGGCCCCTTAGGTGTTGGTGTTGGCACAACACTGTAAGCACTCACAGTTACTCTTGGTGGGTGCTGGAACGCCCTGCTGTCAACTATTATATCAGGAATTGTAATAACATATAATTGTTGAACAGTGGTAGTAAAAATTGGGCCTTTGATGGTGGTGCTGGTGCCACAACACGGTAAGGCCTGACAGTTACTCTTGGTGGGCGCAGCAATGGGCCCCGCTGTGAATTATTAGATCAATAATTATAATTGCATGCCCCTGTTGAACAGGGGCTGAAAAATTGGGCCTTTGGTGGTGGTGGTGTTGACACAACACTGTAAGGCCTGACAGTTACTCTTGGTGGGCGCAGCAATGGGCCCTGCTGTGAATTATTAGATCAATAATTATAATTGCATGCCCCTGTTGAACAGGGGCTGAAAAATTGGGCCTTAGGCACTGGTGGCACAACACTGCAACCCCTCACAGATACTGTACTTGGAGCACAGCAATGAGGCCTGTTGCAAAGTATTGCATCAAAAATTGTAATTACACGCCCCTGTTAAACAGGGGCTGAAAAACTGGGCCTTAGCCACTGGTGGCGGCACCCATAAACCAAAATGATCTTCCAAGCTATCATCATTAATCGGATCATTGAGGAGGAGGAGGAGGAGGATAGCCAGTCAACATAACAGCACAGGCACTCAGCATCAGCATCAGTCTTGAAGGGATGTGACATTTTAAAATCAATTAGTCTGTTATATCAGCATCAGGTGTGTGGTAGCTGGTGGTGATCCAAGACTGGTTCATCTTGATGAAAGTCAGTCGATCAACCGAGTCGGTGGACAGGCGCACCCTGTGATCCGTGACAAATCCTCCAGCAGCACTGAATGTGCGTTCTGAAAGAACGCTGGATGCAGGACAGGCCAGTAGCTCAATTGCATACTGTGCAAGCTCTGGCCAGTGATCCATCCTCAAGACCCAGTAAGCCAGAAGATTTTCGGTGGGGAAGGTGTCCAAGTCTGACCTTGCCCCTAGGTATTCCTGCACCATGTATATCAGACGCTGGCAATGGTTTCTGGAACCGATCATACTTTGGGGCTGCGGACTAAAGAATTGTCTGAACGCATCGGTCAGACGGCCACCTTCCCCACCGCTCCTTCTTTGACTGCCCGAAGCCTCAGCAACTCGTTGTCCAGGACCAGGAGTTTGTAACCTCCCAGTCTCTGGGAACGCGTTGCACAGACCTTTCTGCAAGGCCTCCCGGAGTTGTCTCATCCTCTGCTCCCTCTGCGACGGTAAGATAAGGTCCGCAACCTTACCCTTGTACCGTGGATCAAGGAGAGTGGCCAGCCAGTAATGGTCCCTCTCCTTGATCCGAAGAATACGAGGATCCTTCCGCAGACTTTGCAGGATCAGGGAGGCCATGCAGCGTAGGTTAGCTGAGGCATTCAGTCCGGAGTTCTCTGGATCACTAAGGACGACATGATCCGCAGCCACCTCCTCCCAGCCACGTACAAGTCCACTGGTTTCTTGGGACTGTAAATCATCCCTAAAAGACTGCTGCTGATGATGCTGAGTGCCAGCCTCCACCTCCATGCTGACACAATCCTCCTCCTCCTCCTCCTCCTCCTCTTCCTGTGCGATGGGTGGGACAGAAGGAACACTGTCTGGGTAAAGGGGGCCTTGAGAGGCAAGGAAGTCCTCCTCTTCCTGCCTCTGTTCTGCCTCAAGTGCCCTGTCCATTATTCCACGCAGCGTGTGCTCCAACAGGTGGACAAGAGGTACAGTGTCACTGATGCATGCACTGTCACTGCTCACCATCCTCGTGGCCTCCTCAAATGGTGCCAGGACAGTGCATGCATCCCTGATCATGCCCCACTGGTGTGGTGAAAAAAACCCGAGCTCCCCTGACCCTGTCCTGGTGCCATAGTCGCACAGGTACTCATTGATGGCCCTCTGCTGTGTGTGCAGCCGCTGCAGCATGGCCAACGTTGAGTTCCACCTGGTGGGCATGTCACATATAAGGCGGTTCTTGGGCAGGTTCAACTCCTTTTGCAGCTCAGCCAGGCGAGCACTGGCATTATAAGATCTGCGGAAATGCACACAGACTTTCCTGGCCTGCCTCAGGACATCCTATAAGCCCGGGTACCTGCCCAAGAACCGCTGCACCACCAGGTTAAGGACGTGAGCCACACAGGGCACATGGGTCAGTTGTCCCTGTCGGAGGGCGGAGAGGAGGTTGGTGCCATTGTCGCAAACCACCATTCCTGGCTTAAGCTGGCGTGGCGTCAACCACCTCTCGGCCTGCCCCTGCAGAGCAGACAGGACCTCTGCCCCAGTGTGGCTCCTGTCCCCCAAACACACCAGCGCAAGCACGGCATGGCATCTTTTTGCCTGCGTACTTGCGTAGCCCCTTGAACGCCTACGGAGCACCGCTGGTTCCGAGGACAAAGCACAGGAAGAGGCCATGGAGGAAGAAGAAGAGGAGGGGGTGGAGGAGAGAGGTGTGTCACAACCAGTAGTAGCATTTTGGAGGCGTGGAGGTGGAACAACCTCCAACACTACTGCACCTTGTCCTGCATCCTTCCCAGCTGCCAAAAGAGTGACCCAATGGGCCGTGAAAGAAAGGTATTGTCCCTGTCCATGCCTGCTGGACCATGAGTCAGCGGTAATATGCACCTTACCGCTGACCGCCCTGTCCAGCGAGGCCAAGACATTGCCTTCCACATGCCTGTAGAGAGCCGGAATCGCCTTCCGTGAGAAAAAGTGGCGTTTGGGAACCTGCCACTGAGGAACCGCACATTGCACAAACTCACGGAAGGGGGCCGAGTCTACCAACTGAAAAGGCAGCAGTTGAAGCGCTAGCAATTTAGCCAAGCTAGCATTCAACCGCTGGGCATGTGGATGGCTGGGAGTCAACTTCTTTCGACGGTCCAGCAGCTGGGGCAGGGAAATTTGCCTGCTAGAATCGGACGTCGGTGTACTGCTAGCAGAGTGGCCGCAAGTACTTGGCTGTGACACACCTAATTCTACACCTTCATTCCTCTCAGTGCAGGTTTCAGAGAGGACTGAAGGTATAGTGGGGTTGGAGATCCCAGCTGATGTGGTGCAAGGAGAGGTCCGCTTTGTTCTTTGGTGTGGGTCTTTAAGGTAGGCTTGCCAACGAGCTGCAGGGCAGGTCAACATATGTCTGATCAAGCATGTGGTGCCCAAGCGGCTGATGTTTTGGCCACGCGATATACGCTTGAGACATATGTTGCAAACAGCAGCTGTGCGATCTGATGCACTCGCCTCAAAAAAGGCCCACACCAAAGAACTTTTTGAATGACGGGCAGAGGCAGCGCCCTGCACAGGCGGAGCTCTGCGGTGTGATTCCGTCGGTGTGCTGCCCATACGCTGGCCACCCAAGGGCATCCTGCCTCGTTGGAGATGTGCCTCCTCCTCATCCTCCTCCTCCTCCTCTCTCCTATTAGGCACCCACGTGGAGTCAGTGACCTCATCATCCCCTCCCTCCTCGTCACTGGAGCCAATCTGGCAGTATGCTGCAGCTGCTGGAGCATGACTGCCAGATTGGTGTCCTTCTTGAGCATCCCCTCTCTCTGCTCTCACGCTACTGCCTTCCTCTATCTGGGTATCATCATCAGATCCTTCGAAACGCTGGGTATCCTCCTGGAGCATGTACCCAACACTGTGCTCAAACAGTTCGGGGGACTCCTCAGGAGGAGGACATGGTGGGTCTAGGGAAGGATTGACTAATGAAGATAATGATACCAGAGAAGAGGACGCTTTGGCAGCTGCTTTGCCAGTACCCTGAGCCTGGGTGAGAGAGGATGAGGAGGATGAGGTGGGCTTGGTCATCCACTCTACCAAGTCTTCGGCATGATGTGGCTCAACATGTCCAGCTGCCGAAAAGAAGGACAAGCGTGTCCCATGGCCATGTGCTGATGACAATGCACCGCGTCCACGACCAGCACTGTTGCCCCCAGACACAGAGCTTGCTTGCCCTCTTTTTTTGCCTCCTGACTGTCTGCCTCTCCTTGTTTGCCTTCCAGACATTTTAATGGATGGCCTGCAGGGAGATGGGAAAAACAGCAATAAGGGCTACCTTCAGGTGTATACTGTGCAGGAGGCTTAGCAACAATGACACTGACACTGTCCCCTGCCTATCCTTCTCTGTCCCTAAACACAAGGATTTGCAATATGCTTCAGCAAGATTGGTTTAGCACAGAATAGCACACTGATAGTTTCCCTCACTGTCCTTCTCTGTCCCTACAAACAAGATTTAGCACAGAATAGCACACTGATAGTTTCCACGAGTGTCCTTCTCTGTCCCTAAACTCAAGGATTTCAAATATGGTTCAGCAAGATTGGTTTAGAACAGAATAGCACACTGACACTTTCCCTCACTGTACCTCTCTGTCCCTAAACTCAAGGATTTCAAATATGGTTCAGCAAGATTGGTTTAGAACAGAATAGCACACTGACAGTTTCCCTCACTGTCCTTCTCTGTCCCTACAAACAAGATTTAGCACAGAATAGCACACTGATAGTTTCCACGAGTGTCCTTCTCTGTCCCTAAACTCAAGGATTTCAAATATGGTTCAGCAAGATTGGTTTAGAACAGAATAGCACACTGACACTTTCCCTCACTGTACCTCTCTGTCCCAAAACTCAAGGATTTCAAATATGGTTCAGCAAGATTGGTTTAGAACAGAATAGCACACTGACAGTTTCCCTCACTGTCCTTCTCTGTCCCTACAAACAAGGATTAGCACAGAATAGCACACTGATAGTTTCCACGAGTGTCCTTCTCTGTCCCTAAACTCAAGGATTTCAAATATGGTTCAGCAAGATTGGTTTAGAACAGAATAGCACACTGACAGTTTCCCTCACTGTCCTTCTCTGTCCCTACAAACAAGATTTAGCACAGAATAGCACACTGATAGTTTCCACGAGTGTCCTTCTCTGTCCCTAAACTCAAGGATTTCAAATATGGTTCAGCAAGATTGGTTTAGCACAGAATAGCACACTGATAGTTTCCCTCACTGTCCTTCTCTGTCCCTACAAACAAGATTTAGCACAGAATAGCACACTGATAGTTTCCACGAGTGTCCTTCTCTGTCCCTAAACTCAAGGATTTCAAATATGGTTCAGCAAGATTGGTTTAGAACAGAATAGCACACTGACACTTTCCCTCACTGTACCTCTCTGTCCCTAAACTCAAGGATTTCAAATATGGTTCAGCAAGATTGGTTTAGAACAGAATAGCACACTGACAGTTTCCCTCAATGTCCTTCTCTGTTCCTACAAACAAGGATTAGCACAGAATAGCACACTGATAGTTTCCACAAGTGTCCTTCTCTGTCCCTAAACTCAAGGATTTCAAATATGGTTCAGCAAGATTGGTTTAGAACAGAATAGCACACTGACAGTTTCCCTCACTGTCCTTCTCTGTCCCTACAAACAAGATTTAGCACAGAATAGCACACTGATAGTTTCCACGAGTGTCCTTCTCTGTCCCTAAACTCAAGGATTTCAAATATGGTTCAGCAAGATTGGTTTAGCACAGAATAGCACACTGATAGTTTCCCTCACTGTCCTTCTCTGTCCCTACAAACAAGATTTAGCACAGAATAGCACACTGATAGTTTCCACGAGTGTCCTTCTCTGTCCCTAAACTCAAGGATTTCAAATATGGTTCAGCAAGATTGGTTTAGAACAGAATAGCACACTGACACTTTCCCTCACTGTACCTCTCTGTCCCTAAACTCAAGGATTTCAAATATGGTTCAGCAAGATTGGTTTAGAACAGAATAGCACACTGACAGTTTCCCTCACTGTCCTTCTCTGTCCCTACAAACAAGATTTAGCACAGAATAGCACACTGATAGTTTCCACGAGTGTCCTTCTCTGTCCCTAAACTCAAGGATTTCAAATATGGTTCAGCAAGATTGGTTTAGAACAGAATAGCACACTGACACTTTCCCTCACTGTACCTCTCTGTCCCTAAACTCAAGGATTTCAAATATGGTTCAGCAAGATTGGTTTAGAACAGAATAGCACACTGACACTTTCCCTCACTGTACCTCTCTGTCCCTAAACTCAAGGATTTCAAATATGGTTCAGCAAGATTGGTTTAGAACAGAATAGCACACTGACAGTTTCCCTCACTGTCCTTCTCTGTCCCTACAAACAAGGTTTAGCACAGAATAGCACACTGACACTCTCCCTACCTATCCTTATTTGTCCCTAAACACAAGGAATCCAGGATTAGTAAAGGAAAAAAAAATGACACTGTCCCTGCCTATGCTTCTCTTTCCCTGCTCTGGAACACACTACACAAGGCCGCCGCCCTGGTGGCCTTTTATAGTGTGGGGCGTGTACTAAACCCCCTCAGCAATAATTGGCCACAGGCATCCTGCCTGTGGCCAATCATTGCTCTCCTCGCTGCCGGCGCTGTGATTGGCCAAGCATGCGGGGTCACAGTGCATGCTTGGCCAATCACAGCGCCTGGATGACACTGCGATGGCGTAGTGCATTGTGGGCCGTTCGCGTCACTCGAATTTGGCACGAACGGCCCAAATCGTTCGTTCTTCGTCGAACGATCGAACAGCCGATGTTCGAGTCGAACGTATGTTCGACTCGAACACAAAGCTCATCCCTACTGCCGTGGATGAATTAACTCAAGACTTCACCTCTATCTGGAAAGAGACTCAAAAGTCGCTATCACCGGCCTCTGCCCGCATGAAGAGACATGCAGATAAAAAAAGAAGAATTCCTCCTGTCTATGTCCCGGGTGACAAAGTGTGGCTCTCCTCCAAATATGTTCGGTTTCGGGTACCTAGCTACAAGCTGGGCCCTCGTTACCCCGGACCTTTTAAAATCAAAAACCAAATCAATTCTGTCTCTTACAAACTCCATCTTCCTCCTTCTCTTCGTATCCCCAATTCTTTTCATGTGTCTCTTCTCAAACCCCTCATTCTTAACCGATTTTCCCCCAAGGTCACTGCTCCTGCTCCTGTCTCTGGTTCTTCCGATGTCTTCTCGGTGAAAGAAATCCTCGCCTCCAAGGTCATCCGAGGTAAAATATTTTTTTTAATTGATTGGGAGAACTGTGGTCCTGAAGAGAGATCCTGGGAGCCTGAGACCAACATTTTAGACAAGGAGCTCATCCGTAGATTCTTGGGTTCCAAGAAAAGGGGGAGACCTAAGGGGGTACTGTAACGCCGAGCGCTCCGGGTGTCCCATCCTTCCCGGAGCGCTCACGGCGTCGGTCCCCCTGCAGCGCCCCGTTCAGCCCTCCTGGCCGTGGGCGCTGCTCTGTCACCGGCTGGGATGCGATCCACACGGCGGCACATCTCCGTCCGCGGATCGCATCCCATCCTACTCACCTTCCCCCTCCTGCTCCTTCCCGGCATGCGCGGCCCACTGCGCTCTAGGGCGCGCGCGCGCCGGCCTTCTAAGATTTAAAGGGCCAGCGCACCATTGATTGGTGCCTGGTCCAATTACTGTGTGCACACCCAAAACATATATAAACCCACTTCCCCTTCCTGTCCTTGCCGGATCTTGTTGTCCTAGTACCCTGTGGAAGCGTTTTGTGAGTTGCCTTGCCTGTGTATCTGACCTGCTGCCATTGTCTCTGACTACGAACCATTGCCGCCTGCCATGACCCTCTGCTACGTCTGACCTTGCCTCTGCCTAGTCCTTTTGTACCGCGCCTATCTCAGCCGCCAGAGAGGTGGAGTCGCTACTGGAGGACATGACCTGGTTGCTACCGCTGCAGCAAGTCCATCCCGCTTTGCGGCGGGCTCTGGTGAAAACCGGTAGCTGCTTAGAACCGGTCCCTCAGTACGACCCGTGCCATCCCCTCTCTGGTACAGAGGATCCACCTCCTGTATTCCCACTAGCCGTCAGTCCGGCTCGTGACAATGATGATCTGTTTCAACTGTGGAGGAGTCGGACATTATTGGGAAGTATGTCCAAGCCCGGAGAAAGCTGCAGCCCAGTACCGCAAGCCGCCGGAAAACTCCATAGGGCCCTGGTGAAGGAGTCAACCGGGTGCCCACCAGTTTCAGCTAACTCCATGAAATCTAACGACGCGAGGAGACAACATCGGGAGTCCCGACCCTCGCCTAGGGCTCCAGCTATTGCCTCTGAGTGAGCTAATGTCTCCCACTCCTTAACCCAACCTGCCTGGCGATTGGGTCGAAATCCAGCCAAAGTTCCAAGAAAAGGGAAGTAAGGGTACAAAAGTTAGTGGGGCCATCCCCAGTAGTCTCAATCCAGGTAGAAGGGATTTACACCAAGGCCCTTCTGGATACTGGGGCTCAAGTGACTCTCCTGTACAGAGACTTCTATGACAAGCATCTTAAACACTTGCCTTTGCAGAAGTTATAAGAACTGGAGATATGGGGCATTGGAACTCAAAAATTCCCCTATGATGGTTATTTACCAATCAAACTAACCTTTGACCCCTCAGTGGCTGGAGAAACAGAGACTTTTGACACCTTGGCAGTGGTCTGCCCTCGCCCGCCAGGGACTGGTAAAAGTTCCCTCATTATAGGGACCAACACTGACCTAGTCAGGAGACTATCAACGCCTCTGGCCCAGGAGCAGAGTACTTCAACGACGGGAATGCACCCCCTGCTAAAACAAGCGTACCAGCGCCTAGTATTATAACAGAAAGCTCCCACAGAAGGGGTAGGCAAGATCTGGCGTTTGGATAGAGGAGAAAGAGTACTACAGCCCGGGGAAGTGACTTGTCTGAGAGCGTCTGTCAAGCTTACTTGGAAGCAACCAGGCCCCTTCATTGTCCTTGAAACGGACCAACGGAAGGAAGGAAGGGGGAAAGAAATAATCCCTGAAGTGGTTCCATTGAAGGCCCTACAGAGGAATCATGGGAAGGTCTCAGTGAGCGTTCGCAACACGACCACCTTACCAGTGAAGGTACCGGCCAGAATACTGTTGGGCCAAGTAAGCACCGCCACCCCAGTCTCGCCATCTAATTTTAAGAAGGAGGAGAAGGGTGAGATCCCAGTGGAGAAGTTCTACCCAGAAGACACCACCCTTCCACCAGAATGGAGAGAAAGTGTTAGGGCCCAGATCGCACGATGACAGACTGCATTCTCCAAGAACGAATTTGATGTAGGGTGTGCGAAGAGTGCCACCCACAAGATCCGCTTGCAGGAAGACAAACCATTCAGAGAAAGGGTCAGACGGGTTCCTCTGGGGGACTTGGAGGACCTATGTGAACAACCGGCGGAACTCAAGAGCGGGGATCATCAGAGAATCCAGTAGCCCCTACGCTTCTCCAATAGTGGTGGTACGAAAAAAAATGGTTCATTGAGGCTGTGCATTGACTACCGAACACTAAACAGAAGAACCATTCCTGACCAATATACCACCCCCCGGATAGAAGATGCTCTGCAGAGCCTGTCAGGAGCCAAGTGGTTCAGTGTGATGGACCTGAAGAGTGGGTACTATCAGATCCCTATGCATCCGGAGGATAAAGAGAAAACTGCCTTCATTACCCCAGTGGGGTTCTTCGAGTTTGACCGCATGCCCCAAGGGTTATCAGGAGCCCTGGCCACTTTTCAAAGGCTGATGGAGAAAACAGTGGGCGATATGAACTTGATAGAAGTGCTGGTGTACCTGGACGACATCATAGTGTTTGGTAGAACACTGGAAGAGCATGAAGAGCAGTTGGAGAAAGTCCTGAAGAGACTTCATGAAGAAGGCCTAAAGCTCTCCATGGAGAAGTGCCAGTTCTATAAGCCCTCGGTCCACTACCTTGGCCACATCGTGTCTGCTGAGGGGATAGCTACCGACCCTGAGAAGCTGGATGCCGTCACCTCTTGGCCAAGGCCTACCAATGTGTAGCACACAGATCCTTTACCTGCCTGTGGCTCACTTGCAGGAAAGGCACACCATGCTATGTGCCCGTACCCTCTTGTGTGAAGAGGTTGAGCGGCGTCATAAACTAGGGTCCTGCAGCAAGGTTCTCCCTTTAGTTGGTTCCCGTCTCTTAGAATGTAAGGACAAGTCTTTATATCCCCAAGTAACTCCAAGGTCCACACCAGTAGTAAACTCACACAGAGTTTATTTCTTTATATGCAAAGTCAATGAATAGAAAGGGGTGGATAGAAGACAGGACAGCAAGAGTTTGGATATGAGTCCAGGCACAAGACAAATTATGAATTCACTACTCGTTCCTCAAGTGGGCTTAGCTCACCCAGATAGTTCCCTATGAAAGCGGATCCTAGCAGCCGAAGTGATGCTCGGACGTTTCTTTAGTTTTCCCCTTTTAGATGCGACTAGGTGATTCTCTGCCACAGAACCGTTAATCCCAATCCTCTGGTGTTGGATGGATCTAATCCCTCCAGAGAGTTACCGGGCCCTTCTTTCTCCGTGAACTTTTCACCGGTCCTTCAGAAGGGTCCTCCCCCGGCCTCCTCATCTCAGAACGGGTCCCCATGCCAGAGGCACCCTGGGCTTTCTCCTTCCAGGACGCGGGCCCCAGCTAAAGGTGCTGGGCTCAAGGCTGTTGCTACAGCCCCAGGGCTAAAGGTGCCTAGGACTGATGCGTACGTCGGCCCCTGGCCAGGAGGGCCTAGTACCACGCTCCACGATGGCCCCCTGGGCTCGAACCGGAACCGACCAAAAACAAAAAAACCCTCACAAGCAGCGTCTGCCCCTTTTATCTCCTCTCCCGGCATGCACAGCAGGCCGCCCACGCCCACCGCACAACCGCCGAGAGAGAACATCCAAGGCACAGCACTATACCAGCGGTTCAACCCTGGCCCATTATGGCAGCGCCACCTACAGGCCACAGGGGACTACACATCAGTATACTATCTGCGGTGTAAAATAGAATGTCCTAACAATTAAGGTGGTCTGAGCCCAACTACAGCTCAAACCTTCCCCTAAATTTTGGTATAGCGGGGTTAAATTTGGGGACCCCGCTACAAATGTAACTGAGCTTCGGTCATTTCTGGGATTCTGCTCTTACTACAGAAGATTTGTAGAAGGGTTTGCAAAGATAGCCCGCCCACTCAATGAACTACTAAGGAGTGAAGGAGAGGAAGATGTCCCAGAACCACTAAAACCTGTGAAGCCCACAGTAGGGCCTAGAAGACCCAAAGAATCCATTCAGGATCAGTGGACTTCAAAGTGTGAGGAGGCTTTCACTCAGCTGAAGAGGAGCCTAACCACTGCCCCAGTCTTGGCCTATGCTGACACCACCAAGCCATACGAACTGCACGTTGATGCCAGTCGAGATGGGCTGGGCGGAGTGCTATACCAGGAACATGATGGTCACTTACAGCCCGTTGCCTATGTGAGTAGGAGTTTGGTCCCCGCTGAAAGGAACTACCCGACGCATAAGCTTGAGTTCCTGGCCTTAAAGTGGGCTGTAGTGGATAAGTTGAGAGACTACCTCTATGGGGCAGAGTTCATGGTAAAGACTAACAATAATCCACTCATCTACCTCCTCACTACAGCCAAGCTGGATGCCATGGGACATAGGTGGTTGGCCGCCCTCTCGGGTTTCAACATTAGCCTGAAATATCGTCCTGGAGTTGGGAACAGGGACGTGGACGCCCTCTCAAGAAGGCCTCATAGCCCCAGTGACCCCCCAGAGGAGTGGACTTGGCTGACACCAGAAGGGGTGCGAGCTCTATACCAGGGAGCTGAACGTCAGGCTGGAGGAGGATCCAGGGCCGAAGAGATTGGAGTTTCTGCTGCTGGAGTACCTAAATGCTACTGCAATGTGACCCAAGTGGGAGATGAAGGCCTGCCCAAGCTGTCAAAGAAGGACCTGAGAAGAGACCAGTTGGAAGACCCTCTGGGATATTTGGCATTGAAGGCTCTGGAGAATCAGTGCTCTAACATGCTCCTCACTGATTCCCCAAAGGAGGCTCGTCTGTTACACAGGGAATCGGATAGGTTGCAGTTGCATCAAAGGGGTGGTCTACCGAAGGGGCCCCTCTGATGGTCTGGAAGAAAAATGGCAATTGTTTTTACCCAGAAAACACAGAGAGACAGTGTTGACAGCCCTTCACGATAACCATGGCCATTTAGGGCCCGAAAGAACTTTCCATCTGGTGAGGGATCGATTCTACTGGCCCTGCATGCGGGCTGAAGTCGAGGGTTAATGACACTCTTGTATTCAATGTATCCAAAGGAATATGCTGCCTTCCCGAGCTGCCCCAAGGGGCCATCTTCAGAGTCAGGGACCCATGGAGCTGGTGCGCATTAACTTTCTTTGCCTGGAGCCGGATCTGAGTGGACAAGGGAACATTCTGGTGGTTACTGATCACTTTACAAGATATGCCCAAGCTTTCCCAACGAAAGATCAGCAAGCATCAACAGTGGCTAAGGTCTTGGTAGAGAAGTTCTTCGTTCACTATGGGTTGCCCCAGCGTATCCATTCGGATCAAGAAAGAGACTTTGAAAGTAGCCTTATTAAAAGACTTTTAGTCCTCGTACACACGTCCGAGAATCTTGTTGTAAAAAAACCCAGCGTTTTTCTCGACGAGATTCTTGTCAAGCTTGATGAGATTCTTGTCAAGCATTCCTTGCATACACACTGTCAATTCCAAATCTCGTCATTGTAAAGCGCGGTCACGTACAACACATACAACGGCAGTATAAAGGGGAAGTTTGATTCCAGTGGCGCCACCCCTTATGCTGCTTTTGCTGATCTCATGTTACCGCATGTTAGTAAAGGTTTGGGGAGAGACGATTCGCGCTTTTCAGCCTCGTGCTTTTCAGTCTGTTACAGCGTGACGAATGTGCTATTTCCATTCCGAACGCTAGTTTTACCAGAAGGAGCGCTCCCGTCTCATACTTGATACTAAATGAGAATCCTGACGAGAAAATAGAGAGCAGGTTCTCTATTTTTCTCGTTGAGATTCCCGTCAGTTTTCTCGACGAGAAACCATACACACGAACGGTTTTCTCGGCAAGAAAGCTCTCCCAACAGTTTTCTTGTCGTTTCTTGATGAGAAAACCGGTCGTGTGTACGAGGCTTTAGACTTATTAGGCATCAAAAAGTCCAGAACTACTCCTTATCACCCCCAAGGGGACGCTCAACCCAAAAGGTTTAACCAAACTCTTCTTAACATGTTTGGTACTTTAAGCTCAGAGAAGAAGCAAAACTGGAGCAAACATGTAGCTGCCATCGTTCATGCTTATACAATACTGCAAATGATGCTACAGGATACTCTCCTTATCGGTTAATGTTCGGACGAGAGGCTCGATTACCAGTAGACCTGGCCTTTGGCATATCTTTGGATCACACCTCAGCAACCTTTCACAGAGGATATGTGGATCGGCTGCGGAAAAGTCTAAAGGCCGCCTATGACAAGGCCCAAGCTACCTCGGACAGGAGGGCACTGAGAAACAAAAAGAACTTTGATCTTAAAGTCCGAGTGCAGGACCTGCAGCCAGGTGATAGAGTACTGTTGAAAAATCTGGGTGTCCCTGGCAAAAACAAATTGGCTGATCGCTGGAAGTCACAGCCTTATGTCATCTGCAAGCAGTTACCCGGCCTCCCAGTATACCAGATCAGACCAGAAGGGACTGTAGGCCCACTAAAGACTTGGCATCGAAATCACCTGCTGCCCCTCTCAGAGGCAGTTCGCCTGCCACCAGTGTCGGATACACAAGTGACTCCCTCAACCTCTCAAGGATCTCGGCCAGTCACTAGGTCGCAGTCTGTACCTCAAGACGTGGAGGATGATGACACTGAAAATGAGGAGGCGGAATCAGACTGGTTGTGGTCATCTCAACTATCAGAGCCTACAACCCCTCCATTGTCCCCACCTGAAGTTTATGACATTGGGACTCTCAGACCAGAGGCTCCCGAGTTTGAGCCTCACAGTATGCTTTCTGAGGAGCTGGAGGATGATCAGGTCTCCCTGACACTGAAGAGGTTCCACCCCTTACAGAAGAAGCACTGGAAGATGTGGAAGAGACAATGTTAAATGTGTCCGAGCAAGGAGAAGAAGTCGTGGAGGGAAAAGAGTCCAGTGTACCTGAGACCTTAGCACCTAAGGAGCAGAGAGAGAGAAGAGTCATTCACCCACCCAAGAGACTGACTTATAATCAATTGGGTGAATGCTCTGAAGAGGCTGTACTCACTTCAAAGAACAACTGAGATGCCTGGTCCCTCCACTACACCTTTAGTGGAGGACAACCCAAGCTCACTCCCTGGCACATCTGTTTGGGCCCTCCCCTTCTGTTTGGGCGCCTTGTGAGCGGCTAAGCGGAGGACCAGGGACCACGACCCGTCAAGAGGCCGAGAACCAAGGGGGCCCAAACGGAGAATACCAGCGAGGCGAGGCCTCATGTGGTGAGAGGGTACCTGCCCACCAACATAACTGACTGTGTCGCAGGAGGGTCACTTCCAAAGTTGTACTTGTACTTGTTGGCAACTGCAGTGCCTTAAGTAGAGACACGCTATATTCAGGAGTGAGTTAGCGCTATGGGAAGGATCAGCATTCCACTTGCCCTTTCACCACACATGTTAAATGTTTAATCTTTCTTCACCCTTTCTGTTGGATTACAAATGCTCAAGTGCACCAACAAAAGCTAGCGAAGATTACTGGAGACTTTTAGGATCAATCATCAGTTCAGCTCACTGACTAGGTTGATACAGCGGGACACGTACTAGTAAAGCTGCCCACCAGGGGGAGCTAGATAGCTGGTTGAACTTGTACGAGTAAATCAACTGTTTGCATTTATTTTATTGTCATTGTGCTGCTTTAGTGAGCTGGGTTGGACTTGGTGGAGAAGTACCCCACTGCGGATATCATTACAGTGGGAGATTCCTCCACCGTGCACTTCTTCAGGTCTGACTCTAAGTTGGGTAAATTTGGGTCTCTTAGTTTATAAGTGAAACCCTGGAACTTGTCATGGATATGCAGTAGTGTTTGTCTGTCAGCTTACCTTCCTTTCTATGTGTTCATCTTAGAGGCCTGAGCCCTTTCACCTGGCTTCCTTTATAATCTCCTCCCAGCCAGACTCCACCCCAGGCCCTATCACAGAACACTATATTAACCTGTGCACTGCAAGCCTGCTTGGCTGATCAACGTGTTTGTTAGGCATTGTGTGTTTGGGTTCCTGCCTGCCGTGTGCTACGTCTGTCTCTCTGTTACGTTATTGGCTTGTCCCCGACTATCCCTGTCTGCTCGTGACCCTTGACCTTCGGCTCGTTCTTTCGTTATCCTTGTCTGCTTGTGGCCCCTGACCTTCAGCTTGTTATTCGGTTCCCTCTTATCTTGTGCTGCTGCTTCCCCTCCTTTCCCCTTATCCTACGGGGCGTGAGCTAGGAAACTCCAGGGGCCGCGACCTGGTTCCAGCCTGCAGCATAACATCCTCACCACTAGAGGCCCTGGAGAAGACCAGCTGGGTCTTAGACTCCGCGCCCTGGGGAATCTTGGCTCTAGCTTCCGTTAGGATCCCGGTTGTGCTCCTCTGGTCCCGCCTTCCACAACCACCCAGTTTCCTATCCGCAGAAGCCAGCCATAGGGTTCACTACCTCGCGGTGCACTCCTGTCCCCCTACGGTGTGCATCTGTCACCTGGCCACAGGTGACCCTGACAGTTTGATCAGCCCTGAACCCGGCTGACATCCCGTTACCCGTGGATGATCCGTTGCAGGGCATAGTTTGCAGACTTGAAACCCAGGAATCGAATCAGACTCAGGTGATGCGATTCCTCCAGGATCTGGCTTCTCGCTTTGAGCAGCTTCAGGCCTCCTTGGGAACCCTGAATCCGCAACCTTAAATACAACCAGCGGCTGCACCTATTGCACCAGTCGCAGCCACACACTCACTACAACTGCCAGCTCCGTCCCGTTTCTCTGGGGACTCCAAGGCTTGCAGGGGGTTCCTTAGCCAATGCACAATTCATTTTGAGCTCCAGCCCCAAAACTTCCTGTCTGATCGGGCTAAGGTAGCCTATATCATTTCCCTCCTCTCTGGTGAAGCTTTAGCCTGGGCAGCCCCTCTGTGGGAACTGAATGATCCAGTGGTTTCTAGCCTGTCTGGCTTCTTGAAACTTTTTCGGAATATCTTCGAAGAACCGGCTCGTGTCTCTTCAGCGGCCAGCGCCCTTTTACGTCTCCGCCAAGAGTCTGCTTCTGTGGGACAGTATGCCCTTCATTTCCGCATACTGTCGGCTGAGTTGAGCTGGAACAATGAGGCCTTAGTCGCAACCTTTTTGCATGGCCTGTCTGATAGAGTGAAGGATGAATTAGCAGGAAGAACCATCCCCACTGATCTGGCCGGCGTTATCTCCTTGTGTAACCAGATTGATATTCGCTTTCAGGAGAGGACCTTAGAAAAGCAACGCCAGCACTCCTTGGTTCTTAGTCAGCCTGAGCTCCCGTCTCTTCGACCCGTAGAGCATCTCCTACCAGCTGAGGAACCCATGCAGCTGGGTCGGACCAGGCTATCCCCCGAGGAACGTGCTAGGCGCAGAACTCTTGGTCTGTGTCTTTACTGTGGGGGCAAAGGTCATTTTCGTGACACTTGCTCTCTTTGTCCAGAAAAACGTTCGGGTCCACTTCATCTGGAAAGTGGAGTATTGGACCCAGAAATATCACCTTCCCCTTCTCGTCTTCTGCTTTCTGTGTTCCTTCATGTTGGTGCTTCTTCTCATTCTGTCTCAGCATATCTGGATTCCGGAGCCGCTGGTAATTTTATGGACTGGGAAATCGCATCGTCCATGAGACTTACTCTTTTGCCCCTCACCACACCATTGGTGGTCTTGGCGATTGATGGTACTGTTCTCCCAGGGGGACCTATCCGCTTCCAGACCCTCCCTGTTAAGATGTCGGTAGGGACACTCCACCAGGAGTGGATATCCTTCCTTATCTTACCCAAGGCCTCAACGCCTATAATTTTGGGTCTCCCATGGTTACAGCTCCATTCTCCTCATGTGGACTGGACTACTGGACAGATCCTGGCTTGGGGTCCCTCCTGTTCCTCGTCCTGCCTACCCAAGGTTGCCCCCTGTGAATCTGAGCCGGTCATTCATTCCAGGTTGCATAACCATTTACATTTCTCTGTCCCTAACCACCCTTGGACGCACAGCCAGGCTAGCTTGTCTACAAGTCCTGCAGTCGCTACGTCTTGCGATGCGATTCAGGTAGTCGCTACACCTGACTCAGCTATTCACTCTGCCTCTGTACTAGTTATGCCAGTCCAGCCCATGCCCAGTGAGCCTCCTACTTTTTCTTGTTCGGGACATTCTGCTTGTCCTTCAGCTATTCAGTTTGACTCCGGCGACATGTCACCTTCTAACCAACTTGACTTCAGGGTTCCACTGACATTTGCCCAGTCTGATGGTCCTGTGCAAGATGACCAGTTCCCCTTTAAGGGTCTAGGGGACCCTCCTCAGATTCCTGTTGATCCTCTCATGCCCTTGCTTATTCCTAGAGAGCCTTTGGTCCTCAATAGATCTTCTTGTCATCTCCCTACCTCGTTTTCGGTCTCTGAGGATAATCTTAAGTACGAGGTTAGACAAGTTCTGGATTCTCGGCTCTGCAGAGGCATTCTTCAGTACCTTGTGCATTGGAGAGGTTTTGGTCCTGAGGAGGCGTCTTGGATCGCTGCATCTGATGTCGCTGCACCTCATCTGTTGAGAAGGTTTCATCAGAGATTTCCCTTTAAGCCTGGGCCCAGGCGGGGGAGGGCCCATAAGAGGGAGGGTACTGTCATGGATATTAGACTTGTGCACAACGGAAAAATTTGTTCCGTTTCGGTTCGTTTCTTTCCGGTCCTGTTGATTCGTAATCATTCGTAATTTTGCTAGACGGGATTTTTCGTGTTCGGACTCATTCGTATTTTTGCAAGCGACATTTTTCGTTGAATTTTTTGTTGCTTTATAATTCGTACTTTCGGTAGAGTACGTTGTTTTTCGTTGATTCTGGACACAACTCCTACTTTCGTAACTTTTTTTGGGTTCGTACTTTCGGTAGAGTACGTTTTTTTTCGTTGATTCTGGACACAACTCCTACTTTCGTAACTTTTTTTGGGTTCGTTGATTCGTAATTTTCCGTGTCTCTCTCACAACGACGCTGCCTATTATGCCTAATGTGCTTCGAATGGATTTGTACTTTTCTAAATACATTGCGGTTATTTGTAACGATTCGAAATCTCGTATTTTACTTTCGTTTTTTACATGCGGCTATAGCCTCTGCCCCTGTACACCATTTTGAGAGGGTTCAGCACGGTGAGGGAGAAGCAGAGAGCAGAGCAGAGTGTTATTGTGCTTCGAATGGATTCGAAATCTCGTATTTTACTTTCGTTTTTTACATGCGGCTATAACCTCCGCCCCTGTACACCATTTTGAGAGGGAGTTCAGCACGGTGTGGGAGAAGCAGAGAGCAGAGCAGAGTGAGTGTTATTGTGCTTCGTATGGATTCGTACATTCGTAACTTTTTCATAACGAATTATGCCGAAGACATTCGGGCATTCGCTATTTGCGGTATAATTTATTTCGGATTCGGTCTTATTCGTAATTGCTTTGTTCGGAAATTCGAATGCTTCCGAATGTCCGAAAGTTGCTAAATTCGGACGAATTTCAATTCGTTACGAAACGAATTGCACAAGCCTAATGGATATGCAGTAGTGTTTGTCTGTCAGCTTACCTTCCTTCCTATGTGTTCATCTTAGAGGCCTGAGCCCTTTCACCTGGCTTCCTTTATAATCTCCTCCCAGCCAGACTCCACCCCAGGCCCTATCACAGAACACTATATTAACCTGTGCACTGCAAGCCTGCTTGGCTGATCAACGTGTTTGTTAGGCATTGTGTGTTTGGGTTCCTGCCTGCCGTGTGCTACGTCTGTCTCTCTGTTACGTTATTGGCTGCTCGTGACTGCTCGTGACCCTTGACCTTCGGCTCGTTCTTTCGTTATCCTTGTCTGCTTGTGGCCCCTGACCTTCAGCTTGTTATTCGGTTCCCTCTTATCTTGTGCTGCTGCTTCCCCTCCTTTCCCCTTATCCTACGGGGCGTGAGCTAGGAAACTCCAGGGGCCGCGACCTGGTCCCAGCCTGCAGCATAACATCCTCACCACTAGAGGCCCTGGAGAAGACCAGCTGGGTCTTAGACTCCGCGCCCTGGGGAATCTTGGCTCTAGCTTCTAGCCACAGGTGACCCTGACAGAACTGTTGTGTATATGTATGTCAGTGGACTCTCACAGGGATCTGTTTGAGTCAAATGTCACATGTGTAACCTCTATTTCTTTACCAAGTAAACATATTACCTCTTGGTTGAACTACTTCTTGTATGGGACTCTGTCTTTTACAGCTGTGTGGCAGGCAAACCACAACAAGGTAACAATATTTAATTACATTTATTGTTGTGTGCTATCATTGTAGCCCTTTAGGGGTCCACAATCACATTATTGTTATTATTGTCCAGTTGTGTCAACGGGGAATCAAGCCAAATTACAGGGGTTGATAGGCAGAGTACAGGCCCAAAATATAAACCAGCAGCTCCTACGGGGGTATTGCTACAGGTAAATTATGCATGGGGATGGAATTAAAGCGATCGTTACCCCAGCACTTCATATTCCTGATATGGGCCTGCTCTACTATGTACTTGAATGAGAAAGCATACTGATCTCTTTGTATTGCCTACTTTATGTGAAATCTCTGGTGTTCCTGCTAGTCCCCTTGCTTTCCTATTAAAAAACAGACCACACTAAGCAGGAGAGCACACCATGGCCAGTTCTCTAGCTATGCTGGGAACTCAGTATGCTCTTCTCCAATGATCGGACTTGTCCTGACACGCCCCCCCCGGACAGCCATTCAATAGCGAGCTCAGGGTGCTGCTGCTTCTTCTCCCCCCAGCTCTTATGCAGCTGAGAACAGAGGGAATGTGATCACTTATAAAAATGGTATTCATAATGTTTATTTTTTATTTTTTTTATACCTATACAAAAATGTTTTGCCTTTCATTTCTATTTTAACTGAATGGGTTGTTTTACAGGTGATCGTTTACAATTACTTTAACTCCCCTGCAGATGGACAGCTCATCAATATTTAATGAAACAGATCTCTGTTTGCTGCAGCGACCAGGCATTTTCAGACTTGATCCTATTAAAATCACCTGCAGTATCTGTACATGCTTATACTAATGCTAAATGACAAGCAGAAAGCACGATCATTACACTTCCTGCTCAACAGTCCACTTCCTGCGGTCAAGCAGAGGAAAATGAATGAGAGGACCTCCCACCTCTTCCCACACACATCCGCACAGAGGATGTGATGGCTGATATCGGGATAGCTTAAAGGGACACTAAAGGCACACGTTTTTTTCACCTTAATGCATCCTATGCATTAAGGTGAAAAAACATCCGACAATACTGCCCCCCCCAGCCCCCCCCAGCCCCCCCCCCCTGTTTTACTTACCTGAGCCTGTTCACCTGTTGCGCTCGCCCCCGATGTCCTCTTCGCCGCTCAGCCTGGTTGTTGATTGGCTAGAGTGGATGGATTGAAAGCAGCGCAGCCATTGGCTCACGGTGCTGTCAATCACATCCAATGATGCGGCGCTTCGGGGGGGCGGGGCCGAGTAATACAGTGAGCGGCTATAGCCGCCGGCTGTATCACGGGAGCGCGCCCGCAAGAACTCACCACTATGCAAGCTCGCTTCTTGCGGGCAGGAGCCGAGACAGCCACCGAGGGACCCCAGAAGACCAGGTTCGGGGCAACTCTGTGCAAAACCAGCTGCACAGTGGAGGTAAGTATAACATGTTTGTTATTTAATAAAAATTCTCTTTACAACCCCTTTAAGATTAGTATAGAGTATAATCAGAGTCAGTCATAAAATGAACAGGATGGAAAATGTGATACTTACAATGTCCTAGTTTTTTAATTACCGAATGACCATTTCTTCTGCCACCTGACAGCCCAACATTTGGCAGAGAGTAGAGAACAGCTGGATATATTTAGTGCTGGATAGCTGGGCTAAACAGCACAAAGCGCTGGTAATAATTCAGTCCCCATGGTTGCAACATGTTTAATCAGACCAAGCTGAGGGAATAACTGACCAAAGGGACAATTAATCCATTCACTGTGTACAATGATAAAAGGGGTGTAGGTAGGCGTTAATAAAACAGTTGAGGAAGGAATTAATTCTCCCTCATATCATTACTTAAGACTCCTTTTTAGCAGTCATATTGGTAATATTAATCCCCTTCAGATTAATGATTATTATATATACAGTGGAACCTTGGATTACAAGCATAATCCGTTCCGGGAGAATGCACGTAATCCAAAGCACTCCCATATCAAAGCGAGTTTCTCCATTGAAGTCAATGGAAAATAAAATAATTTGTTCCGCATTGACTTCAATGGCATGCAATACCGCATGTAGCCAGAGGTGGGGGGGGTCGCCGGAGAGCCTCGGTAACACTCGGAAAGGCCCGAGGACAGCTCAGCTGAACTCAGAAAACCTCGGAAAGGCTCAGGAACTGATTATTTCCGAGATTTTCTGAGCATTTTCGAACGGCTCCGCTCGGCTCTGGCGCCCCCCCCAACTCAGGCCAAACACGGTACTGCACACCGCTGTGGCTTGAATCCTACTCGTTTTGTGAGACAACACTCGCAAATCGAGTCAGGATTTTAAAAAATACAGTGCTCGTATTGCGAAACGCTCTTTAACCGCGTTACGCGCAATCCGAGGTTTCACTGTATTGGGGTGGACCCATATAATCCAACAGAGATGTTGCCATAGCAGGAGACGCCAGGCAAACTGACCATACCTTGAGGAATTTGTTGGGGCAAGCCCTACATTTATATAAATTGCCTTATATAAATGTTAACCAGAGACTTCCATTAGGTGAGTGTGGGGGATTTCCAGCTCAAAGCACTAGCCATACGAGCATAGCACAGCAAAAGTCCCAAGAGTGTTGTAGAGAAGCACAAAAAGGCAGACTTTAATGTCCAGCTTGAGTGACTTAGTAGTTAGCAAAGAGATAAAGTCTAAAACCTGTGTTCAGTAGTTCTGAGTTTTGTAACAAGACCGAAAAATATTAATGATTTTTTCTGAGAAATGGGAGCATCTCCAACACTCCATAGTGTGATACAGTATGTATCCAATAGATTTTTTTTATTGAAAGGGAAAGCACATTGGCTAAGTGGTTAGCACTTCCGCCTAGCAGCACTAGAGGTGAGTTGCCGGTTTGAATGTTAACCATGGCACTACTTACACAGAGTTTTCATGTTCTCCCTGTGTCAGTGTGGGTTTCCTCCAGGCACTCTGGTTTCCTCCCACACCCCATAGACATGCTGGTAGGTTAATTGGGTTCTTTCTAAAAAAAAAAGGGCAGGGACTGATTGGAATGTATAATATATATCTGTAAAGAGCTGCGTAAATTGACAGTGCTATAATTACCTGTAATAAAGAAAGTATTGGTCCCTAGCCAACCTAATCAATTTTGGAGCATGCCAGGGTCTCTAAAAAAAAAATCTGTGTCTCTAATGGCTAAAAGAGATGTACCCTTTGGTCTAATGAGGACCTCAAGAGATAGGGACAGCTGACATTCTTCTGTGTAGAGTGGGTTACAAGGCATAGTGGGTGTAATGCAAGGCAGCTTCATGGGCGATAGACACTTCTTGAATGCAAAGAGATTTATTTTCTCTTGAACAGAACTGTGTGAGAGAGGGTTTAGGGCCAGGACACCCTTGCAATGTGAATTAGCAGACTCCGAGACTTCTATATGTAGCACTACCCCTGTAGGAGCTGCTGGTTTAGATTTGGGCCTTGCACGTTACCTCACTGTTCGTTGTCTAGGGCAGTGTTTCTCAACTCCAGTCCTCAAGGCGCACCAACAGGTCATGTTTTCAGGCTTTCCAATATGTTGCACAGGTGATTTGATCAGTTTCACTGCCTTAGCAATTACCACAGTCATTTCATCTGCGGGAAATCCTGAAAACATGACCTGTTGGGGCGCCTTGAGGACTGGAGTTGAGAAACACTGGTCTAGGGGATAAGAGTCTATAGAAAGCTCAATGTCCACACAAGTTATAAATCCTTTTCGTCAGGCTTTATTTCCAAACAAACTTGCATAGGTAGAGGGATGGAGGGTTAGGGGAAGGTTCAGGCACACACAGCAGATCACTGGGGAAACTTCTAAGCTTCAAAGTCACACTCACCATTTTCCTTCAAGTGGGTATTGCTCACCCGGATAGGCCCCTCTCACTTGACCTAGCAGCCGGGATGATGCACAAACAAATAAATAAATAACAGTCTCTGCCACAGACCTTTAGGACGATTAAGCTGAACTGTTTAATGATCCTCTGCCACAGGATTTTAGTACCCGGATATCCAGCCTTACAGTTTAAGAACCTTTAAGCCAACCCGGCAGACTGTAAGGTAACTTTAGCTACAATGCATCCTCCAATAGGGTCACCAGGCCTTCCTCAATAGGGATGAGCTTCGTGTTCGAGTCGAACATACGTTCGACTCGAACATCGGCTGTTCGATCGTTCGACGAAGATCGAACGATTTGGGCCGTTCGCGCCAAATTCGAGTGACGCGAACGGCCCACAATGCACTACGCCATCGCAGTGTCATCCAGGCGCTGTGATTGGCCAAGCATGCACTGTGACCCCGCATGCTTGGCCAATCACAGCGCCGGCAGCGAGGAGAGCAATGATTGGCCACAGGCAGGATGCCTGTGGCCAATTATTGCTGAGGGTGTTTAGTACACGCCCCACACTATAAAAGGCCGCCAGCACGGCGGCCTAGTGTAGTGTGTTCCGGAGCAGGGATAGAGCAGCATAGGCAGGGACAGTGACTGTTATTTCTTTCTTGCTTAACCTGGATTCCTTTAGTTTAGGGAAAGAGAAGGATAGGTAGGGAGAGTGTCAGTGTGTTTTGTGCTTGTGCTATAGTGTGCTTAAAAAAAACATTTATTCTAGGGACAGAAAACTGTAGGTAGGGACAGTGTCAGTTTCTTTCACTCTGCAAGTCCTTGTTTCCAGGGACCTGGAAGGACAGTGAGTGAATTGTCCTTGTGCTATATTGTGCTTAAAAAAACATTTATTCTAGGGACAGAAAACTGTAGGTAGGGAGAGTGTCAGTTTCTTTCACTCTGCAAGTCCTTGTTTCCAGGGACCTGTAAGGACAGTGAGTGAATTGTCCTTGTGCTATATTGTGATTAAAAAAAACATTTTTTCTAGGGACAGAAAACTGTAGGTAGGGAGAGTGTCAGTTTCTTTCACTCTGCAAGTCCTTGTTTCCAGGGACCTGTAAGGACAGTGAGTGAATTGTCCTTGTGCTATATTGTGATTAAAAAAAACATTTTTTCTAGGGACAGAAAACTGTAGGTAGGGAGAGTGTTTTTTTTCTTTCACTCTGCAAGTCCTTGTTTCCAGGGACCTGGAAGGACAGTGAGTGAATTCTCCTTGTGCTATATTGTGCTTAAAAAAAACATTTATTCTAGGGACAGAAAACTGTAGGTAGGGAGAGTGTCAGTTTATTTCACTCTGCAAGTCCTTGTTTCCAGGGACCTGTAAGGACAGTGAGTGAATTGTCCTTGTGCTATATTGTGATTAAAAAAAACATTTTTTCTAGGGACAGAAAACTGTAGGTAGGGAGAGTGTTTTTTTTCTTTCACTCTGCAAGTCCTTGTTTCCAGGGACCTGTAAGGACAGTGAGTGAATTGTCCTTGTGCTATATTGTGCTTAAAAAAAACATTTATTCTAGGGACAGAAAACTGTAGGTAGGGAGAGTGTCAGTTTATTTCACTCTGCAAGTCCTTGTTTCCAGGGACCTGTAAGGACAGTGAGTGAATTGTCCTTGTGCTATATTGTGATTAAAAAAAACATTTTTTCTAGGGACAGAAAACTGTAGGTAGGAAGAGTGTTTTTTTTCTTTCACTCTGCAAGTCCTTGTTTCCAGGGACCTGTAAGGACAGTGAGTGAATTGTCCTTGTGCTATATTGTGATTAAAAAAAACATTTTTTCTAGGGACAGAAAACTGTAGGTAGGGAGAGTGTTTTTTTGCTTTCACTCTGCAAGTCCTTGTTTCCAGGGACCTGTAAGGACAGTGAGTGAATTGTCCTTGTGCTATAGTGTGCTTAAAAAAAACATTTATTCTAGGGACAGAAAACTGTAGGTAGGGACAGTGTCAGTTTCTTTCACTCTGCAAGTCCTTGTTTCCAGGGACCTGGAAGGACAGTGAGTGAATTGTCCTTGTGCTATATTGTGATTAAAAAAAACATTTTTTCTAGGGACAGAAAACTGTAGGTAGGGAGAGTGTTTTTTTTCTTTCACTCTGCAAGTCCTTGTTTCCAGGGACCTGTAAGGACAGTGAGTGAATTGTCCTTGTGCTATATTGTGATTAAAAAAAACATTTTTTCTAGGGACAGAAAACTGTAGGTAGGGAGAGTGTTTTTTTTCTTTCACTCTGCAAGTCCTTGTTTCCAGGGACCTGTAAGGACAGTGAGTGAATTGTCCTTGTGCTATATTGTGCTTAAAAAAAACATTTATTCTAGGGACAGAAAACTGTAGGTAGGGAGAGTGTCAGTTTATTTCACTCTGCAAGTCCTTGTTTCCAGGGACCTGGAAGGACAGTGAGTGAATTGTCCTTGTGCTATATTGTGATTAAAAAAAACATTTTTTCTAGGGACAGAAAACTGTAGGTAGGGAGAGTGTTTTTTTTCTTTCACTCTGCAAGTCCTTGTTTCCAGGGACCTGGAAGGACAGTGAGTGAATTCTCCTTGTGCTATATTGTGCTTAAAAAAAACATTTATTCTAGGGACAGAAAACTGTAGGTAGGGAGAGTGTCAGTTTATTTCACTCTGCAAGTCCTTGTTTCCAGGGACCTGGAAGGACAGTGAGTGAATTGTCCTTGTGCTATATTGTGATTAAAAAAAACATTTTTTCTAGGGACAGAAAACTGTAGGTAGGGAGAGTGTTTTTTTTCTTTCACTCTGCAAGTCCTTGTTTCCAGGGACCTGGAAGGACAGTGAGTGAATTCTCCTTGTGCTATATTGTGCTTAAAAAAAACATTTATTCTAGGGACAGAAAACTGTAGGTAGGGAGAGTGTCAGTTTATTTCACTCTGCAAGTCCTTGTTTCCAGGGACCTGGAAGGACAGTGAGTGAATTGTCCTTGTGCTATATTGTGATTAAAAAAAACATTTTTTCTAGGGACAGAAAACTGTAGGTAGGGAGAGTGTTTTTTTTCTTTCACTCTGCAAGTCCTTGTTTCCAGGGACCTGTAAGGACAGTGAGTGAATTGTCCTTGTGCTATATTGTGCTTAAAAAAAACATTTATTCTAGGGACAGAAAACTGTAGGTAGGGAGAGTGTCAGTTTATTTCACTCTGCAAGTCCTTGTTTCCAGGGACCTGTAAGGACAGTGAGTGAATTGTCCTTGTGCTATATTGTGATTAAAAAAAACATTTTTTCTAGGGACAGAAAACTGTAGGTAGGGAGAGTGTTTTTTTTCTTTCACTCTGCAAGTCCTTGTTTCCAGGGACCTGTAAGGACAGTGAGTGAATTGTCCTTGTGCTATATTGTGCTTAAAAAAAACATTTATTCTAGGGACAGAAAACTGTAGGTAGGGAGAGTGTCAGTTTATTTCACTCTGCAAGTCCTTGTTTCCAGGGACCTGTAAGGACAGTGAGTGAATTGTCCTTGTGCTATATTGTGATTAAAAAAAACATTTTTTCTAGGGACAGAAAACTGTAGGTAGGGAGAGTGTTTTTTTTCTTTCACTCTGCAAGTCCTTGTTTCCAGGGACCTGTAAGGACAGTGAGTGAATTGTCCTTGTGCTATATTGTGCTTAAAAAAAACATTTATTCTAGGGACAGAAAACTGTAGGTAGGGAGAGTGTCAGTTTATTTCACTCTGCAAGTCCTTGTTTCCAGGGACCTGTAAGGACAGTGAGTGAATTGTCCTTGTGCTATATTGTGATTAAAAAAAACATTTTTTCTAGGGACAGAAAACTGTAGGTAGGGAGAGTGTTTTTTTTTCTTTCACTCTGCAAGTCCTTGTTTCCAGGGACCTGTAAGGACAGTGAGTGAATTGTCCTTGTGCTATATTGTGATTAAAAAAAAACATTTTTTCTAGGGACAGAAAACTGTAGGTAGGGAGAGTGTTTTTTTTCTTTCACTCTGCAAGTCCTTGTTTCCAGGGACCTGTAAGGACAGTGAGTGAATTGTCCTTGTGCTATAGTGTGCTTAAAAAAAACATTTATTCTAGGGACAGAAAACTGTAGGTAGGGAGAGTGTCAGTTTATTTCACTCTGCAAGTCCTTGTTTCCAGGGACCTGTAAGGACAGTGAGTGAATTGTCCTTGTGCTATATTGTGATTAAAAAAAACATTTTTTCTAGGGACAGAAAACTGTAGGTAGGGAGAGTGTTTTTTTTCTTTCACTCTGCAAGTCCTTGTTTCCAGGGACCTGTAAGGACAGTGAGTGAATTGTCCTTGTGCTATATTGTGCTTAAAAAAAACATTTATTCTAGGGACAGAAAACTGTAGGTAGGGAGAGTGTCAGTTTATTTCACTCTGCAAGTCCTTGTTTCCAGGGACCTGTAAGGACAGTGAGTGAATTGTCCTTGTGCTATATTGTGATTAAAAAAAACATTTTTTCTAGGGACAGAAAACTGTAGGTAGGGAGAGTGTTTTTTTTCTTTCACTCTGCAAGTCCTTGTTTCCAGGGACCTGTAAGGACAGTGAGTGAATTGTCCTTGTGCTATATTGTGCTTAAAAAAAACATTTATTCTAGGGACAGAAAACTGTAGGTAGGGAGAGTGTCAGTTTCTTTCACTCTGCAAGTCCTTGTTTCCAGGGACCTGTAAGGACAGTGAGTGAATTGTCCTTGTGCTATATTGTGATTAAAAAAAACATTTTTTCTAGGGACAGAAAACTGTAGGTAGGGAGAGTGTTTTTTTTCTTTCACTCTGCAAGTCCTTGTTTCCAGGGACCTGTAAGGACAGTGAGTGAATTGTCCTTGTGCTATAGTGTGCTTAAAAAAAACATTTATTCTAGGGACAGAAAACTGTAGGTAGGGAGAGTGTCAGTTTATTTCACTCTGCAAGTCCTTGTTTCCAGGGACCTGTAAGGACAGTGAGTGAATTGTCCTTGTGCTATATTGTGATTAAAAAAAACATTTTTTCTAGGGACAGAAAACTGTAGGTAGGGAGAGTGTTTTTTTTCTTTCACTCTGCAAGTCCTTGTTTCCAGGGACCTGTAAGGACAGTGAGTGAATTGTCCTTGTGCTATATTGTGCTTAAAAAAAACATTTATTCTAGGGACAGAAAACTGTAGGTAGGGAGAGTGTCAGTTTATTTCACTCTGCAAGTTCTTGTTTCCAGGGACCTGTAAGGACAGTGAGTGAATTGTCCTTGTGCTATATTGTGATTAAAAAAAACATTTTTTCTAGGGACAGAAAACTGTAGGTAGGGAGAGTGTTTTTTTTCTTTCACTCTGCAAGTCCTTGTTTCCAGGGACCTGTAAGGACAGTGAGTGAATTGTCCTTGTGCTATATTGTGCTTAAAAAAAATATTTTTTCTAGGGACAGAAAACTGTAGGTAGGGAGAGTGTCAGTTTCTTTCACTGTGAAAGTCCTTGTTTCAAGGGACAGAGAAGGACACCTGAAGGTAGCCCTTATTGCTTTTTTCCCATCTCCCTGCAGGCCATCTATTAGAATGTCTGGAAGGCAAACAAGGAGAGGCAGACAGTCAGGAGGCAATAAAAGAGGGCAAGCAGGCTCTGTGTCTGGGGGCAACAGTGCTGGTCGTGGACGCGGTGCATTGTCATCAGCACATGGCCATGGGACACGCTTGTCCTTCTTTTCGGCAGCTGGACATGTTGAGCCACATCATGCCGAAGACTTGGTAGAGTGGATGACCAAGCCCTCCTCCTCCTCCTCATCCTCTCTCACCCAGGCTCAGGGTACTGGAAAAGCAGCTGCCAAAGCGTCGTCTTCCCTGGTATCAATGTCAGACAAATCATCAGTCACTCCTTCCCTAGACCCACCATGTCCTCCTCCTGAGGAGTCCCCCGAACTGTTTCAGCACAGTGTTGGGTACATGCTCCAGGAGGATGCCCAGCGTTTCGAAGGGTCTGATGATGAAACCCAGCTACAGGAAGGCAGTAGCGTGAGAGCAGACAGAGGGGATGCTCAAGAAGGACACCAATCTGGCAGTCATGTTCCAGCAGCTGCAGCATACTGCCAGATTGGCTCCAGTGATGAGGAGGGAGGGGATGATGAGGTCACTGACTCCACGTGGGTGCCTAATAGGAGAGAGGAGGAGGAGGAGGATGAGGAGGAGGCACATCTCCAACGAGGCAGGATGCCCTTTGGTGGCCAGCGTAAGGGCAGTACACCGACGGAATCACACCGCAGAGCTCCGCCTGTGCAGGGCGCTGCCTCTGCCCGTCATTCAAAAAGTTCTTTGGTGTGGGCCTTTTTTGAGGCTAGTGCATCAGATCGCACAGCTGCTGTTTGCAACATATGTCTCAAGCGTATATCGCGTGGCCAAAACATCAGCCGCTTGGGTACCGCATGCCTGACCAGACATATGTTGACCTGCCATGCAGCTCGTTGGCAAGCCTACCTCAAAGACCCACACCAAAGAACAAAGCGGACCTCTCCTTGCACCGCATCAGCTGGGATCTCCAACCCCACTATAACTTCAGTCCTCTCTGAAACATGCACTGAGAGGAATGAAGGTGTAGAATTAGGTGTGTCACAGCCAAGTACTTGCGCCCACTCTGCTAGCAGTACACCGACGTCCGATTCTAGCAGGCAAATTTCCCTGCCCCAGCTGCTGGACCGTCGAAAGAAGTTCACTCCCAGCCATCCACATGCCCAGCGGTTGAATGCTAGCTTGGCTAAATTGCTAGCGCTTCAACTGCTGCCTTTTCAGTTGGTAGACTCGGCCCCCTTCCGTGAGTTTGTGCAATGTGCGGTTCCTCAGTGGCAGGTTCCCAAACGCCACTTTTTCTCACGGAAGGCTATTCCGGCTCTCTACCGGCATGTGGAAGGCAATGTCTTGGCCTCGCTGGACAGGGCGGTCAGCGGTAAGGTGCATATTACCGCTGACTCATGGTCCAGCAGGCATGGACAGGGACGTTACCTTTCTTTCACGGCCCATTGGGTCACTCTTTTGGCAGCTGGGAAGGATTCAGGACAAGGTGCAGTAGTGTTGGAGGTTGTCCCACCGCCACGCCTCCAAAATGCTACTACTGGTTGTGACACACCTCTCTCCTCCACCCCCTCCTCTTCTTCTTCCTCCATGGCCTCTTCCTGTGGTTTGTCCTATGAACCAGCGGTGCTCCGTAGCCGTTCACGGGGCTACGCAAGTACGCAGGCAAAAAGATGCCATGCCGTGCTTGCGCTGGTGTGTTTGGGGGACAGAAGCCACACTGGGGCAGAGGTCCTGTCTGCTCTGCAGGGCCAGGCCGAGAGGTGGTTGACGCCACGCCAGCTTAAGCCAGGAATGGTGGTTTGCGACAATGGCACCAACCTCCTCTCCGCCCTCCGACAGGGACAACTGACCCATGTGCCCTGTGTGGCTCACGTCCTTAACCTGGTGGTGCAGCGCTTCTTGGGCAGGTACCCGGGCTTACAGGATGTCCTGAGGCAGGCCAGGAAAGTCTGTGTGCATTTCCGCAGATCTTATAATGCCAGTGCTCGCCTGGCTGAGCTGCAAAAGGAGTTGAACCTGCCCAAGAACCGCCTTATATGTGACATGCCCACCAGGTGGAACTCAACGTTGGCCATGCTGCAGCGGCTGCACACGCAGCAGAGGGCCATCAATGAGTACCTGTGCGACTACGGCACCAGGACAGGGTCAGGGGAGCTTGGTTTTTTTTCTCCACGCCAGTGGGGCATGATCAGGGATGCATGCACTGTCCTGGCACCATTTGAGGAGGCCACGAGGATGGTGAGCAGTGACAGTGCATGCATCAGTGACACTGTACCTCTTGTCCACCTGTTGGAGCACACGCTGCGTGGAATAATGGACAGGGCACTTGAGGCAGAACAGAGGCAGGAAGAGGAGGACTTCCTTGCCTCTCAAGGCCCCCTTTACCCAGACAGTGTTCCTTCTGTCCCACCCATCGCACAGGAAGAGGAGGAAGAGGAGGAGGAGGAGGATTGTGTCAGCATGGAGGTGGAGGCTGGCACTCAGCATCATCAGCAGCAGTCTTTTAGGGATGATTTACAGTCCCAAGAAACCAGTGGACTTGTACGTGGCTGGGAGGAGGTGGCTGCGGATCATGTCGTCCTTAGTGACCCAGAGGACTCCGGAGCGAATGCCTCAGCAAACCTACGCTGCATGGCCTCCCTGATCCTGCAAAGTCTGCGGAAGGATCCTCGTATTCTTCGGATCAAGGAGAGGGACCATTACTGGCTGGCCACTCTCCTTGATCCACGGTACAAGGGTAAGGTTGCGGACCTTATGTTACCGTCGCAGAGGGAGCAGAGGATGAGACAACTCCGGGAGGCCTTGCAGAAAGGTCTGTGCAACGCGTTCCCAGAGACTGGGAGGTTGCAAACTCCTGGTCCTGGACAACGAGTTGCTGAGGCTTCGGCCAGTCAAAGAAGGAGCGGTGGGGAAGGTGGCCGTCTGACCGATGCGTTCAGACAATTCTTTAGTCCGCAGCCCCAAAGTATGATCGGTTCCAGCAACCATCGCCAGCGTCTGATAAACATGGTGCAGGAATATCTAGGGGCAAGGTCAGACTTGGACACCTTCCCCACCGAAAATCCTCTGGCTTACTGGGTCTTGAGGATGGATCACTGGCCAGAGCTTGCACAGTATGCAATTGAGCTACTGGCCTGTCCTGCATCCAGCGTTCTTTCGGAACGCACATTCAGTGCTGCTGGAGGATTTGTCACGGATCACAGGGTGCGCCTGTCCACCGACTTGGTTGATCGACTGACTTTCATCAAGATGAACCAGTCTTGGATCACCACCAGCTACCACACACCTGATGCTGATATAACAGACTAATTGATTTTAACATGTCACATCCCTTCAAGACTGATGCTGATGCTGAGTGCCTGTGCTGTTATGTTGACTGGCTATCCTCCTCCTCCGAGTCCTCAATGATACGATTGATGATGATAGCTTGTAAGATCATTTTTGTTTATGGGTGCCGCCACCAGTGCCTAACGCCCAATTTTTCAGCCCCTGTTTAACAGGGGCGTGTAATTACAATTTTTGAAGCAATACTTTGCAACAGGGCTCATTGCTGTGCTCCAAGTACAGTATCTGTGAGGAGTTGCAGTGTTGTGCCACCAGTGCCTAAGGCCCAATTTTTCAGCCCCTGTTTAACAGGGGCGTGTCATTACAATTTTTGAAGCAATACTTTGCAACAGGGCTCATTGCTGTGCTCCAAGTACAGTATCTGTGAGGAGTTGCAGTGTTGTGCCACCAGTGCCTAAGGCCCAATTTTTCAGCCCCTGTTTAACAGGGGCGTGTCATTACAATTTTTGAAGCAATACTTTGCAACAGGGCTCATTGCTGTGCTCCAAGTACAGTATCTGTGAGGGGTTGCAGTGTTGTGCCACCAGTGCCTAAGGCCCAATTTTTCAGCCCCTGTTCAACAGGGGCATGTAATTACAATTCTTGATCTAATAATTCACAGCAGGGCCCATTGCTGCACCCACCAAGAGTAACTGTCAGGGCTTACAGTGTTGTGGCACCAGCACCACCATCAAAGGCCCAATTTTTACTACCACTGTTCAACAATTATATGTAATTAAAATTCCTGATATAATAGTTGACAGCAGGGCGTTCCAGCACCAACCAAGAGTAACTGTGAGTGCTTACAGTGTTGTGCCAACACCAACAACTAAGGGGCCTATTTCTGCAGAGTATATACGGCAGGTCCCTACTTTCAAACATCCAACTTACAAACGACTCCTACTTGCAAACGCAAGAAGACAACAGGAAGTGAGAGGAAATCTACCACTAGGAAGGAAAATTCTCTCCTGTAAGAATAAATATGGGAGAAAGGTGTCTCCTCTGTACTGATGCTTTATCAGCAATCCTTGTTTCAAGAAAAAGACCACATTTCAAAAAGAGTTGTCATTGGGACGGAAAGTGAGGTGAAATGTTCTGAACAGGGGCACAGACAGCAAAACAAATGTTACAGGGGTGATAACCCTTACCTATGTTTTCCAAAAAGTTTAAAAATAGATTTTTGGTCTGGAGCTACACTTCAACAATGTACCTGTTCAAAATTACAAACAGACTCTACATAAGAACAAACCTACAGTCCCTGTCTTGTATGCACCGCCTGTATAGGGCTGTTCAGAGTATATAGGGCCTTTTTTATTTTATGTGCGGGGTTCCCCTTAATATCCATACAAGACCCAAAGGGGCTGGTAATGGGCTGGGGTAGGGGGGGGCATGGGGTAGCTATGCCATTTTTCTTAAAGAATTTCATCCATATTACCGGGACCAGACATTACATTAAAGCCGCAAGCAGTTTTAAATGGCTTTTTTTTCCTTTAGAAGTGTCATTTTGTGCAGGGACAGTTCTAAACACGGGAAACACGTGGCACTTCACAGGCATACTTTAGACACCCCCCAGGTACGATATTTAAAGGAATATTTGACTTTTTTTTTTTCACTTTATGCATCATTAAAATGACTGCTCCCGAAAAACGACCGTTTTTAAAACTTCTTTTTGCATTGATACATGTCCCCTGGTGCAGAACCCGGGTTCCCAAACCCTTTTTAGGACAATAACATGCATAATAGTTGTTATAATTAGCACTTTAGAATTCGAACGTTCGCATCCATTGTATTTAATAGGGTTCTAATGTTCGTTCGAACTTTCGGTCCGTTCGCGGGTTCTGGTGCGAACCGAACCCGGGGGTGTTCGGCTCATCACTATTCCTCAAGATACCAGCCTTCCACTTGGTCCTCTCCAGGACAGGTCCTCCCCTGGTTTCCTCCATTGAGTGGCTTCCTCCCACAGGACAGACAGCACAGGATCACCTTCAAAGTGTAGGCCCCAGTCAGGACAACTGGACCTACCTGGCAGAGATGCAGCCTCGGGCCAACATGGCTCCGCGGCTGAAATTCCAGTATCACATACCTCGAGCCAGGAGGGCCACGAGGCGAAGAAGAGCCCCGAGAAATGGCGTCTGCCCCTTAAGTACCCTTCCCCAGCATGCTCAGCTGGGAGACCACTCCCGCTGAGCTGTTCCCGGGGAAAAATACCCAATACACTTTGGCCTGCTTGTGTTCCAACATTGGCCTGGGGTGGTAACGCCACCTACAGGCAAACAGTGGGAAGTCCTTCCAAACACAGCCATAGCCGGAACAGAGGCTGATTTAGCTTTCATTATTACAAAGTCTGAGCTATCTACCAGCTCAGACACCCACTAAATTTACATAGCGCCTTATCATCAGGAGCAGGGCGCTACATATAGGTAGACAGCCATGCAGGGAAAGGCATCCAGCAAGACACCACATCTGCATGTGTAGGATCGCTGTCTCCTATGGCACAGTCTTATAACAGTTTCTAACACAAGTTGTAACAAACTTCTTTACTTCCTCTACAATCACTTCTTGTAGATCTTAACTCCACTGAGCTCCCAGTCTCTCTCACTAGACTTGCTGATCGACTGCCACTGGAGCTCCTGAGCTCTTCCAACCTTCTCACTGAGTATCTTCCTCAAGCATCACCACACTGGCCTGCTCAGTCCCTAGCTTGGCAAACAAAGCTGCTCTGCAAGCGTCACCTCCGCTGGCTGGGTCCCTAGCTTGGCACTAACAGATACTCCTCAAGCTTCACCCCACTGGTCAGCTCGATCCCTGGCTTGGCACACAAGGCTGCTCTGCAAGCGTCACCTCTGCTAGCTAGGTCCCTGGCTTGACACCTGCTGAAGTTTCCCAATTCTTCACCGTCCCTGGTTGGTGAGATTACTGCTCCGGTACTTGCTGCTGCTACTCACTGTGGTCCCGGGTATTAAAGTGGATGGTCCCTTAGTGGCGACAGCTTCCCTTCTACCTCCGACCACATCAGGTTCTCCGGCCGGCAGAACCGTCACTTATGGTTGGACTGCAAGCCGCAGTCCCAACCCTACGCTGCTCTCTTGATTCTGGATATGCCTTCAGACAGCCTAACAGCCAGATGTCCCCAGAATAGGCCGCAGGCTTTGGCCTAGCAGCCCGGGGCAGTACAACACGCATCCACCCAGACAGCCGTCCAGGTGGCACCGAAACCCCCAATCACCTGACCTCATCCAAATAAATAGGCTTTCCCAGCAGGCCAAGGGACCCAAGAAGATCCCTGCCCATTGGCTGAGATACCCTATATCTGCCCAATCAGTACATGAACATGTACTGATTGGGCAGATTTCACGGATGACTTTTTACCTGCTGTTCACTCTGGGTGCCAGGATATCAGGCACTCATACATGTGAGTTGAATACTTTCTTATAATCTTTTGGAATAAAGTCTTTTAAACGGTACTGCGCAATGAGGTTTATTCCATTGTATCTATCCACATGAGGATTATCCACTATAGCCAACCACCGGTCCAGAGGATATCTACAGGGGTCACCCCACACACGCATTTGACCTAACTAGCGACAGTTGGTCCAATCCCAAGGGTGAGTGCACATCTATTTGGGGCGGGGGGCACCCTATTTAAGCACTTAAGGATCACGGAATCTTTCATCCATATTTCAAGTCACAGCATTGTTCCAACAGCACAAGCACTTTTTCACTGGGGACTTTTCCAGCGATTGTTTTTATAGTGTCTCATATAATACCTTGTTGTATGTAGCATTTAGCGCGGTTTATCACTTTTACCATTATTGTTTAACCACTTCTCTACTGGGCACTTAAACCCCCTTCCTGCCCAAGCCATTTTTCAGCCTTCAGCGCTGTCACACTTTGAATGACAATTGCACAGTCGTGCAATGCTGTACTCAAACGAAATTTGTGTCCTTTTTTTCCCACAAATAGAGCTTTCTTTTGGTGGTACTTGATCACCTCTGTGGTTTTTATTTTTTGTGCTATAAGCAAAAGAAGAGCGACAAGTTTGAAAAAAACCCACAATATTTTGAAAAAAAATGGGGAAGTCCGACTTAATGGTAGAGACACCCAGAGAAAATGCACCTCATCCCAATATGTGTGTACATAATAACAAAGGGAAAGGAAGGGATTTTCACGGTGCTATTGGTAGTACTAAGAAATTCAGTGACACTTAGCATAAAAATTTAGATATTTTAATGAGGTTCATTTAAAAGATGCATATACAGCCACACGTAGGTGGTTGTTGATGAAAAACAGGTATACAGACAACTGGATGGTCAATAAGTGGAGGGAACAAAGATTAAAGCTGGTTGTTCATAGGTACAGAGTTACTCGTGACGTCCCAACATGTTTCACAATTCTAGCTTCATCGGGGGACATACGGGTATATGAAGAAATAGGTGCAGTACTAAACATAGATGAGAAATGAATAAATTAGAAGGGTAACATGGAAGTAAACAAGGATATACATATTATAAAAACCATATTGTGCCATTCCTCTCGTAACATCCGCCCCCTCCCCTCCACGTATATAGGGGCAAACACATGCCCAGCCTTTCGTTAGCCCGCTGTGCCCACCCCATCGTCACTTATATATGCAGTCTTCTTCCCCCAGTACAGTAATTCACATCTTTACTTTCCTTCCTCTACCCTATTGGCCAATGTGACCTTTGTTCATTTGTCGTGGGATGGTCTAGGGGCGTCCTTAACCATCTGAGACTTCCCCCTGTTGTTATCGGCGCTGATACTTCCATAGTTCAGTGCTGACACATCTGACCCCTCCCACCCAATGCGCACGGCATTTTGGGCAACTGAGTTCTTATCTCAGTTGCTAGTTAAAGTGTGGGACGACGCTATGTGCTGACGTCATCGCGCCCGCTTTCAGCCAATCACGCCAGACCTTGACTGATTGGGGAGCATATTAGGCCGGCCCTTCAGTCTGGCTGACTGTCTGAAACTAAAGGCTGACCTGAGCTGTGTTTCATGTCCCAGCTATGTAAGTACCAATCGCTTTGTTTAGACCCTGTACTATTCGTTTTTCCTTTATTCCCCTCTTTTATGTGCCCTTATGCTCCACTTATTGACCATCCAGTTGTCTGTATACCTGTTTTTCATCAACAACCACCTACGTGTTGCTGTATATGCATCTTTTAAATGAACCTCATTAAAATATCTAAATTTTTATGCTAAGTGTCACTGAATTTCTTAGTAATACCAATAGCACCGTGAACATCCCTTCCTTTCCCTTTGTTATTATGTACACAATATTTTTTACTTTTTGCTATAATAAATATAAATTTTTTAAATAAATTTTTACAAATTTCCTCAGTTTAGGCCGATACGTGTTCTTCTACATATTTTTGGTAAAAAAAATCACAATAAGCGTATATTGATTGGTTTGCGCAAAAGTTATAGCGTCTACAAAATAGGGGATAGATTTATAGCATTTTTGTTTTTTTTACTAGTAATGGCAGTGATCAGTGATTTTTATTGTGACTGCGATATTGCGGCGGACACATCGGACACTTTTGACACATTTTTGGGACCATTCACATTTATACAGCGATCTGTGCTATAAAAATGCATTGATTACTGTATAAACATGACTGGCAGGGAAGGGGTTAACACTAGGGGGCGAGGAAGGGGTTAAATGTGTTGCCTATTAGTGATTCTTACTGTGGGGGGAGGGGACTGACTGGGGAGCGAGACCGATCTGTGTCCCTATGTACAAGGGACACACCATCGGTCTCCTCTCCCTGACAGGACGTGGATCTGTGTGTTTACACACACAGATCCACGGTCCTGCTCGGTTACTGGGCACCCGCATCGGGTGCCCAGTGACACGGCACGCGCGTGCTCCGGCGGCGGCGCGCGCTCCGTAGTGGATTTTAAAGGCGCAACGTCCTATGACGTCCGCCCAGAATAACAGTGTCTTCCTGCCACCGTCAATTGACGGCGGCCGGATCACAACTGTTTAATGGTTCATTGTTTTCTTATGTACGGGTTTGGCTCCCTCTAGTGCTTGCTGAACTCTGTCAGGGATTTCTTTCCTCTTTGAGAGTGAACAGAGCAATGCATTATGGGACATGTATAGTCTGGGTGAGGAAGTGACACTGTTGGCCGGGCCAGCTCTGGACTACAGGACACACAATGCAAAGCTCGCAGAACAGCCTGCTGGGAGGAGAGATAAAAGGACAGGCATGGCCTGCTTTCAGCTTCTCTGGACGCCATTCTAAACCTGCCAGCAGGAGGTCTGTGTGACAGGGAGTGAGAGACTGCAGCCTATATAGCGGAGAACTTGAACGCCCGCCTCAGAGGGACCTTGGAGGACAGCACCGCTCTTCCAGCCAGCGGATTGGCCATTTTTCACCGGACGGAAACACCAGGAGGGATTCTGGCCAGAGCCCTTCATCTATTGGGGGCCAATGGGGTGAGAGGGCACCTACCCAGTCAGATAGAGATTACAGTATTGCTGAGTGATTGTTTCTTACAGACTGGCTAGTTCCACGGATGTGAATCTACTTCTTGGGGCCTTTTCTTTCCCCCCTCTGTGCTGTAAAGTCAGTACTGTATTCCACTCAATTACATGATTAAAGAGGAATATACAAGTGGTGATATTTCTTCAGTTCAAGTATTCATCAGTGCACCTTTGCTCTTCAGTCCTTTTGCCTTTTACCTAGTTGGATTACAAAATCACAAATAACACTGCAGTTTAATCTACAGGCTAGCTGAAGATATCCGGAATTGAAAGAACATTCATCATTCTCCTCTATTCTGCTTTACTGTTCTGCATTTAATACTAATCATTGAATTGCACCCTAGGGGGAGCCATTTTGTAAGACATTATCCAATTTGACAGTATATGCTGTGCACTGTTTGCTGGTTTGTGTGCTGAGGCCTCAGAGGAAAGGTATTCAATACATGTGTTAAAGGTATTGGATATTTGTCTCTCTGTGTACCTATTCACATAGATCTTTTTCAGGTCATAGAGGTACACACCATTGTATATCAGTGTCAAGTGACATTTTCTGTTAAACATAATTTGTGTTTATTCATACCTTTTATTGTGTTCATTCTTTATCACAGTAAAAATTTCTGAGTGGCTCAGTGATACTGTGTGAGTTTCTCATTACTAACGTAACATTTCAGAATGGAACCCAAGGTGTCAGAGGTAAGAGAGGATTTGCAGAGTTGAGTGGCCAGTGGGGTATAGAGTCTATCAGCAGCCCCCACAGGGGTACCGCTACAGTACTAACAACCCTGCCTAAACATCAGGGTGCTACATATATTATGGGCTCAGTCCTAGGCTTTAATTGTTGTTAACGTTGTGCCTGCTAAATGATATAACACTATGCAATATATTACTTCAGAGCAGGATCCCAGGCTGCCCGCTTGAAGGGGGCCCATCTTTAGGAAAAGGAGTCCAGGGGAGGATCAGTCCCGGCGGAGATTAGCGACAGTACTGCTACCTCGGGGAGAGGCCTGGAGACTTACCTAGAGGGGATTCCTCGTCTCTGATGTCCGTGCTCTATCTCGGCTGCTAGGACCGCTCTCATAGGGACTATCCGGGTGAGCAATACCCACTCAGGCTTGAGTGGCGACGAGTGTAGATACTGAACTTAAGTGTTGCGTGCCTGAACCTTCCCCTACTTCTTTCAACTTCTGCTCTTCCTCTGTTCCAGTTGACTCAAAAAGAATAAAGCCTTGTTGATTAGGTTTTACTCAAGTGTGGACATTGGCCTTATTCCTGGAGATTGTTTGCCTAGACAACTGAGCTAAAGGATTCACTCAGGGGAGGTAATTTGCTGCAGACCCAAGAAAAATAAAAAAACAGTCAGGTCCCTTAAACCAAGGGAGCGTGACACGGTGCTACATAATATAATAAATAACTATAAAATAATTATAACAAATCATAATATAATAATAATTAAAGTGTTTTTCAGTTTTTAATGACGAATGTCCCCACAAATCACTATCACTCAATTCTGCAAGTGATTCTGATTTATTATCGCTGTTTTCTAGCTGGTTCAAAACCACTTTTTGGTTGCTATGGACAATCTCCAGTTTCCAGGCAGAAAGAAAAGTATTTATAATGTAAAAGTGCATGCAGGGTACTGGACAAATCACTAGGGACAAAGGGGGTGTGTAATTATTTGATTTACTACTGTAATCTGTAAGATTACAATATATTGTATCTATACTGTGTTTTTTACTTGAATTTGGCGCCGAACTCTGTCCCCGTGCGTCGCAACGCTCGCAGGGAACGGAGCTCGGCATTGTGAATCAAGCGAGACACAGCAGCTCGCAGATCACAGCGGGGAGACATCGCAGGATCCAGGGGACAAGGTAAGTAAGCTCTACATGGATCTTGCGAGTGTGGTTCAGGGTTACTGCTTTTGGTACTGAAAATTCACCCCGAGCCACACTCGGGAAAACCGCCAGGGAGGTTAAGGCTTGAGTAGTCAGAAAAGCAATCAAGTATGCAAAATGCCTCTTACGGTCTAAGTTATTGGGGGGAAAAAAGGATTAAGCCATCGGCATACGCTCCTCCCCACTATAAGACCCTTGAACAAACGTGTTGTATGTAATACTGCTGATATGGGTTTCATCAAGGGCTGGACTGGGACAAAAATTTGAGAGAGAGAGAGAGAGACCCCCTTTCACACTGAGGCATTTTTCAGGCACTTTTGGGCTAAAAATAGCTCCTGTAAAGCACCTGTAAAAACGCCTTCCCTGCAGTCCCAGTGTGAAAGCCCGAGTGCCTTCACACTGGGGCGCTGCGCTGGCAGGGTGTTAAAAAAAGTCCTGCAAGCAGCATCTGAAGCGTCTGCAAAGCACATCGGCAGCAGCGCTACACGGGCACATTTAACCCTTACTTTGGCCACTAGCGGGGGTTAAAAGTGCCCGCTAGAGGCCGAATAGCACCACTGAAATGACAGTAAAGTGCCGCTAAAACTAGCAACGTTTTACCGTCAACGCCCGCCCTAGTGTGAAAGCAGCCTAAGAGTCAGGAAGTGAATAAGACAGAGGAGGGGTCTGAGAGACAAAGGAGGGGTCTGAGAGACAGAGGAGGGGGTCTGAGAGAGAAAGGAGGGGGGCCGAGAAACAGAAGTGGGGGTCTGAGAGACAGAGGGGGGGTCTGAGAGACAGAGGGGGGTCTGAGAGACAGAGGGGGGGGGTCTGAGAGACAGAGATGGGGGTCTGAGAGACAGAGATGGGGGTCTGAGAGACAGGGGAGGGGGTTTGAGAGACAGAAGGGGGGTCTGAGAGACAGAGGAGGGGGTCTGAGAGAGAAAGGAGGGGGCTGAGAGACAGAGGAGGGGTCTGAGAGACAGAGGAGGGGTCTGAGACACAGAATAGGGGGTCTGAGAGACAGAGGAGGGGATCTGAGAGACAGAGGAGGGGGTCTGAGAGACAGAGGAGGGGGTCTGAGAGACAGAAGGGGGGTCTGAGAGACAGAGGAGGGGGTCTGAGAGACAGAGGAGGGGGTCTGAGAGACAGAGGAGGGGGTCTGAGAGACAGAGGAGGGGGTCTGAGACACAGAGGAGGGGGTCTGAGAGACAGAGGAGGGGGTCTGAGAGACAGAGGAGGGGGTCTGAGAGACAGAGGAGGGGGTCTGAGAGACAGAGGAGGGGGTCTGAGAGACAGAGGAGGGGGTCTGAGAGACAGAGGAGGGGGTCTGAGAGACAGAGGAGGGGTCTGAGAGACAGAAGGGGGGTCTGAGAGACAGAGGAGGGGATCTGAGAGACAGAGGAGGGGGTCTGAGAGACAGAGGAGGGGGTCTGAGAGACAGAGGAGGGGTCTGAGAGACAGAAGGGGGGTCTGAGACACAGAGGAGGGGGTCTGAGAGACAGAGGAGGGGGTCTGAGAGACAGAGGAGGGGGTCTGAGAGACAGAGGAGGGGGTCTGAGAGACAGAAGGGGGGTCTGAGAGACAGAAGGGGGGTCTGAGAGACAGAAGGGGGGTCTGAGACACAGAGGAGGGGGTCTGAGAGACAGAGGAGGGGGTCTGAGAGACAGAGATGGGGGTCTGAGAGACAGAGATGGGGGTCTGAGAGACAGAGATGGGGGTCTGAGAGACAGGGGAGGGGTCTAAGAGACAGAGGAGGGGGTTTGAGAGACAAAGGAGGGGTCTGAGAGACAGAGGAGGGGGTCTGAGAGAGAAAGGAGGGGGCTGAGAGACAGAGGAGGGGTCTGAGACACAGAATAGGGGGTCTGAGAGACAGAGGAGGGGGTCTGAGAGACAGAGGAGGGGGTCTGAGAGACAGAGGAGGGGGTCTGAGAGACAGAGGAGGGGGTCTGAGAGACAGAGGAGGGGTCTGAGAGACAGAAGGGGGGTCTGAGAGACAGAAGGGGGGTCTGAGACACAGAGGAGGGGGTCTGAGAGACAGAGGAGGGGTCTGAGAGACAGAAGGGGGGTCTGAGAGACAGAGGAGGGGGTCTGAGAGACAGAGGAGGGGGTCTGAGAGACAGAGGAGGGGGTCTGAGAGACAGAGGAGGGGTCTGAGAGACAGAAGGGGGGTCTGAGAGACAGAAGGGGGGTCTGAGACACAGAGGAGGGGGTCTGAGAGACAGAGGAGGGGTCTGAGAGACAGAAGGGGGGTCTGAGAGACAGAGGAGGGGGTCTGAGAGACAGAGGAGGGGGTCTGAGAGACAGAGGAGGGGTCTGAGAGACAGAAGGGGGGTCTGAGAGACAGAGGAGGGGGTCTGAGAGACAGAGGAGGGGGTCTGAGAGACAGAGGAGGGGGTCTGAGAGACAGAGGAGGGGTCTGAGAGACAGAAGGGGGGTCTGAGAGACAGAGGAGGGGGTCTGAGAGACAGAGGAGGGGGTCTGAGAGACAGAGGAGGGGGTCTGAGAGACAGAGGAGGGGGTCTGAGAGACAGAGGAGGGGGTCTGAGAGACAGAGGGGGTCTGAGAGACAGAGGGGGGTCTGAGAGACAGAGATGGGGGTCTGAGAGACAGAGATGGGGGTCTGAGAGACAGAGATGGGGGTCTGAGAGACAGAGATGGGGGTCTGAGAGACAGGGGAGGGGTCTAAGAGACAGAGGAGGGGGTTTGAGAGACAAAGGAGGGGTCTGAGAGACAGAGGAGGGGGTCTGAGAGAGAAAGGAGGGGGCTGAGAGACAGAGGAGGGGTCTGAGACACAGAATAGGGGGTCTGAGAGACAGAGGAGGGGATCTGAGAGACAGAGGAGGGGGTCTGAGAGACAGAGGAGGGGGTCTGAGAGACAGAGGAGGGGGTCTGAGAGACAGAGGAGGGGTCTGAGAGACAGAGGAGGGGTCTGAGAGACAGAGGAGGGGATCTGAGAGACAGAGGAGGGGGTCTGAGAGACAGAGGAGGGGTCTGAGAGACAGAAGGGGGGTCTGAGAGACAGAAGGGGGGTCTGAGACACAGAGGAGGGGGTCTGAGACACAGAGGAGGGGGTCTGAGACACAGAGGAGGGGGTCTGAGAGACAGAGGAGGGGGTCTGAGAGACAGAGGGGGGAGGTCTTAGAGACAGAGGGGGGGTCTTAGAGACAGAGGGGGGGTCTTAGAGACAGAGGGGGGTCTGAGAGACAGAGGAGGGGGACTGAGAGACAGAGGGGGGCTAAGAGACAGAGGGGGGTCTGAGAGACAGAGGAGGGGGGACTGAGAGACAGAGGGGGGGACTGAGAGACAGAGTGGGGTCTGAGAGACAGAGGAGGGTTTGAGAGACAGAGTGGGGTTTGAGAGACAGAGGAGGGTTTGAGAGACAGAGGAGGGTTTGAGAGACAGAGGAGGGTTTGAGAGACAGGGGGGTCTGAGAGATAGAGAAGGGGGACTGAGAGACAGAGGGGGGGGACTGAGAGACAGAGGTGGGAGTCTGAGAGACAGAGGAGGGGGGACTGAGAGACAGAGGAGGGGGGTCTGAGAGACAGAGGAGGGGGGTCTGAGAGACAGAGGAGGGGGGTCTGAGAGACAGAGGAGGGGGGACTGAGAGACAGAGGAGGGGGGACTGAGAGACAGAGGAGGGGGGACTGAGAGACAGAGGAGGGGGGACTGAGAGACAGAGGAGGGGGGACTGAGAGACAGAGGAGGGGGGACTGAGAGACAGAGGAGGGGGTTCTGAGAGACAGAGGTGGGAGTCTGAGAGACAGAGGTGGGAGTCTGAGAGACAGAGGTGGGAGTCTGAGAGACAGAGGTGGGGACTGAGAGACAGAGGGGCAGAGAGACAGAGGGGAGGGCTGAGACAGACCACATAGCACTGTCCCTTCCTGCAGTCCCTCCTCTGCTCACCCCCCCCCCCCTCAGTGTGCTGGCATGTATGTACAGGATGCCGGGTACCTGATGGCCAGCAGTGGCAGCGCCAAGTCTCCCTCTAGATCCGGGGGGTGCTCTTGCTGCTCTGCTCCTTCCAGTGGCTACTAAGCAGCCTCCACCTCCCGCATGTTCTCTTCCTCTGGACTCCCAGCCAGCCTGTCCTCCGGCCCGGGCCACACGGTTCCTGGAGCAGAGAGGAGGTGGAGAAATCCAAGTTCTGGGAGCACGCGGGAGGCCGCCCTCGCTCCTGTTCGTCTCTTCGGTGGTCAGGGAGGGGGGTGGAGCTGTTCTCCCTCCTCGGCTTTTACATCCAACTCCCCTCCTCACTGGCCACCTTCCCCAAATCCCCGCCGCTGTTTGCTGCCACGCTCCCGCTGTCGCCGAACTCTGCATAAAAAAACGGCCCACTGAGCCATCGGCCCACCGGGAAACTCCCGGTAGTCCCGATGGCCAGTACATGCCTGGTTACATCAACAATGCAAACATGGAAGGGGATAAGGGACACCCATGCCTGGTTCCGGTCTTGAAGTGGAGTTCCACCCAAAAGTGGAACTTCTGCTCATTTGTCTCCCCCCCCCTCCGGTGCCACAATTGGCACCTTTCGGGGGGAGGGGGGACAGGATACCTGTCTTCGACGGGTATCCTGTTCCCACTTCCGGAAGTCTGCTCCGCGGCCTATGACATCACCGCGGGGCTCCCTCCTCCCCCTGTCTCCGGGCCAGTAGGAGAGAGAAGCGGAGCCTCGGGCATGCACAGTAGGGCTCCCGGTGTGAAGCTGTAAGGCTACACTGCTGGGTTCCCTTGCCCTCAATGGCAGAGGCAGCACCCGATAGCTGATGGAAACATCAGCTGCGGTGCCGACATCACTGGACTCCAGGACAGGTAAGTGTCCTATTATTAAAAGCCAGCAGCTGCAGTATGTGTAGCTGCTGGCTTTTAATTTAGAATTTTTCCACTTATCTTATAATATGCTTTTAGATGGCAGTAAAGATCTATTCACTTCTAGAAGGACAGACCAAAGCCTATTTTTCCAAGCACCAAGTGCATGTAACCCAATCTACAGAATCAAAAGCCTTCTTCAATATCCATTGTTACAATAACTCTAGTGCCAGCATTTTCATGTGAAATCATGGATATATATGAAAATTCTGCTATTATTGTCAGTAGATTTGTGTGGGATGAATTCGGTTTGATCTGATTTGGTACTGCACACCGCAGTAGTCTGTAGTCCTCAGATTGGGGAAGGAAGTCACGTGACCACACAGAGGCACTGTGAAATAAGGTATTGCGCTGCAATAATTATAAAACAAAGACACTGTGCAACATAGCTTTATATAACAGAGAGGATTCTAGCAATTAGGCACAGTGATATTTCAACCACTTTAAGGCTTACAAAAAATTTGAGATTGTTAATCAATACATCATATCTGACAAAAATGGCAGTTTGCTGTGTTATAATGTCAAAGTACAAAATAAAGAAAGATGGGACTAAACAAACCAACAAGTTCAGTGAACAGGTAAAATAACCAATATCCACCAAAAAAAAATATGCAAATTCTATGTGAAAAAATAAATAAAAAAGCGTATGCCTCTGTTTTTTAAACATAGTGTTGAATTCCTATTCCTTTTCCCAACTGATTGGTCAAGGTGCGACCGACTCCCTCTAATGCCGCGTACACACGATCATTTTTCCCGTCGGGAAAAATGAAATTTTTTCCTTTGGACGAGAAAAACGATCGTCTGTGGGCTTTTTACAGTTTTTTCCCGACGGGAAAAATGGCATTAATCACAACGAGAAAAATTAGAACATGCTCTAATTTTTCTCGTCGTGATTCCTGTCATTTTTTTCCGCGCCAGTTTTCCCATAGGGAAACACTGCCGCAGAGCCTACACACGGTCGTTTTTCTCGTCAAGAGAAAAAATGACGGTAAAAAACGGCTGTGTGTGGGGGAACAAGTCGTTCCCTCGTTTTTCCTGTCGTGATTCACAGCGGTGTTTTCACCGGCGTGAATCACGATCGCGTGTACGCGGCATCAGTGTATTAACAAATTAGGTGTCCAGTAACTCACAAGTATCAAAAAGATCAGCCAATGGACCCCGGATTCTATCAAAATTTTGTGGACATTCTCTGTCTGGAAGTTTTTCTACATATTAATGTGGATAACTTCCATGCGTATCCATTGTGGAGCAACAGTTTTCCAGCATAGTACTGTATATTAAAAAACGCAAAAACTGTTTCTGAGGAGGGCCAGACCTTGAGAGGAACCGACATAATAACTTAATCACAATACAACGCAGTAGTAGGGAAAACCAAAAACTGTACGGGAAGACAGACCAGTCAGTAAATGGAAGAGGGCATATGGATGATAGAGACTCCATGGCCGCGGACGGTCTTCCCCCCTTTCCCCTTTACTCCCTCTGTCTTCTTTCCCTAATCCCACCCACTTTTCCCCCTACACCACTAGTTTCTTTATTCTATTTCCCGCCCCTGCCTTGATTCCCCCGTGCTGCGGTAGCTCCCCCTGAGATAGGGGACCGCGGCCGGGGGGTTTGGGGAGAGGAGGGGGGAATTTTTTGTACAAAAAAAATACAATAAAAACGGAGGGCGGACTCCGCGGGACTGCAAACACTCATACAAACTCCCTACAGAGCCAGACAACTTAAGCTGCATGCAGGGGAAACTTCAGTGCAGGACACACATAGAGACGTAAGTTCACACAGAACCCCAAGCACACCACACTCTATCAACACACAGCAGCAGGCAATGCACTATACCCTGGTATGACACATGTTACTTAAACCCACAGGAAATGTTTAAGGGGACCAACCTGCTGTACATGCAAGTTTCATGTTGTTTGATTACTGTTTTATACTGTATGGTATATAGTACATATTACCCTGTAACCTGTTGGTCCTTGCGGGATCTGCTCCTTATGATAAATAAAAAATTAAAAAAAAAAAAAAAAAAAAAACTGTTTCTGATATGTACCCAAGTCCAAATTTTCCAGAACCCTCAATATGCACCACTTTAGATTGCATGTGATGTGTTGGGTAAGTCGAAATGAGTGGCAATAAACTAGAGAACAGAAGGGATGGATCTTCTCACAACTAGAGAGCTTGTGGAGAATACCTCATTTCTACTTAATGCACTTATGACAATCAAGGTTATGTTTGCTACACATCTGAAAAAAACATAGTGGCGTATAGTATATTCTATGAATTATTTGTAGTTCAATAAGTCTGTCCCTGGCTAAAATAGTAGTAATAAAATAAATATGAAGAATTTCATCCCAATTTTCATCTGAGAAATCTGGGATATCCTTCACCCACTGGTTTCGGAGGTTAATAAGTTGAGTGGGTATGGCCTGTAGCAAAGTGCTATAAAAAGAATAGATGAAAAGGTTTGTAAAGGTTCAGGTTTTTTTTTTTATAACAAACATGTCATACTTAGCTGCTCTGTGCAGTGGTTTTGCACAGAGCAGCCCCAATCCTCCTTGGGTCCCCTGCCAGGGCTCCTGCCCCCCCCCTGCTTAGTGCCCCCACAGCAAGATGGTTCACCTCAGTGCACTCATGTGTGCTTGCTCCCAAACTGCCTCTGTGTGTCTATGAGACACAAAGAGCGTGGCTTGGAGCTGCCTGCTCCCTCCTAACTGGCTGTGATTGACAGCAGTGGGAGCCAATGTCTCCTGCTGTGGTGTCTCAGCCAATAAGGAGGCAGAGACCCAGGAGAGCTTCTGCTCATGTGCACATTGCTGGATCAAGCATAGGTGGGGCTGGAGAGCACAGCGGTTACTGGAGAGCACTGGGGGAGCTGGAGAGCACTAGGGGGAACTCAGAGCACGGGGGGGGGCTGAGAGCACTGGGGTGCATCAGGCAAAGCATTGAAGCTAGAATGTGGGGTTGAATAAAATTGGCTGGTTAGGTGAGAGAGACTGTGATGAGTCTGGCATCAGGAAAATACACTGCATATAGACTTTTATTATATCCACACTCTACGTAGAAGGCCATAGAGCACTGGGGGGCGGAGAGCACGGGTGGGTGGGGGAGCACTGGGGGGCAGAGAGCACTGGGGGGGGGGCTGGAGAGCACAGGGAGGGGTCGGAGAGCACTGAGGCGTGTGGAGAGCACTGGGGGGGGCCTGAGAGCATGGGGGGCCAAGAAGGTTGGGGACATAGAGCACAGGGGTGGCCAGAGAGCACTGGAGGGGCCAGGAGAGCAGGCGTGGGTCAGAGAGCATGGGGGGGCCGGAGAGCACTGGGGAGAGCCTGAGAGCACGGGGGGGGGCTGAAAAGTACAGGGGTTACTGGAAAGCACAGAGGGGGCAGGAGATGACAGTGGGGGCTTAAGAGCACACAGGGGGCCGAAAAGCATATGGGGGAACCTGAGAGCATGGGGGCCAGAGAGCAAGGGGGAGTGGAAATCATGGGGGTGGTGGAGAGCACAAGGGGGGCAGCAGAAGGAAGCTAGACAGGAGGATCAGCAGGGGTGGCTGCATTTAGAAGAATCAATCTATTTTCCTACTGCAGCCTGAATGCCTGGGGGAAGGAGAGGAGGAGAAGCAGGCTTTCAGAGGCTGCCAGGGCCAGACTGGGAATAAAATCCAGCCCTGGAAAAAAATTCATACCAGCCCCATAGCATTATTATACCAGTGCAACAGCATAACGTCATTATTTTCTTGTTCATGAAAGGGAAAACCATACATTTTAAAGCACATTTGAAGAGTGTATTATATATAGATAAGACAGATATGAAAGCACATAGGGCTTTATATATATATATATATATATATATATATATATATATATATATATATATATGTATATATATATATTGTGACAGCAGGAAGGTAAAGTCACCTGGTTGCATCCAGGGGGGTAGATATATTTCGCCCAGATTCAGGCTTTTTACGCCGACTTATACAACTAGGTGGAGAGTTGTATAAGCCCAGCTGAGGCTAGTGGGCTCATGGATGACTCATACCTCTAGGGAGAGTGTGGGGCGTCGTGCAGACAGGGAGTTGATGAGACCAGCTGAAGCTTGTCAGCTCATTTAGGCCTCTATAAGAACTCCCAGATTCATTAGGTGTTAGCTCATGCCTGGAAGCAGACCTGTGTGGACTTCCTGGAGAGAGTGAACCCTTGTGCGGTGAGACAAAGCCTGTGTGGCTATTTGCTTGGACATTTAAACCCAGGGACTTAGGGACTAGGACAGCACTAGGCTGATCCCAGTTGTTAGTTAGGAAACCTGTATGTTTAGTCAGAGGTCAAGTTGACCAGGATTTATTTTGTTTATGTTTCTTTTGCTTTGCTGTGTTTTTTCACTGTAAATAGAAAATAAACCGCACCTTTTTGATTTTGAAAACCACAAGCTCCGTCTGCTGGGCCTGTTTTTGTGTGGGGAGCCCATCCCGGGGGTCACACACACCCGCTGCCGAGCTAACCCCCTCACAGTTGGTGGAGAACCAGTGGCAGTTTTTTTTTAAGCCAGCATGGAGGAGATACTGAAGCAGCTGGCTCTAGCAAATGCCAATCAACAGCAGACAAATGCAGGTTTGCAAAAGAGCCTTGCAGCTCATCAACAGAGCCTTGCAGCTCAACAACAGAACTTCGCAGCCCAGCAGCAAGCTCATCAACAGAGCCTTGCAGCCCAGCAGCAGACAAACGCAACTTTTCAACAGAGTCTGGAGGCTCAGCAACGAGCCCAGCAGCAATCTGAGGCCCGCTTCATAGACCTGTTGCAGAAGCAAGAGCAGAGACTACAACAACAGATGGAAGCAGTAATGCAGCAACGTCCGCAGACCAGTGAGGAAAGCCGTCCCACTAATACCGCGTCCTTTGGGGTGAGTCGTTTATTGACAAAAATGACTGGAGAGGATGATCCAGAGGTATTTTTGACCACATTTGAAAGGACCGCTGAAAGAGAAAAGTGGCCTGAGGAGCAGTGGGCTGGACTGGTGGCTCCTCTGTTAACTGGTGAATCGCAGAAAGCTTACTATGACCTAGAGCCTAACCAAGCAAAAGACTATGTGATGCTAAAAGCTGAAATATTGGCAAGGCTGGGTGTCACCCAGGCTGTCCGGGCTCAGCGTGTGCATAACTGGACTTTCCAGCTTGGAAAACCCCCCAGGTCTCAAATGTATGATCTCATTCACCTGAGCAGAAAGTGGCTACAGCCAGAGACTTTGTCCGCACCAAAGATTGTGGAATGTGTTGTAATGGATCGGTTTTTGAGAGCTCTTCCTACTGCCATCCAAAAGTGGGTAAGCCATGGAGACCCAGAGACGGCCGATGGTCTTGTGGATCGTGTGGAGAAATACTTGGCTACAGAGAACCTGACGGCCTCTTCCAGAGACACTCGGACTTTCCACCCTAAGACCAGACCATCCCCAGGGGCGGATAAGAGGATTCCAAGGGGTGAGGGTGGAGAGAGTGAGAGGGTGGGAGCTCTACCCCAAGTTTGGCGAGAACAGCCTGGGAAATCAGCGGCTCAAGAGGCGGCAAGAAGGATCGTTTGCTACCGCTGCCGGCAAGCGGGACATATTGCAGCCAATTGCCCGGTTGTGGAGGAACCCATGCAGTGTGACTTTCTGATGGGCAGACGTCAGTCGCTGTGTGCGACAGTCGCATGCACTGCCATTCGAGGAACTGAGAAACATTTATGCAAAATGTGTGTTAATGGTAGAAATGTTGTGGTATTGCTGGATTCAGGTAGCCTTGTGACCCTGATAAAGGCTGAGTTAGTTAAAACAGAGGTCTCTGGGAATAGCAAGGTAGCTGTTATTTGTGTGCATGGGGACACCCGAGAGTATCCAGTGACTACAGTGTGTTTCGAGACCCCCAAAGGTACCCTCTCTCATCCAGTGGGCTTAGTATCTCAGTTACCGCATGACGCCATTGTGGGAAGGGATTTTCCGAAGTTCTGGGAACTGTGGGATGATCCTGAGCCCCTCACTGGTGCCCCTATGTACCAGGAATGTGATAGCCAAAACTCCCCTGAGAGTGGTGAGGACTATCCGGAATTTCCCTTATCAGTATTGGCAGGGGAGACTCAAGAAACTGGAGGGGAGCCCACCTCCTCAGACGAAAACCTACCGTCTGTGGAGTTTTCTGATCTTGAGGTTCACAGGGAAAACTTTGCCACAGAACAGTTGAAAGACCCCGCCCTAATAAAGGCACGGGAAAACGTAGTGAAAATAGATGGCGAGTTAGTGAACCCAGATAATACCTGCACTTACCCATACTTCAGCGTAGAGAAGGACCTACTGTATCGGGTGGCAAAAAGGGCAGAAGAAACCGTTGAGCAGCTTGTGGTGCCCAAACCTTACAGGAAGTTGGTGTTGGAGTTGGCCCATGGGCACATTCTTGGAGGTCATCTGGGGACAGAGAAAACCCGAGAGAGGGTATTACAGAGATTCTATTGGCCGGGGGTGATGAAGGACATAGAAAATTATTGTTCCTCCTGCCCTGTGTGTCAGAGGTCGGCCCCGATGCCACATTTCCGTAGCCCGCTGGTCCCTCTACCCATCATTGAGGTCCCGTTTGAGAGGATCGCCATGGATTTGGTAGGTCCTATAATCAAGTCCGCTAGGGGGCACCAGTACATATTAGTTATAATGGACTATGCCACCCGTTATCCAGAAGCGATCCCTCTCCGAAATACCTCGGCCAAAACCATAGCCAAAGAGCTATCTCTTGTGTTTAGCCGGGTGGGTATTTGTAAAGAACTGCTTACGGACCAAGGTACACCCTTTATGTCCCGGGTTATGAAGGAGCTGTGTAAATTGTTCAAAGTGACGCAATTACGTACATCTGTGTATCACCCCCAAACCGATGGGCTGGTTGAAAGATTCAACAAAACCCTAAAACAAATGTTGAAGAAAGTGGTGGATAGAGATGGAAAGGATTGGGACTGTCTACTTCTTTATCTGATGTTTGCTATTAGGGAGTAGGGATGAGCTTCGTGTTCGAGTCGAACATACGTTCGACTCGAACATCGGCTGTTCGATGAAGATCGAACGATTTGGGCCGTTCGCGCCAAATTCGAGTGACGCGAACGGCCCACAATGCACTACGCCATCGCAGTGTCATCCAGGCGCTGTGATTGGCCAAGCATGCACTGTGACCCCGCATGCTTGGCCAATCACAGCGCCGGCAGCGAGGAGAGCAATGATTGGCCACAGGCAGGATGCCTGTGGCCAATTATTGCTGAGGGTGTTTAGTACACGCCCCACACTATAAAAGGCCGCCAGCACGGCGGCCTAGTGTAGTGTGTTCCGGAGCAGGGAAAGAGCAGCATAGGCAGGGACAGTGACTTTTATTTCTTTCTTGCTTAACCTGGATTCCTTTAGTTTAGGGAAAGAGAAGGATAGGTAGGGAGAGTGTCAGTGTGTTTTGTGCTTGTGCTATAGTGTGCTTAAAAAAAACATTTTTTCTAGGGACAGAAAACTCTAGGTAGGGAGAGTGTCAGTTTCTTTCACTGTGCAAGTCCTTGTTTCCAGGGACAGGGAAGGACAGTGAGTGAATTCTCCTTGTGCTCTAGTGTGCTTAAAAAAAACATTTTTTCTAGGGACAGAAAACTCTAGGTAGGGAGAGTGTCAGTTTCTTTCACTGTGCAAGTCCTTGTTTCCAGGGACAGGGAAGGACAGTGAGTGAATTCTCCTTGTGCTATAGTGTGCTTAAAAAAAACATTTTTTCTAGGGACAGAAAACTCTAGGTAGGGAGAGTGTCAGTTTCTTTCACTGTGCGAGTCCTTGTTTCTAGGGACAAAGAAGGAAAGTGAGGGGAATTCTCCTTGTGCTATAGTGTGCTAAAGCATTCCTCATCAACCATCTTTGAAATCCTTGATTTTTGGACAGTCAGGGAAATTGTCGTTGTGCTATTCTGTGCAAAAGCAATCATCCTCAACCATATTTAGAAATCCTTAAGTAAAGGGACAGAGAAGGACACCTGAAGGTAGCCCTTATTGCTTTTTTCCCATCTCCCTGCAGGCCATCTATTAGAATGTCTGGAAGGCAAACAAGGAGAGGCAGACTGTCAGGAGGCAATAAAAGAGGGCAAGCAGGCTCTGTGTCTGGGGGCAACAGTGCTGGTCGTGGACGCGGTGCATTGTCATCAGCACATGGCCATGGGACACGCTTGTCCTTCTTTTCGGCAGCTGGACATGTTGAGCCACATCATGCCGAAGACTTGGTAGAGTGGATGACCAAGCCCTCCTCCTCCTCCTCATCCTCTCTCACCCAGGCTCAGGGTACTGGCAAAGCAGCTGCCAAAGCGTCCTCTTCCCTGTTATCAATGTCAGACTCATCATCAGTCACTCCTTCCCTAGACCCACCATGTCCTCCTCCTGAGGAGTCCCCCGAACTGTTTGAGCACAGTGTTGGGTACATGCTCCAGGAGGATGCCCAGCGTTTCGAAGGGTCTGATGATGAAACCCAGCTACAGGAAGGCAGTAGGGTGAGAGCAGACAGAGGGGATGCTCAAGAAGGACACCAATCTGGCAGTCATGTTCCAGCAGCTGCAGCATACTGCCAGATTGGCTCCAGTGATGAGGAGGGAGGGGATGATGAGGTCACTGACTCCACGTGGGTGCCTAATAGGAGAGAGGAGGAGGAGGAGGATGAGGAGGAGGCACATCTCCAACGAGGCAGGATGCCCTTTGGTGGCCAGCGTAAGGGCAGTACACCGACGGAATCACACCGCAGAGCTCCGCCTGTGCAGGGCGCTGCCTCTGCCCGTCATTCAAAAAGTTCCTTGGTGTGGGCCTTTTTTGAGGCTAGTGCATCAGATCGCACAGCTGCTGTTTGCAACATATGTCTCAAGCGTATATCGCGTGGCCAAAACATCAGCCGCTTGGGTACCACATGCCTGACCAGACATATGTTGACCTGCCATGCAGCTCGTTGGCAAGCCTACCTCAAAGACCCACACCAAAGAACAAAGCGGACCTCTCCTTGCACCGCATCAGCTGGGATCTCCAACCCCACTATAACTTCAGTCCTCTCTGAAACATGCACTGAGAGGAATGAAGGTGTAGAATTAGGTGTGTCACAGCCAAGTACTTGCGGCCACTCTGCTAGCAGTACACCGACGTCCGATTCTAGCAGGCAAATTTCCCTGCCCCAGCTGCTGGACCGTCGAAAGAAGTTCACTCCCAGCCATCCACATGCCCAGCGGTTGAATGCTAGCTTGGCTAAATTGCTAGCGCTTCAACTGCTGCCTTTTCAGTTGGTAGACTCGGCCCCCTTCCGTGAGTTTGTGCAATGTGCGGTTCCTCAGTGGCAGGTTCCCAAACGCCACTTTTTCTCACGGAAGGCTATTCCGGCTCTCTACCGGCATGTGGAAGGCAATGTCTTGGCTAGGGATGAGCTTCGTGTTCGAGTCGAACATACGTTCGACTCGAACATCGGCTGTTCGATCGTTCGACGAAGATCGAACGATTTGGGCCGTTCGCGCCAAATTCGAGTGACGCGAACGGCCCACAATGCACTACGCCATCGCAGTGTCATCCAGGCGCTGTGATTGGCCAAGCATGCACTGTGACCCCGCATGCTTGGCCAATCACAGCGCCGGCAGCGAGGAGAGCAATGATTGGCCACAGGCAGGATGCCTGTGGCCAATTATTGCTGAGGGTGTTTAGTACACGCCCCACACTATAAAAGGCCACCAGCACGGCGGCCTAGTGTAGTGTGTTCCGGAGCAGGGATAGAGCAGCATAGGCAGGGACAGTGACTTTTATTTCTTTCTTGCTTAACCTGGATTCCTTTAGTTTAGGGAAAGAGAAGGATAGGTAGGGAGAGTGTCAGTGTGTTTTGTGCTTGTGCTATATTGTGCTTAAAAAAAACATTTTTTCTAGGGACAGAAAACTGTAGGTAGGGAGAGTGTGTCAGTTTCTTTCACTGTCAAAGTCCTTGTTTCCAGGGACCTGGAAGGACAGTGAGTGAATTCTCCTTGTGCTAAATTGTGCTTAAAAAAAACATTTTTTCTAGGGACAGAAAACTGTAGGTAGGGAGAGTGTGTCAGTTTCTTTCACTGTCAAAGTCCTTGTTTCCAGGGACCTGGAAGGACAGTGAGGTAATTCTCCTTGTGCTAAATTGTGCTTAAAAAAAACATTTTTTCTAGGGACAGAAAACTGTAGGTAGGGAGAGTGTGTCAGTTTCTTTCACTGTCAAAGTCCTTGTTTCCAGGGACCTGGAAGGACAGTGAGTGAATTCTCCTTGTGCTAAATTGTGCTTAAAAAAAACATTTTTTCTAGGGACAGAAAACTGTAGGTAGGGAGAGTGTGTCAGTTTCTTTCACTGTCAAAGTCCTTGTTTCCAGGGACCTGGAAGGACAGTGAGTGAATTCTCCTTGTGCTAAATTGTGCTTAAAAAAAACATTTTTTCTAGGGACAGAAAACTGTAGGTAGGGAGAGTGTGTCAGTTTCTTTCACTGTCAAAGTCCTTGTTTCCAGGGACCTGGAAGGACAGTGAGTGAATTCTCCTTGTGCTAAATTGTGCTTAAAAAAAACATTTTTTCTAGGGACAGAAAACTGTAGGTAGGGAGAGTGTGTCAGTTTCTTTCACTGTCAAAGTCCTTGTTTCCAGGGACCTGGAAGGACAGTGAGTGAATTCTCCTTGTGCTAAATTGTGCTTAAAAAAAACATTTTTTCTAGGGACAGAAAACTGTAGGTAGGGAGAGTGTGTCAGTTTCTTTCACTGTCAAAGTCCTTGTTTCCAGGGACCTGGAAGGACAGTGAGGTAATTCTCCTTGTGCTAAATTGTGCTTAAAAAAAACATTTTTTCTAGGGACAGAAAACTGTAGGTAGGGAGAGTGTGTCAGTTTCTTTCACTGTCAAAGTCCTTGTTTCCAGGGACCTGGAAGGACAGTGAGTGAATTCTCCTTGTGCTAAATTGTGCTTAAAAAAAACATTTTTTCTAGGGACAGAAAACTGTAGGTAGGGAGAGTGTGTCAGTTTCTTTCACTGTCAAAGTCCTTGTTTCCAGGGACCTGGAAGGACAGTGAGGTAATTCTCCTTGTGCTAAATTGTGCTTAAAAAAAACATTTTTTCTAGGGACAGAAAACTGTAGGTAGGGAGAGTGTGTCAGTTTCTTTCACTGTCAAAGTCCTTGTTTCCAGGGACCTGGAAGGACAGTGAGTGAATTCTCCTTGTGCTAAATTGTGCTTAAAAAAAACATTTTTTCTAGGGACAGAAAACTGTAGGTAGGGAGAGTGTGTCAGTTTCTTTCACTGTCAAAGTCCTTGTTTCCAGGGACCTGGAAGGACAGTGAGGTAATTCTCCTTGTGCTAAATTGTGCTTAAAAAAAACATTTTTTCTAGGGACAGAAAACTGTAGGTAGGGAGAGTGTGTCAGTTTCTTTCACTGTCAAAGTCCTTGTTTCCAGGGACCTGGAAGGACAGTGAGTGAATTCTCCTTGTGCTAAATTGTGCTTGAAAAAAACATTTTTTCTAGGGACAGAAAACTGTAGGTAGGGAGAGTGTGTCAGTTTCTTTCACTGTCAAAGTCCTTGTTTCCAGGGACCTGGAAGGACAGTGAGTGAATTCTCCTTGTGCTAAATTGTGCTTAAAAAAAACATTTTTTCTAGGGACAGAAAACTGTAGGTAGGGAGAGTGTGTCAGTTTCTTTCACTGTCAAAGTCCTTGTTTCCAGGGACCTGGAAGGACAGTGAGTGAATTCTCCTTGTGCTAAATTGTGCTTAAAAAAAACATTTTTTCTAGGGACAGAAAACTGTAGGTAGGGAGAGTGTGTCAGTTTCTTTCACTGTCAAAGTCCTTGTTTCAAGGGACAGAGAAGGACACCTGAAGGTAGCCCTTATTGCTTTTTTCCCATCTCCCTGCAGGCCATCTATTAGAATGTCTGGAAGGCAAACAAGGAGAGGCAGACAGTCAGGAGGCAATAAAAGAGGGCAAGCAGGCTCTGTGTCTGGGGGCAACAGTGCTGGTCGTGGACGCGGTGCATTGTCATCAGCACATGGCCATGGGACACGCTTGTCCTTCTTTTCGGCAGCTGGACATGTTGAGCCACATCATGCCGAAGACTTGGTAGAGTGGATGACCAAGCCCTCCTCCTCCTCCTCATCCTCTCTCACCCAGGCTCAGGGTACTGGAAAAGCAGCTGCCAAAGCGTCCTCTTCCCTGGTATCAATGTCAGACTCATCATCAGTCACTCCTTCCCTAGACCCACCATGTCCTCCTCCTGAGGAGTCCCCCGAACTGTTTCAGCACAGTGTTGGGTACATGCTCCAGGAGGATGCCCAGCGTTTCGAAGGGTCTGATGATGAAACCCAGCTAGAGGAAGGCAGTAGCGTGAGAGCAGACAGAGGGGATGCTCAAGAAGGACACCAATCTGGCAGTCATGTTCCAGCAGCTGCAGCATACTGCCAGATTGGCTCCAGTGATGAGGAGGGAGGTGATGATGAGGTCACTGACTCCACGTGGGTGCCTAATAGGAGAGAGGAGGAGGAGGAGGATGAGGAGGAGGCACATCTCCAACGAGGCAGGATGCCCTTTGGTGGCCAGCGTAAGGGCAGTACACCGACGGAATCACACCGCAGAGCTCCGCCTGTGCAAGGCGCTGCCTCTGCCCGTCATTCAAAAAGTTCTTTGGTGTGGGCCTTTTTTGAGGCTAGTGCATCAGATCGCACAGCTGCTGTTTGCAACATATGTCTCAAGCGTATATCGCGTGGCCAAAACATCAGCCGCTTGGGTACCACATGCCTGACCAGACATATGTTGACCTGCCATGCAGCTCGTTGGCAAGCCTACCTCAAAGACCCACACCAAAGAACAAAGCGGACCTCTCCTTGCACCGCATCAGCTGGGATCTCCAACCCCACTATAACTTCAGTCCTCTCTGAAACATGCACTGAGAGGAATGAAGGTGTAGAATTAGGTGTGTCACAGCCAAGTACTTGCGGCCACTCTGCTAGCAGTACACCGACGTCCGATTCTAGCAGGCAAATTTCCCTGCCCCAGCTGCTGGACCGTCGAAAGAAGTTCACTCCCAGCCATCCACATGCCCAGCGGTTGAATGCTAGCTTGGCTAAATTGCTAGCGCTTCAACTGCTGCCTTTTCAGTTGGTAGACTCGGCCCCCTTCCGTGAGTTTGTGCAATGTGCGGTTCCTCAGTGGCAGGTTCCCAAACGCCACTTTTTCTCACGGAAGGCTATTCCGGCTCTCTACCGGCATGTGGAAGGCAATGTCTTGGCCTCGCTGGACAGGGCGGTCAGCGGTAAGGTGCATATTACCGCTGACTCATGGTCCAGCAGGCATGGACAGGGACGTTACCTTTCTTTCACGGCCCATTGGGTCACTCTTTTGGCAGCTGGGAAGGATGCAGGACAAGGTGCAGTAGTGTTGGAGGTTGTCCCACCGCCACGCCTCCAAAATGCTACTACTGGTTGTGACACACCTCTCTCCTCCACCCCCTCCTCTTCTTCTTCCTCCATGGCCTCTTCCTGTGGTTTGTCCTATGAACCAGCGGTGCTCCGTAGCCGTTCACGGGGCTACGCAAGTACGCAGGCAAAAAGATGCCATGCCGTGCTTGCGCTGGTGTGTTTGGGGGACAGAAGCCACACTGGGGCAGAGGTCCTGTCTGCTCTGCAGGGCCAGGCCGAGAGGTGGTTGACGCCACGCCAGCTTAAGCCAGGAATGGTGGTTTGCGACAATGGCACCAACCTCCTCTCCGCCCTCCGACAGGGACAACTGACCCATGTGCCCTGTGTGGCTCACGTCCTTAACCTGGTGGTGCAGCGGTTCTTGGGCAGGTACCCGGGCTTACAGGATGTCCTGAGGCAGGCCAGGAAAGTCTGTGTGCATTTCCGCAGATCTTATAATGCCAGTGCTCGCCTGGCTGAGCTGCAAAAGGAGTTGAACCTGCCCAAGAACCGCCTTATATGTGACATGCCCACCAGGTGGAACTCAACGTTGGCCATGCTGCAGCGGCTGCACACGCAGCAGAGGGCCATCAATGAGTACCTGTGCGACTACGGCACCAGGACAGGGTCAGGGGAGCTTGGTTTTTTTTCTCCACGCCAGTGGGGCATGATCAGGGATGCATGCACTGTCCTGGCACCATTTGAGGAGGCCACGAGGATGGTGAGCAGTGACAGTGCATGCATCAGTGACACTGTACCTCTTGTCCACCTGTTGGAGCACACGCTGCGTGGAATAATGGACAGGGCACTTGAGGCAGAACAGAGGCAGGAAGAGGAGGACTTCCTTGCCTCTCAAGGCCCCCTTTACCCAGACAGTGTTCCTTCTGTCCCACCCATCGCACAGGAAGAGGAGGAGGAGGAGGAGGAGGAGGAGGAGGATTGTGTCAGCATGGAGGTGGAGGCTGGCACTCAGCATCATCAGCAGCAGTCTTTTAGGGATGATTTACAGTCCCAAGAAACCAGTGGACTTGTACGTGGCTGGGAGGAGGTGGCTGCGGATCATGTCGTCCTTAGTGACCCAGAGGACTCCGGAGCGAATGCCTCAGCAAACCTACGCTGCATGGCCTCCCTGATCCTGCAAAGTCTGCGGAAGGATCCTCGTATTCTTCGGATCAAGGAGAGGGACCATTACTGGCTGGCCACTCTCCTTGATCCACGGTACAAGGGTAAGGTTGCGGACCTTATGTTACCGTCGCAGAGGGAGCAGAGGATGAGACAACTCCGGGAGGCCTTGCAGAAAGGTCTGTGCAACGCGTTCCCAGAGACTGGGAGGTTACAAACTCCTGGTCCTGGACAACGAGTTGCTGAGGCTTCGGCCAGTCAAAGAAGGAGCGGTGGGGAAGGTGGCCGTCTGACCGATGCGTTCAGACAATTCTTTAGTCCGCAGCCCCAAAGTATGATCGGTTCCAGCAACCATTGCCAGCGTCTGATAAACATGGTGCAGGAATATCTAGGGGCAAGGTCAGACTTGGACACCTTCCCCACCGAAAATCCTCTGGCTTACTGGGTCTTGAGGATGGATCACTGGCCAGAGCTTGCACAGTATGCAATTGAGCTACTGGCCTGTCCTGCATCCAGCGTTCTTTCGGAACGCACATTCAGTGCTGCTGGAGGATTTGTCACGGATCACAGGGTGCGCCTGTCCACCGACTCGGTTGATCGACTGACTTTCATCAAGATGAACCAGTCTTGGATCACCACCAGCTACCACACACCTGATGCTGATATAACAGACTAATTGATTTTAACATGTCACATCCCTTCAAGACTGATGCTGATGCTGAGTGCCTGTGCTGTTATGTTGACTGGCTATCCTCCTCCTCCGAGTCCTCAATGATACGATTGATGATGATAGCTTGGAAGATCATTTTTGTTTATGGGTGCCGCCACCAGTGGCTAAGGCCCAATTTTTCAGCCCCTGTTTTACAGGGGCGTGTAATTACAATTTTTTTAGCAATAATTTGCCATAGGGCTCATTGCTGTGCTCCAAGTACAGTATCTGTGAGGGGTTGGAGTGTTGTGGCACCAGTGCCTAAGGCCCAATTTTTCAGCCCCTGTTTAACAGGGGCGTGTCATTACAATTTTTGAAGCAATACTTTGCAACAGGGCTCATTGCTGTGCTCCAAGTAACGTATCTGTGAGGGGTTGTAGTGTTGTGCCACCAGTGCCTAAGGCCCAATTTTTCAGCCCCTGTTCAACAGGGGCATGCAATTACAATTCTTGATCTAATAATTCACAGCAGGGTCCATTGCTGCACCCACCAAGAGTAACTCTGAGGGCTTACAGTCTTGTGGCAACGCCACCACCACCACCACCACGAAAGGCCCAATTTTTCAGCCCCTGTTCAAAAGGGGCATGTAATTACAATTCTTGATCTAATAATTCACAGCAGGGCCCATTCCTGCACCCACCAAGAGTAACTCTGAGGGCTTACAGTGTTGTGGCAACACCACCACCACCACCACCACCACGAAAGGCCCAATTTTTCAGCCCCTGTTCAACAGGGGAATGCAATTACAATTCTTGATCTAATAATTCACAGCAGGGCCCATTGCTGCACCCACCAAGAGTAACTGTCAGGGCTTACAGTGTTGTGGCACCAGCACCACCATCAAAGGCCCAATTTTTACTACCACTGTTCAACAAGTATATGTAATTAAAATTCCTGATATAATAGTTGACAGCAGGGCGTTCCAGCACCAACCAAGAGTAACTGTGAGTGCTTACAGTGTTGTGCCAACACCAACAACTAAGGGGCCTATTTCTGCAGAGTATATACGGCAGGTCCCTACTTTCAAACATCCAACTTACAAACGACTCCTACTTGCAAACGCAAGAAGACAACAGGAAGTGAGAGGAAATCTACCACTAGGAAGGAAAATTCTCTCCTGTAAGAATAAATATGGGAGAAAGGTGTCTCCTCTGTACTGATGCTTTATCAGCAATCCTTGTTTCAAGAAAAACACCACATTTCAAAAACAGTTGTCATTGGGACGGAAAGTGAGGTGAAATGTTCTGAACAGGGGCACAGACAGCAAAACAAATGTTACAGGGGTGATAACCCTTACCTATGTTTTCCAAAAAGTTTAAAAATAGATTTTTGGGCTGGAGCTACACTTCAACAATGTACCTGTTCAAAATTACAAACAGATTCTACATAAGAACAAACCTACAGTCCCTGTCTTGTATGCACCGCCTGTATACGGCTGTTCAGAGTATATAGGGCCTTTTTTATTTTATGTGCGGGGTTCCCCTTAATATCCATACAAGACCCAAAGGGGCTGGTAATGGGCTGGGGTAGGGGGGGGGGGGGGTCATGGGGTAGCTATGCCATTTTTCTTAAAGATTTTCATCCATATTACCGGGACCAGACATTACATTAAAGCCGCAAGCAGTTTTAAATGGCTTTTTTTTCCTTTAGAAGTGTCATTTTGTGCAGGGACAGTTCTAAACACGGGAAACACGTGGCACTTCACAGGCATACTTTAGACACCCCCCAGGTACGATATTTAAAGGAATATTTGACTTTTTTTTTTCACTTCATGAATTAATTTGACATGTCCCGAAAAACGACCGTTTTTAAAACTTCTTTTTGCATTGATACATGTCCCCTGGTGCAGAACCCGGGTTCCCAAACCCTTTTTAGGACAATAACATGCATAATAGTCGTTATAATTAGCACTTTAGAATTCGAACGTTCGCATCCATTGTATTTAATAGGGTTCTAATGTTCGTACGAACTTTCGGTCCGTTCGCGGGTTCTGGTGCGAACCGAACCCGGGGGTGTTCGGCTCATCACTATTAGGGAGGTGCCCCAATCCTCTACGGGATTCTCCCCCTTTGAGTTACTGTATGGGAGACACCCAAGAGGGCTGTTGGATATTGCCAAGGAAACTTGGGAAAGTGAGAGTTCTCCCCACAGGAGTGTGATTGAGCATGTCGCCCTGATGCAAGACCGAATTGCACAGGTAATGCCCATCGTGAAGGAACATTTGGCCCAAGCGCAGTTAGCACAGCAGAGAGTGTACAACCGTGGAGCCAAGACCCGTACCTTTTCCCCGGGGGATAGGATACTGGTACTTGTCCCTACGGTTGAAAGTAAATTCCTTGCCAAATGGCAAGGCCCCTATGAGATAATGGAAAAAGTGAGCGAAGTGAATTACAAGGTCAGACAACCAGGAAGGCGAAAGCCCCAACAGATCTATCACGTTAATCTGTTGAAAGCCTGGAGGGATAGAGAGTCCCTAGTCGCAGACACTTGGTCACCAGCTCAAACTGGTTGCGTGATTCCTGAGGTTGGAATAGCAGCCACCTTGTCACAACCCCAACAACAGGAGGTTAAGGAGTTTGTGCTTCGCAACAAGGAGGTATTCTCTGAGCTGCCGGGACAAACATCTGGGGTAGAGCATGACATCATTACCCCGCCCGGTGAAAGGGTGAAGTTAAAACCCTATCGGATCCCAGAGGCCCGACGGGAGGCAATACGGGAGGAAGTACAGAAAATGCTGAACTTAGGGGTGATAGAGGAGTCCCAAAGTGATTGGTCTAGTCCCATTGTGTTGGTGCCTAAACCGGATGGGAGCTGGCGATTTTGTAACGATTTTCGTCAGTTGAACAAAGTTACAAAATTTGACACCTACCCCATGCCACGTATAGATGAGTTGATCGACCGGCTGGGAACAGCCCGATACATGACGACTCTTGACCTCACAAAAGGGTATTGGCAAATCCCCCTGGCCAAGTCGGCCAAAGAGAAAACCGCATTTGTAACCCCAGACGGGGCGTTCCAATATAAAAGAATGCCGTTCGGGTTACAGAATGCGCCGGCCACATTCCAGCGGAAAATGGACCAGATGCTGAGGCCCCATCGAAAGTATGCTGCGGCTTACCTGGATGACGTAATTGTCCATAGCACAGATTGGGCCTCACATCTGCCAAAAGTGCAAGCAGTCCTGGACTCTGTTCGGGAAGCGGGGTTTACGGCTAACCCCAAGAAGTGTACCATTGGGCAGGAGGAGGCCAAATATCTTGGGTACACCATTGGGAGGGGAGTAATAAAACCCCAACTCAACAAAGTCGAGGCCATCCAGAGTTGGCCACGTCCCAACAGCAAGAAGCAGGTACGAGCCTTTCTGGGAATCGCTGGGTATTATCGGCGATTCATTCCCCACTTTGCTTCTAAGGCTGTGCCCCTAACCAACCTGACGAAGGGGAAAGGGTCGGTCATGATTAAATGGACCCCCGAGGCTGAGGCAGCATTCCAATTCGTGAAACAAGCCTTATGTAGCCAGCCAGTGTTGTACTCACCCGACTTCTCTAAAGACTTTGTCGTACAAAGTGATGCGTCAGATGTGGGGTTAGGAGCAGTATTGTCCCAGGTCTGGAACGGGGAAGAGCACCCAGTCATTTACCTCAGCAGGAAGTTGAAGTCCCATGAGGTAAATTACGCCACCGTTGAAAAGGAGTGTTTAGCGGTGAAGTGGGCTCTAGATTCCCTTCGGTACTACCTGCTAGGTAGGCACTTTGACATGGTTACGGATCACGCTCCGTTAAAGTGGATGGCTCAAAACAAGGAAACAAATAGAAGAGTGAATAGGTGGTTCCTGGCCCTCCAGGAATTCAACTTCACAGTAAAGCATCGCCCTGGCGTTCAAATGGGGAATGTGGATGCTTTGTCTCGAGTACATGAATGCCTGATTGCTGGTGTTCCAACCCCGAGGTTAAAACAAGAGGGGGGGGGTATGTGACAGCAGGAAGGTAAAGTCACCTGGTTGCATCCAGGGGGGTAGATATATTTCGCCCAGATTCAGGCTTTACGCCGACTTATACAACTAGGTGGAGAGTTGTATAAGCCCAGCTGAGGCTAGTGGGCTCATGGATGACTCATACCTCTAGGGAGAGTGTGGGGCGTCGTGCAGACAGGGAGTTGATGAGACCAGCTGAAGCTTGTCAGCTCATTTAGGCCTCTATAAGAACTCCCAGATTCATTAGGTGTTAGCTCATGCCTGGAAGCAGACCTGTGTGGACTTCCTGGAGAGAGTGAACCCTTGTGCGGTGAGACAAAGCCTGTGTGGCTATTTGCTTGGACATTTAAACCCAGGGACTTAGGGACTAGGACAGCACTAGGCTGATCCCAGTTGTTAGTTAGGAAACCTGTATGTTTAGTCAGAGGTCAAGTTGACCAGGATTTATTTTGTTTATGTTTCTTTTGCTTTGCTGTGTTTTGTCACTGTAAATAGAAAATAAACCGCACCTTTTTGATTTTGAAAACCACAAGCTCCGTCTGCTGGGCCTGTTTTTGTGTGGGGAGCCCATCCCGGGGGTCACACACACCCGCTGCCGAGCTAACCCCCTCACAATATATAAAAGCAAATTCCAGGTAAAAGTGGTCAATCATCAAGGGGGACCCCAGGAACTCAGAACGTGGGGAGGGGACCACCGTCCGCAGAAAGAATACACTAAGGTAAGGGGGGGTTACTGATATAAGGGGGAAACCTTTATATCAGTGCCCCCTTACATTATTGTATTCACTCCCCCCTTACATCAGTGACCCCCCTCAGACTGGCCTAGCGGAGCTGTGACTGACTTCCTCTCAGGTTCACCTTGCAGGGCTCAGTCAGTCGGCTCCAGCTCGGTGGCTCTGGTTTTATCCTATAGTCTTCTCTCCACAGTTCACACACGTCTGACTTCTCCCATGACCCCCATCCCGGCGGTGCTCCCACTCTTGATTCCTCTCCATGATACCGGAGATGGTCAGAGACTGCAGACATGATACAAGAGCTCAATGCAGCCTCACCAGTGCCCATCAAATGCAGCCTCATAAGTGCCAATTAGATGCAGCCTCATCAGTGCCCATGAATGTAGCCTCACTGTGCCCATCAATGCAGCCTCACTGTGCCCATCAATGCAGCTTTACTGTGCCCATGAATGCAGTCTCACTGTGCCCATGAATGCAGCCTCACTGCCCCCACGAATGCAGCCTCACTGTGCCCATCATTGCAGCCCCTTCTGTGTCCCATGCCCAATCTGCAGTCCCTGTCTGTGGGAAGGTGTGTTGTTGATGCTCAGTACAGTACCTTCCATGCCAGCAGGATATCCATGATGGCCAGCAGCAGGCAGGGTCTGTTCTCGTTTTGGATGGGGACAGTGCTCCTTCCAGAGGATCTGTTTGCTGTGAGATGGAGTGGTCCCTGGCCACCTGCACCTTCAGCCGTCCTCATATTCCGGCCCCAGTCAGCCTGTCGAAGAAGAAAAATAAAAAATATGGACAGCTGCACTCCAAAGAACCTTTGACGGTCGCCTTTATTGTAAAAGATGGAAAATAACACCAAATTTCATCACAGCATAGCCGGGGTAACTGCTTACATGTTTCGCACTGCAGGTCAGTGCTTACTCATAGCTAATTCGTTACAAACATCACACCTCTAATATAGAAAGAAAAGACACGTACTCATGGGATCTAAAGCCTCAATTAGGAACCAATTAAGAACCAATTAGTGTTGGAAAGTATTGTGAGTGAAAAACCCATTGCATATATATATGGTTGACAATTATTATCTATGTGACACTTAAAAGGTAAGTGAAAAGAAAATTGAATGAAATATAAAACTTAAATGAAAGAAACAATCCCTCGGGAGCCAAAAAAGTAACCCAGAGAGAAAGAAAAAGAAAAACTGTGGTTATTACGATTATTGTGTATATAGAGATGTAATATAAGAAAATTAACTAGTGCATGAAATAAACTAAAAATAGTAAACTATGTGTATGCATATAATATATGTGTAATTAATGATAATTAACAGTGGACTAATAAAGTATGTGTGTGTGTTGCCGTTATAAAAATAAATATGAAAATAAAATTGAGAGTGAAATAAAGATATATGTGACAATATAGTATACAAAGAAATGTAATAAATTGATGTATAAATAAATGAATATCGTGAATGGAATTAGTGATAATAATGAGGGGTGAACTAATGTGAGAATAAATGATTGAAATTGAGAAATAAAATGTAAAAAAAAATATAAAAAATAATATGAAAGTAAATATAGGAGAAAAGGAAAATAAATAAAACGAAAACAAAAGAAAGAAGAAAAGAAAGAAAAAAGTGTCTCCATATATAAAAATATATGTTTGTAAGATCAATAAGTGTGTCTTACATACTGTTTGTGGTCTATTAATAAAAACAAACTAGTGTATAAATATACTGTGCAAGCTATTGTTAACATGTTTTACATATATATATATATATATATATATATATGTATTTTTATAATTTTTTAGTAGTTATCGTCATGGTGTCCCCAGAACTGGATGTTATTAATTTGTTTTGTGTATACGTATGTATTCACATACTAAAATTGTACTAATGTAGCTAAAACAGTTGTTGTACCCAATTACTAGGAAACCATAACCGATACCAATATTACACTGTATAAAAAACAGTTTCAACATATATATATAAAAAACATTATAAGAACATATATAGCACAATAAAAATGAAAAAGGAAAAGAGGTACAAAAAAGAATAGTGATTGTAAAACGGAAAATTGTATCATACTTACCAGTAATTTTCCTTTCCTGGTGCCTATCCATGGCAGCATACCTGTGATAGAGCTCCGCCTCGACTCCTCCTTCAGGACTAGTGAATAGCATAAATTAAAGGCATAGCCCCTCCCCCAACATTCTCTGTAATATAGAATACCGAGGGTGGGAGCGTATGCTGCCATGGATAGGCACCAGGAAAGGAAAATTACTGGTAAGTATGATACAATTTTCCGTTTTCCTGGTGCCTCCATGGCAGCATACCTGTGATAACTAACTAGCTGACATGGGTGGGATAATTGCTTAACAATAAATGTTTAATTATAAGAGGACATAGCAGCCTGAACTGCCCTCCTTCCAAACTCAACAGTCGTGAGCGCTCCTGGATCAATATGGTAGTGTCTGAGGAACGTATGGTGAGAAGACCAGGTGGCGGCCCCGCACACTGTCTCCAACGAAACATTAGCCCTTGCTGCCCAGGAAGCTGAGACTGCCCTTGTAGAATGAGCATTCACTCGGGATGGAGGCTCCATATTCTTCACCCTGTAGGCCTTCTGGATTAACTTTACAACCCAAGATGCCAGAGTTCTGATGGAAGCTTCTTTGCCCCTGTATTTACCGAACGGTACGATGAAAAGTCTCTCAGAATTTCTGAAGGGGCCGGTGGCTTCTAGGTAGGCCCTGAGCACTCTGGATACATCCAGTTCGTGACAAGACTCTGAATCCATGTCTGTAAACACTGGTAGTGCCCAGGGTTCCAACAGGTGGCTTGGAGTAGCAACCATTGGTGTGAACCCCCGAAGGGGACGAAGTTCCACTCTGTCTGTGAAGAAGGAGATGTGGTCGTCACCTATCCCTAAAGAGTGAAGTTCCGAGATTCTTCTGCCAGATGTAATGGCTAGCAGGAAAGACGTCTTTAGTGTCAGGTTCCATATTGTTACTTGTTCCACTGGAGCAAAGGGATGGTCAGATAGAACTTCCAGGACTAGGGACAGATCCCACTTAGGAAATGATCGTCTGACAGGAGGGCGAATCTTCAATATACCTCTGAGGAAAGTGACTACTGAAGGATCCTCCGCCCATCTCTTATTTGTTGCAGCAGAGATTACTGCTACCTGCACTTTGAGAGAGCTCAGACCAAGTCCCAGATCAAGTCCTGTCTGAAGGAATCCTAGAACATGAGATGTAGAAGGAAGGATTGGATGAAATCCATTTTCTTAAACAAATGACAAGAACTTGTCCCATATTCTTGAATATATGGCATTAGTTGCTGGCTTCCTAGCTTTTAGAAGGGTTGATATGACTCCTGGAGAACACCCTAGGGACTCGAACCTTCGCCTCTCAACCTCCAGATTCGAAGATTCAACTTCTGAGGGTTTGGATGAACTAGATTGCTCTGCGACAGAAGTTGAGGGAAAGGAGGGATCTTGATTGGAGAGCCCACACTGAGGCACAATACGGAAGTACTGCCACCACCTGGACTGGCTCCCTGAGGTGCCTCAGGAGGAATTTGAATATTAATGGCCTGGGAGAAAAGGCATATGCCGTGGTGAACCTCCAGGGACATGACAGGGCATCCACTGCCTCGACTTGTGGATGCGGCAGCCGAGAGAAGAACCTGTCCAGCTTGGCGTTCTTCGGGGAGGTGAACAGATCTACCTGAGGGGGATCCCATATGTTGGCAATCTGAAGGAAGACATGGGGGTGGAGAGCCCACTCATTGTCCAGGAAGTTTCTGGATAAAGTGTCTGCTTCCGTGTTCAACCTGCCTGGCAGATACATCACTCTGAGGTCCAGGAGGTTCTGCTCCGCCCAGAGCATGATCGGCTCTACCTCCTTGAGGAGTGACCTGCTGCGAGTGCCTCCCTGCTTCTGCAGATAAGCGACAGCTGCTCTGTTGTCTAGGCGTAGGAGTATTCTTTGGCCTCTGATTTGGGGTGCCAAAGAGGTCAGTGCCAAGAAGGCTGCCCTCATCTCCAAGATGTTGGATACCACTCCCTGGGTGGTGCATGCCCATCTCCCCTGTATTCTGGTTTGCCCGCAATGGGCTCCCCAGCCCTGTCTGCTTGCATCGGACGTAATTGTGATCCAAGTAAGGGAGCCCAGGTGATGAGGCTTGGAGAGGTTTTCCGGAACTGTCCACCAGTGAAGGCTCCTACGTATTTTTCCCATCAGCAGGGTCGTCTGAGATAGTCGTTGTTTCTTCCACTGCGCCAAGAAACCAGTCTGGAAATACCTCAAGTGCCAATGTGCCCAATGAACCATGGGTATACAGGAAGACATTGTGCCAATGAGGCTCAGGCATTGTGAAGCCGTCAGATACGGGCTCTGGATGACTTTGATCATTCTCTGGATGACAATCCTTGCCTTCGGCGGTGGTAATGACACTGTCCCCTCCTGAGTGTCGAACATTGTGCATAGATTATCTGCTGTGTTGGCATTAGTTGACTCTTGTCGGAATTCACCAGCCACCCTAGCTCTTTTAGGGACTGTAGAAGAATGTCCCAGTGACATACCAACTGATCCAGATTGCTTGCTAGGAGTAGGATGTCGTCCAAGTAGTGGTATATCCTCAAGTCCCTCTCCCGCAGGGGAACTAAAGCAGATATTAGTATCTTGGTGAACACCCTGGGAGAGGTGCACAGACCGAAAGGCAGGGCTTGAAACTGTAGGTGGGTCCGTCCCACTGCAAATCTCAGGTATTTTTGAAATGCAGGTAGAATTGGAACATGTAGGTACGCATCCTGCAGATCGACCAAAATCATCCAATCTGATGGCTGGACTGCCTGAATAATCGTCTGCAGGGACTCCATTTTGAAGCTTTCGGGGCGGATATACCGGTTGAGCCTCTTTAGGTCTATCACAGGCCTCCACCCCTCTGTCCTCTTTGGGACCAGAAATAGGGTGGAGTATAAGCCTGCGAAGCGCTCTGCCAAGGGAGCCGGAACAGCCGCCCCCTGAAGCTGGAGTGACGTTAGGAAGTTTTTCAGAGCTTGAGCCTTCAGTGGAGAGGATGGAATCTCTGTTCCTTTGAAAGAGTTCCGAGGTGGAGGGTGAGAAAAATTCCAAAAGTGCCCCCATTGAATTGTTGACAGAACCCAGGGGTTGTGGCAGCAGGTGGCCCAGACTGGGGTAAAAAAAAACTTTAGCCTGGCTCCCACCGGGAGTGCCTGGGTTCCTCTGGCGTCAAAAAGACTGCTTCTGCTCCTGTGGAGCCGGAAGGGCTTTCATCTTCCTGTTCAAAAAGGATCCCCGAGTACCTTTCCAAGGTCTTTTGTTGTCTCTGGGCTGTCTCGACTGCCTAAAATCCCTTGGGTTTGACTGGCGGAACCTAGAGGAACCACCTCTGAATCTTCGCATACTTCTGTCCTGTGGAAGCATACCAGACTTCCCTCCTGACAGCCTGGAGATAGCTTTATCCATTTTGTCTCCGAATAGTGCTTTTCCATCAAAAGGGATTTTGCACCAATTTTGTTTGGAGGATAAGTCAGCCATCCAGGGTTTCAGCCACAAGGCCCTCTTCACCATCACTGAATGCAACATGGATCTTGCCGAGCACCTGATCGTGTCAATGGCCGCTACGCAGACAAAGTCTGCCAACAATCTAAGCTCTTCTAAGGCCTTAATTATATCCTCCATGGGGACATCCTGATGCAAAGCCATCTCAATATTATCTGTCCAAGATCTTATGGCATTTGATACTGATGTGAGGGAAATAGCTGGCTTACATGCTGCTTCCGCGGCTAAGTAGCTCCTCTTCAGCTCCAGGTCGATTCGCCTGTTTAGAGGGTCTTTGAAGGAAGCGGAATCCTCCATTGGTAGAGTTAAGTTTTTTTGCGAGTCGCACCACGGACGCGTCTACCACTGGCATGGAGTTTAGTGACTGCGTTCCCGACTCTGGTAAGGGGTATATAGTTTATTGAACCAACCCCAAAATTATTATTTTTTTATCAGTCTTTGACCATTCCTTCTGAATGACTTGACTAATCTTGCCCATCAACGGGAAAAGAACCTGCTTCCTTTTGAGGAATGGGAAGTAGCTTGTAGACTCTTGGGGAGGCTATTCTGCGTCTTTCCAGGCGATTGCAGTTTTGACTGCCTGGATGAATGGCTTTACCAAGGAGAGACTGAAGCCAGAAGGTTCTGACTCTTCTCAAGAGTCCCCTGAAGAGTCTTCAGGTGGTGAATCTCTAGCTGGTCGGCCTGACGGCGGCAGAGGTGTACTGACTGCTGACGGACCAGGGAGATTAGGTTCTATATCCTGAACCAGGGATATCTGCTGAAGTGGTTGAGCGGGGACCGAAGCCAAAAGCTCAGAGAAGGAGTCCTTCATTGTTCGCTTGAGCAGATCTACAGCGTGCTGATTTTCTAGCTCGCGGTTGGACGCATAGTCCGTAAAACAGTCCTTACAGACCACTCTGTCTGGTAGCGGTGTAGCCCCACATATCCAGCATCTCTTCTTCCTATAGGTCCTAGGAGAGGGGGGGTCGATCACGTCCTCTGGATCTTGACCTCTCTGATCTACGACGTGAAGAATGGGTCCTACGCCCTGATGAGCGGGACCCCTTGGAGTGGGTAGGGCTACGGTGTAAGGAACTCACGCTAGACCAGTGAGCGCACTTTTTTTTTTTTTTTTTATACTCACGTATGGTTGGTCACATACCTAATAGAAGTGTGAGGATCTTTGCTGCGAGATGAATGACTCATTGCGGAGTTGGGCACAAGGATCAGCTCCAGAAATATAGTAAGAAAGGGAAAAGAATCAGGAGTTTTTGGCGTCACTTTTTTTTTTTTAAATAAACATTTTTATATCGTCATCTGTTTTTATTTTTTATTTTATTTTTTAAACATAAACATTTTTATATTGTTATCTTTTTTTTTTTTTTTTTAACATAAACATTTCTGATCGGCAACATTTTTTTTTTGAGAAAATAAAAAGTACCTACCACAAAGTAGCATCAGAGAGACCTAGCAGGGCACAGCTGAGGAGACTGACAGCCATCCCTGAATCTGAACCTAATTAGGCTCAAGGTGCGTGGGCTAATCCCATAAACCACCATTTGGAATTGATTGAAAAAAAGGGCAAATTTAGCCTTCTTTCCAGAATCCAAGGCGGCCGCCACTGAACCAAGCGTCTGTGCATGTGCAATCGCAGAAGATCCAGCGTCGCCCAGTACAGAGAGCCGAGAAACTACGGCTCTGTATCACTCCCGAATCTCGCATGCGCAGACGGCGGCGAGGACGCCGTGCCATGACACTCTCCTACCTGGCGGGACGTACAGAGCACCTGTAGCCCCCCCTGAACCCGGAAATAAGCACCACAATGTTGTTGCACAGAGAGACACCTGCCCTATCCAGTTGCACAGTTTTAAAGGAATAAAAAAGTAAGACAACAATCATTTTAAAGGCGCCTAACAAGCAAAGGAAAGGGGAGGGGAGGAGAAGAGAGGAAAAGAAAGGGGAAAAACACAAATGCCTGTAATAAAAAATGGAAACCACCAGCCTGGGAAGATGGAGCTGATCCTTTTGCGACTTCCACTGCATTCATCATGGATGTGATAGCAGACTGTGTTCCTGTGAGGAAACTCTGCGAATTGACCCCAACAGATCCACAGAGGGGTTCCCAGTCTTATCAGCGCTGTGAGCGGCCCAAGAACAGGGACTGCGCACGGGAAAGGCTAAACCCGGCGGACGCTGCCGACTGCAGAGGTATGGACATACTGCTACTCTTCACCAGCACAAGAAGGTATGAGGAAAAAAAGGAGAATGTTGGGGGAGGGGCTATGCCTTTAATTTATGCTATTCACTAGTCCTGAAGGAGGAGTCGAGGCGGAGCTCTATCACAGGTATGCTGCCATGGAGGCACCAGGAAAAAATATTATTGTTTATAACTGCTCCGACATTTGCCATCATAGTCTATAATTTCTTGCGGCTTAATAGCATGCAAAAGTAAACATACAACCGTCCTGGCAAATCTGTGTGTTTTTTGCACTTTATCCCGATGTAGCGAAATATCTAATTTTAAGAGGGGAAAATGAAAAGTGAAACACTTGTGAGCGTAAGTGATCATTCTATTCTTTAATTTTTATTATTTTATGTGTTTTTTAGTAGAACTCGGATTATTATAAACAGAGCCTTATATTAATTTTATTAGACAAATACCCATAGATGCAACTGTAAGATATATGGTATTGCTGTGTTTTTAATGTTACATCGTATATCAGCCCTAGTCCCATCGTGGTATGTGTGGCTGTGTGTAAATCTAAACAGACAATTATCCAAGGGACTGCGCACGGGCATGGCGGATGGAAATAGCAATCATGTCGTGCAAAAAACTTCCCAATATATCTATGTGTGGGTAAGCACAGACATTGATTGCAAATACTGCTAGACCCATTCAATAGTAGTCGGTCCAAACATATTTTCCATAGTTGCTAATAAAGAAAAACCAAAAAATGGAAAGAAGGGGCAGAGAAAAGAGAGGTAAATAGGACACAATGGGGCTGATTTACAAAACGTTTACGCCATGAGTATTGGCATTTACAAAACATTAGCGCCTGTAGCGCAGCCCTATTTCCCATTTACTATAGTGTTGTCGGCGGACGGGAGGAGGCGCTCAGTGCGCCACTATGGACCTGGCGCACAGCATGTTAAAATATAAATATAAAGAAGCTGGAAGTGAGAAAATATTGGGGGTGATGTGGGGTGATGTGAGGAAGTGTAGGGACACCGGCCCAAATAACAAACATGACCAAAATAGAGAGAGAAAGTAACTTTTTCAAAACCAGCCCGCTGCGCCGGCAATTCCGATTCGAGCTGCGGGAGGTTTTTTTGAGCTCAGCGCGGGAATTTCAATGGTTCAAATGCGCCGGGACACTGCGCCGGCAAAATCTTAGTAAATGTCAAGTCACCTAAATCAATTTGCATAAGTTGAACAGGCACAGCTCTGAACTTTGCATTGCGCCAGCAAAATTACATTTCTAAAGGAAAAAAAAAAACATTTAAAAGCAGCCGCGGTTGTAATGAATTGTCGGCTCCTGGCAATATAGAGACAAGTCATTAAAAGTGTTTGCTAACCAAAAAAAAAAAAAAGCGTGGGGGTTCCCCCAAATTCCATAACCAGGCCCTTCAGGTCTGGAATGGATATTAAGGGGAACCCCGCTGCAAATTTAAAAAAAAAATGGCGTGGAGTCCCCCCAAAAATCCATACCAGACCCTTATCCGAGCACATAACCTGGCCGGCCGCAGGGGAAGAGGGGGGGATGAGAGAGCGGCCCCCCTCTCTCCTGAACCGTACCAGGCCACATGCCCTCAACATGGGGAGGATGTCCCCATGTTGATGGGGACAAGGGCCTCATCCCCACAACCCTTGCCCGGTGGTTGTGGGGGTCTGCGGGCAGGGGGCTTATCGGAATCTGGAAGACCCCTTTACCAAAAGGGGACCCCCAGATCCCGGCCGCCCCCTATGTGAATTGGTAAGGGGTACATTGTACCCCTACCATTTCACAAGGAAAGTGTCAAAAAATGAAAAAAATGACAAGAGCCGGTTTTAGACAATTCCTTTATTAATGTCTTCTCTTTTCTTCCTTCTTCCTTCTTCTTCTTCTTCCATCTTCTTCTTTTCTCCATTCGGGTTTCTTCCTCTTCATCTTTATCTTCCTTCTTCTTTCGGTCTTCTCATCCGCATCTTGCCCCGGCGTCTTCCCTTCTTCTTTCTTCTCCGGCCGCTCCGTTTGAATTGGAGGTTCCCGCTGAGCGACGCCTCAGTTCCCCACTTGGTCCGCTGCCACCCGGTGGCTTCGCCCCCCTCTGACACCACGGGGAAAGTCCCCGTGAAATCCATGTGCGTCAGAGGGGGGCGGGGTCACCGGGTGTAAGCGGACCCGATGGGGAACTGAAGAACTGAAGCGTCGCACAGCGGGAACCTCCAATTCAAACGGAGCGGCCGGAGAAGAAAGAAGAAGGGAAGACGCCGGAGCAAGATGCGGACGAGAACACCGAAGGAAGAAGGAAGATGAAGATGAGGATGAAGATAAAGATGAAGAGGAAGATGAAGATGTTGGAAGAAACCCGAATGGAGAAAAGAAGAAGATGGAAGAAGATGGAAGAAGAAGAAGAAGAAGAAGAAGATGGAAGAAAGGAGAAGACATTAATAAAGGAATTGTCAAAAACCGGCTCTTGTCATTTTTTTAAATTTTTGACACTTACTTTGTGAAATGGTAGGGGTACATTTGTACCCCATTACCATTTCACAGAGGGGGGGCGGGATCTGGGGGTTCCCTTTGTTAAAGGGGTCTTCCAGATTCCGATAAGCCCCCCGCCCGCAGACCCCCACAACCACCGGGCAAGGGTTGTGGGGATGAGGCCCTTGTCCCCATCAACATGGGGACATCCTCCCCATGTTGAGGGCATGTGGCCTGGTACGGTTCAGGAGGGAGGGGGGGGGCGCTCTTGTCCCCCCCTTTTCCCCTGCGGCCGGCCAGGTTATGTGCTCGGATAAGGGTCTGGTGTGGATTTTTAGGGGGACTCCACGGCATTTTTTTTTTAAATTTGGGGTGGAGTTTCCCTTAAAATCCATGCCAGATCTGAAGGGCCTTGTATGGATATTTGGGGGGAACCCCCACGTCATTTTTTTTTAAATTTGCAGCGGGGTTCCCCTTAATATCCATTCCAGACCTGAAGGGCCTGGTTATGGAATTTGGGGGAACCCCCACGCTTTTTTTTTTTGTGTAAGCAAAGACTTTCAATGACTTTTATCTGTATTGACGGGAACCAGCAATTCATTACAGCCGCAAGGACTTTTAAATTACTATTATTTTACTTTAGAAATGTCATTTTGCTCTCCAACTGTTATAAACATGGAAAACATGTGCTACTTTACAGGCATACTATAGACACCCCCCGGTATGATATTTAGGGCCAGTTCACACCGGATGCAGTGGAGTGCGTTTTTTTGATGCCTGAAAAATGTAAAGAAAGTTGATCACATTAATGCCAATGGCATAGTTCACACCACTGCAGTCCGTTCCAGTGCGTTTCAGAAAGCAAAAAAAAAATTGGTCATGCTGCATTTTTTAGGTACACAACTGTACTGGACCGCAGTAAAACACATCAAAAACGCAACGGAACGTACCAAAAATGCACCTAAATGCACCCAAGACGCACTGCAACACACTTGTCCTAAGTGAAAAGAGGGGGGAAAAAACACTGGACTGCATCAAAAATGCACTGGAATGTGTCAAAAACGCGCATGCAGAAAAGCACCTGGAACGCACCCAGACTGCGTTTCTATGGTGTGAACTAGGGCCAGTTCACACCATAGAAACACAATCCGGATGCGTTACAGGTGCTTTTCTGCATGCACGTTTTTCATGCGTTCCAGTGCATTTTTGGTACGTTTTTGATGCAGTCCAGTGCTTTTTTTTACCCCTCTTTTTTATTAACCATAGATAAGGACAAGTGTGTTCCAGTGCGTTTATGATGCGTTTTGATGCGTTCCAGTACAGTCCAGTGCAGGTAAAATGCAGCATGTTCTACTTTTTTGGTGGAACTGGAACGCACTGGAACAAACTGCCATTTAGAACCATATAACCAACTTTCCATGCATTTTGGATGCATAAAAAACACAATGCACTGCATGTGGTGTGAAATGGCCCTTAAGCAATTTGGCATATTTAAAGGCACTTTTCCTTGTTTTGTTTTTGTTTTTTTCCAAATTGGTGACATTGATATATGTCCCTTAGGGTGGGACCTGGGCCCCCATTTTAAGGCCAATAACTAGAAGATAAGCCAGCCAAGTGGGGACTAGCAAAATTAACAAGTCAGTTCCCATAGACTGCAATGGTATTTGTTGGTGGGGGGGGGGGGGGGGGTGTTTGTCCCATCTCTAATTTTGTAGCATGCTGGATGATGTGCTTAATTTTGGACGGGGGGAGGGGGGGGGGGGTTATTTTTTGCTAGCTGCATTGGTGTTGTTCTGCACATGCCCAGCCAGTTAGTTTTTTTTTGGGTGCTTTTTGTGTGTGAACAGCACCTGGGTATTTCTGGGCATGCTCAGAGAGTGTTTTTATGGGTTAGTAATTGAAGGACATCCTTAACAGGTGTACCCACTTTGAATTTCAGTCTCTACACTGAGTGAACTTGCATTTTGGGTGTTTCATGGACTGTGCATGTGTTTTCAATTGCCTCATTAGCACACAAACATATGTTATATAAAGCTCACAGAGCATTCGGTCGCTTGCCCTGAGAAGAGGCAAGTGTGTGTGTGTGTGTGTGAGGGCAAAATGTACATGTTGGTGTCCTTATCGAGTTTGTAACACATGTATTTTATTTGTTATGTCTTTGCAAAACAGGTGCTTGGTTAACTTTTGTGGACTGTATTTTTTGTGTGGAGGAAATGTTCCCCTGAAATAATTCTGATGTTGTTAATGTGTGTTGTTTGTTCACTTTGATTTAATTGTCTGTGCTAGATTTTTTGGGCCAAAAATTGCTCAAGATGTTGAGTCTGTAACTGTTTCAAATTGACCATGTTTTTTATTTTCGCTTCCCTTTGTTTTGTTGAACAATAAAATTTGATGCAAAGTTTTGATGTTTGTTTTGTGTTTTCTTTGCAACAAACGTGACAGCTGATTGGCATGTCAAAACAAAACTGGTGTGATTTGTCTAATCTGGTGCCTTCATGCTAGCATATGCATGTATTGTGTGCTGCCATGGAGCGTCACCAGGAAAATGGAAAATTGTTTTCAATACTTACTGTAATTTTCCTTTCCTGGCCTGTCCTCACGTCAGCACACTATGGGTTAACCCCTTCCTCCGGTCTCCCAGTACCACCTTCTTTTAGCTGATAAATAGGGGGCCCCTCCTCCCTTGCCCTTGTTCCACTTAACTGGAGGACGACAGGCTTATCGGGAGGGAAAAGAGCTGTGCTGACGTGAGGACAGGCCAGGAAAGGAAAATTACAGTAAGTATTGAAAACAATTTTCCATTTTCCTGGCCAGCCTCACGTCAGCACACTATGGGATTTAATTTAGCCAATTTAGGGTGGGGAAAAGATAAGACTCGAACAACAACTGAAAATGCTGCTATAGTGAATATTTTATTTTGCTTGCAGAGGTGTGGACACCACTGCGTTTCCAAAATTTGATGCGTTGGCCGCTGTGACATCTAAACTGTAGTGTTTAGCGAAGGTTTCGCAGGAGCTCCAACTAGCGGTCCTGCATATGTCTTCAATCGGTATCTTAGCCGAAGCTGCCCATGAGGCTGCCACCCCTCTGGTAGAATGAGCTCTAAGAACTTGTGGAGGCGTCAGCCCCTGTTTCTCATACGTGAGGCTTATCACCTTGGTGATCCAAGTCGCTATGATTCTTGCGGATGCCGCTTGTCCTTTCCTAGGCCCGGATGGCAGGACGAAAAGGGTATTAGTTTTGCGTACCTGTAGAGAGCGGTGTAGGTAAATTGAGAACAAGTTGACCATGTCCAGTGGTCTGAGATCTAGCTCTTCCGCTTGTTTTGGTGGCTGTGTGAAGCTTGGTAGGACTGCCTCCCAATTCACATGAAATTTGGAAACCACTTTAGGTGTTACGGCCGGTGAGGGCCTTAGGATCACTTTGTCCTGGAGAATGATGCAATATGGATTCTTGCAGGACAGAGCTGCTAGTTCTGAAACCCTTCTTGCCGACGTTATGGCTGTAAGGAAGATCAGCTTGACTGTCAAGAACCAAAGCGGGCATGTCTCTGCAGGGATGAATGGATGTAGGAGCAGGGCTTTTAGTACCGTGCCCAGATCCCATGCTAGGAACAGGGGTCTCCTTGGTGGTTTCAATTTTATGACTGCTCTGAGGAACTGTCTTATGAGAGGCTCACCTGCCCACTTGTGACCTGTGAAGCACGCCAATGCTGACACTTGAACCTTTATGGTGTTATAGGCTAAGCCCGCTTTTAGAGCTGACTGTAAGAAGTCCAACACTTGCACAATGCTTGGGGATAACGGAGAAAACTTCTGTTGCAGGGCAAATGCCGTAAATTTCTTCCAAATTCTGTTATAAGTGACATTGGTTGTGGCTTTTCTAGATTTTAGTAGCGTCAAAATTACTTCCTCCGAGATACCTTGTGACTGTAGTCTGGCCGATTCAACAACCAAGCCATCAGCTGTAACCTGCCCGGGTTGGGATGACACCATTGGCCCTGCTGTAGAAGGTCTCTCTTCAGCGGCAGCTGTATTGGGGGGACTGCCGCCATCTGTAGGAGCAGAGGGAACCATGGTCTCCGTGGCCAGAAGGGCAGGATTACAATTGCATGGACGTTCTCCCTCGCAATGTTCAGTAGGGTTTTCATTACCAGAGGTAACGGTGGAAAAAAGTTGACAAAGGGAAAATCCCACGGAATTGAGAAGGAGTCTTGGGCTACTGCCTCGTCGCAGCGAAACCTTGACACGAACCGGGGTGTCTTTGCATTCCATGGAGTCGCCATTAGGTCTACCGAGGGTGTCCCCCACTTGTGGAAGATTGTCTCTAGGACGTCCCTGTTGAGTGTCCATTCGTTCTTGTTGGGGAAATCCCGGCTCAGACGGTCTGCTATGTGATTCTGACTGCCCGGAATGTAGGCTGCCATTAGGGCTTCCACGTGCGCTTCTGCCCAAACGAATATGTTGGTTGCCACCTGCAACAGCGGCAAGCTCTTGGTTCCACCCTGTTTGGCTATATAAGCCACCGCTGTTCGGTTGTCCAACATCAGTTTGACTCGAGCCCCGTGGACTAGATTCTCAAAGGCCCGCAGGGCCAGGTATGCTGCCTGTAATTCCAAGAGGTTGGAGTGTCTGGTTTCCATCCTGCTCCATTCGCCTTGAACCTGCCTGCCGAGGCAGTGAGCGCCCCAGCCCCGGAGACTGGCATCCGAGGTTATCCGAATCCAGTCTCTGGGGCTGAGGGGCATGCCCTGCGACAGGTTTTCTGGTGCTATCCACCACGCCAGGCCTTGGCGGATCCGTCTTGGTATGAAGATCTTCTGGTGCAATGATACGCCATCCCACTGGTTCAGGAAGGATGTCTGGAATGCTCTTGTATGGAATCTTGCCCAGGGGATAGCTGGGATCGCTGCGGTAAACATTCCCAGAAGTGTCATGCAATCCCTTGCTGACAGTGATGAGGACTCCATCACGCTGTTTACGCAGGCTACTAACTCGACTTTCTTGCGTCCTGGTAGCGAGACAAGCCCTTTTCTTGTGTTGAAAACAAGTCCCAGGTATTCCATCTCTTGAGAGGGGATCAGCTGGCTCTTCTGCTTGTTGATGATCCAGCCGAATTCTGATAGAGTCTCCAGTACTAGCTCGCGCTGTGTCGCTAACTCTTCGCTTGTACGAGCCACTACTAAGATGTCGTCTAGGTAGTGGAAGATCTTTATGCCTCTTAATCGAATGACGGCGATGACAGCTAGCAAGATCTTGGAGAAGACCTGAGGTGCTGTGCTGATCCCGAAGGGTAGACACCTGAACTGGTCTTAGGTATTTTTGGTGCTTCTTGTTGATTGGGACATGCAGGTACGCATCTGCTAAATCGACGGATATTAACCAGTCTCCTGGTTGCAGAACTGATATAATCGTAAATATTGATTTCATCTTGAATGTTTTGGGGACAATATAGTGGTTCAAGGATCTTAGGTCCAAAACCGGTCTTAGATCTCCTGATGCTTTGGGTACCAGAAAAATTGGTGAATAAACTCCCGTTTTCCGCTGTTTTAGAGGTACCGGTGTGATTGCATTTTTTTGAAGTAATTCGGTTATGTATTCTAGTAAGCACTTCCGTTTTTTCTGGTCTTGTGGCCATTCTGTCTGGGCCACTATGTTGGGTGGTCTTTGTCGAAAAATTATCTTGTATCCTTGCTTGACCGTCTTCTAGACCCATTGGTCCTTGACCGTCTCCGCCCATACTCTCCAGAAGGATGCCAATCTGGCACCCACCTGGGGAGGATGGGCGGCTGACCCGTCAAAAAGAGTTCTGGGAGCTCTTCCAATAGGGCCTTGTGTATTCTCGCCCCGGTCTGTATGATCTGGCATCCTGCGCCCTTCTGTAGTCTGATTGGCCTGACCGGGTGGCCTGCTGTCTTCTTTTAGGTCTTTGTGGTATCAGGCCCGACTTCCCTCCTGTAGCTCGTTTAATAGCTTCTTCTAAGGTGCCACCAAACAACGTTTTGCCATTAAATGGAATATTACAGAGACCCAGTTTTGAGGTACTGTCTGCTACCCAATGACGCAGCCATAGGGCCCTTTTTGCGGTCACTGCAAAAGCCATGATCCTAGCGAGAAGTTTTACTAAGTCCATAGAGGCTTCTGCCAGGAAGTCGGCTGAGAGATCCAATTCCTCCATTGCCGAAATGGCACGTTAGACCTTAGAGCTGTCTGGACATTTGTGGTCCAAACCTTCAAGGCTCTGGAGACTGAGGTTAAGGCTATGGCAGGGCGGCAAGCCGCACCAGCAGATGAATAAACCTTCTTTAGTTCTGTATCCGCACGTCTGTCCATCGGGTCTCTGAAAGTTGTAGAATCCTGCAATGGCAGGGCCACTTGTCTAGCCAAGCGCTGTAAGGCCGCGTCTATGCCTAGTGGGGATTCCCAAAGGGCAGCTTCTGGAGTCTTAAATGGGTATAGCCTTGCGAAACGATGCTGTACATTTAACCTCTTTTCTTGCTTTTCCCATTCCTCCTCAAACCACTCTCGGATCTCTGGCAAGAGCGGAAAGGTCTCCCCTTGGTTCTTCCGGCTAGGAAAAAACCTTTTAATTTTTTCAGGTGGCTGGGCATCCTGTTCCCAGTCTATGGCCTCTTTTACGGCCGCAACGTAAGGCTCTATGCATTGAAAGTCAAATAAGTACTCAGAGGGTTCCTCTGAGTCCGAGGAATCTCGTGACGATACCTCTAGCACTGGAGACGAATCTCGCCTTTGCTCCGCTGTGCTCCTGATTCTAGCTTTAGTCCCCGGAGCCCTGAAGCCTGAGGCTGACTGTATACTTTCTGTCACTGCCTCGTGAATATAGTCTTTTATTCTGCGTGCCTCCGCTTCTTTGTCTGTGGCTACCTCTTTGATGCAGTCTGCGCATAAGAGTTTCCCAGGAGCGGATGGCGCTGAACATGCCCAGCAAAACCCCTCATTAGGGCGGTCTCCGGTCACATTTGGCTCTGCTACTGTAGCAGTTTGAGTAGTTTTGCGACCTGGGCTGGATTGGAATTTGTGCATTGTCCGAGACCCAGACGCTTGCGGAGATTTAGAACGGTGGCGGGACTCAGGTGATGACAGATCTGAGTAAGGGGCCGATCCCTGCCCTTTACCATGTGATCAGCTGTCAGCAAATGACAGCTGATCACGTGATGTAAACAAAAGCTGGGTAATGGTTTTTGTTTTCTCCTTGTGCCGACAGCGTGAGCATAAAAAAGGCAATCACCGGCTTATGTGCAAGGGACATGGGGCCCGAAGAGGAAGAGGCAATTCTGCGTCATCTGTGACAATTAGTAGCCCCTGCCAGTGCCACCTATCAATGCCCACCACTGGTTCCAATCAGTGGCACCTAGCAGTGCCACTTCTCACTGCCCACCAGTGCCAAATAGCAATGCCACCTCTCAGTGCCCACCCTTGCCACCTTATCGGTGCCCATCAGTGCAGTCTCATCAGTGTACATCAATGAAGAAGAAAAATTACCTTTTTTAAAAATATTAACCAGTTTCCTACCGCCCACCGTCACATGACATCCTTGGCTTTGGGCGGTGACATCTGAATGATGCCTGCAGTTGCAGGCATCATTCAGATATCATTCTTTTCAGCCGGCGATTCTGTGCACAATAAAAATGATCATAGTGGCAGTTCCGCCGCTTGATCGTTCTTATAGGCGGGGGGAGGGGACGTTCCCTCCCCCCCTCTTGCCGCCATCCGGTGCTTCTCCGGGCTCTCCCGTGCCATCTGGGGCTCGGAGAACGATTTGGAGATGACTGGTGACAGCATCGCGGTAACTGCACTCGTGGAACTTTTCCTCTTTTCTTTGGGCCCTATCTACCCCAGGAGTCCATAATCTCTTGCGGGAAAAGTGAAGAACAAACAGGAACAGTTCTTCATTCCTCTGGGCACAAAAGCAACGGTCCCAGAAAGTTCAGCAGCATAACAAACGGAGTCTTTTCTCTCCTACAGGTAAAAGCGGGGATGCGGCAGAACAAGTGGCTTCAAGTGCTGATCCATGGTTTCCAGATGATACTCCACATCTTCTCCTTCTTTTCGCCGGATCAACACCTTATCTGCATGGATGTGTCGTCCCAACATCCACTCTGCCTTGCAGTCTTTAAAACGTTGAGAGGCCTTTGGAGAGCATGCCAGGTACCTGCGGGCGTGGGGAACCTGAAGGTGGGTCCACACAAAGTCATTGTACCAGCGCTCCCGGCACACTTCCACCTCATACAGCAGTTCCTTTGACAAGTACGGATACTCCCATCCGTAGTCTGCAGCAACCTTCTGGCCAAATAGGCGTTGTAATCTCGCCAAAGGAGGCATGGTGGCTTTGTCCCCTTCACCAGGCAACACTATCGAGTCCGGGTGGCGAGGGACCTTGATCACATCTGATCTGGGCATAGGTGCCCGCAGCAATAGTCTCTTTCCCCCGGCCTTCGGTACAGATGGCACCGGGGATGTAGAAGCAGGCTGGGGACGGGACCTCTCTTCAGGCGCTGGTGCCTCCACCCGGGGTGTACTTTCCCCTGTTGACATGGGTGGATCTCTGATCCTCCGAGATGAAGCGAGAGGTACTTTGTCCCAGCCCTTCTCGGCAAACAAATCGTCTATGGCAACGTCGTCTCCCATGTCCGAGAGCGACTCCAGGTCAGAGGTGTCACACTCCTCCGCGGGTATGTAGCCGGTTGTAGAAACGGAGCCACCACCTCCCGCGGACTCGCTAGGCCATGACTTCCCGACACCTCCGCCCACACACCAAATCTCTCCGCCTGGCTTACCTCGACCTTTACTTGAAGCGGGACGTCCGGAACTCTTGTCAACAGATCCATCCAGGCCGGGCGTAAGCGGGCGAGACGGTCCACCACAACCGCTGGTCGGGGCTACCATGCCGGTCTTTCTCTTCGGTGGCAGACGCTGCGAGACAGTGGTGACCGAGTCAGCATCCTCGGATTTCTCCCGTTGGGGTTTTACGACCTCCTCCGCGGTCGCTGCAGTGTGCATAGGGATGGCTCTCACAGCAGTGATTCCTCCACTCTGAGTGGTGTTGCCCGCAGCACGGCCGGGGTAAATGGTTCTCGGCCTCTCAACCGCCGGATCCACTTCGAACAGGAACTCCCCACAGGCCTCACATCGCCCGAATGGCTTCAGCTGGCACACCAGTCCCGAACAGCCGGGACAAATCACACCCAGGGCCTCAACGTCCATGCACGAGTACAGGGCGAATCGACTCCTTGGCTTTAGCCGGATCCCCGTATCTGTTACCGGAGCAGCAGCAGTCAATGTCGTGGTGGAAGGGTGAACTGGAATCCACGATGTATGTCCGAACATGGCGACCTTGTTGCTGATCCATCGCACACTGCAAAGTTTTTGCGCCAACGTCCCACGTGTAGTCCTTCACACGTATTGGACTCCTCCCCTTTGCTCCAGTTCGCAGGCTTTTCTTCTTTTCTGTTTCTGAGTCATGCCCACGAACCAAGCGATGGGGGTGTGCCTGGTGGCGCAGTGCAATAGAAGCCCCCACGTGTAGTGCTTCACACGGCTGAACTTCCCCCTCTTTCCACTCTTCTGCACGGGCCTTTCCCTTCATTGGGTCATGTCCACGACTTCGAGCAGGGATGCACTTCGGCCAATGAAGGCCTGCCTATTTGCTTAACTCTTCCAACAGACACGTTCAATTCCGTGGTGCACAAACACTATACTGGACCCGAGCCCCCACGTGTAGCGGCCTCCTCACTCCCCTCTTTCTCTCGTCTTTCTTTTGTCTAGGGGTATCTTAGAGGGGAGGGAGCGGGGACACCACGCCTGGCTTCCCCCACATGTGTCAGTGCGGTATAAGCAACGTTCTTGTATTACCTTCGGGTCAGTGCTGTGCACCTGGATCCTCCCTCCAAGAGTCACCTTGAACAATGTCTGTCAGGAAATGAGCCCCACACCATTAAAGTTCAACACTCCTTTATTCTTCTGCGAATGAACACAATCAGTTGAACTCCCTTGATAGAAACAGAACAGGAAAGGAGGTGTGGATGTGAATAGGCCCAGACACAATGTAGTTCTCCACTTTCCTTCCTGAAAGTGGGTTACGGTCTCCGCACGAGGGGGGATTTCCTTCCAGGCAGTCTCCGACGAGAGGCTCACCTGTCACCGGCAATATGCTGCACCGGGTCTTCAAGTGAGGAGCTCCCCCCGGTCCATTGCGCCTTCCGGATTCGGGTACCCACTCCCGGGGTTCCCTAGGATCTCCTTCCCTCGCGGAACTCAGTGTTGGGCACTGAGCTCCGGACCTCCATCCGAGTACCTCACCCCAGGCTAAAGGTGCCTGGGATGGAACACGACCTCCAGTGGTCCTCTAGGCCTAGGCCACCCAGAGGACCGACACGAACCACCGTCCACAAGCTGAAGGTGCCTGGGACTCAACCCCGTGACAAAGATGGCCGGCCCCTTTATACCCTCTCCCAGCAAGCACGGCGGGTTCCCCGCCTCACCATACCGCTGCCGAGGGAGGACAAAAAGGAGGCACAGCACACAGCAATGATTCAACCCCAGCCCAGGGCGACAGCGCCACCCACCGGGCTGCAGGGAATTACACATCACTGATGTCTCTGCCAAGTTCAAATTTACACCCGGGAAAGTACATACCCGCTACAATAGTGAGAGATGTCCCACTCAAAATTTAACCCCTGAGGTATTCTACTATTAAGGGAAAAAATCCAGAATACTTCTCGTTTACAAAGCCTTCTGAACTTATCCGCTCCTCTTATTGAAGTGGTGATTCGCTCTATTCCCTAAATCGACAGGCTTGATGTATCCTTAAAGTGCACATTATTCCAATATTTGGGTACATTGGTGTTGCGTTCTTTTTCTATATCATATAGGTGGTCGTATAACCTATCTTTTAGCCTGTGAATGGTTCTGCCCACATATTGGATTTTGCAGTCCTCACAATTAATCACATAAACTATATACCTGGTATTACAGTTAATGAACTCTTGTATTAAAAAGCTCTTTTCGGTCACATATGAGTGGATGTGTGGGCCTGTTTTTATACGGATGCAATATTGGCATCCCTTTATTCCACATTTGTAGGTTCCTTTGACCGATAACCAACTGGAACCAATTGGTTTTGTATGGAACAAACTAGGTGACAGTTTATTTCCTAAAGTGGGTGCTCTTCTTGATACGATTTTAATTCCATTGGACAAAATGTCTTCATATGTTTCATCGTTGTAAAGTACCGGAAGATATTTTGTAACAATGGATTTTCTCTTTTTAAATTCCGTGCTATAAGGTGTGGAAAAAATTGGCACATTTTTATAGGGCATGATGATTTTTTCTTTATTTTTATTTTTATTTTTGTTGTCACTGCTCTTCTTATCCTTATTTTTATTCTTATCCAATAGTAGGGAATTTCTCAGTCTTTTTTCCACTTTGGACAAGGCTTTTGTGATAATTTTTGTTGAATAACCCCTCTCAGTAAATCTCTTAGACATTTCTGCTGCGTCCCTAGTGAAATCCTCAGCTGTACTACATAGGCGTTTTAGCCTGAGAAATTGGCCAAACGGTATCCCCTCAATGGTGTGTTTGGGATGGGCGGAATCAGCCCTGAGCAACACATTGCCTGCCGTGCTTTTTCTGTGTAAACCTGTGGTAATACCACTCTTGTTGCCAGTAAGTTTAACATCCAAAAAGTCTATGGTTGTTCTTTCTAGTTTGCCAGTAAATTTTAGATTTAAGCTGTTATCATTAAGATAAGTGAGCCATGTTTCCAAATTGGCATTACCGTCCGTGGTAATAAACAGGAGGTCATCTATATAGCGACAGTAAAATACTGTATCCATACGACGGGGACTACCATGTCCAAAAATGCGGGACCTCTCCCACCAGCCCATATAAAGATTGGCTAGGGAGGGAGAAAATTTGGCTCCCATGGAGGCCCCGCATTTCTGGAGGTAGTAGCCCCCGTCAAACATGAAAAAATTGTGTGTTAATAGATAATCCAATGCCTGCAAGATGAACTCCTGTAAGACCAAAGACAATTTTCCTGACTCTTTCAAAAAAGCAGAAACGGCTTGTAAGCCCAGGTGATGTGGAATGCTTGAGTATAGACTGGACACATCAAAGCTGATCCATCTATACTCATCCATCCATGTGAAATCTTTCAAATCCATCAATAACTGCTTGGTGTCCCTAAGAAACCCTGGAAGTTCTGTGACTAGTGGCTGCAGCTGACCATCCAGCCACTCGCCCAGTCTCTCATTAAGGGAGCCTATACCCGCCACAATTGGTCTACCTGTAAGCGGGTATAGCCCTTTGTGCACCTTAGGTAGGTGATGGAACTCCGGCATGATGGGATTAATGGGGACAAAAAAATCTCTCTTTTTCAGAAAAAATTCCTACTGATACTGCTCTATTCAAAAGTTCATGGAGTATTTTAGTGAATGGTAAGGTGGGATCTGATGTGAGTGGCAAGTATGTATCTATATCCGACAATTGTCGGAGAGCCTCTTCCTTGTAGGTAGTAGAATCCAAAACCACTACTGTGCCTCCCTTGTCTGCATTTCTGATGGTAATACTGTGGTCTGTTGCTAGCGCTTTTAATGCTGTCCTTTCCAGCCCAGATAAATTATCAGGGGACTTATCTTTGTGGCAATGGCGGGCCAGATGTGTAAGATCCCTCTCCACTAGTTTTTGAAATGAGTCTAGATCCTTGCCCCTAGATTCTACAGGATAAAAATCTGACCGCAGTCTAAATGGAATTGTATTTATATTCGCTGAATCTATTGGATCAAGGGGGCAAGGATCTGATTCCATAGCCAAATCAGTGAGGTCTTGTAAAGCACAAACTTCTTTAAATAATATAGGAGAGGGAAAACACTCACCCAAATCCAGACCGCCATTAGAACAGACCGTTTCCTCTGGTATGGAAGCTGAATAATGTCTTTTGAGCGTCAGGTTACGGCAAAACTTATTAATATCCAAAATAGTCCCAAATAAATCAAAATGTTTTGAGGGGCAAAAGTTGAGGCCTTTAGACAGCAGCATGTTCTCTTCGGTGTTCAAAGTCCTGTTGGAAATATTGAGATTGTTAGTTATTATCGTTTCCTTCTCCCTCGTAGGGAATTTTACATGCTCCTTGTTCTTGTGTTTAATTCCTCCCCTTCTTGTCTTCCTGCGGATGTTTTCTTTTTCTTTGTCTTTTTGCCCGACCCGTGAGGGTGTCTCTGATTGGAAGTGTCCCCGATGGTTGATTTGGGCGGTGTCACCGTTCGCTCAGGAGAGGACCCCGACCCTGTGGTAGCCAAAGTGTCATGGGCAATATCATTTTCCTGGTCAGAGAAGCTTACGCTTTTTCCTCTACCACAATGTGACCGATTGACTTGATATTGCGTTTTTTTCCAAATATAAACCTTATCATTCTCATAATCAATACGGTCAAGAGTCATCTTCCCTTTTTTTGTGTCTATTACAAATTTCTCCAGCTTGTCAAGTCTCTTATTCAATTTCCCCATCCAATTCCAAGAATTCTGAGTGGGTTTGCAATGGTTTTAAATTCTCCTGTATAGAGGTCATCTCCACCTGTATTTCTTCCACTTGTTTTTGATTGGAAGTGATCAAGATCTCCATTAGTTTGAACGAGCATGTACTAAGAGTGTCTGTCCACTGCTTTTTGAGATAATCATTAGCCAACTCTGAGCTCGGAAATTTCTTGATCCGTAATCCTCTTGGAATCTGTCTCAGAGTGGTATACTCTGTAAAAAAGTGTGAATCCCAGTAGGATCTTATCTCCTTAGCCATTAAAAGTTCCAATCTTCTGAACATTTTAAGCAGTGAAACTTCACTATCGTTGCTGGATTGCAACGTGTGTGTGTGAGAGCCTGTTCTGAAGGGATTATCTGAAGGCTTTTTCAAAGTTCTACTATAACCCAGCTCAGCTGCTGATGTAGTTGGTGTGTTGTTATCCATGAAAAAGGCTGGTGTCCTGAAGTAAAGTTGTTAAGCTTGACTGAAACAAGACTAATTTTGATGGTAGATATTCGATTGTGAGCTAAACCACCGAGCAGGTAAATAGGGATGCAAAGTCCATACAAAAATAGAGAGAGAGAGATTTTTACCGCTCCAGGTGAATACACTCCAACAATCTGTAATGACAGGACTACCGTGGGTGCCAGCAATGCACGTAGCATATGATAAAGAAAGATAAAAAATATGGACAACCGCACTCCAAAGAACCTTTGACGGTCGCCTTTATTGTAAAAGATGGAAAATAACACCAAATTTCATCACAGCATAACCGAGGTAACTGCTTACATGTTTCGCACTGCAGGTCAGTGCTTACTCATAGCTAATAACAACATGGCCTGGGGAATGCCCAGGGAAAAACCAAGCCTACTTACCGACCAGCTCGCTGACAACCAATTAACCTGTCTAACAGTATGCGTTAAAAACAGGGGTTTGTCCGCACGCATTTGCAAACGTATGCGTGAGCCACAGAGCCACGCCAAGGCCCCCTGGAGTCTGTGGTCCTACACTAACATTGAGTGTCCCCACAATGGAGGCACATGCATTCTGATGGTTAGATGAGGGCAGGTGGACTGAAGGGGAGCCACCCCTCCTTAAAGGTACAGGAGCACACCAAACACCCAGCGTAGCACAATGGCAGCAAAGGTGTTGGTGCACTGCTGGACCAATACAAGCACCATAGGTGAAAACAAAAACATGTCCACCGCCCCCATCTATAGCTGGCTATCACGGTAAGTAGCATTGGAAGGCTAAAAGCAGATAACAACATGGCCTGGGGAATGCCCAGGGAAAAACCAAGCCTACTTACCGACCAGCTCGCTGACAACCAATTAACCTGTCTAACAGTATGCGTTAAAAACAGGGGTTTGTCCGCACGCATTTGCAAACGCATGCGTGAACCACAGAGCCACGCCAAGGCCCCCTGGAGTCTGTGGTCCTACACTAACATTGAGTGTCCCCACAATGGAGGCACATGCATTCTGATGGTTAGATGAGGGCAGGTGGACTGAAGGGGAGCCACCCCTCCTTAAAGGTACAGGAGCACACCAAACACCCAGCGTAGCACAATGGCAGCAAAGGTGTTGGTGCACTGCTGGACCAATACAAGCACCATAGGTGAAAACAAAAACATGTCCACCGCCCCCATCTATAGCTGGCTATCACGGTAAGTAGCATTGGAAGGCTAAAAGCAGATAACAACATGGCCTGGGGAATGCCCAGGGAAAAACAAAGCCCACTTACCGACCAGCTCGCTGACAACCAATTAACCTGTCTAACAGTATGCGTTAAAAACAGGGGTTTGTCCGCACGCATTTGCAAACGCATGCGTGAGCCACAGAGCCACGCCAAGGCCCCCTGGAGTCTGTGGTCCTACACTAACATTGAGTGTCCCCACAATGGAGGCACATGCATTCTGATGGTTAGATGAGGGCAGGTGGACTGAAGGGGAGCCACCCCTCCTTAAAGGTACAGGAGCACACCAAACACCCAGCGTAGCACAATGGCAGCAAAGGTGTTGGTGCACTGCTGGACCAATACAAGCACCATAGGTGAAAACAAAAACATGTCCACCGCCCCCATCTATAGCTGGCTATCACGGTAAGTAGCATTGGAAGGCTAAAAGCAGATAACAACATGGCCTGGGGAATGCCCAGGGAAAAACCAAGCCTACTTACCGACCAGCTCGCTGACAACCAATTAACCTGTCTAACAGTATGCGTTAAAAACAGGGGTTTGTCCGCACGCATTTGCAAACGCATGCGTGAGCCACAGAGCCACGCCAAGGCCCCCTGGAGTCTGTGGTCCTACACTAACATTGAGTGTCCCCACAATGGAGGCACATGCATTCTGATGGTTAGATGAGGACAGGTGGACTGAAGGGGAGCCACCCCTCCTTAAAGGTACAGGAGCACACCAAACACCCAGCGTAGCACAATGGCAGCAAAGGTGTTGGTGCACTGCTGGACCAATACAAGCACCATAGGTGAAAACAAAAACATGTCCACCGCCCCCATCTATAGCTGGCTATCACGGTAAGTAGCATTGGAAGGCTAAAAGCAGATAACAACATGGCCTGGGGAATGCCCAGGGAAAAACCAAGCCTACTTACCGACCAGCTCGCTGACAACCAATTAACCTGTCTAACAGTATGCGTTAAAAACAGGGGTTTGTCCGCACGCATTTGCAAACGCATGCGTGAGCCACAGAGCCACGCCAAGGCCCCCTGGAGTCTGTGGTCCTACACTAACATTGAGTGTCCCCACAATGGAGGCACATGCATTCTGATGGTTAGATGAGGGCAGGTGGACTGAAGGGGAGCCACCCCTCCTTAAAGGTACAGGAGCACACCAAACACCCAGCGTAGCACAATGGCAGCAAAGGTGTTGGTGCACTGCTGGACCAATACAAGCACCATAGGTGAAAACAAAAACATGTCCACCGCCCCCATCTATAGCTGGCTATCACGGTAAGTAGCATTGGAAGGCTAAAAGCAGATAACAACATGGCCTGGGGAATGCCCAGGGAAAAACCAAGCCTACTTACCGACCAGCTTGCTGACAACCAATTAACCTGTCTAACAGTATGCGTTAAAAACAGGGGTTTGTCCGCACGCATTTGCAAACGCATGCGTGAGCCACAGAGCCACGCCAAGGCCCCCTGGAGTCTGTGGTCCTACACTAACATTGAGTGTCCCCACAATGGAGGCACATGCATTCTGATGGTTAGATGAGGGCAGGTGGACTGAAGGGGAGCCACCCCTCCTTAAAGGTACAGGAGCACACCAAACACCCAGCGTAGCACAATGGCAGCAAAGGTGTTGGTGCACTGCTGCACCAATACAAGCACCATAGGTGAAAACAAAAACATGTCCACCGCCCCCATCTATAGCTGGCTATCACGGTAAGTAGCATTGGAAGGCTAAAAGCAGATAACAACATGGCCTGGGGAATGCCCAGGGAAAAACCAAGCCTACTTACCGACCAGCTCGCTGACAACCAATTAACCTGTCTAACAGTATGCGTTAAAAACAGGGGTTTGTCCGCACGCATTTGCAAACGCATGCGTGAGCCACAGAGCCACGCCAAGGCCCCCTGGAGTCTGTGGTCCTACACTAACATTGAGTGTCCCCACAATGTAGGCACATGCATTCTGATGGTTAGATGAGGGCAGGTGGACTGAAGGGGAGCCACCCCTCCTTAAAGGTACAGGAGCACACCAAACACCCAGCGTAGCACAATGGCAGCAAAGGTGTTGGTGCACTGCTGGACCAATACAAGCACCATAGGTGAAAACAAAAACATGTCCACCGCCCCCATCTATAGCTGGCTATCACGGTAAGTAGCATTGGAAGGCTAAAAGCAGATAACAACATGGCCTGGGGAATGCCCAGGGAAAAACCAAGCCTACTTACCGACCAGCTCGCTGTAACATGGCTAATTTGTTACAAACATCACACCTCTAATATAGAAAGAAAAGACACATACTCATGTGATCTAAAGCCTCAATTAGGAACCAATTAAGAACCAATTAGTGTTGGAAAGTATTGTGAGTGAAAAACCCATTGCATATATATATATGGTTGACAATTATTATCTATGTGACACTTAAAAGGTAAGTGAAAAGAAAATTGAATGAAATATAACTTAAATGAAAGAAACAATCCCTCGGGAGCCAAAAAAGTAACCCAGAGAGAAAGAAAAAGAAAAACTGTAGTTATTACAATTATTGTGTATATAGAGGTGTAATATAAGAAAATTAACTAGTGCATGAAATAAACTAAAAATAGTAAACTATGTGTATGCATATAATATGTGTGTAATTAATGATAATTGTTCTGTCTCAACTACAAAGCGATAAAGTTCATCTCCAGGTTTAAGTAGGCCTTACTCAAGCTGGTTTGATATTCATCCCTTGCATCGATACAGGCAGTTTAACTCAATGAATAAACTCACAGTTAGGACGACAGACGATGAATCCTTTCGAATGTTCCGTTTAATGATGGATATTCATAGGTAGAAAAACGTTGCAGTTGTAAGCCACATGTAAGATGTTTAGCATTGAAGAAATACAGGACTAATGAGAGAGAATCAGGAAGTGGAGGAGACATATAAAGAACTACGGTGAGAGAGAGAGAGTTCAGCTAGAAAGAAGGGGACATATCTTAAAGACACAGAGCAAGAATAATCACATAGTGTAACACAACACTCCCCGTCTGAAATCTTTAGATTTCATAACCTTAAACTAATATATATATTTTCAATAAGTCCAATACTGATAAATGTCCTGGAACCTGTAATGAAAAACATGCAACAAGCAAATAATAAACATAAGTTCAACAGGATGAAGAACATAAAGTCACAGTATGATGTCTTCAAATAATTCCAAAGTTCTGAGTAGAACCTGTAGATGGCAGCAATGTACCTCCCGCCGTGCCAACAGCATGGCTAGTCCTTGCACAAGTCACTCACCTGGCAAAAGGAGTATTAACTCTGTAATTGGTCGACTAAAGGTTCGTGTCGATCCTCCCTTGGTTACCTTGACTTCTACCTTCCGGACTTTGTTATCGTCGCTGGGCATAACTTTAGTAATAAGACCCATAGGCCACTCATTCCGACAAACTTCCTTGTCTTTTAGAAGGATGAGGTCTCCAACCTTAAGATTCGGCTTAGATGCTTGCCATTTGTTACGACCTTGAAGGTGGTGAAGATACTTTTTCTTCCAGCGATGCCAGAACACATTGGCTAGATGCTGCATCTGCTTCCATCGATGCCTGTAATGGTGTGACCGCAGCTTCTGTTTTGTACTTACAGAAGTGTGGAGTGAGGTGTTCACAGTTCTTATTTCCTTATCATCTTCAGGGTTTACTAGCCCATAGGTGGTGTCAATACGGAGTAAGTAAGAGTCCTCACACAGAAACCTTGGAGGTGACAGCCATAAGCTGTCCTGAAGAGCGGCAGGTGATACGGCTCTGGTCCCACAGTCAGCTGGGTTGAGTTCAGTGGGAACGTGATGCCATTGACTTGGTAGAGAGAATCTCTTGATACGTTCCCCTGTTGCTGACGTACACATAAAATTGTTTTGTTTGGTTGTTTATGTAACCAAGTACTACCTTACTGTCTGTATAGAAGGTGAAAGAATCAATTCTAGTGTCCATTTCACTTCGTATGTAGTGATGAGCCGAACACCCCCGGGTTCGGTTCGCACCAGAACCCGCGAACGGACCGAAAGTTCGTACGAACATTAGAACCCTATTAAATACAATGGATGCGAACGTTCGAATTCTAAAGTGCTAATTATAACGACTATTATGCATGTTATTGTCCTAAAAAGGGTTTGGGAACCCGGGTTCTGCACCAGGGGACATGTATCAATGCAAAAAGAAGTTTTAAAAACGGTCGTTTTTCGGGAGCAGTCATTTTAATGATGCATAAAGTGAAAAAAAAAGTCAAATATTCCTTTAAATATCGTACCTGGGGGGTGTCTAAAGTATGCCTGTGAAGTGCCACGTGTTTCCCGTGTTTAGAACTGTCCCTGCACAAAATGACACTTCTAAAGGAAAAAAAAGCCATTTAAAACTGCTTGCGGCTTTAATGTAATGTCTGGTCCCGGTAATATGGATGAAAATCTTTAAGAAAAATGGCATAGCTACCCCATGACCCCCCCCCCCTACCCCAGCCCATTACCAGCCCCTTTGGGTCTTGTATTGATATTAAGGGGAACCCCGCACATAAAATAAAAAAGGCCCTATATACTCTGAACAGCCGTATACAGGCGGTGCATACAAGACAGGGACTGTAGGTTTGTTCTTATGTAGAATCTGTTTGTAATTTTGAACAGGTACATTGTTGAAGTGTAGCTCCAGCCCAAAAATCTATTTTTAAACTTTTTGGAAAACATAGGTAAGGGTTATCACCCCTGTAACATTTGTTTTGCTGTCTGTGCCCCTGTTCAGAACATTTCACCTCACTTTCCGTCCCAATGACAACTGTTTTTGAAATGTGGTGTTTTTCTTGAAACAAGGATTGCTGATAAAGCATCAGTACAGAGGAGACACCTTTCTCCCATATTTATTCTTACAGGAGAGAATTTTCCTTCCTAGTGGTAGATTTCCTCTCACTTCCTGTTGTCTTCTTGCGTTTGCAAGTAGGAGTCGTTTGTAAGTTGGATGTTTGAAAGTAGGGACCTGCCGTATATACTCTGCAGAAATAGGCCCCTTAGTTGTTGGTGTTGGCACAACACTGTAAGCACTCACAGTTACTCTTGGTTGGTGCTGGAACGCCCTGCTGTCAACTATTATATCAGGAATTTTAATTACATATAATTGTTGAACAGTGGTAGTAAAAATTGGGCCTTTGATGGTGGTGCTGGTGCCACAAAACTGTAAGCCCTGACAGTTACTCTTGGTGGGTGCAGGAATGGGCCCTGCTGTGAATTATTAGATCAAGAATTGTAATTACATGCCCCTTTTGAACAGGGGCTGAAAAATTGGGCCTTTCGTGGTGGTGGTGGTGGTGGTGGCGTTGCCACAACACTGTAAGCCCTCAGAGTTACTCTTGGTGGGTGCAGCAATGGGCCCTGCTGTGAATTATTAGATCAAGAATTGTAATTGCATGCCCCTGTTGAACAGGGGCTGAAAAATTGGGCCTTAGGCACTGGTGGCACAACACTACAACCCCTCACAGATACGTTACTTGGAGCACAGCAATGAGCCCTGTTGCAAAGTATTGCTTCAAAAATTGTAATGACACGCCCCTGTTAAACAGGGGCTGAAAAATTGGGCCGTAGGCACTGGTGCCACAACACTCCAACCCCTCACAGATACTGTACTTGGAGCACAGCAATGAGCCCTATGGCAAATTATTGCTAAAAAAATTGTAATTACACGCCCCTGTAAAACAGGGGCTGAAAAATTGGGCCTTAGCCACTGGTGGCGGCACCCATAAACAAAAATGATCTTCCAAGCTATCATCATCAATCGTATCATTGAGGACTCGGAGGAGGAGGATAGCCAGTCAACATAACAGCACAGGCACTCAGCATCAGCATCAGTCTTGAAGGGATGTGACATGTTAAAATCAATTAGTCTGTTATATCAGCATCAGGTGTGTGGTAGCTGGTGGTGATCCAAGACTGGTTCATCTTGATGAAAGTCAGTCGATCAACCGAGTCGGTGGACAGGCGCACCCTGTGATCCATGACAAATCCTCCAGCAGCACTGAATGTGCGTTCCGAAAGAACGCTGGATGCAGGACAGGCCAGTAGCTCAATTGCATACTGTGCAAGCTCTGGCCAGTGATCCATCCTCAAGACCCAGTAAGCCAGAGGATTTTCGGTGGGGAAGGTGTCCAAGTCTGACCTTGCCCCTAGATATTCCTGCACCATGTTTATCAGACGCTGGCGATGGTTGCTGGAACCGATCATACTTTGGGGCTGCGGACTAAAGAATTGTCTGAACGCATCGGTCAGACGGCCACCTTCCCCACCGCTCCTTCTTTGACTGGCCGAAGCCTCAGCAACTCGTTGTCCAGGACCAGGAGTTTGTAACCTCCCAGTCTCTGGGAACGCGTTGCACAGACCTTTCTGCAAGGCCTCCCGGAGTTGTCTCATCCTCTGCTCCCTCTGCGAAGGTAACATAAGGTCCGCAACCTTACCCTTGTACCGTGGATCAAGGAGAGTGGCCAGCCAGTAATGGTCCCTCTCCTTGATCCGAAGAATACGAGGATCCTTCCGCAGACTTTGCAGGATCAGGGAGGCCATGCAGCGTAGGTTTGCCGAGGCATTCGGTCCGGAGTCCTCTGGGTCACTAAGGACGACATGATCCGCAGCCACCTCCTCCCAGCCACGTACAAGTCCACTGGTTTCTTGGGACTGTAAATCATCCCTAAAAGACTGCTGCTGATGATGCTGAGTGCCAGCCTCCACCTCCATGCTGACACAATCCTCCTCCTCCTCCTCCTCCTCCTCTTCCTCTTCCTGTGCGATGGGTGGGACAGAAGGAACACTGTCTGGGTAAAGGGGGCCTTGAGAGGCAAGGAAGTCCTCCTCTTCCTGCCTCTGTTCTGCCTCAAGTGCCCTGTCCATTATTCCACGCAGCGTGTGCTCCAACAGGTGGACAAGAGGTACAGTGTCACTGATGCATGCACTGTCACTGCTCACCATCCTCGTGGCCTCCTCAAATGGTGCCAGGACAGTGCATGCATCCCTGATCATGCCCCACTGGCGTGGAGAAAAAAAACCAAGCTCCCCTGACCCTGTCCTGGTGCCGTAGTCGCACAGGTACTCATTGATGGCCCTCTGCTGCGTGTGCAGCCGCTGCAGCATGGCCAACGTTGAGTTCCACCTGGTGGGCATGTCACATATAAGGCGGTTCTTGGGCAGGTTCAACTCCTTTTGCAGCTCAGCCAGGCGAGCACTGGCATTATAAGATCTGCGGAAATGCACACAGACTTTCCTGGCCTGCCTCAGGACATCCTGTAAGCCCGGGTACCTGCCCAAGAAACGCTGCACCACCAGGTTAAGGACGTGAGCCACACAGGGCACATGGGTCAGTTGTCCCTGTCGAAGGGCGGAGAGGAGGTTGGTGCCATTGTCGCAAACCACCATTCCTGGCTTAAGCTGGCGTGGCGTCAACCACCTCTCGGCCTGGCCCTGCAGAGCAGACAGGACCTCTGCCCCAGTGTGGCTTCTGTCCCCCAAACACACCAGCGCAAGCACGGCATGGCATCTTTTTGCCTGCGTACTTGCGTAGCCCCGTGAACGGCTACGGAGCACCGCTGGTTCATAGGACAAACCACAGGAAGAGGCCATGGAGGAAGAAGAAGAGGAGGGGGTGGAGGAGAGAGGTGTGTCACAACCAGTAGTAGCATTTTGGAGGCGTGGCGGTGGGACAACCTCCAACACTACTGCACCTTGTCCTGCATCCTTCCCAGCTGCCAAAAGAGTGACCCAATGGGCCGTGAAAGAAAGGTAACGTCCCTGTCCATGCCTGCTGGACCATGAGTCAGCGGTAATATGCACCTTACCACTGACCGCCCTGTCCAGCGAGGCCAAGACATTGCCTTCCACATGCCGGTAGAGAGCCGGAATAGCCTTCCGTGAGAAAAAGTGGCGTTTGGGAACCTGCCACTGAGGAACCGCACATTGCACAAACTCACGGAAGGGGGCCGAGTCTACCAACTGAAAAGGCAGCAGTTGAAGCGCTAGCAATTTAGCCAAGCTAGCATTCAACCGCTGGGCATGTGGATGGCTGGGAGTGAACTTCTTTCGACGGTCCAGCAGCTGGGGCAGGGAAATTTGCCTGCTAGAATCGGACGTCGGTGTACTGCTAGCAGAGTGGCCGCAAGTACTTGGCTGTGACACACCTAATTCTACACCTTCATTCCTCTCAGTGCATGTTTCAGAGAGGACTGAAGTTATAGTGGGGTTGGAGATCCCAGCTGATGCGGTGCAAGGAGAGGTCCGCTTTGTTCTTTGGTGTGGGTCTTTGAGGTAGGCTTGCCAACGAGCTGCATGGCAGGTCAACATATGTCTGGTCAGGCATGTGGTACCCAAGCGGCTGATGTTTTGGCCACGCGATATACGCTTGAGACATATGTTGCAAACAGCAGCTGTGCGATCTGATGCACTAGCCTCAAAAAAGGCCCACACCAAGGAACTTTTTGAATGACGGGCAGAGGCAGCGCCCTGCACAGGCGGAGCTCTGCGGTGTGATTCCGTCGGTGTACTGCCCTTACGCTGGCCACCAAAGGGCATCCTGCCTCGTTGGAGATGTGCCTCCTCCTCATCCTCCTCCTCCTCTCTCCTATTAGGCACCCACGTGGAGTCAGTGACCTCATCATCCCCTCCCTCCTCATCACTGGAGCCAATCTGGCAGTATGCTGCAGCTGCTGGAACATGACTGCCAGATTGGTGTCCTTCTTGAGCATCCCCTCTGTCTGCTCTCACCCTACTGCCTTCCTGTAGCTGGGTTTCATCATCAGACCCTTCGAAACGCTGGGCATCCTCCTGGAGCATGTACCCAACACTGTGCTCAAACAGTTCGGGGGACTCCTCAGGAGGAGGACATGGTGGGTCTAGGGAAGGAGTGACTGATGATGAGTCTGACATTGATAACAGGGAAGAGGACGCTTTGGCAGCTGCTTTGCCAGTACCCTGAGCCTGGGTGAGAGAGGATGAGGAGGAGGAGGAGGGCTTGGTCATCCACTCTACCAAGTCTTCGGCATGATGTGGCTCAACATGTCCAGCTGCCGAAAAGAAGGACAAGCGTGTCCCATGGCCATGTGCTGATGACAATGCACCGCGTCCACGACCAGCACTGTTGCCCCCAGACACAGAGCCTGCTTGCCCTCTTTTATTGCCTCCTGACTGTCTGCCTCTCCTTGTTTGCCTTCCAGACATTCTAATAGATGGCCTGCAGGGAGATGGGAAAAAAGCAATAAGGGCTACCTTCAGGTGTCCTTCTCTGTCCCTTTACTTAAGGATTTCTAAATATGGTTGAGGATGATTGCTTTTGCACAGAATAGCACAACGACAATTTCCCTGACTGTCCAAAAATCAAGGATTTCAAAGATGGTTGATGAGGAATGCTTTAGCACACTATAGCACAAGGAGAATTCCCCTCACTTTCCTTCTTTGTCCCTAGAAACAAGGACTCGCACAGTGAAAGAAACTGACACTCTCCCTACCTAGAGTTTTCTGTCCCTAGAAAAAATGTTTTTTTTAAGCACACTAGAGCACAAGGAGAATTCACTCACTGTCCTTCCCTGTCCCTGGAAACAAGGACTTGCACAGTGAAAGAAACTGACACTCTCCCTACCTAGAGTTTTCTGTCCCTAGAAAAAATGTTTTTTTTAAGCACACTATAGCACAAGGAGAATTCACTCACTGTCCTTCCCTGTCCCTGGAAACAAGGACTTGCACAGTGAAAGAAACTGACACTCTCCCTACCTAGAGTTTTCTGTCCCTAGAAAAAATGTTTTTTTTAAGCACACTAGAGCACAAGGAGAATTCACTCACTGTCCTTCCCTGTCCCTGGAAACAAGGACTTGCACAGTGAAAGAAACTGACACTCTCCCTACCTAGAGTTTTCTGTCCCTAGAAAAAATGTTTTTTTTTAAGCACACTATAGCACAAGGAGAATTCACTCACTGTCCTTCCCTGTCCCTGGAAACAAGGACTTGCACAGTGAAAGAAACTGACACTCTCCCTACCTAGAGTTTTCTGTCCCTAGAAAATATGTTTTTTTTAAGCACACTATAGCACAAGGAGAATTCACTCACTGTCCTTCCCTGTCCCTGGAAACAAGGACTTGCACAGTGAAAGAAACTGACACTCTCCCTACCTAGAGTTTTCTGTCCCTAGAAAAAATGATTTTTTTAAGCACACTATAGCACAAGGAGAATTCACTCACTGTCCTTCCCTGTCCCTGGAAACAAGGACTTGCACAGTGAAAGAAACTGACACTCTCCCTACCTAGAGTTTTCTGTCCCTAGAAAAAATGTTTTTTTTAAGCACACTAGAGCACAAGGAGAATTCACTCACTGTCCTTCCCTGTCCCTGGAAACAAGGACTTGCACAGTGAAAGAAACTGACACTCTCCCTACCTAGAGTTTTCTGTCCCTAGAAAAAATGTTTTTTTTAAGCACACTATAGCACAAGGAGAATTCACTCACTGTCCTTCCCTGTCCCTGGAAACAAGGACTTGCACAGTGAAAGAAACTGACACTCTCCCTACCTAGAGTTTTCTGTCCCTAGAAAAAATGTTTTTTTTTAAGCACACTATAGCACAAGGAGAATTCACTCACTGTCCTTCCCTGTCCCTGGAAACAAGGACTTGCACAGTGAAAGAAACTGACACTCTCCCTACCTAGAGTTTTCTGTCCCTAGAAAAAATGTTTTTTTTAAGCACACTATAGCACAAGGAGAATTCACTCACTGTCCTTCCCTGTCCCTGGAAACAAGGACTTGCACAGTGAAAGAAACTGACACTCTCCCTACCTAGAGTTTTCTGTCCCTAGAAAAAATGTTTTTTTTAAGCACACTATAGCACAAGGAGAATTCACTCACTGTCCTTCCCTGTCCCTGGAAACAAGGACTTGCACAGTGAAAGAAACTGACACTCTCCCTACCTAGAGTTTTCTGTCCCTAGAAAAAATGTTTTTTTTAAGCACACTATAGCACAAGGAGAATTCACTCACTGTCCTTCCCTGTCCCTGGAAACAAGGACTTGCACAGTGAAAGAAACTGACACTCTCCCTACCTAGAGTTTTCTGTCCCTAGAAAAAAAAATTTTTTAAGCACACTATAGCACAAGGAGAATTCACTCACTGTCCTTCCCTGTCCCTGGAAACAAGGACTTGCACAGTGAAAGAAACTGACACTCTCCCTACCTAGAGTTTTCTGTCCCTAGAAAAAATGTTTTTTTTAAGCACACTATAGCACAAGGAGAATTCACTCACTGTCCTTCCCTGTCCCTGGAAACAAGGACTTGCACAGTGAAAGAAACTGACACTCTCCCTACCTAGAGTTTTCTGTCCCTAGAAAAAATGTTTTTTTTAAGCACACTATAGCACAAGGAGAATTCACTCACTGTCCTTCCCTGTCCCTGGAAACAAGGACTTGCACAGTGAAATAAACTGACACTCTCCCTACCTAGAGTTTTCTGTCCCTAGAAAAAATGTTTTTTTTTAAGCACACTATAGCACAAGGAGAATTCACTCACTGTCCTTCCCTGTCCCTGGAAACAAGGACTTGCACAGTGAAAGAAACTGACACTCTCCCTACCTAGAGTTTTCTGTCCCTAGAAAAAATGTTTTTTTTAAGCACACTAGAGCACAAGGAGAATTCACTCACTGTCCTTCCCTGTCCCTGGAAACAAGGACTTGCACAGTGAAAGAAACTGACACTCTCCCTACCTAGAGTTTTCTGTCCCTAGAAAAAATGTTTTTTTTAAGCACACTATAGCACAAGGAGAATTCACTCACTGTCCTTCCCTGTCCCTGGAAACAAGGACTTGCACAGTGAAAGAAACTGACACTCTCCCTACCTAGAGTTTACTGTCCCTAGAAAAAATGTTTTTTTTAAGCACACTAGAGCACAAGGAGAATTCACTCACTGTCCTTCCCTGTCCCTGGAAACAAGGACTTGCACAGTGAAAGAAACTGACACTCTCCCTACCTAGAGTTTTCTGTCCCTAGAAAAAATGTTTTTTTTAAGCACACTATAGCACAAGGAGAATTCACTCACTGTCCTTCCCTGTCCCTGGAAACAAGGACTTGCACAGTGAAAGAAACTGACACTCTCCCTACCTAGAGTTTTCTGTCCCTAGAAAAAAAAATTTTTTAAGCACACTATAGCACAAGGAGAATTCACTCACTGTCCTTCCCTGTCCCTGGAAACAAGGACTTGCACAGTGAAAGAAACTGACACTCTCCCTACCTAGAGTTTTCTGTCCCTAGAAAAAATGTTTTTTTTAAGCACACTATAGCACAAGGAGAATTCACTCACTGTCCTTCCCTGTCCCTGGAAACAAGGACTTGCACAGTGAAAGAAACTGACACTCTCCCTACCTAGAGTTTTCTGTCCCTAGAAAAAATGTTTTTTTTAAGCACACTATAGCACAAGGAGAATTCACTCACTGTCCTTCCCTGTCCCTGGAAACAAGGACTTGCACAGTGAAATAAACTGACACTCTCCCTACCTAGAGTTTTCTGTCCCTAGAAAAAATGTTTTTTTTTAAGCACACTATAGCACAAGGAGAATTCACTCACTGTCCTTCCCTGTCCCTGGAAACAAGGACTTGCACAGTGAAAGAAACTGACACTCTCCCTACCTAGAGTTTTCTGTCCCTAGAAAAAATGTTTTTTTTAAGCACACTAGAGCACAAGGAGAATTCACTCACTGTCCTTCCCTGTCCCTGGAAACAAGGACTTGCACAGTGAAAGAAACTGACACTCTCCCTACCTAGAGTTTTCTGTCCCTAGAAAAAATGTTTTTTTTAAGCACACTATAGCACAAGGAGAATTCACTCACTGTCCTTCCCTGTCCCTGGAAACAAGGACTTGCACAGTGAAAGAAACTGACACTCTCCCTACCTAGAGTTTACTGTCCCTAGAAAAAATGTTTTTTTTAAGCACACTAGAGCACAAGGAGAATTCACTCACTGTCCTTCCCTGTCCCTGGAAACAAGGACTTGCACAGTGAAAGAAACTGACACTCTCCCTACCTAGAGTTTTCTGTCCCTAGAAAAAATGTTTTTTTTAAGCACACTATAGCACAAGGAGAATTCACTCACTGTCCTTCCCTGTCCCTGGAAACAAGGACTTGCACAGTGAAAGAAACTGACACCCTCCCTACCTAGAGTTTTCTGTCCCTAGAAAAAATGTTTTTTTTAAGCACACTAGAGCACAAGGAGAATTCACTCACTGTCCTTCCCTGTCCCTGGAAACAAGGACTTGCACAGTGAAAGAAACTGACACTCTCCCTACCTAGAGTTTTCTGTCCCTAGAAAAACTGTTTTTTTTAAGCACACTATAGCACAAGGAGAATTCACTCACTGTCCTTCCCTGTCCCTGGAAACAAGGACTTGCACAGTGAAAGAAACTGACACTCTCCCTACCTAGAGTTTTCTGTCCCTAGAAAAAATGTTTTTTTTTAAGCACACTATAGCACAAGGAGAATTCACTCACTGTCCTTCCCTGTCCCTGGAAACAAGGACTTGCACAGTGAAAGAAACTGACACTCTCCCTACCTAGAGTTTTCTGTCCCTAGAAAAAATGTTTTTTTTAAGCACACTATAGCACAAGGAGAATTCACTCACTGTCCTTCCCTGTCCCTGGAAACAATGACTTGCACAGTGAAAGAAACTGACACTCTCCCTACCTAGAGTTTTCTGTCCCTATAAAAAATGTTTTTTTTAAGCACACTATAGCACAAGGAGAATTCACTCACTGTCCTTCCCTGTCCCTGGAAACAAGGACTTGCACAGTGAAAGAAACTGACACTCTCCCTACCTAGAGTTTTCTGTCCCTAGAAAAAATGTTTTTTTTAAGCACACTATAGCACAAGGAGAATTCACTCACTGTCCTTCCCTGTCCCTGGAAACAAGGACTTGCACAGTGAAAGAAACTGACACTCTCCCTACCTAGAGTTTTCTGTCCCTAGAAAAAATGTTTTTTTTAAGCACACTAGAGCACAAGGAGAATTCACTCACTGTCCTTCCCTGTCCCTGGAAACAAGGACTTGCACAGTGAAAGAAACTGACACTCTCCCTACCTAGAGTTTTCTGTCCCTAGAAAAAATGTTTTTTTTAAGCACACTATAGCACAAGGAGAATTCACTCACTGTCCTTCCCTGTCCCTGGAAACAAGGACTTGCACAGTGAAAGAAACTGACACTCTCCCTACCTAGAGTTTTCTGTCCCTAGAAAATATGTTTTTTTTAAGCACACTATAGCACAAGGAGAATTCACTCACTGTCCTTCCCTGTCCCTGGAAACAAGGACTTGCACAGTGAAAGAAACTGACACTCTCCCTACCTAGAGTTTTCTGTCCCTAGAAAAAATGTTTTTTTTTAAGCACACTAGAGCACAAGGAGAATTCACTCACTGTCCTTCCCTGTCCCTGGAAACAAGGACTTGCACAGTGAAAGAAACTGACACTCTCCCTACCTAGAGTTTTCTGTCCCTAGAAAAAATGTTTTTTTTTAAGCACACTATAGCACAAGGAGAATTCACTCACTGTCCTTCCCTGTCCCTGGAAACAAGGACTTGCACAGTGAAAGAAACTGACACTCTCCCTACCTAGAGTTTTCTGTCCCTAGAAAAAATGTTTTTTTTAAGCACACTATAGCACAAGGAGAATTCACTCACTGTCCTTCCCTGTCCCTGGAAACAAGGACTTGCACAGTGAAAGAAACTGACACTCTCCCTACCTAGAGTTTTCTGTCCCTAGAAAAAATGTTTTTTTTAAGCACACTATAGCACAAGGAGAATTCACTCACTGTCCTTCCCTGTCCCTGGAAACAAGGACTTGCACAGTGAAAGAAACTGACACTCTCCCTACCTAGAGTTTTCTGTCCCTATAAAAAATGTTTTTTTTAAGCACACTAGAGCACAAGGAGAATTCACTCACTGTCCTTCCCTGTCCCTGGAAACAAGGACTTGCACAGTGAAAGAAACTGACACTCTCCCTACCTAGAGTTTTCTGTCCCTAGAAAAAATGTTTTTTTTAAGCACACTATAGCACAAGGAGAATTCACTCACTGTCCTTCCCTGTCCCTGGAAACAAGGACTTGCACAGTGAAAGAAACTGACACTCTCCCTACCTAGAGTTTTCTGTCCCTAGAAAAAATGTTTTTTTTAAGCACACTAGAGCACAAGGAGAATTCACTCACTGTCCTTCCCTGTCCCTGGAAACAAGGACTTGCACAGTGAAAGAAACTGACACTCTCCCTACCTAGAGTTTTCTGTCCCTAGAAAAAATGTTTTTTTTTAAGCACACTATAGCACAAGGAGAATTCACTCACTGTCCTTCCCTGTCCCTGGAAACAAGGACTTGCACAGTGAAAGAAACTGACACTCTCCCTACCTAGAGTTTTCTGTCCCTAGAAAAAATGTTTTTTTTAAGCACACTATAGCACAAGGAGAATTCACTCACTGTCCTTCCCTGTCCCTGGAAACAAGGACTTGCACAGTGAAAGAAACTGACACTCTCCCTACCTAGAGTTTTCTGTCCCTAGAAAAAATGATTTTTTTAAGCACACTATAGCACAAGGAGAATTCACTCACTGTCCTTCCCTGTCCCTGGAAACAAGGACTTGCACAGTGAAAGAAACTGACACTCTCCCTACCTAGAGTTTTCTGTCCCTAGAAAAAATGTTTTTTTTAAGCACACTAGAGCACAAGGAGAATTCACTCACTGTCCTTCCCTGTCCCTGGAAACAAGGACTTGCACAGTGAAAGAAACTGACACTCTCCCTACCTAGAGTTTTCTGTCCCTAGAAAATATGTTTTTTTTAAGCACACTATAGCACAAGGAGAATTCACTCACTGTCCTTCCCTGTCCCTGGAAACAAGGACTTGCACAGTGAAAGAAACTGACACTCTCCCTACCTAGAGTTTACTGTCCCTAGAAAAAATGTTTTTTTTAAGCACACTAGAGCACAAGGAGAATTCACTCACTGTCCTTCCCTGTCCCTGGAAACAAGGACTTGCACAGTGAAAGAAACTGACACTCTCCCTACCTAGAGTTTTCTGTCCCTAGAAAAAATGTTTTTTTTAAGCACACTATAGCACAAGGAGAATTCACTCACTGTCCTTCCCTGTCCCTGGAAACAAGGACTTGCACAGTGAAAGAAACTGACACCCTCCCTACCTAGAGTTTTCTGTCCCTAGAAAAAATGTTTTTTTTAAGCACACTAGAGCACAAGGAGAATTCACTCACTGTCCTTCCCTGTCCCTGGAAACAAGGACTTGCACAGTGAAAGAAACTGACACTCTCCCTACCTAGAGTTTTCTGTCCCTAGAAAAACTGTTTTTTTTAAGCACACTATAGCACAAGGAGAATTCACTCACTGTCCTTCCCTGTCCCTGGAAACAAGGACTTGCACAGTGAAAGAAACTGACACTCTCCCTACCTAGAGTTTTCTGTCCCTAGAAAAAATGTTTTTTTTTAAGCACACTATAGCACAAGGAGAATTCACTCACTGTCCTTCCCTGTCCCTGGAAACAAGGACTTGCACAGTGAAAGAAACTGACACTCTCCCTACCTAGAGTTTTCTGTCCCTAGAAAAAATGTTTTTTTTAAGCACACTATAGCACAAGGAGAATTCACTCACTGTCCTTCCCTGTCCCTGGAAACAATGACTTGCACAGTGAAAGAAACTGACACTCTCCCTACCTAGAGTTTTCTGTCCCTATAAAAAATGTTTTTTTTAAGCACACTATAGCACAAGGAGAATTCACTCACTGTCCTTCCCTGTCCCTGGAAACAAGGACTTGCACAGTGAAAGAAACTGACACTCTCCCTACCTAGAGTTTTCTGTCCCTAGAAAAAATGTTTTTTTTAAGCACACTATAGCACAAGGAGAATTCACTCACTGTCCTTCCCTGTCCCTGGAAACAAGGACTTGCACAGTGAAAGAAACTGACACTCTCCCTACCTAGAGTTTTCTGTCCCTAGAAAAAATGTTTTTTTTAAGCACACTAGAGCACAAGGAGAATTCACTCACTGTCCTTCCCTGTCCCTGGAAACAAGGACTTGCACAGTGAAAGAAACTGACACTCTCCCTACCTAGAGTTTTCTGTCCCTAGAAAAAATGTTTTTTTTAAGCACACTATAGCACAAGGAGAATTCACTCACTGTCCTTCCCTGTCCCTGGAAACAAGGACTTGCACAGTGAAAGAAACTGACACTCTCCCTACCTAGAGTTTTCTGTCCCTAGAAAATATGTTTTTTTTAAGCACACTATAGCACAAGGAGAATTCACTCACTGTCCTTCCCTGTCCCTGGAAACAAGGACTTGCACAGTGAAAGAAACTGACACTCTCCCTACCTAGAGTTTTCTGTCCCTAGAAAAAATGTTTTTTTTAAGCACACTAGAGCACAAGGAGAATTCACTCACTGTCCTTCCCTGTCCCTGGAAACAAGGACTTGCACAGTGAAAGAAACTGACACTCTCCCTACCTAGAGTTTTCTGTCCCTAGAAAAAATGTTTTTTTTTAAGCACACTATAGCACAAGGAGAATTCACTCACTGTCCTTCCCTGTCCCTGGAAACAAGGACTTGCACAGTGAAAGAAACTGACACTCTCCCTACCTAGAGTTTTCTGTCCCTAGAAAAAATGTTTTTTTTAAGCACACTATAGCACAAGGAGAATTCACTCACTGTCCTTCCCTGTCCCTGGAAACAAGGACTTGCACAGTGAAAGAAACTGACACTCTCCCTACCTAGAGTTTTCTGTCCCTAGAAAAAATGTTTTTTTTAAGCACACTATAGCACAAGGAGAATTCACTCACTGTCCTTCCCTGTCCCTGGAAACAAGGACTTGCACAGTGAAAGAAACTGACACTCTCCCTACCTAGAGTTTTCTGTCCCTATAAAAAATGTTTTTTTTAAGCACACTAGAGCACAAGGAGAATTCACTCACTGTCCTTCCCTGTCCCTGGAAACAAGGACTTGCACAGTGAAAGAAACTGACACTCTCCCTACCTAGAGTTTTCTGTCCCTAGAAAAAATGTTTTTTTTAAGCACACTATAGCACAAGGAGAATTCACTCACTGTCCTTCCCTGTCCCTGGAAACAAGGACTTGCACAGTGAAAGAAACTGACACTCTCCCTACCTAGAGTTTTCTGTCCCTAGAAAAAATGTTTTTTTTAAGCACACTAGAGCACAAGGAGAATTCACTCACTGTCCTTCCCTGTCCCTGGAAACAAGGACTTGCACAGTGAAAGAAACTGACACTCTCCCTACCTAGAGTTTTCTGTCCCTAGAAAAAATGTTTTTTTTTAAGCACACTATAGCACAAGGAGAATTCACTCACTGTCCTTCCCTGTCCCTGGAAACAAGGACTTGCACAGTGAAAGAAACTGACACTCTCCCTACCTAGAGTTTTCTGTCCCTAGAAAAAATGTTTTTTTTAAGCACACTATAGCACAAGGAGAATTCACTCACTGTCCTTCCCTGTCCCTGGAAACAAGGACTTGCACAGTGAAAGAAACTGACACTCTCCCTACCTAGAGTTTTCTGTCCCTAGAAAAAATGATTTTTTTAAGCACACTATAGCACAAGGAGAATTCACTCACTGTCCTTCCCTGTCCCTGGAAACAAGGACTTGCACAGTGAAAGAAACTGACACTCTCCCTACCTAGAGTTTTCTGTCCCTAGAAAAAATGTTTTTTTTAAGCACACTAGAGCACAAGGAGAATTCACTCACTGTCCTTCCCTGTCCCTGGAAACAAGGACTTGCACAGTGAAAGAAACTGACACTCTCCCTACCTAGAGTTTTCTGTCCCTAGAAAAAATGTTTTTTTTAAGCACACTATAGCACAAGGAGAATTCACTCACTGTCCTTCCCTGTCCCTGGAAACAAGGACTTGCACAGTGAAATAAACTGACACTCTCCCTACCTAGAGTTTTCTGTCCCTAGAAAAAATGTTTTTTTTTAAGCACACTATAGCACAAGGAGAATTCACTCACTGTCCTTCCCTGTCCCTGGAAACAAGGACTTGCACAGTGAAAGAAACTGACACTCTCCCTACCTAGAGTTTTCTGTCCCTAGAAAAAATGTTTTTTTTAAGCACACTATAGCACAAGGAGAATTCACTCACTGTCCTTCCCTGTCCCTGGAAACAAGGACTTGCACAGTGAAAGAAACTGACACTCTCCCTACCTAGAGTTTTCTGTCCCTAGAAAAAATGTTTTTTTTAAGCACACTATAGCACAAGGAGAATTCACTCACTGTCCTTCCCTGTCCCTGGAAACAAGGACTTGCACAGTGAAAGAAACTGACACTCTCCCTACCTAGAGTTTTCTGTCCCTAGAAAAAATGTTTTTTTTAAGCACACTATAGCACAAGGAGAATTCACTCACTGTCCTTCCCTGTCCCTGGAAACAAGGACTTGCACAGTGAAAGAAACTGACACTCTCCCTACCTAGAGTTTTCTGTCCCTAGAAAAAAAAATTTTTTAAGCACACTATAGCACAAGGAGAATTCACTCACTGTCCTTCCCTGTCCCTGGAAACAAGGACTTGCACAGTGAAAGAAACTGACACTCTCCCTACCTAGAGTTTTCTGTCCCTAGAAAAAATGTTTTTTTTAAGCACACTATAGCACAAGGAGAATTCACTCACTGTCCTTCCCTGTCCCTGGAAACAAGGACTTGCACAGTGAAAGAAACTGACACTCTCCCTACCTAGAGTTTTCTGTCCCTAGAAAAAATGTTTTTTTTAAGCACACTATAGCACAAGGAGAATTCACTCACTGTCCTTCCCTGTCCCTGGAAACAAGGACTTGCACAGTGAAATAAACTGACACTCTCCCTACCTAGAGTTTTCTGTCCCTAGAAAAAATGTTTTTTTTTAAGCACACTATAGCACAAGGAGAATTCACTCACTGTCCTTCCCTGTCCCTGGAAACAAGGACTTGCACAGTGAAAGAAACTGACACTCTCCCTACCTAGAGTTTTCTGTCCCTAGAAAAAATGTTTTTTTTAAGCACACTAGAGCACAAGGAGAATTCACTCACTGTCCTTCCCTGTCCCTGGAAACAAGGACTTGCACAGTGAAAGAAACTGACACTCTCCCTACCTAGAGTTTTCTGTCCCTAGAAAAAATGTTTTTTTTAAGCACACTATAGCACAAGGAGAATTCACTCACTGTCCTTCCCTGTCCCTGGAAACAAGGACTTGCACAGTGAAAGAAACTGACACTCTCCCTACCTAGAGTTTACTGTCCCTAGAAAAAATGTTTTTTTTAAGCACACTAGAGCACAAGGAGAATTCACTCACTGTCCTTCCCTGTCCCTGGAAACAAGGACTTGCACAGTGAAAGAAACTGACACTCTCCCTACCTAGAGTTTTCTGTCCCTAGAAAAAATGTTTTTTTTAAGCACACTATAGCACAAGGAGAATTCACTCACTGTCCTTCCCTGTCCCTGGAAACAAGGACTTGCACAGTGAAAGAAACTGACACCCTCCCTACCTAGAGTTTTCTGTCCCTAGAAAAAATGTTTTTTTTAAGCACACTAGAGCACAAGGAGAATTCACTCACTGTCCTTCCCTGTCCCTGGAAACAAGGACTTGCACAGTGAAAGAAACTGACACTCTCCCTACCTAGAGTTTTCTGTCCCTAGAAAAACTGTTTTTTTTAAGCACACTATAGCACAAGGAGAATTCACTCACTGTCCTTCCCTGTCCCTGGAAACAAGGACTTGCACAGTGAAAGAAACTGACACTCTCCCTACCTAGAGTTTTCTGTCCCTAGAAAAAATGTTTTTTTTTAAGCACACTATAGCACAAGGAGAATTCACTCACTGTCCTTCCCTGTCCCTGGAAACAAGGACTTGCACAGTGAAAGAAACTGACACTCTCCCTACCTAGAGTTTTCTGTCCCTAGAAAAAATGTTTTTTTTAAGCACACTATAGCACAAGGAGAATTCACTCACTGTCCTTCCCTGTCCCTGGAAACAATGACTTGCACAGTGAAAGAAACTGACACTCTCCCTACCTAGAGTTTTCTGTCCCTATAAAAAATGTTTTTTTTAAGCACACTATAGCACAAGGAGAATTCACTCACTGTCCTTCCCTGTCCCTGGAAACAAGGACTTGCACAGTGAAAGAAACTGACACTCTCCCTACCTAGAGTTTTCTGTCCCTAGAAAAAATGTTTTTTTTAAGCACACTATAGCACAAGGAGAATTCACTCACTGTCCTTCCCTGTCCCTGGAAACAAGGACTTGCACAGTGAAAGAAACTGACACTCTCCCTACCTAGAGTTTTCTGTCCCTAGAAAAAATGTTTTTTTTAAGCACACTAGAGCACAAGGAGAATTCACTCACTGTCCTTCCCTGTCCCTGGAAACAAGGACTTGCACAGTGAAAGAAACTGACACTCTCCCTACCTAGAGTTTTCTGTCCCTAGAAAAAATGTTTTTTTTAAGCACACTATAGCACAAGGAGAATTCACTCACTGTCCTTCCCTGTCCCTGGAAACAAGGACTTGCACAGTGAAAGAAACTGACACTCTCCCTACCTAGAGTTTTCTGTCCCTAGAAAATATGTTTTTTTTAAGCACACTATAGCACAAGGAGAATTCACTCACTGTCCTTCCCTGTCCCTGGAAACAAGGACTTGCACAGTGAAAGAAACTGACACTCTCCCTACCTAGAGTTTTCTGTCCCTAGAAAAAATGTTTTTTTTAAGCACACTAGAGCACAAGGAGAATTCACTCACTGTCCTTCCCTGTCCCTGGAAACAAGGACTTGCACAGTGAAAGAAACTGACACTCTCCCTACCTAGAGTTTTCTGTCCCTAGAAAAAATGTTTTTTTTTAAGCACACTATAGCACAAGGAGAATTCACTCACTGTCCTTCCCTGTCCCTGGAAACAAGGACTTGCACAGTGAAAGAAACTGACACTCTCCCTACCTAGAGTTTTCTGTCCCTAGAAAAAATGTTTTTTTTAAGCACACTATAGCACAAGGAGAATTCACTCACTGTCCTTCCCTGTCCCTGGAAACAAGGACTTGCACAGTGAAAGAAACTGACACTCTCCCTACCTAGAGTTTTCTGTCCCTAGAAAAAATGTTTTTTTTAAGCACACTATAGCACAAGGAGAATTCACTCACTGTCCTTCCCTGTCCCTGGAAACAAGGACTTGCACAGTGAAAGAAACTGACACTCTCCCTACCTAGAGTTTTCTGTCCCTAGAAAAAATGTTTTTTTTAAGCACACTAGAGCACAAGGAGAATTCACTCACTGTCCTTCCCTGTCCCTGGAAACAAGGACTTGCACAGTGAAAGAAACTGACACTCTCCCTACCTAGAGTTTTCTGTCCCTAGAAAAAATGTTTTTTTTAAGCACACTATAGCACAAGGAGAATTCACTCACTGTCCTTCCCTGTCCCTGGAAACAAGGACTTGCACAGTGAAAGAAACTGACACTCTCCCTACCTAGAGTTTTCTGTCCCTAGAAAAAATGTTTTTTTTAAGCACACTAGAGCACAAGGAGAATTCACTCACTGTCCTTCCCTGTCCCTGGAAACAAGGACTTGCACAGTGAAAGAAACTGACACTCTCCCTACCTAGAGTTTTCTGTCCCTAGAAAAAATGTTTTTTTTTAAGCACACTATAGCACAAGGAGAATTCACTCACTGTCCTTCCCTGTCCCTGGAAACAAGGACTTGCACAGTGAAAGAAACTGACACTCTCCCTACCTAGAGTTTTCTGTCCCTAGAAAAAATGTTTTTTTTAAGCACACTATAGCACAAGGAGAATTCACTCACTGTCCTTCCCTGTCCCTGGAAACAAGGACTTGCACAGTGAAAGAAACTGACACTCTCCCTACCTAGAGTTTTCTGTCCCTAGAAAAAATGATTTTTTTAAGCACACTATAGCACAAGGAGAATTCACTCACTGTCCTTCCCTGTCCCTGGAAACAAGGACTTGCACAGTGAAAGAAACTGACACTCTCCCTACCTAGAGTTTTCTGTCCCTAGAAAAAATGTTTTTTTTAAGCACACTAGAGCACAAGGAGAATTCACTCACTGTCCTTCCCTGTCCCTGGAAACAAGGACTTGCACAGTGAAAGAAACTGACACTCTCCCTACCTAGAGTTTTCTGTCCCTAGAAAAAATGTTTTTTTTAAGCACACTATAGCACAAGGAGAATTCACTCACTGTCCTTCCCTGTCCCTGGAAACAAGGACTTGCACAGTGAAAGAAACTGACACTCTCCCTACCTAGAGTTTTCTGTCCCTAGAAAAAATGTTTTTTTTTAAGCACACTATAGCACAAGGAGAATTCACTCACTGTCCTTCCCTGTCCCTGGAAACAAGGACTTGCACAGTGAAAGAAACTGACACTCTCCCTACCTAGAGTTTTCTGTCCCTAGAAAAAATGTTTTTTTTAAGCACACTATAGCACAAGGAGAATTCACTCACTGTCCTTCCCTGTCCCTGGAAACAAGGACTTGCACAGTGAAAGAAACTGACACTCTCCCTACCTAGAGTTTTCTGTCCCTAGAAAAAATGTTTTTTTTAAGCACACTATAGCACAAGGAGAATTCACTCACTGTCCTTCCCTGTCCCTGGAAACAAGGACTTGCACAGTGAAAGAAACTGACACTCTCCCTACCTAGAGTTTTCTGTCCCTAGAAAAAATGTTTTTTTTAAGCACACTATAGCACAAGGAGAATTCACTCACTGTCCTTCCCTGTCCCTGGAAACAAGGACTTGCACAGTGAAAGAAACTGACACTCTCCCTACCTAGAGTTTTCTGTCCCTAGAAAAAAAAATTTTTTAAGCACACTATAGCACAAGGAGAATTCACTCACTGTCCTTCCCTGTCCCTGGAAACAAGGACTTGCACAGTGAAAGAAACTGACACTCTCCCTACCTAGAGTTTTCTGTCCCTAGAAAAAATGTTTTTTTTAAGCACACTATAGCACAAGGAGAATTCACTCACTGTCCTTCCCTGTCCCTGGAAACAAGGACTTGCACAGTGAAAGAAACTGACACTCTCCCTACCTAGAGTTTTCTGTCCCTAGAAAAAATGTTTTTTTTAAGCACACTATAGCACAAGGAGAATTCACTCACTGTCCTTCCCTGTCCCTGGAAACAAGGACTTGCACAGTGAAATAAACTGACACTCTCCCTACCTAGAGTTTTCTGTCCCTAGAAAAAATGTTTTTTTTTAAGCACACTATAGCACAAGGAGAATTCACTCACTGTCCTTCCCTGTCCCTGGAAACAAGGACTTGCACAGTGAAAGAAACTGACACTCTCCCTACCTAGAGTTTTCTGTCCCTAGAAAAAATGTTTTTTTTAAGCACACTAGAGCACAAGGAGAATTCACTCACTGTCCTTCCCTGTCCCTGGAAACAAGGACTTGCACAGTGAAAGAAACTGACACTCTCCCTACCTAGAGTTTTCTGTCCCTAGAAAAAATGTTTTTTTTAAGCACACTATAGCACAAGGAGAATTCACTCACTGTCCTTCCCTGTCCCTGGAAACAAGGACTTGCACAGTGAAAGAAACTGACACTCTCCCTACCTAGAGTTTTCTGTCCCTAGAAAAAATGTTTTTTTTAAGCACACTAGAGCACAAGGAGAATTCACTCACTGTCCTTCCCTGTCCCTGGAAACAAGGACTTGCACAGTGAAAGAAACTGACACTCTCCCTACCTAGAGTTTTCTGTCCCTAGAAAAAATGTTTTTTTTAAGCACACTATAGCACAAGGAGAATTCACTCACTGTCCTTCCCTGTCCCTGGAAACAAGGACTTGCACAGTGAAAGAAACTGACACCCTCCCTACCTAGAGTTTTCTGTCCCTAGAAAAAATGTTTTTTTTAAGCACACTAGAGCACAAGGAGAATTCACTCACTGTCCTTCCCTGTCCCTGGAAACAAGGACTTGCACAGTGAAAGAAACTGACACTCTCCCTACCTAGAGTTTTCTGTCCCTAGAAAAAATGTTTTTTTTAAGCACACTATAGCACAAGGAGAATTCACTCACTGTCCTTCCCTGTCCCTGGAAACAAGGGCTTGCACAGTGAAAGAAACTGACACTCTCCCTACCTAGAGTTTTCTGTCCCTAGAAAAAATGTTTTTTTTTAAGCACACTATAGCACAAGGAGAATTCACTCACTGTCCTTCCCTGTCCCTGGAAACAAGGACTTGCACAGTGAAAGAAACTGACACTCTCCCTACCTAGAGTTTTCTGTCCCTAGAAAAAATGTTTTTTTTAAGCACACTATAGCACAAGGAGAATTCACTCACTGTCCTTCCCTGTCCCTGGAAACAAGGACTTGCACAGTGAAAGAAACTGACACTCTCCCTACCTAGAGTTTTCTGTCCCTATAAAAAATGTTTTTTTTAAGCACACTATAGCACAAGGAGAATTCACTCACTGTCCTTCCCTGTCCCTGGAAACAAGGACTTGCACAGTGAAAGAAACTGACACTCTCCCTACCTAGAGTTTTCTGTCCCTAGAAAAAATGTTTTTTTTAAGCACACTATAGCACAAGGAGAATTCACTCACTGTCCTTCCCTGTCCCTGGAAACAAGGACTTGCACAGTGAAAGAAACTGACACTCTCCCTACCTAGAGTTTTCTGTCCCTAGAAAAAATGTTTTTTTTAAGCACACTAGAGCACAAGGAGAATTCACTCACTGTCCTTCCCTGTCCCTGGAAACAAGGACTTGCACAGTGAAAGAAACTGACACTCTCCCTACCTAGAGTTTTCTGTCCCTAGAAAAAATGTTTTTTTTAAGCACACTATAGCACAAGGAGAATTCACTCACTGTCCTTCCCTGTCCCTGGAAACAAGGACTTGCACAGTGAAAGAAACTGACACTCTCCCTACCTAGAGTTTTCTGTCCCTAGAAAATATGTTTTTTTTAAGCACACTATAGCACAAGGAGAATTCACTCACTGTCCTTCCCTGTCCCTGGAAACAAGGACTTGCACAGTGAAAGAAACTGACACTCTCCCTACCTAGAGTTTTCTGTCCCTAGAAAAAATGTTTTTTTTAAGCACACTAGAGCACAAGGAGAATTCACTCACTGTCCTTCCCTGTCCCTGGAAACAAGGACTTGCACAGTGAAAGAAACTGACACTCTCCCTACCTAGAGTTTTCTGTCCCTAGAAAAAATGTTTTTTTTTAAGCACACTATAGCACAAGGAGAATTCACTCACTGTCCTTCCCTGTCCCTGGAAACAAGGACTTGCACAGTGAAAGAAACTGACACTCTCCCTACCTAGAGTTTTCTGTCCCTAGAAAAAATGTTTTTTTTAAGCACACTATAGCACAAGGAGAATTCACTCACTGTCCTTCCCTGTCCCTGGAAACAAGGACTTGCACAGTGAAAGAAACTGACACTCTCCCTACCTAGAGTTTTCTGTCCCTAGAAAAAATGTTTTTTTTAAGCACACTATAGCACAAGGAGAATTCACTCACTGTCCTTCCCTGTCCCTGGAAACAAGGACTTGCACAGTGAAAGAAACTGACACTCTCCCTACCTAGAGTTTTCTGTCCCTAGAAAAAATGTTTTTTTTAAGCACACTAGAGCACAAGGAGAATTCACTCACTGTCCTTCCCTGTCCCTGGAAACAAGGACTTGCACAGTGAAAGAAACTGACACTCTCCCTACCTAGAGTTTTCTGTCCCTAGAAAATATGTTTTTTTTAAGCACACTATAGCACAAGGAGAATTCACTCACTGTCCTTCCCTGTCCCTGGAAACAAGGACTTGCACAGTGAAAGAAACTGACACTCTCCCTACCTAGAGTTTTCTGTCCCTAGAAAAAATGTTTTTTTTAAGCACACTAGAGCACAAGGAGAATTCACTCACTGTCCTTCCCTGTCCCTGGAAACAAGGACTTGCACAGTGAAAGAAACTGACACTCTCCCTACCTAGAGTTTTCTGTCCCTAGAAAAAATGTTTTTTTTTAAGCACACTATAGCACAAGGAGAATTCACTCACTGTCCTTCCCTGTCCCTGGAAACAAGGACTTGCACAGTGAAAGAAACTGACACTCTCCCTACCTAGAGTTTTCTGTCCCTAGAAAAAATGTTTTTTTTAAGCACACTATAGCACAAGGAGAATTCACTCACTGTCCTTCCCTGTCCCTGGAAACAAGGACTTGCACAGTGAAAGAAACTGACACTCTCCCTACCTAGAGTTTTCTGTCCCTAGAAAAAATGTTTTTTTTAAGCACACTATAGCACAAGGAGAATTCACTCACTGTCCTTCCCTGTCCCTGGAAACAAGGACTTGCACAGTGAAAGAAACTGACACTCTCCCTACCTAGAGTTTTCTGTCCCTAGAAAAAATGTTTTTTTTAAGCACACTAGAGCACAAGGAGAATTCACTCACTGTCCTTCCCTGTCCCTGGAAACAAGGACTTGCACAGTGAAAGAAACTGACACTCTCCCTACCTAGAGTTTTCTGTCCCTAGAAAAAATGTTTTTTTTAAGCACACTATAGCACAAGGAGAATTCACTCACTGTCCTTCCCTGTCCCTGGAAACAAGGACTTGCACAGTGAAAGAAACTGACACTCTCCCTACCTAGAGTTTTCTGTCCCTAGAAAAAATGTTTTTTTTTTAAGCACACTATAGCACAAGGAGAATTCACTCACTGTCCTTCCCTGTCCCTGGAAACAAGGACTTGCACAGTGAAAGAAACTGACACTCTCCCTACCTAGAGTTTTCTGTCCCTAGAAAAAATGTTTTTTTTTAAGCACACTATAGCACAAGGAGAATTCACTCACTGTCCTTCCCTGTCCCTGGAAACAAGGACTTGCACAGTGAAAGAAACTGACACTCTCCCTACCTAGAGTTTTCTGTCCCTAGAAAAAATGTTTTTTTTAAGCACACTATAGCACAAGGAGAATTCCCTCACTGTCCTTCCCTGTCCCTGGAAACAAGGACTTGCACAGTGAAAGAAACTGACACTCTCCCTACCTAGAGTTTTCTGTCCCTAGAAAAAATGTTTTTTTTAAGCACACTATAGCACAAGGAGAATTCACTCACTGTCCTTCCCTGTCCCTGGAAACAAGGACTTGCACAGTGAAAGAAACTGACACTCTCCCTACCTAGAGTTTTCTGTCCCTAGAAAAAATGTTTTTTTTAAGCACACTATAGCACAAGGAGAATTCACTCACTGTCCTTCCCTGTCCCTGGAAACAAGGACTTGCACAGTGAAAGAAACTGACACTCTCCCTACCTAGAGTTTTCTGTCCCTAGAAAAAATGTTTTTTTTAAGCACACTAGAGCACAAGGAGAATTCACTCACTGTCCTTCCCTGTCCCTGGAAACAAGGACTTGCACAGTGAAAGAAACTGACACTCTCCCTACCTAGAGTTTTCTGTCCCTAGAAAAATTTTTTTTTTTAAGCACACTATAGCACAAGGAGAATTCACTCACTGTCCTTCCCTGTCCCTGGAAACAAGGACTTGCACAGTGAAATAAACTGACACTCTCCCTACCTAGAGTTTTCTGTCCCTAGAAAAAATGTTTTTTTTAAGCACACTAGAGCACAAGGAGAATTCACTCACTGTCCTTCCCTGTCCCTGGAAACAAGGACTTGCACAGTGAAAGAAACTGACACTCTCCCTACCTAGAGTTTTCTGTCCCTAGAAAAAATGTTTTTTTTTAAGCACACTATAGCACAAGGAGAATTCACTCACTGTCCTTCCCTGTCCCTGGAAACAAGGACTTGCACAGTGAAAGAAACTGACACTCTCCCTACCTAGAGTTTTCTGTCCCTAGAAAAAATGTTTTTTTTTAAGCACACTATAGCACAAGGAGAATTCACTCACTGTCCTTCCCTGTCCCTGGAAACAAGGACTTGCACAGTGAAAGAAACTGACACTCTCCCTACCTAGAGTTTTCTGTCCCTAGAAAAAATGTTTTTTTTAAGCACACTATAGCACAAGGAGAATTCACTCACTGTCCTTCCCTGTCCCTGGAAACAAGGACTTGCACAGTGAAAGAAACTGACACTCTCCCTACCTAGAGTTTTCTGTCCCTATAAAAAATGTTTTTTTTAAGCACACTATAGCACAAGGAGAATTCACTCACTGTCCTTCCCTGTCCCTGGAAACAAGGACTTGCACAGTGAAAGAAACTGACACTCTCCCTACCTAGAGTTTTCTGTCCCTAGAAAAAATGTTTTTTTTAAGCACACTATAGCACAAGGAGAATTCACTCACTGACCTTCCCTGTCCCTGGAAACAAGGACTTGCACAGTGAAAGAAACTGACACTCTCCCTACCTAGAGTTTTCTGTCCCTAGAAAAAATGTTTTTTTTAAGCACACTAGAGCACAAGGAGAATTCACTCACTGTCCTTCCCTGTCCCTGGAAACAAGGACTTGCACAGTGAAAGAAACTGACACTCTCCCTACCTAGAGTTTTCTGTCCCTAGAAAAAATGTTTTTTTTAAGCACACTAGAGCACAAGGAGAATTCACTCACTGTCCTTCCCTGTCCCTGGAAACAAGGACTTGCACAGTGAAAGAAACTGACACTCTCCCTACCTAGAGTTTTCTGTCCCTAGAAAAAATGTTTTTTTTTAAGCACACTATAGCACAAGGAGAATTCACTCACTGTCCTTCCCTGTCCCTGGAAACAAGGACTTGCACAGTGAAAGAAACTGACACTCTCCCTACCTAGAGTTTTCTGTCCCTAGAAAAAATGTTTTTTTAAAGCACACTATAGCACAAGCACAAAACACACTGACACTCTCCCTACCTATCCTTCTCTTTCCCTAAACTAAAGGAATCCAGGTTAAGCAAGAAAGAAATAAAAGTCACTGTCCCTGCCTATGCTGCTCTTTCCCTGCTCCGGAACACACTACACTAGGCCGCCGTGCTGGTGTGGGGCGTGTACTAAACACCCTCAGCAATAATTGGCCACAGGCATCCTGCCTGTGGCCAATCATTGCTCTCCTCGCTGCCGGCGCTGTGATTGGCCAAGCATGCGGGGTCACAGTGCATGCTTGGCCAATCACAGCGCCTGGATGACACTGCGATGGCGTAGTGCATTGTGGGCCGTTCGCGTCACTCGAATTTGGCGCGAACGGCCCAAATCGTTCGATCTTCGTCGAACGATCGAACAGCCGATGTTCGAGTCAAACGTATGTTCGACTCGAACACGAAGCTCATCCCTATTCGTATGACCTCGGCAATTTCTACTGCTAGCACGGCTGCACAAAGTTCAAGTCTTGGTATGGTATGTGCAGGCTTGGGAGTGAGTCTTGCCTTGCCTAGGACAAAACTACAGTGTGATTCTCCATTTAGTTCAGAGGTCTTCAAATAGGCTACTGCAGCAATAGCTTCAACTGATGCATCAGAGAAAATATGAATCTCTCTCCGGTTAGCAGTTGAAGTGGAACCTGGAACATAGCAATGGGGAATCTGAAGTTTTTCTAGTGACTTCAAAGAATATCTCCACCTTTCCCACTTGTGTTGATTCTCACTAGGCAAGGGAGTATCCCAGTCTATGTTCTCAGTAGACAACTGTCTTAGTAAAATCTTACCTTGAATGGTAACTGGAGCAAGGAAACCCAGTGGGTCATAGATGCTATTCACCACGGACAGGACTCCTCTCTTAGTGAAGGGTTTGTCACAAGTTGACACTTGGAAGGTGAATTTGTCTTGTTTGATGTTCCACAACAAACCCAGACTTCGCTGTACAGGAGGCACATCTGTACCTAAGTCAATGTTTTTTAGACTAGTGGCATAGTCCTCAGAGTGAAAGGCATTCATAAGTTCCTGGCTGTTGGATATAATCTTGTGCAGTTTAAGGTTTGCTACAGACAGCATCTCCTTTGTTCTGGTGAGAAGATCAATTGCTTCTTTAGCAGTTGGAAAGGACTTAAGTGCGTCGTCAACGTAGAAGTTTCTTTCAACAAATTATCGGGCATCAGATCCATATTCAACTTCTCCAGTCTGAGCTGTTCTCCTTAGCCCATAAGTTGCCACTGCAGGGGAAGGACTGTTACTGAAGACATGTACCTTCATGCGATAATCTATAACTTCCTTGTTGAGGTCATTATCCTTGTGCCATAGAAACCTGAGGTAGTTTCTGTTGTCTTCTCTGACGATGAAGCAGTGAAACATCTGTTGAATGTCAGCCATTACTGCTACAGGCTCTTGTCTGAAACGAATCAAGACTCCTATTAGACTGTTGTTCAAGTTGGGTCCCGTAAGGAGCATGTTGTTAAGAGAAACACCTTCGTGCTGAGCACTGGAATCAAAGACAACTCTGATTTGGTCTGGTTTGCGTGGGTGATACACGCCAAAGGATGGAAGGTACCAGCATTCTTCTCCCTCCTTTAGTGGGGGAGCAGGCTCTGCATGATCTCTGTCAAATACATTTTGCATAAAGTCCACAAAGTGCTTTTGCATCTCTGGTTTCCTGCTTAAGTTTCGTTTTAAGGAGGAGAATCTACTGATGGCCTGCTGTAAGTTGTTGGGCAATCTCTCTCTTGGGAGACGAAAGGGTAGGGGTGCTACCCAGTTATTGGAGTCATCTTGAAAGAACTCATTGTTCATTACCTTGATGAATTCTTTGTCTTCCATTGAAGGAGCCAGTATGTCATCGTCACTGGTTGCATTAAACACTGTAGAGCCGAAGTCGCCATCATGGAAGGAGAAAGGGCTTGTGTCACCTGAGATACCATGTTGCCATTTGTGGCTGGCTATCTTCTCTTTCACCCAGTAGTGATGTGGGCATGGCTCAAAGTAAGTGTTTCGGCCATTTGGCAGAACATTTGTCTTGAATGACAAAATGTTGGTAGGTCTTTTCATTTTGCCTATACAGACATTGCCTATGATGACCCACCCTAGATCTGTGCGCTGGGCAAATGGGGCATCTGGGGGTCCACTGACTTGTCTGTGTACCTTGTGAACTCTTAGAATGTCTCTTCCTAACAGAAGAAGAATCTGAGCATCTTTGTCAAGTGGCGGTATCTCATTTGCTATTACCTTGAGGTGAGGGTGATGGAAAGCAGCAGCTGGAGTAGGGATTTCTTCCCTGTTAGCAGGTATCTGATTGCACTCAACAAGTGTAGGTAAGGGTAATTGCAAGTTACCTTTGAGAGAAGATACCATGAGTCCATGAGCCCTTCTTCCAGAAACCTCTATAGTTCCACTACAGGTACCCAAGGTGTAAGGATGAGCTTCGCCTTTTATTTCAAATAGACTGAACAATTCAGATTTTGCAAGTGATCGTTTGCTCTGATCGTCTAAGATAGCATATGCCTTTAGAGACTTTTCTGGTTGATCCTTGTGGTATATGTTCACCAAGCATATCTTAGCACAGGACTTACCACAGCGGTCTTCTCCACAAACTTCAGTGCAGGATGAAGAAATGATGGTAGAATTAGGCACTTGGTCTGTATTCTCCCCGCCATGCGTTAACCTGAGAGTAGTGTTGGCAGGTTGTGCAGAGCTGGGCTCAAGAGGATGGGGGGCTTGCACATGTTCTTCAGAGCCACACTCTATGCACTTGATGGACACATTACAGTCCCTTGCAAAATGTTCTGTAGAAGCACAGCACCTGAAACATACCCTAAATGTCTTTAAAAGCTCCTTGCGCTCTTCCAGAGGCTTTTTCCTAAAGCCGATACATTTATTGAGGGGGTGTGGCTTCTTGTGTATGGGACACTCTCTGTTAGGGTTTTCAATCTTCCTACTCTGTTTGTTCGTGGCCAGAACTGTGGTAGGAGTGGGAAGGATGTCAGTCTTTTTCATGGACACTGGGCCTCTATGGTTTCTATAGTTGCCCTGAAGACTGGTACTCTTAGGAAAGGGTGAGAAGAGGCTGTACTCACCGTAGGAAAAACTTGGATCGTTCTTGGTCTCTGCAATTTTCCTGATGAATTCACAGAAGAAAGAGAATGGTGGGAAGGAAACCTTGTTCTCTCTTTTGTATGATGACCCTAGTGCAGTCCATTTCTCTTGCAAACCATACGGGAGCTTGGAGACAATTGGGTTTACCCCTCTTGGAGTGTCAAGGTAACTGAGTCCAGGTAGTTTTGGGTCTGTCTTGGCTAGCTGAAGCTCAAGGAGAAGGTCACTCAGTCTCTGGAACTCCTTGTTGTCCTTACCGGATATCTTTGGGAAAGTTTCCAGACGCATAAACAAAGCATTTTCTATAGCTTCTGGACTGCCATAACTTTGCTCTAGTCGCTCCCATGCAGCTGTGAGGCCTGCAGTAGGATTGTCCATGAAAACCGATCTTAATGGCTTAACACGTGCAGCAGATAGAGGACCAAGCCATTTGATCAGCAGATTCAATTCTTGATCAGCTGTAATGCCAATATTGCTGATTGTAGTTCTGAAGGCACATTTCCAACTTCTGTAGTTCTCAGGTTGGTCATCAAAACTTGTAAGACCAGTCTTTGTGAGCTCTCTGCGAAGCATGTACCTCACAAACTCTTCTGTCTCAGTTGTCTCCGCCTTTATGTGAGATGCTGTTGGCTGTATGGTGCTGATTGCGTTATCTTTGACATTGTTGTTAAAGGACACAGGGAAATATGGTGCAGCCGATGCATCCAGGTGAGTTGCTTGCTTGAAGTCAGTTGTTCCAATGGTACGTTGATTCAATGCTGTACCGATGACTGGAGATTGATGACTTGCTTGAAGCTTGCGCTGATGCTCTGTGACGTATGAAGGCAGGCAAGGTAGGCAGGTAGGAAATGCAGTGGAGTGATTTTGAGTGCAGGAAGTTGCTGGAACCTCTTTAACTTGAAGCTGTGAAGGAGTCTCTATGTAGTCGGGAGCATTGGAGACAATGGAGTGGGCACTGCAGTGGCTTAGGACATAGTCTTTAGTGCGTTTGAGGGGGTCTTCCATATCTGCTATGTTTAGGTTAATGCTGTCTTTCTCACTTGCACCTTCGTCTGCACTGATAGCTTGCTGTAGGACCCTTAGCTTTGCCATAGCTGCGTCATGTTTACACTGTTTATTTAAGGTTTCCATTGTTGCTCTTTGACGTGCTGACTGAGCTTCCGACTCTGCTCTCTGAGCTTCCAACTCTGCTCTTTGACGTGCTGACTGCGCTTCCAACTCTGCTCTTTGACGTGCTGACTGCGCTTCCAACTCTGCCCTTTGAGCTTCCAACTCTGCTCTTTTTTCTGCATATGCCACCTGCACTTTGCTGGCTTCCACTTCAGCGCTGGCATTAATAAGTCACTCACTTAATGTTGAGTATCTTGAACTATGGGATCTTGACAAATTTTTAGAACGTCTGGTGGAAACAGATCTGTGAGATGCAGTGTCCTGTAACAGCTTTATTTTTGCTTCTGCCTTTAATCTGGTTTGCTGGATAAAACTGTCTCTTTCAATATTGAGAGCATTGACGCGCTTTAATTGCATCATCGCATTTTCTGACTTCATGTTTTGTAAGACATTAGTGAATTTGATGCTGGTAAGCTGATAAAGCTCATATGAGGCAGAAAGTTGTTTAATGGCGCTCTCTAGTGTCAGTAGTTCACGTTCGACAGACACTGTATTGGCTTCAGCAAGGATTTTCTCCCAGACTAATTCCAAGCTATTTGACAATTCAGTCCTTGAAGCTTCATAATTCTCCATTACTTTCCAAGTGGGTTTAACTGAGCGTTTGGGTAACTCAGTTTCTTCAGGAACTTGTGAGGAAGGAGATGTGAGTTCACATGCAGAAGCTTGGTCACTCATGATAGCAGACTGACTGTGAAAGCAGGCAGGATCTGTGTGCTGAAATATGACACTGTGAAGATTGTCTCAGGCTATAAGGCTGCCATGTGCTGCTCTGTCCCTTCTGTCTTGCTATGAGGGCAGTAAATCTTGTCTGTTTCAGTACTGACATGCAGAAATCTTGTAATTAGGCTGTGAAACTCAGTTTTTCTACTGTTCTGTCTCAACTACAAAGCGATAAAGTTCATCTCCAGGTTTAAGTAGGCCTTACTCAAGCTGGTTTGATATTCATCCCTTGCATCGATACAGGCAGTTTAACTCAATGAATAAACTCACAGTTAGGACGACAGACGATGAATCCTTTCGAATGTTCCGTTTTAATGATGGATATTCATAGGTAGAAAAACGTTGCAGTTGTAAGCCACATGTAAGATGTTTAGCATTGAAGAAATACAGGAGTAATGAGAGAGAATCAGGACGTGGAGGAGACATATAAAGAACTACGGTGAGACAGAGAGTTCAGCTAGAAAGAAGGGGACAGATCTTAAAGACACAGAGCAAGAATAATCACATAGTGTAACACAACAATAATTGTGATAATTAACAGTGGACTAATAAAGTATGTGTGTGTGTTGCTGTTATAAAAATAAAAATAAATATGAAAATAAAATTGAGAGTGAAATAAAGATATGTGTGACAATATAGTATACAAAGAAATGTAATAAATTTCCATCCCCCATGCCCGTGCGCAGTCCCTGGGATAATTGGCTGTTTAGATTTACACACAGCCACACATACCACGATGGGACTAGGGCTGATATACGATGTAACATTAAAAACACAGCAATACCATATATCTTACAGTTGCATCTATGGGGATTTGTCTAATAAAATTAATATAAGGCTCTGTTTATAATAATCCGAGTTCTACTAAAAAACACAGTAGTCCTGTCATTACAGATTGTTGGAGTGTATTCACCTCTAGCGGTAAAAATCTCTCCCAGTCAGCCTGTCCTCTGGTCCTGGGGAAGTGAGAGCACTGGGTGGGAGCTGGAGAGAAGGGGGAGCAGAGAGCACTGGCGGGGTTGGAGAGCACATGGGTGGGGGCAAAGAGCAGGGGGGAGTGGAGATCACAGGGGTGGGGAGCGGAGAGCGCTGAGGGGGAACTTGAGAGCACGGGGGGAGCCAAAAAGAATAGGGGTGGAGAGCACGGGAGGCTGAGAGCACTGAGTGGGCTAGGGGTGTGTGGGGACGAAGAGTACTGGGGGGAGCTTGAGAGCACTGGGGGGGGGGCACAAAGAACAGGGGTGGAGAGCACGGGGGCTAGAGAGCACTATGGGGGGTACAAAGAGCATGGGGGAGTGGAGAGCACTGAGAGATGGAGAGCAATGGGGGAAGCTTGAGAGCACCAGTGGGGGCCAGAAAGAACAGGGGTGGAAAGCACAGGGGGCTGAAGAGCCCTATGGGGGGCGGAGAGCATATGGGTGGGGGCAAAATGCAAGGGGGAGCGGACAGCACTGGCGGGGTTGGAGCGCACATGGGTGGGGGCAAAATGCAGGGGGGAGTGGAGAGTAGAGGGGTGGGGAGCGGAGAGTGCTGGGTGGGAGCTTTAGAGCACGGGGGAGCCAAAAAAGAACAGGGGTAAAGAGCATGGGGGGACAGAGCGCACTTGGGGAGAATGGTGAGCGATGGGTGGAGCTTGAGAGCACCGGGGGGCCAGAAAGAACAGGGGTGGGGAGCACAGGGGCTGGAGAGCACTGTGGGGGGGCAGAGAGCACTGGGGTGGGGGCTGGAGAGTGATGGGGAGAGCTGGAGAGCACTGGGGGGAGAAAGAACAGGGGTGGAGAGCACTGGGGGGAGTGGAGAGCACTGGGATAGTGGCTAGAGAAGGATGGGGAGAGCTGGAGAGCAGGGGGGACAGAAAGAACAGGGGTGGAGAGAACTGTGGGGGGGGCTGGAGAGTGTGTTGGTGGGGGAGGAGAGCACTGGGGGGAGAGCCAGAGAGCACAAGCAGAAGCACTGGGAGGGGCCAGCAAAAGAAGTATAGGATAGGAGGATCGGCGGGGGGGGGCCGCATATACAGGAAATTAGCTTTCTATATTCCTCCATGCAGTCGCTGAATGCTTGATTCTCCTCCTCTCCCTCCTGCAAGCATTCAGCGGCTGCATGGAGGAATATAGAAAGCTAATTTCCTCTATATGCAGCCCCTCCTGCCGATTCTCCTATCCAGGCACACAGGGCGGGCTGTACAGGCAGGCATCTCCTTATGTGTCTCACGGAGCTGGCTCGGTCTGTGTTCGGCGGCGGCGCTGTAACACGGTCCCGCCCCCCTAGACCGGCTGCTGTGATAGGCGGAATACTAATTCTATCTACTATCAGAGGAGCCGGTCTAGGGGGGCGGGACCGCGTTACAGCGCCGCCGCCGAACACAGACCCAGCCAGCTCCGTGAGACACAGGAGCAGGATAGAGGGGACTCAGGGAGCACTGCAGCTGCAACTCAAAGCCGGTAGGCCAGTCCGGCCCTGGAGGCTGCAGGAAGAAAATGGACAGATTATTTCTTCTAAATGCAGCCGCCACACCATTCCCCCTATTCAGGCGCACAGGCCTACACTTACTTTCTCTCTTGTCTGGCGTCTCCTCCATCACCTCCCTCTTCATGGTCACAGGTCAGCTGACCTGTACTTTCTGCACCCCAGCCCCAACTGCTGAACTTAACTGGCGGCCGGCCGGGTGAACGGCGTGGGCTCAAGGAGCAGCCCAGCTGCCTTGGGCCCCAGAAGGACATGCAGCCCAGCAGTTGCCCGGTGTGCCCTATGGCCAGTCTGGGGCTGGCCACAGCCGAATGTTTGAGTTCAAAATATCTAAAATGCAACTCTTATTGCAACCTGGAAAAATATTTGAAAGAGCCATGCTCATATAGTTGATGGGCACATTTCAAATGTCTTCATGCCCAAAGGCAGGCATGAGGCAAAGCATTGTAGCCGTGGGGTTGAATCAAATTGGCTGGTTATGTGAGAGAGACTGTGATGAGTCTGGCATCAGGGAAATACACTGCATATAGACTTTTGGCATATCCACACTCTCCGTAGAAGGAATAGATTTCCTATAAATCAGATTGGTCAATGTTTCAAATGAACAAGTGCTGCTTCAGCAGGCGTATCTGCATTGTTTAACTGGTGAAAAAGCCACCAACGACCATAAACTAGTTGGGAAGCATAATATAAATGTAAATGTTGTAGAGCTAAACCACCCTGAGACGTAGGAAGCTTTAAGGTATCCAGTGAGATTCTAGGATTCTCTGGTTACCAAAGAAAAGAGGAAATAAGAGAGTCTATTTCCATATTCACCTAGGGATATACACTGGAGAATTTTTATAAAATGTATAAAACTTGCGGCAAAAAAATCATAACAAAAATAAATGTACTCTTCCCATTAATGTGAGAGGTAGTTTTTCCCAGCTAGTAATCTTGGCTTTAAATGCAGCTACCGTATACATTGAGGGAGGTTATTACCAATGTACAGTATGTGGATAGAGGCAACTGTACCGTGATCCCTAAGTCAGTTTGACCTTTTTTGGTATTTTTTTTTAAATTTCAGAATCTTGTCCATTCATCACTGTTTACATCTCTTCTGTTTTCTAAGATTACTTCCTTTTTTGTTAAATGCATTTATACAATTGTCAGCAAAATGCTTTTGTTTACAGTGTCACATGCCTTTAACAGTTACTGTATATTGATAGTTCTCTAATGCAAACACAGGTCGAAAAAAATCTCAACCACACATGGCATCATGAAATAGGGACCCATGGCCAAAAACAGTACTGAAGCCTAAATCTGCACTATATAAAATTCAGTAAATGCTTATGTGCTATACAAAAATGTGAACATCTGCTGTTTTGTATGTCGTATTTTCTTTTCTTGTTGCTTTGGAAATGCATTGGCGTGGCTAACAGAAAGGGTGCACCAGCCTAGTGCATTACTGAAGAAACTGTCTATTATAAAACATGAAACTCCAATGTACCCACAAACGTGTAAAACTTTAGGTATATGGAAGCAATCCAGTACAAATGCTCGAACAATGCCCATCCACAAGGATGTAGCTTACCTATTTTAAGGGCAGTGCCCTCTTCATCAATTTTTTATAATATAAATTATTTTGGCTTCCTGAAGAACTGGGCTGGCTTTTCGGCCAGTTACTGGCTCTAAAGCAGGGATGGACTATAGGTCAGAGGACACAGGACATAGGTCAGAGGGTGTTACTGGGGGAAATATTGGTAATGTAACTATTAAAACTTAACCCAAGGTGAGTAGGTTGGCAAAATCAAATTACAACCTCAGAACAACCAAGCAGGAAATAATATGCCCATATAAAATTAAAAGGCATGTGCATAAATGCTAGAAGTCTAGCTAATAAAAGTGCAAGAAGCACATGGAAGGGCGACACATGTCAAAAAACAACAAAGAAAAGTTCCCAGCTCACTTACCAACCAGCCTGAAACAAACTGAATTATCCTGTCTAATAGTTGACGTTAAAACCAGGGGTTCAGTTTGCACACAATTGCAAATATATGTGTAGCGGGGTATCATTTTCACCCACAAAACTACAGATCCCAGCACGCTTTGAGGCACCCAGGGTGCATTTCCCCGCGCAAGAACTTTAAAAGGGAGAGGAGGGCCTCTCTCTTTCTCTTTGGATGCCGCCCTCCCTGCGAGAGGATCCCTGCACTCACCTGCCGCTGCACGTGCAAGGCCTGAAGCCTGGGCCTCGCACTTTGTTCCAGAGAGCTTTCCGCTCCACCGAGGAGCCTGCGGAGCATCCGATCTACTGAATGTTATACCCTTTTAATGTGTACACCTATATTGCAGGGATCTGCATGAGATATTGTATACAAATGACCTTTTATACTTTTACCAATAGTAAAAAGTTATAGTTAAGTAATTTGGTTGTCAGTGTCAATTACTGTGCTGGGATACAAAGGGGTTGTACCATATAACAGTATAGATATAGTACAGTTATACCATCCTTCCCCCTTTCCTAACTGTGCCACAAGAGGTTAGAGCCGATTGCCAGGGGTTGACAGCGGTGCATTACAGGGCCCAAAACAAACAAGCAGCCCTCTTAAACTGAGGGTATCGCTATACGTGGGGACTCTCTCTTCACAGCCCCAGTATGCACTAAGCGATACGTTCTGTCATCTATGTCTTTTACACTCTGCCCTTTGAATTCTTCTGGAATTCCTCTTGTCCCTTCTACCAGTGCATATGCCCCCAAGGTATCTGACTTTCCATCCACCGCCCATGCTTTCCAGCTTGGGGATATTGACATTATTAGCTGCTTTACCTCTTCTTTCTCCCGGATCCCTCCCGGGAGTTCAATCGCTACCGCCCGGACTGGATCCACAGCCTCCTCTGCGCACCATTGTGTCACTGCCTGCGAGTCCATGCTGGTACTTCAGACCGGCTTGATTGCAGCGTGCAATATTCAAGGATCCCGGACAAGCCCCCATGTATAGCGATACCCTCAGTTTAAGAGGGCTGCTTATTTTTTTTGGGCCTTGTAATGCACTGCTGTCAAACCCTGGCAATCGGCTCTAACCTCTCGTGGCACAGTTAGGAAAGGGTGAAGGATGGTATAACTGTACTATATCTATACTGTTATATGGTACAACCCCTTTGTATCCCAGCACAGTAATTGATACTGACAACCAAATTACTAAACTATAACTTTTTACTATTGGTAAAAGTATAAAAGTTAATTTGTATACAATATCTCATGCAGATCCCTGCAATATAGGTGTACACATTAAAAGGGTATAACATTCAGTAATGCAATGACAATATAATAACCCTGCTGCAGCTATCCTCCCTCGTGAGCAAAAAATGGCGCCCAGCAATGCCCTATACTACCCAGTCAGGCCTGACTATAACTTGGGGTATAGTTTGTAAAAGAATCTTCGCTAGCAACTCTCGGTGGTGCACATAAAGAACAAACTGCAATCCAAAGGGGGGTAGCGAATGATCGCTAACTTGGTAAAGCTGGAGAGACTAATAAACTCAGTTCAGCAGACAGTCTCTCCAAAGTATACCTGTAATCAATGATGGGCCTAGGCAAAGTTAATAGGCAACAAAGTTACTTAGATGCGGTTCTGAGCTGGCACTCTCTCACCCAGACCGGACCAACTCCTGTCCGGTACCTCCGCTACTGTGAGTTGCTTCACAGTGCCCACGATGCGCCGGGTCTTCGGTCCTCCAGAAGATGGTGGCACCTCAGGTGGATTGGATGCTCTGCAGGCTCCTCGGTGGAGCGGAAAGCTCTCTGGAACAAAGTGCGAGGCCCAGGCTTCAGGCCTTGCACGCGCAGCGGCAGGTGAGTGCAGGGATCTTCTCGCAGGGAGGGCGGCATCCAAAGAGAAAGAGAGAGGCCCCTCCTCTCCCTTTTAAAGTCCACCCCAGCAGTCCTTGCGCGGGGAAATGCACCCTGGGTGCCTCAAAGCGTGCTGGGAACTGTAGTTTTGTGGGTGAAAATGATACCCCGCTACATATGCATAATCTGCAGGGCAACTTTACGGCACCCTAGTGTACTGCAGTGATGCTGTAACTCTATAAAACTTGAGAGCCTCCAAAATTGGAGCACATATGTAATAATGGATAGATTGAGGACAGGTATGCCTGGAGGGAGTCCACCCCCTTAAAGGTATAGGAATGCACTGGACACCCAGCTATAGCACAATGGCAGTGAATGTTTCCAGTACGTACCCTGACCAATTCACCACAGTACAAACAAATGGCAACCACCCCAACCAATTACTGGCCTTTTCAGCAAGGAAAACATGGAAGGGTGACGCATATCAAAAAACAACAAAGAAAAATTCCCAGCTCACTTACCGATCAGCCTGCATCACACCGAATTGTCCTGTCTAACTGTTCACGTTAAAACCAGGGTACCCTCCATGCATACCTGCCCTTAATCTATCCAATATTATATATGTGCTCCAATTTTGGAGGCTCTCAAAATTTATACAGTTAGGACTGCAGTACACTAGGGTGCCTTGAAGTGGTCCTGAAGCTTACGCATATATTTGTAAATGTATACAAACGAAACACCTGTTTTTTAACGAGAACTGTTAGACAGGACAATTTGGTTTGTTGCAGGCTGGTTGGTAAGTGAGCTGGGAAATTTTCTTGGTTGTTTTTTGACTTCCATGTGCTCCTTGCTGCAAAGGCCAGTTATAGGATGGGGTGGTTGCCATTTGTTTGTACGGAAGCGAAGCTAGCAGAATATTAGCATGCATTAAAAAGGGTATCTACTCAAAAGATAAGACTATAATTATACCACTTTACAAAACTCTGGTACATCCACATCTTGAGTATGCCGTCCAGTACTGGTCACCAGTCCTCAGGAAGGATGTGCTGGAGCTGCAGCATTAAACGTATTCCCCTTGAAGAAGAGACACCTAAGAAGAGAAATTATAGCGATATACAAATATTTAAATGAAGATTCTAGCGTTTCTTCTCAGGTCACTTAAGAAGACATGTGGCCACGCAATGAAGTTAGAAGAGAAGTGGTTTAACCTTAAACGGCGGGAGGGATTCCGTACTGTCAAAGTGGTAAAGGGGTTGAACTCCCTTCCACAGTTGGTGGTGTCAGCAGGGACTGTCAATAATTAAAAAAAAACTCTTAAATGGGCATCTTAGCAAAATCCCTATACAGAAATGTTGAAATGGTATTGACATAAACACACACACACTCACACAGTTAGAGCTAGATGGACTGGTGTCTTTACCAACTATGTAACTACGTAAGTGTGTGTCTATGGTTATGCACTAGGCTGGTGCGCCCTCTTTCTTTGTTTTTGTTTCAGCTGCATAGTCTAATGATTTCACTTATCCCAAGAAGGCAGCAAGGCCTATGTATTGTAGAGTATGTCATGGATGTTTATGTTCTTTGAAGAGCACTACTCAGAATTGCTTCTATAGACTTCAAAAGACTTGACGTTCCCATTCACTTCTAGTGCTGATGTTTTTCATTGTTTATTGGTGTGAGCAAGCCAATAATAAAATTAAGATAGCGGGCTCTAGGTATTAACATATATGTTGAAAAATTTGGGGTTGGGGAAATATTTTTTTATATTGATGCTGCTTGTGTACTATCTGCAACTTCATTATAGCCTGTCCACTTGCCCTACAGTCACAACAGGCTGCATGTGTTTTTTTCTCAGGACATGTTTTCTAATTTTTGCTGGCGGCAATTGATTTTTTTTAGCCCAGTTACAGCTTATCTCTGCATACATGTACTACAGTGTTGATCAGCTGCATGTGATTTTTTTTTACAGGGCTTATTTCCTAATTTTTGCTGGCTGCAATTCATTTTTTTCACAGCCTGTCCATATGCATATAAACTACAGTGATAACTGGCTGCATGTCTTTTTTACAGGGCATATTTCCTTTTTTTTTGCTGGATGCAAATTCATTTTTTTTCTCATAGCCTGTCCTTGTTCACATACACTATGTTGCTAGCAGACTGCATGTGTTTTACTGAATTCTTTTGGGATGAATTGGAATGCCTATTTTGAGCTGCCTGTCTACCCAAGCAATAGTCCATTCACTCTAGCTCCAATAAACAGTATAGGGATTGTCTTTTTTGTAGTTTATTGCTGGTAGAGCATTAAACATGGGAAGGATTAGGTAATGGAATACTCTGATTAGCAACCTATGGTTAGAGGTAGAGATATGTGATTTGTTTTGTTACAATTCAAAATTTGGATGAATGTTTTGTTATTCGAAGATTCAGATGTATCCGATTCTCCAAATTACAATAGTAATGAATTTCAACAAATCCAAATTAAATTAAAACGAAATAATGAATTAATTTGTATCAGTACTCCTCTCAAAAGCCCACAGCCCCGATGCAAGAAATTGTTTGGCTCTTGGGAGGAATTATTCAAATATCAAAATGCCATAATTGGTGGATGTCCATATTGAGGAGTTGGAATTGCTCTTCTGTCATTGATCTCAACATAAAGTATGTCAAAATAAAGAATAGGTATCATCAGGACTAGTGATGAGCCGAACACCCCCGGGTTCGGTTCGCACCAGAACCCGCGAACGGACCGAACGTTCGTACGAACATTAGAACCCTATTAAATACAATGGATGCGAACGTTCGAATTCTAAAGTGCTAATTATAACGACTATTATGCATGTTATTGTCCTAAAAAGGGTTTGGGAACCCGGGTTCTGCACCAGGGGACATGTATCAATGCAAAAAGAAGTTTTAAAAACGGTCGTTTTTCGGGAGCAGTCATTTTAATGATGCATAAAGTGAAAAAAAAAAAAGTCAAATATTCCTTTAAATATCGTACCTGGGGGGTGTCTAAAGTATGCCTGTGAAGTGTCACGTGTTTCCCGTGTTTAGAACTGTCCCTGCACAAAATGACACTTCTAAAGGAAAAAAAAAACATTTAAAACTGCTTGCGGCTTTAATGTAATGTCTGGTCCCGGTAATATGGATGAAAATCTTTAAGAAAAATGGCATAGCTACCCCATGACCCCCCCCCCCTACCCCAGCCCATTACCAGCCCCTTTGGGTCTTGTATGGATATTAAGGGGAACACCGCACACAAAATAAAAAAGGCCCTATATACTCTGAACAGCCGTATACAGGCGGTGCATACAAGACAGGGACTGTAGGTTTGTTCTTATGTAGAATGTGTTTGTAATTTTGAACAGGTACATTGTTTAAGTGTAGCTCCAGCCCAAAAATCTATTTTAAAACTTTTTGGAAAACATAGGTAAGGGTTATCACCCCTGTAACATTTGTTTTGCTGTCTGTGCCCCTGTTCAGAACATTTCACCTCACTTTCCGTCCCAATGACAACTGTTTTTGAAATGTGGTGTTTTTCTTGAAACAAGGATTGGTGATAAAGCATCAGTACAGAGGAGACACATTTCTCCCATATTAATTCTTACAGGAGAGAATTTTCCTTCCTAGGGGTAGATTTCCTCTCACTTCCTGTTGTCTTCTTGCGTTTGCAAGTAGGAGTCGTTTGTAAGTTGGATGTTTGAAAGTAGGGACCTGCCGTATATACTCTGCAGAAATAGGCCCCTTAGTTGTTGGTGTTGGCACAACACTGTAAGCACTCACAGTTACTCTTGGTTGGTGCTGGAACGCCCTGCTGTCAACTATTATATCATTAATTGTAATTACATATAATTGTTGAACAGTGGTAGTAAAAATTGGGCCTTTGATGGTGGTGCTGGTGCCACAACACTGTAAGCCCTGACAGTTACTCTTGGTGGGTGCAGCAATGGGCCCTGCTGTGAATTATTAGATCAAGAATTGTAATTGCATGCCCCTGTTGAACAGGGGCTTAAAAATTGGGCCTTTCGTGGTGGTGGTGGTGTTGCCACAACACTGTAAGCCCTCAGAGTTACTCTTGGTGGGTGCAGGAATGGGCCCTGCTGTGAATTATTAGATCAAGAATTGTAATTACATGCCCCTTTTGAACAGGGGCTGAAAAATTGGGCCTTTTGAACAGGGGCTGAAAAATTGGGCCTTTCGTGGTGGTGGTGGTGTGGCGTTGCCACAACACTGTAAGCCCTCAGAGTTACTCTTGGTGGGTGCAGCAATGGGCCCTGCTGTGAATTATTAGATCAAGAATTGTAATTACATGCCCCTGTTGAACAGGGGCTGAAAAATTGGGCCTTAGGCACTGGTGGCACAACACTGCAACCCCTCACAGATACTGTACTTGGAGCACAGCAATGAGCCCTGTTGCAAAGTATTGCTTCAAAAATTGTAATGACACGCCCCTGTTAAACAGGGGCTGAAAAATTGGGCCTTAGGCACTGGTGGCACAACACTCCAACCCCTCACAGATACTGTACTTGGAGCACAGCAATGAGCCCTGTTGCAAAGTATTGCTTCAAAAATTGTAATTACACGCCCCTGTTAAACAGGGGCTGAAAAATTGGGCCTTAGCCACTGGTGGCGGCACCCATAAACAAAAATGATCTTCCAAGCTATCATCATCAATCGTATCATTGAGGACTCGGAGGAGGAGGATAGCCAGTCAACATAACAGCACAGGCACTCAGCATCAGCATCAGTCTTGAAGGGATGTGACATGTTAAAATCAATTAGTCTGTTATATCAGCATCAGGTGTGTGGTAGCTGGTGGTGATCCAAGACTGGTTCATCTTGATGAAAGTCAGTCGATCAACCGAGTCGGTGGACAGGCGCACCCTGTGATCCGTGACAAATCCTCCAGCAGCACTGAATGTGCGTTCCGAAAGAACGCTGGATGCAGGACAGGCCAGTAGCTCAATTGCATACTGTGCAAGCTCTGGCCAGTGATCCATCCTCAAGACCCAGTAAGCCAGAGGATTTTCGGTGGGGAAGGTGTCCAAGTCTGACCTTGCCCCTAGATATTCCTGCACCATGTTTATCAGACGCTGGCGATGGTTGCTGGAACCGATCATACTTTGGGGCTGCGGACTAAAGAATTGTCTGAACGCATCGGTCAGACGGCCACCTTCCCCACCGCTCCTTCTTTGACTGGCCGAAGCCTCAGCAACTCGTTGTCCAGGACCAGGAGTTTGTAACCTCCCAGTCTCTGGGAACGCGTTGCACAGACCTTTCTGCAAGGCCTCCCGGAGTTGTCTCATCCTCTGCTCCCTCTGCGACGGTAACATAAGGTCCGCAACCTTACCCTTGTACCGTGGATCAAGGAGAGTGGCCAGCCAGTAATGGTCCCTCTCCTTGATCCGAAGAATACGAGGATCCTTCCGCAGACTTTGCAGGATCAGGGAGGCCATGCAGCGTAGGTTAGCTGAGGCATTCGGTCCGGAGTCCTCTGGGTCACTAAGGACGACATGATCCGCAGCCACCTCCTCCCAGCCACTGGTTTCTTGGGACTGTAAATCATCCCTAATAGACTGCTGCTGATGATGCTGAGTGCCAGCCTCCACCTCCATGCTGACACAATCCTCCTCCTCCTCCTCCTCCTCCTCCTCTTCCTGTGCGATGGGTGGGACAGAAGGAACACTGTCTGGGTAAAGGGGGCCTTGAGAGGCAAGGAAATCCTCCTCTTCCTGCCTCTGTTCTGCCTCAAGTGCCCTGTCCATTATTCCACGCAGCGTGTGCTCCAACAGGTGGACAAGAGGTACAGTGTCACTGATGCATGCACTGTCACTGCTCACCATCCTCGTGGCCTCCTCAAATGGTGCCAGGACAGTGCATGCATCCCTGATCATGCCCCACTGGCGTGGAGAAAAAAAACCAAGCTCCCCTGACCCTGTCCTGGTGCCGTAGTCGCACAGGTACTCATTGATGGCCCTCTGCTGCGTGTGCAGCCGCTGCAGCATGGCCAACGTTGAGTTCCACCTGGTGGGCATGTCACATATAAGGCGGTTCTTGGGCAGGTTCAACTCCTTTTGCAGCTCAGCCAGGCGAGCACTGGCATTATAAGATCTGCGGAAATGCACACAGACTTTCCTGGCCTGCCTCAGGACATCCTGTAAGCCCGGGTACCTGCCCAAGAACCGCTGCACCACCAGGTTAAGGACGTGAGCCACACAGGGCACATGGGTCAGTTGTCCCTGTCGGAGGGCGGAGAGGAGGTTGGTGCCATTGTCGCAAACCACCATTCCTGGCTTAAGCTGGCATGGCGTCAACCACCTCTCGGCCTGGCCCTGCAGAGCAGACAGGACCTCTGCCCCAGTGTGGCTTCTGTCCCCCAAACACACCAGCGCAAGCACGGCATGGCATCTTTTTGCCTGCGTACTTGCGTAGCCCCTTGAACGGCTACGGAGCACCGCTGGTTCAGAGGACAAAGCACAGGAAGAGGCCATGGAGGAAGAAGAAGAGGAGGGGGTGGAGGAGAGAGGTGTGTCACAACCAGTAGTAGCATTTTGGAGGCGTGGCGGTGGAACAACCTCCAACACTACTGCACCTTGTCCTGCATCCTTCCCAGCTGCCAAAAGAGTGACCCAATGGGCCGTGAAAGAAAGGTAACGTCCCTGTCCATGCCTGCTGGACCATGAGTCAGCGGTAATATGCACCTTACCGCTGACCGCCCTGTCCAGCGAGGCCAAGACATTGCCTTCCACATGCCGGTAGAGAGCCGGAATAGCCTTCCGTGAGAAAAAGTGGCGTTTGGGAACCGCACATTGCACAAACTCACGGAAGGGGGCCGAGTCTACCAACTGAAAAGGCAGCAGTTGAAGCGCTAGCAATTTAGCCAAGCTAGCATTCAACCGCTGGGCATGTGGATGGCTGGGAGTGAACTTCTTTCGACGGTCCAGCAGCTGGGGCAGGGAAATTTGCCTGCTAGAATCGGACGTCGGTGTACTGCTAGCAGAGTGGCCGCAAGTACTTGGCTGTGACACACCTAATTCTACACCTTCATTCCTCTCAGTGCATGTTTCAGAGAGGACTGAAGTTATAGTGGGGTTGGAGATCCCAGCTGATGCGGTGCAAGGAGAGGTCCGCTTTGTTCTTTGGTGTGGGTCTTTGAGGTAGGCTTGCCAACGAGCTGCATGGCAGGTCAACATATGTCTGGTCAGGCATGTGGTACCCAAGCGGCTGATGTTTTGGCCACGCGATATACGCTTGAGACATATGTTGCAAACAGCAGCTGTGCGATCTGATGCACTAGCCTCAAAAAAGGCCCACACCAAAGAACTTTTTGAATGACGGGCAGAGGCAGCGCCCTGCACAGGCGGAGCTCTGCGGTGTGATTCCGTCGGTGTACTGCCCTTACGCTGGCCACCAAAGGGCATCCTGCCTCGTTGAAGATGTGCCTCCTCCTCATCCTCCTCCTCCTCCTCTCTCCTATTAGGCACCCACGTGGAGTCAGTGACCTCATCATCCCCTCCCTCTTCATCACTGGAGCCAATCTGGCAGTATGCTGCAGCTGCTGGAACATGACTGCCAGATTGGTGTCCTTCTTGAGCATCCCCTCTGTCTGCTCTCACGCTACTGCCTTCCTGTAGCTGGGTTTCATCATCAGACCCTTCGAAACGCTGGGCATCCTCCTGGAGCATGTACCCAACACTGTGCTCAAACAGTTCGGGGGACTCCTCAGGAGGAGGACATGGTGGGTCTAGGGAAGGAGTGACTGATGATGAGTCTGACATTGATACCAGGGAAGAGGACGCTTTGGCAGCTGCTTTGCCAGTACCCTGAGCCTGGGTGAGAGAGGAGGAGGAGGAGGGCTTGGTCATCCACTCTACCAAGTCTTCGGCATGATGTGGCTCAACATGTCCAGCTGCCGAAAAGAAGGACAAGCGTGTCCCATGGCCATGTGCTGATGACAATGCACCGCGTCCACGACCAGCACTGTTGCCCCCAGACACAGAGCCTGCTTGCCCTCTTTTATTGCCTCCTGACTGTCTGCCTCTCCTTGTTTGCCTTCCAGACATTCTAATGGATGGCCTGCAGGGAGATGGGAAAAAAGCAATAAGGGCTACCTTCAGGTGTCCTTCTCTGTCCCTTTACTTAAGGTTTTCTAAATATGGTTGAGGATGATTGCTTTCGCACAGAATAGCACAACGACAATTTCCCTGACTGTCCAAAAAACAAGGATTTCAAAGATGGTTGATGAGGAATGCTTTAGCACACTATAGCACAAGGAGAATTTCCCTCACTGTCCTTCCCTGTCCTTACAAACAAGGATTAGCACAGTAAAACACACTGACACTCTCCCTACCTATAGTTTTCTGTCCCTATAAAAAATGTTTTTTTAAAGATGGTTGATGATCAATGCTTTAGCACAGTATAGCACAAGGAGAATTTCCCTCACTGTCCTTCCCTGTCCCTACAAACAAGGATTAGCACAGTAAAACACACTGACACTCTCCCTACCTATAGTTTTCTGTCCCTATAAAAAATGTTTTTTTAAAGATGGTTGATGATCAATGCTTTAGCACACTATAGCACAAGGAGAATTTCCCTCACTGTCCTTCCCTGTCCCTACAAACAAGGATTAGCACAGTAAAACACACTGACACTCTCCCTACCTGTAGTTTTCTGTCCCTATAAAAAATGTTTTTTTAAAGATGGTTGATGATCAATGCTTTAGCACAGTATAGCACAAGGAGAATTTCCCTCACTGTCCTTCCCTGTCCCTACAAACAAGGATTAGCACAGTAAAACACACTGACACTCTCCCTACCTATAGTTTTCTGTCCCTATAAAAAATGTTTTTTTAAAGATGGTTGATGATCAATGCTTTAGCACAGTATAGCACAAGGAGAATTTCCCTCACTGTCCTTCCCTGTCCCTACAAACAAGGATTAGCACAGTAAAACACACTGACACTCTCCCTACCTATAGTTTTCTGTCCCTATAAAAAATTTTTTTTTAAAGATGGTTGATGATCAATGCTTTAGCACAGTATAGCAAAAGGAGAATTTCCCTCACTGTCCTTCCCTGTCCCTACAAACAAGGATTAGCACAGTAAAACACACTGACACTCTCCCTACCTATAGTTTTCTGTCCCTATAAAAAATGTTTTTTTAAAGATGGTTGATGATCAATGCTTTAGCACACTATAGCACAAGGAGAATTTCCCTCACTGTCCTTCCCTGTCCCTACAAACAAGGATTAGCACAGTAAAACACACTGACACTCTCCCTACCTATAGTTTTCTGTCCCTATAAAAAATTTTTTTTTAAAGATGGTTGATGATCAATGCTTTAGCACACTATAGCACAAGGAGAATTTCCCTCACTGTCCTTCCCTGTCCCTACAAACAAGGATTAGCACAGTAAAACACACTGACACTCTCCCTACCTATAGTTTTCTGTCCCTATAAAAAATGTTTTTTTAAAGATGGTTGATGATCAATGCTTTAGCACAGTATAGCACAAGGAGAATTTCCCTCACTGTCCTTCCCTGTCCCTACAAACAAGGATTAGCACAGTAAAACACACTGACACTCTCCCTACCTATAGTTTTCTGTCCCTATAAAAAATGTTTTTTTAAAGATGGTTGATGATCAATGCTTTAGCACACTATAGCACAAGGAGAATTTCCCTCACTGTCCTTCCCTGTCCCTACAAACAAGGATTAGCACAGTAAAACACACTGACACTCTCCCTACCTATAGTTTTCTGTCCCTATAAAATTTTTTTTTTTAAAGATGGTTGATGATCAATGCTTTAGCACAGTATAGCACAAGGAGAATTTCCCTCACTGTCCTTCCCTGTCCCTACAAACAAGGATTAGCACAGTAAAACACACTGACACTCTCCCTACCTATAGTTTTCTGTCCCTATAAAAAATGTTATTTTAAAGATGGTTGATGATCAATGCTTTAGCACACTATAGCACAAGGAGAATTTCCCTCACTGTCCTTCCCTGTCCCTACAAACAAGGATTAGCACAGTAAAACACACTGACACTCTCCCTACCTATAGTTTTCTGTCCCTATAAAAAATGTTTTTTTAAAGATGGTTGATGATCAATGCTTTAGCACACTATAGCACAAGGAGAATTTCCCTCACTGTCCTTCCCTGTCCCTACAAACAAGGATTAGCACAGTAAAACACACTGACACTCTCCCTACCTATAGTTTTCTGTCCCTATAAAAAATGTTTTTTTAAAGATGGTTGATGATCAATGCTTTAGCACAGTATAGCACAAGGAGAATTTCCCTCACTGTCCTTCCCTGTCCCTACAAACAAGGATTAGCACAGTAAAACACACTGACACTCTCCCTACCTATAGTTTTCTGTCCCTATAAAAAATTTTTTTTTAAAGATGGTTGATGATCAATGCTTTAGCACAGTATAGCACAAGGAGAATTTCCCTCACTGTCCTTCCCTGTCCCTACAAACAAGGATTAGCACAGTAAAACACACTGACACTCTCCCTACCTATAGTTTTCTGTCCCTATAAAAAATGTTATTTTAAAGATGGTTGATGATCAATGCTTTAGCACACTATAGCACAAGGAGAATTTCCCTCACTGTCCTTCCCTGTCCCTACAAACAAGGATTAGCACAGTAAAACACACTGACACTCTCCCTACCTATAGTTTTCTGTCCCTATAAAAAATGTTTTTTTAAAGATGGTTGATGATCAATGCTTTAGCACACTATAGCACAAGGAGAATTTCCCTCACTGTCCTTCCCTGTCCCTACAAACAAGGATTAGCACAGTAAAACACACTGACACTCTCCCTACCTATAGTTTTCTGTCCCTATAAAAAATGTTTTTTTAAAGATGGTTGATGATCAATGCTTTAGCACAGTATAGCACAAGGAGAATTTCCCTCACTGTCCTTCCCTGTCCCTACAAACAAGGATTAGCACAGTAAAACACACTGACACTCTCCCTACCTATAGTTTTCTGTCCCTATAAAAAATGTTTTTTTAAAGATGGTTGATGATCAATGCTTTAGCACACTATAGCACAAGGAGAATTTCCCTCACTGTCCTTCCCTGTCCCTACAAACAAGGATTAGCACAGTAAAACACACTGACACTCTCCCTACCTATAGTTTTCTGTCCCTATAAATTTTTTTTTTTAAAGATGGTTGATGATCAATGCTTTAGCACAGTATAGCACAAGGAGAATTTCCCTCACTGTCCTTCCCTGTCCCTACAAACAAGGATTAGCACAGTAAAACACACTGACACTCTCCCTACCTATCATTCTCTTTCCCTAAACTAAAGGAATCCAGGTTAAGCAAGAAAAAAAAATGTCACTGTCCCTGCCTATGCTTCTCTTTCCCTGCTCCGGAACACACTACACTAGGCCGCCGTGCTGGCGGCCTTTTATAGTGTGGGGCGTGTACTAAACACCCTCAGCAATAATTGGCCACAGGCATCCTGCCTGTGGCCAATCATTGCTCTCCTCGCTGCCGGCGCTGTGATTGGCCAAGCATGCGGGGTCACAGTGCATGCTTGGCCAATCACAGCGCCTGGATGACACTGCGATGGCGTAGTGCATTGTGGGCCGTTCGCGTCACTCGAATTAGGCGCGAACGGCCCAAATCGTTCGATCTTCGTCGAACGATCGAACAGCCGATGTTCGAGTCGAACGTGTGTTCGACTCGAACACCGAGCTCATCCCTAATCAGGACACCTGTCAGCATAGTCAGTACACAACAGGCCCCTCACACCTGAGCGTCTCTGCTGCCAAATTTTTCAACAAGTGTTTTTGTGCTTTTTTCCATGCGTTTTATTGCCGGAAAATGCATAGCAAAATACAAGACTACTACTTGCGTTTGGGGTGCCATAAAAAAATAATAATAATAGCACCGCAAGTGCTTAGGGCATAGTAGCACGTTTTTTACTTGTTTGCAGAAACAATCACACTTTCTGCTTACATTGCAGAAGCAGAACATTCTCTATATATTTAGCAACAACTTTCAACAATAATATGCTTCTCGACCCCAATAAATTCAAAATAACATTATTTAAAACATACATATGTAAGCAGGTAGAAAATATGCCAGTTAGGTGCTGAACAGGAGGGTTAATGTTTTCCCAGTTTTTTGGTTTTCCTTGGGTCCGACCCACTGCTCCTGAGGGACAGAGGCCCCCAGCCTATGCCCAGGTATGGAACAGTTAAGTAAAGTGAAATGCATGTATAGAGACCTTGCTATGTGTACCCCATACCGTTTCTGGGAGTAGGGTATTGGTGATACGCTGGACAGGTGGATGTGGGCAAGGCTTAGCGTGTCCCTCTTGTGCAACTGTACATGGTTACCATTCATCTCTAACAGCGGAGGCCCATCTTAGGTTTGGGTATTCCTCACACAGTGGCCTCAGCCTTGTCCCAGGTCATTGATGGAAACGGCAAAAAGGTAAAGGTGCCCCATGTGTAGTAAAGGTGATCCTGCTACAGGTGCCTAGCGCAGCCAAGAGGAACCCACCTAGGGGTAGGCCTTTCATGTGACCCTTGCTTGGCACCCAACAAGGAGGGAAACATGGAAGACAAGACAACCACCCTATTGCAACACATACATAAGAGGAAAAATATTAAAAGGGAGAGAGGAGGAAAAGGTGAAAAATGAAGGGGGGGACTCACTTCCCACCAGGAGAGAATCGGCCCTTAATTTATTGCCATTCTACCTATAAATCTCACTTTGAGGCCTACAAACCTAATAATTCAAAAACTCAAATCAAGTTCTTAAAATCATCTGTTTCCATATATAGGATCCATGAAAAGCATTTTTTTCCAAAAACTTCATGCCTAACATGATGTTGTGCTACCATCTATTCATATCATCATTCTGAGGAAAGAGGCAGCTGCAGCCAGTTGGGCTGGCATTGCTTGAAGAGGTGGTGCTGGGATCAGTGACCGCAAACGAAGCAGAAGGAAAGATTACATGCTGTGCCACTCCATGTGTGCTACCGTTAAGGAACTGTGAGTTCCTGCCTGTAATGGGCCATTACTGAACTGACAAGGAGTCTGTCAAGTTCCCCCAGGAGTGAAATAGCAGAAGCAAAAGCCTGTGCAGGAGGAAGGTGGAAAAGGAGTCTGTATATACCTGTATATAGGAAGTTGTCCCTGAAGTTTGCTAAAGTCAAGTGGACATTCCATTACCTCCTATCCCCATCCAAGTTGTTAACCCCTAATAAACAACACAAACAAAGCTACGGACTGTTTCCTGACTCTGTGTGCCTGTGAAGATTCAGGGTGTCTGACTGTGCAGGATCGGGGGACCCCTGTTTATTTGCAGCTCATACGTGGGGTGTGCTACATAACATAGGAGCAAACAGGCAGGAATTTTAATGCAGAAGAGACATACTTTGTTTCTTTTGCATTAAAATTACTTACCTACCTGTCCGCCCCAGTAGTGTATTTAGGTTTTGTGCTGCCCTAGGCCTGACTAAACTCAGGCACCCCCTAATTTAAATATGACGCACCCCTTCCTGTCAAGGCCACACCCCCTTCTGTTTTAAGACCCACCCTGACATTTTCGAGTGGGGAAACTAGTACTGAGAGCCTGGGGGGGGGATGGATTCCCTTAATTTGCATAGATTTCCTCTCACTTCCTGATTGGCTATGGGGCAGGAAGTGAAGAGAAATCTCTGCAATGGGACAGGGATGGTAAAAAATAAACTGACAGGAGCTATAACCCTCCCTTACTCTATCCAAAATGAAAAAAAAAAAGTGTTGCCTATAGGTTCTACTTAGAACACAAATTTATGATAATTTTATGGAGAGGACTAAGAAGATATAACCATGCCAATGGTGCAGCAGAAAACATATAACACAGTGAGGAAGGTTTGTGGTCCAGGATGATAGGACAGTCAAAATTAGAAGCAGCGCCCCCCCCAACACAGTTGCAGAATGCCGGCCGCCCGCATACCGGAAGCAGTGTGGCCGCTTTATGGGGATGGTAGACTAATATGCCTCTCAGCCCAGCCTGCTCCATAAGACTGGCGCTACACTAACAGTGTAGCGCAAGCCTGCGGGGACTCTTTCCGTGCTGCCCCCCTGCAAAGTGCTGCCCTAGGCACATTATATATGTTTTTTTAGCAGACACTCTAGGGAATAAAATGACGGTCCTTGCAACTTTTTATCTTGCACGGTATTTGCGCAATAATTTTTCAATTGCCTTTTTTTTGGAAAAAAAATGGTTTCATGAATTAAAAAATAACAAAACGGTAAAGTTAGCCCAATTTTTTTGTAAAATATGAAAGATTATGTTACGCCGAGTAAATAGATACCTAACATGTCACGCTTTAAAATTGTGCACACTCATGGAAGGGCGCCAAACTTTGGTTCTTAAAAAATTACATAGGCGACGCTTTAAAATTTTTGCTGGAAAAATTTAAAACAACAACAGCTGACAGCGCTCAGAGGCTGGTGTGATCAATGTTTAACAGTAATAGCAATGACCCACAGAGTGCATCTGATGTACTGGTTGACCATTTATTCACAAATAAAGTTTAAAACAGTGTATATTATATTGAAGATTGATAGTAACGTTACTGCGCTGACTGGATGCTGGCTGGGGCACTGATGGATCACTGTGTCCTGAATGGAGAAATCCGGAGTTGGGAGCCGACCATTAGAGCCACACGTTGTACCAAGCAGACAAAGAATCCATGTCGGGCCCGCCGGCGTATATGGATGGTGTCACTGGAGCCCTGGGCGCAGGCATGGTACAAGAAGGTGAGGGCTGCTGTAGACCGCGTGTGTTTGGAGGCATTGCTGGAGCCCTGGGCGGAGACACAGTACCCGGAAGATGGAGCTGCCGTGGTCAGCAGGGAACGCAAACATCCCTGTTGCTGTGACTACGTGTTTTGCACGCATGCGCTTTGTCAAGTCATTGACAATTGACTTGACAAAGCGCATGAGCATGAAACGCATAGTCATGGTAACAGGGACAAATGGATTCCACGCTGACCATGGAAGCTCCCTCTTCTGGGTACTGTGTCTCCACCCAGGGCTCCAGGTACGCTTCCCACGAACATGGTCTACGGCAGCCCTCCCCTCCGTGTACCGTGCCTGCGCCCAGGGCTCCAGTGATGCCATCCATACATGCTGGCGGGCCCGGAATGGATTCTTTGCCTGCTTGGTACAACTTGCGGCTCCAATGGTCGGCTCCCAACTCTGGATTTGTCCATCCAGGAAACAGTGATCCATCAGTGCCCCAGCCAGTCTCCAGTCAGCACAGTAACGTTACTATCAATGTTCAATTGAATACACACTGTTTTAACCTTTATTTGTGAATAAATCATCAACCAGTACATCAGATGCACCCTGTGGGTCATTGCTATTACTGTTAAACATTGATCACCCCAGCCTCTGAGCGCTGTCAACTCTTGTTGGCTGTGAGGTCAGACAGGGCACTTCTCCTCCCTCCACAGTCGTCTGACAATGCAGCATGCAAGGAGATGACTGCTTTTACAGATGGCACTTTTCTACGTCTCCAAGCACGTGCCTGGAACAATTTAGCTGATAAGCCCCCTTCCTGATTCTTTATGAGACGCTTGCCTTGGGAAACTGCTTGGAGACAAAAAAAAGTGCTGTCTGTCAAAGCAGCCATCTCCTTGCTAGCTGCGTTGTCTGATATCAATGGAGAGGTGCCCTGCCTGCTGTCCTCACAATAATCCTAAAATTAGACAAACATATTATTTTATTGCTATTGATCCAAATATAAAGGTACATTTGTAAAAAGTGACCATTATGCTTTATTTTACTAGAGCCATGAGAATTATAGCATGTTACATTGTTTCCTGTGATAAATAGATGCATGTGAAAGGTGCAGGATGTAGAATAGACATCCCAGGGTCTATGATAAACCTGCCATTGCATCATACCTTATTTCACCTCTTTACTACCATGAGCCATCTGCACTCACAACCAAGTGAATCCTGCAAAGATAAAGCACCAATGTGTCCTAATAAGGGAATGACAAACGACTGCGTACACAACCATGAGGAAGAGGAAGTACTTGGTGCATTGGCTTGTCACTATGTCACTGTAACTCCAAAAATAGTCAGAGGTGTTTGCTGTCATGTACACTTTTTCACCGCTGTATGGTAATATTTTTAGAATGATTTATGACTAAAACTGTGAAATGACTGCCCTCTTTCTCTGTCTATCACTGGTGTTTTTATACACACTATATGAAAAAAAGTTTGAAAACACCTGACCATCTGACCATCACACCTACTGTATATGAGCTTTTTAGACATTCAATTCCCATAAATTGCCCCCACCCCAGTCTCCATGCACTCCAGTAAGGCTTTCCAACAACATTTTGGAGGACATTGTGCCCATAAAGCCAAAAAGAGCTGAATATGATGTCAGGTACTGAGGTTGGATAAAAAGACCAAGATCACAGGAAAGTTGTTTTAGGTTGTGCGACTGACCGCCTGGCACTCAACCAGGGTGCCTCCGCCAAGATACAGCTTCCTCCACTCTGGAACCAGGTATTATAGCTGAGCATTGCACTCAAGAACTAGACGATACTAGCTTAGGTGCAAACTGGAACTGACTTTATTTTAAATTTATACGGAATATATACCACACAAAATCAGGTAATAGCTTGATCACATTATCCTAAACAATGTAAACTGTAATAATATCAGTACATTTAATAAACAGCTAACATAAACATAAACAGTAAGCTAATCAACAGCTAACATCTAACAGTGATCTAATTAACAGTAAGCTAATTAACAACTAGTCACCTAGACAAGCCTAGGTGAGTCAGGTCAGCGCCCACCCAGGCAGTTTGGCACCAGTTCCCCAGAAAGAAGACCCAGGGTTATCCAAATCTCATCAACCAACTTTCACTTGTGTGATCTGTCCACTAGACAAGTCATCATAAGATAAAACTCATACAATGTTACAGCAGTCTGAAAAAGTGGAATTAATTTATCTTCATAGATTTCTTGAGGGATATTGTTGATATATATTTCTGTCCCAAGTGGAGGAGCGTCCCAGTCTGCAGGAGGGCCACTATATTCCCAAAAAAGAACCCTAACCACTAATTAAAGGACTTTGATGGTACTATTGAAATTAAATATTTTATTGTACAAAGGTTAAAATCATCTCAATGACATAGAAAAACATGTAAATTTATAACACAATTGTAGCAAAAATTTCCATGTGATAATGTTGTACATTTATCATCACCCTACTGCAGCTGGGTGGGGATAGGCTCACGGTAACTTCACTTCAACGCAGGTGCTTTTCACTGGTACAAAAAGCCTGCTTCTTCAGGAAAATAGGGCTACACTGCGAGCTCTAAAATGCAAAATGTACACATATCAGTTATTATGATAATTTTACATGGTATGATACCCTCCAATAGGGAATAAATACATACCTGAACAATTGTAAATATAAATAACAATGGCCATTTTACAATCAGTATGGGAATACTTAGGGCCTCAAGCTAATAAATATAAACTGATATGTTTTTCTTTATATCATAGTTATGGTGCAATATGAATTTATAGCCATGACTACAGTATTCCTAGTAACTTAGGACCATCACTATAATCTCTCTTTTTATAGATTATTGTTCATTTGAACACTTACTGTGACTATATTTGGTTATGGCTGACTCAGAGTAAACCCATGTGGACTACACCATAGACTGGGGGAGTTGGTGACAGTTGATTGTTAAATGACCATTGTTATTTCTATTTACAGTTTTTCAGGTATGTATTTATTCCCTATTGGAGGGTATCCTACAATGTAAAATGATCATAATATCTGATATGTGTACATTTTGGAGCTCGCAGTGTAGCCCTATTTTCCTCAAGAAGTGGGTATTTTTTACGCGTGAAATGCACCTGTGTTGAAGTGAAGTTACCAAGAGCCAATCACCACCCAGCTGCAGTAGGGTGATGATAAATGTACAACATTATCACAGGGAAAGTTTTCCTACAATTGTGTTATGTATTGAGATGTCATTGAGATTATTTAACCTTTGCACAATAAAATTATTGATATTTTATTTCAATAGTAGCATCAGAGTCCTTTAATTAGTGGTTAGACCCCATTCACACAGGGGCGACTCGTCAGGCGTCTCAGCCGCCTGACGAGTCGCGTCCCATTCTGTACAATGGAACCATTCTAAGCGGAGCGACTGAAGTCGCTCCGACTTAGAAAAAGGTTCCTGTACTACTTCAAGACGACTTCAAGGCGACTTCCATTGACTTCAACACAGAAGTCATTTTGGAAGTCTCCTTTTGAAGTCGTCTGCAGATCGCCCAGCACAGTCGCGGCACGAGTCATGCTACCCCTGTGTGAATGGGCTCTTAGGGTTCTTTTTGTGCCTTATATAATTAGGATGTGGTACTGGACAAATACTATGTCCATTTAGTAGAAGGATCTCCCTAGTGGCCCCTCCTCCCAAATCCTTATTTTCAACCACCGTATTCCCTCTTACCAATAACCTGTACAAGATTAATATTACACCTTTCCATCCACTCCAGAAGGGGAGCTTTATTGTCTTTATTCAGAGAATTAATCCAAGCCTTGCTCTCAGCGTTCATCATGTGGTTGTCCATCATTAGAGAATGATCTGCTCTCTCCATGGGATCAGAGGCTAAACTGAGCTCTTTACCACGCTCTGAGGGGGAGAAGCAGACAAATCCACAGTCTCCTCCATGGGCTATAATCAGTGGGTAGAAGGCTAGCCCCTAGTCCCATCCAAAAGCCCCTGTCCTGGTTGGATCTGTCACAGGTTGCACAGTATGCTACCTGATCCTCTGACAGCTATTCTGTCAATAAACAGATAAAATAAATTTTGGAGGGTAGAGCTGGAACTTTATGATTATCCGAATGTTGTGGGGTTGTATAAGGGTATTTAAAAATTATGTCTGGATTCTTAGAACTGGCAGCTTCTTCGTGCCAAATGACTTCCAGTGTCTTTTTGGTTCGTAACTGAGCGAATCTGAGATTGAAGTGCCGCACCAAAATTTAATTGTTTAGATACAGATTTATTCCAAGATGCAAAGACATAAACGTGTAACAAATGCTAAACACTCCACCTTCATCAGGGTTTGATCAAACTGGTAAAAAGCAAAGTCTGTCAGTAGCTGGTTTAATACTGCCGGCGTACTTTTCTTTTTAACTCTATTGAAGGGGGAGTGTTGAACCCTTGAAATATGTTGGCTTTTTTACAAAGTTTATCTCATCTTACCCATGTAAAAATCTGTGTCTGTGAACATTACATTTTGGTGTGGCAATTTTTGATTCCCTTTGATTCCTTCAAACATACATTATATGCTAGGTCTGCGTTTGATTTCCAGTGACATCATTGTTGCTTCAGTTTTAGTAAGTCAACCCCTGTATAATTTTTCAGAATATACAAAACAGACATTATATATTACTTGATTCTATATCATCTGATAATCTTATGTACAGTATATTATATTTGGTGCTTTATATGGCGTTGTGTCAGAACTTTCTAAGTTAATTATATTTGAAACTGGGTATATAACAGTATGTTATTTGCCACTAAACTTTGAAAAGTAAAGTATAGAAAATCCAACACATGTAATGTGTGTGCTAATTGCATAGGAAATGATTCAAATGTTAGCATCCTGCACCAATTCGGATACCAGTGTGGCTGGCCAACATGAAGAAAGAAGAAAAAATAAATCAGGCTATTGGTGGGTTGCGGTATAATACAGATGTAGACGAATTGTGAGGCTTCAATATTTTTACTCTAGAATTTAGGAAACCTCATGAAATGTCACCTGTTATATTTCTTCTGGTGCTTGTCAAACTAGAGGTGTGGTGGAGACATGTAGGCAGAGGCCGCTCGTTTATTCGCCTGGGCTAGTCAGAAGTAGCGCCGATCCTTTTCTCTTTACCAAACCTTATGAAATGTCATGCTAAGTCTCTTATGCCGTGTACACACGATCGGTTTTACCATTGAAAACAGTCCGATGGACTTTTCTCATCGGACAAACCGATAATGTATGGGCCCCATCTGTCTTTTTTCCATCGGTGAGATAAAATAGAACATGTTTTAAATTTATCCGATGGGAAAAAAAACGATAGCAAATTCTGATCGTCTGTGTGGAACTCCATCAGTCAAAAAACCTACGCATGCTCAGAATCAAGTCGATGCATGCTCAGAAGCATTGAACTTAATTTTTCTCGGCTTGTCGGAGTGTTTTACGTCACAGCGTTTGGGACGGTCGGATTTTTGACTGATGGTGTGTAGGCAAGACTAATGGAAGTCAGCTTCATCGGATTTCCGATGGAAAAATCCATTGGATCAGAGTCCATAGGAAATCGAATACATTAAACTATAACCATGCCCAGGAGGACTAACAAGGTGGAGTGCTCTTCCTACTAAAATGCAATTATTCTTTGTAGAGGATGCAAAAAAGCTGGGCAATGTGACACTTTCACATATCTCCCACATTAGGCTATTTGACCTGTACTAACACATAGCTAAGTTCATTTGCACACAAGGCCTTTTGCATTAATGTAAGTAGCTATGATGTTTTTTGGTGACTTGTTCAGCCTTTCTAACGCTTGGCAGTGCCCTTTACAATATACAGTACATCAGTCAGTGAAATATAACAAAGTTCAGGTCGTAGTCCATCACATTTAACTGGAATTGTTCTGTAGTGTTGAAGAAGAGGTTTGATAGCTTACCAAGCCACTTCTTCAGTTCCAATGCATGTCAGGAAGATACTCCAGCATTTATATCCACACCTTAAGACCCTTTAATGTAATCATTATGGAATGTGTAAATGGTGATTGTCCAATCATAGGATAGTTGGTGTAAAAGTCGTAGAACTACCCTGTTCTAGATACATAATCCCATTGTTGGTGTCAGGAAACCTGCATAGGTGTTGATTCCTCATGGCTTGGATTCAGGTGTGCATTGCAGATACTGTTCTCTAAAAACCCAAGAACCTGTTTTCTATCAGATATAAAGGTAACTATTAGAAATAAGGTATGACTATGCAGCTTATTTATGTGAACATACTCTACATATAACGCTTGGTATAACAGATATTCTAAATAAATGTTGATTTCTTTTCATTGGCAAGAGGCTATCCTTATTTTATATACATCAATATTTGTGATGTATTTCTTTACTTGTACCATCTAGGCCTGTATACTCACATAAAATAATAAAAGAACCTCGAATCACCCATGGGACTGCCACATTTTAGCTTTTGGCTTTTTTTTTTTTTTACTTTATTCTTTATTCAATTTTCTTTTAAATCTTAACAATTAAATAATAAAATAGTCATTATCTTTATCAAAAAATTTATAAGTAAGCAAAAATGAAAACACATTATACTAGGAGAAAGTAGGATGAGAGATAAAGTCTAAGAGGGCAAAGGAGTACCCTTATCCCCCTTGCTTCACCTATTTTCAATTTTATAAAATAAGCATTGCTCATTAATCCCTCCCCTCTTTTCCACCCCTCCTATTACCCTTCAGATGATCTCATAATTGAATCCATAGATCAAATCTCTCAAACGTTTCTTTCGTTTCGCGTGCTTTACATTATTAAGGTTAAAAAAAAAAGAACTTATTACGTCTAATTTATCTAGTATGTCCTTTTCCTATCGAGTTATCTATTTTGATTGTTCTCCATATGCATTTTTCACTCTATAGAAGGGAACCCGTTTTTTCCAGCCAACGCCTCCACATCCTATCAAATTCCTTGAGATTGCCTCTTTTTGTGTACACTGCTCTTTCTTTACAGATGGTTTCATTTATTACCCTGATCCAGTCTCTTACTGTAGGGGGTGCCCTCGACTGACATCTCATTGCTATAATTTTCCTAGCTTGGAACAGGCATCTTAATATTGCAACTGTGGTACTCTTCCTCTCCTCCGTTCCTTTCTATACCCCATTATGCATAGTACAGCATCCATCTCCAGTGCTATTCCAAATGTATCGCTCATGGTGTTAAGCACTCCCTCCCAATATCGGAACAACTTGGGGCATCTCCACACCATATGTCTGAGATCGCCTATCCCCTGGCATCTGGGGAATTTATCATCTGGTCTTCTGCAAAACTTAAACAATCGCTTGGGGGTGTAATAAGCTCTATTTATCAGCATCAGGTGGGATACCTTCTGCGGGGGTGAGACCGATACCATCGGTCCCATCTCAGGGATTCTCCTCCACTGCTCCTGTGTTATTGCCCCTATATCCTCTTCCCATCTCTCTCTTTCCTTGCGGAGTTTCAACCCAGTGTTGGCTTTTTTGCTTATCTGTCCATATATTTCGGATATAAGACCCTTAGTTGAGCCTACCTGGAGTATACTTTGAAAAAGGGGTGTTTTATTCCATTCTAAGGCTTGTATCCTAACATGGGCTTCAAGGGCGTGCCCCAACTGTAAGTAGGTATAAAATGAACATTGCGGTATGTTAAATTAAAGTCAGAGAATTTTTTAAGAGTATTACCAGCATACAGTTGTCTCAGCCTTTTAATGCCTTGTATTTCCCATACTCTAACTTTTCCTATCGGGAGGATTTCCTGCAGATTACTATTGTTCCAAAGGGGGGTATATTCAGTTAACCCATTGTATCCCACCTGTTTTTTAACTGTTTTCTATATTTTGGTTATAATTTTTATTGTTGGGTTCCTATAGCAGAAGGAGTCTGCCTCTAGCGCGTCAATAATTGTGTTATGTAAAGCGCCAGTTAATATTATTCTCCCATTAGGGGTGCCTCCTCCCGGGATGTTGCATCCCATTAAGTGCTGCAACTGTGACGACAAGTAGTAACGCTCGGGGTGAGGTAATGCCAAACCTCCTTCCCCTGCTGGGAGCTGCAGTGTTCGGAGTCGGATCCTAGCTTGTCCCCCATTCCATATTAGCTCCCTGAAAAGGGTCTCAATTTTGTTGAACCATTTCTTGCATATCCAAACTGGAGAATTATGCAATAGGTACAGCAGTTGTGGCATCCAGATCATCTTTATTAGACTGCATCTGCCTACAATGGAAACCGTTTCCAGATGCCAATTTTTTGTTTAAATTTGGCCAGTAGTGGTATAAGATTTTTACTTATAAATTAGTTAGGGTCTTTCGTCAATACTATCCCCAAGTATCTCAGTGTGTCCACTATCGCCAGCTGAGGCATTCCTGGTATTGTTGATTCACTAATAGGGTCCACTGGCAAGAGCTCAGATTTCTCCCAGTTTATCTCTAAACCTGTAAAGCTACCGAATTCCTCCACTATACTCATTGCTTTTGCCAATGATTATACATAGGATATACTGCGCTGTGCAATAAGTGAACACAAAAATTAGCTGCCAACACAGCTGTAACAAAGCAAAAACTGGTGAATATGAAAAAAAAGTGTAGCGCTTATTTTTGTGCATAAGTCAGTTGACAACACATGTCAAATGTTGCAAACATACATATACATGAAATCTCAATTTCAGTGACACCAAGTGACTGAATGTGATCAACAAATAAATCAGAACAAAAAAGTCCTCTATTGTGACCAAACACAAATAACAGTCTAAAAGTGTAGAAAAAAAACTGCAAGGTTGAAATGAAGAATTCCACATGGATATGACCCACTTTGTGAAAGGATAGAGACACCACCACCGTTATAAGGAGGAGGCTTACCAGATGGTGTTGACTTGGTGAGGTGTATACCACCCAAGTTAAAACAGGCTTGTATAATCAGTCAGCAAGATGTATCCAGCTGGTCCTGAATCCACATCTCAGTTGGCACCGCAAATTCCAATAAACATCAGGAAGTGTAAAATTTTGCCAATGATTGCCCCGTATCTCCCAGGAAGAGCAAGATATCATCCGCGTATAACGCAATTCTTTCATCTCCTGTTTTCCTCTGAAAGCCAGTTATCTCAGAGCTTGTTCTTATTGAGATAGCCAAGGGTTCCATTGCTAGGGCAAAGAGCAGGGGTGACAGTGGGCACCCTGTCTCGTCCCCCTCTCTGGCTTGATCTTATCCGAGAGTTCATTATTAATTCTAAGCTTGGCACTGGGCTTGTCATAGAGAATTTTTATCCAGCCGGTGAAGGAGGGACCAAATCCAAATTTCCCCAACACCCTCCAAATGTATCCCCACTCCACACTGTCAAAAGCTTTAGTTACATCTAGTGACAGCACGGCTCTTGATCCCTCATTCTCCGTTGGGGTTTGTAGGTTTGGGAATGTCCTTCTAATATTCATACTTGTGGATCTATTAGCTATAAATCCTGCCTTCTCTGGATGGATCAGCTTTGGAATAATTCTATTCAGCCTAGCTGCCAGAACCTTAGCTAGAATTCTAGCGTTGGAGCATAAGAGGGAAATTGGTCTATATGCAGCTACGTCTAGAGGGTCCTTCCCTTCTTTTTGTACAACTATAATGGTTGCTTCTAACATTGAAGCGGGCAGTCTTCCCTCTCTGGCTGCTCCCCCAATGCTTTTAAGATTTCCGGGAGTAGTATTTCATCGTAATATTTATACACCTCTGTCGGGAGCCCGTCTGGACCAAGGGACTTTTGGTTTGCCAAACTAGCTACTGCCTGTTGGAGTTCTACGAGAGATATTGGAGTTTCCAACTCATCTCTTTCCTTTGCGTGATGGTCTGTATGTCTAGGTTTCCCAGGAAGTCCTCCATCACGCCCTCTACTCCCACCTTCTGAGCTGTATAGAGTTTTTTTATAATAAGCCCTGAATATCTGCACTATCTTTGTAGTATTAGATATAATCTCTCCCCCTATGGATCTAATGGTAGGGATAGTGGAAGGTGGGGAGTTGGACTTCACCAGCTGCGCCAGCATCTTTCCCATGCTTTCGCCCTCTTCGAAGGAAGACTGCCGCAGAAGGAGTCGTCTAGTCTGAACCTTCCGCATAATTGCTATCTTATAATCTTGTTGCTTATCCAACCATATTTTTTCCCTCCCAGGTGTTGGATCTATTACATAACACATTACACATTTTCAGCCTCTAGCACCTCTCTTCGGATATTTTCCTCCCATACTCGGGTCTCTTTTTTAAATTTGGCCACCTGCTTGATCAGGACCCCTCTGAGATATGCCTTCAAGGTATCCCAGAGTATCCCAGTCGCCACAGTGCCTTCATTAAATTCAACAAATTATTTCAGTTTACGCAGGACCCCATCTGTTTCTTTTATTAATTTAAACCAATATGGATTTATTTTCCACTCCCTCTGGACTCTTTTTCCCCCTAAATTCAATGTAAGCACCATTGGGGAATTATCTGATATCCCTCTTGGCAAATATACAATCTTTTCTGTAATCTGCAGCACTCTATCATTTCTTAAGGCCATATCTAGCGTGGAGTACGAGCTTGAATAGCAAGAATATTGCTGGACTCCCGGGTTCCACGCACTCCACATGTCCATTAACCCCACTTCATCTAAAAATTGGCTCAATCTGCACTTCTCTGCAGGCTCTGAGTGTATCCGTATGGGAAACCTATCCAGGTTTTTGTCTAGGACCTCATTGATGTCTCCTACTACTATGACTGCTATGACCGCCACTTCTGTTTTATCTAACAGAAATTAATTTAGTCTGAGCATTACATCCATTTTAAATGGTGGAGGGATATAAATATTTGCCACAAGGTACATTCGGTTATCAATTGTGCAATACAGAAAAATATATCGGCCATTCTCATCTATGCTGGTCTGTCTGCAGGAAAAAGTCACCCCGGTTCTCACCATGACACTTACCCCCCTACAATAGGAGGAGTATACCGAATGGTATTAAAGTTGGTATTTCTTATTCTGTAGTTGCTGGGATGTATGTTTAGTTAGGTGTGTTTCCTGCAGACAGATCAGCTCTGCTCCATATCTCTCCAACATGGAGAATACTGCTGCTTTTTTGGCAGGTGTCCCTAAACCCCTGACGTTCCAGGATCCTATATTAAGTGTTTTAGCTTGCATATAAAGGTGGGAAATATGTAAAAAGCTGTCGAGGGTGCCTATTCAGAAATAAATTTATATTTAATTCATAACTAATCTCTACTCTGATACCCATTGTTTTTGTGTTGAGGTCCCCGTGCACACATCTCTTTTATATTACTTTTTATAATTTTAAACAACACAACCAATAAAAGTGAATATGCATTTAAAAATAATTTCATATGAGTTTCAAACGCCGTTTTTCTATACCAAAAATTATCCCTTTGTGTATTATCTTGCAACCTGCAAACGTGATTTCCTATAATATTATTTTGCGATGTGACCTTGACTCTTAGACTCTCATTTAATCCACGCTTCACCTGCGCTGATAATCGATTGATTCCTGTGTTACCTCCCCCCTTCTTCCAGGAACTCTATAGGATTGGGACCCTCACTCTTTTCAGGCAACCCCACCAGTCTCACATTATCCCTTCGTAGCCTGTTCTCCATCTAATCCATTTTTGACGCATATCTGGTCATCTGTTCTTTCATACTTTTCACCTCATTTATTAGGGGGAGTATATCATCTTCTAATTGCCTTGTTCTCCCCTCCAGGGCAGTTGTTCCTTCCGCAATTTTTTCTAGATCCTGTCTGACCAGTATCAAATCCTTCTTTACTCCTTTCATTTGATCACAAAGTTCTTTTAGTGGACCCTTGCATGCACTCACTTCCAAAAATATGTCCTTTGGTCTTGGTTCTTTCTCTAGCTGTAAGCGAGGATCGGTTATTACATCTACATTTTGTTCAGTTGGCCCTAAGCTCTTATTACTCAATGTTTTGGTTGTCAAGGCCGACGGTACTGTAGATGTTGGTTGACCCTGACTTTTCCTGTTCGTCATAGCCCCCTGTTGCGCTTTAATCTGTGACCCCTTCTTTGTTGGGGTCTGAACAGGGGTATGGGCATATTGCTCAAATTTTGCTGCGGCTCCCGCCACTGCCATCTGCTGCCATCTGCTGAGAGTTTTTCTCCTTTGAGGAGCGTAGCTGTTGCATCATGTATTCTCCAGATAAAGGGAGACAATTTAAGCCCTGAACATATACCCCAGTTTAGTGTTAGAAATTGGGTGCAGTTTTTCCCTTAGCTAGATCATACACAATCATACATGATGTCAAGTGCTACAGTTCAATTATATTATATCCCTCTGAAGGGTTAATGGTATGTAAAAAAAAAATAAAAAGGTACCAGGTATCGCCTGATATCGCCTGATATCACAGGAGTCAGTAGGCCCCCAGATAGGGTGCCTGCGTTTAGTTATTATCCTCCAGCAAGCCCAAAAAAAAAGAAGAAAAATAAAAGAGCCGCCAGCAGTTGATGGCTGTGATTCCAAACACTCAGAAGTCACAGTAGGTTGCTGATGGTCTATGAGGTATTAACCTCTTTTGTTTCAGTCCAAAGCTAGATATTTGAAATTAAAGCCTCGTACACACGACCGAGAATCTCGTCATAAAAAAAACCCGTTGTTTTTCTCGACAAGATTCTTGTCAAGCTTGACGAGCTTCTTGTCAAGCTTGACAAGCTTCTTGTCAAGCTTTCCTTGCATACACACTGTCAATTCCAAATCTCATTGTTGGAAAGCGTGGTCACGTACAGCACGTACGACGGCAGTATAAAGGGGAAGTTCGATTTCAATGGCGCCACCCCTTGGGCTGCTTTTGCTGATCTTGTGTTACCGCGTGTTAGTAAAAGTTTGGGGAGAGACGATTCGCGCTTTTCAGCCTTCGTGCTTTCAGTTTGTTTTAGCGTGACAAATGTGCTATCTCCATTACGAAGCTAGTTTTACCAGAAGGAGTGCTCCCGTCTTATACTTGATTATGAGCATGCGCGATTTTTTAAGACTCGGAAAAGCATACACATGACCGGTTTTCTCGTCGGGAAACAGGCCGATGAGAATCTAGACGAGAAAAACGAGAATCCTGATGAGAAAATAGAGAGCAGGTTCTCGACGAGAAACCATACACACGAACGGTTTTCTCGGCAAGAAAGCTCTCCCAACAGGTTTCTTGTCGTTTTTTGCTGAGAAAATCGGTCGTGTGTACGAGGCTTAGGTCAATGGAGAGGGATACTTCAAGTACATCAATAGCGGGCATATATAGCAAGCCTCAGCCCTAGCCTTATTGCACATACACATGCATATACAGACTATTGCAATTATTCCAGCCAAGCCTATACGGATCTAGTCTTAGTCTGTTACAGCTGTATCTTCCCAATGTGCACAGTCTCTAGGTCGGCATATTACATTCAAGCAGTTAGAGGGATCAGGGCTCCAGAGTCTGTCTATTACTCACGTGTCCTTTTTACAGGAGGGGCTCCTCTGGTCCAAGATACAGGATACAGGGCTTGTGGCTTGCTCAAGGCACGGGGTTCAGCCTAGGGGTTACTGCATTCACAGCCGTAAAGCTCCGTCAGCAATTTTGCGGGTAATACCGGCTCCTTTGCGGCTCAGTGCTGTTCTCTCATGTCCCACTATCTGCTGCTATCATCCCCGCGTCTCCACTCACAATTAGAGTCTTGGGACTCCGCGATTTTTCCTCCACTGCGCACAGTTATGGACAAGCAGACAGGCAGAGAGAGGTAGATAGAATCAGGCTGCACGGCTGCACGGCTCACGTTGCCGCCGACTAGTATCCCCAGCCGGGGGGTCAGCACAGAACAATCCACGGCAAGCATCGGGCGGGTGGGAGGAGACACACACGCTCACTCCCCACTCCTACTCCACAACTCCATCCGGTCACGCCCCCAACTAGTCCATCACCTTCACTATCATTGAGCTTTTGGCTTCTAACACAAGATGGTTGTTTCTTTCAGGAAAGTCAAGTTGTGGGGTCAAGCAACAAAATCATTATTAAAAAGATATATAGCAAACATTTAGAATATTCTGATCAGAATATTTTACAGAATCTGACCCCAGCCCCAACAACTGCCGTAGGTTGTACCATCTAGATTTACTGGTCTGAATAAAGGCATCTGAAACGATAAATGGAATCTTCTTCTATATCCATTTTAAATCTTGGATCAGTATCACTAGCTTTAGGGAGTGTTTTTACAAATGAAATTCTAGGAACTGGAATAATAATTGCTTTCAAAAACAATTTATCGCCAACGAACTGTCAAATGTGTGACTAATGTCAAAGAAAACCTGCATAATTTAGAAATTCTGCTATACATACCATGTCATACCATGTTTAACTCAGAAAGCAGATTGCGTGAGAAAACTATGCATTGTTTTTAAAATTTCAACCTGTTTATTGAGTTTTGAGCATAAATAAATATATTTCAGTCAGACACCCAAAATGTACATAACCCTATCGCCAAATACAAAGGTAATCATAACAATGTAGAATATAAAAATAGCACAGTTACATCATTTATAACATTGCTTTTTAAAAACATAATCAGTGAGTGATACGTTGAAAATTAAAGGGGTGGTAAAACCTCTGGTGATGCAGCAGCCCACCAGAGCCCCCCTTTTACTTACCTGAACCTGGTCTTTCCAGCGACGGGGAAGAGCACACCAGCTCCAGCCGGTGTCTCGGGTCCTGATTGAATAGATTGAGAGCAGCACAGCCATTGGCTCCCGCTGCTGTCAATCAAATTCAACGACGCGGGAGCCAGGGGGCGAGTCCTGCTGTCTGAGTCAATAGACGCAGCAGCAGGACACGGGAGCGTGCCCGAACGAGTCCCCTAAGGGAGAGTGGCTCTCCAACGGGGACTCGAGAAGAGGAGGACCCAGGAGCACCGCTGGGCGACCCCAGAAGAGGAGGATCGGGGCCACCCTGTGCAAAACCAAATGCACAGAGCAAGTAAGTATGACATGTTTGTTTTTATTTGTTTTTTTAAAGGAGCCTTTAGATAACCTTTAAATCCTTTTATCAGGCCATAGGCATTAATTTACAATATTATTAACAAGCCATAAATGAGCTCTAAAACAAGCCCTCACTAATTTCTCTAGCTGCAGGTACTGTGGAACAATTTATCCTCAAATTTCATAACAAAGTCACTCTGAACTAGTTGTCTTCGTAGCAGCTTTATCTCACTCCCAGCATGACTTGGCTGCCTTACAGCCCTCTAAAATTCACAGAATACACCTGCTTCCCCCTTTCGGTGCTTACACTTCATTTACATTAGAAAGCTGACATGTCACTGCTTGAAAATAGAAAAGAGTGAGACAAAGCTGCTAAAACTACAACTGCCTTTGTTATGAAATTTGAGGGTGAATTGCTCCAAAGTACCTGCAGCTACAGAGGTCAGTGAGGGGCCAGTGAGGGTTTGTTGCAAAGCTCCTTTACTGTTCATCCTTTTTATTAAAGCGGTGTTCCGGTGAAAAAGAAAATTTAAGTCAGCAGCTACAAATACTACAGCTGCTGACTTTTATTATATGGACACTTACCTGTCATGGGCGCCCGCGATGTCGGGTCCCGAAGCCAATTTGTTTCTCGCTCTCGGGTGGAGGCGCCGCCATCTTCGGTAAGAGAATCAGGAAGTGAAGCCTTGCAGCTTCACTTCCTGGTTCCCTACTGCGCATGCGTGAGTCGCGCTGCGCGTCCTCACTGGTCCCTGCTGTCTTCTGGGACCTGTGTGTCTCCCAGAAGACAGCGAGGGGGGACAGAGTAGGCGCCGGACATGGCGTAGGTCACCGCGATCACCGCAGTGATCTATGCCAGGAAGTGGGAGCAAATACCTGTATTACACAGGTATCTGCTTCCTCCTCCCCCTAAAAGGTGCCGAATGTGACACCGGAGGGGGGGGGGGGGGGGTTCCAAAAAGTGGAAGTTGCATTTTTGGATGGAACTCAACTTTAAGTAATGTTTTGTATCTCACAGCCCCTATTCATTGCAGGGCTGATGATGATTGATGATTAGGAAAAAAATAACATATATTTTTAGTTACATTGACCAAGCTAAATTGGTGGTGTTGTTTTTTTCTTCTTGCTACTGAGTGAGGATGTTCAAACTGTTTTATAAAGTTCATCTCACTCTCTTTAGTCAGGCTCCAGAGCCCAAAAGAAAACAAAATCCATAATCATGGCAATGCTAGATTTTACCTTTAAAGCCCACTTATTCAAAAACGGACACAACCTAGGTAGCACATACACACTGTCCCCAACTGGGCCATGTGAAGCTTTTTGTCACAATATATACTGTACAGTTAATTGAGCGGGCCGAGAAACTTACAGTTCAAAACATCAATTAAATGATAATTTCTAACATAAAAACACATTTGATGGAGGTGTTTTTAATGGGGCTGGAAAAATGTGTTATCAATTTTAACGAGCTCCAACATCATGCGTCTCTGTATTGCCCAGACTCAGAAAGGAAGTGATTAACAGTGACCAAAATAGCAATGAAGACACTCAGAATATTTACTAACAGTTATTAGAAGTTACGTTGCCATCTGTGGTATATTGTGAAACTCTTAGCAATCTCAGATACACAGAGAGTTAGCTGCACAGGTTATGTGCACTTCTCCAGCTCTGCATTCAATACAGCAAAATCTATTATTCAAAGGACTATGTGTTTGCACAAGATAATGCATGTCATACAGAATGAATAGGCTATTCTAATAATGCACCTGCTCTCATTTAATGGATAACTTAACGGTGAAGTCTTTTTGTTCCTGGCATTTTGCAAACATAATATCAGCACGATAATTATTTTTATTTGTTTTTCCAACATGTTATGCAGTGCTTAGTACAGAGCACCAGTGGCGGCTGGTGGGTTCAAAACAACCCCCCCCCCGGCGGTGTGGGACTTACCCGCTCATGTGGCGGGGCTGTGGTGTCCTCTCCTGGAGTGCGGGCAGCGGCGGCTCCTCAAGCTTCCTCCTCCGTGTGTCTGCTCTTCCACCAAAGCGCTAGGCATCCAATAGGATCGCCTGATGCTTTGGCCAATTGGGAAACAGGTCTCACAACTTGCCTCCTGGTTGGCGGGGAGGAACTTTAGTGTGAAAATAGCGAAAATGTATTTGCTATTAAGGGATCGGTGCTCTGATCTTCGAGCCCACCCTTTTTTGAAGCCTATTAGAGCCTCTGGCTCTAATCAGGTGCTTCAAAAAAACACCCACCCCACATTGAAATCCATAGCCTGGTGCCCTGATATGTAGATCAGGGGCCCGGACGCATGGCTAGGGGTTGCACCCTTTTACTTACCATTTCCTGTAAAGCTTAAATTATAATGACCCTACAACTTTTGTACAGACATACATACCAAGACCAAGAGTTCCTCTCCATCCTTGGATATCCATCTACTGCAAGGAAGTGAGTGATTCATAGTTTGGCATTCCAATAGCTTCCCTCTGGTAAGCACATTATTTTGGTGGTGGTGCACGTGTGCATTTTTTTTTGGTGCAATTTAGGAGTTCACCCTTCTTCCAATTTGCATTGCAATTCGTTTATGTTCAGAATTTATATGGACTCTTATATGGAGATTTATATGATTAACCGTTATTTCTTTGGGGTCAAACTCGATTAATGTGTCGGTTTATCATATCATACCATACATTATATATAAAATAATATTTTTTGTCACTATGTATTTTTTTTGTCACTATATTAAGTTATAGTTATCGCACAATATTTCCAGATTATTGTTAGATTGTATATTCACTGTATACAGGTTTGCACAGCTCTTTTTTCCTTTTTTTTCTGCATATTGGTGTTTGGTCTACACGTGTGAGTTTGCTGCATTTTTAGGGTTCATCAATCCATTCATTCAATCATTTTAATACTCTTTATCCATTTAAGCGTGGTATATCCTCCTTCCCATACTATAGACACCCCCCAGGGACGAAATTTAAAGGAATATTTCACTTTTATTTTTTCACTTTAAGCATTATTAAAATCACTGTTTCCGAAAAAACTGACGATTTTAAAACTTTTTTTTGCATTGATACATGTCCCCTGGGGCAAGACCCGGGTCCCCAAACACTTTTTATCAGTGGCGTCACTAGGGTTGGTGTCACCCGGTGCAAAAAAAAATGGTGTCACCCCCCAACAACTATAGTCCCCCCTCAGTACAGACCCCCCTCCACTAACTACAGACCCCCCTCCCACAGTATAGATCCCCTCCCTCAGTACAAACCCGCTCCACTAAGTACAGACTCCCCGCCATCAATATAGACCCGCCTCCCTCAGTATGAACCTCCCCCTCAGTACAGACACCCCCACCTCAGTGCAGACTGCTCCATAAGTACAGACACCCCCACCTCAGTGCAGACCGCTCCATCAGTACAGACACCCCCACCTCAGTGCAGACCCCCTCAGTTACAGACACCCCCTCAGTTACAGACCCCCCTCGTACAGACACCCCCCTCAGTACAGACACCCCCTCAGTAACAGACCCCCCTCAGTAACAGACACCCCCTCAGTTACAGATCCCCCCTCAGTTACAGACCCCCCTCAGTTACAGACCCCCCCTCAGTACCAGACCCCCCCTCAGTACAGACACCACCCTCAGTACCAGACCCCCCCCTCAGTACAGACACCCCCCTCAGTACCAATCCCCCCTCAGTACAGACACCCCCCTCAGTACAGACACCTCCCTCAGTAACAGACCCCCCTCAGTAACAGACCCCCCTCAGTACCAGACCCCCCCTCAGTACAGACACCACCCTCAGTACCAGACCCCCCCCCTCAGTACAGACACCCCCCTCAGTACCAATCCCCCCTCAGTACAGACACCCCCCTCAGTACAGACACCTCCCTCAGTAACAGACCCCCCTCAGTAACAGACACCCCCTCAGTTACAGATCCCCCTCAGTTACAGATCCCCCCTCAGTTACAGACCCCCCCTCAGTACCAGACCCCCCCCTCAGTACCAGACACCCCCCTCAGTACCAGACCCCCCCCTCAGTACCAGACCCCCCCCTCAGTACAGACACCCCCCTCAGTACCAGACCCCCCCTCAGTACAGACACCCCCCTCAGTACCAGACCCCCCCTCAGTACAGACACCCCCCTCAGTACCAGACCCCCCTCAGTACAGACACCCCCTCAGTACAGATACCCCCCTCAGTACAGACACCCCCCTCAGTACCAGACCCCCCTCAGTACAGACACCCCCCTCAGTACAGACACCCCCCTCAGTACCAGACACCCCCCTCAGTACCAGACACCCCCCTCAGTACAGACACCCCCCTCAGTACCAGACCCCCCTCAGTACAGACACCCCCCTCAGTTACAGCCCCCCCGGTGCAAACTCCCTCTTGTGCAGACCCCAGCAGTACAGACACCCCCTCCCCCCATCAGTAAAGATGCCCCCCTTACCTTTCAGACCTCAGAACAGAGCGGCAGATACACACAGCGGTGTGTCTCTCGAGCGCGGGCTCCTCCTCCTCCTCTGTGGATGTAAACATAGAGGAGGCAGAGGGGGCGGCGGCTTCCTTCCGCTCCGCTGAGGGACACAGCCGCAGCGTGAGCCTAAGGCACAGGGCAGCGGGCGGGCGATGTCAGTGTGGCCGCTGCGCTACCCACGGGTGTCACCCCTCTGGTGGGTGTCACCCGGGTGCGGCCCGCCCCCCCCGCACCTGGCTAGCAACGCTAGTGCTTTTTATGACAATAACTTGCATAATAACCTTTAAAATTAGCACTTTAGATTTCTCTCATAGACTTTTAAAGGGTGTTCCGCGACTTTTCGAATTTGCTGCGAACAGCCCAAATTGTTCGCTGTTTGGCAAACAGGCAATGTTCGAGTCAAACTCATGTTCGACTTGAACAGATAGCCCATCCCTAATGTAGAGTGGGTTCTGCTTTTATTAGAGTTTTCATATGCAAGTACAAAACAAAGAAACGTTTAACAACATTCAGGACTACAGCACATCAGCACTGGTAAGCAATGCGGCTCCTATGTAGGATATTGACATTTAAAGATACATCAACACATTACTTTAAAGACAGTTGCGAATCCCAATAGTCATTCCCCAAAAGAGACAAAAAGAAAATATACCATATGCCCACAGGGACCCTCAAAAACTAGTAGCGTACCCCCATGAAATCAATGTAGTATAGAACAATCAGTCAGGTACAGTAGATTTATCATTTATCTAACCTCCCCAAACTTTTTCAAACTTAGTTGGAACCCCTCTTTTGGTGTATGTGGCCTTATACAAGGGTAATGTTTTATTAACCAATGCCTTCCATGCCAATACAGTAAGGGCCACAGTTTTTTTTTTCCATGACAGAATAATTATTTTTAGTACATAATAAAAAAGTAGAGTAACTAGTGTACCGATCACATTTTTACTGTCGGTGCTAGTGTATCAATCGGGCCCAATAGACAAACCTCAACAGAAGTACTAATAATGATAGTTGTCACGTACCTGGTAGGAGTCTGATATGATGAGGTCGGCCTCCCTTGTATCTCCTACCTAAGCCCCACTGAAGGTGGAACAGATGGTGGCTAGGGTCAGGAGGAACATGAGTGCCTGGGAATGTTGCTTGTAGAACCTGTGGTGGAAGTAGTAGGCTCGGTGGTACCAGCAGGACAGCAGGTGAAGAGCTGGGGAGGAACTCAGAAGATCAGCGGATGTTAAAGAGGAACTCCAACCAACTTGCAGGTTCAGGCTTGGTGGCTTGTCAGTACTTCCTATGGTCAGGAGACAGGAGAGCACTGGACACAGGAGAGCTGAGAAGATAGAGAGCCAGCGCAGGTTTCCAGAGGCAGTGTCAGAGCCAGGCAGACGATGAAAGCGGAGTCGTGGAGATAGCCGGGTTCAGTAACAGGCGGGCTGCAGAGTACAAGGCATAAGCAGGAGGAAGGTCAGGTGCAGGCCGGAGTCAGGTACCAGTAATCAAGTAAATCAGAGTCCAGAAGCAGAGTCAGAGGAAGCCGGGATCAGTAACAGGTATCAAGCAGGTAATAAGCAGGGTTCAGAGGATCAGGACACAGCTGAAGACCAGTCAGCACTTGTAGGGAGTCGGAGCACCCTTTAAATAGGCCGTCTGGCGCCAACTGGCGTCAGGGACACGTTCCTGCGCGTGCACGCCGTTCGTTGTGCACGCGCATGCGCACTTTATTTCTGGAAGTCTGTTGTTGTCCCGGGAACGTGCGCATGCGCACGTGTGCGCGCCAGATGTGAATCAGCAGTTCTCTTACATTACTCCACCCCCTTAAGGGCAGCCTCAGGGCCCTTCTTTCAGGGTGTCGCTGAAAGAAGGCTTGTACCAGTCTTGGGGCATGTACATTGGAGACTGGTTCCCAAGAATTTTCCTCCGGGCCGTAGCCTTTCCACTTGACAAGGAACTGTGTTTTTTTTTTGCCAAAAAGCGGCACGTTTATTAAGAAGCAAGCATATTACAAAGAAATACACGCAGGTCCATCTCAAAAGTCAAGTAAAATACAGTACAGAGTAAATCGATCAAACATGTAAGTACGGAGGGTAATGACAGTAGTAAACTACGAGGAAACTTGTGTCACTGTCAAAAGCGAGGGGCACAAACCAGTGTCCAACATTCTTATTATAGAAATCACACAGAGCAAGTTTCACCATCCTCCAACCACCTATCCCAGATATTAGAGAATTTCTGAGGGCGTCCCCTATGTATATAGATAATTTTCCTATACGGAATAACATCATTAATTTATTTCTTCCACATCTGTAGCGTTGGTGACAGAGCCTGTAACCAGACCTTTGCAAGCACTTTTCTAGCTAAAAACAATGTCTCACGTAGAAATGTGCTCAGGTGCTTGTCAATCTCCCCATCTGGGAGGAGACCCAGAAGACACACATTCGGGTCAAGACCCACCGGGGAGCCCATATTGTCATGTAGGAACTTGGTCACCTGCAACCAATAGGTCTGCACAATTGGGCAGCTCCATATCAGGTGGTAAAACGTTCCAGGGGCTAAGAGGCGCCTAGGGCAGAGGGGGCTTCTGGTAGGTTGAAATTTCACCAGTTTCAGCGGCGTGAGATATGCAGAGTGTATTATATATAGTTGTGTCAGCCTATCCGAGAGCTTAGGAGAAGCTAGCTTAACCCCCTCCAATATGTCCTCCCAATCCAAATTATCAATGTGCCCCACATCCTGTTCCCACACCTCCCTGGCAGTCTGGGACACTCCCCGAGTCCTGTGCACTCTGAGAGTGTAGTACAGATTAGATATGAGTTTAGAAGATTCCACTCCGAAAATGATGCCAAGGACCAGTGGGGTATCAAGAGTGACAACCAGGGAGGCCGCCTGGGTTCTAACTACGTGCCTAAGTTGCAGATATCGAAAAATGAAGCTACTCAGAAGAGAAAACTCCTCCCTGAGCAGTTGAAAAGGCTTAGGCCCAGTCTCTGACAGAATTTGAACAAGGAACTGTGTTAGGTTGTTCCTAACTCTGCAGTCCAATACTGCTTCTACTCCTCATTACCTTTGATAAGGAGAGGAGGAGGAATTTCAGAAATCCGGTCAGGAAAGGGATTTGGCACAGTCAGTTTCAACAAGGAAACGTGGAACACTGGATGAATCCTTAGGTTCTTGGGCAACACCAATTCAAACGCCACTGCATTAATCCTCCTTTTAACTGGGAAAGGACCCAAGAATTTTGGACCAAGTTTCTTGGAAGGACAATTTAACCTTAAATTTGCTGTAGACAGCCAGACCTTGTCAACCGGTTCCAGATTCAGGTTGCCTCTTCTCTTCCTATCGAATAATTTTTTATTGCTTGCCTGTGTCTTAGTGATTGTATCCTGTAAGAGTTGATTGTTGGTACTGAGGAAATTTAATCGGTCTTGTACAGCAGGTACGGAAGATTCGACAGATAGCTACGGGAAGAAAGAAGGGTGATACCCATAATTGGCAAAGGAGGGTGACTGTTTGGTTGCCGAGTGAGTGCAGTTGTTGTATGAGAATTCTGCAAGTGGGAGGAGTGAAAGCCAATCGTCCTGTGCAAAGGAGGAAAAACACTGCAAATACTGTTCAAGGGTCTGGTTGGTTCGTTCAGTTTGGCCATTAGTTTGTGGGTGATATGCTGTGGAGAAACGAAGTTTGATGTTTAGTGCTTCACATAGAGCCCTCCAAAACCTGGAAGTAAATTGAACTCCTCGGTCAGAGATGATGCTGTCAGGGATACTGTGTAACTTAACAACTTCCTTGATGAAGGCTGAAGCAGTCTCAGTATCCGAAGGAGTTCCTTGAAACGGTATGAAATGAGCCATCTTGGTCAGACGATCTACAACAACAAAAATTGTAGTAAAGTCCTCTGATAGGGGAAGTTCTACAATGAAGTCCATAGAGATCATACTCCTTGGTTTTTTAGGTACAAGGAGAGACTCCAAAAGACCCCAAGTTCTGGCATTGTCCGATTTATTACGAAGGCATGTTGTACAGGATTTTACATAATTCTTACAGTCCTGCATTAAATCTGGCCACCAAAAGGTACAAGAAATTAAATCGTCCGTTTTGGAAATTCCGGAATTCCCCCGCAAGGGGGTGGTCATGACAACGTCTCAAGATAGCTAGTGTCATGGATATGCAGTAGTGTTTGTCTGTCAGCTTACCTTCCTTCCCATGTGTTCATCTTAGAGGCCAGAACCCTTTCACCTGGCTTCCTTTATAATCTCCTCCCAGCCTGACTCCACCCCAGGCCCTATCACAGAACACTATATTAACCTGTGCACTGCAAGCCTGCTTTGCTGATCAACGTGTTTGTTAGGCATTGTGTGTTTGGGTTCCTGCCTGCCGTGTGCTACGTCTGTCTCTCTGTTACGTTATTGGCTTGTCCCCGACTATCCCTGTCTGCTCGTGACCCTTGACCTTCGGCTTGTCTTTCGTTATCCTTGTCTGCTTGTGGCCCTTGACTTTCAGCTTGTTATTCGTTACTCTTATATCTCGTGCTGCTGCTTCCCCTCTTGTCCCCTTATCCTACGGGGCGTGAGCTAGGAGACTCTAGGGGCCATGACCTGGACCCAGCCTGCAGCATAACATCCTCACCACTAGAGGCTCTGGAGAAGACCTGCTGGGTCTTAGACTACGTGCCCTGGGGAATCTTGGCTCTAGCTTCCCATAGGATCCCGGTTGTGCTCCTCTGGTCCTGCTTTCCACAACCACCCAGTTTCCTATCCGCAGCAGTCAGCCATAGGGTTCACTACCTTGCGGTGCACTCCTGTCCCCCTACGGTGTGCATCTGTCACCTGGCCACAGGTGACCTGACAGTTTGATCAGCCATGAACCTGGCTGACATCCCGCTCCCCGCGGATGATCCATTGCAGGGCATAGTTTGCAGACTTGAAACCCAGGAATCGAATCAGACTCAGGTGATGCGATTCCTCCAGGATCTGGCTTCTCGCTTCGAGCAGCTTCAGGCCTCCTTGGGAACCCTGAATCCGCAACCTCAAATACAACCAGCGGCTGCACCTATTGCACCAGTCGCAGCCACATACTCACTACAACTGCCAGCTCCGTCCCGTTTCTCTGGGGACTCCAAGGCTTGCAGGGGGTTCCTTAGCCAATGCACGATTCATTTTGAGCTCCAGCCCCAAAACTTCCTGTCTGATCGGGCTAAGGTAGCCTATATCATTTCCCTCCTCTCTGGTGAAGCTTTAGCCTGGGCAGCCCCTCTGTGGGAACTGAATGATCCAGTGGTTTCTAGCCTGTCTGGCTTCTTGAAACTTTTTCGGAATATCTTCGAAGAACCGGCTCGTGTCTCTTCAGCGGCCAGCGCCCTTTTATGTCTCCGCCAGGAGTCTGCTTCTGTGGGACAGTATGCCCTTCATTTCCGCATACTGTCGGCTGAGTTGAGCTGGAACAATGAGGCCTTAGTCGCAACCTTTTTGCATGGCCTGTCTGATAGAGTGAAGGATAAATTAGCAGGAAGAACCATCCCCACTGATCTGGCCGGCGTTATCTCCTTGTGTAACCAGATCAATATTCGCTTTCAGGAGAGGACCTTAGAAAAGCAACGCCAGCACTCCTTGGTTCTTAGTCAGCCTGAGCTCCCCTCTCTTCGACCCGTAGAGCATCTCCTACCAGCTGAGGAACCCATGCAGCTGGGTCGGACCAGGCTATCCCCCGAGGAACGTGCTAGGTGCAGAACTCTTGGTCTGTGTCTTTACTGTGGGGGCAAAGGTCATTTTCGTGACACTTGCTCTCTTTGTCCAGAAAAACGTTCGGGTCCACTTCATCTGGAAAGTGGAGTATTGGACCCAGAAATATAACCTTCCCCTTCTCGTCTTCTGCTTTCTGTGTTCCTTCATGTTGGTGCTTCTTCTCATTCGGTCTCAGCATATCTGGATTCCGGAGCCGCTGGTAATTTCATGGACTGGGAAATCGCATCGTCCATGAGACTTACTCTTTTGCCCCTCACCACGCCATTGGTGGTCTTGGCGATTGATGGTACTGTTCTCCCAGGGGGACCTATCCGCTTCCAGACCCTCCCTGTTAAGATGTCGGTAGGGACACTCCACCAGGAGTGGATATCCTTCCTTATCTTACCCAAGGCCTCAACGCCTATAATTTTGGGTCTCCCATGGTTACAGCTCCATTCTCCTCATGTGGACTGGACTACTGGACAGATCCTGGCTTGGGGTCCCTCCTGTTCCTCGTCCTGCCTACCCAAGGTTGCCCCCTGTGAACCTAAGCCGGTCATTCATTCCAGGTTGCATAACCATTTACATTTCTCTGTCCCTAACCACCCTTGGACGCACAGCCAGGCTAGCTTGTCTACAAGTCCTGCAGTCGCTACGTCTTGCGATGCAATTCAGGTAGTCGCTACACCTGACTCAGCTATTCACTCTGCCTCTGTACTAGTTATGCCAGTCCAGCCCATGCCCAGTGAGCCTCCTACTTTTTCTTGTTCAGGACATTCTGCTTGTCCTTCAGCTATTCAGCTTGACTCCGGCGACATGTCACCTTCTAACCAACCTGACTTCAGGGTTCCACTGACATCTGCCCAGTCTGATGGTCCTGTGCAAGATGACCAGTTCCCCTTTAAGGGTCTAGGGGACCCTCCTCAGATTCCTGTTGATCCTCTCATGCCCTTGTTTATTCCTAGAGAGCCTTTGGTCCTCAATAGATCTTCTTGTCATCTCCCTACCTCGTTTTCGGTCTCTGAGGATAATCTTAAGTACGAGGTTAGACAAGTTCTGGATTCTCGGCTCTGCAGAGGCATTCTTCAGTATCTTGTGCATTGGAGAGGTTTTGGTCCTGAGGAGGCGTCTTGGATCGCTGCATCTGATGTCGCTGCACCTCATCTGTTGAGGAGGTTTCATCAGAGATTTCCCTTTAAGCCTGGGCCCAGGCGGGGGAGGGCCCATAAGAGGGAGGGTACTGTCATGGATATGCAGTAGTGTTTGTCTGTCAGCTTACCTTCCTTCCCATGTGTTCATCTTAGAGGCCAGAACCCTTTCACCTGGCTTCCTTTATAATATCCTCCCAGCCTGACTCCACCCCAGGCCCTATCACAGAACACTATATTAACCTGTGCACTGCAAGCCTGCTTTGCTGATCAACGTGTTTGTTAGGCATTGTGTGTTTGGGTTCCTACCTGCCGTGTGCTACGTCTGTCTCTCTGTTACGTTATTGGCTTGTCCCCGACTATCCCTGTCTGTTCGTAACCCTTGACCTTCGGCTTGTCTTTCGTTATCCTTGTCTGCTTGTGGCCCTTGACTTTCAGCTTGTTATTCGTTACTCTTATATCTCGTGTTGCTGCTTCCCCTCTTGTCCCCTTATCCTACGGGGCGTGAGCTAGGAGACTCTAGGGACCATGACCTGGACCCAGCCTGCAGCATAACATCCTCACCACTAGAGGCTCTGGAGAAGACCTGCTGGGTCTTAGACTACGCGCCCTGGGGAATCTTGGCTCTAGCTTCCCATAGGATCCCGGTTGTGCTCCTCTGGTCCCGCTTTCCACAACCACCCAGTTTCCTATCCGCAGCAGTCAGCCATAGGGTTCACTACCTTGCGGTGCACTCCTGTCCCCCTACGGTGTGCATCTGTCACCTGGCCACAGGTGACCTGACAGCTAGTCTGAATCGTTCAGGGACAAAGATTTGCTCCTTATGAAAATAAAGGTAATTTTTCAGTTGAAGGGCCAAGTCCTGAGGAGGCGGTTGATCCACCACATCTGTCTTTATTTGTGACATTAGGTCGGCTTGAAGGAACAGGAAGTTTTTGGCTGGAAGAATGGTATCAGGTTCCAAGGACACTACGGGACTGCTGAACATGCGGGATAAGGCATCCGGTTTGCCGTTTTTTGAGCCAGGGCGGTAAGTGATGTGGAACATGAAGCGAGAGAAGAACAATGCCCATCTTGCTTGCCGAGGTCTTAATCGTTTAGCTGTTCTCAGATATTCAAGGTTTTTACGATCCGTGAAGATGAGGATCGGATGAGATGCTCCCTCCAAGAGATAGCGCCACTCTTCAAGCACAGCTTTGATGGCCAGTAACTCTCGGTCTCCAACATCGTAGTTCCTTTCAGAAGGATTTAACTTTTTAGAGAAAAATGCCACAGGGTGAAGTAGGGATTTCGGACCCTGGCGTTGGGATAAAATGGCCCCGACTGCATTCTCGGAGGAATCTACCTCCAACACAAAGGCCAAAGATGGGTCAGGATGCTTCAGGATAGGAGCTGACGAAAAACAAAACTTTTAATTGTTCAAAAGCCTCTTGCACTTTGGGGGTCCAACAGAAGGGGACCTTCTGTCTAGTCAGTTGTGTGATGGGGGTAATGATACCGGAAAAGTCCTTGATAAATTTCCTGAAGAAATTAGCAAATCCTACAAACCTCTGAACTGCCTTCCTGTCTGTAGGAGCCGGCCATTCTAGAACGGATGTGACCTTCTGTGGATCCATGGAAATGCCCTCGGCCGAGATGACGAGTCCTAAAAAGTGTACGGTTTGCTTCTCAAAATCTCATTTTTCGGCCTTAGCATAAAGGCCATGTTCACAGAGCCGATTCAGTACCTTCTTCACATGAGTTCGATGGGATTCAATGGATTCAGAGAATATAAGAATATCATCTAAGTACATGATGACAAATAGATCCAGAAAGTCACGGAAGACGTCATTCACTAGGTAGTGAAAGGTAGCTGGGGCGTTACAAAGTCCGAAAGGCATTACCAAATACTCAAAATGGCCAAAGCGTGTCCGGAAGGCCGTCTTCCATTCATCCCCTTCCCTGATTCGGACTAGATTATATGCCCCTCTTAAGTCAAGTTTGGAAAACACTCGTGCCCCTCTCAGCCTCTGGAAAAGCTCAGGAATCAGAGGAAGGGGGTATCGGTTTTTGACTGTGACTTTATTAAGGTCCCGATAGTAAACACAGGGTCTCAGGGACTTGTCCTTTTTCTCCACGAAGAAGATCCCGGCACCTGCAGGTGATGTGGAAGGCCGAATGAACTGTTTTTCTAGGCTCTCGTTGATGTATATACGTAGGGCTTCTAGTTCAGGCTCAGACAGAGGATAGATCCTACCAAACGGAATCTCGGCCCCTGGTAAAAGTTCTATGGGACAATCGTACATCCTATGGGGAGGAACAGTGTCTGCACCCTTCTTGTTGAACACATCCTGATATTCATGATAGGCAGCAGGAATCAACTTCAAAGTCTCTGGGTCTGGCTGTAAACTCAAGAGAGGAGTAGTATTAACCTTCCCTCCTGGAAAGCAGTGCCCTTGGCAGTAGTTGGATGAGAAGAAGACTTCTCCAGAAAGCCAGTTAATGTGTGGATTATGGGCTTTTAACCATGGATGCCAAGAATTACAGGGAACATAGGTGACGTTATGACATCCAGCCTGAGGAGTTCATGATGGCCTGAAGAGGTTTGGCAGAGATTAGGTGCAGTCTCTTGTGTAACGGGCCCAGATTTGATGCCAGAGCCTTCGGCCAGATGGACCAGAAAACCTTGCTTCTTGGCACACACAGGGAACTGATGTAGGGCAACAAATGTGGAATTGACAAAGCAACTACAGGCCCCAGAGTCTATGATTGCCGATACAGAGACTGTCTTCCCGGAGAACTGGTATTGATTTTCCTTCTTACTGGGAAGGGTCCCATGAACTTGGGTGCCAGCTTCTTGGATGGGCAGGCCAACTTGAGGTTGTTCGTAGAAAGCCATACCTGATCACTTGGTTGAAGGTCCAGCTCCCCTCTCCTCTTCCTGTCAAAGGCTTTCTTGCTGTCTGCTTGGGCCTTGGTTACTGCTTCCTGCAACACCCGGTTGTTACGGCTGAGGAAATCCACCGTGCTCTGTACTGCCGGGACTGGAGATTCTGGAAGGAAATCAGGTAAAAATGTTAAATGAAAGCCGTAATTAGCAAAGAAGGGGGATTGCCCAGTGGCCGAATGGTTGGCATTATTGTAGGTAAACTCTGCTAAGGGCAATAGGGACACCCAATCATCTTGTGCAAAGGACGTGAAACATCTGATATACTGTTCAAGAGTCTGATTTGTCCGGCGCACAGGTACAGAGGGAAGCAGGAATTGTCTTCTATTCCTGGCAGGTCCCTGACACCACCATTTAGAGTTTTCTGTGCCAGTGGTACATTATAAGAAAGGACATACGTATTTGGGGCTGGCTGATGCAAGCTCTCTTTCCCCCAAGCTGCAGCCTGGGGAAGGTGTATGTGCTGGAGCTACTTCCATAGGCCCGTCTAATTAATGGGGGCCTGAAAGCAAAGGGATTTGAAGCTGTCCTTCTCTGAGTACAGGATAAAGTCCCATGGAGGCTGGTTGACTCTCCTAGAGAAGAAGAATGCTGTTGCTACCAGTGCTAAAGAGTTCTCACAGAGTGTCGGTCTGGATTTAAAGGTCCTTTTCCTGTTCAGTGATGTGAGAAGTATCAGAGTTCTGCTTTAATCCTGAGTATCTGCCACTGTGAATACTAAAATCCCTTTTTTGTTTCATCTAAAAGTGACTGGCGCCCATCTGTCTTTATGTCCCACTATGCCTTTGTGATCTATCTATGAGGTAACCGTCGGCCCACCTTGTCTCTGGGGGTACCACCGCTCTTCCAGTGGTGAGGGGGATACCACACACGCTTAATGTAATTGGTGTGGTGATGCGTTGGATGCCTTCAATCGCTATTGTCCTCTTGCTTGACTTCTAATGTGTCCCTGTGTTTTTAAAAAGGAATGGGCTCCCTCCAGGCATACCTGCTTTCATCCTATGCTATACAGTATACAGTATGCTCCAAAATTAGAGATAAAGTGTAACTGAAGGCAAAAACTTTAATTTTTTTGTTTTGTAAAACTAACAGAGGGGAAACCTTCCAATGGGGACACTATTCCTTGGTGACCTGGGGGTCTCCAAGGAATTTCCTTAATTTTCAGCGTTTTTCTATCACTTCCTGTTTGGATATGGGACAGGAAGGGAAGGGAAATCTCCGCAATGGGACACAGATGACGAAAAAAAGTCTGACAGGGGTTATAACTCTCCCTTGCTCTATCCAAAATGAAAAAAAAATGTTTTGCCTAAAGTTCTACTTTAAGACCGCACTTTACAGGGAGGGAGTGCAGCTTCCACATATATTTGCAAATGTATGCAACTAAAACGTCTGTTTTCAACACAAATTGATAGACCGGGTCATTTGGGGCTTTTTTTTTTTTTTTTTGCAGGTTAGCTGGTAAATGTGCTGGGAAAACTTTAGTTTGCTTGTGCTGGGTTTTTACTATCACCCACTCTATCCAAAACTAAAACTAAAAATTGAAATAATACATTTTAGCTTTAGATATACTTTAACTATACTGCAAAAGCTAACCTCTTTTTACATCAACCATACAGGATGTGACATGGGACTTCAGGGTTAGGAATGTATCTACATGACAAATGTTTCAGAATAATACAAACACTTGGCAAGTGGGTATTACATAAGTAAACATTCCATATATTAGTAGTAAACTAAATTTCTCATACTGCGCAAGAGCCTCAAACCAAGAGGGTTCACATGGCTTTAATACCCTCAAGAAGGTTTATGTGTTTAGACATGTCCGGTCTTCCGTTAAACTACATATAACTGATCTAATTTGGGGATTTTCAAGGATGAGGCAAGCAAACGCATGAGATTATATTTCTCAAGTATTTTCTAGTAGCATATACTGTAATTTAAGTTTGTTTTACCTATAAATGCTTCTCATGACTCTTCACAATTCACATCTGTGTTTACAAGACACAACTTGTGTTGTTTTATCTAAAAGAAACAGCTAATATATTGGGAATGCCCACTGACTGCACATCTGAGTAAGTTTTGCAACTTTAGTGACGAGTAGACTGGGGGTCATTTTCCACTTTGTAGTTTAGATTTTTTTGTCTCTATTATTTAATAGAGTCTGTAATAAAACATACAAATATAAAAATGCACATATTTAATTTGTGAATCCCTTATATTCTTATAACTCAAAATATGTACACTGCTATTTTACAGGTTTTTATTGTGAATTGTCTCCAGGAACTAGAAGTGTTCTTTGTGGTACATGCACCTACTACTGTTTGGGAAGATGTGCCTTAAGCCCCGTACACACGGTCGGACTTTTGCCCAACAAACTTTGTTTTAAGCAAGTTGGACCAACAATCCGACCGTGTGTACGCTCCATCGGACAAACTTTTTCGTTTGGTTTTGGATTTCATCGGACAAAAGTTCGGTCTGCAAACGGACAAACTTTTGCCCAACAAAAGTCCGATGGAGCAAAGTCCGACCGTGTGTACAGAAAACCATGGGACTTTAGTCCGATGGACAAAACAACTAATGTTAAAATCAACCAACAATAGCAGAAGTTGACCAAAGGGTGGCAGTAAAGATCAGAAAAGAGCAGAAAAAACACGTGATGTTGTAAGAAGTTTTAAGAAAGTTTGCAGAAAAGTCCGAGCGTGTGTATGCTATGGGTGTTCCCAACCAACTCCGTTCGGACAAAAAACCACGGAAAAGTCCTATGGAAGTCCGACTGTGTGTACGAGGCTTTAGAACAGGGTTGTCCAAGTAGCACTCCAGAACACCGTTATCATATTAGGGCACAGACTGAAGTGCCCATGGCCAACAGATTCAAAACCACTAAAGCTCTGCAATCCCCCAAAATGTGTTGGATATGTTTTATGTTGTACTGATCATTATTCTCCAAGTGACCGGAAATTTTAAAATGTATTATTTATGCTCAATAATTTGCATCAACCTACTCAATCTTAAGCAATAAATACCAATAAAAAAAGTTTGGACCGGAGATCGAGTTTAATAGTACGATAAGTTGGAATATATATATATATATATATATGTAGTGCTCTCACCCGCTCTCTCCCTTCTTCTTCTCGGCTGGTTTACTCGTCTAGGGGGACCAGGGGGAGGGGTGAGGTGCTGCCACCGGCTCGCCCCTCTTATGTGTGCAGAGGTTTGAGCTAAGATCTTTACCTTCGGGTCTGTGTCCCTGTCCAGAGATTCCACTTCAAAAATGACCAGTAGATAGGTGAATGTAGAACACTTTGCTCCCAGAAAAGTAAGCCCACACCAGGTGACAGTACAACATCTATATTTATTTCCGCAGAGTCTGCTTTGCAAGCAGACAGGTTGATACAAACACGAACTTGGTGGGGTGAGGGTTCAGGCACAATCCTTTCGGATCAGAGAAGCTGTTAGGAGTTCACAACAACTTTTGGTGCACGGTCGCTGCCACCGACCGTGAGGTTGGTCCCTGCCACAGACCGGGTGAATGATGAGGTCTCTGCCACAGACCTGAGGATAGGCCTCTGCCACCGACCTGATGTAGCTGGGTCTCTGCAAAGACCATAGAACATGAACTACCTTCTAATGGCGACCCCTGTTAGGGAGATGATCCATCCCGGACGGTCCCCAGAGGCCTGCACTGTCACCAGCCAATGCTGCGCTGGATCTTCAGGCCAGGTCACCTCCCTGGTTCTCCTCGCCCGAGACTCGGGTCCCCTCACTCTGTGGGCCCCCTAGGTATCTTCTCCCATGCGGGACCCAGTCGAAGGTACTGGGCCCCAGGCCTCGGATAGTACCTCACCCCAGGCCTTAGGTGCCTGGGATGGAACTCGAACTCCCTCGCACCCAGGCCGAGGGCACCTGGGTGCGGACGACAGAACAGCAGCCCCCAGGCTGAAGGTGCCTGGGGCTCGGACCTCGTGCGCAAGATGTCCGCCCCCTTTATACCCTCTCCCAGCAGGCACAGCGGGTTCCCCGCCCCGCCGTACTACTGCCGTGAGAGGACACAAAGGGCACGGCCCTACAATGATGGTTCAACCCCAGCCCAAGGCGACAGCGCCACCCAGGTAACTGAACACCATTATATCCTCCACTAATCAAATTGGCCATAGATTCCTAACAATTAGTGCATCTGGGCCATGTTACCACCCAGATACTCCCACTAAATGTTAACCCCCGCTACACATATATATCCCAAAAAGGAGGAAAAAAAACTGTTGCTGTAACTGCTTACAGAGTGTTAGCTGGAGTTTGGATTTATTTTCTTAGTCAATTCCATCTAAATCTGCTAGTACATCTTAAGCCTCGTACACACGGCCGAGAATCTCGTCAGGAAAAAACTCGTAGTTTTTCCTGACGAGATTCTTGGACAAGAATCTTGTCCCGGCCGAGTGTACACACGTACCTTTCAAAAGAACCGCCGTTCTTTTGAATGGCACAAATGCGGTGACGTCATCGACTACAACGAGCGTGCGCTCGTCACATTCGATGCCGTCGCCGCCATCTTGCTACACCCTACCCATGCCTAGGAAGCTACCGCGCATGCGTCAAAGTCATTTCGAGCATGCGCGGGTTTCCACGGCAACAGGAAAGTGTACACACACTCGGGTTTCTCGTCGAGAAACAGGCCGACGAGAATCCCGACAAGAAAATAGAGAGCAGGTTCTCTATTTTTCTCGTCAAGATTCTTGCCTGTTTTCTTGACGAGAAACCTGAAAGCCGCTTACACACGACCGATTTACTCGGCAAGAAAGCTCTGCCAGCAAGTTTCTTGCTGGTTCTTGCCGAGAAAATCGGTCGTGTGTACGAGGCTTAACACTTTCCTATCCCCAGACTGACAATGTTGAAGTCCAAGGTGTCTCCTTTGACCCTCTATGCAGAGTGGAGACACCCTAAGACAGGAAGTGTGCTACTGGCAGGATCACCAGGTGAAAACAAAGTAAAAAAAGCCTAAAATAGAAAATGAATGCATTGACAGAAAATAAGTATAAGAGAGGATATTCAAGATATTCAAGAATCCCAAGATGGTAAATATTAAATAACATTGTTTGCGATTAGATGCTTGAGACCCAGCAGGGTGTTCCCTGGAATCAGTTGTGGGCAGAGGCCCTATCAAAAATAATAGGAGGCTGATAGCTCCCACAGCTATTCATGGTCACTTGCATGTAATCACTCAAGCAATCTGCGTTCAGGGCTGATCATCCACAGTTACTTGCTCTATGAGCAATTACATGCGATCGGCTGCAAATAGCTGTGGGGCCTTTCAGCCTCCCATTTTTTTAATGGGGCTTCTGCCACAGCTAATCACAAACCCCTAGCACTTTAACCCCAACAACAATAGCCTCCTGCATTATCAATATAACGACACCTGAATCCGCATTCAAGACTGGTACAAGATGGTACATGGTCCCATTCCAATTGGTGCATCTTCATCCGTCTCCCCTGGCACATGTTTTTGTGGCTGTCCTGCCCTGGGAGATGTCTTACACACGGTGAACCTGCCCCATGCTTGCAAGGTTCTGGACCAAACTTCTCAATCTCCTGCAATCTCTGTTTAACTGCCCCTTCTATAGAGATCCCTAATATGTCCTACTCCATCTTAAACTTCCAGGTTTCACTAAGTCTCAATTCAAGTTAGCGGCCTATGTCCTATTGGCAGCAAAACTGACTATAGAGAAAGCTTGGAAAAAGCAGTTTGCTTACTTTGCAGAAGTTTGCTGATGGGTTGACGCTTTTTTCTTTAATGAAAAGCTCACCAGCTTTCTTTAGGGGACACATAAGGAATTCTTTGTGGCATGGACTCCATAGATGCAATACGCCCAACCTTAAATGCCCTATAGCAAGTTACTCATCCCTATAGGCGCAGAGCTCTAAAGCCCTGGCTTGGGTATTGTCTTTGATGTCCTCTTTTGCTTCCCTTTCTACCCCACTTTGATACTTCCTCACAGGGTTGCCAACTTTCAGTAAATTTACAAACAGTTTGTAAAATCCATAATTGTTGCATCTGTCCACGATTGTCAGTTATGCAACCTACATGTCCGTAATGGACATTCAAGGACAGATGCAAAAAGTACAGATTTTACAAACTGTTCGTAAATTTACTGAAAGTTGACAACCCTGCTTCCTCACACCTCCCTACGATTGGGGCCCTTTTTCTCTTAAGCCCCATACACACGGTCGGACTTCCATCTGACTTTTCCCTGGATTTTTGTCCAAACGGAGTTGGCCGGGCACACCCATAGCATACACACCACAGGACTTTTCTGAAAACGTTCCCAAAACTTTTTCCAACATCACATGGTTTTTCTGCTCCTTTCTGCTCTTTACCGCCACCCTTTGGTCAACTTCTGCTATTGTTGGTTGATTTTAACATTAGTTGTTTTGTCCATCGGACAAAAGTCCTATGGTTTTCTGTACACACGGTAGGACTTTGCTCCATCGGACTTTTGTTGGGCAAAAGTTTGTCCGTTTGCAGACCCAACTTTTGTCCGATGAAAACACACAAAAAAACAAAAAAGTTTGTCCGATGGAGCGTACACACGGTCGGATTGTTGGTCCAACTTGCTCAAAATTAAGTTTGTTGGCCAAAAGTCCGACCGTGTGTACGGGGCTTTACTCTCTACTTTGAAGCGGACTTAACTCTCCAACAGGATTTCACAGCACATCTTGGTCAGTATATTGCTAGCCATCTGAATCCTTGCAAGATAAACATGGTCCACCTCTGTATGTAGCTTACTTATCTGGACATGTATAGACTTTAAAATTAAAACATAAATTTATAGTTAAAAAACATAATAAACAGAAACTTATGTTACCGATGGCTACAGTTTTGTCATCCAACTGTTTATATCCAGAAGCTTTTTCATATTACAATTTGTACTTTGAAATACTTTAATAAAAACCTATTGAAAGTGACATTTTCTTGTTAGGCCTCACTGTAATAAATAATGGAGGAAACCGTTTTTGGTTTGTCACATGTGTTAATAGTTATACAGTATGTAAACATAACCTCTGCAATACTAACTTCCTTTTTACGTTTATAGGTGCTCTGGTGATTGACCTTTGAAAGTATTTGATTATATATGTTGAATCACTAAACACCTTGCATTCACAATACTTCTACTGCCACCATTGGAGGTGTACAGGTTTCAGCCATTCATATCCTGTGTCACTTCCACACATTATACCCTGTAAGGGAGAGGTGCCAGGCCGAGGTCCTGACTCACACTCACTTCTTCCTGCCAATCCCCATTACTAAGTCATGAGAAAAAAAGATGAGAAAACAGGAATAATGATACCAGGGATTTTTTTTTTACTTAATGACACTTGAAACAATGGCCGACCACTATAACAACAAAGTTCTTTCTTAGGAAACTGAACTTTCCCTGAGGTTAGTGAATAAGTCAGTCAGCAGAAAAAAAGTTTAGATTTTTTTATTTTATTTCCCTTGCACCTGCACATTCAGACTGAACACAGTTTCACAAATTATTCAATACATTTCACCTTACAAACATACACGTTCCTATGCTATGCTAAGTATGTTTTTTAAAAGTTACTTTGGTCTAGCTTGATTACATCTAATTCTTCATATTTCACATCCAGAGGGTTGCTGGGGATGCAGATACTGTGGCAGTCTGTGCTACATACAGTTGGCACGGGTCTGTTTAAGTGTTGCTCAAGCAAATTTCCATCTGTGTACTGTATACAGGGTTCGCTTGCTCAGGGGTGCATAGCTCACGTCTGGAGGGCTGCTGGGGATGTAGAAATTCACTGTAGTAGTCTGTGCTGCATACAGTCAGTGCTAGTTACTTTCACAGGCTTCTCAAATGATTTGCCTTCTGTATACCAAAGGGTTGCTTGCTTGGCACCTCCAAAATTCAGAGAACGTCATGGATTTTTTAAAATGAATACAAGGTCGTCACTGATTGGACAAGGTGGAGATTGGTGACATACATCCACCCCTCCTCTCTGCCTCGTCCAATGAGAAAGAATGGTGGAGATCTGAGCAAGCAACCCTTTGGTATACAGAAGGTAAATCACTTGACCAGCATTTGGAAGCAATTAGCACTGACTGTACTGTATGTAGCACATGCTACTATAGTGAATTTCTGCATCCCCAGCAGCCCTCCAGATGTGAGCTATGCAGAATTAGATGTAACCAAGCTGAACCAATTTAGTTTTTTTTTGTCAAAGCTTAATTGAACAAGCTGAAGTTAGAAGCTTTTGCACTCTCCAGTTTTAGTAAATCTACCTCTGTATGACTCTCCAGAAGTTCTTATAATTAGCCATGACACCTTCTCCTTAGAAACATCTAAAAAGGTAAAAAATATTTTAAAACATTTTTAGGCATGATGTGTGAATGGGTTCACATGACAAACATATACTGGGATTTTCTCAACTTTGATACCCTTTAACCACTTAAGCCCCGGACCAATATGCAGCATAAGGACCAGGCCCCTTTTTGCGATTCGGCACTGCATAGCTTTAACTGACGTGGCTCCCAAACAAAATTGCGACGTGGCTCCCAAACAAAATTGGCATCCTTTTTTCCCCACAAATAGAGATTTCTTTTGGTGGTATTTGATCACCTCTGCGGTTTTTATTTTTTGCGCTATAAACAAAAATAGAGCGACAATTTTGAAAAAAATTCAATATTTTTTACTTTTTGCTATAATAAATATCCCCCAAAAATATATAAAAAAAACATATTTTTTTCCTCAGTTTAGGCCGATACGTATTCTTCTACATATTTTTGGTAAAAAAAATCGCAATAAGCGTTTATTGATTGGTTTGCACAAAAGTTATAGCGTTTACAAAATAGGGGATAGTTTTATGGCATTTTTATTATTTTATTTTTTTTACTAGTATGTGATCAGTAATTTTTTTCATGACTGCGACATTATGGCGGACACATCGGACACTTTTGACACATTTTTGGGACCATTGTCATTTTCACAGCGATCAGTGCTATAAAAATGCACTGGTTACTGTGAAAATTACACTGGCAGTGAAGGGGTTGACCAGGAGGGGGCGCTGTAGGGGTTAAGTGTGCCCTGATGTGTTTTACTTACTGTGGGGGGGGGCGTGGCTAAGCGTGTGACGTCACTGATCGTCATTCCCTATGACAGGGAACAGACGATCAGTGACAGGCTCACTAGGAAGCACGGGGAGAGGTTTGTTTACACTTACCTCTCCCCGTTCTTCCTCTCTGTGACCCGATCGCGGGACACCAGCGGCGATCGGGTCCACTGTTCCCGCGGGGACGGTCACAGAGAAGAGGACCGGGTCGCAAGCATTTTATTGGTTCCACTATCCCAATCACCAGGCCAAAATGAAACAGGATAGTTTTCAGCGCTCATTTAACAATTACCATGCATTGCGGTAACACGTACATTATGGCAATGCACCAGTACAGATAGACCTTAGAATCACATAGGTACGTTACAGCAAGCTCAGCTCAAAGCAGAGACCTGACTGGACAAAGGGTGAAGGATATTTTCTCATCTTGGGTGACCAATGGTAATAAAAACCAGGCACATGATCAAACCCATCTCTCCTCCTCCTAAACAAAATACAGTAAAACCTTGATTAGCGAGCATAATTTGTTCCAGAAACATGCTTGTAATCCAAAGCACTAAATTTCCCCATAAGAAATAATGGAAACTCAAATGATTCGTTCACCAACCATTTATTCATAGGTCCTTCAGTTTATAGTCCATATGAAAATATTATAGCAATGTGATAGGTTGTGTAACCATAAAATGTCCATCCACAAATGGAAGCCTCCACAAGGGGATTAGAAGCAAAATCCAGCAGGAGCTACAGAGTATAAAAGAGAAGAGAGGCGCCTCTAAGTGTACAATATGTGGCTAAATCTTGTACCCTCATTAAATGTAACCATATTGCTACACTTAGAGTAAGGTGACCAGATTTTTTAAATGAAATCCAGGGACATATTTTTTTTTTACTAGTAATGGCGGCAATCAGCGACTCTCTGCCCGTCGCCGCCCGCCTCACAGCCTGTCAAGTCTTACTCTTCGGGCTACTACTGGGTGGGGAGCAGAGGAAGATCACTCCGCCAGGGAAGGCAAGAAGATAAACAGGCAGACGGCTGGCCGAGACTTGAGCCAAGGCAGCAGAACATGTGAGCTGAGCTGAATGGACATGCGCTCAAAACTGAAGAAATATTCCCTCCACTCCGACCAGCACATGATCATCAGAAAGGGGCACAGATAATGGAAAAAATACACCACCCCTAAGCTAGTACGAGCGGCAGAGCGGGAGTGTGTAATTCAGAATTCTTTTTTTTTTATTATTCTGCACTGACTGTCTTTAAAATTGCCCCAGCACCTGTTCAAATCCAATCCGGGGACAAAACCGGGGACAGACTTGGTCTGGGGACAGTGTCCTCAATCAGGGGACTGTCCCCTGAAACTGGGGATGTCTGGTCACCCTAACTTAGAGGCGCCTCTCTTCTCTTTTATACTCAGTTGTGACATGGCGCTATTTGTATATCAAGACATCGCTTGTACATCAAGTCAAAATTTATTTAAAACTGTTGCTGGTCTTGCTCTCAAACCAAGTTAGTTTGGGTAGAATTCCATTTTAGATAAACAAAGAAATTGCAATTCTACATGCTATATACTGTACCTCTATGACTGCATTGCATATCATGGTACTAAAAACTCACCCAAAGCCAATGCTTTATTGAAAACGTTAGATTGAGCAGAGAAAACGTATCACTTTCTGACCAGACCTTTTCTGACACTTGTTGTTTACAAGTTTAAAATACAGTCCTTAAAAATCTCCATAGGCGACGCTTTATTTTTTTTTTACATGTGACCTGTTTAGAGTTACAGAGGAGGTCTAGGGCTAGAATTAGCCTTGGCGATACCTCACATGTCTGCTTTGAACACCATTTACACGTGCGGGTGCAACTTACGTATACTTCTGCATGCGAGCATGGAGGGATGGGGCGCTTTAAAAAAAAAAATCTCATTTATTTGATTTTTTTTTTTTACTGTGCCTTTATTAACCACTTCAATACCGCACACCGTCATATGACGTCCTGGACTTTCGGAGGGGATATCTGAATGATGCCTGCAGCTACAGGCATCATTTAGATATCATTATTTCCATCCGGCGATTCTGTGCACAATAAGAACAATCATAGCAGCAGTTTTGTCGCTTGATCCTTCTTATAGGCAACGGGAGGGGACGTTCCCCCCCCCCCCACTGCCATCCGGTGGTTTTCCGGGCTCATCCGTGCCATCTGGGACCTGGAGAAAGAATCAGCCACCGCCGGATGACGACGATAGATGACCAGTTATCTCTATGACCGTCGGAGGCCTGGGAGCGACGTTATGACGTCACACCCAGACCCCGGATGTAAACAAAGTCGCGATCACACCTGTCAGCATGAGATCGATGAATTATTTTTTCTCAATCTCATGCTTTCCAGCCAGGAGGAGAGATGTGGGGTCTTATTGACCCCGCATTTGTCCAATTAGAGGACCTGTCACGATAGATTTCTATTACAAGGGATGTTTACATTCCTTGTAATAGGAATTAAAGTGATCAACAAAAAAAAAAAATGTAAAAAAAAGTGTAAAAAAAAAAAAAAAAAGTGAAATAAAATGTTTTTTTTTTTAAACGCCCCTGTCACCGATAGCTTGCGCTCAGAAGCGAACACACACGTAAGTCCCACCCACATATGTAAACGCCGTTCAAACCACACATGTGAATTATCACCGCGTGTGTTAGAGCGCAAGCAACAATTCTAGCACTAGACCTCCTCTGTAACTCTAAACTGGTAACCTGTAAAAAAAATTCAAGCGTCGCCTATGGAGATTTTTAAGTACCAAAGTTTGGCACCATTCCATGAGTGTGCGCAAATTTTAAGCATGAAATGTTGGGTATCTATTTTCTCGGAGAAACATCATCTTTCACATTATTTAGGAAAATTTAATTTAACGTGTATCCTTACAGGGTGAAACTGTGGATACAGCAATAGCAGTGTGCTAACGTCCCGATAATATATGTATACTAGCTAAAGACTAAGAGAGTGGACTTTAAAGGCACACGGATAGACAATGTAAAATAATTAGGGTTTTTTATTGTAAGAAAATATTAAAACGATTATACATATAAAATCTGTATCAATATTGTTAAATGACCCACACACAGGTTCTAATAACACTTCCAAGATACACAATATGTATATAGCGATACCCTCAATTAAGAGGGCTGCTGGTATTGATTTGGGCCCTGTAGTGCACCGCTGTCAACCCCTGGCAATCGGCTCTAACCTCCCGTGGCACAGATAGTAATAGTGGGATAAGACCGCGTGACCGCAACTCTTGGTGACGCAGTCTTATAGCAAGCATGCACAGCAATATACTTTTAAAACTACTATTAAAGTAACTGAAGCTGACACCAAATGTACTTGACCCAGATGTTTTACTAAGACTAATGGGCAAGTAATAAAATAACAGTATAACAAAGTATAGATCTGAGAAATAAACAGTATTTAAATGAACAAACAATCAGATAGCTCAAGTAATGCGATGCGGCTCTAGCGCTGCCTCTTTTCAATCACTTCCCCTCATGGGCAGACTAACTCTCAATAGTATCCACCTAACAGTCAGGCCTGACTGATCTAAAAGGAAGTTCAGGGAACACAAATCTTTGCATGCAATCTTTCGGTGGTGCACTTGATGAACAAACTTATAATCCAAATGAATAGTGAAGATAAAATATCTGTCTATGAGCAAGTGCTCTCTCACCACCCCGACAGTCCAAGTCTGTTTCCTCCGCCGATTCGTCTAGGAACAGGAATCCACCGACATCCAGGCCTTCAGTCCTTCTGGTGTACTGCAGCAAGGAGGAGAAGATGGCTCTCAGGTTCAGCTAGGCTGGCGGAGGGCTCTTTGGAACAGAGCACAAGGCCCAGGCTTCAGGCCTTGTGCACACAGCAGTTCAGCACAGAGATCCTCTTGCTAGGAGAGGGGGTGTCCAAAAAAAGAGAATCAACTCCGCCTCCCCTTTATAAAGTCTGCCCCAGCAGCCCCTGCTCCGTGGCAATGCACCCTGGGTGCTGCAGGATGTACTGGGAAATGTAGTCTCTCTGTATTAAAGGGGTATACCCCGCTACATGTATAAACAGACAAAGAAATAATAAGTAAACATTATATATGTTAAATAATGTTTACTTATTATTTCTTTGTCCGTTTATACATATTTGATAGATTTATATTCTCCTGAAGAAGCTTATCCTTACGCGCAACATGTAGAGCGAACCATTCTTGTATTTTGGACTCTGTGATTCAACCACTCCATGCTTATATTCCCATCTGGTTATCGTCATTGTAAATCTAACCATTTTACTATTGGGTTTAGTAATACAATTGTGTATCTTGGAAGTGTTATTAGAACCTGTGTGTGGGTCATTCAACAATATTGACACGGATTTTATATGTATAATCGTTTTAATATTTTCTTACAATAAAAAACCCTAATTATTTTACATTGTCTATCCGTGTGCCTTTAAAGTCCACTCTCTTAGTCTTTAGCTAGTATACATCTTTCACATTATACAACAAAACTGGGCTAACTTTACTGTTTTGTTATTTTTTAATTCATGAAACAGTTTTTTTTTCCAAAAAAAAGGTGTTTGAAAAAACTATTGCGCAAATACTGTGCGAGATAAAAAGTTGCAATGACCGCCATTTTATTCCCTAGGGTGTGTGCTAAAAAAACATATATAATGTTTGGGGGTTCTGAGTAATTTTCTTTTAAAAAAATTATGATTTTTAGATGTAGGAAAGAAATGTCAGAATAGGCCCGGTATTGAAGTGGTTAATATATATATATTTTTTGTGATCACTTATATTCGTATTACAAGGAATGTAAACATCACTTGTAATAGAAATAAGCATGACAGGTCTTCTTTATTGAGAGATCTGGGGTAAAAAAGACCTCAAATCTCTCCTAACTTTAACAGCAAAAAAAAAAAGAAAGACATTTTGACTTTTAGGGAAAAAAAACCCTGTCTATCTGCCCGAGGACCAGAAGTGACGTCACTCCGGTCCTCCAAGGGCATAGAGCCAAATGGGGGCCATCTTGCCCTCACTCGACTTCCTGCCTATCCAATGGACCGGATCCTTTCCAGGTTTACTGACGGCTCCAGTAAACACGGAAACTACTGGGAAGCGGCGAGGCACTTCTCGGACTGCCCCTAAAAGTGATCCTGTCAGCTAGCTAGCTGCTTCCATAACCCCAGTATTAAATGTCAAAGTAAAGTGTGGACGGTTGGCAATTGTGTTTTTTTTTGCCTTTTGCCCTTTGGAGAGATTTTCTTTCCCTTCCTGTTTCAGAACACAACAGAAAGCGAGAGGAGATCTTTTCAAAGAAAGTTAAATCCTCTCTTGTCCCCCGTGGAAGATTCGCCCTCTGTTCTTGTTCTTTGTTCCTAATCCATAGCAACAACAATTATTTAAACTTCTCTGGTCTGACTGCAATTATTCAAAGTCTGATTGGTTGTTATACATCATGGCACTGTTTACATTTGCTTTGTGCACTCCCTAAATTATATGCTTGTAATGCCAACCAAAATCACAGACTGCTTGAAGACCAAGCTGACAGCTGAGTCAGTATAAGATATCATGTTATGCCAAGGGGATAATGCATGCCTGAGCCATTTCACTTCAGGTCAATTGTGGGCGACGCTGCCAAATGTGCCACCAGTGCACAATGCTTCTGAATCATTGATTCTTGCAGCATTCCCATGATTGAGGGGGAGTGATCTCATTTCCTACAAGATAAAAATAACCTGCTTCAGTCATGAAATACTTCTTACCAGGTAATATATACAAATCAGTACAATAGATAACAATATAACTGCACAATAAACTGTAAACGTTCTAGTTTAGGGGGATGCCACGTTATGAGCTAGTGTCTTCCCTTTTTTTTTTTTTTTTTTTTAAAAGACATCTCAGACTAGTTTTGTACATATTTAGGAACTTTACTTCAAAATGTTACCAGTGACTTAAAATATTTTCTCAGTCAATATTAATATTCAGATGCTTTACCGAATCTAGCAAACCTGTGAGCAAGAGAAACTACCCCTAACTAAATAAATATCTTGACAATACTTTAACTGAAGCAATGAGGACAAACCGTACCTCAAAACTTTAGAAATTGAGAAAGAGACGTGATGCAATTGATATGTAAGTTTGGCTACAGCATACACTGCACAAATATACCGCAGTCCTTGTATCCACAAAATTACTATGCCACAAATGACTATTTCATAGGCAAACATAAACCTCAGGACAAAGGATCAGTGGTATTACCCCCTTTCTTCTTTCCATTGGTGATCAGCAGCAGTACACATCCCTTAACCTAATAAACAATGGTCAATAGCAATAATCCTTTCCCTAAAATCATGAGTGGATGGCCCCCAACTCTTTTTGGCAGTAATACCCCTTCCAAATCATTGATGGTCAGTTGAAATAACCCCTTCCCATTCCTTTCCCCAGTCATTGCTGGTTTGTGGCAACCATCAAAACATTGGTGGTGAGAGGCATAAAATGAGTGGGATCAGATAAGGTCACCCTGAAACTATGCCGATGCTGTCAGGCTAAAGATCACTCCAGCCAGGTGCTAGAACAAGTATACAATGACATAATATCTTGAAAACCCAACTCTCTACAAAGGTATACTAGCCTGCTCCCCTATAGCAGCCAAGGTTAATTAAAGAGACCCTGTCACTTTGCCCATTTAGGCCATTAGGCCATGGCCATGAAGCCAGTTTAGCTGGCCTTAGAACACAGTCAAATCAAAGGAACCTCCCAAAAAAGCACAAAACTAAAAGATAACTTTTTTGTAGGTACCTATTTACATTATGTATGGACAGCTTGACAAAAATATACTTTCATCATCTTGGTTCTTAAAACCAGAATCTTGTCATGACATCTAACCTGTGCGATGGAAAGCATTAACTATATTTTGCTCAACAATATACTACAGCATGTCACCTATGAGGATATATTATGTTGTTTTATAATTTGAATGAATGACTGATGAACTTTAGCTGGCAATTTATAATTCTTAATTGATCGTTATTGAGCATTAAGCAAGCTGCATTGTAAAAATAAATGTGCAGTAATTTTTCCAATTTCAGTACAGAAGCTTAAAGGGTATTTGAAGTCAAATATTTTGGTAATATTTTTTACTTTTGGATAGCATTGGGAAGGGTTCGAACCTTCTGTTTTTTTATTGCTTTCTCTGTCCTGGGTGGGCAGATTAACTCTCTTTATTTGTACCGGGACTGAAAGTAAAGCTGGCCACACATTAATATATTTTTTCGTAAAAAAAAAAAAAAAAGATCAGATTCCCCCATCTACACATTTGATTGATGGTGGATGGTAGAATCCTTTCCGCTTAGCCTTTGTATGCTGTCTAAGAGGGGATTTCCCTTACTGTGGAAAGATTTCTGCTTACTTCCTTTTGTTTCCGCAGGACAGGAAGTGAAGGTGAATCTCCCCAAGGAGACACAGATGAAAATTAAATAAAAAATTTTACAAAATTTTATGAAAGAAAAGTGGGCTTTAAGCAGTTGCTGACCGCACACTGTAACTTTACTGCTACAGTGCGGGCGGGCGGGCTGCACAGAATCACTTATATATATGTGATTATGCTTTTCTGGGTACGGGGCACGTGCACCCGGCTGTGCTGTAATTCGTCATAGAACATGCCAATCACCAAGGTCCCAGCACTCAGTGATCGGCTCTGATCTTCCCTGAACACAGCTCTGTGAATGTAAACAACACAGCGCTGTGTTATGTGACAGGAGATCTTGTAGTTTGTTCATTCCCAGCTAAGCAGAGAATGAAAACAACTAGATCCCCAGTAAAAGCAGTACACACATAAACACTTGTTAGGCACATATTTAAAGCGTTTGTTAACCTAAAAAAAAATCCCCCTCCCCTCCCTGCCTGTCAGCTTGTTGGAAATTGACCCTCTTGGAGGGACGGGACTTTGAAGGTGACAAGAACACCAAAAAGTATTAAAAGGTAAATTTTATTACAAAAATAGATTACAATACAATAAAATTGTCTATACAAAGACAAGTAAATAGTGTGCATAAATCACTGTACAGCATGTACAGATACTTATAACAACTCTAATGTACCCTGTACCACATGTACAGATACTTGTAACATCTCTGGTGTACCCAACGTTTCTGGCTTGGATGCTTTTCTTCAGGGGTTTGTACTATCAATGAAAAACATATAATATTATAGAGAACATCAAAAAAGACCATAAATAGAGATCAAACTATGTTCAGCTATGTTGAATATCACATACAAATTAGTATTTTGTGCATTTTGGTAAAAGAAAAGGACCTACAGAGCGTCATTGGGTATAGAAAAAGCCAGACAGGCAAGATGAGGATGTGGATATACCCAAGGCAGAGGGTGACCCTACAGTGGTCCACCTAAGAAGGGGCCACAGTTGAAAGACATAAAGAATTTGACCTGAAATGTTGCTAATATCGGTTTGGATAGGGATGTCTTTGGTCCAAGTGTAGTAACTTGCAGACTCTGACGATTCCCTTCAATAAGGGGATTTCCCCTCTAATCAGCAGCTCCCAATGTGTGTGATGTCTTGTCCATCGCGGCTTAAGAGCCCTCCAAGGGGGTCAATTTCCTATTTGCTAATATTGTGATGTGGTGACAGGATACCTGGTTCTGTCGATGGTGTAATCTGTTTTCTACCTGTCAGCTCGTGACAGTGCCCACCCCCGCCCCTCCTGCTGTTGAAATAACTGTGTTATTTTCATACCATCCACACTGTGTCCTAATGCTGTGTCCCCCTGTGTGTGTGATTTATAAAATAAATGCTGTTTATACCTTATTTCAGAGCGCAGATCGCGCTCACGTGACCGGCCTACTCTCTCCTCCTCTCCTCCTCCCGTCTGACGTCAGTCAGCAGGGGAATCTCGGCCCCGCCCGCTACAGTGGGGAGAGGAGAGAGTTGGTTAGTCACCTGAGCGCCGATCGGCACTCTGAAATGAAGTATAATTAGCATTTTTTTTATAAATCACACACAGGGGGACACAGGATTAGGACACAGAGCGGATGATATAAATTAGTCGGATTGGCTTAACAACCACTTTAACTACTTGATCGCTCTAGATGTTAACCCCTTCCTGCCCAGTGTCATTAGTACAGTGACAGTGCATCTTATAAGCACTGATCACTGTAATAATGACACTGGTGATGTCAGTGACAGTTAGTTAGTTCCCCCCAATGTCAGTTAGTGTCAGACTGCCTGCCATAATATCGCAGTCCCGTTAAAAGTCGCGGATCGCCGCCATTACTAGAAAAAATAATAAATAAATAAAAATTCCAGTATATATCCCATAGTTTGTAGACCCCATAACTTTCACGCAAACCAATCAATATATACTTATTGGGATTTGTTTTTACCAAAGACATGTAGCAGAATACATTTTGGCCAAAATGTATTGAGATTTTATTTTTTATTTTTTATTTATGTGATTTTTTATAGCAGAAAGTAAAAAATATTGTTTTCTTTTTCAAAATTGTTGGTCTTTTTTCTTTTACATAATAAGGAATAGAAATAAAAAAAACAGAGGTGATCAAATACCAACAAAAGAAAGCTCTATTTATGTGAAAAAAAATTATATAAATTTTGTTTTGGGTACAGCATTGCATGACTGTGCAATTGTCAGTTAAAGTAGTGCAGTGTCGAAAAGTAAAAAAAATGGCCCTGTTCAGGAAGGGGGTAAGACCTCCTGGAGCTGAAGTGGTATAATATTTGCAATAAAAACATTTATAACAAATAATGTCTTATCTGCCTGTGTCTCTTCCATATAATATATTAAGCTTGCTGTCTCTTAAACTGGCCAATAGAATAAAGTGTCTGAGAGATCCGTTACAGCTGCTGCATGAGTTATAATGAGCAATGATCGAAATTGGCAGGGCGATGATAAAGGGTGAGATTTAAGGAAAAGACATGAGTCACTTTCTCACTGTGTACACAATGCTCGGGGACTCACATTTTTCAGGGCAACATGCACACAGCTGGGATGACTAGGATCTGGGCCAGGATAGATCTAGGAAGATTGGGTGTTTAACGGAACTTGCCTTACATAATCTGGGGAGTAAAAAAGAGAAAACGATTGGAACATATGAAACAAATACTCGTCATAAAGAAAGGCTGCTTACAATTTACATAACAGTTTCAATGTCTGCACAGTATATACTTTGTTATCTCTGCAAAACCATAAATGGCTAAGTTACTGGAGAAAATGGAACTAATGTTATAGTGGACTCACACCAAAACCATTTTTTTGGTTTTTGGAAAGTCCTGAAAATATTTAAAACCGTTAAGATATATATTGCTCTCGTTATCCATGTTGGAAAGTTGACTGGCTATCTCTGGGACAGGAAGTAAAATGGGGACAATGACAAAAAAAGACAGGAGGTTCTAACGCTACCCAATGCCATCTAAAAATGTTTGGCTGAGGGCCTATTCAAATTCACTATGAGTAAATAATTCATTTACAAAGAAAATAGTTTGGAATATTATTCCGCTTACATATGTTCTGATATAGCTCTTTTAGAATGCTTCCCCCTTAGTAGAATTATTGCACCATCACAATTTTATATGGTACAGTATGTCTTTATTTTAACATGTACTGATAATTTATAGGGTTAGAGAGTGCTAACATCCCAAGAGTTATATACAAAAACACAAAGGGCAATAGACTAAAACCCTTCTGGACAAAGGTTGGAGATATCCAAAATCTGACAGATGTGGACCTCGGTCAAAACCCAGCTGCCTTTCTCCTACACCAGGGGTCTCCAAACTTTTCAAAGAAAGGGCCAGTTTAATGTCCTTCAGACTCTAGGAGGGCCAGATTGTAGCCAGCAGGGGCAGAAAATGTCCCCGACCCGGCATCAGTGAGAATAAATATGGCCTCAGTGTTGGTGGTCAATAGGAGGAGAAGTGCCCCTATTAGTAGGAGGAAAAGTATCCCGTCATTGGTATCAGTAGAAGAAATAGTGCCCCATTGTTGGTGTCAGTGGGAGGAATAGTGCCTCATATCAGTGGGACTCTGGGAGGAATAGTGTCCCAAGGGCCAGATAAAGGCTAGCAAAGGGCCACATCTGGCCTTAGGGTCGCAGTTTGGAGACCCCTGTCCTACACCATTTGAGTCTTCCCAGGTAAAAACGCTCCCTCACATTCCATCTTCTTAATGACTTGTACCCCCGCACTCTAGAGATAGGATTCTCTCCCTACCCTGGCCATGTGATTTACCAAAGTAAATGATAAAAGACACATAGAAAAGATTACAGCCTCCTTAAAATATTATTTTAAAAAATGTAGGCGCATTCGACTTCACTGCGTGGAATACACATGTTTTCCAGATTATAGATCTATCCTTGAACATTGAGCCTCAGTTTGGTGAGAGGCTTTTTTCCCGTGCCAAATCTTTCCTGTACTCCTAGGTAGGTGAACCCCTTACACCATCCTCCCTCAGCTTCTCCTTTTTTTTCTTTTCTTTCTCTCTCTTTCCTTCCTATCCTTCCATTTGTCTCTCCACCCGCTCTGTATTACCTGCTATTCCCCTGACCCCATGTTTTGCAATGAAGGACTGAGCATTTTATTGTCCGCATCGACAATTTATACTCAGATTTTTTTTAAAGAGAGACTATATTGTTGTAGTCAGTTGAATTCTTTACTATGACATCTTTTTTTATATGTACGTTCTACTATTTTGTTGACTTATGCATATACCTGCTTTATTATTGTCATTGTCGTTCTGCTAAAAAATGTAAATAATGAATATTAAAAAAAAAACACAAAGGGACTTTGAATTATGGTACTCAATTTAAGCTTGACACAAACTAAATATGTGTAAAAATGATCATTTATGAATACAAAAAGAACATATATAAGCTATAAAAACAACAATAAGCCTGGTATCATAACTCTCTTGTTTAGTAAGATCACTAAAAACATAAATAGCAGTGACAAGGTTAATCGGGGGGGCCAATTTGTTCATAATATACACTGTAGTGGTCTAGCCAAAACAGTTGATAGCATCATAGATATAGGCTAACGGATAACAAAAAAATATATAAAAATTCATAAACCCATCTCACATCACTTGACTTGAGGCAGATGGGGAAACATTCCTTCTCTTGTGGTGGGATAAATTGTAGTTCTGGATGCTTTCCCTTTTTTGACCTCCTGCAAGTGTGTTTATGGGTTTTTATACATATGATTTTTTTATACTGTTGGCTGAACATGAGATATCCTAATGTGTATGGACAGCTTAATCGTAGATTGCCCTCAGAACTTCTACTGTGGCAGCACTTTAAAAAGAAACCTGTATGCCTAATTTTATCTTTCTTAAGCCTCGTACACACGAACGAGTTTCTCGGCAAAAACCAGCAAGAAACTTGCTGGCAGAGATTTTTTGACGAGAAATTCGTTCGTGTGTATGGTTTCTCGTCAAGAAAAGCGACAAGAATCTCAACGAGAAAATAGAGAACCTGCTCTCTATTTTCTCGTCGAGATTCTCGTCAGCCTGTTTCTCGACGAGAAAATTGTGTGTGTGTACACTTACCTTTTCGCCGGGAAGCCCGCGCATGCTCGAAATGACTTCAACGCATGCGCGGTAGCTTCCTAGGCATAGGTAGGGTGAACCAAGATGGCGGCGACGGCATCGAATGTGACGAGCGCATGCTCGTCGTATTCGATGACGTCACCGCGTTCGCTCCATTCAAAGAACCGCGGGTTCTTTGAATCGAGCGTGTGTACACTCGGCAGGGACAAGTTTCTTGTCCAAGAATCTCGTCGAAAAAAACGACATGTTTTTTTCGACGAGAATCTCGGCCATGTGTACGAGGCCTTAGGCTGTTAAATTTCCCACAATGTCTCCTCAGCTACAAAACTGGTAAGACAGCTAAGGTTTATTGTCCTGAAAAAAAAAGCCCAACAGTAGTTTGTATTATTGTTATAAAGTAATTGCATGCAGGAGCAACAATGTATAGCGCTACCCCCATAGGGGCCGCTGATTAATGTGGTTCCTCTCCCACCTTGCACAGCCAGGCACACAAATTTTCAGTCACACAGAGTCAAAAAGCAGTCCTTGCAACTTTGTTTTGTTTTATTAGGGGATTAGAACTTGGATGGGGATAGGGTGCATATGGGATGCTCATTTGATTAAAGGAAATTGGAAGGGACTTAACTATATACACTCCAGTATATACAATCTCTTCTCCTCGACCTTCGGCACACATACTTGCTTACAGACTATCACTTCCAGGACCAGCTAGCACTGATGTGGGGATCTGACACTGACTCTGTCAGACCCAAAGCAAATGCCCTTTGCAGGCAGGGACCGCGGACCCCTATAGTGTTGCAAAAATGGAAGTCTTTAGTGCTAGCCGTTCTTTCTGTGGCTACTGCTCCCAGTACCACCTCTTCAGGCACTGCCAGCCCTCCTGGTTGCAGCTACCCCTTTCCTCTGCCCGTGCCTCCTGACTAGCTCTGCACCCACCCCAGACTGCTCCATCCCAGTCCTCTCAGGTGTGCCTCCCAGTCCTCCTGACTGTGTGTCACTAACAAGCCCTCTTGGCTGTGCCTGACAGTTTTCTCCTACTGTCCTCTTCTTGCTCCCGTGCCTCCTGTGTCTTGAAGAGGGTCCTGTCCGCACCTGAGGTCACCCCCCCAGACTAGGGAGCTCCCTCAAAGGCCACAACAGCCTAACACTCCATCTCCAACTTCCACCCAAACTCTCCTCCCGAGCTGGGCTGACCCAGAGTATTCGAGGAGGCCTGCCCCCTCCCAATCCAAGTTGGGGATTGGTCAGGGCCCCCAGAATACTCCAGGCATCTCCATCTTACTTCCCCTCCCATCTTTCTAGGAGGTTCCAGTACATTCTAGAAATGGGGGGGGGGGGGGGGTCTTAGTGATGCTGCCTGTAAGTCATCTAGCTCTCCCTGGATCTCTGCCCAACCCAGGAAAAACACAGACAGACTTGACTGCCAGTCAAGCCTGCACAAATTTACCTACACTAAACAAAAATTTCACCTCTAGCAACACTAGGGTTAGCTACAAATGCGTATGTAGTAACATAAAATATCCTGATATTTTTTATTTCCGCTACAACTTTATTTTTAACCTACTACTAGATCTCTAATATCTCTTACTACTAAGACCTCTTTCAGCACTTGCTTGCTGTGGTGGTGGAAGGGATGGAAAGCCTTATGCCGCGTACACACGGCCGTTTTTCTCATCGAGAAAAACAAAATTTTTTCCATTCGACGAGAAAAACGATAGTCTGTGGGCTTTCTGTCGTTTTTTTTGACGAGAAAAACGGCATTAAAAACGACGAGAAAAATTAGAACATGTTCTAATTTTTCTCGTCGTTTTTTTCGACATGTTTTCCGCGGCAGTGTTTCCCATAGGGAAACACTGCCGCGGAGCCCACAGACGGTCGTTTTTCTCGACAAGAGAAAAAACGACGTGAAAAAGGACCGTGTGTGGGGAACAAGCCGTTCCCTTGTTTTTAATGACATTATTTACGCCGGTTTTTTAACCGCCGTGAATAATGATCGTGTGTACGCGGCATTAGAAATCACACTAGGAGCTGAGATCTAAGATGCTGAAATAGACTTGCTATGGTGCCTCATGATCTGTGGCTACTTCCTTTATGTTAAAAAATAAAAAATAAAAACAGCTCCTACTTAGTTCTGGTCCGTGAAGTCAGCACTCATGATCTCTGTCCAGATGTGCTATACTTCCACTATTTTGTGGATTAACCACTTAAGGACCGCCGCCTGTACATATACGTCAGCAGAATAGCACGGCTGGGCACAAGCACGTACAGGTACGTCCTCTTTAAGATGCCCAGCCGTGGGTCGCGACCCGGTCTTGAGCTCTGTGACCGCGCCCGCGGGACCCGCGGACCCGATCGCCGCCGGTGTCCCGCGATCAGGTCACAGAGCTGAAGAAGGGGGAGAGGTAAGTGTAAACAAACCTCTCCCCATGCTTCCTAGTGAGAGTGTCACTGATCGTCTGTTCCCTGTCATAGGCAACGACGATCAGTGACGTCACACGCCAAGCCACGCCCCAACACAGTAAGAATTACACATTAGGTCACACTTAACTCCTTCAGCGCCCCCTACAGGTTAACACCTTCACTGCCAGTGTCATTTTCACAGTAATCAGTGCATTTTTATAGCACTGATCGCTGTAAAAATGACCATGGTCCCAGAATAGTGTCAAAAGTGTCCGATGTGTCCGCCATAATGTCGCAGTCGCGATAAAAATCACTGATCGCCGCCATTACTAGTAAAGAAAAAACATATATTAATAAAAATGCTATAAAACTATCCCCTATTTTGTAGACGCTATAACTTTTGCGCAAACCAATCAATAAACGCTTATTGCGATATTTTTTTACCAAAAATATGTAGAATACGTATTGGCCTAAACATTTTTGGGGATATTTATTATAGCAAAAATTAAAAAATATTGCATTTTTTTCAAAATTATCACTCTATTTTTGTTTATAGCGCAAAAAATAAAAACGGCAGAGGTGATCAAATACCACCAAAAGAAATCTCTATTTGTAGGAAAAAAAGGACGCCAATTTTGTTTGGGAGCCACGTCGCACGGCCGCGCAATTGTCAGTTAAAGCGACGCAGTGCCGAATCGCAAAAAGTGGCCTGGTCCTTTAGCTACAAAATGGTCCGGGGCTTAAGTGGTTAAATAGGTATTGCAGCTTAGGCACACAGACATACTGTATCTTTTATATAAGAAGAGGTCAAATAAAATGTTGCTCTGTGTGTTAAAATGTTGTCTACGCATAAAGGTTCCTTCTACAGTATTTGTTTGTGTCACTGCAATATCCATATCTAAGATTCATTTAATAATTCTGGTTTTGATGACCCAGGTCTGTCTTCTGGATTCTACTGCCTACATTGACATGTGTCTGTGGTACACCTCTGCCTCCCTTGACCACGGTCTGTTTATGGTCGGCAGAGAGGGGAGGGGGGAGAGGAGGGGGGAGACAGAGAGGGACACAGACCCAGGAGAACAGGCTGCAGATGACGGAGGCGCGTACGGATGACTCTAGTGTCAGGGCTCAGTAGCCCTTATAGATCGGAGTCAGCGCAGAGAGGGGAGGGGGGAGAGGAGGGGGGAGACAGAGAGGGACACAGACCCAGGAGAACAGGCTGCAGATGACGGAGGCGCGTACGGATGACTCTAGTGTCAGGGCTCAGTAGCCCTTATAGATCGGAGTCAGCGCAGAGAGGGGAGGGGGGAGAGGAGGGGGGAGACAGAGAGGGACACAGACCCAGGAGAACAGGCTGCAGATGACGGAGGCGCGTACGGATGACTCTAGTGTCAGGGCTCAGTAGCCCTTATAGATCGGAGTCAGCGCAGAGAGGGGAGGGGGGAGAGGAGGGGGGAGACAGAGAGGGACACAGACCCAGGAGAACAGGCTGCAGATGACGGAGGCACGTACGGATGACTCTAGTGTCAGGGCTCAGTAGCCCTTATAGATCGGAGTCAGCGCAGAGAGGGGAGGGGGGAGAGGAGGGGGGAGACAGAGAGGGACACAGACCCAGGAGAACAGGCTGCAGATGACGGAGGCGCGTACGGATGACTCTAGTGTCAGGGCTCAGTAGCCCTTATAGATCGGAGTCAGCGCAGAGAGGGGAGGGGGGAGAGGAGGGGGGAGACAGAGAGGGACACAGACCCAGGAGAACAGGCTGCAGATGACGGAGGCACGTACGGATGACTCCAGTGTCAGGGCTCAGTAGCCCTTATAGATCGGAGTCAGCGCAGAGAGGGGAGGGGGGAGAGGAGGGGGGAGACAGAGAGGGACACAGACCCAGGAGAACAGGCTGCAGATGACGGAGGCGCGTACGGATGACTCTAGTGTCAGGGCTCAGTAGCCCTTATAGATCGGAGTCAGCGCAGAGAGGGGAGGGGGGAGAGGAGGGGGGAGACAGAGAGGGACACAGACCCAGGAGAACAGGCTGCAGATGACGGAGGCGCGTACGGATGACTCTAGTGTCAGGGCTCAGTAGCCCTTATAGATCGGAGTCAGCGCAGAGAGGGGAGGGGGGAGAGGAGGGGGGAGACAGAGAGGGACACAGACCCAGGAGAACAGGCTGCAGATGACGGAGGCGCGTACGGATGACTCTAGTGTCAGGGCTCAGTAGCCCTTATAGATCGGAGTCAGCGCAGAGAGGGGAGGGGGGAGAGGAGGGGGGAGACAGAGAGGGACACAGACCCAGGAGAACAGGCTGCAGATGACGGAGGCGCGTACGGATGACTCTAGTGTCAGGGCTCAGTAGCCCTTATAGATCGGAGTCAGCGCAGAGAGGGGAGGGGGGAGAGGAGGGGGGAGACAGAGAGGGACACAGACCCAGGAGAACAGGCTGCAGATGACGGAGGCGCGTACGGATGTCTCCCCCTCCTCTCCCCCCTCCCCTCTCTGCGCTGACTCCGATCTATAAGGGCTGCTGAGCCCTGACACCAGAGTCATCCGTACGCGCCTCCGTCATCTGCAGCCTGTTCTCCTGGGTCTGTGTCCCTCTCCGTCTCCCCCCTCCTCTCCCCCCTCCCCTCTCTGCGCTGACTCCGATCTATAAGGGCTGCTGAGCCCTGACACCAGAGTCATCCGTATGTGCCTCCGTCATCTGCAGCCTGCTCTCCTGGGTCTGTGTCTCCCTCTGTCCTCTTCCCCCTCCTCTCCCCCTCCCCTCTCTGAGTGTCAGCTCCCCGAACCTCCCCTCCTGCTCTAAAAAACTGGTTTTTTTTTCTATAGTTCCCTCTGATATAGAACAGTAAGCTCCGCAGTGCATGTCATTTATAGAAATATGCGGTATAATAGCTTAATTCAGAGCGCTGTTCGGTGCTCACATGACTGCCCGCCGGTCTCCTCCCCTCCTCTCCTCTGCTGACATCAGTGGGGTTTCCCAGCGCCTCCCCCTGCAGCTGTCGCATCAGGAGAGGAGACCGGCGGGCAGTCAGCTGAGCGGGTCGGAGCGGGTGCTCTGAAGTAAGCTATTATACCGCATATTTTTATAAATGACATGCACTGCGGAGCTTACTGTTATATATCAGAAGGAACTATAGAAAACTTTTTTCACCTTAACAAACACTTTACTTGAACAAGCTGAAGTTAGAAGCTGATTGGCTACCAGATGTTGCACTCTCCAGTTTTAGTAAATCAATCCCAATGTGTGGTGGTGCATGCATTAACACACATTGTACTGTGTGTGCATCCTGCCCAAATCAGCTAAATTGCATTGATTTAAATTTTGTTGATCATTGTTGTAGTTCGTTAAAGTTTAACTAAGGGCAAAACGTGGAGAGGGATTAGAACACCTGTCAGTTTTTAATTGTTGTCTGTGCCCCATTAGGGAGATTCACCCTCTCCATATGTCCTGTTTACCACTCTCATTGAAAGTGAGAGTAAGACCCCTTTCACACTGAGGCGCTTTACAGGCGCTAAAGCGCTACAAATAGCGCCTGCAAAGCGCCTCTCCTGTCACTCCAATGTGAAAGCCAGAGTGCTTTCACACTGGAGCAGTGCACTGGCAGGACGTCAAAGAAGTCCTGCAAGCAGCTTCTTTGAGGCGTTTGGAAGCGGTGTATACACCGCTCCTAAAGCACCCCTGCCCATTAAAATAGGGCACAATGGGCAGTGCTGCCAAAGAGCCGGCAAGGCGCCGCTGCAGCTGCGCTTTTAACCCTTTTTCGCCCGCTAGCACCCAAAAATCACTGCTAAAACGACAGTAAAGCGCTGCTAAAAATAGCGGCGCTTTACCGCCAACGCTCCCACGTTGTGAGTGTGAAAGGGCTCTAAAAAGAAAATCACAAGTTTTGGGTTGACACCAAAACAGGAATAGAGGGGAAATCTTTAAATGGGAACGCTAGCTCTGGCGACCCTGGTGATACTCCGCAATTCCCTCACTTCAAACAGATTATCTTTCACTGACTGTTTTAGTTTTAGAGCAGGAAGTGAAGGGAATTCTTTAAAAATAAAAAATAAAAAACTGACAGGGTTATAACCCTCCCTTACTTCATCCAAAATGAAAATGAAAAAAAAAAGTTTTGCTTTTAGTTACACTTTAAGCACTATGATGGCTATTACATTAGCTCCCATTTATAGAAACAGAAGGGAAAAACTTTTAGAACTTGACTTCATTGTCTCCTAGAACTGATTTAAAATAATTGTGAAAATTCATAACAATGATTTTGGCTTGTGTTTCGTTTTTTTAGTATTTTGTCTGGCCCATGTAGTGTTAATTAGTTCATTTCCTACGAAACCGGTGTGTCACAGACACGTTCTCGTGTTTACAAAGAGTTAATGTACAGGATGATGAGCCTGCGGTACAGCCTCTGCACAATGACGGGCTGCCACGCCTAAGGCACAATGCCAGCCAATCAGAGAGCAGAGCTGAGCATTATAAGGCACACAGTCCCATCTACTGCAGGACAGAGACAACTGACAGCAAACATAGAGAAAACATCTGCAGACAGCTGCAAGGTGAAAAGCTGGACCTCTGAGTGGTAAGTGCTCTCTTTGGACATAAAATGTATGAGGATGTATTCCAGTCTGGGATGATGTGAACAATGTGAGATTATTTTCCAGCAGTGATTAAATCAATTGCCAGCATTCAAGAATATAGAATGATAGAAAATCTTCAGATCATGCAGCAAGCTGACCATACACATCACAATCTAACTGAGCAATCCTTAGATCTATTATTATTATTCTTCAGGATTTATATAACACCAACAATCTGCACAGCGCTTTACAATCTAACAACAATACAACATCTACAGTATGTACGAAAAGGGCCTGCCTGATTAGATATAGGGTGAATATGTTGTTTAGGAGGACTCTTATATTACATAATTGTTGAGTATTCCTTATTCAAAAAAGTAGAGGTTGTAGGGAGATTGTAAAATCAGATCGTAAAGGTCACCATACACATTCCAATCTGACCGTACAATCTTTAGATTAACCAAAAGGATGTACTATAAGGACCTACCTAATCTAACCAATCAATTTGTATCCAATCAGGCGGACAGTTGCACTAGATCTAAAGGAGATTAAACAATCAGATTGTAACATGTGTGGTGAGCTTTAGGTGTATGAGCAGCTTTACACAGACTAGTGTTTCTATGTACCCCCGTTATAGAATGGAGTGTTACCAAGCACCCCATGGTTTGGAGTAATTTAAGCTCAAATTCCCGTTGACGTGGCTATGCTTATTACTGGTAGCAATTAATTACGATTTAATGCTTTCAGACAATTCGTTATGTTTTTTTTTTTTTACTGATTAAAAATGCAGACAGATATCTGTTTAATGTTGGGTGCATTATCTGATAAACACCGAAAGTCCTATAGTAGCTTTACTAATCAAAATCAGTAGCTACACAAGTGTGGATGTCCCCGAAAAGTAACATCTTTGAGATAACAGAATCTAAATATAGGCCAAGTGATATCTTACCGTTACATTTTAACCAGTAAACACTTTTTTTTTCGAATCAATAGCTGACAACGGGGCTTTGCACAGTCAGCTGGATATAATATTTCTCTAAGGCTTCATGTACACTGCTGCTGGTAAACGGACATTTAGGAGCAGTTTGGCGTTTTTTTCAGCTGCCCCTGAACTCTCCTCTATGTTGTCTTACCAGTACATGTACACGGGGTCAGTTATAGTCCTTTCTAGGCAGTTGAGTTTAGAAGCATTTTTTGGAAAGCAAAAAAAAATACGTTCAGGACAGATGTTCAGAGCCATTTGAAATGCCAAACGCCTGTAACAGCTTGTAAACGTAACTCGTGTTTAGCCGCGCTTCGTTTACAGGCGTTTTGAATTTTTGACTATTTAAAAAAAAAGCTTCTAAACGCAAACGCCGCTAAATGTGACAAAACAGAAGTTTTTTAAACGTTGTTTATTATCTGTCAAGTTAAATCGTTCAGGGGGGTTGCAAAATGTCCCATGTAAATTAAGCCTTAGAGGTCCAGTTACCCTAGACCAGGGGTCTCCAAACTTTCCAAACAAAGGGCCAGTTTACTGTCCTTCAAACTTTAGGGGGGCCAGACTGTGGCTATTGGGAATAGAAAAGGTCCCAACGTCAGTGGGAAAAACATAATGCCCCATCGTTAAAATATGCTTAGAATCTTAAAGCGGAGCTCCACCCTAAAGTGGAACTTCCGCTCATCGGATTCCTCCCCCCCTCCAGTGCCACAATTGGCACCTTTCGGGGGGGAGGGGGGACAGGATACCTGTCAAAGACAGGTATCCTTACCCACTTACTGGAGTCCAGCCGCGGCGGTGAAGTCGCGCGAGGCTCTCTCCTCCTCCTCCCCTGGCCACTGGGCTAATAGGAGAGAGGAGCAGGGCCTCGCGCATGCGCAGTAGAGTTTCCGGCGTGAAGCCGAAAGTCTTCACTGCCGGGTTCCCTTACCCGCAATGGCGTCGAAAGCACCGACAGCTGATGTGAAACATCAGCTGCGGTGCCGACATCGAGGGACACCAGGACAGGTAAGTCTCCATTTATTAAAAGCCAGCAGCTGCAGTATGTGTAGCTGCTGGCTTTTAATTTTTTTTTTTTTTGCCCAGGGTTGCCTGGAACACCCCTTTAAGTTCCAACTAGAATTAAATTGACACTAAACAATTTTTCCAAATTCTCCAAAAATCATTCACACACATCCATTACTTAATGGCTCTGTAATCTATTTTCCATGAAAATTGGTTTCTACTGTGTTCTTTTCCATCTCACTTCCATTTGTTTGAAATAAGCAGTGCACACTAGTTGCAGTCATGTGAAGTGCTCTATGCACACTACAAATCCCATAGTCCATCTTGGGTACCAGCAAGAAAAGATGTGCCAATATACAGCGGGACCATAGAGAACCAATGTAACCACCCTCTAATAGGAAGTCATATCATAGCAAAAAAAAAAAAAAGGAATTTGGAGTTTTAGAGTAGGCTGAGAGCAAAATAAGTCCTTTTTTTTTTTTTTTTTTTTTTTTTTAATGAAGAATACATACTTCTATAGAATATATTTTTCATGAAAAATAATTTAGTGTCACTTTAATTTGAAAAAAAAAAAAGTAATAATGCAAAACTATTATACAGCCTAATAAACTTTCTGATCAAATAGATTAGCGCATTACAGATTATTTTACTAAAGGCCTAGCGGACCCTTTAGCCTGTGCTCTCTTAAAAGTAAAAAAGGAGATTTTAAGGGAAATCTTTCATTTGGTACAGTTGTGGGGCAGATTTACTAAAACTGGTGCACTCAGAATCTGATGCAGCTGTGCATAGCAGCCAATCGGCTTCTAAGTCCAGCTTGTTCAATTAGGATAGGCAATAAAACCTGGAAGCTGATTGGTTTCTATGCAGAGCTGTACCAGATTTTGCATGCTCCAGCTTTAGTAAATAACCCCTATGGTGTTGTATAGAATTTGTCTTGTCTTTTTAAATCCATTGCTTTGGATAATTGGAGTCTTGCTTAGATTTGTGGTAGAAAGCAACATAAAAGGTATATAGAGGCTATATAGAAATTGTGTTTTTTCAGACTGCTCTGTGGACTATATATAGTATATAGTCCACAGAGCAGGACTATATAGTATATATACTATATATTATATTTATAATATATATATATATATATATATATATATATATATATATATATATATATATATATATATATCTCTTATTTATAATATTTTTATATTTATATTTTATATAAATATATATATATATATTTTTATATTTATAATATATATATCTTATTATTATATTATATTTATTATATATATATATATATATATATATATATATATATATATATATATATATATATATATATATATATATATATATATATATTATTTATATGCTGACCAGACAGGAAGTGTGGGAAAATCTTCTTCTTTTTTTTTTAAATAAGCAGGGACACAATGAGAAATAGAAATCTGACAGGTTTTATTTTTCCCTATTTTAAATAAAGGTGTATATATTTTTTTCTGTATTGCTTTTGGAGATTTCCCCTCACTTCCTGTCTGGTGAAGCAACTGTCAGCAGGACAGGAAGTGAGAAGTGATCTCTAACGAAGCCCCAGATTTCAGTAATGATGCAACAGGGATACTACCCTTCCCCAATCTCTTTAACTACAATTTAAAAATGGTTGGCATACACTTTAAACCTAGAACAGAAATATGGCAGCTGTCGCCACTTGCCGTGGTTGTCAGTGATAGTACAAATGTAAAAAAAAAAAAGGTGATTTCTACATTCAGTCTAGTGTACTTGACAAAAATACAATCTTGCTTCATTTAGGACACATATACTATAAATTAATTGGTATATATATTTGAATTGCATTCTTTCTTCTTTTTTTTTTGGTCTGATGAATATATAGTGATTCATTCCCCTAAAATTTTAATGAGCTCCTCTACAAAGACAAATACTTTTTATTGATCTCATATAACTTGTCATAACAAACACTCTAAGGCCCCATGCACACGAGACGCTGTTATTTGCTGTTAAACGCGCGTTCAGAGGCAGTTGGACGCTTTTTTCAACTGCTCCTGAACCCATTCAATGTTATCCTATGTGTCCATGCACACACTCTCGTTTTTTGGCGTTTACAAGCAGTTGCGTTTAACCTCGTTTTTCCAGAAGCAAAAAAATGGGTTCAGACGCAAAAGTTTTCCACGTTTCAGACGCTAAACGCTGCTAAACGCGGCTAAACGCGGTACCGGCGTTTTGCCGCGTTTGCGTTTATAAGCGTTTTTAAAGGTGACCTATTTTTTAACATTAGAAATCTCAAAAATGATGGCAAATGATGAAAAACTATTAAAAAATATAAAAGAAAACTGTAATTGCTTGCATTGCATTGTGGACAATCCACAACTTGTGGCAGGTAACGTGGCAAGTGGACAATCAACAACTTGTGTCAGGTGATGTGGCCAGGTGACGTGGCCAGGTGACGTGGCAAGTGGACAATCCACAGCTTGTGGTAGGTGACATGGCCAGTTGACGTGGCAGGTGACGTGGCCAGGTGACGTGGCAGGTAACGTGGCCAGGTGACGTAGCAGGTGATGTGGCAAGTGGACAATTCACAACTTGTGGCACGTGATGTGGCCAGGTGACGTGAAAAGTGGACAATCCACAACTTGTGGCAGGTGACGTGGCTAGATGACGTGGCAGGTAATGTGGGCAGGTAACTTGGCTAGGTGACGTGGCAGGTGACGTGGCAAGTGGACAATTCACAACTTGTGGCAGGTGACGTGGCCAGGTGACGTGGCACGTGATGTGGCCAGGTGACATGGCAAGTGGACAATCCACAACTTGTGGCAGGTGACGTGGCCAGGTGACGTGGCAGGTGACGTGGCAAGTGGAAATCCACAACTTGTGGCAGGTGACGTGGCCAGCTGACGTGGCAGGTAATGTGGCCAGGTGACGTGGCAGGTAACATGGCCAGGTGACGTGGCCAGGTAACGTGGCAAGTGGACAATCCACAACTTGTGGCAGGTGACGTGGCACGTGATGTGGCCAGGTGACGTGGCAAGTGGACAATCCACAACTTGTGGCAAGTGGACAATCCACAACTTGTGGCAGATGATGTGGCAAGTGATACGCTAAATACAAGTACACTGCTGCTCTCTCAGCTGCTGCTACTCGCTCTGGTCTCACAAACTGGCTGAAATGGTTAAAATTTACTCTTTTTTGAGCTTAGGGAGGGTCTATGATGAAACGCTTATAAACGCAAACGCGGTTAAACGCGGCCGCAAACGCGGCAAAACGCGCGTTTATAAACGCTGGTTTCAGCGTTTAAAAACGTGTGTTCAGCAGAGTTTGCACCTGCGTCTCGTGTGCATGGGGCCTAAGTATATATTTCTCATTCCAGCAACAAGGAGATCAAATCTGAGAAGATGAAGCTTATCCTGACCTTAGCCTTTGCTTGTGTGCTTATTAGTGGACTGGAATCGGTAAGTTTATTTTGGCATCACGTACCTTTGTTTTCAGCTACAATGTATTCTGTTACTGATGAAACTATTTTTTTGTATTCCAGACGTTCTCTAAACAAACAAGCAATACAGAAGGTAGGTAGTATATAAAGAGTGTCTATTGAAATGAAGTATATTTAACATAAAGGCTACTTTCAACATCTATATCTACACAGTGTTTTGGGCCACATAGAGGAAGGACCCACATACTAAGAGCACATAGAGGAGGGACCAATACTAAGAGCACATAGAGGAAGGACCCATATACTAAGAGCACATAGAGGAGGGACTAATTCTAAGAGCACATAGAGGAAGGACCCATATACTAAGAGCACATAGAGGAGGGGCCCATACTAAGAGCACATAGAGGAGGGGCCCATACTAAGAGCACATAGAGGAGGGACCCATACTAAGAGCACATAGAGGAAGGACCCATATACTAAGAGCACATAGAGGAGGGACCAATACTAAGAGCACATAGAGGAGGGACCAATACTAAGAGCACATAGAGGAAGGACCCATATACTAAGAGCACATAGAGGAGGGACCAATACTAAGAGCACATAGAGGAAGGACCCATATACTAAGAGCACATAGAGGAGGGACTAATTCTAAGAGCACATAGAGGAAGGACCCATATACTAAGAGCACATAGAGGAGGGGCCCATACTAAGAGCACATAGAGGAGGGACCCATACTAAGAGCACATAGAGGAAGGACCCATATACTAAGAGCACATAGAGGAGGGACCAATACTAAGAGCACATAGAGGAGGGACCAATACTAAGAGCACATAGAGGAAGGACCCATATACTAAGAGCACATAGAGGAGGGACCAATACTAAGAGCACATAGAGGAAGGACCCATATACTAAGAGCACATAGAGGAGGGACCAATACTAAGAGCACATAGAGGAAGGACCCATATACTAAGAGCACATAGAGGAGGGACCAATACTAAGAGCACATAGAGGAAGAACCCATATACTAAGAGCACATAGAGGAGGGACCAATACTAAGAGCACATAGAGGAGGGACCCATACTAAGAGCACATAGAGGAGGACCAATACTAAGAGCACATAGAGGAAGGACCCATACTAAGAGCACATAGAGGAGGGACCAATACTAAGAGCACATAGAGGAAGGACCCATATACTAAGAGCACATAGAGGAGGGACCAATACTAAGAGCACATAGAGGAAGGACCCATACTAAGAGCACATAGAGGAGGGACCAATACTAAGAGCACATAGAGGAAGGACCCATATACTAAGAGCACATAGAGGAGGGACCAATACTAAGAGCACATAGAGGAGGGACCCATACTAAGAGCACATAGAGGAGGACCAATACTAAGAGCACATAGAGGAAGGACCCATACTAAGAGCACATAGAGGAGGGACCAATACTAAGAGCACATAGAGGAAGGACCCATATACTAAGAGCACATAGAGGAGGGACCAATACTAAGAGCACATAGAGGAAGGACCCATACTAAGAGCACATAGAGGAGGGACCAATACTAAGAGCACATAGAGGAGGGACCCATATACTAAGAGCACATAGAGGAGGGACCAATACTAAGAGCACATAGAGGAAGGACCCATACTAAGAGCACATAGAGGAGGGACCAATACTAAGAGCACATAGAGGAAGGACCCATACTAAGAGCACATAGAGGAGGGACCAATTCTAAGAGCACATAGAGGAAGGACCCATATACTAAGAGCACATAGAGGAGGGACCAATACTAAGAGCACATAGAGGAAGGACCCATACTAAGAGCACATAGAGGAGGGACCAATTCTAAGAGCACATAGAGGAAGGACCCATATACTAAGAGCACATAGAGGAGGGACCCATACTAAGAGCACATAGAGGAGGGACCCATACTAAGAGCACATAGAGGAAGGACCCATATACTAAGAGCACATAGAGGAGGGACCAATACTAAGAGCACATAGAGGAAGGACCCATATACTAAGACCACATAGAGGAGGGACCAATACTAAGAGCACATAGAGGAAGGACCCATACTAAGAGCACATAGAGGAGGGACCCATACTAAGAGCACATAGAGGAAGGACCCATACTAAGAGCACATAGAGGAGGGACCAATTCTAAGAGCACATAGAGGAAGGACCCATATACTAAGAGCACATAGAGGAGGGACCAATACTAAGAGCACATAGAGGAAGGACCCATACTAAGAGCACATAGAGGAGGGACCAATTCTAAGAGCACATAGAGGAAGGACCCATATACTAAGAGCACATAGAGGAGGGACCCATACTAAGAGCACATAGAGGAGGGACCCATACTAAGAGCACATAGAGGAAGGACCCATATACTAAGAGCACATAGAGGAGGGACCAATACTAAGAGCACATAGAGGAAGGACCCATATACTAAGAGCACATAGAGGAGGGACCAATACTAAGAGCACATAGAGGAAGGACCCATATACTAAGAGCACATAGAGGAGGGACCAATACTAAGAGCACATAGAGGAAGGACCCATATACTAAGAGCACATAGAGGAGGGACCAATACTAAGAGCACATAGAGGAAGGACCCATATACTAAGAGCACATAGAGGAGGGACCAATACTAAGAGCACATAGAGGAAGGACCCATATACTAAGAGCACATAGAGGAGGGACCAATACTAAGAGCACATAGAGGAAGGACCCATATACTAAGAGCACATAGAGGAGGGACCAATACTAAGAGCACATAGAGGAGGAGCCCATACTAAGAGCACATAGAGGGGGGATCCATACTAAGAGCACATAGAGGAGGGACCAATACTAAGAGCACATAGAGGAGGGACCCATACTAAGAGCACATAGAGGAGGGCCCCATACTAAGAGCACATAAAGGTGGGACCCATACTAAGAGCACATAGAGGAGGGCCACATACTAAGAGCACATAGAGGAGGGATCCATACTAACAGCACATAGAGGAGGGCCCCATACTAAGAGCACATAGAGGAGGGACCCATACTAAGAGCACATAGAGGAGGGGCCCATACTAAGAGCACATAGAGGAGGGGCCCATACTAAAAGCACATAGAGGAGGGATCCATACTAAGAGCACATAGAGGAGGGACCCATACTAAGAGCACATAGAGGAGGGATCCATACTAAGAGCACATAGAGGAGGGGCCCATACTAAGAGCACATAGAGGAGGGACCCATACTAAGAGCACATAGAGGAAGGACCCATATACTAAGAGCACATAGAGGAGGGGCCCATACTAAGAGCACATAGAGGAGGGATCCATACTAAGAGCACATAGAGGAGGGATCCATACTAAGAGCACATAGAGGAGGGACCCATACTAAGAGCACATAGAGGAGGGGCCCATACTAAGAGCACATAGAGGAGGGACCCATACTAAGAGCACATAGAGGAAGGACCCATATACTAAGAGCACATAGAGGAGGGGCCCATACTAAGAGCACATAGAGGAGGGGCCCATACTAAGAGCACATAGAGGAGGGGCCCATACTAAGAGCACATAGAGGAGGGGCCCATACTAAGAGCACATAGAGGAGGGGCCCATACTAAGAGCACATAGAGGAAGGACCCATACTAAGCCATACATCTGGCTGGCTTAAATTGGCTTATGCCATTTGTAGCGGCTGATCACATAGAGATTTTCCAGCTAACTGAAAAATCTATGTTCATGATCACAGGAGTGTTTGATACTTGGAGGTGCTCATTATTGCAAACTAATTAAAGAATAATTCCAGGGTATGAATATTTTATACATAATTACATTAGTCCAGCTTGGACTAATGTAACTATGTATATTCCATACTTGTCTGATGCCTCTGGAAGCTAGAAATCAATGTAGTAGACACCACTACTCCAGTGATCTCCACTCTCTTCCAGGTCCAATGCCAAGCAGCTGTCCTACTACATTCTGAACACATGAGGTCAGCTGCTGAGCACAAGCACCATTCACAGAATGCTTTAGATTTCCTGAACGAATGCAAAGCAGTCTCTGATTGGAGGAGGTATTGAGCATGACACCACCGTTCCGTCTTTTCACCTGATCTGATCAGAGAATGCTTTGCATTCATTCAGTAAATGCAAAGCATTACAGAGTCGCTTACCTCCTCTGTTCAGAATTCTGCAGGGCAGCCACAAATAGAGAGGGGCAGTCTCCTTAATGGGGGCACAGGCAGCAATAAAACAATAATAATGGAATTTTTTTTTATAACATCAAGTAAGGTGGCTTAATCAGATTGACGGTGACATATTCATGTTCCTCATGAAAACATAGACATGGTATTGCATTATATTCCATTTGTTTTGTTTTTTCCCCTCTCTCCAGATTGTGTCTGCTTAAATGGAGGTACCTGTTTGTATCGCAGAACCCACCGAAGACCCTATAGATGTGCCTGCCCTATAGGATATGATGGACAGCACTGTGAAAGAGGTATATAGTCAGGGAATTTTTTTCAGGTGGAACTTGGTGGAACTCTGTTCCACTACCTCTGGCTCAGATCCTTGGAGGGGGGGGGGGGGGGGGAGGGGCTGCTTACCACAATCACTTGTAAAACACGGACGTCTGGTTTCTGTGTTTACAAGTGACAGCTCTGCACTCTGTGTGTAACCCCCATGAACTCTGCACTCTGTATGTAATGCAATCCTGGTACTTCCTGCCCCCATAAGACCCTCCTACTGTTTGTGAAATCTGACCACACCCACTATTTGACGTGATTTGGAGGGTGTGTGTGGGGGAGGGGTTTTGGGGGGTCGTGGTTGAGTTCCAGCACCTATTGTTTGAGAAAAAAAGCCCTGTAAATAGCTAATACCTTAATTGCTGCCGCTCTCCTATTAAATACATTTTTATGTGATTTTGAGTTCACAGTGACACTTTTCTTGCAGACATACAAGCGACATGCTACAAAGACAGGGGCCAGGACTACAGAGGCACTGCATCCCAAACCACTCACAACTATGCCTGCCTGCGCTGGGACTCCCCACTCTTGAAAAATCATTATTATAATGCCAACATGAAGGATGCCTTAAAGCTTGGTCTAGGGAAGCACAACTATTGCAGGTAATGTTCTATATGTCTCAATGGTTAAAGCCCAATTCAAGCCCTGGAAATAGATATGCAGGCAGATAGACATTTATATACTAACAACTTAACTCTACTGTTACATCAGGTGTCTAAATTTGAATGTCCAGTCCAACAGGAACCAGAATAACAACTAGTGCTCTCAGTAATCAGCACTAATGCCTCGTACATACGACCGGTTTTTCCGGCAGGAAAAAAAACTTCGCTTTTCCCGACGGGATTCCTCTCAAGCCTGCCTTGCATACACATGGGCACACAAAAGACCGCTGAACTTTTGACTGCCAAGAATGCGGTGACGTCAAAGACTACGACGAGCCGACAAAATGACGTTCTATGCTTCCGCGCATTCGTCAAATTGTTTACGAGCATGCACGTTTTTTTCCCCCTTGGGAAAGCATACACACAATGGTTTTCACGGCGGGAAAAATACCGACGGGAATCCTGGCGGAAAAAAAAAGACCAAGTTCTCTTTTTTTTTCCCCACAGTTTTCTCGTCAGGAAAACTGCAATGGAGCCTACACACGCCCGGTTTTCTCGGCCAAAAGCTGTCATGGCAGTTTTCCCGATGGGTGTACGAGGCATTAGAACAGTCTCTCTCCCCTTTTCTGCAGTACAAGTCTATATGAGCTTGTGATTGGTGGCGTAGCTGCTACTCAGCTCTGCCAGCATAGAGCATTAGAGTAAAAAGTTTGGAAGTAATAAGCAATAAGGTATTCTCAGACAGTTGTAAGCAAAAAATAATGCAAAAATGGGGAGGGGGATCGGGACTTTAAAGAGATTTCCGTGTGATAATTTAATTGGGCTTTCTATTCAGTAAGTTACTGCAATACAAATGCTCCAGGCAAACTCAGTATAGATAAATCACAATCTGGGTTGCGTAGGACTCGTTGCTTCTCTTTCCTGTTGACAGAAACAAGGAAGCTCACCAGTAAGACTAAATTATTTTGTGCTGACGAGTCTAACTAAACCAAAGCAGTGTTGGTATAAAAGTTCTTTCAGTGGTGTTTATGTGGATGAAATGCCAAAAGACGCCACAACAGCAAGCCCGCTGTATAGAAAGTCCAGATAAAAGTTTCATATACAAGGCTGAAAGACTGAAACATGACCATAAAGGCAGCACATATCACTATGAAACTTTTTTGCGTGTATTGATTGGAATAGTTAGCATTCTAAAATAAGATGTTTATGGTTATTCATAGTTACATAGTTAGTCTGGTTGTAAAAGACACAAGTCCATCCAGTTCAACCAATAAAAGGGGGGGAAAAAAAATCATACAATTCCATAAGCACAATTCTATACCCACAGTTGATCAAGAGGAAGGCAAAAAAAAACAGCAAAGCATGATCCAATTTGCTCCAGCAGGGGAAACAATTCCTTCCTGATCCCCCGAGAGGCAATCGGATATTTCCTGGATCAACTTAACCTAAAAATGTTAGTATCCAGTTATATTATGAGAGCCCCCTTGTCCTCTGTGTTGACCTTAAAGTGGATGTAAACCCACTTTTCAAAAAAATCTAAAAAATAATACCTGCAAGACAAAGGCATAATGAGCTAGTATGCATAACATACTAGCTCATTATGTAATACTCACCTGGGATCGAAGCCCCCGCTGCGGTGCCCGACACAGCACCGGCCGGCAACATTTCGTCCCGGTGTTACTTCCGGGTATCACGGCTCCGGCGCTGTGATTGGCCGGAGCCGCAAAGACGTCACTCCCACGCATGTGCGCGGGACCCGCCGGTAATGGCACAGTGATTAAAGTAACGGCACGTACGTGCCATTGCTTCAGTGCGCATATGCCGATTACATCGGCACATGCAAATACAGGGGATATCTCCTAAACCGTTCAGGTTTAGAAGATATCCAGGGTAGCTACAGGTAAGCCTTATTATAGGCTTACCTGCAGCAAAAAGTGTGTAAGGGTTTACAACCACTTTAAAGTGAATAACTCAACATAGAGTTCACTATGTGAACCACTTATATAGTTTATACATAATTTTGTTTATACATGTTCCTTATTTTGAATTCCTTTGAGTATGTACATCAGTCTGTGCTATATGTAGAAATATCATACAATGCTGTGAAATCCTATGTACTAGATGCTTTCTGATGATGCAACTTTTACATCTCTTTTTTTTTTCTCTTGCAGAAACCCAGAGATTGGAATGAGACCATGGTGCTACTTCAGGGGACCCAAAGGGATTTCCACTATGTTTTGTCAGATCCCAAAATGTGAATTGGTAAAGACAACAGTATCGACAACATTGGAAAAAATAGGTTGGTGTTAAATATTTCCAGATCTGCTGAACCATTCTGCATCATCAGTTCAGCTTCTTTAAACAAGCCCAAGCTGGGACTCTAACCCAAATGGAGATGTCAAATTGTGTTCTTTTTAACCTATGATTGATATCTATGACTTTGCCAATGAACCACAGTGACCTTAGTCTATTTTTTTAATGCAGAACCTTCTTGTGGCCGCCGTCAGCACAAGCTGTATAAAATCGTTGGTGGAATGAGCAGTCCAATTGAATCCCAGCCATGGATAGCCATGCTCTACCAATCTAGCCGCAGAAACAGAGAGCAACTCTTCTTTCAGTGTGGAGGAAGTCTTATTCATCCCTGTTGGGTGGTCACTGCAGCACATTGTTTTCCAGACGGGTAAGTGATTATTCATTATGCTTTTCTGGCTTTTATCTAATGTACCATATTTGGTGTCCAGTATGCAGAGCAATAGATCATTTTTAATTGGCTTTATCATTTCATTCATTCGTGAATGTGTTCCTTTCGTGACATTAAAGCCCTGTACACATGATCGGTTTTACAGATGAAAACAGTCTGATGGACTTTTTTCATCGGACAAACTGATCGTGTATGGGACTCATCTGTCTTTTTTCCATCGGTTTTTAAAAATAGAACATGTTTAAATTTTTCCGATGGATCAAAAACCGATAGCAAATTCCGAACGTCTATGGGCAAGTCCATCGGTTAAAAAACCCACACATGCTCAGAATCAAGTCGACGCATGCTCAGAAGCATTGAACTTCATTTTTCTCGGCTCATCGGAGTGTTTTACGTCACCGCTTTTGGAACGGTCGGTTTTTTGACTGATGGTGTGTAGGCAAGACTGATGGAAGTCAGCTTCATCGGATTTCCGATGGACAAAACCATTGGATTAGAATCCATAGGATATCCAATCGTGTGTACGAGGCTTCAGAGGTTGATTTACTAAAGGCAGATACGCTGTGCGCTTTGCAAAGTGTAGGTGCACTCTGCAAGAGCAGTTGCTCCAGAGCTTAGTAAATGAGCAGAAACTTTGTTGATCTCCATCATCCCATCATGTGCAAGCGAAAATGCTGTTTTTTTTTTTTTTTTTCCTTGCACGTGATTGGGTATTCTTTGCAAAGTGAAGCTTTACCTCGTTTTCTAAGTTCTGAAGCAACTGCACTTGCAGAGTCTATATGCCTTTATTAAATTAACCTCTAAATAACACAAGTGCAAATGGCCCTTAGTAGTAGTAAATTGGAAATGATATATTTCCTAATGTAACAACATTACACCTAAATCTGATTGATTGCTAAGAATTACTACATACTAGCTCTATGAGTGACAAAACCCATAATCCGCAGTATGACTTAGAAAAAAATGTCATCCACATAGGCGTGTGCCGGGTGTGCCTGGGCACACCCTAATCACCCCATGTACATTAGCATTATCCATGGGTGGCACCAGATGGGTGGTTGCGGGTGCCAGTGTAAATGCCCCCATTATAATAAAGGCTAGGTTCAAATTTAGGAACCCATTACACCTGTATTTAGGGTGTAATGTAATATGCCCCTACCATCAGAGCCTCCTCCCTGTAACAGCAGGTGGTGTTCATGTGTGTTTGAGCTTTGGGGTGCACACCCTAATGCAATAGGCTGCGCACACCTATGGTCATCCATATTACTAAAATGAACCAGTGCCTTGTGCATGCAGGGCAAAGAAACAGGTTTATTTCAATGGCAGCGCCACCAGCTTCTTATACTTACAGCTCCTTAACTTTTCTCCCTGTACATTTGGCTGTTGGGAGTGGAAAGAAATAACTGGTGCCTCCAGTTATGGTAGATTATGTGACTTATTACCTATGAGAGTTTTGCTATTTGGCAATTGAATATTCAGGCACTTGGCGCTGTCACATGGGGGGTGGGGAGTGAGTCCTCTGTCCTGTGTAAGCTTCAAGCTTTGGACTATGCAGAGGCCTTCTTTACTTTGCTTGTGGTGGCTGAATGAATTGGTGAAAATATGGTAAATATGGGAAGCTGGGGGCCACTAATAAAGTATATGTGTTGGGCAAGTTCACTTTACATGCACAACTTGATTAAATTTGTTTTAATTTAGTGAGTTTCCTGAACCCAAGGACTATGCCATCATTTTGGGAAAGAATAACTTTGATGAAACCAATGAGTTCAGAGAACAGAAGTTTTTGGTGCAGAAAATCATCCGTCACAAAAATTACAGCGATCAGACAAATGCTCTGGACAATGATATTGGTAAGAGGCAAACGTTGCTTAACAAACACTATTGAAGTAACAGCTAGTCATTTATTTATCCTTGCACTGGTAAAATAAGTTTAGTAAGATCCAGTGTACTATTAACACAACAGATACAATACACTTTTTATGTAATATCCAGCACATGACTGAGATACTGTGGGATTACGCTTTCATTGTCCAGGATTCTAACCTTCAGAACCTGTTATTTTTTTTTAGCACTGGTGAAGATACGCTCGGAATCTGGAGAATGCGCTGCCATGACCGATCATGTTCAGACTATCTGCTTGCCACCACCGGACCTTAAATTGGAAGGTGGAACAAAGTGTGAGATCGCTGGATTTGGAAAGGAGGCTTATGGTACGTTTTATCTGCTGATTTACTGAATGAATAAATTATTATTGCATTCTTATGCCGTGTACATACGATCGGTTTTACCGATGAAAACAGTCCGATGGATTTTTTTCAACGGACAAACCGATCATGTATGGGCCCCATCAGTCTTTTTTCCATCGGTGAGAAAAAATAGAACATGTTTTAAATTTATCCGATGGGGAAAAAAAAACGATAGCAAATTCCGATCGTCTGTGTGGAACTCCATTGGACAAAAAACGCATGCTCAGAATCAAGTCGACGCATGCTCAGAGGCATTGAACTTAATTTTTCTCGGCTTGTCGGAGTGTTTTACTTCACGGCGTTTGGGACGGTCGGATTTTTGACTGATGGTGTGTAGGCAAGACTGATGGAAGTCAGCTTCATCGGATTTCCGATGGAAAAATCTATCGGATTAGAATCCATAGGAAATCCGATCGTGTGTACAGGGCTTTAGTAAACTCTTACCCCTCTAACTTGGTGTTATTTTCCTTTCCTGCAGATAGCATTAAGTACTCTCAGGTCCTGAAGTCTTCCAAGGTTCAGATAATCCCTCAGAATTTATGCCAGTCAGAGGAGTATTATGGGAAACTGATCAATAACAATATGTTTTGTGCTGGAGACCCGGCATGGAAGGTGGATGCTTGCAAGGTAAGATTATAATCTTAATAAATTATAGAACATAACAATTTACAATTGCTTTATATGCTGAAAACCTCTTTTGAGTTGACAATGCCTTAGTAGCATCAGAGAAATATTAGATGGAGAATGGATATTCATATTTGACCGGTTATATAGTTAAAATGCCCTGCCAAAGCTATCAGTTTGTAAGCCTTGAGCTGTCTCTTATCTCATGGGAACAAATGTTAAAGGTAACTGTAAATGTGGCAAATCCATTTAGCAATAAAGGTCTAAAGCTGGGTATACGCACATAAATTATTTTCAGTTCCACCTGCAGGCTGAACTAAAACAATCTGTCAGATTCCCCCATCAATGGATGGCGAAATCTCCCAGTGCACCTATTGTATTCTGACAGCTACAGCTGGCACCTATCAGACTACCAGAACAGTGGCTGCATCTAATTTATTGCAGCTGCTGTTTGCCTACCAGCTTTCCACTTGGCTCTTTCGTTTTTGTTTTTTTTAACTAAAGGATGTTGGGCAGGAGGGAACCAACAGTTGTAGTGAACTGCCTCAAATACGTGGAATGTGTACCCAGCCCAACTCCAGGCAAAAAAATATAGTTTTCCTATGCAGTGGGGCTGTCTCCACACTGCATGGGTTAACTGCTCATTTTTGTCTAGAGGTGATGAGAAAATAGGATTTTTATAACAGCTTACCTGTAAAATCCTTTTCTTGGAGTACATCACGGGACACAGAGCGACATAGTCATTACTAATGGGTTATATAGATACCTTCAGGTGCTGGCACTGGCAACTTCCAAAACCGGAAGTACCCTCCCCTATATAAGCCCCTCCCATCCGGGAGCACCTCAGTTTTGTAGCAAAGCAATAAGTGTCCCCAAAAGAGGGGTGGGAGCTCTGTGTCCCGTGATGTACTCCAAGAAAAGGATTTTACAGGTAAGCTGTTATAAAAATCCTATTTTCTTTCTCGTACATCACGGGACACAGAGCGACATAGTCATTACTAATGGGATGTCCTAAAGCAATGCCCAATGAGGGGAGGGATATACCATACATAAGCTGGGCGCTATCAGACATGAGGATCTTTTGCGGCCTGCAACACACTGCGCCCAAAGGCGACATCCTCCTGACTTCTAACGTCCACCTGGTAGAACCTAGTAAACGTGTGTACTGAAGACCATGTTGCGGCCTTACAGATCTGAGCCAGGGAGGCCTGGTGATGCACTGCCCATGAAGTTCCAACTGCTCTCGTGGAGTGCGCCCTAACTTTTAACGGAGGCGGTCTCCTTCTCAAGCCATAGGCTTGCATAATGACCTGTCGAATCCACTTGGCTAAAGTAGATTTTGACGCTGCCTGACCCTTTCTGGGGGCCTTCCGGCAGAATAAACAAAGTATCCATTTTACGAATCTGAGCAGTGGCTTTTAGATAAGCTTTAACTGCTCTTACTACATCCAAGGAATGTAATAACTTTTCCTCTACCGAACTAGGTTTGGGGAAAAAAGAAGGAAGAACCACATCTTGGTTCAAATGAAACCTCGATACCACCTTAGGAAGAAGGCTGGATGAGGACGTAACACTACTCTGTCCTTATGGACAACCAGATATGGCTCTTTACAGGACATAGCTGCTAATTCCGACACTCTTTTAGCCGAACAAATGGCTACTAGAAAAATCAATTTCCTGGTGAGAAGAACCAAGGAAATGTGCTGTAATGGTTCAATGGTTGTTTCTGTAGAACCGACAGAACCAGGTTTAGGTCCCATGGACATATGGGAATATTAACCGGGGGGCTAATACGCATCACTCCTTGTATAAAAGCTTTGACTAGTGAATGCGAAGCCAAGGGCCTTTGAACAAATATTGACAAGGCCGAAATCTGACCCTTGATAGTATTCAAGGCCAGCTTCCTATCTACAGCCCACTGTAGGAAGTCCAGAATCCTACCTATTACGTACTTACGTGGATGCCATTTCTTGGCCTCACACCACGCGATGTACGCCTTCCAGATTCTATAGTAGATCTGCCTGGATACCGGCTTCCTGGCATTGATCATGGTAGATACCACAGGATTAGAATGACCTCTCTTTTTTAGAATGTGGGCTTCAATAGCCAGGCCGTCAAACCTAGGGCTGGTAAGGAAGGGTGGTATATCGGTCCTTGCGAAAGCAGGTCCAGACGATGTGGGAGAGTCCAAAGACTCCCCACAGACATTTTTACAATCTCCGCGTACCATGCTCTTCGGGGCCACCAGAATCACTGGTTTCTTTTCTACCCTGATTCTGCGGAGTAATCGAGGTAACAATTGTGGCGGTGGGAATGCATATATCAGCTTGAACTGATCCCAAGGGAACACTAGGGCATCCGAGCCGCAAGCTAGGGGATCCCTTGTCCGAGAGACAAACTTGTCCACCTTTGCGTTGAATCTGGATGCTAGCAGATCTACATCCGGTGTTCCCCACCGCTGACATATTGTCCGGAAAACCTCGGGGTGAAGGGACCATTCCCCTGGGCATAATTGCTGGCGACTTAGAAAGTCCGCCTTCCAATTCTCCACTCCTGGAATGAATACCGCGGATATGGCTGGGACATATCTTTCTGCCCATTTCAGGATGTAATTTACTTCCCTCTGGGCTGCACGACTCCTGGTGCCACCCTGATGATTGATATATGCCACTGCCGTGGCATTGTCTGATTGAATTCTGACAGGGGACCCTTGGAGTTTGGATGTCCATGCATACCGGGCTGCTCGTATCTCTAAGAGATTGATGGGCAGGGCCTTTTCTGCATCCGACCATCTGCCCTGGAGAGACCATTGCTCCAGTACTGCTCCCCAGCCTATAAGGCTGGCATCTGTAGTGACCACCTTCCAAGAAATCGGACTAAAGGATTTCCCTTTTTCCAGATTCTGGAGAACCAACCACCAACGGAGGCTCTTGCAAACGGAAGGGGACAAGGACATTGGTAAGTCTAGGGCCTGAACTTTCTTGTTCCAGGCTGACAGTATGGCCCTTTTCAAATTCCTTGAATGGAATTGACCGTAGGGTACTGCTTTGAATGATGCCACCATTTTTCCCAGCAGCCTCATGCACAGGCGTATGGACGGCTGTCTTTTTGTACCCACTAGGTGGATCAAATCTCTCAAAGACAACACCTTTTCTCGAGGCAAGAACATTTTTCTCTGGCCTGAATCCAGCCTTAGCCCCAAGTATTCCAGACTTCTGACTGGTTTTAGGGCTGACTTGTCTCGGTTGATAATCCAACCGTGAGATTCCAGATACTTGATTGTCTTGTGAACGACCACTTCTAGTTTTTTCACTGAGTGGTCTATCAGCAACAAGTCATCTAGATATGCCATTATCATTACACCTTGTGTTCTTAGATTGGCCAATAATGGGCCAGAATTTTTGTAAACACTCGTGGTGCTGTGGCCAGACCGAAGGGTAAGGCTCTGAACTGAAAATGGCGCCCTTCTACTGCAAAGCGTAGAAATTTTTGGTGGACTGGAAAGATGGGAATGTGCAAATAAGCATCTTTGATGTCGATCGCGGCTAACCATTCCTCCCCTTGTAGGGCAGTGGCCACCGATCGGATCGACTCCATCCGGAAAGTCCTGATATGCAGGAATTTGTTTAGCCCTTTTAGATTTAATATGGGCCTCACGTCCCCGTTTGGCTTGGGGACTGTAAAGAGGTTTGAGTAAAACCCGAACCCCCATTCTTCCAGGGGAACCTCCATAATTACTCCTTGGAGCAATAGTTGTTCTAGTGCCAACAGGAGGGACTCTCTCTTCCGGGGATCCCTTGGCACGTTTGACCTCAAAAATTGGGAAGGAGGAGAGTCTTTTAACTCCAATCTGAATCCCAAACATACTGCGGAGAGCACCCATCTGTCTCTGATCGTGTCCCGCCAGGTCTCTGCAAACAACTGAAGTCTTCCCCCCACCCGATTGAGTGGGGGCAACCCTTCATGCATTTGACTTTGGGGGAGGTTTTGTACCTCTCCTGACCCAGGGTTTCTTGTTACCCTGCGATTGTCTCTGATTTTTACCCCCGGGATTTGACCGAGGAGGCCGTCGGAACTGTTTCACAGCCGATGCCCCAGGGACTGGAGAAGCAGGCCTCTTAAAAGAGGGACCTCTAACTCTGTTTTTAACCGGCAAGAATGTACTTTTACCGCTGGAAATTTTCTGGATATATTTGTCCAGGTCTTCCCTGAATAAGCGTTCACCATGAAATGGGACGCTAACCAGCCATTCTTTACAGGGAGCTTCAGCAGACCAGTTTTTGAGCCATAGAAGCCTGCGCATATGTACTACAGACAGCGTAAGGCGGGAGGCCTGATGGATTGAATCCTTTATGGCGTCAACCGCAAAGCATAAGGCTCTAGGTAGATCAGCTAGGGCAAGTCCCTTAAGACCTGTTTCAACTGATCCTTCACTGCTTGGCAGACCCCAATAGCTGCCACTGCTGGTTGTGTCACCAATCCTGCTGTAGAAAAAAGCAGATTTTCATAAGGACTCCAATTTTTTTATCTATTGGGTCCTTGAACATTTGAACATTATCTACTGGACATGTCAGTGATTTATTCACACAAGAGATGGCTGCGTCCACTGTAGGGACCCTCCATTTTTTGATGAACTTATCCTCCATGGGATAGACCACCGGAAATCTCTTGGGGGGAGTAAATATTTTATCAGGATGTTCCCAATCCTGGTAAATGAGCCCTTCCAGTAAAGGGTGAAGTGGAAAGGAACAGACAGTCTGGGGAGCTTTTAGCGACCCCAGCGAGGAGACAGTAGTGGTTGATGGTTCCGCAAGGTGCATTTTTAAATACTGATCGGACCATGTTAGTCAGAGACTGAACCCATAATCTTTCAGCTTGAGATGCTGAGAAAGGTTCCTCCACTGTTGATTGCTCTATAACAGAATCAACCTCATCCTGATCCCCTTCAGGCAGGTCGATCCCTGTATGGGACTGTTGCTCTGCTAACAGGTACTCTGAAGGAGGAGACGGAGATCGGGCGTGCTTTCCCTGTGACAGGGAGGCAGCGATCAATGTTGACAATCTCTCTCTAATCCTCCCAGAGCTGAGGAAAAAACCTCCTCTGTTACATACACAGGAGCAGGTGAACTGAGGACAGCCACAGTACCAAGTACCCCTGAGGGTGCTCTACGGTCACTTACCTCTGAATTTTCAGGGGAGACTGGTGCAGCAGAAGCATGCCCATCCTCAGAGCCCGATGAGACCCCCTTCGCTTCCTGGAAGATTTATTTCCGGAGCTTCTGGACGGCATATTCCTAAGCCCAAAGCTGAGGTATTCCAGCCGTAATACACCACTTTTACTGAGAATAGTCTAGCACAATTGCTGCTATATAACAGTTGGTGTCTACTAAAGTGCCTTTCTAGCGGATGCCTGCATCAACCGCCTCTGTGTGCCTTTTTACTGTTGCTAGCTCTGTCTGTGCACTTCAATAGCCAGCTGTGATTGTGCTTTAAAACACGCTGGACGCCCGCACATGCGCAGTAGCGCCGCGGCGCACACCGAGCGTCATCCACCCGCTCCGCCCCTTTTTCCAGATCGCCTCTATATATAGCGGCGCGTGCACACGCGCGGGCACGTGCGCCTTCGGCGCTCTTTTTAAAAAAAAATAAGGAGCTAGATGGGAGCCAGGGTCCCTGCCGCAGGGCCCGGGGATGGATGAGCGCAGCAACAGGGCAGAGGAGACAGCTTCCCAGCAGAGAACTTACCAACTGCCTGGATTTGATTTTGGAAGAAAAAAATCCACATTACAAGAAAAAGAACCATAGCGGCCTCTAGTGTTTAACACAGGTACCGCGGTCTTACATTTTTTTTTTTTCTTGCCTACTATTAAAATTTTTACATTTTCTCAGTAGTAACAGGCATGCACAGAATATTAGCGGGAATACCTTAGGTAACAGGCAGGAAGACAAAATAGGCTTGGGGGTCCCCCAATAGAACCAAGTTCCTGAGGGCCCCCACTTACCTTTTCCTCGCCGCAGGACTCTGTTTGGTCCACAGAAGCCCAAACTTCACCTATCACGGCAGGCATTGTAATTAAACCTTCAGGGACCGGGTTCCCAAGGATTCCACTCCCCTGGACCTGTATAGCACCCTGCACAGAAAACATCTTGGTCGTGGGTATGACCAGAGCTCTGGATCCCAGGGTCCAGCCCTCCTAAGAGAGGCATTACAGGCAAAACCTTGCTCTTCTGCTGCAAGGCCCGGGTACCGACCGTTTAGCTATGAAGCTTTTTTGGTGGGATCCGGAACAGCTTACTGAGGCCCAAAAGAACCTGTACGCAAGCTCAGTGAAAAAACACATGTTACTTCTTGGCCAACACCTTAGACACTGGCAAAAAACTGAGGTGCTCCCGGATGGGAGGGGCTTATATAGGGGAGGGTACTTCCGGTTTTGGAAGTTGCCAGTGCCAGCACCTGAAGGTATCTATATAACCCATTAGTAATGACTATGTCGCTCTGTGTCCCGTGATGTACGAGAAAGAAAGGAGATATACTTACCAAAACCTCTCAGCACAAGACCGGTCTGGCACCCCCAAGCTCCAGCGATCTTGAGTTGTGGACTGTTCCTGATGTCATCAAGTCCAGAGCAGGCTCCATAGACCAGGAACAGTCCATCGCTGAACAATGGGGGAGCACAGTTTTCCAATGGAAAAAAGGATGAAGTAACTATAAGCTTTTTCCTCACCCCTAGACAAGACGAGCAGTTGATCCATTGCGAGCACAGCCCCACTGCATGGGAAAACCTTTTTTGCCCAGAGTTGGGCTTTAAGTTACCTGCTCAAAAGCTTACCACACTCTTTACAATCTGACTTTACAAACTCCTTTAGACCTACCAACAACTTTATAGTACAAAGGCCTGCCTGATTAGGTACAAATAGAATAGATAGTTTAGCTAGATCTTCATATTACTTCATTTTGGTAAAGTGTACAGTCAAATTGTATTGTGTAAATGAGCTTAAAGGGGTTGTAAAGGTTCGTTTTTTTATTTTCTAAATGGGTTCCTTTAAGCTAGTGCATTGTTGGTTCACTTACTATTCCTTTGATTTCCCTTCTAAATATTTGTTTTCTTTGTCTGAATTTCTCACTTCCTGTTCCTCCTCAGTAAGCTGTTCAGTAAGCTGTTCTGGCTGACTCCACACCACTCGGATGATGGTGTGAAGTTTAGTGAGGAGAAACAGGAAGTGAGAAATTCAGACAAAGAAAAAAAACATTTAGAAGGTAAATCAAAGGAAAAGGTAAGTGAACCAACAATGCACTAGCTTAAAGGAACCTATTTAGAAAATAAAAAACGAACCTTTACAACCCCTTTAACGTGGTTGTAAACCAGGGGTGCTCAACTTTTTGAAGAGCGGGGGCCACTCAAGTGATTTGGTAACCAGCCGTGGGCCACAATGAAATAAAATGGTTCTGAATTTCTAATTCTTTCCTCCTGAAGCGGCTTAATGCCGATGGGAGGGAGAGAAGGGCTCTGAAGGGCTCCGAAGACCACATGCGGCCCGCGGGCCACAGATTGGGCACCCCTGTAAAAGGCTCAAGGTTTTTTACCTTCATGAATTCTATGCATGAAGGTAAAAAAACTTTCCATATGCAGCAGCCCCCCCACTACTTACTTGAGCCCCATCCAGATCCAGCGGCTCTCCTGGGTCTTTTTATATTGGCTCCCGCTACTGTCAATCACAGCCAGTGAGTGAATGAGCTGCTTGCTATGGGGGCATTCAGCAAGAGGGAGGGGCCAGGAGCGCCGGCAGGGGGCCTAAGAAGAGCAGGATCGGGGGTGTTCTGTTCAAAACCACTGCACAGAGTAGGTATATATGACATGTTTATTTTTTATTTTTTTAAATCTGCCTTTAATATTACTTTAAATGCCTAATTTATTACACGTCTAGTCTTGCACAATGGGCTATGACCTGTTTTCAAAGTAATACATCTAATCATTTATACTTACCTCTTTTTAGGGAGATTCTGGTGGTCCTCTTATCTGCAACCACAATGACAAAATGGTACTCTATGGTGTAATAAGCTGGGGTGATGAGTGTGCCAAGAAAAACAAACCTGGAGTGTATACCCGAATGACAAACTACCTGAGCTGGATAGAGGAAAACATGGCCGAATCGCCCAGTATGCGAGCCAATTTTATTCCAAAGTAATTAAAAAATACTGAGAACTTGGAAAACAGAGCTGTGAAGAAGCCAATTAGCTTGTCCATGTAATCTAAATCTAAAGATTTTTACAGAGATTGCATGGTGGATGGTCAGCTTTAGAACCATGGCTATAATGGTCACTGTGGTTCATACTTTGATACCAGAAACATGAGAAGACATAGAGACAATCAAGTATCTTTACAGAATGATGCATTTGTGTTTGGTATCTCTAAGTATTAAGACTGTTACATTTCAAGGACTGTTTCTAGGCCTTGACTCTGGCCTTGATGGTAGTTAATCTGTTTTGCAGACTTGAGGTTGATTTACTAAGTGCTTGTATATACCTGCGTTAAAAGCGACCTGCAGTGAATAGCTTTTAACATTGTGGCAAGGGGGGCGGCTATTCCCCCCCCCCCCCTCAACAACAAGTGTAAAATAGGCCTAAAAAGTTGAGAATCTTCACATAATAAATTATATGAATATTCACTTCAATTATCCAATCACCTGAAGCACATTCCTGTTCACTTATTCCTTCTCCATATGATTGCGTATTCAGTGTGAACAGGAATGTGCTTTTCACATGGATGGATAATTGATGTGAATATTCAAACAATTTATCGCGTGAAGATTCTCAATTCCTTTAGTAAATTAGCCTCATTGTATCTAGATATGTCATATATTTGGAACTGATATATTCCACCCCTAAGAAGTGAGGGGCTTTTTAGCATCGTGTTTGCACTGATATCGTATTGAACTTTTGACTTTTCGCTACTGATGATCAAACCAGCAGAATCACAGATTGGCGATCTGATTTATGGAGAATGCTCCAATTCTAGAATCTAGCCAATCACGATCCATGGCTTGTATGATTCTCCCTATATCGGACACTTCTTCAGGTTAATTATTTGGTCAAACATTTCCAATTTGCCTGATTTGCAAAGTGTTTTCTTATCACTGTGTATTACCAAAAGGCGCTGTATAAGTGAACATTTTCAATTTCTGTGTAAATATTTGAAACAAATGAAGACAAAACAGGTATACTGTCCACCGCAAGATGTATGTGATTGAGAAATATTTACAACAAAAAACGACAAACTTCTTATGGCCCATTAATACCCAGTCACAGTAAAGGCAAATATATTGTCTTAAGCCCTATACACACGATCGGATTTCCTATGGATTTTAAACCGATGGATTTTTCCATCAGAAATCCGATGAAGCTGACTTCCATCAGTCTTACCTACACACCATCAGTCAAAAAAACGATCGTCCCAAACGCTGTGATGTAAAACACTCCAACGAGCCAGGAAAAATGAAGTTCTATGCTTCTGAGCATGTGTCGACTTGATTCTGAGCATGCGTGGGTTTTTTATCCGATGGAGTTCCCCACAGACGATAGTAATTTGCTATCGTTTTTTTTTTCCATCGGATAAATTTAAAACATGTTCTATTTTTTAACACCGATGGAAAAAAGACCAATGGGGCCCATACACGATCGGTTTGTCCGATGAAGAAAGTCCATCGGACTGTTTTCATCTGTAAAACCGATCGTGTGTACAGGGCTTCAATGTCCTTTTTTTCCTAGACCTAATCAGAGCCTTGGTGCAAACATAGCTTTTTTTATTCGACCATACTTGCCTTTTTTTTCCCCACACATTATAAGTGTCTGAAACATTTCAAAAACCTATTCCAAATCCTCATAAAAAAAATAATACCTCATTTTCAACACTGAAATGTTTTGAAATTTTCTATCTTGCGTGACTTTCAATTGCCATTCTCTTTAATGGTGTCTGGGACTGATTTGTGTTTACATTATTACAATATTAGTCCTCATTTGGGCTGGGTTCACATATGACCACGGAGCGGCTCACAGCAGGAGTCCGGTGCGTCAACGTTCACCGTTTCAGGTCCGATTTCAGACTGAATTTTTGGCTAAATTCGGACCTAAAATAAACCAAAAGACACACAGCGCTCCTGTGTAAATCGCAACGGAGCTGCTGCGAAGATATGTGAACCGGCACCATAGAGAGCCGGTCACAATCTCCTGGATATGGAGAAACCCGCATCCAATTCGTAATAGTGTGAACCCAGCCTTAGATATTTTCATTAATGAAAATGGCAAAACGTTGTAAACAATATATTACTGACTATTTATGTTAATTATATAATTTATGTAATATTTTAATATATATTTACGTACAGAATAATCTCTAAACTGCACATTAATGTTACTTTTAAATCAGCAACAGTTGCAGGTTTATCGCCTAAGGTGGTGGCAATTAAATACAAAACCTTATAGAAGACAATAGTGTTTATCGAGGCTTTGACTAGACTATGATAGCTATAGACTATTGACGTAGTCAGAACAATTACTCAATTCTATTGGTCACTTTTAAAAAAGTGTTTAGAAAAACTTTTTTATATTCAAAGCTTCGGAACTAAACTGTATCTAAGCACCATAAACTGAAAACGCTATTTAATTTGTTTTTAATATTCAAAGCAAACTCACCCATCCATACATGTCTCCATGCTTTATTTTGTTGAGAAATAACTTCTAGCTGTAGTTATCTTGATTATGGGAAGATGATTCATGTAGCATTTACTTTCTGGAATCCATCTGCCCTTAGCACGTGTGTCCCAGAAGCCCTGTCATGTGTCCCAGAAGACTGCAAGAAAAGGATAAGGGGGGAGGAGCGAACTTCAAAACCAGGTACCCGCTCCCCCCCAAAAGTGCCAAATGTGGCAGTGGAGGGAAGGAGGGCTTCCCTTTTAGGGTGGAGCTCCGCTTTAAATTAGTGACAACTCTCTTGTGATCTCTTGAGGATAGGCAAAAAAAAAATGCAGAAAGACCCCACAATAGCCAAGAACCCCTAGAGAAGGCAGGTGATCCTACAAAGTGCTGTTTTAAAACAATGATCTTACAGAAGAACAATGGAAATATCAGTTGCCACTTTTGTAACACACAATCCATACAAGCTGTTCTATATCCATTGTTTTGGAGGAAAGGTGGCATTGCTGTGTGCCTTGTTCAATGTAATTTCAAACTGATGGGCTGGCCCCATGTGTGTTTATATTGTCTGCTATTTATTTATTGATATTGTATGTCATTATTTTGATTTTATCTGTCATTAATAAACTATTTGTGCCTATACACATGTCGTTTATTTTGTGCTGAGATTTGTTCATAGAAGGTTGTGTATAATGCAAAGATTCCTAAAATCTGCCTCCTTCATTTATAGATCCTTTTTATTAAAGGAAGCCATAGTACAGCTTCCATGAATGGAGGAAGGGGTGGTGAGGGTGGGCATAGTTGGCAATCTTGACAAGTGCCAGGTCCAGTGGCTGTTTAACACCAGCAGGACCTGAAGTTTAAAGATGCTGGGCATAGGTGTGCGCAGCCTATTGCAATAGGGTGTGCACCCCAAAGCTCAAACAAATATGCGTGTGTGTGCATGTGTGTCTATAGACTGACAGTGTCAGTGGAGCAATGAACGGTGTCAGTAAGGCAGAGATTGGTGTCAGTAGGGCAGTGGATGGTGTTGGTATTTATTTATTTTTTTTTTTATATAATCTATTTATTTTTTCAAAACATAGGCATAACAAACATATACAGATTTGGGGTGATCTGTGTTTCCTATCGTTCAAAACAGTCCAAGAAGAAATTAAAGAATATATCACGATCACTTGTACACTCAATCAACAAAAATTAAATAATAACATAACACAAAGTAAACTATAAGTAAGGGAAATTGCAGATTCCAAAGTGTCGTATAGACTAGGCTAGGGTGTAGACCAGGAATCAATGGCATTGTAAACATCAATATTGGTCATGGTCATATGCCATCTCAACAGGAAAGGGAGGCCATTGTGACCACTGTATTAATCAGGAAGATAAATGGTGGGCCACAAGATGGGAACACCACATGGGGGGGGGGGGGGTTGCCCTGGTGTCCATAATGCGGCTCATCGCGTGCAAGGGGACATTCAAGTAACTACCGTGAAGTACCCTCTATTGAATAAACATTGACCCCACAGCATCAAGTATCTCCCATATAGGGGGGGGGGGGGGGTAGGGAAATGGTGGATGTTTTTGCAACCATTGTAGTTCTCAGGACCGCTCACACCAGCGGGCACCATTATGTAGACTGAAATAAGTTCTGAGATCACCACTATAGGATAAGGAGGACACTCCAAAACCGGGGTCAGCCAATCTCAAGAGGGAAACATCTAGGTTGGATGAAACAGTCTAGAGTCATGGTATGTTCCCGCCATACCGCCCACTCCTCTGCATCCATAATCTCGGTCACCTTTTTAAGCCAATCCTCACAGCCAGGAACCTGTTTTTGTTTCCAATATATTAGTATGATACGTTTGGCAGCATTTAACAAATGTGGCAAGGCGCTTTGTTTGTATTGACTAAGCGGTATGGTTGGCACATGAAGAAGGAAGTGTTCTGGGGACAAAGGAACCACTGTGCCCAGAATTTGCTCAATCTGGGTCTTGACGTCCATCCAAAAAATTTGGATCACAGGACACTCCCACCATATGTGCAAGAGCGTACCGTGTTGGCCACAGCCCTGTGTCGTTAGTTTTTATTTTTATATAATTTTTTTGATTGTCTTTTAAAATGTTGTTTTTTAAAACTCTATTTTAAAAAAAAAAAATTATTAGGGGGGCTTTGATGTAATATAAGGGATCTGAACAGGGGGGATCTGTGCCACATGGGGTGATTAGGGAGTGTCTAGGAACACGCCTATGATGCTGGGGTATGGGGGAGGGGGACAGAGAGCTTCAGATTTCAACTAGGATAGCTAGTACAAGCACAAGGAACATTTCTCATTAAATCTAAGTACTGTCCCTTGTGCTGATTTATTTTTTCTTTTTTTTTGCCTAAACGTAGGCTTTAACATTGTTCAATAGCAGAAAGATAATCTGTAACAAATGACTGCCTTGTAAAAATTAAAAAGCAAGATTTGGAGACCAAAATAAAGGGATTTTTATAACAGCTTACCTGTAAAATCCTGTTCTTGGAGTACATCACGGGACACAGAGCGACTTAGTCATTACTAATGGGTTATATAGATTACCTTCAGGTGCTGGCACTGGCAACTTCCAAACCGGAAGTACCCTCCCCTATATAAGCCCCTCCCATCCGGGAGCACCTCAGTTTTGTAGCAAAGCAATAAGTGTCCCAAAAAGAGGGGTGGGAGCTCTGTGTCCCGTGATGTACTCCAAGAAAAGGATTTTACAGGTAAGCTGTTATAAAAATCCCTTTTTCTTTTTCGTACATCACGGGACACAGAGCGACATAGTCATTACTAATGGGTTATATAGTTTACCTTCAGGTGCTGGCACTGGCAACTTCCAAACCGGAAGTACCCTCCCCTATATAAGCCCCTCCCATCCGGGAGCACCTCAGTTTTGTAGCAAAGCAATAAGTGTCCCAAAAAGAGGGGTGGGAGCTCTGTGTCCCGTGATGTACTCCAAGAAAAGGATTTTACAGGTAAGCTGTTATAAAAATCCCTTTTTCTTTTTCGTACATCACGGGACACAGAGCGACTTAGTCATTACTAATGGGACGTCCCAAAGCAATGCCAAATGAGGGGAGGGATACACTATACATAAGCTGGGCGCCATCAGGCATGAGGCTCTTTTGCGGCCTGCAACACACTGCGCCCAAAGGCGACATCCTCCTGACTTCTGACGTCTACCTGGTAGAATCTAGTAAACGTGTGTACTAAGGACCATGTTGTGGCCTTACAGACTTGAGCCAGGGAGGCTTGGTGATGCACTGCCCATGAAGTTCCAACTGCTCTTGTGGAGTGCGCCCTAACTTTGAATGGAGGCGGTCTCCTTCTCAAGCCATAGGCTTGTATTATGACCTGTCGAATCCACTTGGCTAAAGTAGATTTTTGATGCTGCCTGACCCTTTCTGGGGCCTTCCGGCAGAACAAACAAAGTATCCGTTCTGCGAATCTGAGCAGTGGCTTTAAGATAAGCTTTAACTGCTCTTACTACATCCAAAGAATGCAATAACTTTTCCTCTACCGAAGTAGGTTTGGGGAAAAAGGAAGGAAGAACCACATTTTGGTTCAAATGGAACCTCGATACCACCTTAGGAAGAAGGCTGGATGAGGACGTAATACTACTCTGTCCTTATGGACAACCAGATATGGCTCCTTACAGGACAAGGCGGCTAATTCCGATACTCTTTTAGCCGAACAAATGGCTACTAAGAAAATCAATTTCCTGGTGAAAAGAACTAAGGAAATGTGCCGCAATGGTTCAAATGGTTGTTTCTGTAGAACCGACAGAACCAGGTTTAAGTCCCATGGACATATGGGAATACTAACCGGAGGGCTAATACGCATCACTCCTTGTATGAAAGCTTTGACTAATGAATGCAAAGCCAAGGGCCTTTGAAAAAATATTGACAAGGCCGTCTGACCCTTGATAGTACTCAAGGCAAGCTTCCTATGTACAGCCCACTGTAGGAAGTCCAGAATCCTACCTATTACGTACTTACGTGGATGCCATTTCTTGGCCTCACACCACGTGATGTACGCCTTCTAGATCCTATAATAGATCTGCCTGGATACCGGCTTCCTGGCATTGATCATGGTAGATACCACAGGATTAGAGAGCCCTCTCTTTTTTAGAATGTGGGCTTCAATAGCCAGGCCGTCAAACCTAGGGCTGGTAAGGAAGGGTAGTATATCGGTCCTTGCGAAAGCAGGTCCGGACGATGTGGGAGGGTCCAAGGACTTCCCACTGACATTTTTACAATCTCCGCGTACCATGCCCTTCGGGGCCACGCTGGAGCCACCAGAATCACTGGTTTCTTTTCTACCCTGATTCTGCGGATTAATCGCGGTGGGAATGCATATATCAGCTTGAACTGATCCCAAGGGAACACTAGGGCATCCGAACCGCAAACTAGGGGATCCTTTGTGCGAGACACAAATCTGTCCACCTTTGCGTTGAATCTGGATGCTAGCAGATCTACATCCGGTGTTCCCCACCGCTGGCATATTGCCTGGAAAACCTCGGGGTGAAGAGACCATTCCCCCGGGCATAATTGCTGGCGACTTAAAAAGTCCGCTCTCCAATTTTCCACTCCTGGGATGAAAACCGCGGATATGGCTGTCCGAACTGTTTCACAGCCGATGTGCCAGGGACTGGAGAAGTAGGCCTCTTAAAAGAAGGACTTCTACCCTTGTTCTTAACCGGCAAGAGTGTACTTTTACCGGCAGAAGTTTTCTGGATATATTTGTCCAGATCATCTCCAGATAAGCGTTCTCCATGAAATGGGAAGCTAATCAGCAATTTCTTACAGGGAGCTTCAGCAGACCAGTTTTTGAGCCATAGAAGCCTACGCATATGTCTACAGACAGCGTAAAGCGGGATGCCTGTTGGATTGTATCCTTTATGGCGTCCACCGCAACACAAGGCTCTAGGTAGGTCAGCTAGGGCAAGAGCCTGCTGATCTGGTAAGTCCCTTAAGACTTGTTTCAACTGATCTTTCATTGCTTGGCAGACTCCAATCGCTGCTACTGCAGGTTGTGTCACCATGCTTGCTGTAGAGAAATCAGATTTTAGTAAAGACTCCAATTTTTTATCTATTGGGTCTTTGAACATTGGAACATTATCTACTGGACATGTCAGTGATTTATTTGCACAAGAGATGGCTGTGTCCACTGTAGGGACCCTCCATTTTTTTATGAACTTATCCTCCATGGGATAGATCACTGGAAATCTCTTGGGGGGAGTAAATATTTTATCAGGATGCTCCCAATCCTGGTAAATAAGCCCTTCCAATAAAGGGTGGATTGGGAAGGAACAGACAGCCTGGGGAGCTTTCAGCGTCCCCAGCGAGGAAACCGTAGTGGTTGATGGTTCCGCCAGAGGCATTTTAAATGCTGATCGGACCATGTTAGTCAGAGACTGAACCCATAATCTTTCAGCCTGAGATGCTGAGAAAGGTTCTTCCACTGTTGATTCCTCTATAACTGAATCAACCTCATTCTGATCCCCTTCAGGTAGGTCGATCTCTGTGTGGGGCTGTTCCTCCACTAACAGGCACTCTGAAGGAGGAGACGGAGATCGGACGCGCTTTTCCTGTGACAGGGAAGCAGCGATCAATGCTGTTAATCTCTCTTCCAATCCTCCCAGAGTTGAGGATAAAACCTCCTCTGTTATATATACAGGAGCAGGTGGACTGGGGACAGCCGCAGCACCAGGCACTCCTGCGGGGTTCCTACGGCTACTGACCTCTGAATTTTCAGGGGAGATTGGTGCAGTACAAGCATGCCCAATATCCTCAGAGCCCGATGGAGACCCCTTTGGCTTCCTTGAAGACTTATTTCCGGAGCGTCTGGACGACATATCCTTTAAGCACAAAGCTGAGGTATTCCCGTCGTCATACACCAATTTTGCTGGTAATAGTCTAACACAGTTGCTGCTATATACCAGCTGGTGTCCACTAACGTGCCTTTCTATGGGGATGCCTGCATCAACCGCCTCTGTGTGCCACCGTTTTGTTTGCATCCAGCTGACACTTGTACTGTGTCTTTTATACATGCTGGGACGCCTGCACATGCGCAGAAGCGCCGCGGCGCGCATCGAGCGTCATCCACCCGCCCCGCCCCTTTTTTTTCATAGGAGGCGCGTGCACGCGCGCGCCCGTGCGCCATTGGCGCCCTTTTTTGAAACCAAGCAGGGACTAGGAGCCAGGGCCCTTTTTGCCGGAGGGCCTGTGCGGTGGATGAGCGCAGCAACAGGGCAGAGGAACTGGATTCCCACAGAGAAACTTACCAACTGCCTGCATCTTTTGACTTGAGAAAACCAAAGATCCACATGAGAAGAAAAATGGACCACAGCGGCCTCTAGTGGTTTAACACAGGTACCGCGGTCCTCTTTTTTTTTTTTTTCTTGACTACTATTAAAATTTTACATTTTCCAGTAGTTATAGGCATACACAGATATTAGCGGGAATACCGTTAGGTAACAGACAGAAAGACAAATTAGGCTTGGGGGTCCCCCAATAGAACCAAGTTCCTGGGGGCCCCCACTTACCTGTTCCCCGCCGCAGGACTCTGTTTGGTCCACAGAAGGCCAAACTTCACCTATCACGGCAGGCATTGTAATTAAACCTTCAGGGACCGGGTTCCCAAGGATTCCACTCCCCTGGACCTGTATAGCACCCTGCACAGAAAACATCTTGGTCGTGGGTATGACCAGAGCTCTGGATCCCAGGGTCCAGCCCTCCTAAGAGAGGCATTACAGGCAAAACCTTGCTCTTCTGTTGCAAGGCCCGGGTACCGACCGTTTAGCTATGAAGCTTTTTTGGTGGGATCCGGAACAGCTTACTAAGGCCCGTAAAAGAACCTGTACGCAAGCCCAGGAAAATACATGTTACTCTTTGGCCAACACCTTAGACACTGGCAAAAAACTGAGGTGCTCCCGGATGGGAGGGGCTTATATAGGGGAGGGTACTTCCGGTTTGGAAGTTGCCAGTGCCAGCACCTGAAGGTAAACTATATAACCCATTAGTAATGACTAAGTCGCTCTGTGTCCCGTGATGTACGAAAAAGAAAACACGTGAATAAGCCCTACATGAATACTCACTGCAGGGCTCCAGTGTGGACAACAATGACCAAGGCTGAATGTACACTGTTTCGTGTGCATGCATTGCACATGGTAACACAGGTAGGGGTGAATGGGCTCATAGAGTTTCCCTTTGTGTCACTGGTCTCCAAAATGCAGCCCTTTCCTGCCTTTACCTTTCCCTTTGGGCAGTATTCTTCCCAATGATAAAGGGCACTATTCCTACCACTGACAACAATGATGGGTCACTAGTTTTCCCACTGACACCAGAGATGGGTTACTATTTCTCCCAATGACACCAAAGATGGGATACTATTCCTCCCACTGACAACAATGATGGTGAACTATTCCTCCCACTGACCACAAAGCCCGAGGCATTGTTTACTCCCATTGACACTAAGTCATTTTGTACTCTGGGGAGGCCACAGTCTGGCCCCCCTAAGGACAATAAACTGGTCCCTAAAGGTTATTAGCATATAAAAAAAGGGAGCTGCCACTGCTGACTTGCTGAAGATGGAAATGATGGAGCTATCAGAATAATCCTTTTTCAATATTGAGTCTTTAACCACTTGCCGACCACTCACTGTATATATACGTCGGCAGAATGGCCTCGTACAGGCACAATCACGTACCTGTACGCGGCCCTTTAAATGCCGACGTCGGGGTCGCGCGCGCGCCCCTGGCGGCACGCTCGCGACCCCCCTGCCTTCCCTGTGAGTCAGACCGCAGGTCCCGCAGACTCGATCACCTCGGGGATCCCCGCGATCGTCTCACGGAGGCATGGAGCGGGGAGATGTTAGTGTAAACACAACATCTCCGCGCTCCTCTACTGACACTGTCAGCGACCTCCGCTCTGTGTAATCAGAGCGGAGAACAGTGATGTGTCACTCGTAGCCACGCCCCTCTCAGTTAGAAACACGCCCCTAGGCACACTTAACCCCTCCAGCTCCCCTAGTGGTTAACCCCTTCACTGCCAGTGTCATTTTTACAGTAACCAGTGCATTTTTATTGTAAAAATGACAATGGTCCCAAAAATGTGTCAAAAGTGTCCGATGAACAAGGGGGGGGGGGGGGAGGGAGGTTGGGACTTTAAATGAGGCGCATATGTGGTGAACCTCCATCCCTAATTCGAAAAAGTAAATGGAAGTTTTGGGACTTTGAGTGAGATTGTAGACATGGTGTTGGTAAAAAAGATGACACATCTCCAAACAGAAATCACATGGAAGGAAAAACATTCTGGTTGATGCGATTCCCTAGAGTTACACACACATAAGTATGGGTATGCACAATATAAGCAACAAGGTACATCAGTGTGTGACCAGGTGCCACATAGTGATCCGTATAGATAATGGAATACATTCAGTGAATTACATATGTACAGATATCACATGGCAACAAGCGCTAAAAACATGAAAAAGATTTGGCATATAAAACCAGTAAAAGCATAAGTAAATGATTATGTTGTCAACTGAGTTGATGCGTTTTCTGATTTCCGACGCGTTTCGTGTATAAGTTACACTCTTCAGGGGCTAGTGCTCAGGACATCTAAAAAATATATAATGAAGTGTAAATAACTAAATCTGGTTGCTGGTCAAGGGAAATAGATGATGGAACACAAAAGCCCATCTTAAGTACTTACATGGAATCTGGTACAATGGGTATGGTGCATATGGAGCCCTGACCAAAGATAGGTCCGTCATAGGAGCTGAGGTGATATATAGCCGCACTTAGGCGGGGTGTACTGTCGCAGCCCTCCCAAGGACACCGGAACATGCAGTGTTGATGTATATAATAAAGACTGAACCAAAGATGGCTGCCAAAGGCAATCTAAAAAAAAATGCATCAACATAATCTTTTACTTATGCTTTTACTGGTTTTATATGCCAAATCTTTTTCATGTTTTTAACATCCTCCCAAAAAAGAAAAAAACCCACCTTTCTAGCAATACACACTAAACTAAGCATGTGCAGAAGTCCTCCTAGGGCTCTGTACTATTAGCAGATGGATTGGGGACAGGTAAAGAAGGGGAGGATCAGAGAAGACAGTATCAAACACAAGGCAGAGGATTAACCCTGTAGGTCCCATAATGAGTATAACGAGTAGTGATGAGCTGAACACCCCCCGGTTCGGTTCGCACCAGAACCTGCGAACGGACCGAAAGTTTGCGCGAACTATCGAACCCCGTTAAAGTCTATGGGACTCAAACGTTCAGAATCAAAAGTGCTAATTTTAAAGGCTAATATGCAAGTTATGGGGGACCCGGGTTCTGCCCCAGGGGACATGTATCAATGCAAAAAGACATTTTAAAAACTGATGTTTTTTCGGGAGCGGTGATTTAAATGATGCATAAAGTGAAAAAAAAAAAAGTGAAATATTCCTTTAAATATCGTACCTGGGGGGTGTCTATAGTATGCCTGTAAAGTAGCACGTGTTTCCCGTGTTTAGAACTGTCCCTGCACAAAATGACATTTCTAAAGGAAAAAGAGTCATTTAAAACTGCTTGCGGCTTTAATGTAATGTGTGGTCCCAGCAATATATAATATTTGGCCTTTAGGTGTTGGTGTTGCCACAACATTGTAAGCCCTCACAGTTAGTCTTGGTGGGCGCTGGAATGCCCTGCTGAGAACTATTACATCAAGAATTGTAATTACATGCCATTGTTGGTAGGAAAAATTGGGCCTTTGGTGGTGGTGGTGGTTCTGGTGCCACAACACTGTAAGCCCTCACAGTTACTCTTGGTGGTGCAGGAATGGGCCCAGCTGTGAAATATTAGATCAAGAATTGTAATTACATGCCTCTGTTAAACAGGGGCAGAAAAATTGGGCCTTTGGTGGTGGTGGTGTTGCCACAACACTGTAAGCCCTCACAGTTACTCTTGGTGGGTGCAGGAATGGGCCCTGCTATGAAATATGAGATCAAGAATTGTAATTACATGCCCCTGTTGAACAGGGGCATAAAAATTGGGCCTTAGGCACTGGTGCCACAACACTGCAACCCCTCACAGTTACTCTTGGTGGGTGCAGGAATGGGCCCTGCTGTGAAATATTAGATCAAGAATTGTAATTACATGCCCCTGTTGAACAGGGGCAGAAAAATTGGCCCTTAGGCACTGGTGCCACAACACTGCAACCCCTTGCAGATACTCTAGAGGGAGCGCAGGAATGAGCCCTGCTGCAAAGTATTGCATCAAAAAATTTATTTACACGCCCCTGTTAAACAGGGGCTGAAAAATTGGGCCTTAGGCACTGGTGATGGTGCCACAACACTGCAACCCCTCACAGATATTCTAGTTGGAGTGCAGGAATGAGCCCTGCTGCAAAGTATTGCATCAAAAATTGTAATTACACCCCCCCTGGTGGCAGTGCCCAGAACCAAAATTTTTCTTACAAGCTATCAGCATGATCATTGAGGAGGAAGAGGATAGTCACTCAGCATAACAGGATAGTCACTCAGTATCAGCATAGGCAGTCTTGAAGGGATCTGACATTTCAAAAAAAATTATTCGGTTACATCAGCATCAGGTGCTTGGTAGTTGGTGGTGATCCAAGACTGATTCATTTTTATGAAGGTCAGTCGATCGACCGAGTCGGTGGACAGGCGCACCCTGTGATCGGTTACAAAGCCCCCAGCAGCACTGAATGTGCGTTCCGAAAGAACGCTGGATGCAGGACAGGCCAGTAGCTCAATTGCATACTGTGCAAGCTCTGGCCAGTGATCCATCCTCAAGACCCAGTAACCCAGAGGATTTTCGGTGGGAAAGGTGTCCAAGTCTGATCTTGCCCCTAGGTATTTCTGCACCATGTAAATCAGACGCTGGCGATGGTTGCTGGATACCTTGGGGCTGCGGAAAAAAAAATTGTCTGAACGCATCGGTCAGACGGCCACCTTCTCCACCGCTCTTTCTTTGACTGACTGAAGCCTCAGCAACACGTTGTCCAGGACCAGGAATTTGTAACATCCCAGTCTCTGGGAACGCGTTGCACAGACCTTTCTACAAGGCCGCACGAATACGAGGATCCTTCCGCAGGCTTTGCAGGGCCAGGGAGGCCAAAAAGCGTAGGTTTGCTGAGACATTTGGTCCGGAGTCCTCTGGGTCACTCATGACGACTAGGGATGAGCTTCGAGTTCGAGTCGAACTCATGTTCGACTCGAACATTGCCTGTTCGCCCGTTCGCTGAACAGCGAACAAATTGGGGTGTTCACGGCAAATTCGAAAAATCTATGGGAGAAATCTAAAGTGCTAATTATAAAGGCTTATATGCAAGTTATTGTCCTAAAAAGTGTTTGGGGACCCGGGTCCTGCCCCAGGGGACATGTATCAATGCAAAAAGAAGTTTTAAAAATGACGTTTTTTCGGGAGCAGTGATTTTAATAATGCTTAAAATGAAAAAAATAAAAGTGAAATATTCCTTTAAATTTCGTACCTGGGGGGTGTGTATGATATGCATGTGAAGTGGCGCATGTTTCCCGTGCTTAGAACTGTCCCTGCAAAAAATGTCATTTTTGAAAGAAAAAAAGTCATTTAAAACTCACTCGCGGCTATTAATGAATTGTCGGCTCCCGGCAATACATACAAAAGTCATTGATAAAAAAAAAAAAAAAAGCGTGGGGGTTCCCCAGAATTCAATTACCAGGCCCTTCAGGTCTGGAATGGATATTAAGGGGAACCCCGCCGCAAATTTAAAAACAAAATTGACGTGGGGTTCCCCCAAATATCCATTCAAGGCCCTTCAGATCTGGCATGGATTTTAAGGGGAACTCCACCCCAAATTTAAAAAAAATGGCGTGGAGTCCCCCTAAAAATCCATACCAGACCCCTTATCCGAGCACGCAACCTGGCCGGCCGCAGGGGAAAAGGGGGGGACGAGAGAGCGGCCCCCCTCCCTCCTGAACCGTACCAGGCCACATGCCCTCAACATGGGGAGGATGTCCCCATGTTGATGGGGACAAGGGCCTCATCCCCACAACCCTTGCCCGGTGGTTGTGGGGGTCTGCGGGCGGGGGGCTTATCGGAATCTGGAAGACCCCTTTAACAAAGGGGACCCCAGATCCCGGCCCCCCCCTATGTGAATTAGTAAGGGGTACATTGTACCCCTACCATTTCACGAAGAAAGCGTAATTTTTTTTAAAAAAAAACACACAAACACCTTGAAAAAGTCCTTTATTTAAAAAAAAAAAAAAAAACATTCCAGCGGTAAAATCCAGTGTCCCACGGCGATCCCGATGCCCAGCGCTGTCCTTCATTGGTTGTGCCTGAGCGGACCTGATGGGGAACTCCCTCTCAGTGTTTTAAATGTATAGACCCGCCCCTTCTAAAGTTCCCCATCAGGTCCGCTCAGCGGACCAGATGCGGAACATGAGAAGGGGCGGGTCTATACATGTATTACCAAAGTGAGAGCAGTTCCCCATCAGGTCCTTCACTGTGTAATTTAAATTTACATAGTGAAGGAAGTTCCCCGCTCAAGCCAATGACGTAGGCGGGTCCGACATACCGAGGGGGCGGACCTGATGGGGAACTGCTCTCACTTTGGTAATACATGTATAGACCCGCCCCTTCTCATGTTCCGCATCTGGTCCGCTGAGCGGACCTGATGGGGAACTTTAGAAGGGGCGGGTCTATACATTTAAAACACTGAGAGGGAGTTCCCCATCAGGTCCGCTCAGGCACAACCAATGAAGGACAGCGCTGGACATCGGGATCGCCGCGGGACACTGGATTTCACCGCTGGAATGTTTTTTTGTTTTTTTTTTAAATAAAGGACTTTTTCAAGGTGTTTGTGTGTTTTTTTCAAACATTTTTTTATGCTTTCTTCGTGAAATGGTAGGACCCCTTACCAATTCACATAGGGGGGCGGGCGGGATCTGGGGGTCCCCTTTGTTAGAGGGGTCTTCCAGATTCCGATAAGCCCCCCGCCCGCAGACCCCCACAACCACCGGGCAAGGGTTGTGGGGATGAGGCCCTTGTCCCCATCAACATGGGGACATCCTCCCCATGTTGAGGGCATGTGGCCTGGTACGGTTCAGGAGGGAGGGGGGGCCGCTCTCTCGTCCCCCCCTTTTCCCCTGCGGCCGGCCAGGTTGCGTGCTCGGATAAGGGGTCTGGTATGGATTTTTAGGGGGACTCCACGCCATTTTTTTTAAAATTTGGGGTGGAGTTCCCCTTAAAATCCATGCCAGATCTGAAGGGCCTGGAATGGATATTTGGGGGAACCCCACGTCAATTTTTTTTTAAATTTGCGGCGGGGTTACCCTTAATATCCATTCCAGACCTGAAGGGCCTGGTAATTGAATTCTGGGGAACCCCCACGCTTTTTTTTTTTTTTTTTTTATCAATGACTTTTGAATGTATTGCCGGGAGCCGACAATTCATTAATAGCCGCGAGTGAGTTTTAAATGACTTTTTTTCTTTCAAAAATGACATTTTTTGCAGGGACAGTTCTAAGCACGGGAAACATGCGCCACTTCACATGCATATCACACACACACCCCAGGTACGAAATTTAAAGGAATATTTCACTTTTTTTTTTTCATTTTAAGCATTATTAAAATCACTGCTCCCGAAAAAACGGCCGTTTTTAAAACTTTTTTTTGCATTGATACATGTCCCCTGGGGCAGAACCCAGGTCCCCAAACACTTTTTAGGACAATAACTTGCATATTAGCCTTTATAATTAACACTTTAGATTTTGAACGTTCGAGTCCATTGTATTTAATAGGGTTCTAAAGTTCACACGAACATTTTGTCTGTTCGCAGGTTCTGGTGCGAACCGAACAGGGGGGTGTTCGGCTCATCCCTGATGACGACATGATCCGCAGCCACCTCCTCCCAGCCATGTACAAATCCATGGGTGTCTTGGGACTGTAATTGATCCCTTGAAGACTGCTGCTGATGCTGAGTGCTAGGCTCCACCTCCATGCTGACACAATCCTCCTCCTCCTCCTACTCCTCGTCCTCTTCCTGTGTGATAGGCGGGCCAGTAGGAACACTGTCTGGATTAAGGGGGCCTTGAGAGGTAAGGAAGTCCTCCTCTTCCCCCCTTTGTTCTGCCTCAAGTGCCCTGTCCATTATTCCACACAGCGTGTGCTCCAACAGGTGGACAAGAGGTACAGTGTCACAGATGCATGCACTGTCACTGCTCACCATCCTTGTGGCCTCCTAAAATAGTGCTAAGACAGTGCATGCATCCCTGATCATGACCCACTGGCGTGGTAAAAAAAAAACAAGCTCCCCTGACCCTGTCCTGGTGCCATATTGGCACAGATACTCATTGATGGCCCTCTGCTGCGTGTGCAGCCGCTGCAGCATGGCCAACGTTGAGTTTCACCTGGTGGGCATGTCACAGATTAGGCGGTTCTTGGGCAGGTTAAATTTCTTTTGCAGGTCAGCCAGCCGAGCACTGGCATTATATGACCGGCGGAAATGCACACAGACTTTCCTGGCCTGCCTCAGGACATCCTGTAAGCCCGGGTACCTGCCCAAGAACCGCTGCACCACCAAGTTAAGGACGTGAGCCAAACAGGGCACATGGGTCAGGTGTCCCTGTCGGAGGGCGGAGAGGAGGTTGGTGCCATTGTCGGAAACCATCATTCCTGGCTTAAGCTGGCGTGACAACAACCACCTCTGAGCCTGCCTCTGCAGAGCTGACAGAATCTCTGCCCCAGTGTGGCTCCTGTCCCCCAAGCACACCAGCTCAAGCACCGCATGGCATATCTTTGCCTGCATACTTTGCATAGCCCCTTGAACGCCTACGGAGCACCGCTAGTTCTGAGGACAAAGCACAGGAAGGGACCATGGAGGAAGAAGAAGAGGAGGGGGTGGAGGAGAGAGGTGTGTCAGAATCACCAGTAGTAGCATTTTGGAGGCGTGGTGGCGGAACAACCTCCAACACTACTGCACCTTGTCCTGCATCCTTCCCAGCTGCCAGCAGAGTCACCCAATGCGCAGTGAAAGATAGGTAACGTCCCTGTCCATGCCTGCTGGACCATGAGTCAGCGGTAATATGCACCTTACCGCTGAACGCCCTGTCCAGCGAGGCCAAGACATTGCCTTCCACATGCCAGTAGAGAGCCGGAATCGCCTTCCATGAGAAAAAGTGGCGTTTGGGAACCTGCCACTGAGGAACCGCACATTGCACAAACTCATGGAAGGGGGCCGAGTCTACCAACTGAAAAGGCAGCAGTTGAAGCGCTAGCAATTTAGCCAAGCTAGCATTCAACCGCTGGGCATGTGGATGGCTGGGAGTGAACTTCTTTTGACGGTCCAGCAGCTGGGGCAGGCAAATTTGCCTGCTAGAATCGGACGTCGGTGTACTGCTAGCAGAGTGGCCGCAAGTACTTGGCTGTGACACACCTAATTCTACACCTTCATTCCTCTCACTGCAGGTTTCAGAGAGGACTGAAGGTATAGTGGGGTTGGAGATCCCAGCTGATGCGGTGCAAGGAGAGGTCCGCTTTGTTCTTTGGTGTGGGTCTTTAAGGTAGGCTTGACAACGAGCTGCATGGCAGGTCAACATATGTCTGATCAAGCATGTGGTGCCCAAGCGGCTGATGTTTTGGCCACGCGATATACGCTTGAGACATATGTTGCAAACAGCAGCTGTGCGATCTGATGCACTCGCCTCAAAAAATGCCCACACCAAAGAACTTTTTGAATGACGGGCAGAGGCAGCGCCCTGCACAGGCGGAGCTCTGCGGTGTGATTCCGTCGGTGTGCTGCCCATACGCTGGCCACCCAAGGGCATCCTGCCTCGTTGGAGATGTGCCTCCTCCTCATCCTCCTCCTCCTCCTCTCTCCTATTAGGCACCCACGTGGAGTCAGTGACCTCATCATCCCCTCCCTCCTCATCACTGGAGCCAATCTGGCAGTATGCTGCAGCTGCTGGAGCATGACTGCCAGATTGGTGTCCTTCTTGAGCATCCCCTCTCTCTGCTCTCACGCTACTGCCTTCCTCTATCTGGGTATCATCATCAGATCCTTCGAAACGCTGGGCATCCTCCTGGAGCATGTACCCAACACTGTGCTCAAACAGTTCGGGGGACTCCTCAGGAGGAGGACATGGTGGGTCTAGGGAAGGATTGACTAATGAAGATAATGATACCAGAGAAGAGGACGCTTTGGCAGCTGCTTTGCCAGTACCCTGAGCCTGGGTGAGAGAGGATGAGGAGGATGAGGTGGGCTTGGTCATCCACTCTACCAAGTCTTCGGCATGATGTGGCTCAACATGTCCAGCTGCCGAAAAGAAGGACAAGCGTGTCCCATGGCCATGTGCTGATGGCGATGCACCGCGTCCACGACCAGCACTGTTGCCCCCAGACACAGAGCCTGCTTGCCCTCTTTTTTTGCCTCCTGACTGTCTGCCTCTCCTTGTTTGCCTTCCAGACATTTTAATGGATGGCCTGCAGGGAGATGGGAAAAAGAGCAATAAGGGCTACCTTCAGGTGTATACTGTGCAGGAGGCTTAGCAACAATGACACTGACACTGTCCCCTGCCTATCCTTCTCTGTCCCTAAACACAAGGATTTGCAATATGCTTCAGCAAGATTGGTTTAGAACAGAATAGCTCACTGACACTTTCCCTCACTGTACCTCTCTGTCCCTAAACTCAAGGATTTCAAATATGGTTCAGCAAGATTGGTTTAGAACAGAATAGCACACTGTCAGTTTCACTCACTGTCCTTCTCTGTCCCTACAAACAAGATTTAGCACAGAATAGCACACTGATAGTTTCCACGAGTGTCCTTCTCTGTCCCTAAACTCAAGGATTTCAAATATGGTTCAGCAAGATTGGTTTAGAACAGAATAGCACACTGTCAGTTTCACTCACTGTCCTTCTCTGTCCCTGCAAACAAGATTTAGCACAGAATAGCACACTGATAGTTTCTACGAGTGTCCTTCTCTGTCCCTAAACTCAAGGATTTCAAATATGGTTCAGCAAGATTGGTTTAGAACAGAATAGCACACTGTCAGTTTCACTCACTGTCCTTCTCTGTCCCTACAAACAAGATTTAGCACAGAATAGCACACTGATAGTTTCCACGAGTGTCCTTCTCTGTCCCTAAACTCAAGGATTTCAAATATGGTTCAGCAAGATTGGTTTAGAACAGAATAGCTTACTGACACTTTCCCTCACTGTACCTCTCTGTCCCTAAACTCAAGGATTTCAAATATGGTTCAGCAAGATTGGTTTAGAACAGAATAGCACACTGTCAGTTTCACTCACTGTCCTTCTCTGTCCCTACAAACAAGATTTAGCACAGAGTAGCACACTGATAGTTTCCACGAGTGTCCTTCTCTGTCCCTAAACTCAAGGATTTCAAATATGGTTCAGCAAGATTGGTTTAGAACAGAATAGCACACTGTCAGTTTCACTCACTGTCCTTCTCTGTCCCTACAAACAAGATTTAGCACAGAATAGCACACTGATTGTTTCCACGAGTGTCCTTCTCTGTCCCTAAACTCAAGGATTTCAAATATGGTTCAGCAAGATTGGTTTAGAACAGAATAGCTCACTGACAATTTCCCTCACTGTACCTCTCTGTCCCTAAACTCAAGGATTTCAAATATGGTTCAGCAAGATTGGTTTAGAACAGAATAGCACACTGACACTTTCCCTCACTGTACCTCTCTGTCCCTAAACTCAAGGATTTCAAATATGGTTCAGCAAGATTGGTTTAGAACAGAATAGCACACTGTCAGTTTCACGCACTGTCCTTCTCTGTCCCTACAAACAAGATTTAGCACAGAATAGCACACTGATAGTTTCCACGAGTGTCCTTCTCTGTCCCTAAACTCAAGGATTTCAAATATGGTTCAGCAAGATTGGTTTAGAACAGAATAGCTCACTGACACTTTCCTTCACTGTACCTCTCTGTCCCTAAACTCAAGGATTTCAAATATGGTTCAGCAAGATTGGTTTAGAACAGAATAGCACACTGACACTTTCCCTCACTGTACCTCTCTGTCCCTAAACTCAAGGATTTCAAATATGGTTCAGCAAGATTGGTTTAGAACAGAATAGCACACTGACACTTTCCCTCACTGTACCTCTCTGTCCCTACAAACAAGGTTTAGCACAGAATAACACACTGACACTCTCCCTACCTATCCTTATTTGTCCCTAAACACAAGGAATCCAGGATTAGTAAAGGAAAAAAAATGACACTGTCCCTGCCCTATGCTTCTCTTTCCCTGCTCCGGAACACACTACACAAGGCTGCCGCGCTGGCGGCCTTTTATAGTGTGGGGCGTGTACTAAACCCCCTCAGCAATAATTGGCCACAGGCATCCTGCCTGTGGCCAATCATTGCTCTCCTCGCTGCCGGCGCTGTGATTGGCCAAGCATGCGGGGTCACAGTGCATGCTTGGCCAATCATAGCGCCTGGATGACACTGCGATGGCGTAGTGCATTGTGGGCCGTTCGCGTCACTCGAATTTGGCGCGAACGACACAAATCGTTCGATCTTCGTCGAACGATCGAACAGCCGATGTTCGAGTCGAACGTATGTTCGACTCGAACACGAAGCTCATCCCTATTCTACACCTTCATTCCTCTCAGTGCAGGTTTCAGAGAGGAATGAAGGTATAGTGGGGTTGGAGATCACAGCTGATGAGGAGCAAGGAGAGGTCCGCTTTGTTCTTTGGTGTGGGTCTTTTAGGTGTGCTTGCCAACGAACTGCATGTCTGATCAAGCATGTGGTTCCCAAGCGGGTGATGTTTTGGCCACGTGAGATACGCCTGAGACTAGACATATGCAATTTGTTTATTTTCTAATTCGTTTTTCACGAATTTAGAGAAATTAGTTAATTCCGAAATTTCAGAATTTCCGAATTTTTCAATTTCCGAATTTTCGGATTTTCGGATTTCCGAAATTTCGAATTTCCGATTTTCAGAATTTCCGAAGTTTTCAATTTCCGAATTTTCGGATTTCCGAATTTTTCAATTTCCGAATTTTCGGATTTTCGGATTTCATAAATTTCGAATTTTTGAATTTCGGAAATTTGGATTTTCGAAATTCGGAATTTCCGAATTATGGAAATACGGAATTTTAAAAATTCGAAAATTGGAAATTTCGAAAATTCGAGATTCAAAATTCGAAAATCTAAATTTCGAAAATCTAAAATTCGAAAATGGGAAATTTGGAAAGTTGAATTTTCGAATTCCGAATTTTTAGAATTTCAGAATTTCAGAAAATAGGAAATTCGTTTTTTTCGTTTTTTTGCTTTTTTCGGAAATTCGAAAAATTTGTTTTTTTCGTTTTCGTTTTATTCGTTTTTTTTGGAAATTCAGAATTCGGAATTTCCGAATTCCGAATTTCCCGAATTTCCGAAAAAAACGAAAACGAAAAAAACGAATTTTTTGAATTTCCCGAATTTCCGAAAAAAGCAAAAAAAAAACGTAAAAAACTAAAACAAAAAAATTCTTTTTTTGAATTTGCAGAATTTCCGAATTTCCGAAAAAAGCAAAAAAACGAATAAAACGAAAACAAATGTTTTTTTTTTTCGGCAGTTCACATGTCTACCTGAGACATATGTTGCAAATAGCAGCGCTGCGATCTGATGCACTCATCTCAAAAAAAGGGCCACACCAAATAACGCGCAGAGACAGCAGCGGCCTGCACATGCGGAGCTCTGCGGTGTGATGCTGTCGGTGTGCTGCCCTTAAGCTGGCCCCTGGAGGGCATCCTGCCTCATTGGAGATGTGCCTCCTCCTCCTCCTCCTCTTTCCTATCAGGCACCTACGTAGAGTCCGTGACCTCATCATCCCCTCCCTCCTCATCACTGTAGCAAACCTGGCAGTATGCTGCAGCTGGGGGAACATGACTGCCAGATTGCTGTCCTTGTTGGGCACCCCCTCTTTCTGGGCTCACGTTACTACCCCCTCTCTCTGGGCTCACGTTACTGCCTTCCTCTAGCTGGGTTCCATCATCTGAGCCTTTAAAACGCTGGGCATCCTCCTGGAGCATGTACCCAACACTGTGGTCAAACAGTTCGGGGGACTCCTCAGGAGGACATGGTGGGGCTAGGGAAGGAGTGACTGATGCCATTGAGCTGAGGGAAGAGGCCGCGTTGGCAGCTGCTTTGCCAGACAATGTACCCTGAGCCTGGGTGAGAGAGGATGAGGAGGATGAGGACGGCTTTGTCATCCACTCTACCAAGTCTTCTGCATGTTGCCGCTCAACATGGCCAGCTGCCGAAAAGAAGGACAAGCGTGTACCACGGCCACGTGCTGATGAAGATGCACCGTGTCCACGACCAGCACTGTTGCCTCTAGACACAGAGCCTGCTTGCCCTCTTTTATTGGCTCGTGACTGTCTGCCTCTCCTTGTTTGCCTTCCAGACATACTAATGGCCTGCAGTGAGATGTAGCTGCACAAAGGTGGGATGTATATATATTGTGAGGGGGCTAGCTCGGCAGCGGGTATGTGTGACCCCCGGGATGGGCTCCCCACCCAAAACAGGCCCAGCAGACGGAGGTTGTGGTTTTCAAAATCAAAAAGGTGCGGTTTATTTTCTATTTACAGTGACAAAAAACACAGCAAGGCAAAAAAAACATAAACAAAATAAATCCTGGTCAACTTGACCTCTGACTAAACTTACAGGTTTCCTAACTAACGACTGGGATCAGCCTAGTGCTGTCCTAGTCCCTGGTTTTAAATGTCCAAGCAAAATATAGCCACACAGGCTTTCTCTCACCGCACAGGGGTTCACTCTCCCTAGACAGTCCACACAGGTCTGCTTCCAGGCATGAGCTAACACCTAATGAATCTGGGAGTTTTTTATAGAGGCCTAAATGAGCTGACAAGCTTCAGCTGGCCTCATCAACTCCCTGTCTGCACGACGCCCAGCCCTCTCCCTAGAGGTATGAGTCATCAATGAGCCCACTAGTCTCAGCTGGGCTTATACAACTCTCCACCTAGCTGTATAAGTCAGCGTAAAGCCTGAATCTGGGCGAAATATATCTACCCCCCTGGATGCAACCAGGTGACTTTACCTTCCTGCTGTCACATACCCCCCCCTCTTGTTTTAACCTCGGGGTTGGAACACCAGCAATCAGGCATTCATGTACTCGAGACAAAGCATCCACATTCCCCATTTGAACGCCAGGGCGATGCTTTACTGTGAAGTTGAATTCCTGGAGGGCCAGGAACCACCTATTCACTCTTCTATTTGTTTCCTTGTTTTGAGCCATCCACTTTAACGGAGCGTGATCCGTAACCATGTCAAAGTGCCTACCTAGCAGGTAGTACCGAAGGGAATCTAGAGCCCACTTCACCGCTAAACACTCCTTTTCAACGGTGGCGTAATTTACCTCATGGGACTTCAACTTCCTGCTGAGGTAAATGACTGGGTGCTCTTCCCCGTTCCAGACCTGGGACAATACTGCTCCTAACCCCACATCTGACGCATCACTTTGTACGACAAAGTCTCTAGAGAAGTCGGGTGAGTACAACACTGGCTGGCTACATAAGGCTTGTTTCAAGAATTGGAATGCTGCCTCAGCCTCGGGGGTCCATTTAATCATGACCGACCCTTTCCCCTTCGTCAGGTTGGTTAGGGGCACAGCCTTAGAAGCAAAGTGGGGAATGAATCGCCGATAATACCCAGCGATTCCCAGAAAGGCTCGTACCTGCTTCTTGCTGTTGGGACGTGGCCAACTCTGGATGGCCTCGACTTTGTTGAGTTGGGGTTTTATTACTCCCCTCCCAATGGTGTACCCAAGATATTTGGCCTCCTCCTGCCCAATGGTACACTTCTTGGGGTTAGCCGTAAACCCTGCTTCCCGAACAGAGTCCAGGACTGCTTGCACTTTTGGCAGATGTGAGGCCCAATCTGTGCTATGGACAATTATGTCATCCAGGTAAGCCGCAGCATACTTCCGATGGGGCCTCAGCATCTGGTCCATTTTCCGCTGGAATGTGGCCGGCGCATTCTGTAACCCGAACGGCATTCTTTTATATTGGAACGCCCCGTCTGGGGTTACAAATGCGGTTTTCTCTTTGGCCGACTTGGCCAGGGGGATTTGCCAATACCCTTTTGTGAGGTCAAGAGTCGTCATGTATCGGGCTGTTCCCAGCCGGTCGATCAACTCATCTATACGTGGCATGGGGTAGGTGTCAAATTTTGTAACTTTGTTCAACTGACGAAAATCGTTACAAAATCGCCAGCTCCCATCCGGTTTAGGCACCAACACAATGGGACTAGACCAATCACTTTGGGACTCCTCTATCACCCCTAAGTTCAGCATTCTCTGTACTTCCTCCCGTATTGCCTCCCGTCGGGCCTCTGGGATCCGATAGGGTTTTAACTTCACCCTTTCACCGGGCGGGGTAATAATGTCATGCTCTACCCCAGATGTTTGTCCCGGCAGCTCAGAGAATACCTCCTTGTTGCGAAGTACAAACTCCTTAACCTCCTGTTGTTGGGGTTGTGACAAGGTGGCTGCGATTCCAACCTCAGGAATCACGCAACCAGTTTGAGCTGGTGACCAAGTGTCTGCGACTAGGGACTCTCTATCCCTCCAGGCTTTCAACAGATTAACGTGATAGATCTGTTCGGGCTTTCGCCTTCCTGGTTGTCTGACCTTGTAATTCACTTCGCTCACTTTTTCCATTATCTCGTAGGGGCCTTGCCATTTGGCAAGGAATTTACTTTCAACCGTAGGGACAAGTACCAATATCCTATCCCCCGGGGAAAAGGTACGGGTCTTGGCTCCACGGTTGTACACTCTCTGCTGTGCCAACTGCGCTTGGGCCAAATGTTCCTTCACGATGGGCATTACCTGTGCAATTCGATCTTGCATCAGGGCGACATGCTCAATCACACTCCTGTGGGGAGAACTCTCACTTTCCCAAGTTTCCTTGGCAATATCCAACAGCCCTCTTGGGTGTCTCCCATACAGTAACTCAAAGGGGGAGAATCCCGTAGAGGATTGGGGCACCTCCCTAATAGCAAACATCAAATAAGGAAGTAGACAGTCCCAATCCCTTCCATCTCTATCCACCACTTTCTTCAACATTTGTTTTAGGGTTTTGTTGAATCTTTCAACCAGCCCATCGGTTTGGGGGTGATACACAGATGTACGCAATTGCGTCACTTTGAACAATTTACACAGCTCTTTCATAACCCGGGACATAAAGGGTGTACCTTGGTCCGTAAGCAGTTCTTTACAAATACCCACCCGGCTAAAAACAAGAGATAGCTCTTTGGCTATGGTTTTGGCCGAGGTATTTCTGAGAGGGATCGCTTCTGGATAACGGGTGGCATAGTCCATTATAACCAATATGTACTGGTGCCCCCTAGCGGACTTGATTATAGGACCTACCAAATCCATTGCGATTCTCTCAAACGGGACCTCAATGATGGGTAGAGGGACCAGCGGGCTACGGAAATGTGGCATCGGGGCCGACCTCTGACACACAGGGCAGGAGGAACAATAATTTTCTATGTCCTTCATCACCCCAGGCCAATAGAATCTCTGTAATACCCTCTCTCGGGTTTTCTCTGTCCCCAGATGACCTCCAAGAATGTGCCCATGGGCCAACTCCAACACCAACTTCCTGTAAGGTTTGGGCACCACAAGCTGCTCAACGGTTTCTTCTGCCCTTTTTGCCACCCGATACAGTAGGTCCTTCTCTACGCTGAAGTATGGGTAAGTGCCAGTATTATCTGGGTTCACTAACTCGCCATCTATTTTCACTACGTTTTCCCGTGCCTTTATTAGGGCGGGGTCTTTCAACTGTTCTGTGGCAAAGTTTTCCCTGTGAACCTCAAGATCAGAAAACTCCACAGACGGTAGGTTTTCGTCTGAGGAGGTGGGCTCCTCTCCAGTTTCTTGAGTCTCCCCTGCCAATACTGACAAGGGAAATTCCGGAGAGTCCTCACCACTCTCAGGGGAGTTCTGGCTATCACATTCCTGGTACATAGGGGCACCAGTGGGGGGCTCAGGATCATCCCACAGTTCCCAGAACTTCGGAAAATCCCTTCCCACAATGGCGTCATGCGGTAACTGAGATACTAAGCCCACTGGATGAGAGAGGGTACCTTTGGGGGTCTCGAAACACACCGTAGTCACTGGATACTCTCGGGTGTCCCCATGCACACAAATAACGGCTACCTTGCTATTCCCAGAGACCTCTGTTTTAACTAACTCAGCCTTTATCAGGGTCACAAGGCTACCTGAATCCAGCAATACCACAACATTTCTACCATTAATACACATTTTGCATAAATGTTTCTCAGTTCCCCGAATGGCAGTGCATGCGACTGTCGCACACAGCGACTGACGTCTGCCCGTCAGAAAGTCACACTGCATGGGTTCCTCCACAACCGGGCAATTTGCTGCAATATGTCCCGCTTGCCGGCAGCGGTAGCAAACGATCCTTCTTGCGGCCTCTTGAGCCGCTGATTTCCCAGGCTGTTCTCGCCAAACTTGGGGTAGAGCTCCCACCCTCTCACTCTCTCCACCCTCACCCCTTGGAATCCTCTTATCCGCCCCTGGGGATGGTCTGGTCTTAGGGTGGAAAGTCCGAGTGTCTCTGGAAGAGGCCGTCAGGTTCTCTGTAGCCAAGTATTTCTCCACACGATCCACAAGACCATCGGCCGTCTCTGGGTCTCCATGGCTTACCCACTTTTGGATGGCAGTAGGAAGAGCTCTCAAAAACCGATCCATTACAACACGTTCCACAATCTTTGGTGCGGACAAAGTCTCTGGCTGTAGCCACTTTCTGCTCAGGTGAATGAGATCATACATTTGAGACCTGGGGGGTTTTCCAAGCTGGAAAGTCCAGTTATGCACACGCTGAGCCCGGACAGCCAGGGTGACACCCAGCCTTGCCAATATTTCAGCTTTTAGCATCACATAGTCTTTTGCTTGGTTAGGCTCTAGGTCATAGTAAGCTTTCTGCGATTCACCAGTTAACAGAGGAGCCACTAGTCCAGCCCACTGCTCCTCAGGCCACTTTTCTCTTTCAGCGGTCCTTTCAAATGTGGTCAAAAATACCTCTGGATCATCCTCTCCAGTCATTTTTGTCAATAAACGACTCACCCCAAAGGACGCGGTATTAGTGGGACGGCTTTCCTCACTGGTCTGCGGACGTTGCTGCATTACTGCTTCCATCTGTTGTTGTAGTCTCTGCTCTTGCTTCTGCAACAGGTCTATGAAGCGGGCCTCAGATTGCTGTTGGGCTTGTTGCTGAGCCTCCAGACTCTGTTGTAAAGTTGCAAGGCTCTGTTGATGAGCTTGCTGCTGGGCTGCAAGGCTCCTTTGCAAACCTGCATTTGTCTGCTGTTGATTGGCATTTGCTAGAGCCAGCTGTTTCAGTATCTCCTCCATGCTGGCTTAAAAAAAAACTGCCACTGGTTCTCCACCAACTGTGAGGGGGCTAGCTCGGCAGCGGGTATGTGTGACCCCCGGGATGGGCTCCCCACCCAAAACAGGCCCAGCAGACGGAGGTTGTGGTTTTCAAAATCAAAAAGGTGCGGTTTATTTTCTATTTACAGTGACAAAAAACACAGCAAGGCAAAAAAAACATAAACAAAATAAATCCTGGTCAACTTGACCTCTGACTAAACTTACAGGTTTCCTAACTAACGACTGGGATCAGCCTAGTGCTGTCCTAGTCCCTGGTTTTAAATGTCCAAGCAAAATATAGCCACACAGGCTTTCTCTCACCGCACAGGGGTTCACTCTCCCTAGACAGTCCACACAGGTCTGCTTCCAGGCATGAGCTAACACCTAATGAATCTGGGAGTTTTTTATAGAGGCCTAAATGAGCTGACAAGCTTCAGCTGGCCTCATCAACTCCCTGTCTGCACGACGCCCAGCCCTCTCCCTAGAGGTATGAGTCATCAATGAGCCCACTAGTCTCAGCTGGGCTTATACAACTCTCCACCTAGCTGTATAAGTCAGCGTAAAGCCTGAATCTGGGCGAAATATATCTACCCCCCTGGATGCAACCAGGTGACTTTACCTTCCTGCTGTCACAATATATATATATATATATATATATATATATATCTATAGTGATTATACTGCAGCTAGCAGAATCAACTGCCTGCTGTATTATTAGTATTAGAACACCAACAATTGTCTTCAGTTAGTTTTAGGTGCACACTGTGCAGAGGACACAGTACACTAACTGAAAATACTTGCAGCTCCCTGCCTGTGGTATTAGTATGAGAACACCACCAATTGTATTCAGGTACCTTTAGGTGCACGCTGTGCAAAGGACACAGTACACTAAATGAAAATAATGCAGCTCCCTGCCTGTGGTATTAGTATGAGAACATCACCAATTGTATTCAGGTACCTTTAGGTGCACGCTGTGCAAAGGACACAGGTACACTGAGGCCTCGTACACACGGCCGAGATTCTCGTTGAAAAAAACATGTCGTTTTTTTTGACGAGATTCTTGGACAAGAAACTTGTCCCGGCCGAGTGTACACACGCTCGTTTCAAAGAACCCGCGGTTCTTTGAATGGAGCGTACGCGGTGATGTCATCGACTACGACGAGCATGCGCTCGTCACATTCGATGCCGTCGCCACCATCTTGGTATACCCTACGTATGCCTAGGAAGCTACCGCGCATGCGTCAAATTCATTTCGAACATGCGCGGGCTTTCGGGAGGACAGGTAAGTGTACACACACTCACTTTTCTTGTCGAGAAACATGCCGAGGAGAATCTCGACGAGAAAATAGAGAGCAGGTTCTCTATTTTCTCGTTGAGGTTACTTGTCGGTTTTCTCGACGAGAAACCCGATAGCCGCGTACACACGACCGATTTACTCGGCAAGACCTCTCTGCCAGCAAGTTTCTTGCTGGTTCTTGCCGAGAAAATCGGTCGTGTGTATGAGGCCTAAGTGAAAATAATGCAGCTCCCTGCCTGTGGTATTAGTATGAGAACACCACCAATTGTGTTCAGGTACCTTTAGGTGCACGCTGTGCAAAGGACACAGTACACTAAATGAAATTAATGCAGCTCCCTGCCTGTGGTATTAGTATGAGAATACCACCAATTGTATTGAGGTACCGTTAGTGTACTGTGTCCTTTGCACAGCGTTCACCTAAGTGAAAATACTGCAGCTAGCACAATCACCTGCCTGCCTGTCAGTATAGAGAATAACAGGAACGGATCTAGCTAAACTGAATACAGTGTGTAAATATATATACAACACCTAGGATGCATATATATCCTCTACACACTGTAACTGCAGCTAACTGACTCGCCTGCCTGCTATATCTAACTCAAATCAAAATACACTGTCTCTCTCTCTCTTTCTTTTAACCAACACCGCAACACACTACACAAGACCGCTACGCCGGCGGTCCCTATATAGTGTGAGGCGTGTACCTTCTCCTCTGGCTCTGAGCCATGATTGGCCAAAGTCACCCTGACTTTGGCCAATTACGGCTCTCTGTACCTACGGCGCTGTGATTGGCCAAGCATGCGGGTCATAGTGCATGCTTGAGCAATCATCAGCCAGCAATGCACTGCGATGCCACAGTAAATTATGGGCCGTGACGCGCCACTCGAATTTGACGCGAACGGCCCATAATGTTTGAAATTCGGCGAGCAGCTGAACAGGCGATGTTCGAGTCGAATATGGGTTCGACTCGAACTCGCCGCTCATCCCTAATAACGAGCATGCTTTACTGCATATACAGACTGATTTTATTGTTGTAAGTTTAGTAACGATTCAAAGTGGAACTATGGGAAAAATAAAAACTGACATATATGAAGCAGTCTGTCACTACAATTAACACTGCTAAGTTGGCTGCAGATAAGACCTGTGCTTGTAATCACACTGGAATAAATATCATGAAAGATCCAGTTCACTTCTAGTCCATTTATATTTTTTCCAATCTCAAGTCCTTATAAAGGTGGCATTTTGGAACCCTGCCTACGCTGTCACCTTTTCCCTCTTCTGGGTGCCTCCTTAGCAAGCCGGGTGCTAAGGAGGCCCCAATGTGTGCATTCTCCCAAGCAGGGTCATAGACACAGCGCTGGTATGCTACACCCTGCTCCCTCCTCACAGGAGTTTGACTGACAGCAGCAGGAGCCTATGGCTCAGTGTCTACTATGAAACCAGGAAGTGAGGGAAGTGGTGCTGCAGCCAAGACAACACTGGAGCAGTGATGGGAGACAGGTAAGTAATTAGGAATGGGGTGGGTAGGATAAAAAGTGAGTCACCTAAGGAAATGGCGTTAGCTGTCTAAGGACTCTATCCAGTCCTGAGATTCACATAGCACAGCTCTGTCTGGCATTTTGCCCTGTTGCAGGTAAGTAGCCCTAACAGATCATGTCCCTTGCTCAGACTGTAAGAAGTAGCAGACAGATGAGCTTGTCTCTTAGTCATCCTGCTCTCTCTCAGCGTCTGTACAGACTCAGCCATTCATCCCAGTTTGACAACCATGTGGGTAAACAGCCCTGAACACACACACTGTCTGCGTTCAGGGCCACTCACCTAAAAGGCTGAAATTGTGGGACAAGCGACTGTGTCCATACAGCTGCTGGGTTCCTATAGACAAAGATGGACTGCATAAATGCAGAACTTGGCAGCTTGAGCTGCTTAAAGATGAACTTCAGCTTACCCCCCTTCCTTTTTTTTTTCGATACCACTGTTTACCTGGTGGTGTTGTAGGCACCGTATGTTGTCCCGCTGACAACCTTCTGTGACCAGGCACAGCTCGGTCCCACGTCCCCATCTTACTCGTGACGTCATCAAGAGGCCCGTCGGCATGGAGAGGAATTTAGAGACAGTAAAAAACAAACAAATGCTTTAACGCCTGTAAAAGCAGAGTTTTTGAGCTCAAGTGTGCATGAGGCCTTGGTCTTTCACCATTTCTTTGTGACCCCTTACGTACAAATGACAGGAAACTCAATGCTAAACAGTCCCTGTTGTCGTTGATCAGACGTATATTAAAGTTTTAAGGTCTGCCTGTGGGATGAGTTTGAAGCATTATGGGTGGAACTGCATACAGATGTGCGTAGTTCAAAGTTAATCATTGGAGTTTGTTATAGACCACCCAATGTTAATGAGGAGGTGGAGACTCAGCTCCTTGCACAGATGGAAAGGGCTGCAAGGGCTGGGACGGTGATAATAATGGGGGATTTTAACTGCCCAGAAATTGACTGGAGTAATGGCACTGCTGGGACAGTTAAAGGGCAAAAATTTATAAACCTATTACAGGACAGTTTTATGGTCCAGTTTATTGAGGCCCCAACTAGGAATGATGCTCTGTTGGACCTGGTAATCTCAAACCATGCAGAGTGTATTACTAATGTTCAGATAAAGGAACACCTGGGTAACAGTGACCATAACATGATTTCATTTGATGTTAGCTGTAAGCAAAAATCATATACGGGAAAGATAAAAACACTTAATTTCAAGAGAGCAAATTTTCCAAGCATGAGGGCTGCTCTCCAGGACTGAAGCCTCGTACACACGACCGAGAATCTCGTCGTAAAAAACCCTGTTTTTTTTCTTGACGAGATTCTTGTCAAGCTTTTCTTGCATACACAGTGTCAATTCCAAATCTCGTCGTTGTAAAGTGCGGTCACGTACAACACGTACGACGGCAGTATAAAGGGGAAGTTCGATTCTAATGGTGCCACCCCTTGGTCTGCTTTTGCTGATCTCATGTTACCGCGTGTTAGTAAAAGTTTGGGGAGAGACAATTCGCGCTTTTCAGTCTTTGTGCTTTCAGTTCGTTTTAGCGTGACGAATGTGCAATCTCCATTACGAACGCTAGTTTTACCAGAGAAAGCGCTCCCGTCTCATACTTGATTCTGAGCATGCGCGATTTTTTAAGACTCGGAAAAGCATACACACGAGCGAAAAATGAGAATCTTGATGAGAAAATAGAGAGCAGGTTCTCTATATTTCTCGTTGAGATTCCCGGCAGTTTTCTCGACGAGAAACCATACAAACGAACGGTTTTCTCGTCAAGAAAGCTCTCCCAACAGTTTTCTTGTCGTTTCTTGACGAGAAAACCGGTCGTGTGTACGAGGCTTTAGACTGGGAGGGAATATTGGCATCAATGGGCACAGAAAATGGGAATTCTTCAAAAAGACTGTTTGTGAACTCACTGCAAAGTATATTCCCATGGGCAATAAGTTTAAAAGGCTAAAAATAAACCTTTTTGTGGCTCACGGCCAAAGTTAAAAAAGCTATAAACTACAAGAAAAGAGCTTTTAAAAAATATAAAATGAGGGAACACTAGTGTCATTTAAATGTTACAAAGAATATAACAGAATATGTAAAAAGGAAATCAAGAATGCTAAAATTCAAAACGAACGACAGATTGCAAAAGATAGTAGGACAAACCCCAAAAAAATCTTCAAATATATTAATAGCAAAAAGGTCAAGTCTGAGCATGTAGGCCCTTTACAAAATAATCTAGAGTAGGTGACTGGGGACAAAGAGAAGGCTAATTTATTAAATACTTTCTTCAGCTCTGTGTATACAAAGGAGCATTGGGGAACTCATATCCAAAATAGGGGGGGGGGGGTAGTGACACAGCTCCAAATCCACAATGGCTCAAAAGTGATATGGTCCAGAAATATTTAGACAGAATAAAGGTGGATAAAGCACCTGGACCAGATGGCATCCACCCAGGGATCCTAAAAGAATTGAGCTCTGTAATTTCAAAGCCATTGTATCTAATTTTTAGGGACTCATTAATGACAGGAATAGTACCACTGGATTGGCGCAGGGCCAATGTGGTGCCTATATTTAAAAAGGGAACAAAGTCTTTACCAAGTAACTATAGACCTGTTAGTTTAACTTCTATAGTTGGAAAGATACTGGAGAGATTAATAAAAGACCACATTGATGATGAGTTCTTGCTGGAAAAAAATATTTTAAGCAACAGACAACATGGATTCATGAAAGACAGAAGTTGTCAGACAAACCTGATTTATTTTTATGAAGAGGTAAGTAAAACCTTGGACAGAGGGGTGGCGGTGGACGTGGTATACTTGGATTTTGCAAAAGCGTTCGATATAGTTCCTCACACGCGGCTCATGTGCAAGGTAAAGTCTACAGGCTTGGAAATATCAGTTTGTAAATGGATAGAAAACTGGCTAAAAGACAGAATTCAGAGAGTTGTGGTTAATGATTCTTACTCTGAATGGTCTAAGGTTATCAGTGGTGTACCCCAAGGTTCAGTGTTGGGACCCTTACTTTTTAATATCTTTATAAATGATATTGGGTCTGAGATCAAAAGTAACATTTCTGTCTTTGCAGATGACACTAAGCTATGCAGTGGAATAACGTCCTTACTGGATGTCGCCAATTTACAAGCCGACCTCAATGCCCTGTCTAATTGGGCGACCATGTGGCAGATGAGGTTTAATGTTGATAAATGTAAAGTTATGCACTTGGGGGCTAAGAATATGAATGCATCATACATACTAGGGGGAGTACAACTGGGGGGATCCGTAGTGGAGAAGGATCTGGGGGTTTTGGTAGATCATAAGCTCAATAATGGCATGCAATGCCAAGCTGCGGTTTCCAAAGCGAGCAAAGTCCTTTCTTGTATTAAGAGAGGTATGGACTCCAGAGAGAGAGATATAATTTTGCCCCTGTACAAATCACTAGTAAGACCTCATCTGGAATATGCAGTTAAGTTTTGGGCACCAGTTCTCAAAAAGGATATTGGGGAACTGGAGAAAGTGCAGAGAAGGGCAACCAAACTGATAAGAGGCATGGAGGAGCTCAGCTATGAGGAAAGATTAGAGGAACTGAATTTATTCACTCTTGAGAAGAGGAGATTAAGGGGGGATATGATCAACATGTACAAATATATAAGGGGTCCATATAGTGAACTTGGTGTTGAGTTATTCACTTTACGGTCAACACAAAGGACACGGGGGCACTCTTTACGTCTAGAGGAAAAGAGATTTCACCTCCAAATACGGAAAGGTTTCTTCACAGTAAGAGCTATGAAAATGTGGAATAGACTCCCTGCAGAGGTGGTTCTGGCCAGCTCAGTAGATTGCTTTAAGAAAGGCCTGGATTCTTTCTTAAATGTACATAATATAACTGGGTACTAACATTTATACTGTATGTAAAGTTGATCCGGGGAATATCCGATTGCCTCTCAGGGGATCAGGAAGGAATTTTTCCCCTGCTGTAGCAAATTGGATCATGCTCTGCTGGGGTTTTTCGCCTTCCTCTGGATCAACTGTGGGTATAGAATTAGGTATATGGGATTGTATGATAGTATTATTTTATTTTTTTATGGTTGAACTGGATGGACTTTTTTCAACCTGACTAACTATGTAACTATGTAACCCCTTTAAACCAGGTCATGTTGTGGATCACTTAGTACTACCTCTCACCCTGTTATAACCATGACTTAATAACAGATCTAACTGTTGCAGTCTCTTTCTTCAATCTTTCCATACATTTTCCAGTTTATGGGCACTTCCATATGATACCTTCATAATTTTGCATTTTAAGGCTGGGCTCACAATTTAGCTGAGCATGTAAGAGGGGCTTCATGGTAGGCTGATTTTAGAGCACAAACACAAGGCCCTACTCCTGCTCTAGTCTTGCTAGAACATGATTCAACCTACTGAGGTCAACCCTCCGCCATCTTGTGCCCTGCTACTTGTCATAGCCACAACATCCCCAACCATAGATCTTTATATCCAGAGGAAGGGATTTCCATACAAGAATAGATTCACTGCACTTTACTGGTGTTGTTCAAGGAATGGCAAGACAGTCACATCACTAGGCCATGCATTCCAGGGTCACTTGACATACACAGTCACATATAGTGAGTGGATGGTCCGCAGTAGTCACAAGTGAAAGTACGTGCAGCATACCTCCAACTTTTTGAGATGAGAATGAGGGACACCTATCAGCAAAAGTATGTAGGCATAGGACACACCCCTTGCCATGCCCCCTTTAAGGAGAATTGTACAAAAAACAAGATTGGTTAAACCCACAAGTGCTTTTGTTTACCACTACTATTCCTTTATAAGGCTTTTAAAATTTACAAATGGAGCAATTTTGAAATCAGATGAAAGTTTTAGCACTGGGAAACACTTTTTGAAAGATAAAAAGTGCATTTTATATACAACTATATAGATCAGACGAAAATGAAGGACAGATGAGGAGGAACGAGGGACAGAGGGACATTGCTCCAAATCAGGGACATTTCCTCGAAATCAGGGACAGTTGGGAGTTATGCGTGCAGCACTTTAACAGCCATATCCACCAGTCTCTTCCCTACCCAGGTTTATCAGTAGGGATGAGCCGAACACCCCCCGGTTCGGTTCGCACCAGAACCTGCGAACGGACCGAAAGTTTGCGCAAACTTTAGAACCCTATTAAAGTCTATGGGACTCGAACGTTCAAAATCAAAAGTGCTAATTATGAAGGCTAATATGTAAGTTATTGTCCTAAAAAGGGTTTGGGAACCCGGGTCCTGCCCCAGGGTACATGTATCAATGCAAAAAAAAGTTTTAAAAACGGCCGTTTTTTCGGGAGCAGTGATTCTAATGATGCTTAAAGTGAAAAAAAAAAGTGAAATATTCCTTTAAATATCGTAACTGGAGGGTGTCTATAGTATGCCTGTGAAGTGGCACGTGTTTCCCGTGTTTAGAACTGTCTTGCGGCTTTAATGTAATGTCTGGTCCCGGCAATATGGATGAAAATCATTGAGAAAAATGGAAGAACTGGTACATTTTTAAAGTGTAGCTCCAGCCCAAAAATCTATTTTTAAGCTTTTTGAAAAACATAGGGAGGGGTTATCACCCCTGTAACATTTGTTTTGTCTATGCACCTGTTCAGAACATTTCACCTCACTTTCTCTCCAAATGACAAATGTTTTTTGAAATTTTGGGGGTTTTATTGAAACAAGGATTGGTGATAAAGCATCAGTGGAGAGAAGACACCTTTTTCCCATATTAACTCTTACAGGAGAGAATTTCCCTTTCTAGGGGTAGATTTCCTCTCACTTCCTGTTGTCTCATTCCGTATGCAAGTAGGAATCGTTTGTAAGTTGGATGTTTAAAAGTAGGGGCCTGCCGTATATACTCTGCAGAAATTTGGCCCTTAGGTGTTGGTGTTGCCACAACACTGTAAGCCCTAACAGTTACTCTTGGTGGGCGCTGGAATGCCCTGCTGTGAACTATTATATCAATAATTGTAATTACATGCCATTGTTGAACAGTGGTAGGAAAAATTGGGCCTTTGGTGGTGGTGCTGGTGCCACAACACTGTTAGTCCTCTCAGTTACTCTTGGTGGGCGCAGGAATGGGCCCAGCTGTGAAATATTAGGTCAAGAATTGTAATTACATGCCCCTGTTGAACAGGGGCTTAAAAATTGTGCCTTAGGCACTGGTGCCACAACACTGCAACCCCTCACAGATACTCTAGTTGGAGCGCAGGAATGAGCCCTGCTGCAAAGTATTGCATCAAAAATTGTAATTACATGCCCCTGTTAAACAGGGGCTGAAAAATTGGGCCTTAGGCACTGGTGCTGGTGCCACAACACTGCAACCCCTCACAGATACTGTAGTTGGAGCGCAGCAATGAGCCCTGCTGCAAAGTATTGCATCAAAAATTGTAATTACACGCCCCTGTTAAACAGGGGCAGAAAAATTGGGCCTTAGGCACTGGTTACTGGTGCCACAACACTGCAACCCCTTACAGATACCGTAGTTGGAACGCAGCAATGAGCCCTGCTGCAAAGTATTGAATCAAAAATTTTAATTAGGGGGCGTGGCCTGGACATGGCTGGATAGAGACGTGTTTCAACTGAGCTCCTGACCGTCTCCCACCTACCCCGACTTTTTCAGCTAAATACAACACACTATGTACTCCTCGAAGAAAAGGACAACAAAAAGGAATACCAAATCTACAAAATCTTCACCCCGGTTCCACCATCAAGCGAAATAAGAAGATTATTTCAACTTGCACAGCTGAACTCACCAGAGCTCAAGATGGCGGCTGCACGTGGCGACATGTCAGGGAGTCAGACCCCAGGCCACTCATCAACCTTGCAGGCAGAGACAGTACCTGCCGACACATACCTCGACATCCCGCCGGATTTCCACCTTGAGAATGGGGAACCGTCCCAACTATCTGCACACAGGGCAATCACGGAACTGAGTGCCATGATACAGGCACTCCCCACTAAGGCAGACATTGCTGCTCTTATTGGCACAGTGGAAGCTGCACACCGCAAAGAGATGAACGCGGTGAGGTCTGACGTGAAAGCACTCACCACTAGGATTACCACGGGTGAGTCCTCCCTGTCTGCTTTGGAACACAGGGTATCGCACTGGAGGACCTCCGGGAGTCGCAGATTGGGGCCCTGGTTGATCAGCAGCTTCACCACATTATCCGTAAAGCCTGGGAAGCAGGGGATACGGAATTTGACGGTGTGGTTATCAAGATACTCCCTGACCTGTCCCGTGCTACCCTGCTACGGAGAGCCATACTCAAGCCACTTCTGGATCTTGCTCGGCGGAGTGGTGCTACTTATCGCTGGGGATACCCTCTGTCGGTTACATTCCGGAAAGAACAGCGGTCCTTCACCCTCCGCACGCCGGAATCTCTACCTGCCCTCTTTCACTTCCTCGGAACAGAGCCGATTGACATACCGAACTGGCTATCCCTCCTGCCAAGAGCCCAGAGTCGTGTCCATCCACCGGTACAGAGGAGCGATTTCCCGCCCAGGCAGCAGCGGAGTTGGCGCCGACCCAGAGAGCCATCCTCGGAGGGTGCGCGTGAGTCATGAGACACTCCCCCCCCCTCTATGCATTTACGCTAGACTGAGAAATTATGCCTGACCCGACCACCTCACCATCAGCCTGTCCCCCTCCCTCCCTCTCCCCTGGGACCTAGCTTCATCTATTGCCTCCCCGCTCCTATCAGAATGTTTCCCTGCTTCACCCGAGACCATCTGCTGGTGCTGAGTGCACTGTGGCGCCCCCCGTCTCTCCCCCCTCCCCCCGAGTCTGCCTTCAAGCCAGCTTATACCTGGCAACACCTGCTGGTCCCTCTCTTCCATAGAACAAACTGCCGTTCCCCAGTCTATACGGAGCCGCTCAGACATTGTGAACCCTCCCAGATACATCCTTTGAGGGACCTACAGACGGATGTATCACTGCCCCGAACATGCCACAGAGCTAGCCATACTCACCTCAGAGGATCCCACGCAGTGGCACACCCCTGAGGTATAATGGGGGATATAGGGGAAACCTGCGATCAAGCCCCAGAGATCTTGCCATCACCTGCGATAGCACCCCAGTAGTAAGAGACGCAAGAGTCCGCCGCCCGCTGTTTTGCGGGTAGACAGGTCGGCTATACTCACTTGAGGGGGCCCGGCACTGCTGCCTTGCGAACTCTGCATTGTAGGGGAGACTCCTCTTAGATCTGATGTTTATCATTCCTCTTCTTTTTGTTACATGTTCTGTTGTTCCGTTATCAATATAAGCATTGCTTAGTATGGGGTCAATGTGCTTCCTTCACAATGGAACTAGGTGTCCTCTATTCCCTCTGGACACTGAACCCCGAGTGGTAACTACTGGGATGGCTGGAGCACATCTACCCTTGCGGGGAGTGGAGGGATTGTGAATGGAGCCCTCGTGGTCAGCACTTTCAGGCGTATATGTACCTGTATATATTTGCATTTTTACCTTTTTGTTGAGTTGAAGTACAGTTATGCACTTTTGGAATTTGTTGGGGTGGGTGGGGTGATTGGGGGCTCGCCTCTGAGCCTTGTCCTACCCCTCTCCCAGTTAGGATAGCGTTTCCTCCTGGGGGGCACTACTTAACCTCCCAGGAGCTATATGCAGTTAATATATGTGGTTAAGAGCACAGGGCCCTAGGCCTTGCCCTTTCTAGTTAGTTCTTCTTGTTTGTTTCACCCCCTCTTTTTTCCCTCTACTTACTCTTCTTCCCACTTTACTTCCCCCCCCTACTCTCTCCCTTTTACTTTTCGTCCCCCCCCCCCTTCCATCTCAATATGGCGTTAGACAGTATTAAAGTGATGTCGCCTAATGCGAAAGGCTTAAACACACCAGAGAAAAGACGCATGTTACTTAATGACCTGAAAAGATACCATACTGACATTGCCTTCATTCAGGAGACACATTTTAAACATTACAAGCTCCCATTCCTGCGAAATAGATACTACCCCACCACATACCATTCTACTAACCCGATTGCCAAATCCAAGGGGGTCTCAGTACTGCTCTCCAATAAGATACCCTGGAAATGCCAGAGCTCTATGATAGACCCAGCGGGGCGGTGTGTTTTTCTTAAGGGCCTAATTGGCGACATACAGGTAACACTGGCAACAATATATGCCCCCAACGAACTCCAGGCCACATTTCTGGGAGATACCATAGAGAAGCTCCAGGAATTTAGAGAGGGACAACTGATCCTTGGCGGGGACTTCAATGCCCCGTTGATCCCTTTGGTAGACACTTCATCAAGTAAGTCGTCCATCCCACCCAGCCAACTTAAACGGCTAGCCAAGACACTAGAGAGCAGGATCCAGAAAATTTGAAAAGCAGAGAAAAGGGAGCCGCTCAGGTGTAGAAATCCTCAAAATTACCTCCTCCCAGCAACCAAGGGTGCAGGCAATGCCAATATCAGCAAACAGGAACAAACAAGTCTTCTGGATAGCAGCACTCCAAAAATAAAAGCCTTTTTTTTTAATTCAGGGATCCAAATACACACTGCACATCACGTCACACTGGTCAAAAAACTGGCTAACGCGTTTCACACTGTACTAGTGCTTATTCATGATGTGCAGTGTGTATTTGGATCCCTGAATTTTAAAATAAAGGCTTTTATTTTTGGAGTGCTGCTATCCAGAAGACTTGTTTGTTCCTGTTAGCCAAGACACTACACAGGGCCCAATTGATAGATGTTTGGCGACTGCAGCATCCGGGTAAGCGCGACTACACATTTTATTCTCCCATGCACCGGGTGTATTCCCGGATTGACTATTTTCTGATCCCCCACACCCAGCTGCATGCTGTGAGTGCTACATCGATTGGCGACAGGACGTGGTCAGACCATGCGCCTGTATTTCTGACCTACAAAATATCTGAAGCCTCTTCACCTAGGCATCGATTCTGGCGTCTCAATGAGAGCCTTCTGCAAACCCCAGAAGTACTAGCGGAAGTGATCAGAGCACTGAATTTTTATTTTCAAGAAAATGACCAACCAGACTGTGACCCGGGGATCCTGTAGGAAGCCCACAAAACGGTTATCAGGGGAATCCTTATTAAGCATGGTGCTCGTATTAAACGAGAGCGTAATGAACAGCTGTCCAGACTGCTGCAGAAACTGACCGTTGCTGAATCTAGACACAAGCATGCCCCCTCGCAATCATCAGAGGTCGACTTAACAATCCTTAGGACACAGATTACTTATCTACTCCGTTACAGAGCCAAGGCAGCCCTTGCAGTTTTGCTGCAAAGCAAGCTATGAATCAGGAGACAAATGTGGTAAACTGCTGGCAAGAATGGTCAGAGACTATAAACTTTCCACATACATCCCCCATATCATCACGACGGGTGGTCAAAGAGTGGTCCTACCTACACAAGTCACCCAAGAGTTCAGAGACTTTTACTCCCAATTATATAACCTATCAGAGGTGACATCACGCCAAACGGAACTGGAGGACTATATTACATCCTCTCAAATGCCCTCTCTCTCACAGGAGACCCAGGCAGAACTAGACTCCCCTATAACCCTACCGGAACTTCCAACTAGCCATAGGAACTATGAAACCAGGGAAGGCCCCAGGCCCAGACGGCTATACTCTACAATATTACGAAACACTACTCCCGATACTAGGTCCACGCATGATTACACTTTTTAATGCGGTGGGCGCCGGCAGAATGTTTGCTGGAGGCACCCTAGGAGCCCATATCTCAGTGATCCACAAGGAAGGGAAAGACCCAGCGACATGTGGCAGTTACAGGCCCATATTGCTTTTGAATGTGGACCTTAAGCTATTCACTAAAATTCTAGCTACCCGGCTGGCACAACATCTCCAGCAACTTATTCATCTTGACTAGGGATGAGCTCGGTGTTCAAGTCGAACATAGGTTCGACTCGAACATCGGCTGTTCGTGCGTTCGGCGAACAACGAACAATTTGGGGCGTTCGCACCAAATTCGAGTGACGCGAACGGCCGACAATACACTGCGCCATCGCAGTGTAATCCCGGCGCTGTGATTGGCCAAGCATGCACTGTGACCCTGCATGCTTGGCCAATCACAGCGCCGGCAGCGAGGAGAGCAATAATTGGCCACAGGCAGGATGCCTGTGGCCAATTATAGCTATGGGGGTTTAGTACACGCCCCACACTATAAAAGGCCGCCAGCGCGGCGGCCTCGTGTAGTGTGTTCCGGAGCAGGGAAAGTGAAGGATAGGCAGGGACAGTGTCAAATCTTGTCAAATCTATTCTTTGCTAAACCTTGTGTGTAGGGACAGAGAAGGATAGGCAGGGAGAGTGTCAGTGTCATATTCTTTGCTAAACCTTGTGTGTAGGGAGAGAGAAGGATAGGCAGGGAGAGTGTCAGTGTCATATACTTTGATAAACCTTGTGTGCAGGGAGAGAGAAGGATAGGCAGGGGACAGTGTCAGTGTCATATTCTTTGCTAAACCTTGTGTGCAGGGAGAGAGAAGGATAGACAGGGAGAGTGTCAGTGTCATATACTTTGATAAACCTTTTGTGCAGGGAGAGAGAAGGATAGGCAGGGGACAGTGTCAGTGTCATTGTTGCTAAGCCTCCTGCACATTATACACCTGAAGTTAGCCCGTATTGCTGCTTTTTCCTGGTGTGTTACACCAACAGGATTTTGCGGCACTTACAGCGGGCGGAGTGTGCCTCCTGACCATATTACACCTTAACTTAGCCTGTATTGCAGCTTTTTCCTGGTGTGTTACACCAACAGGATTTTGCGGCACTTACAGTGGGCGGAGTGTGCCTCCTGACCATATTACACCTGAACTTAGCCTGTATTGCTGCTTTTTCCTGGTGTGTTACACCAACAGGATTTTGCGGCACTTACAGCGGGCGGAGTGTGCCTCCTGACCATATTACACCTTAACTTAGCCTGTATTGCTGCTTTTTCCTGGTGTGTTACACCAACAGGATTTTGCGGCACTTACAGCGGGCGTAGTGTGCCTCCTGACCATATTACACCTGAACTTAGCCTGTATTGCTGCTTTTTCCTGGTGTGTTACACCAACAAGTTTTTGCGGCACTTACAGCGGGCGGAGTGTGCCTCCTGACCATATTACACCTTAACTTAGCCTGTATTGCTGCTTTTTCCTGGTGTGTTACACCAACAGGATTTTGCGGCACTTACAGCGGGCGGAGTGTGCCTCCTGACCATATTACACCTGAACTTAGCCTGTATTGCTTCTTTTTCCTGGTGTGTTACACCAACAGGATTTTGTGGCACTTACAGCGGGCGGAGTGTGCCTCCTGACCATATTACACCTTAACTTAGCCTGTATTGCTGCTTTTTCCTGGTGTGTTACACCAACAGGATTTTGCGGCACTTACAGCGGGCGGAGTGTGCCTCCTGACCATATTACACCTGAACTTAGCCTGTATTTCTGCTTTTCCCATTTCCCTGCAGGCCATTAGAATGTCTGGAAGGCAAACAAGGAGAGGCAGACAGTCAGGAGCCAATAAAAGAGGGCAAGCAGGCTCTGTGTCTAGAGACAACAGTGCTGGTCGTGGACGCGGTGCATCGCCATCAGCACGTGGCCATGGGACACGCTTGTCCTTCTTTTCGGCAGCTGGACGTGTTGAGCCGCATCATGCCGAAGACTTGGTAGAGTGGATGACCAAGCCCTCCTCATCCTCCTCATCCTCTCTCACCCAGGCTCAGGGTACTGGCAAAGCAGCTGCCAAAGCGTCCTCTTCCCTGGTATCAATGTCATCATCAGTCACTCCTTCCCTAGACCAACCATGTCCTCCTGAGGAATCCCCCAAACTGTTTGAGCACAGTGTTGGGTACATGCTCCAGGAGGATGACCAGCGTTTCGAAGGGTCTGATGATGATACCCAGCTAGAGGAAGGCAGTAGCGTGAGAGCAGAGAGAGGGGATGCTCAAGAAGGACACCAATCTGGCAGTCATGTTCCAGCAGCTGCAGCATACTGCCAGATTGGCTCCAGTGATGAGGAGGGAGGGGATGATGAGGTCACTGACTCCACGTGGGTGCCTAATAGGAGAGAGGAGGAGGAGGAGGATGAGGAGGAGGCACATCTCCAACGAGGCAGGATGCCCTCGGGGGGGCCAGCGTAAGGGCAGCACACTGACAGAATCACACCGCAGGGCTCCGCCTGTGCAGGGCGCTGCCTCTGCCCGTTATTCAAAAAGTTCTTTGGTGTGGGCATTTTTTGAGTCGAGTGCATCAGATCGCACAGCTGCTGTTTGCAACATATGTCTCAAGCGTATATCGCGTAGCCAAAACATCACCCGCTTGGGCACCACATGCTTGACCAGACATATGTTGACCTGCCATGCAGCTCGTTGGCAAGCCTACCTTAAAGACCCACACCAAAGAACAAAGCTGACCTCTTCTTGCACCGCATCAGCTGGGATCTCCAACCCCACTATACCTTCAGTCTTCTCTGAAACCTGCTCTGAGAGGAATGAAGGTGTAGAATTAGGTGTGTCACAGCCAAGTACTTGCGGGCACTCTGCTAGCAGTACACTGACGTCCGATTCTAGCAGGCAAATTTCCCTGCCCCAGCTGCTGGACCGTCGAAAGAAGTTCACTCCCAGCCATCCACATGCCCAGCGGTTGAATGCTAGCTTGGCTAAATTGCTAGCGCTTCAACTGCTGCCTTTTCAGTTGGTAGACTCGACCCCCTTCCGCGGGGTTTGTGCAATGTGCGGTTCCTCAGTGGCAGGTTCCCAAACGCCACTTTTTCTCACGGAAGGCGATTCCGGCTCTCTACCGGCATGTGGAAGGCAATGTCTTGGCCTCGCTGGACAGGGCGGTCAGCGGTAAGGTGCATATTACCGCTGACTCATGGTCCAGCAGGCATGGACAGGGACGTTACCTTTCTTTCACGGCCCATTGGGTCATTCTTTTGGCAGCTGGGAAGGATGCAGGACAAGGTGCAGTAGTGCTGGAGGTTGTTCCACCGCCACGCCTCCAAAATGCTACTACTGGTTGTGACACACCTCTGTCCTCCACCCCCTCCTCTTCTTCTTCCTCCGTGGCCTCTTCCTGTGCTTTGTCCTCGGAACCAGCGGTGCTCCGTAGGCGTTCAAGGGGCTACGCAAGTACGCAGGCAAAAAGATGCCATGCCGTGCTTGCGCTGGTGTGTTTGGGGGACAGGAGCCACACTGAGGCAGAGGTTCTGTCTGCTCTGCAGGGGCAGGCCGAGAGGTGGTTGACGCCACGCCAGCTTAAGCCAGGAATGGTAGTTTGCGACAATGGCACCAACCTCCTCTCCGCTCTCCGACAGGGACAACTGACCCATGTGCCCTGTGTGGCTCACGTCCTTAACCTGGTGGTGCAGCGGTTCTTGGGCAGGTACCCGGGCTTACAGGATGTCCTGAGGCAGGCCAGGAAAGTCTGTGTGCATTTCCGCAGATCTTATAATGCCAGTGCTCGCCTGGCTGAGCTGCAAAAGGAGTTGAACCTGCCCAAGAACCGCCTTATATGTGACATGCCCACCAGGTGGAACTCAACGTTAGCCATGCTGCAGCGGCTGCACATGCAGCAGAGGGCCATCAATGAGTACCTGTGCGGGGTTTTTTCACCACGCCAGTGGGGCATGATCAGGGATGCATGAACTGTCCTGGCACCATTTGAGGAGGCCACGAGGATGGTGAGCAGTGACAGTGCATGCATCAGTGACACTGTACCTCTTGTCCACCTGTTGGAACATACGCTGCGTGGAATAATGGACAGGGCACTTGAGGCAGAACAGAGGCAGGAAGAGGAGGACTTCCTTGCCTCTCAAGGCCCCCTTTACCCAGACAGTGTTCCTTCTGTCCCACCCATCGCACAGGAAGAAGAGGAGGAGGAGGAGGAGGATTGTGTCAGCATGGAGGTGGAGCCTGGCACTCAGCATCATCAGCAGCAGTCTTTTAGTGATGATTTACAGTCCCAAGAAACCAGTGGACTTGTACGTGGCTGGGAGGAGGTGGCTGCGGATCATGTCGTCCTTAGTGACCCAGAGGACTCCGGACCGAATGCCTCAGCTAACCTACGCTGCATGGCCTCCCTGATCCTGCAAAGTCTGCGGAAGGATTCTCGTATTCTTCGGATCAAGGAGAGGGACCATTACTGGCTGGCCACTCTCCTTGATCCACGGTTACCGTCGCAGAGGGAGCAGAGGATGAGACAACTCCGGGAGGCCTTGCAGAAAGGTCTGTGCAACGCGTTCCCAGAGACTGGGAGGTTACAAACTCCTGGTCCTGGACAACGAGTTGCTGAGGCTTCGGTCAGTCAAAGAAGGAGCGGTGGGGAAGGTGGCCGTCTGACCGATGCGTTCAGACAATTCTTTAGTCCGCAGCCCCAAGGTATGATCGGTTCCAGCAACCATCGCCAGCGTCTGATATACATGGTGCAGGAATACCTAGGGGCAAGGTCAGACTTGGACACCTTCCCCACCGAAAATCCTCTGGCTTACTGGGTCTTGAGGATGGATCACTGGCCAGAGCTTGCACAGTATGCAATTGACCTACTGGCCTGTCCTGCATCCAGCGTTCTTTCAGAACGCACATTCAGTGCTGCTGGAGGATTTGTCACAGATCACAGGGTGCGCCTGTCCACCGACTATGTTGATCGACTGACCTTCATAAAGATGAACCAGTCTTGGATCACCACCAGCTACCAAACACCTGAAGCTGATATAACAGACTAATTTATTTTCAAATGTCACATCCCTTCAAGACTGATGCTGATGCTGAGAGACTGTCCTGTTATGTTGACTGACTATCCTCCTCCTCCTCAATGATCCGATTGATGATGATAGCTTGGAAGAACATTTTTGTTTCTGGGTGCCGCCACCAGTGGCTAAGGCCCAATTTTTCAGCCCCTGTTTAACAGGGGCGTGTTATTACAATTTTTTATGCAATGCTTTGCAGCAGGGCTCATTCCTGCACTCCAACTAGAGTATCTGAGAGTGGTTGCAGTGTCGTGGCACCAGCACCAGTGGCTAAGGCCCAATTTTTCAGCCCCTGTTTAACAGGGGCGTGTAATTACAATTTTTGATGCAATACTTTGCAACAGGGCTCATTGCTGTGCTCCAAGTACAGTATCTGTGAGGGGTTGCAGTGTTGTGGCACCAGTGCCTAAGGCCCAATTTTTATGCCCCTGTGTAACAGGGGCATGTAATTACAATTTTTTATGCAATGCTTTGCAGCAGGGCTCATTCCTGCACTCCAACTAGAGTATCTGGGAGAGGTTTCAGTGTCGTGGCACCAGCACCAGTGGCTAAGGCCCAATTTTTCAGCCCCTGTTTAACAGGGGCGTGTAATTACAATTTTTGATGCAATACTTTGCAACAGGGCTCATTGCTGTGCTCCAAGTACAGTATCTGTGAGGGGTTGCAGTGTTGTGGCACCAGTGCCTAAGGCCCAATTTTTCTGCCCCTGTTTAACAGGGGCATGTAATTACAATTCTTGATCTAATAATTCACAGCAGGGACCATTCCTGCGCCCACCAAGACTAACTGTGAGGCCTTACAGTGTTGTGTCAACACCACCACCACCACCAAAGGCCCAATTTTTCAGCCCCTGTTCAACAGGGGCATGCAATTACAATTCTTGATCTAATAATTCACAGCAGGGCCCATTCATGCGCCCACCAAGAGTAACTGTGAGGGCTCAGTGTTGTGGCAACACCAACATGTAAGGGGCAAATTTCAGCTGAGTATATATGGCAGGCCCCTACTTTCAAACATCCAACTTACAAACGACTCCTCCTTGCAAACGGAAGGATACAACAGGAAGTGAGAGGAAATCTACCCCTAGGAAGGCAAATTCTCTCCTGTAAGAGTTAATATGGGAAAAAAAGTGTCTCCTCTCCACTGATGCTTTATCACCAATTCTTGTTTCAATAAAAACCCCAAATTTTCAAAAAACATTTGTCATTAGGACGGAAAGTGAGGTGAACTGTTCTGAACAGGTGCACACTGCACTGCACAGACAGCAAAACAAATGTTACAGGGGTGATAACCCTTCCCTATGTTTTCCAAAAAGCTTAAAAATAGATTTTTTGCCTGGAGCTACACTTAAACAATGTACCTGTTCAAAATTACAAACAGATTCTACATAAGAACAAACCTACAGTCCCTGTCTTGTATGCACCGCCTGTATACGGCTGTTCAGAGTATATAGGGCCTTTTTTATTTTGTGTGCGGGGTTCCCCTTAATATCCATACAAGACCCAAAGGGGCTGGTAATGGGCTGGGGTAGTGGGGGGGGGGGTGTGTGATGGGGTAGCTATGCCATTTTTCTTAAAGATTTTCATCCATATTACCGGGACCAGACATTACATTAAAGCTGCAAGCAGTTTTAAATGGCTTTTTTTTCCTTTAGAAATGTAATTTTGTGCAGGGACAGTTCTAAACACGGGAAACACGTGGCACTTCACAGGCATACTTTAGACACCCCCCAGGTACGATATTTAAAGGAATATTTGACTTTTTTTTTTCACTTTATGCATCATTAAAATGACTGCTCCCGAAAAACTGCCATTTTTAAAACTTCTTTTTGCATTGATACATGTCCCCTGGTGCAGAACCCGGGTTCCCAAACCCTTTTTAGGACAATAACATGCATAATAGTCGTTATAATTAGCACTTTAGATTACGAACGTTCGCATCCATTGTATTTAATAGGGTTCTAAAGTTCGTACGAACTTTCGGTCCGTTCGCGGGTTCTGGTGCGAACCGAACCCGGGGGTGTTCGGCTCATCACTAATCTTGACCAAGTGGGCTTTATCCCTCCTAGGGAAGCTAGAGATAGTACCTCTAATGCCGCGTACACACGATCATTATTCACGGCGGTTAAAAAACCGCCGTGAATAATGACAGGAAAAACGAGGGAACCGCTTGGTTCCCTACACACGGTCGTTTTTCCCGTCATTTTTTCTCTTGACGAGAAAAACGACCGTCTGTGGGCTCCGCGGCAGTGTCTCCCTATGGGAAAACTGCCGCGGAAAAAAATGCTGGAAAAAACTATGAGAAAATTTAGAACATGTTCTAATTTTTCTCGTCGTTTTTTATGCCGTTTTTCTCGACGAGAAAAACGACATAAAGCCCACAGACGATCGTTTTTCTCGGCGAAAAAAAAAATGCCATTTTTCTCGTCGAGAAAAGTGGTCGTGTGTACGCGGCATAATGCTCTGAATCTGCTACATGTTGTACGGTCCACGAACACCCCATGTATATTTTTGAACACCGACGCCGAAAAGGCATTTGACCGGGTTAACTGGTCATTTATGTTTGCGGTACTCAGACATATCGGTCTGGGGGAGGTGATGCTTAGTCGGATAGCCGGAATATACTCCAACCCGTCCGCCCAGGTAAAGGCGAATGGAGTCCTTTCTGACCCTTTCCCAATACAAAACGGGATGAGACAGGGATGTCCTCTGTCCCCCCCTCCTGTTTGCCCTCTCCTTGGAACCCTTCCTAGCTAAGATTAGATTGAAACCAGACATACAGGGTGTAACGGTCGGTCAAACGCAGCACAAGATATCAGCATACGCTGATGACCTGCTATTCTCGCTGACTAATCCGGTAGTATCCTTACCCAACCTCCTCAGAGAATTTGAAACGTACGGGACATTATCCAATTTAAAGATACATTTTTCAAAGTCAGAGGCGATGGGAGTGGCATTACCACTGCATATTCTCCCAACTCTACAATCAAATTTCCGGCTAAGATGTCACCCCTAACCCCAATTGTCACCTACACAATTCCAGTCACTAAGGAACTCTAACTGTGTAACTGCCTCCCAGTTCGTAACAAGAGATAGATGGCCCTCCATCCTGGAGTTGATGGATCCCGCAGGCCCTTTTAAGCTCACATTCTGGAACGCAGCACAGTTACACCGATTTCTCCAGACCATTCCAAACCCCCCAAATTATACTAGGTCTTTGACCACGTTCGAGGAATATTGTTCGGGCACAGACCCGCTACCACACACTCTTTCTAAAATGTACGCCCTTCTAAACACACCCCCACAACTACCCGACCTACCCTGCATTACGAAATGGGAAACAGACCTTTGCCGTTCGTTCTCTCCATCCCAAAAACAGAATATGATCAGTTTCTCCCTCAAGTCCTCGATCTGCACTAAAATTCAGGAGACCAACTATAAGATTCTGACGAGGTGGTACTTGACACCCAGTCGCCTGCATATCATCTTTCCAGAGACGCCAGAACATTGCTGGCGGTGTCGCGAGGACAGGGGCACGATGCTGCACATATTCTGGTCCTGCCCTAAGCTGGCGACTTTCTGAAATGCGGTACACACCATATCCCAAAAATTCACTGACTTTCAAATTCCAAACGATCCGCATTTTTTCTACTCCACCTATCTACTCTCTCTCCCAGAGTTTATAAAAAATCTTTACTATGACACCTGACAAACGCAGCTAAAGCCTGCATTCCATTGTTATGGAAACAGCAGAGTCCACCGACCACGGCAATGTGGCTGTGGAAGATATAAATAAGATGGAAGACCTGATAATGACAGCACAAGATAGGCACGAAACCTACAAGAAGACTTGGACTCTCTGGAATATGTTTATATATTCAGAGGAGAGCAAGGCTCTTTATGGGACTTGATCCCCTAACAAATTTTTGCAGGCCAGGAGATCCCCACGGTCTTGGGATGTGTATGCACTCACGTCCTAACGCCGCCCCTCCCCTCCCCCCTTTCTCTCCTTCCCCCCTCTTTCGGTATCTCATCTCTTTCTTCTCTCCCGTCCTCTATATCTATTATTTATTTATTTATCTTTCCTTCTTTTTTTTCTCTCTCCTTTTTCTTATATGTAACTATCTATTTTAGAGTATAGGGATGTGGGCTACCCACCACTTTAATGCTTTTGTATGAGTATTAGTGACACCTAGACTGTGTAGCTATAGGGTAACTATATGTGTCGGCTGCGGAACCTTCATGGTGTACAATGTTTGTTCTGATGTGCATTACCATTCCCTGTGTCAAGCTGATAGGAGGCTGCGACCTTCACTGTTGAAAGCTATTCTTGTATTTTGTGGGCCCTGTCCTATTTTTTAGAAAATAATAAAATTATATTTGGAAAAAAAAAAATGTAATTACACACCCCTGTTAAACAGGGGCAGAAAAATTGGGCCTTAGGCACTGGTGCTGGTGCCACAACACTGTAACCCCTCACAGATACTCTAGTTGGAGCGCAGGAATGAGCCCTGCTGCAAAGTATTGCATTAAAAATTGTAATTACACGCCCCTGTTAAACAGGGGCTGAAAAATTGGGCCTTAGCCACTGGTGGCGGTGCTCAGAAACAAAAATGTTCTTACATGCTATCAGCATGATCATTGAGGAGGAAGAGGATAGTCACTCAGCAGAACAGGATAGTCACTCTGCATCAGCATAGGCAGTCTTGAAGGGATCTGACATTTCAAAAAAAATTATTCGGTTACATCAGCATCAGGTGCTTGGTAGTTGGTGGTGATCCAAGACTGATTCATTTTTATGAAGGTCAGTCGATCGACCGAATCGGTGGACAGGCGCACCCTGTGATTGGTTACAAAGCCTCCAGCAGCACTGAATGTGCGTTCTGAAAGAACACTGGATGCAGGACAGGCCAGTAGCTCAATTGCATACTGTGCAAGCTCTGGCCAGTGATCCATCCTCAAGACCCAGTAACCCAGAGGATTTTCGGTGGGAAAGGTGTCCAAGTCTGATCTTGCCCCTAGGTATTCCTGCACCATGTAAACCAGACGCTGGCGATGATTGCTGGAACCGATCATACCTTGGGGCTGCGGACTAAAAAATTGTCTGAACGCATCGGTCAGACGGCCACCTTCTCCACCGCTCCTTCTTTGAATGACTGAAGCCTCAGCAACACGTTGTCCAGGATCAGGAATTTGTAACCTCCCAGTCTCTGGGAACGCATTGCACAGACCTTTCTGCAAGGCCTCCCGAAGATGTTACATCCTCTGCTCCCTCTGCGACGCCACGATAAGGTCCACAACCTTACCCTTGTAATATGGATCAAGGAGGGTTGCCAGCCAGTAATGATCCCTCTCCTTGATAGCACGAATACGAGGATCCTTCCGCAGGCTTTGCAGGATCAGGGAGGATATGCAGCGTAGGTTTGCTGAGGCATTCAGTTCGGAGTCCTCTGGGTCACTGAGGACGACATGATCTGCAGCCACCTCCTCCCAGCCACGTACAAGTCCATGTGTTTCTTGGGACTGTAATTGATCCCTTGAAGACTGCTGCTGATGCTGAGTGCTAGGCTCCACCTCCATGCTGACACAATCCTCCTTATCGTCCTCTTCCTGTGTGATAGGCAGGCCAGCAGGAACACTGTCTGGATAAAGGGGGCCTTGAGAGGTAAGGAAGTCCTCCTCTTCCTCCCTCTGTTCTGCCTCAAGTGCCCTGTCTATTATTCCACGCAACGTGCTCTCCAACAGGTGGACAAGAGGGACAGTGTCACTGATGCATGCACTATCACTGCTCACCATCCTCGTGGCCCCCTCAAATGGTGACAGGACAGTGCATGCATCCCTGATCATGGCCCACTGGCATAGGGAAAAAATCCAAGCTCCCCTGACCCTGTCCTGGTGCCATATTGCAACAGATACTCATTGATGGCCCTCTGCTGCGTGTGCAGCCGCTGCAGCATGGCCAACGTAGAGTTCCACCTGGTGGGCATGTCACAGATTAGGCGGTTCTTGGGCAGGTTGTATTCCTTTTGGAGGTCAGCCAGCCGAGCACTGCCATTATATGACCGGCGGAAATGCACACAGAGTTTCCTGGCCTGCTTCAGGACCTTCTGTAAGCCCGGGTACCTGCCCAAGAACCACTGCACCACCAAGTTAAGAACGTGAGCAAAACAGGGCACATGGGTCAGTTGTCCCTGTCGGAGGGCGGAGAGGAGGTTGGTGCAGCAGCTGGGGCTGGGAAATCTGCCTGGTACAATCTGACGTCGGTGTACCAATAGCAGATTGCCCGCAAGTACTTGGCTGTGACACACCTAATTCTACACCTTCATTCCTCTCAGTGCAGGTTTCAGAAAGGACTGAAGGTATAGTGGGGTTGGAGATCCCAGCTGATGAGGAGCAAGGAGAGGTCCACTTTGTTCTTTGGTGTGGGTCTTTTTTGTATGCTTGCCAATGGACTGTGTCAGGGAAGGCTTTACCCACTGGTGGCGCTGTCGGTCCTATGGATCGTAGTACTAGTGTCCACCAGCAGGTGTCCTCCCGCAGCCTGTATCTTTGACAGAGGATCTCACCTGCTGGTGGTAATGCCTGATCCATGGGCTGTAGTACCGGCATCCACCAGCGGGGGTATTCCGGCAGTGTGGGGCAGGCAGTACTTCCTTCGATCAGCTGTGACATGAGGGCAATTATAGCAGTCCTATAAGTACCCGGCGAGCCCTTACATGCTCGCCTTGGTATCTTTCTCATGGAGCCTTGACCTTGAAGCCTGTACCTGTCCTTGAGCCTGTACCTGTCCTGACCTGACCTGTTCCCTATCCTGAGCCTATCCATCCGTCTTCTCCCTGCCTGCCCTTGTTCCCTATTCCCATCTGCTGACTTCCCGTGTATGACCTTGGCCTGGCTACGTTTATGCCCCTGGAACACTCCTCTGTCTATCTCGTGATCTGCTGTATATGCACCTGGCCTGGCTTTCATTCAAGATTCTGGTACTGCCCTTTGTTGTATATATTATTTGTTGTTTGTTAGTTGCACTGTTTGTATTTATCCATACCACCTTTTCAATAAACCCCATTATATTTTACTCTACATGCGTTTTGGTTATCTCTGTGCAGTCCACACAGTCTGGTCAATTATTTCCCTGATAGTATACCAAGGCCCCCTGATCAGACGTGGCCGCACAGAGAAATCATTTTGGGTTTAGTATATTTTGCTAAACATGAATACCAATGAGGTTATTTTTTATGCTCTACTGGCGTCCGAGAATTTGGTATACTGCCGCCAGGCATTGACAGAGCGAACCAGCGATCAGCTGCTAGGGGACATTAGGTTTATTCACTCCCTGGTTGATCAGGGGTTTATGCCATTTGGGGAAGTTCAGCCTTTAATTCAAATATGCACTGAGCTAGCCCTGTCCTGTGTTCCAAGGGGCCGTGATAATTACACTCAACCTTTCAGTTCTGATCAGGTGGAGTCCCTAGTATGGTTGTTGGAGGATGACTCTGCATCCTTTTTTGAGCACTATTTGGCCTGTTCCAAGCAATTGCTAGAAGATTGTATTTGTGCAGTGCAGTCTCTAATTAGGCAGGGTGTGTGTGAACCAACTTTTGTTCAGCCTGTGCTTCAGGCCTGGTCTGATCTCCTGTATCTAGCTAAACCACAACAATCCAGCCCTGCCATTAGTCACCTGCCTTCCCACGAATCTATCTCCCCGTCACCCCTGGCAAACTCAGCTACAGCTCAGTATACTCTGCTTCCCACCAAGTACTATTACCCAGTCTCCACTTGCTGCACTTATCCTGCCTTCAATCCACCTTCCTCTTCCCTTACTCCTGTAACCAATCCACAAAAACCTCCTCCAGCCACTATCCCTGTATCTCTGCCGCATTCCAGTCCTTCCTCTTATTCAATTCCATCCTTTGCATACATCCCCCCTGTTACCTACAAATCTGCAGTGACTAAGCCCAAGAAGAAGCGAAGGTACTTCCCGACCCACACTATCCAACCAGTAACCCAACCTACCTCCACACCCACCAACCTGCTCCAGCCTGCCGTTCCAGCTTGCAGAGCCAGCCTTCCAGCCTGCAGTTCCGGGGCCAGCCTGCCGTTCCAGGACCAGCCTTCCAGCCTGCAGGGCCAGCCTTCCAGCCTGCAGTTCCAGGGCCAGCCTTCCAGCCTGCATTTCCGGGGCCAGCCTTCCAGCCTGCAGAGCCAGCCTTCCAGCCTGCCGTTCCAGGGCCAGCCTTCCAGCCTGCCGTTCCAGGGCCAGCCTTCCAGCCTGCAGAGCCAGCCTTCCAGCCTGCCATTCCAGGGCCAGCCTGCCGTTCCAGGGCCAGCCGTCCAGCCTGCCATTCCAGAGCCAGCCTTCCAGCCTGCAGAGCCAGCCTTCCAGCCTGCAGTTCCGGGGCCAGCCTTCCAGCCTGCAGTTCCGGGGCCAGCCTTCGAGCCTGCAGTACCAGAGCCAGCCTTCCAGCCTGCAGAGCCAGCCTTCCAGCCTGCCGTTCCAGGGCCAGCCTTCCAGCCTGCAGTTCCAGAGCCAGCCTTCCAGCCTGCAGAGCCAGCCTTCCAGCCTGCCGTTCCAGGGCCAGCCTTCCAGCCTGCCGTTCCAGGGCCAGCCTTCCAGCCTGCAGTTCCAGAGCCAGCCTTCCAGCCTGCAGAGCCAGCCTTCCAGCCTGCAGTTTCCGTGCCAGCCTGCCAGCCTGAAGACCCCGTGCCAGCCTGCCAGCCTGAAGACCCCGTGCCAGCCTGCCAGCCTGAAGACCCCGTGCCAGCCTGCCAGCCTGAAGACCCTGTGCCAGCCTGCCAACTTGAAGTTCATGTGCCTGCCTACCAAACAGAAGTCCTGATGACGGTGTCCCAGTCGGAAGATCCGGTGACCCCCGCCCGCCTGAAGATTCGGTGACTGAGACCCCGCCTGAAGATCCGGTGCCCGTTTCCCAGCCTGTGGTTGTGGTGCCCATTTCCCGGCCTGAGATTGTGGTGCCCGTTTCCCGGCCTGAGGTTGTGGTGCCCGCTGCGGTGCCCGTTTCCCGGCTTGAGGTTGTGATGCCCGTTTCCCGGCTTGAGGTTGTGGTGCCCGTTTCCCGGCTTGAGGGTATGGTGCCCGTTTCTCAGTCTGTGGAGCCTACTACCCAGCCTGAGATGTCCCTGTCTGCCGCCCAGACTGAGATGTCCCTGTCTGCTGCCCAACCTGAAATGTTCCTGTCGGCTGCCCAGCCTAATGTGCCACAGCCCGCTGCCCAGCTCGATGACCCGGAGCCGGCTGCCCAGCTCGATGACCCGGAGCCGGCTGCCCAGCCGGAGTTGTTCCTGTCTGCTGCCCAGCCGGAGTGGTTCCTGTCTGCTGCCCAGCTCAACGACCCAGCACCTGCTGCCCAGCTTGTCTGCCCGGATGTGCCTGCTTTCCGCTTGGACGTGCCCCTGGTCCAGCCTTAAGTGCCTGATGACCAGGCTGAAGTACCCTCATCCTTGGTGCTACCCAATGCCCTAGACTTTGGACAATCAAGACTGGTTGGAGCGTCCAGAGGCCGCTCCTTTTTGGGGGGGTACTGTCAGGGAAGGCTTTACCCACTGGTGGCGCTGTCGGTCCTATGGATCGTAGTACTAGTGTCCACCAGCAGGTGTCCTCCCGCAGCCTGTATCTTTGACAGAGGATCTCACCTGCTGGTGGTAATGCCTGATCCATGGGCTGTAGTACCGGCGTCCACCAGCGGGGGTATTTCGGCAGTGTGGGGCAGGCAGTACTTCCTTCGATCAGCTGTGACATGAGGGCAATTATAGCAGTCCTATAAATACCCGGCGAGCCCTTACATGCTCGCCTTGGTATCTTTCTCCTGGAGCCTTGACCTTGAAGCCTGTATCCGGACCTTGAGCCTGTACCTGTCCTTGAGCCTGTACCTGTCCTGTCCCGTCCCGACCTGACCTGATCCCTATCCTGAGCCTATCCATCCGTCTTCTCCCTGCCTGCCTTTGTTCCCTATTCCCATCTGCTGACTCCCCGTGTATGACCTTGGCCTGGCTACGTTTATGCCCCTGGAACACTCCTCTGTCTATCTCGTGATCTGCTGTATATGACCCCGGCCTGGCTTTCATTCAATATTCTGGTACTGCCCTTTGTTGTATATATTATTTGTTGTTTGTTAGTTGCACTGTTTGTATTTATCCATACCACCTTTTCAATAAACCCCATTATATTTTACTCTACATGCGTTTTGGTTATCTCTGTGCAGTCCACACAGTCTGGTTAATTAATTCCCTGATAGACTGCATGGCAGGTTGACATATGTCTGATCAAGCACGTGGTGCCCAAGCGGCTCATGTTTTGGCCATGCGAGATACGCTTCAGACATATGTTGCAAATAGCAACGGTGCGATCTGATGCACACGTCTCAAAAAAGGACCACACCAAAGAACTTTTGGAATAACGCGCAGAGACAGCAGCGCCCTGAACATGCGGAACACTGCGGTGTGATGCAGTCGGTTGGCTGCCCTTAAGCTGGCCCCTGGAGGGCATCCTGCCTCGTTGGAGATATGTCTCCTCCTCCTCCTCTCTCCTATCAGGCACCCATGTGGGGTCAGTGACCTCATCATGCCCTCCCTCCTCATCACTGGAGCAAATCTGGCAGTATGCTGCAGCTGGGGGAACATGACTGCCAGATTACTGTCCTTGTTGGGCACCCCCTCTCTCTGGGCTCACGTTACTGCCTTCCTCTAGCTGGGTACCCTTATTGGAGCCTTTTAAAACTCTGGGCATCCTCCTGGAGCATGTACCCAACACTGTGGTCAAACAGTTCGGGGGACTCCTCAGGAGGACATGGTGGGGCTAGGGAAGGAGTGACTGATGCCATTGAGCCGAGAGGAGAGGCCGCTTTGGCAGCTGCTTTGCCAAACAAAGTACCCTGAGCCTGGGTGAGAGAGGATGAGGAGGATGAGGACGGCTTGGTCATCCACTCTACCAAGTCTTCGGCATGTTGCGGCTCAACATGGCCAGCTGCCGAAAAGAAGGACAAGTGTGTCCCACGGCCACGTGCTAATGAGGATGCACTGTGTCCCCGACCAGCACTGTTGCCTGTAGACACAGAGCCTGCTTGCCCTCTTTTATTGGCTCATGACTGTCTGCCTCTCCTTGTTTGCCTTCCAGACATACTAATGGCCTGCAGTGAGCTGTAGCTGCACAAAGGTGGGATGTATATATATAGATCTATAGTGATTATACTGCAGCTAGCACAATCAACTGCCTGCTGTGGTATTAGTATGAGAAAAGCAGCAATTGTCTTCAGTTAGTTTTAGGTGCACACTGTGCAGAGGACACAGTACACTAACTGAAAATACTTGCAGCTCCCTGCCTGTGGTATTAGTTTGAGAACACCACCAATTGTATTCAGGTACCTTTTAGGTACACACTGTGCAAAGGACAGAAGTACACTAAATGAAATTAATGCAGCTCCCTGCCTGTGGTTTTAGTATGAGAACACCACTAATTGTATTGAGGTACCTTTTAGGTGAACGCTGCGCAAAGGACACAGTACACTAAATTAATGCAGCTCCCTGCCTGTGGTTTTAGTATGAGAACAGCACTAATTCTATTGAGGTACTTTTAGGTGCACACTGTGCAACGGACACAGTACACTAAGTGAAAATACTGCAGCTAGCACAATCACCTGCCTGCCTGACAGCATAGAGAATAACAGGAATGGATCTAGCTAAACTCAATACAGTGTGTTGATGCATATATATGCATATATATCCTCCCTGCCTGTATTTGTATCAGAACACCAGCAATTGTATTCAGGTAAGCTTTTGGTGCACACTGTGCAAAGGACACTAATGCAAAATACTGCAGCTCCCTGCCTGTATTTGTATCAGAACACCAGCAATTGTATTCTGGTAAGCTTTTGGTGCACACTGTGCAAAGGACACAGTACACTAAGTGAAACACTGCAGCTAGCACAATCACCTGCCTGCCTGTCAGTATAGAGAATAACAGGAACGGATCTAGCTAAACTGAATACAGTGTGTAAATATTGTGACAGCAGGAAGGTAAAGTCACCTGGTTGCATCCAGGGGGGTAGATATATTTCGCCCAGATTCAGGCTTTACGCCGACTTATACAACTAGGTGGAGAGTTGTATAAGGCTAGTGGGCTCATTGATGACTCATACCTCTAGGGAGAGGGCTGGGCGTCGTGCAGACAGGGAGTTGATGAGGCCAGCTGAAGCTTGTCAGCTCATTTAGGCCTCTATAAGAACTCCCAGCTTCATTAGATGTTAGCTCATGCCTGGAACCAGACCTGTGTGGACTGTCTAGGGAGAGTGAACCCCTGTGCGGTGAGAAAAAGCCTGTGTGGCTATTTGCTTGGACATTTAAAACCAGGGACTTAGGGACTAGGACAGCACTAGGCTGATCCCAGTTGTTAGTTAGGAAACCTGTATGTTTAGTCAGAGGTCAACTTGACCAGGATTTATTTTGGTTATGTTTCTTTTGCTTTGCTGTGTTTTGTCACTGTAAATAGAAAATAAACCGCACCTTTTTGATTTTTGAAAACCACAACCTCCGTTTGCTGGGCCTGTTTTGTGTGGGGAGCCCATCCCGGGGGTCACACACACCCGCTGCCGAGTTAACCCCCTCACAGTTGGTGGAGAACCAGTGGCAGTTTTTTTAAGCCAGCATGGAGGAGATACTGAAACAGCTGGCTCTAGCAAATGCCAATCAACAGCAGACAAATGCAGGTTTGCAAAGGAGCCTTGCAGCCCAGCAGCAGACAAACGCAACTTTGCAACAGAGTCTGGAGGCTCAGCAACGAGCCCAGCAGCAATCTGAGGCCCGCTTCATAGACCTGTTGCAGAAGCAAGAGCAGAGACTACAACAACAGATGGAAGCAGTAATGCAGCAACGTCCGCAGACCAGTGAGGAAAGCCGTCCCACTAATACCGCGTCCTTTGGGGTGAGTCGTTTGTTGACAAAAATGACTGGAGAGGATGATCCAGAGGTATTTTTGACCACATTTGAAAGGACCGCTGAAAGAGAAAAGTGGCCTGAGGAGCAGTGGGCTGGACTGGTGGCTCCTCTGTTAACTGGTGAATCGCAGAAGGCTTACTATGACCTAGAGCCTGACCAAGCAAAAGACTATGTGATGCTAAAAGCTGAAATATTGGCAAGGCTGGGTGTCACCCAGGCTGTCCGGGCTCAGCGTGTGCATAACTGGACTTTCCAGCTTGGAAAACCCCCCAGGTCTCAAATGTATGATCTCATTCACCTGAGCAGAAAGTGGCTACAGCCAGAGACTTTGTCCGCACCAAAGATTGTGGAACGTGTTGTAATGGATCGGTTTTTGAGAGCTCTTCCTACTGCCATCCAAAAGTGGGTAAGCCATGGAGACCCAGAGACGGCCGATGGTCTTGTGGATCGTGTGGAGAAATACTTGGCTACAGAGAACCTGACGGCCTCTTCCAGAGACACTCGGACTTTCCACCCTAAGACCAGACCATCCCCAGGGGCGGATAAGAGGATTCCAAGGGGTGAGGGTGGAGAGAGTGAGAGGGTGGGAGCTCTACCCCAAGTTTGGCGAGAACAGCCTGGGAAATCAGCGGCTCAAGAGGCGGCAAGAAGGATCGTTTGCTACCGCTGCCGGCAAGCGGGACATATTGCAGCCAATTGCCCGGTTGTGGAGGAACCCATGCAGTGTGACTTTCTGACGGGCAGACGTCAGTCGCTGTGTGCGACAGTCGCATGCACTGCCATTCGAGGAACTGAGAAACATTTATGCAAAATGTGTGTTAATGGTAGAAATGTTGTGGTATTGCTGGATTCAGGTAGCCTTGTGACCCTGATAAAGGCTGAGTTAGTTAAAACAGAGGTCTCTGGGAATAGCAAGGTAGCTGTTATTTGTGTGCATGGGGACACCCGAGAGTATCCAGTGACTACAGTGTGTTTCGAGACCCCCAAAGGTACCCTCTCTCATCCAGTGGGCTTAGTATCTCAGTTACCGCATGACGCCATTGTGGGAAGGGATTTTCCGAAGTTCTGGGAACTGTGGGATGATCCTGAGCCCCTCACTGGTGCCCCTATGTACCAGGAATGTGATAGCCAGAACTCCCCTGAGAGTGGTGAGGACTCTCCGGAATTTCCCTTATCAGTATTGGCAGGGGAGACTCAAGAAACTGGAGAGGAGCCCACCTCCTCAGACGAAAACCTACCGTCTGTGGAGTTTTCTGATCTTGAGGTTCACAGGGAAAACTTTGCCACAGAACAGTTGAAAGACCCCGCCCTAATAAAGGCACGGGAAAACGTAGTGAAAATAGATGGCGAGTTAGTGGACCCAGATAATACCTGCACTTACCCATACTTCAGCGTAGAGAAGGACCTACTGTATCGGGTGGCAAAAAGGGCAGAAGAAACCGTTGAGCAGCTTGTGGTGCCCAAACCTTACAGGAAGTTGGTGTTGGAGTTGGCCCATGGGCACATTCTTGGAGGTCATCTGGGGACAGAGAAAACCCGAGAGAGGGTATTACAGAGATTCTATTGGCCGGGGGTGATGAAGGACGTAGAAAATTATTGTTCCTCCTGCCCTGTGTGTCAGAGGTTGGCCCCGATGCCACATTTCCGTAGCCCGCTGGTCCCTCTACCCATCATTGAGGTCCCGTTTGAGAGGATCGCCATGGATTTGGTAGGTCCTATAATCAAGTCCGCTAGGGGGCACCAGTACATATTAGTTATAATGGACTATGCCACCCGTTATCCAGAAGCGATCCCTCTCCGAAATACCTCGGCCAAAACCATAGCCAAAGATCTATCTCTTGTTTTTAGCCGGGTGGGTATTTGTAAAGAACTGCTTACGGACCAAGGTACACCCTTTATGTCCCGGGTTATGAAAGAGCTGTGTAAATTGTTCAAAGTGACGCAATTGCGTACGTCTGTGTATCACCCCCAAACCGATGGGCTGGTTGAAAGATTCAACAAAACCCTAAAACAAATGTTGAAGAAAGTGGTGGATAGAGATGGAAAGGATTGGGACTGTTTACTTCCTTATTTGATGTTTGCTATTAGGGAGGTGCCCCAATCCTCTACGGGATTCTCCCCCTTTGAGTTACTGTATGGGAGACACCCAAGAGGGCTGTTGGATATTGCCAAGGAAACTTGGGAAAGTGAGAGTTCTCCCCACAGGAGTGTGATTGAGCATGTCGCCCTGATGCAAGATCGAATTGCACAGGTAATGCCCATCGTGAAGGAACATTTGGCCCAAGCGCAGTTGGCACAGCAGAGAGTGTACAACCGTGGAGCCAAGACCCGTACCTTTTCCCCGGGGGATAGGATATTGGTACTTGTCCCTACGGTTGAAAGTAAATTCCTTGCCAAATGGCAAGGCCCCTACGAGATAATGGAAAAAGTGAGCGAAGTGAATTACAAGGTCAGACAACCAGGAAGGCGAAAGCCCGAACAGATCTATCACGTTAATCTGTTGAAAGCCTGGAGGGATAGAGAGTCCCTAGTCGCAGACACTTGCTCACCAGCTCAAACTGGTTGCGTGATTCCTGAGGTTGGAATAGCAGCCACCTTGTCACAACCCCAACAACAGGAGGTTAAGGAGTTTGTGCTTCGCAACAAGGAGGTATTCTCTGAGCTGCCGGGACAAACATCTGGGGTAGAGCATGACATCATTACCCCGCCCGGTGAAAGGGTGAAGTTAAAACCCTATCGGATCCCAGAGGCTCGACGGGAGGCAATACGGGAGGAAGTACAGAAAATGCTGAACTTAGGGGTGATAGAGGAGTCCCAAAGTGATTGGTCTAGTCCCATCGTGTTGGTGCCTAAACCGGATGGGAGCTGGCGATTTTGTAACGATTTTCGTCAGTTGAACAAAGTTACAAAATTTGACACCTACCCCATGCCACGTATAGATGAGTTGATCGACCGGCTGGGAACAGCCCGATACATGACGACTCTTGACCTCACAAAAGGGTATTGGCAAATCCCCCTGGCCAAGTCGCGCCAAAGAGAAAACCGCATTTGTAACCCCAGACGGGGCGTTCCAATATAAAAGAATGCCGTTCGGGTTACAGAATGCGCCGGCCACATTCCAGCGGAAAATGGACCAGATGCTGAGGCCCCATCGGAAGTATGCTGCGGCTTACCTGGATGACGTAATTGTCCATAGCACAGATTGGGCCTCACATCTGCCAAAAGTGCAAGCAGTCCTGGACTCTGTTCGGGAAGCGGGGTTTACGGCTAACCCCAAGAAGTGTACCATTGGGCAGGAGGAGGCCAAATATCTTGGGTACACCATTGGGAGGGGAGTAATAAAACCCCAACTCAACAAAGTCGAGGCCATCCAGAGTTGGCCACGTCCCAACAGCAAGAAGCAGGTACGAGCCTTTCTGGGAATCGCTGGGTATTATCGGCGATTCATTCCCCACTTTGCTTCTAAGGCTGTGCCCCTAACCAACCTGACGAAGGGGAAAGGGTCGGTCATGATTAAATGGACCCCCGAGGCTGAGGCAGCATTCCAATTCTTGAAACAAGCCTTATGTAGCCAGCCAGTGTTGTACTCACCCGACTTCTCTAAAGACTTTGTCGTACAAAGTGATGCGTCAGATGTGGGGTTAGGAGCAGTATTGTCCCAGGTCTGGAACGGGGAAGAGCACCCAGTCATTTACCTCAGCAGGAAGTTGAAGTCCCATGAGGTAAATTACGCCACCGTTGAAAAGGAGTGTTTAGTGGTGAAGTGGGCTCTAGATTCCCTTCGGTACTACCTGCTAGGTAGGCACTTTGACATGGTTACGGATCACGCTCCGTTAAAGTGGATGGCTCAAAACAAGGAAACAAATAGAAGAGTGAATAGGTGGTTCCTGGCCCTCCAGGAATTCAACTTCACAGTAAAGCATCGCCCTGGCGTTCAAATGGGGAATGTGGATGCTTTGTCTCGAGTACATGAATGCCTGATTGCTGGTGTTCCAACCCCTAGGTTAAAACAAGAGGGGGGGGTATGTGACAGCAGGAAGGTAAAGTCACCTGGTTGCATCCAGGGGGGTAGATATATTTCGCCCAGATTCAGGCTTTACGCCGACTTATACAACTAGGTGGAGAGTTGTATAAGGCTAGTGGGCTCATTGATGACTCATACCTCTAGGGAGAGGGCTGGGCGTCGTGCAGACAGGGAGTTGATGAGGCCAGCTGAAGCTTGTCAGCTCATTTAGGCCTCTATAAGAACTCCCAGCTTCATTAGATGTTAGCTCATGCCTGGAACCAGACCTGTGTGGACTGTCTAGGGAGAGTGAACCCCTGTGCGGTGAGAAAAAGCCTGTGTGGCTATTTGCTTGGACATTTAAAACCAGGGACTTAGGGACTAGGACAGCACTAGGCTGATCCCAGTTGTTAGTTAGGAAACCTGTATGTTTAGTCAGAGGTCAACTTGACCAGGATTTATTTTGGTTATGTTTCTTTTGCTTTGCTGTGTTTTGTCACTGTAAATAGAAAATAAACCGCACCTTTTTGATTTTTGAAAACCACAACCTCCGTTTGCTGGGCCTGTTTTGTGTGGGGAGCCCATCCCGGGGGTCACACACACCCGCTGCCGAGTTAACCCCCTCACAATATATATACAACACCTAGGATGCATATATATCCTCTACACACTGTAACTGCAGCTAACTGACTCGCCTGCCTGCTCTATCTAACTCAAATCAAATTACACTGTCTCTCTCTCTGTCTCTTTCCTTTAACCAACGCCAACACACTACACAAGGCTGCCCCTCTGAGCCATGATTGGCCAAAGCCACCCTGGCTTTGGCCAATTACAGCTCTCTGTACCTATGGCCAGTGCTGTGTTCTAGCCTAGGCTGACAAGGCCCAGGCCTAGGGCGGCACTTTGCGGGGGGGCGGCCGGCCGCCCCCCCCCAAAAAATTGCACCCGCGCCCTCCTTCCAACTCCCGCACGCAGGGCCACTATCAGGGGAGTACTGCTTAGCAGCGCAGTGGCTCGCGCCAGGTGCGGAGGAGTCCAGAAAGCAGTTCAAATAAGTGCCGTCAAGCCGCCACCCCCCCCCCTTACAGCGGGCAGAAAGCTGCGCGGCGGCGCGGCAAATCCAATTAGAGACGCTCTCTCTTTGGGTTACAGAAAGGGAAGGGGGGCGGTGGGAGAGATATACAGACAGTCCGCAGCTCTCCTCTCCCTGTCAGCGCCGCTGCCGAGTTCTCTGGCAAATAGAGTAGCGGCGCTGTGACAGGGAGAGGAGAGCTGCGGGCTGTCTGTATATCTCCCCCACCACCCCCCTTCCCTTTCTGTAACCCGAAGAGAGAGAGAGAGAGCGGCTCTAATTGGATTCACTGTGCCCTCCCCATGATTGGCCACAGCAGAGGGCCAATTAGAAGACTCTGGGGCATCATGGGAAATGTAGTCACTGCAGATTTCCGGCCCCAGTGTGTCCATAGACACCAAGCTACAGCCCCCAGCAGAAGGAGCAAAAGAGAATACTGTGCTGGGAGAAACCAGAGAGCTAGCCACACTGTACCCCTGTACCCGCACCACCAGAGAGCCACGCTGTACCCCGCACCACCAGAGAGCCACGCTGTACCCCGTACCACCAAAGAGCCACGCTGTACCCCGCACCACCAAAGAGCCACGCTGTACCCCGCACCACCAAAGAGCCACGCTGTACCCCGCACCACCAGAGAGCCACGCTGTACCTCGCACCACCAGAGAGCTGCGCTGTACCCCGCACCACCAGGGAGCCACGCTTTACCCCGCACCACCAGGGAGCTGCGCTTTACCCCGCACCACCAGGGAGCGGCACTGTACCCCGCACCACCAGGGAGCTGCGCTGTACCAGGAAGCCGCGCTGTACCCCGCACCACCGCGCTGTACCCCGCACCACCAGGGAGACGCACTGTACCCCGCACCACCAGGGAGCCGCGCTGTACCCCGCACCACCAGGGAGCCGCGCTGTACCCCGCACCACCAGGGAGCCACGCTGTACCCTGCACCACCAGGGAGCCACGCTGCACCCCGCACCACCAGGGAGCCACGCTGTACCCCGCACCACCAGAGAGCCATGCTGTACCCCGCACCACCAGAGAGCCACGCTGTACCCCGCACCACCAGAGAGCCACGCTGTACCCGCACCACCAGAGAGCCACGCTGTACCCGCACCACCAGAGAGCCACGCTGTACCCGCACCACCAGAGTGCCACGCTGTACCCGCACCACCAGAGAGCCACGCTGTACCCGCACCACCAGAGAGGGAGAAAGACCAAGCCACTGCCAGGATACAGACATGCTACACTACTGACTAGAATCACCCCGTGCAACCCAGAGTGAGCGAACGTCCAGCCAGAGGGATCACTGTTGCGATTTTGCTGGGTCTGGTAAGAGGGCCTGTTGGCTATTATCCATTACTATTCCCAAGGACTGAGCCATTAGGAAGTGCCTAGCCTGCTATTCTCTAGGCCCTATTGACCGCCACAACATCCCCCTCTGTCCTCTTCCCACGGCGTCCCTCTGTCCTCTTCCCACGGCGTCCCTCTGTCCTCTTCCCACGGCGTCCCTCTGTCCTCTTCCCACGGCGTCCCTCTGTCCTCTTCCCACGGCGTCCCCTCTGTCCTCTTCCCATGGCGTCCCCCCTGTCCTCTTCACACGGCGTCCCCCCTGTCCTCTTCCCACGGCATCCCCTCTGTCCTCTTCCCACGGCGTCCCTCTGTCCTCTTCCCACGGCGTCCCTCTGTCCTCTTCCCACGGCGTCCCTCTGTCCTCTTCCCACGGCGTCCCTCTGTCCTCTTCCCACGGCATCCCTCTGTCCTCTTCCCACGGCGTCCCTCTGTCCTCTTCCCACGGCATCCCCTCTGTCCTCTTCCCACGGCGTCCCTCTGTCCTCTTCCCACGGCGTCCCTCTGTCCTCTTCCCACGGCGTCCCTCTGTCCTCTTCCCACGGCGTCCCTCTGTCCTCTTCCCACGGCGTCCCTCTGTCCTCTTCCCACGGCATCCCTCTGTCCTCTTCCCGCGGCGTCCCTCTGTCTTCCTCCCATGAAGATGACAGGGCGGATCTTAAAAAGGAATGGGTGTGGCTTTGACAGGAAGGGGTGGGTCATATTTAAATTAGGGGGTGCGCAAGTTTAGTCAGGCCTAGGGCAGCACAAAACCTAAATACACCGCTGCCTATGGCGCTGTGATTGGCCAAGCATGCGGGTCATAGTGCATGCTTGGCCAATCATCAGCCAGCAATGCACTGCGATGCCGCAGTGAATTATGGGCCGTGACACGCCACTCGAATTTGGCACGAACGGCCCATAACGTTCGAAATTCGACGAACGGTCGAACAGCCAATGTCAAGATACGGTGGGATGAGCAGGTCGAGGCACTGTACTGATTTTAGTCTCTATACCCCTGTACTATGACCAAGGGCAGGGCCGGCCCTACCATGGGACCCGATGGTACCTCGGTCCCAGGCGGCACTTTAAAGGGGGCGGCAAATTGCCGCCCACCAGCCAGCTAGCCCGTTCCCCTGCGCTGCTTATCCCATTGCGAGCAGGGCCAGTGTTCTGCCGAGAAAGGTCCCGGCATTTTTAAAATGCATGCCTTATGGCGCCAGCCTAGGGGGCGGTTGGGGCTGTGAAGACATCCCTGACAGACCACTCTATCCCCAGCCTGCAGTGCCGCCCTAGCAGCTGCAGTGAGAAGATGAGAGGAGAGAGCCGGGACGAGGAGCAGCTGGCCGGAAGTGCTGCATGTTTAGTGGAACTGGCTGGGGTAGATGATATGGAAGCCCTGCATCATGTAACTACGGGCTTGCCACGATATCTGCTCCCGCCGCCCCCCCTCCTCCTGGTCTCTCAGGGATCTGTTGTGGGAGGACTGGCAGGCAGCAGCGCCGCTCTCCAGTCCTGGAGTAAAGTTTACCACCACCTTCGCTGGCTCAGGTATAGTGGAAGCTCATTGCTGCAGCCTGCACCCATTCACAAGAAACAAAAATTTACTCTGCTGTCAGTTTATAGTGCATTGCACTGTGTACAGAGGGAACTGATATGTGTGTGTGTGTGTGTGTGTGTGGGGGGGGGGGGGGGGTAGGTGTGCAGGGGGGTACAGATATGTGTGTGTGTGTGTGTGTGTGGGGGGAACAGGTGTGCAGGGGGTACAGATGTGTGTGTGTGTGGGGGGTACAGGTGTGCAGGGGGTACAGATATGTGTGTGTGGGGGGGGGACAGGTGTGCAGGGGGTACAGATATATGTATGTGTGGGGAGGGGGGGCAGGTGTGCAGGGGGTACAGATATGTGTGTGTGGGGGGGGGTACAGGTGTGCAGGGGGTACAGATATGTGTGTGTGTGTGGGGGGGGACAGGTGTGCAGGGGGTACAGATATGTGTGTGTGGGGAGGGGGGGCAGGTGTGCAGGGGGTACAGATATGTGTGTGTGGGGGGGTACAGGTGTGCAGGGGGTACAGATATGTGTGTGTGTGGGGGGGTACAGGTGTGCAGGGGGTACAGATATGTGTGTGGGGGGGGGTACAGGTGTGCAGGGGGTACAGATATGTGTGTGTGTGTGTGGGGGGGGTACAAGTGTGCAGGGGGTACAGATGTGTGTGGGGGGGGACAGGTGTGCAGGGGGTACAGATATGTGTGTGGGGGGGGGGGTACAGGTGTGCAGGGGGTACAGATATGTGTGTGTGTGTGTGGGGGGACAGGTGTGCAGGGGGTACAGATGTGTGTATTGGGTACAGAGGGTGAACAGATATGTGTGTGTGTGTGTGTGTGGGGAGGGGACAGGTGTGCAGGGGATACAGATATGTGTGTGTGGGGGAGGGGTACAGGTGTGCAGGGGGTACAGATATGTGTGTGTGGGGAGGGGGGCAGGTGTGCAGGGGGAACAGATATGTGTGTATTGGGTACAGAGGGTGAACAGATATGTGTGTGTGGGGAGGGGGGGGGGGCAGGTGTGCAGGGGGAACAGATATGTGTGTATTGGGTACAGAGGGTGAACAGATATGTGTGTGTGTGTGTGTGTGTGTGTGGGGAGGGGACAGGTGTGCAGGGGATACAGATATGTGTGTGTGGGGGAGGGGTACAGGTGTGCAGGGGGTACAGATATGTGTGTGTGGGGAGGGGGGGCAGGTGTGCAGGGGGAACAGATATGTGTGTATTGGGTACAGAGGGTGAACAGATATGTGTGTGTGTGTGGGGAGGGGACAGGTGTGCAGGGGATACAGATATGTGTGTGTGGGGGAGGGGTACAGGTGTGCAGGGGGTACAGATATGTGTGTGTGGGGAGGGGGGGCAGGCGTGCAGGGGGAACAGATATGTGTGTATTGGGTACAGAGGGTGAACAGATATGTGTGTGTGTGTGGGGAGGGGACAGGTGTGCAGGGGATACAGATATGTGTGTGTGGGGGAGGGGTACAGGTGTGCAGGGGGTACAGATATGTGTGTGTGGGGAGTGGGGGCAGGTGTGCAGGGGGAACAGATATGTGTGTATTGGGTACAGAGGGTGAACAGATATGTGTGTGTGTGTGGGGGGGGGGGGGGAGGGGGGAAACGGATGTGCAGGGGGGTGTTTTTACACTTGAATATTGATTTACACACATATATAGTGCCATGACCAGTTCTCTTTATACTCCTATACATGAATAGAGCCATAACACATCCTTTTTATTGAGCCATGACATGTGCTTTTATACTCCTATATACACATGTATAGAGCTCTGATGGGTCCTTTTATACTCCTACATGTATGTATAGAGCCATGACAGGTCCTCTTTATATTCCTACATACATGTATTGAGCCATGACATTTCCTTTTACACTCCTATACACACGTATAGTGCCATGACCGCTCCTCTTTATAGTCCTATACATGAATAGAGCCATAACACATCCTTTTTATTGAGCCATGACATGTGCTTTTATACTCCTATATACACATGTATAGAGCTCTGACGGGTCCTTTTATACTCCTACATGCATGTATAGAGCCATGACAGGTCCTCTTTATATTCCTACATACATGTATTGAGCCATGACATTTTCTTTTACACTCCTATACACACGTATAGTGCCATGACCGCTCCTCTTTATAGTCCTATACATGAATAGAGCCATACCAGGTCCTTTTTATAGAGCCATGACAGGTCCTATTTATACTTCTATATACATGTAAAGAGCCATGACAGGTCCTCTTAATTTATCATGATATACAATTATGAATGTGGGGGCCTTTTGGTGGGCGACTGGGCGTGTTTTTTTTTTGGAGGGGGGGGGGGGGCAGCATTTAATTCTTGGTACCAGGCAGCACAATGTCTTGGACCAGCACTGACCAAGGGTTGTAGCAACCTTGTAGCAACCATGTTCGACTCGAACTCGAAGCTCATCCCTACCGCTGACAGTGAAAATGGGGCACTATTCACCCCATGGACACCAATGATGGGGGACTTTTCTTCCCATTAATAGCAACAATGGGGCAATATTCCTCCCACTGGCACCAGTGATGGGGTACTTCTCCCAATGACACCACCAATACCAATGATGGGGCACTATTTTTCCCATTAATATGAATGATGGGGCACTATTCCTCCCACTGACACCAGCAATGGAGCAGTATTCCTCCCACTGACACTAACAATGGGGCACTATTCCTCCCACTGACATCAACAATGGGGCACTAGGATCGTTTACTCCCAATGATGCTAGGACATTTTCTTCTCCCAGTGGCCACGGTCCGGCCCCCCTAAAGTTAAAGGACAGTAAACTGGTCCTTTGTTTATAAAGTTTGGAGACCCCTGCTCTTGCTAAAAAGGAAGCGACCACTTGCGACTAACTTTTCTCTTCACAGACTATAATGGGAACAGAGCCATCTAGTGGCCAGCCAACTAACTACACCTACGTACAAGCATCTTTGGTCGTTTTTCAGGCTTTCTGAAAAGCAAGATATTATTATAATTGTTATTGTACAGGATTTATATAGCGCCAACAGTTTGCGCAGCACTTAACAAAATGAAGGCAGACATTACAATTACAATACAATTTGGTACAAGAGGAATCAGAGGGCCCTGCTCGCTAGAGCTTACAATCTAGAAGGGAGGGCCAATTAATACAAAAGATAATAGCTGTGGGGGATGAGCTGATGGAGAAAGTAAAACAGTGTATATTAGTTATGTAGCGGCCTCACCTCGTCCTCTTCAGCTAGGGGTATGTCACGCGACAGGGTGAGGTGCGCCACGGCCCATGTCCTCCCCATAAGGCCCCTTTCACACTGGGGCGGTTTGCAGGCGCTATTTAGCTAAAAATAGCGCCTGCAAACCGAGCCTAAACAGCGGCTCCTTTCTCTCCAATGTGAAAGCCCTGAGGGCTTTCACACTGGAGCGGTGCGCTAGCAGGACGGTAAAAAAAGTCCTGCTAGCCGCATCTTTGGAGCGGTGAGAGGAGCGGTGTGTTTACCGCTCCTCCACCGCTCCTTCCCATTGAAATGCATGGGATACCGCGGTAATACCGCCCGCAAACCGCGGCTGTAGCCGCGGTTTGCGGGTAGTATTAACCCTTTATTGGCCGCTAGCGGGGGTTAAAACCGCACCGCTAGCGGCCGAATAGCTCAACAATACCGACGTTATACCACCACCGCCCCCACCGCCCCAGTGTGAAACCAGCCTAACTGTGGGTGAGGTGAAGGCCAGTATCAACATCTTCCTCGGGCCAAATGTGTGCTGGTTACGGGACTCAGTCCTGCTGTGCTGGAATCTCCCTTGCTCCCATTAACAGAGTCCATACACCGATCACAGTCCAACTCTCTGTTTTATTTCGTAGCTCCACAACAAACAATGTAATGGCAAGATACGGTGGGATGAGCAGGTCGAGGCACTGTACTGATTTTAGTCTCTATACCCCTGTACTATGACCAAGGGTTGTAGCAACCTTGATTAGAATACCTTCGCTGCGGCCCCTATCAGGGGAAGATGACCCTCCAAGGGAGTTACCAGAGGCCCATCCGTCACCGGGTTGACGCTGCTCCGGAATCTTCGGACGGGTGACCTCCCCAGCCTCCTCGCCTCAGATGCGGGTCCCCTCGCAAGGGGCACCCTGGAATCACTTCACCCTCGCGGGACCCAGTCGAAGTCACTGAGCCCCAGGCCTACGACATAGTACCTCACCCCAGGCTGAAGGTGCCTGGGATGGACTCCAACTCCATTCCGGTCAGGCCTAGGGCGCCTGAGCCGGAACCTCGAACCGGCCGCATCCAGGCCTAAGGTGCCTGGGTGCGTGAAGAGATGATCCTCCGAAGACCTCGTGGTGAGGGTGTCTCCCCCTTTTATCTCCTCCCATCGACACCACGGCGGGTTCCCCGCCCCAGCCGTACCATCTCCGGAAAGGGACAAAAAGGGTAGCACTGTGGTAGTGATTCTACCTTGAGCCCGTAGGTACCCCGCCACCCACAGGCCAAGGAGAATACTGCACCACCCAATCCTCCACGAATATCAAAAAGGGGTCCATACCCTAACCTAATTACACACCTGGGTCACACTACCCCCCAGGTGTACCCCAACTAAATCTGAAGACCCCGCTACAGTTAGAAACAGCATAAGCTTCTTTAAAGAGAAGGGTTTTCAGGGATCGTCTAAAGATGGATAGATTAGGGGACAGTCGGACAGATTGGGGTAAGGAGTTCCAAAGGATGGGAGAAGCTCTGGAGAAATCCTGTAGGTGAGCATGGGAGGAGGTAACAAGGAAGCTAGAGAGCAGCAGGTTTTGGGAAGACCGAAGAGAGCGGCTTGGTTGGTATTTTGAGACTATGTTAGTGATGTATCTGGGGGAAGAGATGTGGACGGCTTTGGAAATTATTGTTAGTACTTTGAATTTTATTCGTTGGGTGAGTGGAAGACAGTGCAGGGATTAGCAGAGAGGGGTGGAGGACACTGAACAGTTGGTAAGGTGGATGAGTCTTGCAGCAGCATTCGTTATGGACTGAAGGGGGGTTAGTGTATGTAAAGGTAATCCAATGAGGAGTGAAGCACCTGGCTCCAACCTGATTCCTTGTGTCTCCATCAGACCCTATAGTATATCCGCAATAAACATTCAAAAGGTTAGTTACCTTTACCAAAAAAAAAAAAAAAAAGTGTGTGTTGCTTAGAGTCACAATGAATTATGCTGACTCTTTACTCTCCTTCCTTCCTCTCATTTTAGCTTTTCTCCCCAGCTCCTCTAGAGTCAAGGTCTCAATGAAAAAGCCCTGCTTTCCTACCTTCTCTATGGTCTCTCTTTTGGTGGCTAGACCTTCATTAGTAAAATTTCCGTCAGATTAGGCGACCCATCAGAATTCTTAACGGAAGTGTCGTTCCCTCACGGCCATCTTGGTACACCTCACACTCATCCACAGTAAGCCTGAAATCAGAAGGCGGCAAGCGGACATCTTTTTACACCGACTGGAGTCTTGAATTTCACACTTATTTTTAGCAGTAAACTGAGCTTATATAGTGAAATACAGGATTTTGAAATCCGTCTGACTGTTTTGATGTTGAATTTTAAAAGCAGCAGTGTTTTGTCAGATCACCAAACCTGTGAGATCAGCACGCTTGCCGCTGCTTTTAAAATTCAACATAAAAACACTCGGATTTCAAAAGAATGTATTACACTATATAAGCTCAAGTAACTGTTAAGTGGGAAATGCAAGACTCCGGTGTGTGCAAAAAGATGACGGCTTGCTGCCTTCTCACTGTATCCTTACTGTGGCCGACTATGGGGTGTACCAAGATGGCCGTCGTGGAACGTCACTTCTGTTACAAATTTGACGGGTCACCAATGCTGACGGAACACTGATATTCATTTAGATTAGGCGACCTGTCAAAACTTGTAACGGAAGTGATGTTATGTCAAAGCCATATTGGTACACCCTGCACTCAACCTGCAGTCTGAAGTCACCAAGTGGACATCTTTTTACACCCATTAAAGTCTTGCATTTCACACTTATTTTTACCAGTAAACTCAGCTTATATAGTGAAATACAGTTTTTAGAACTCAGTGACACTGTTTTGATGTTGAATTTTAAAAGCAGCAGGAAGCCTGCTCATCTCACAGGTTTGCTGATCTGACAGAAGACCGCTGCTTTAAAATTCAACACCAAAACCTTGTCACGGAGTTCTAAAAACTGTATTTCACTATATAAGCTGAGTTTACTGGTAAAAATAAATGTGAAATGCAAGACTTCGGTGGGAGTAAAAAGATGTCCGCTTGGCGACTTCAGACTGTAGGTTTAGTCTGGGCGAGTGCGGGGTATACCAAGATGGCCGCGACAAGACATCACTTCCGTTACGAAATCAGACGGAACACCGGAAGCCGTTGCTATGGAGCTGCCTAAGGTTCACTTGGGCTTCCGTAGTTGGAGGTGCGCCGGAACACGGAATATGAGAGAGTGAGGGACGGCGAGTTAGTGAGGTGAGAAGTGCGGAGTGTGTGGTGAGCGGAGGTCGGGCTATTCTGTACATGGAGAGCGGACGGCTAATGTCAGAGCCCTGAGCTGTATGAGAGTTGTGTGTCAGAGGAGCGCCCGGCGTCACTGCTGCCTCTATCTGAGCCCGTCTCTGCCCTGTGTACTATAGGAGGGCTGAGCTATGAGAGCCCCGTACACGGCCTACACTCCCCTTATAGGCCTATACAGACACATGACTGTATGTGGGGCTCCTCTGTCCTGTATACTATAGGAGAGCCCAGCTATGACAGCCCTCCATATACCCCACATACATACCGGCCTGTATACTATAGGAGAGCCCAGCTATGACAGCCCTCTATATACCCCACATACATACCGGCCTGTATACTATAGGAAAGCCCAGCTATGATAGCCCTCTATATACCATACATACCGGCCTGTATACTATAGGAGAGCCCAGCTATGACAGCCCTCTATATACTATACATACCGGCCTGTATACTATAGGAGAGCCCAGCTATGACAGCCCTCTATATACCATACATACCGGACTTTATACGATAGGAGAGCCCAGCTATGACAGCCCTCTATATACCATACATACCGGCCTGTATACTATAGGAGAGCCCAGCTATGACAGCCCTCTATATACCATACATACCGGCCTGTATACTATAGGAGAGCCCAGCTATGACAGCCCTCTATATACTATACATACCGGCCTGTATACTATAGGAGAGCCCAGCTATGACAGCCCTCTATATACCCCACATACATACCGGCCTGTATACTATAGGAGAGCCCAGCTATGACAGCCCTCTATATACCATACATACCGGCCTGTATACTATAGGAGAGCCCAGCTATGACAGCCCTCTATATACCATACATACCGGCCTGTATACTATAGGAGAGCCCAGCTATGACAGCCCTCTATATACCATACATACCGGCCTGTATACTATAGGAGAGCCCAGCTATGACAGCCCTCTATATACCATACATACCGGCCTGTATACTATAGGAGAGCCCAGCTATGACAGCCCTCTATATACCATACATACCGGACTTTATACGATAGGAGAGCCCAGCTATGACAGCCCTCTATATACCATACATACCGGCCTGTATACTATAGGAGAGCCCAGCTATGACAGCCCTCTATATACCATACATACCGGCCTGTATACTATAGGAGAGCCCAGCTATGACAGCCCTCTATATACTATACATACCGGCCTGTATACTATAGGAGAGCCCAGCTATGACAGCCCTCTATATACCCCACATACATACCGGCCTGTATACTATAGGAGAGCCCAGCTATGACAGCCCTCTATATACCATACATACCGGCCTGTATACTATAGGAGAGCCCAGCTATGACAGCCCTCTATATACCATACATACCGGCCTGTATACTATAGGAGAGCCCAGCTATGACAGCCCTCTATATACCATACATACCGGCCTGTATACTATAGGAGAGCCCAGCTATGACAGCCCTCTATATACCATACATACCGGCCTGTATACTATAGGAGAGCCCAGCTATGACAGCCCTCTATATACCATACATACCGGCCTGTATACTATAGTAGAGCCCAGCTATGACAGCCCTCTATATACCATACATACCGGCCTGTATACTATAGAAGAGCCCAGCTATGACAGCCCTCTATATACCCCACATACATACCGACCTGTATACTATAGGAGAGCCCAGCTATGACAGCCCTCTATATACCCCACATACATACATACCGGCCTGTATACTATAGGAGAGCCTAGCTATGTAACCCTCTATATACCCCACATACATACCCGCCTGTATACTATAGGAAAGCCCAGCTATGACAGCCCTCTATATACCCCACATACATATCGGCCTCTATACTATAGGAGAGCCCAGCTATGACAGCCCTCTATATACCCCACATACATACCGGCCTGTATACTATAGGAGAGCCCAGCTATGACAGCCCTCTATATACCCCACATACATACATACCGGCCTGTATACTATAGGAGAGCCCAGCTATGACATCCCTCTATATACCCCACATACATACATACCGGCCTGTATACTATAGGAGAGCCCAGCTATGACATCCCTCTATATACCCCACATACATACCGGCCTGTATACTATAGGAGAGCCCAGCTATGACATCCCTCTATATACCCCACATACATACCGGCCTGTATACTATAGGAGAGTCCAGCTATGACAGCCCTCTATATACCCCACATACATACATACCGGCCTGTATACTATAGGAGAGCCCAGCTATGACATCCCTCTATATACCCCACATACATACCGGCCTGTATACTATAGGAGAGCCTAGCCATGTAACCCTCTATATACCCCACATACATACCCGCCTGTATACTATAGGAAAGCCCAGCTATGACAGCCCTCTATATACCCCACATACATATCGGCCTCTATACTATAGGAGAGCCCAGCTATGACAGCCCTCTATATACCCCACATACATACCGGCCTGTATACTATAGGAGAGCCCAGCTATGACGGCCCTCTATATATCCCACATACATACCGGCCTGTGTACTATAGGAGAGCCCAGCTATGACAGCCCTCTATATACCCCACATACATACCCGCCTGTATACTATAGGAGAGCCCAGCTATGACAGCCCTCTATATACCCCACATACATACATACATACCGTCCTGTATACTATAGGAGAGCCCAGCTATGACAGCCCTCTATATACCCCACATACATACCGGCCTGTATACTATAGGAGAGCCCAGCTATGACAGCCCTCTATATACCCCACATACATACATACATACATACCGTCCTGTATACTATAGGAGAGCCCAGCTATGACAGCCCTCTATATACCCCACATACATACCGGCCTGTATACTATAGGAGAGCCCAGCTATGACAGCCCTCTATATACCCCACATACATACATACATACATACATACCGTCCTGTATACTATAGGAGAGCCCAGCTATGACAGCCCTCTATATACCCCACATACATACCGGCCTGTATACTATAGGAGAGCCCAGCTATGACAGCCCTCTATATACCCCACATACATGCATACATACATACCGGCCTGTATACTATAGGAGAGCCCACCTATGACAGCCCTCTATATACCCCACATACATACCGGCCTGTATACTATAGGAGAGCCCAGCTATGACAGCCCTCTATATACCATACATACCGGCCTGTGTACTATAGGAGAGCCTAGCTATGAAAGCCCTCTATATACCCCACATACATACCGGCCTGTATACTATAGGAGAGCCCAGCTATGACATCCCTCTATATACCCCACATACATACCGGCCTGTATACTATAGGAGAGCCCAGCTATGACATCCCTCTATATACCCCACATACATACCGGCCTGTATACTATAGGAGAGCCCAGCTATGACAGCCCTCTATATACCCCACATACATACCGGCCTGTATACTATAGGAAAGCCCAGCTATGACATCCCTCTATATACCCCACATACATGCATACTGAGCCCTGATAACTACTATAGAGAGTCCCGTATTCAATCCCCATATACAGCACTGCTGCAATACAGACACATACCAACCTGCCTGTATCTGAGGCCATATCTGCCCTGTATACTATAGGGGTGCCCAGCTATGAGAATCGTGCACACATAGAACACCAGTCCTTGTAGGCCATGCTGTAATACATCCATGTACAAGCCTGCATTTATCCAGCTCTTATCTAAATTATACTCCTTGTAGGCATTACTACAATACCGCCACATACCGGCCTGCCTGTATCGTAGCCCATATCTGCCCTGGATACTATAGAAGTTCTGAGCTATGAGAGCCCTGTACACAACCCACATCTCTTCTGTGTACTTGGCTGTGAGAGCCCTGATTACATCATACACTCTCCTTATAGGCAATACAGCTACATGGTAGCCTGCCTGTACCTGAGCTCTCATCTGTATACCAATGGAGTGCTGATCTATGAGAGCCACGTACACCGCATATACTCTTCTTATAGTGCAATACAGCCACATGGTGGCCTGCCTGTACCTGACCTATTCTGTGCACTGTAGAGGGGCTAAGCTATGAGAGGCCTGTACACATCCTACATCTCTGTTCTGTAGAAGTGCTTAGCCGTGGTTTGCCCATCTCCCTGTATTCCTTTTTTTTTTTTTTTTTTTTTTAATAAGCAATGCATCCCCATAATATCCTGCCTGTGTCTGACCTCTTATCTGTATGCTATAAGAGTTTCATATAGACCCTACATCTTATATTTCATTACAGCCATGTAACAGCCTGCCTGTATCAGAGCCCATATCTGCCCTGTATACTATAAGAGTGCTGAGCTATGAGCGCCCCTTACACAACCCACATCTCTTCTGTGTACTTGGCTGTGAGAACCCTGATCACATCATACGCTCTCTCCTTATAGGTCATGCTGAAGTACAGCCACATAGCCGCCTGCTTTTATCGGAGCCCTCATCTGTCCTGTATACTATAGGCATGCTCAGCTATGACAGTCCTGTTTTCATCCTGCATCTGTCCTTATAGGGAAATGACACAAAACAGACACATACCGGACTGTCTTTATCTGAGCTCTTCTCTGTTCTTTGTACTGTAAGAGTGCTGAGCTTTCAGTCTTGTACGCAACAAACACTCTCCTTCTGGAGCAATATAGCAGCACACTGCCTTTATCTGAACTCTCATCTACCCTGTGTATTACAGGGGTGCAGAGCTATCAGAGTCCTGTACACAACTTACAAAAACATACTGGGGGGGCACACCCTAAAATGCATTTAAATTCAAGATGTTGCTGCTATAAGACCAACAAACAGTACAAAACAGATTATAGCGCACACATTCAAGAATTACGTTCTTGAATGTGTGCGCTATAATCTGTTTTGTACTGTACACAACATACACTCTCATTTTAGGGCAATACAGCCACGGACAAGCCTGCCTTTATCAGAGCTCTCATCTGTTCTATGTGCTATGTAGGAATGCTCAGCTATGACAGCACTGTATACATCCTGCATCTATCCTGTGTACCATGAGAGTGTTTGACTATGAGAATCCTGTACACATCCTTCATCTATTCTCTATCGCAGGATAGTGTGTGCTATGTGAGTGCCTAGTTTTGAGGGTCCTGTATCCATCCTTTGTGTTCCATTGGAGTGCTTAGCTTTGTGACCTCCTGTACACAATATACAACATCTTCATATGGAAATGCTTTGACAGCCACATACTGTCCTGTGCACACTGCTCAGGGTACCCTACTCACTAGTGTGTTATTTTATATATGCTACTGGATCCTCCTTTTTTTTTTTTTTTAATGGTTATTGGCTAAAAAAAAAAAAAAAAAATCTAAAATTTTTAAATGTGTAGTCACTGTATTATATTCTTAATATATTTCTGGCGATGGAGGAAAAAATAAAATAAATATATATTTATAATATAATTTTTCTTTTTTTTTTTTGAGCAAATAGTGTGCATCAATGGACACACTTCTGGTAATTATTAAGACCCCTTTCACACTGTTGCTACTTAAGATTTTGACACAATTTCACAGAATACCTGTGTAAACTTTGAGGTCTATGGACTGGAACTTGCATGAAAGTCGGACCAAAGTAGTACAGGGACTACTTTTAAGTCGGCACTACTTGAAATCGCAAATATATGAATGGTTATCATTGGAAATCAATGGAGAACGACTTGTCATGTGACTTTGCAGTCCCAAGTTGCACAAGTGTGAAAGGGGCCTCAGTTACACAGATCGTGAAACAATATTCCCAAAACGATGTACAACTATGAACAGACTATGTATAGACCTATAGAAGAGAAACCTGAGTACCATAAAAACAGCTTTATTATATACCATCAAAAATCTATTGCACAACATTAAAAATTACTCTCCACATGGGGATTCACCACATGCAAAGATTCCGATTACAGTTCACAAGTGGACTCAACGCATTTCGGGAATCCTTCGGTATTACATGTGACTGAATCAGTGTACTGGAACCTTCTCATTCTTTATAGAGTAGTATATTAAGATTGTGTACAAGACCATTGACAGTTTACCAATTGTACCTAAATTTCCCACCCGAGATGCAGTGGCTTCACCTTGGCTTACTCATTTACACCTCTATGATCAACATACACATGCTATGAATTTCGGTCTACCCTACTGGCTAATATTATTCAATTAAAGATTGGGACTGGGTTCCAGTGCACCGATTCTGTCACATGTCTGCCTGAAGAAGGGTTCCCGAAACACGTTGAGTCCACGTGAGCTGTAATCAGAATCTTTGCATGATGTGAATCCCTATGTGGAGAGTAATTTTTAATGTGTAATATATTATTTTTAATGGCACATAATTGTCATTTTTATGGTACTCCTGTTTCTCTTCTATATGTCCAGATAAAGTCCATGACTGCATATTCTGTTCAAAGTTGTACATGATTTGCTAGGATGTGGATATATAGCACACACAGTCTGGGCCTCTCTCCCACTATACATCCCAAAAACAATACAGGTTGGTTAAAGGATTTAGTTTTGAATAACAGTTTTTTGGTAGATATTATTTTTGGAAGTCTAGACAAAGGGTAATTTTCTGTAAATCGGGTGTCCAGCCTTTTGACCTTTTTGGGCCACATTGGAAGAAGAGGAATTGTTTTGGGCCACTCATAAAATACGTTAACAATAAGGATGGCTGATGAGCAGAAAGTCAGGCAGATCACAAGTTAACAATCACATATAAATGTACCTATAAAACTTCATTTTTTTTTTTTTTTGTGTATGAGTTTTTAATTCAAAAGTAAAAGAAGGCAACATAAAGCGAGTGTGCTATTTCACTGATTTTGTTTTTATAAATAACCTATTAATATCTGGATGGATGTAGTAGCAATTCTCAAAGATGAAATGATTTATTGTGTTGGGCTGCATTCATAGCCATCTTGCGCCGCAGATTGGACACCCCTGATGTAAATGTTGGGATCTGTTGTGTTTACATTAGCAGGATATTTTGAAATAAGAAATGGTATACTGGTTATAAGACCCCTTTTACTATTAAAGTGGAGGTCCAGCTGGGAATTTTTTTAAAGTCAGCAGCTACAAACGCTGTAGCTGCTGACTTTTAATAAGCACACTTACCTGTCCAGCGTGCCCGCGATGTCGCCGATCCATCCTCCTGATCGTGTGCCCAGGGCCCCATCCTTCACTGCCCGTGTCCTATTGCGCATGCGCGAGTCGCGGGGCGCTTTTGTGAATGGGTGGCTGTCCTCTGGGGGACACACAGTTCCCAGAAGACAGTGCGCCCCATTTCCCAGGAGGCAACATGAGGAGAAGAGAGAAGATCACCGCGGACGAGGAAGTGGCAGATTAGGACGATCTGCCTAGCAACAGCCATTTCTGGTAAGTATAAAAAAAAAAAAGTATTTATTTTTTTTGGAGCCTTTTTGTCTTTAGGGTGGACCTCCCGCTTAAATGTCCTTTTTCACAGATGCCACTTGCTCAGCAGGGATCGATTTGTTGATCCTCGCTGAGCCGGCGGATGACAGGTCCGTCCCCCGCTCTCCTCTATGGGGGATAGGTTGAAAACGGATCCGCCTGTCTGTTTTCATCCGATCCGCCAGACGGATGGAAAATAAGGTTTCCATCCATCTGAATTGAGCGGATATCAGCGGACATGTTACCGCTGACGTCCGTTGCTTCCTAGAACTGCATGGAGCGTCTGTTCAGGTCCGCCTAAACGGTCCGCATGTGTGAAAGGGGCCGTAAACTTTAGGAAATTGCAGAGATTTTAAACAGACTGATACCAGATCTTGTCTTTATTTTTGCTGTTTAAATAGTTGCTTTACTCTAGCTTACAAAACCAAAAAACAGATTACTATCAAGGTGGCAACTGGGCCGTTGTTGACCCTCCAGCTACACTGTATAGGATATCCAGTGGTAGGCTTAGTGTGGGCCTCAAGCTGGTTTATGTTAGAGCAAAGCACCACAGAACAGGTTAGACCTGAAAGCCTGATGTGTGGTGTATAAACCACATTGGAAGGGAAAAGTCTGGTGAGCTGGATCAGGATCACACTGGAATGGCTAAGCCCTGGGAGTCTGATCATGGCTCACCAATACTCAAAGGTGGTCCCACATGGGAGTAACTGAGGCACTATCCCCCAAGGCATGGGGTCCATATTGCTGCTAGTATTCACCAGGGACTTTCTCCCACTGACACCAGGTTGCAACCTCTGGGTTGACCCTTCTCTAAGGACCATAGATCATGGATCGCATAGGCCAGAAAGTAGGTCCTGGAGCAGATGACTGAAGTGTGGTCACCAGGATATAGTCCAAAGGCCAGGGCTGGCTGCAGACACTGATAACCAGAATTCAAGTCAGTGGTTGGTACTCAGGAATCATTAGGATAATGATACAAACTGGGTAGCTGCATAAAACATTCCTAGGCTAACAAAACAAAAGCTGTGTTGGCTTTAAAAGGACTGGGTAGAGGATAGAAGCCATTGTGCCACTGCGGCGGTGACAGGACAAACAGGTGAAGACTGCATTATTCTTGTACAAAGGTTTTTATTAAAGATTCACATCAATAAAAAGAATACAAAACAAAAATGGAACTGGACACAATGAAAATGTGCAATGTTTACAACAGTAGAACACATGGGGATGATCCCGGGTTCCAAGCTAAAAACTATAAGTCCTACTGAAATATACCAAGAGTATGGGTAGCAGGACATTCAGAAGAGACCAACGTGTCCTGAGTCTTGGCATAATAATGTTGCCGTGAAGCTAACTGAAATACATATTGTCGCTCTAGGTCGATTTTTGGAACTTGAGGCAAAATAACAATATGACAAACAATATCTTGTGAGCGCATTAAACTGGACAACCATCTAGGGGAATGGTGTTGTTCCCCGGTGAAAACAACAAAAGCAAATAAAAACAAAAATAAAATCGTAAGAAGGGAAAGGGGAATGTGTCCTGTCAGGTAACCAGTCCAAGCAGGGTCTGCCCCGTAGGCTGGGCAGGCCAAAAGGTAGAATAATAAGAAAGTTGACACAGAGCGCCAAGAGGGAAGAGTTCAGGAAGAATTTAAAAGATAAAGAAGGAGAAAGGGGAGATGTGAGCCTTTAGTGTAGGGGAGAAGAGGAGGTTGAAATATAGAGGGAAACCAAAGAAAGAAGGGAAATGAGAGGGGAAGGGGAAAAAAGAGGGGAGGGCCCGGGGTGGGGGGGGGGGGAGACACAGAGGCTTGTCACAGGGAGAGGCGCGTTGGATCAAAACGCGAGGGGCGGATATGGGTCACCCAGGGTTGCCATATCCGGAGGAACTTGGCGTGGGTGTCTGTCAACACGGCCGTAAGTTTCTCATTCACCATAATGTCGTTCACGCTGTTTTTAACTGCTTCAAAGCTGAGGGCCGGGGTTTTCCAAGCCCGTGCTATGGTCAGTTTAGTTGCAGTAAAGATGTGTGCGGCCAATAGACGTTCAGGACAAAGGAGTTCCGCAATGGGTTTGCACAATAGGGCCTCAAAAGGGTCCCTCTTTATAGTGGTGTTGAAGAGGTTACGAAGTAACGCATATACTCTGATCCACAGTCTGCGTACCCTGGGGCAGGACCACCAGATGTGCGCCATTGTGCCCTCCTGAGAGCACCCTCGAAAGCATAAAGGGGAGTAAGACGGGATAAAGCTCGCTAATCTGGCCGGGGTGTAGTACCACCTATAAAAGACCTTGTAGGCATTTTCCAAGAAGAGGACATTCCTGGAGCATTTAGTTAGTGCCGTGGTCATTCTCCGCCAGTCATCCGGCTCTAGTTGTTTCCCAAGTTCGGCCTCCCATTGGCGATGATAAGGTCTCAGTGGTGGTTTCCTGGAGCTTATAATAGCCTTATATATGAGTGATATCATACCCGAGGATTGAGGACGTGATCTACATAAACTTTCAAAAGAGGTCATGGCATAGGGAGTAGGTTGGGATCTTATTAATTTTTGGAGAAAGTGTCGGAGTTGTATATAGCTATAATGTTCCTTTAGGGGGATGTCATGTGAAGAGCGTAGGGCTGCGAATGGGACAATTTTGGGAAGACTGCATTATTCTGATAGGATGTGGTGGTGACCGGCGGGGTGGGGGGTAGACAGCTGGAAGAGGCTGGGGGGCAGCCGTACAAGGTATACATATTCTGTGGCTACCAACTAAGATTACTTTTTGCTTTTTTTTTTGTTTGTTTTAAGTATTTGTACTGCATTTTCTCTTTTTATAAAGTATTGATTTCACAACATGTATGTGTTATATATACAGTAAATGTAATGCTTTGTGCATCTAAGTACAGCAGAGAGAATAGATGACAGTATCTTGTCCGGTATGTTGCTTATTTAAGGTTGTTTATATTACATAAAGTCTTTGTTGTGAGTTTGATATCCCATGGTTTCATATCTATGGAGAGTGTTTTTTTTTTTTTCTATCAGCTCTAGTTGTGTGTACTTAGCTCAGGTTTTTGGCAGCTTTTCAGGAGTTGTTTACTTGGGCATAAACGTTGCATTGGAGAGGCTGGGCTTCCTCATCCAGCTGTCTGCAGCACAGCTGAAAAACTCATCATGTAGCACAGTTCCTTTATATAGCTCCATGGCTTTCTGGCAGGTTATGTTCGATGAAAGACTGGCTTAATAAATGCTAGCTTTCAATCTATTATGCCAGTGAAAGCTGTTGATTGAATATTTATTTTTCCAAAATATAAAATGTAATTTCTGTAAACGTGGAATATATTTTCACTACCACTACAGCATTACTTATGCAATTACCTTTTAAAATGTTGTTTCTCTTATCGTCCATGGACTGACACAGCTCTCATACTGATTACGTGTGGGTATATGTCCCTGCTTGCAGGAGAAGACCTAGGCAGAATGTTAGATGTTAAAACATTCTAGAACAAGCCAGAGCTGAACAGCCCCGCTCAGGGGGGCGGTCCCTCCGGACATTACCCTCCCACCTGCAGCTAGCAGCCTTAGTTTTTTTTCTGCCTAGCAGAAGGAGAAGACGTGGCTCTCTCAGGAGCCAGTCTCCTGGAAGATTTTACTTTAAAATTTTATTCCTTTGGGAATTTTATTTTATTTTTGAGACCTTCAATCAACTGTCGGCTGGGCAACAGTTTGGGTACACTAGTATCCTCGTAGTCTTCCCTGTTCGACCATCGAGCGCGCTGATCCTCGCCTTGTGTGCGTGAGACTCAGTTCACGACATACCCCATGGTTCCAGGGGTGGCCGGGTTGCTTTCATGCTCCCGCGGTCCTCTCAAAATTGAACAGTACCTACTGTATCTTTCGCGGTGGACCGGGCCGACAGCTACGCAGTACGACTCTGATAGGTCTGTCTGAAACAAGCCAGTGGGTCCCTCTAGGGATGGGTAAGTAGTAGGGTTGTCCCGATACCGAGCATTTGCGCGAGTACTTGTACTCGCGCAAATGCTCCCGATGCCTGATCCGATACCTGTGATGGGGAGAGAGAGGCGGCGTGCAACAGGAAGTCCGTGGGTGGAGTCAGCGGGCGGAGTCAGCGGGCAGAGCGAGCGAGCAGGTAAGCTGGCGGGGTGGGGGGGAATGGGGGCAGCCGCATCATCCATCGGTGACCGGAGCCGTCACATTGGGTAACTGAAGTGACGCTCCGTGTTGCCGGTGTACACTGTCAGTGCTTTAACCAATCCCGGGTCCCGACGCCCATCTTGGTACACCCTGCACTCGGCCACATTAAGCCAGCAGCGGACATCTTGTTACACCCAGCCCATATAGTTTGGGCTAGGTGTAACAAGATGTCCGCTGCTGCTTTTATGTAGCCAAGTGCAGGGTGTAGCAAGATGGGCGTTGCAGGGGGCAGAAAAAAATTATTTAGGTTGCTTTCGTGTCATTTATTTCAGTGCCTGCCCATAAGTGCCAGCCATCTGTCAGTGCCCATCCATCAGTACCAGCTATCCATCAGTGCCATCTTTCAGTGTGTGCCACCTATCAGTGCCATCTTTCAGTGTGTGCCACCTATCAGTGCCATCTTTTAGTGTGTGCCACCTATCAGTGCCATCTTTCAGTGCCAGCCATCAGTGCGTGCCACTCATCAGTGCTGCATAATCAGTGCCGCCTATCAGTGCCCATCCATCAGTGCGTGCCATCTATCAGTGCCATCTTTCAGTGCATGCCACCTATCAGTGTCATCTTTCAGTGCCAGCCATCAGTGCGTGCCACTCATCAGTGCCACCTATCAGTGCCCATCCATCAGTGCCACTGCCAGCCATCAGTCAGTGCCACCTTTTAGTGCCCATCAGCCAGTGCCATCTATCAATGCGTCACATGACATTAAAAAAAAAGTATCGGTATTCGGTATCGGCGAGTACTTGAAAAAAAGTATCGGTACTTGTACTCGGTCTTAAAAAAGTGGTATCGGGACAACCCTAGTAAGTAGTCTCTCCTGCTGCAAGGTGAGTACATACTGGCTGTGTTTCTGTGTGTGGGGGTTCTCCCTGTCTGCACCCTGCTCTGGTGCTGTGCTGTGTGGGGATACTTGGGGGGGTCGCTCTGCCCGGGGGGGGGGGGGCGTTCCATGGCTGTTGGTGAACTTGGGAAGTGTTCTGGGGAGTGTGTGAGGCCTTATTGTGTGCGCCATTGGCGCAGTGTTTTAAATTTAAAAAGTGCGCCATCGGCGGCCATTTTGCCGCGGCTCAATGCACAGTTATACAGGCGCCCGGCGGCCATTTTCTTGTAGCCGCTGTGCTTTCAGTTTCGTTTTCGGCCTCTAGCGGCGCTGCTGAACGGCGCGAAATACCTCATCTCCTCACAGATTCTTCACTCTCCTCAGGCTTCACTCGCGCTACAGCGCGGCTCATACAGCGAAACCGAGCGGTCCCTAAGGGTGGTGAGTCCTCCGGGTATCCCCTCCTCAGCACAGCCAGTGGGTGGACTGTATTATTCACTGTAATAGTGAATAAGGTCTCAGAGGGTGGCAATATGGAGTCTGGTTCACCTGCTTCTCCACACTTGTCAGAGGCAACTGGCAGTGCTCCTGCATCTGCGGTCCCTATGGACCAGTTGTCGGCAGTCCTGTAATCATTCCTTGTCAAGCTGGAAGCGGTGTGCGAACGCACGGGGGCTGTAAAGCGCCCCCCTCCCCACACAATCTCCACATGGGGAGTGCTCTGACTCAGATATGGGCCTAGCTTCTGCTGCTGAGGACCCTAGGCGCCTGCCCCTGAGGGAGGACCTTCTATCTCGAGGTCCAATCTTTCATCCTGCTTTACAGTCTCTGGCTTTAACGGCATGGCTATTGAGAGTCAGGTGCTGAAAGACCGAGGCCTGTCGGATTCGGTAATTTCAACCATGCTTTGGGCACGGAAGTCTTCTTCTAGGAAGATCTATCACCGTACCTGGAGAGCTTACATCGCTATGTGCGAAGAACTAGACTGGCGTCCACGGACGTACTCTGTCCCCAGAATCCTGAGGTTCTTACAGCGTGGTGTTGCTCAAAGGCTGGCTTTGAGCACTATTAAGGGTCAGATTTCGGCTTTGGCCGTTTTCTTTCAAAGACCCCTAGCTGGTCATTCCTTGGTTAGCACTTTTGTGCAGGGGGTACGCCATGTGGTTCCACCTGCCAAGCCCCTGCTCCCTCCTTGGGATCTGAACTTGGTGCTTTCGGTTCTTCAGGAATTTCCTTTTGAGAATATAAGGGATATTCCTCTTTTAACTTTGTCCCAGAAGGTGGCTTTTTTTAGTGGCCATCACTTCTGTTAGACGGGTGTCTGAGTTGGCAGCTCTGTCATGCAAGTCACCTTGTGTAGAGATGGAGAAAAATCCACATAGCATGATACCGTTTGTAAAAGGGTTTTAATGGCAAAACATAACAGTGGAACACTCACATTTTAAGATGGTTTATAAAAGCATGGATGCAGGTACAGGAGCGATGTGTACGGACAAGTCCACCCGACTAGTTTCGACTAAATAGTCATCATCTGGGGTAAGGACTTTGTCCCACACACATCGCAATTAAATGGACCACTTGACCTCCCTGATCCCGGAAGTGAACCGCCAATACCTCACTTCCGGTTTGGATTTTGTATCCTGGATGGCCAAATGGCACACAAAATAATATGTATTATGACTATACACATTACATCTAAAACGCTATATTTATAAGTTAAAAATAGACATGGAAATGGAAGAGGGCTATAGGTCACCTGTATAACAGTGTTGACCGAGCCTCTATATCATACATAAGGGTGTTTACATTGACTGAGCTGCGCTGGACGGGATCCAAGCCTCGCTATGAAAACGAGGCCTGGATCTAGCGCCTGCGCGTCACTTCCGTCATGGAAAAAACCGGAAGTGGCAGCCAAGCCTCGCTTCAGAAAGCGAGACGTAGGCCTGCCGCACAGCGCGGCCAGTAAGCACAATGATATGCCCCTAATGGAACCAGACCCCGCCCTGAAAACGAGGCCTGGATGTCAACTCCCACACGTGACATAAGCCAATAGAGATGCGCTGGAAGAAAACGGAAGTGGCAGCCACGCATCGTTCAGAAGAACGAGACCTAAGACTGCCTCATACCATAGCCACACCCCTCCATCGAGTTACACACCCAGCGCTCTAAGAGCCCATAATAATAGGGCCGCCCCTCTAAAGGACGCAACTCACAACTTCCCTGAAGGGAAGAAAAGTGTTTAACTGGCTGGAGGGCAGACTAGAAGCACGAAAAGGAGTTTATAAAAACTGTAATAAAAACATATATTAACGTTAGGATTAATAATGCCATTATATTGAAAGAATATATATAAAACATTATATACATGGATGCATGAAACGTAATAGGATGCAATGATGCATTCCTAAATATCTGTGTATGACTAACATACTATACTACGAACTCATATATACATGCACACATTATGACATATAATGTTAAATAAAAAAGTTAATAAAATATATGAAATTAAAATTGAATTTTAATAAAAAGTATAAAAAATCTAAAAGAAGTCGTGTATTATTGTATAGTATTCATGACGCATTGATGAAGGCGTTAATGTCCCACTCGACATTCATTCCCTGTGGCTGATGAGTCTGAAGCTCGTATATCCAGAATGTTTCCAGTCTGGATACCCCCCTGGTAGTTGCTCCCCCCCTCCATGGGGCAACGAAATGGTCTATAACTAGAAATTGAGTGCCATCAGGGTTTCGGGCATGGTGTTGCCGATAATGTCTGGGGACAGTATGTTTGATGCTCCCAAATTTGATTAGACTCACGTGTTCGGATACCCTAGCGGTGAAAGATCTTATTGTTCTGCCCACATACTGTTTACCGCAAGGGCAGGTCAATAGATATACCACATGAGTTGTGGCACACGTACAAAAATGTTTTATAGGGTAGACTTTATTGGTCACTGTGGATCTAAATTCCTTTGTAGGTCTTCTTCCACTTGTATTGTGTTTGCAAACAATACATTTTTTGCAGGGATAGTATCCCATCCAATTATGAAAGAATGTGGGTTTTATGGGTGGGTTTATGATGTTGGGTGCAATTTTGCTTTGAAGGGAGGGTACTCCTTTATAGATAACCTTGGGCCTTTCTGGTATCAACGCACCCAACACCCTGTCATTTTTCAGTATCCCCCAATGTCTCTCAAAAATGGCCTTTATATGCTTATGTTGGGTAGAAAAGGTGGTAAGGAAAGACCATCTGAAGGTATCATCCTCTTCTTTAGGTGGTCTCTCTTCCAGCAAAGTGGATCTTTCTATATCTAACACCCTCTTCAAATCATTATCTATTTCTACCTTGTTATATCCCTTATCTAAGAATCTATTTTTAAGCACATTCGCTTGAAGTACGAAAGTATCTGTTTCTGTACAGTTCCGGCGAAGACGCAGGAACTGACTCTTAGGGACCGACTTCAGCCATGACTGGTGATGGCAACTGCCCATGGGTATGAAGCCATTTCTATCGGTAGGTTTGAAAGAAGTACTGAACTTAAATTGGTGCTGTGATCTTACTATCTGCAAATCTAAGAAGTGTATCATGGACTGACTAGCTTCATACGTAAGGGTAATGCCTCTATCATTATCATTTAACGTAGAAAAAAAGGTTTGTAACGTTTGTGAAGTGCCGGCCCATAGGAGGAGGATGTCGTCTATATACCTGGCCCAAAGCAGAAGCCGAGGCTCCTGCAGGGCATAGACGACATCCTCCTCCCACTTGGCCATAAATAGATTGGCCAGACTTGGTGCGAATTTAGCACCCATTGCTACCCCTTTCTGTTGAAGGAAGTAATGTCCATCAAACCAAAAATAATTGTGCTGTGTCGCAAACTTTAATAGTTCCATAATGAAATTAACCTGTGGGGCGGCCAATGTAAGATCCCTATTCAAAAATTGCTGAGCAGCCTCCATCCCCCTATGATGCGGGATACAGGTGTATAGGGATGCCACGTCAGCTGTGGCCATAATAAAATCACTCTCAAAGGTCAGTGACGTAAGGCGTTGAATGACGTCTTTAGTGTCCTTCAAATAAGATGGTGTGGTCTTAACAGAGGGTTGTAGAAAGAAATCTATATATCTACCTATCCTCGACGTAATGGAATCTATCCCACTAATAATGGGACGCCCAGGGGGATGGAGGGGATTTTTGTGAATTTTAGGTAGATAGTATATAATTGGAATCCTGGGGGCCAAAGGGACAAGAAACGACTTCTCTTTAGAATTTAAAATTTTAGAATCAAAACCTCTAGTGATGAGATTAATCAACTTTTTCTTATATTGATGAGTGGGATTGTTAAATATCTCTTTGTAGGTATCTTGATCGCTCAGGATGTTATACATTTCTTGCATATAGCTTGCTTTATCCAACAGAACTATGCCTCCGCCTTTGTCTGCGGGGCGTATAATAAGATCTTTATTATCGCATAAGGTTTTGAGGCCCTGACTCGGCAAAGGATTGTTGGAAATCTTTTTAATAGGTAGTTTAGCAAGATCCTGAAGAACAAGATCTCTAAACATGTTGAGAGCTGGAGCAAGCTTGTTGGGAGGGTTGAAAAGCGAAGGATTTGCCAACCCTGAATGGACAGTACCTGACGTGGCTGCCCTGGCTATATTCCTGGTAGGATTTGAAGTGATGTAGCGTTGAATATTGATTTTTCTAACATATTTTTGTATATCCACGAAAGTGTTAAATTTATTAAGTTTTCGTGGAGGGGCAAATTTAAGGCCCTTATCTAAAACCACCTTTTCTTCATGAGACAGTGTAACACTGCTTAAGTTAAACACACCTTGACAGGCTATGTTCGACTTTTCTTTCCTCCTTTGTTTCCTCCTCCCTCCTCTGGTCCCTCTCTTGTTTCGGGACCCCTTTTTCTTCTTGGGGGGTCCTCCCGAAAACCCTGAGAGGGATGAGGATTGGGATATGGAGGTCGGTCGAACTTAGCATTGGGATATGGATATACTCTATCATCATATTGGTCTTGAAGAGGGAAATATCTATTGTGAGTAGATGTAGCTGGGTATCCATGATGGGAGGAATGAGAGTTGTCATAAAAGTTGGATGGTGAACCCCCTTGGTACGACTTTTCTCTCTCGTAATGCTGTTGATTGTAATCATAGTTGGAATGATTACCTCTATGATTCCCCCCACCTCTTCTATTGGAACTATGTCCCCTCCCCCTTTGAGAATTCTTAGGGGTATGGGTATTTTGGGGTACAACCCCTTGTGCACGATCACCAGGTTGTTGGTTCCTATTCATAGAAGGTTTGGGTTGATTAAAGTGTGTAGTAGGGAGTGCTGCCACCCCAGTGTCTGAAGAATTTACCTCCATAGCAGCATCTGGTGTAGGCGGCTTCTGCCAACTGTACACTTTCCCAGACTTATAATCACCAATATCTCGTGAGTATTTTTTATGTTTTTTCGTTCTCTGATCTTTATCTTCTTTGATAAGATATGTTTGAAGATTAGAGGACAAGGTGTTATATTCTACTGTATTTTTATATACAAGTAGAAATGATAATGATAGAGGCATTACCCTTACGTATGAAGCTAGTCAGTCCATGATACACTTCTTAGATTTGCAGATAGTAAGATCACAGCACCAATTTAAGTTCAGTACTTATTTCAAACCTACCGATAGAAATGGCTTCATACCCATGGGCAGTTGCCATCACCAGTCATGGCTGAAGTCGGTCCCTAAGAGTCAGTTCCTGCGTCTTCGCCGGAACTGTACAGAAACAGATACTTTCATACTTCAAGCGAATGTGCTTAAAAATAGATTCTTAGATAAGGGATATAACAAGGTAGAAATAGATAATGATTTGAAGAGGGTGTTAGATATAGAAAGATCCACTTTGCTGGAAGAGAGACCACCTAAAGAAGAGGATGATACCTTCAGATGGTCTTTCCTTACCACCTTTTCTACCCAACATAAGCATATAAAGGCCATTTTTGAGAGACATTGGGGGATACTGAAAAATGACAGGGTGTTGGGTGCGTTGATACCAGAAAGGCCCAAGGTTATCTATAAAGGAGTACCCTCCCTTCAAAGCAAAATTGCACCCAACATCATAAACCCACCCATAAAACCCACATTCTTTCATAATTGGATGGGATACTATCCCTGCAAAAAATGTATTGTTTGCAAACACAATACAAGTGGAAGAAGACCTACAAAGGAATTTAGATCCACAGTGACCAATAAAGTCTACCCTATAAAACATTTTTGTACGTGTGCCACAACTCATGTGGTATATCTGTTGACCTGCCCTTGTGGTAAACAGTATGTGGGCAGAACAATAAGATCTTTCACCGCTAGGGTATCCGAACACGTGAGTCTAATCAAATTTGGGAGCATCAAACATACTGTCCCCAGACATTATCGGCAACACCATGCCCGAAACCCTGATGGCACTCAATTTCTAGTTATAGACCATTTCGTTGCCCCATGGAGGGGGGGAGCAACTACCAGGGGGGTATCCAGACTGGAAACATTCTGGATATACGAGCTTCAGACTTATCAGCCACAGGGAATGAATGTCGAGTGGGACATTAACGCCTTCATCAATGCGTCATGAATACTATACAATAATACACGACTTCTTTTAGATTTTTTATACTTTTTATTAAAATTCAATTTTAATTTCATATATTTTATTAACTTTTTTATTTAACATTATATGTCATAATGTGTGCATGTATATATGAGTTCGTAGTATAGTATGTTAGTCATACACAGATATTTAGGAATGCATCATTGCATCCTATTACGTTTCATGCATCCATGTATATAATGTTTTATATATATTCTTTCAATATAATGGCATTATTAATCCTAACGTTAATATATGTTTTTATTACAGTTTTTATAAACTCCTTTTCGTGCTTCTAGTCTGCCCTCCAGCCAGTTAAACACTTTTCTTCCCTTCAGGGAAGTTGTGAGTTGCGTCCTTTAGAGGGGCGGCCCTATTATTATGGGCTCTTAGAGCGCTGGGTGTGTAACTCGATGGAGGGGTGTGGCTATGGTATGAGGCAGTCTTAGGTCTCGTTCTTCTGAACGATGCGTGGCTGCCACTTCCGTTTTCTTCCAGCGCATCTCTATTGGCTTATGTCACGTGTGGGAGTTGACATCCAGGCCTCGTTTTCAGGGCGGGGTCTGGTTCCATTAGGGGCATATCATTGTGCTTACTGGCCGCGCTGTGCGGCAGGCCTACGTCTCGCTTTCTGAAGCGAGGCTTGGCTGCCACTTCCGGTTTTTTCCATGACGGAAGTGACGCGCAGGCGCTAGATCCAGGCCTCGTTTTCATAGCGAGGCTTGGATCCCGTCCAGCGCAGCTCAGTCAATGTAAACACCCTTATGTATGATATAGAGGCTCGGTCAACACTGTTATACAGGTGACCTATAGCCCTCTTCCATTTCCATGTCTATTTTTAACTTATAAATATAGCGTTTTAGATGTAATGTGTATAGTCATAATACATATTATTTTGTGTGCCATTTGGCCATCCAGGATACAAAATCCAAACCGGAAGTGAGGTATTGGCGGTTCACTTCCGGGATCAGGGAGGTCAAGTGGTCCATTTAATTGCGATGTGTGTGGGACAAAGTCCTTACCCCAGATGATGACTATTTAGTCGAAACTAGTCGGGTGGACTTGTCCGTACACATCGCTCCTGTACCTGCATCCATGCTTTTATAAACCATCTTAAATGTGAGTGTTCCACTGTTATGTTTTGCCATTAAAACCCTTTTACAAACGGTATCATGCTATGTGGATTTTTCTCCATCTCTACACATATGCTTCTTGGATACCGAGTTCTTATATGCATTGGTGATCTGTGTGTTGGATACCCTGTATGATTGAAGCTGATCAACCGCTTTGACTCCTGACCACCCTCCAACTCAAGACCATCCATACTGGGTTCCATTAACCCTCAAGCTTTCTCCGATTTGGGTGGCGTATGCCTCTCCAAATCCGAGATCTTTGGTAAGCCTCCTTCAACTTATCCTTGGTGGTGGTTTTCACATTAGTCCTATACACCGAATATTCTGTATCGCAAGTTCACATCTTGATTAAACACGTTTTCTTTTCTTTTTGGATTGATCTTCACCATTTGGACATTGTATTGATTTTTGTCTGATGGACTTTATTCTATCTGATGGATTTTATTCGATTATAATTCTCATTCTGTTTATTATTATGGGTTATCATATTATTGTTTGACCACTCTAGCAATAGAGACACTCAGCACGCACAATTTTTTGGGTGTTACACGTGTTCACTATATATGATTACCATATGTTTATGTTGTGTATTAATTTGCTCACATATATCATTTTACCTAGGTAGCGCTACATTTTTTATTTTTCACACTATTCCAGCTTTTTTTCTATTAGCAGTGTTGGCAGCTTCCTTTGGTATATACACAAGCCCAGCGCAGTATACCCCTTTACTTTTCACATGCAAGTCACCTTACCTGGTCCTCCATAAGGATAAGGCGGTATTGCGACCGCGACCGTCTTTCCTTCCCAAGGTGGTTTCGGCTTTTCACCTTAATGAGGACATTGTTCTTCCGTCCTTGTGCCCTCATCCATCGCATCCTAGAGAGGTTGCGCTTCACAATTTGCATGTGGTGCGTGCCTTACGGGTATACCTGGCGGCTACTGCTTCCATTCGGAAGTCTGACTCGCTGTTTGTATCTGTCTCTGGTCCCAAACAGGGCCAAGCGGTGTTGTCTGCTAGGTGGATCAGACAGACTGTTATACAGGCCTATGCCATTAGGGGACGAGCGCCTCCCTTCCCGGTCACGGCGCATTCCACCAGGGCAATCGGTGCTTCCTGGGCTTTCCGACATCAAGCGTCGGTTGCACAAGTGTGCAAGGCGGCGACCTGGTCGTCCGTTCATACCTTTTCAAAGTTCTACAAGGTTCATGTGGCTGCATCTTCAGATGCTTCCTTCGGCCGCAAAGTGTTGCAGGCCGCTGTTTAATGTTGCAACTCCTCCGTTGAGGAGCTCTGCTGGTTTTGAGTGAAGTTTTGGTTGTTCCTTACTATTTTGCTCCCACCCTTTTCTTATACTGCTTTTGGGATGTCCCACACGTAATCAGTATGAGAGCTGTGTCAGTCCATGGACGATAAGACAAAATAAAATAGGATTTTTGTACTCACCGTAAAATCCGTTTCTCTGACGTCCATGGACTGACACAGCACCCACCCTTCCTTTTAAGGTTTGTACTGCTTTGTTACGAACTGAGGCTGCTAGCTGCAGGTGGGAGGGTAATGTCCGGAGGGACCGCCCCCCCGGGCGGGGCTGTTCAGCTCTGGCTTGTTCTAGAATGTTTTAACATCTAACATTCTGCCTAGGTCTTCTCCTGCAAGCAGGGACATATACCCACACGTAATCAGTATGACAGCTGTGTCAGTCCATGGACGTCAGAGAAACGGATTTTACGGTGAGTACAAAAATCCTATTTTTTAACTAAACACTTGCTAAGGTTAAACTCCATGGCTTTTTTTTTTATTTTTTTTTAACCTTGACAGACGTAGGGTGCCCGTCCCTGGACCCAGACGGTGTGCGTTCATACGCTCACACAGATGTCAAATTGGGATCATCGACTGTGTCTGTGGAGCTGCTGCAACCCAATAGACATGAATTTGACTGACGTGCAGGCAAAGATGGCCTTTTACCTAGTGAATCACACTTCTTATTTAGAACAGTGTTAGACTTGCCAACTGTTTAGTGTGTTAAAGTAAAATGCTGGGTCCAGACTAAGCAGTTTCAGTAGAGCCTGAGATTTAGATTGCAAGTTTACTTGTGTATTTAAGGAACTTCAGGGTAGGATATATCTTTACATTAAAGTGTTACTAAGCCTAAAAACCTTTTTTAACTTAATGCTTTGTTTGCATTAAAGCGGAGTTCCACCCAAAAAGTGTAACTTCCGCTTAAACCACTCCTCATCCCCTTACATGCCACATTTGGCATGTAATTTTTTTTTGGGGGGGGAGTGGGGGCTTCAGTAGGAGTGGGATTTCCTGTCCCACTTTCTCCTTCCACCCAGGGACCGCTTAGGCGACTCGTCATATCCCCTAAGGCGGCCCCTCCCTGTAGGCGATCACCTGGGACACGTGACAGGTCCCAGGCGATCGCCTGTCCACTCAGAGAGCGCAGCGCCGCTCGTGCATGCGCAGTGAGTGCCCGGGCGTGAAGCCGAAAGCTGTCACGGCCGGGTGCCCACAGTTAGAATGGAGGTGCGGGCGGAGAGGGGGGGAGAGAAGCGAAACTCCGGGGGGCTGCGTCGTTGGACAGTGGAAAAGGTAAGTGTCTGTTTATTAAAAGACTGCAGCTATACTTTTTGTAGCTGCTGACTTTTAATAAACCTAAAAAAGGCTGGAACTCCCCTTTTAAGGTAAAAAAGAAATGTTTTTTCAATTTCCCTGTGCCCGATGTCCCTGTGTGAAGGAGAAGAGATCAGCACTGCACATGGCTGCATATATTTTCCTCTTCACACAGCATTTGAGCCATCAAATGCAGCGAAGAGGAAATTGGGGGCGGGCTCAAGTTCCACAGCTCCATAGACACACAGGCTGGGAGCGCACAGACTACGCTCTTGCGGCTGGCTTTAGTTGTCCGGAAAAAAAACAGGAGGAGCCAAGATCCCAACTGGGGATCCCAGAAGAAGAGGGTCGGGGCCACTCTGTTCAATACCAATACACAGAGCAGGCAAGTATAACATGTTGGTTATTAAAACCTTTTTCTCTTATCGTCCATGGACCGACGCAGCTCTCATACTGATTACATGTGGGTATATGTCCCTGCTCGCAGGAGAAGACCTAGGCAAAATGTTAGAGGTTAAAACATTCTAGAACAAGCCAGAGCTGAACAGCCCCGCCCAGGGGGGCGGTCCCTCCAGACATTACCCTTCCACCTGCAGCTAATCAGCCTCAGTTTTTTTCTGCCTAGCAGAAGGAGAAGACGTGGCTCTCAGGAGCCAGTCTCCTGGAAGATTTTACTTTTGATTTTTATTCCTTTGGGAATTTTATTTTTGAGACCTTCAATCAACTGTCGGCTGGGCAACAGGTTGGGTACACTAGTATCCTCGTAGTCTTCCCTGTCCGACCATCGAGCGTGCTGATCCTCGCCTTGCGTGTGTGGGACTCAGTTCACGACATGCCCCATGACTCCAGGGGTGGCCGGGTTGCTTTCATGCTCCCGCGGTCCTCTCAAGATTGAACAGTACTTGACTGACTGTATCTCTTGCGGTGGACTGGGCCGACAGCTACGCAGTACGACTCTGTGATAGGTCTGTCTGAAACAAGCCAGTGGGTCCCTGAAAGGGACGGGCAAGTAGTCTCTCCTACTGCAGGTGAGTACATGCTGGCTGTGTTTCTGTGTGTGGGGGTTTCTCCCTGTCCCCCCCCCCCCCTGTTATGCAGCTCTCTGCACCCTGTACTGGTGGGGTGCTTGGGGGTCACTCTGGCCTGGTTGGGCGCTCATGTCTGCAGTTTTTTCTGGTGTGTGAGGTGATTATTGCGCGCGCCATTGGCGCTGTTTGAGGTGATTATTGCGTGCGCCATTGGCGCGCATTAGAGCTTTGAATTTTGCGCTCGGCGGCCATCTTGGCGTTCAGTGGCACAGTTATGGCTGCGGACGGCGGCCATTTTCTTGTGGCCGCCGCGCATTTATTTCTGGCGGCGGCGCGAATCCCCTCACAATCTCCTCACAGACTGAGCTGTCCTTAAGGGTTGGTGGGTCCTCCCGGGTATCCCCTCAGCGTAGCCAGTGGGTGGACTGTATATTCACTGTATAGTGTATAAGGTCTCAGAGGGTGGCGTTTATGGAGTCTGATACACCTGCTCTCCACATTGCCTGGGGCAACTGGCAGTGCTGCACAGTTAAACATGTTCATATGTTTCCTGCACCTGCGGTCCTTATGGACCAGTTGTCAGCAGTCCTGGAATCATTCCTGTCAGAATGGAAGCGGTGTGCGAGCAAAAGGAGCTATAAGCCCCCTCCCCCCACAAAAATCTTTAGTGAAGGAGTGCTCTGAGTCAGATATGGGCCTAGCTATTGGGCTCAGGACCCTACCTCTGAATATTTAATGTTTATGAACAGGACATTCCCTTGTGAGGAAGACTCCAGTTCTGTGTCAGTGAATGACAGGGCGCTTGTAAGTGATCTCATTGATGATGTGAGAAACACACTCAGGCTGAAATTGCTGTGACAAGCTTTTCTTTTACACAGTTTCCTCACGGTTTTCCTCACACGCTGCCTCAAGAGCAGCATGGATGAGGGAGGACTTTATTCATTTATGTCTCTAATCCCTGTGAGCCTTGTGTGTGATACCTGAGGTAACATTTCCCGCCATTTCCTGGGGAATGATTTGAGCTCTGACAGACACACGGTCTGAGGATCAGAGGTTACCTGTTACCTGCATGCTGCTTCAGCAGCACAGTCAAGCAGGTTGGAATGATACAGAGAAGATTATGCGCCTCTGTGCCATAATTTAAACTCATCCTATACCTCTACACTGCATACATTCACAGTGTATGTATGTGTTATTGGTCTCTGTGTCTGCGTGGCTGTCCCCACGTTCCAATGCTGTGTTTCAGTGCCATACATGATATAAACGTACAAAATATGTTTATGCACGACTGCAGATACATTCACAGTATATGTATGTATCATACTCTCTGGGCTGGCGGGGGCTCCGGTGTCCTCCCGCACTCTCATGGTATGTGCGCTTCGGCTCGCTGCACAGTATAGACATGTTCAATATGTTGCACATATTATACATGTTTACAGTATGGGTATACTGTTTGCGTGGGGTTCCTCCGGGTACTCCGGTTTCCCCCCACGCTCCAATGGAAATGCACAGCATAAACATGTGCAATATTATGTTGATTCACATGCTATCATTCCTACACGGTATCTGTGTGCTGTCTGCGTGGAGTTCTTCCGAGTGGGCGCTTCGGCGCTATGCACAGTCTAAATTTGTGCGATTGGACCTACCCGGTATGTCTTTGCAGTCTGCGTGGGTTTCCGCCCACGCTACATGACATGCATGCCTTTGGTGCAATACACGATGTAAACATATACATTATGTTTATACACTACACTAAATACATTCACAGTAGTTGTAGGTATTGCATTCTCTGAGTATGCGTGGGGTACTTCGGTTCCTCCCACGCGCCAACGGTGTGCGCGCCTTCGGTGCTATGCACACATGAGCTTGTGCAAAAGGTTTAGCACACACACTATAATACCTATACGGTATGCGTGGGTTTCTGCCCATGCTACATGACATGCATGCCTTTGGTGCAATACACGGTGTAAACATACACATTATGTCTATACACTACACTAAATACATTTACAGTAGCTGTAGGTATTGCATTCTCTGAGTATGCGTGGGGTACTTCGGTTCCTCCCACACGCCAACAGTGTGCGCGCCTTCGGTGCTATGCACACATGGGCTTGTGCAAAATGTTTAGCACACATACTATAATACCATACACGGTATGCGTATGCAGTCTGCATGGGTTTCATCCGGGTACTCAGGTTTCTCCCCTGCGTTCCAATGGTGTGCGCATTCTCAGCGCTATGCACAGTATAAACATGTGCAATTTGTTTATTCGCAGGCTAACATACCTACACGGTTGTGTACGCAATCTGTGTGGCTGGTTTACGTCCAGGCCCCGATGATGTGCACGCCTTCGTCGCTGGCACAGTATATACGCGTTTTAATAGGTTTATCCACAAATACTAAACTACATACGCCGTATGTGGTGGTATTATGCTCTTTGTGGCTGGGTGGGTTTCCTCCCAAACTTTCCATTTGTGCGTTTGACGCAATACATAGTATAAACTATGTGTTTGCACAATCAGCACCTATCCATGGGTAGCTGCTGGATGGAGCATTGTCACAAGGATCCCTGGTTTCAGGGGTATCACTTTCCACCTGCTTTCAGTGGTGATCAGAAGCGCTGGCTTGGACTGTGTTCGCCAGGCTGCGTCTCTGGCATTTTTTGTAGCTCAATGACTGGGCAAAAGCCTCTGCTTCATTCATCAGTTGTCTAGCAGGTGCACTACAACTGCTTAAGCCTTTAGGGTCTCTGTGCCCGGGGTGGGTTTGCGCCACCTGTGGAGGCTGATGTACTAGTCCTCTGACCGAGTTTCTAGGGAAGTTCCGTCAAGTTGCCTTTATTGGCCAACATTTGAGGCACCCTGTACACTGGGGCCTCCCTTCTCCGATACATTGCGGAGTCTCTTTGGGATTTTCATACGTCTCGCTGCAAGACGGTCCTGTCGGCCGTGTGCATTGCAGGCGAAGGGTCCTTGCATCCGGAGGTGTTTCCACCTTCTTTACCGGAGGTGGGGCACCGGAAGTGGACCTTGTGGCCTCTCGACTCACTCGCAAGGTGGCAAGATCGTGGTCAGGTCCAGGGACCCCTGGGCGGATGTGTTAGACGCGTTGGAAGCCCGTGGGGGCAGTATCGCCTGATATATGCTTACCCTTTGCTACTGTTGTTGCCTCGCCGGCTTCGCAGAGCATACTTCATCCTGCTTTACAGTCCTTGGCTTTAATGGCATTGCTGTTTAAAGCCAGGTGCTAAAGGACCGAGTTCTCTCGTATTCGCTCATCTCTTCTATGTTGTTGACACGGGAATCTTCCTCCAGAAAGATATCTCACCGTACCTGGAAGGCTTACATCGCTATGTGCGAGGAACTTGAGTGGCATCCTCGGATGTTTTCCGTTCCCAGGATTTTGCTGTTCTTACAGCGTGGTGTGACCCAAAAGCTGGCCTTGCATACCTTTTTTTTTTTTTGAGGGTCGGATTTCGGCCCGGACTGTCTTTTTCAACAACCGCTGCCGGGCCATTCCTTGATTAGCACCTTTTGGGCAGGTGGTTCGCCATGTGGTCCCCCCTGTCAAGCCTCCTCTCCCTACTTGGGATCTGATTTGATGCATCTCGGTTCTCCAAGAACATCCCTTTGAGAATATCAGAGAGATTCCTCTCTTGACTTTGTTCCGGAAGTTGGCCTTATTGGCCATTGCTTCGGTTAGACGGGTGTCTGAGTTGGCAGCCTTGTCTGGCAAGTCGCCTTACTTGGTCCTCCATAAGGATATGTTGGTGTTGCGCCCACGACCATCCTTCTTTTCTAAGGATGGTCTTGGCCTTTCACCTTAAGAAGGACATTGTTCTAACGTCCTTGTGTCCTCACCCATCGCTTCCCTGAGAGTTTGCCCTTCATGCATTAAGATGGGTACAAGCCTTACGAGTGTACCTGTCTGCTACTGTTTCCATTCGGAAATCTGTGTCTGGTCCAAAACAGGGCCGAGCGGTGTCGTCTGCCACCGTCTTTAGGTGGATCAGGCAGACCGTCATACAGGCCTATGCCCTTAAGGGCGGGCGCCTCCCTTTCCGGTTGCGGCGCATTCCACCAAGGCAATTGGTGCTTCCCGGGCCTTCCGACATCAAGCGTTGGTTGCACAAGTGTGCAAGGCGACGACCTGGTCGTCCGTTCATACCTTTTCAAAGTTCTACAAGGTTGATGTGGCTGCATCTTCGGATGCTTCCTTCGGCCGCAAAATGTTGCAGGCCGCTGTCTAATGTTGCAACTCCTCCGTTGAGGGGCTCTGCTGGTTTGGAGTGAAGTTTTGGTTGTTCCTTACTTTTTTTGCTCCCACCCTTTTCTTATACTGCTTTGGGACGTCCCACATGTAATCAGTATGAGAGCTGCGTCGGTCCATGGACGATAAGAGAAAATAGGATTTTTGTACTCACCGTAAAATCCGTTTCTCTGACGTCCATGGACCGACGCAGCACCCACCCTTCCTTTTAAGTTTGTACTGCTTTGTTACGAACTGAGGCTGATTAGCTGCAGGTGGAAGGGTAATGTCCGGAGGGACCGCCCCCTGGGCGGGGCTGTTCAGCTCTGGCTTGTTCTAGAATGTTTTAACCTCTAACATTCTGCCTAGGTCTTCTCCTGCGAGCAGGGACATATACCCACATGTAATCAGTATGAGAACTGCGTCGGTCCATGGACGTCAGAGAAACGGATTTTACGCTGAGTACAAAAATCCTATTTTTTAAAAGCCGAGTTCCACCCAAAAATGGAACTTCTGCTTTTCGGAACCATCCGGTGTCACATTTGGCACCTTTCAGGGGGGAGGGGGTGCAGATACCTGTCTAAGGTATTTGCACCCACTTCCGGGAATAGACTCATGCAGCAGTCGTGCCCCTTTCTGAACCCCCCCCCCGCTTTCTCCTGGGAAATACACTGTTCCCAGGAGAGAGCGGGGACCAGTGACGGCGTGCTGCGCTACTCGCGCTCGTGCAGTAGGGAACCGGGCCGCAATGCTTCACTTCCCAATTCCCTCACCGAGGATGGCAGCGGGTTCAGCCAAGGGACGAGCGATTGCTCGACCTCGGCTGCCGAAATCGCGGGCGTGCTGGACAGGTAAGTGTCCATATTTTAAAAGTCAGCAGCTGCAGTATTTGTAGCTGCTGGCTTTTAACAAAAAAAAATAAAAAATTTCGGCGGAAAACTCTGCTTTAAATATGACTTTAGTAACATGTTAAGTTTGCACCGCTGCATACCTGCCATAGCTATAATAAGGGGCCGTTCTCTCCCTGGCTATCATTAATATTTTTATGAAATGGCAAAAGCAGCATCAGAAGAAATGAGACTCCTAGAATTGAAAACAAGTGGAAATGAGTCAAGAGCTCTGATTGGATAGATCCTATATTTCTAAGGGACGCTAGTGATAAGAAGGTAATTGGTAAGGCTCATGTCACACTAGCAATCTTATCACTAGCAGCAACTCTCTCACCTGTAGACATGCTTTTAGAAATGTAAACAATTTTTTTTAAATGTCAATTTTTTGGAATGGTATTTAACAACTTCAGCCCTGGAAGGATTTGCCCCCTTAATGATCAGGCCGTTTTTTGCGATACGACACTGCGTTACGTTGGCTGTAAAAATTGTGCGGTCGTGTGATGCTGTACCCTTCCCCCCCCCCCCCCACCACAAATAGATTTTTATTTTTGGTTGTATTTGATCACCTCCTGCAGTTTTTTTTTATTATTGTTTACGCTATAAACAAAGACTGGCTGTTTTGAAAAAACAGTGTTTTATTTTCTGCTGTAAAACACTCCCATAAAAAAAGAACCAGTGACATTATTACTAATAGGTTGGACTTGATGGACGTGTGGTTTTTTTTTTTTTTCCAACCTAACCTACTATGTAACTATTACATTGATCAGTGCTAAAAATTAGAGGTCGGCCGATATTTGGCCATTTTTGATATATCGGCTGATTATTATCAAAATTAGGCCGATATTTTACACTGACCGCCGTTCCTTCTCCACACTCAGTGCCCCTGGCAGCATCAAGTCTCGCGCTCTGTCTCGCGCGGGAGTGGAGTGGAGTGGGTGAGGTGTGTTGTGTTTTTTTAAATATTGGCCACCAAAATCGGCATCATCATATCGGCTGCCCCAATTTCTAAATATCGGCATCGGCCAGAGAAAACCCCATATCGGTCGACCTCTACTAAAAATATGCATGGACATTGTACTAATGGCTCTGGCAGGGAAGGGGTTAACATCAGGGGTTATCAAGGGGTTAAATGTGTTCCCTCAGTGTGTTTCTGTGTGGGGGGGATGGGCTTCCTGGGACAACCCACAGATTCGTCTTCCTGTATAGCAGAAAGACAGGATCTCTGTGTGATCCCCTGTCAGAACGGAGATCTGCCTTGTTTACTTTTACCATTCTGTCTCTGCGGGGAACGCTCGCGGGCGGCCGGCAGACATAGTCTGCCGGACCCGCTGATTGGTTCCCCTGCTGGCCAATCGGCACGCGTGCCCCCACAGATCGCTGTGTACGAGCCCAACGTACATCTACTGTGATTCACGCAGCTGAGCCAACCTACCACAGTGACTGGTCGGTAGAGCTGCACGATTCTGGGAAAAATGAGAATCACATTTCTTTTGCTTAGAACAAAGATCACGATTCTCTCACGATTCTTTAAAAAGGTCAATTTAGAAAAATTCAGCTGTAGACGACTGGACTTAAAATACCGGCAACCACTGTCCCTTATAATATATGATGAATATTATCACAGTCTGTCAGCTACCCATATTATGAATACTACCACAGTCAGCTACCCCAGAGTCTGGGGTAGCTGACTGTGATACTATTCATAATATATTATAAGGGACAGTGGTTGCCGGTATTTTAAGTCCACTCCCAGGGCGTAGCTTGTCGTTTTTCTTTTTGCATAATTTTCTTATTTTTAATCTTTTTCTTATTTACTTTTTAATTACTTTTTTATTTTATTAATTTTTTTTATCAATTTTTTTTTCACTTAGCAATAAAGGTATCACACAGGAGAAAACCATTCCCTGTGTGATAGCAATTGGAGGAGACAGGTTCTCTTTATTGACCCTGTGTCCCCTTTAAAACAGGAGTTCTAGCATTAGCACTGTGCCGAGGGGGGGGGGAGGAGAAGGGGGGGGGGGACACGGAGTCCCGAAGACAGAGCCAGCCAAGTGTGGTATGTGGGGGGGGGGGGGGGGGGGGAAGAAGAGGGGAGGACGGACGGCAGCACGCATTTTCTGCTAGAAAGCAACTCACCGCCCGTATGTTGAAACTGTCTCCGCTCTACTCGCACACAGCCCCGCCTCCTCCTAACCCCGCGCTGTGATAGACAGAATGCGGGTCCAATGCTGGGATGTGTTCTGTCTATCACAGTGTGGGGTTAGGAGGAGGCGGGGCTGTGTGAGAGCAGAGCGGAGACAATTTCGAAGTGTGTTTTACCGCTCTGCCATCCTGCGGCGCGCCGCGGATCACGTGTGTGCCGATCTGTCCCTGCTTATCTGCCTAATACTAAAAATTGCGGTAATCCAGGATCGAGATTGCGATTCTCATACGATTTAATCGTGCAGCTCTACTGGTCGGCAAGCGGTTCAGACACTGGTACCCAAGGAATTTAACCCTTGCATTGTGGAGGGAGCCCAACTGTAAAAGGAGTTTTTTGAAATTTCTTGAAGTTCAGTTTTAATATATCATTGAATGTATTTTTTAAAAGCAAGCAGCATAAATAACAGAATTTGTCCTGATATTAGAGTTCTGTGATCACAGCATACATTTTCGTCTTATAACCTCAGCATTGCAGTAGCAATACAGACAATTGTTAGAGAAAATCCATAAAAATCTCATTTCATTTTGTGATTGCTGGCATCTTTCAACATCTTCTTGGATTCTATGAATGCTTTGGAGTTTCTGCTCTGTTTACTTTACTTTCGATCCTTAGCCCTGGTTCACACTGATGCGATTTTGGATGTGTTCCATTAACGCATTGAAGTGAAATAACTTTTTTATTTTTTTAGGGGACCAGTTCACAAATATGCACTGTGAATGCAATGCAATTTTAAGGCTCCTGTGCGTCTTTCAGGGTGGATTTGATTTAAATCACTAGTAAAAAGGCTTGATTTAGACCCCTTTCACACTAGAGCGTTTTTACAGCGTTTTAGCGTTAAAAATAGTGCTCATAAAACGCTCTCCATGCATCTTAATGGACCCTTTCACACTTAGGCGTTGCGCTGGCGGGGCGTTGAAAAAAAGTCCTGCAAGCAGCATCTTTGGAGCAGCTTTTGGGCGCTGAAAAAAAACGCTCCAAAAACGCCCCTCTCCATTGAAATTAATTGAAAGCGCTGTAAAAACGCCTGAATAGCGCCTATAATATGCTCTGAGCTGTAGTAAAGTCAGATGATCTCCCAAAAATGTAAACGTGCAAGCAAAAAAAGAGCATCTACAACAGCAGGACTGAAATTGCCCATGCTGCAATAACGCTTGAAAAACGCTGTTAAAACACCCGCAGCGTTGCGTTAATTTTACCGCTAGCGCCCTAAAAACGCGGTAATAGCGCTAAAGGCGTTTTTGCAGCGCCTCAGTGTGAAAGGGCTCGTTAATCAACTCGATTTAAATCATAATTTCTCTTCCTTCACTGACTGACACAGCTCCTTTACTTTAGACCATCGGGTTGTTACGCCACCTTCAGGAGAGGACTAGGCAGAACATGTTAACATGTACAAAAAAAAAACAGAACTTTCTAGCTCCGCCCAAGGGGCGGTCCCTTCAGTAACAACCCCCCAGCCTGCACCTTGCAGCCTCAGTTTTTTTCTGCCTAGTGAAGGAGAAGGACCTAGGAACCCTGTGAGCCCATCGGTCCGTGGATTTTTTTCTGCAGAAGTTTGCCTTTTGCGCAAGATTAGGATTCTGGGATCTGCTATCAACAGCCGGCTGGGTGACAGGCTGGATAACCTTTATACTTGTAGTCTCCCGAGCCTGGCCAGCGAGTGTGTGCAGACCAGAGCTCCGCGCTGGGTCGGCCACGACATGCCCCTCAGGCTCCAGGGGCGGCCGGTGAGCGTAATGCCCTGGGGCACACATATGACCGGGCTACTGATGTCACAGTGTGCCGGGCCAGCAGCCACCCGGTACTGATCGGAGAGTGGGTCTGTGATGGAATGTCCCCAGCTCGTCTGGAATGGTAAGTAAATCTCTCCCTGTCCCGGTGGGGCTGAGCAGCTGGGCATTCCCTGGGAGGTCGATTCGGGGGTCCCTCTCCTCCCTCTCTTCTCTCCCTGTCCCTATCTTCCCTGGGCTGCTACTCGGTGTGTGTGCCACATGGACTGGGGTCCCCCGGGGGGGCTCTCACCTTTGTAGGGGGCTGCGCTGGGTGGCTGTGTCCTGGGTGGCTGTTGTCTCTCCCCCTGGGTGTCTGGAGGGCTTCTATGCTGATCTCTGCCTGTTTTTCACTGTGTCTTTCCCTGCATACAGTTGTTTGTCGGCCATCTTTGGTGTACCCAGGGAGAAGCATGGTCAGGAACCATTTTCTTGTAGTTCGGCGGCCATTTTCCCTGTGATTATGTCTTTTATACTGGACGCTCAGCGGCCATTTTGTTGTAGCCTGGCGAGTTTTTTATGCTCAGCGCTGATCCAGGAGGCTCAGAACGGCGCGGTTTCCTCTCACAGACACCTGGGAGCTGACACAGGCACACCTAGCTGGACGGCGCAGAACTCAGTCAGGGTGGTGAGTCCTGTGGTGGCGGCCCCTCAGCCTGCAGCAGTTAGGAGGGTGGGACCATTCACTGTCCTAAGTCCCCAACAGGCAGCAGACAGGGTGGGTCAGCATGGCTTCAGAACCTAGTGTTTCTTCCCCCGAAATCCAGGCAATTACGACCGGTTTGCCTGCAGTCAGTGCGGTGCCTCTGGACGCTTTGTCGGCGGTCCTTAACTCGTTCGTTGCCGAGATGGAGGCGGTGCGTGGGCGCAAAGGTGGTAAAAAGCAGCCTCCGCCCTCCGGGGAGAGCTCTGACGCAGACTCTGGCCCCACTGAGGCTGGTGACCCCTGCTCTGTTTCAGATGACGCTGACCAGAACCGATCGGACAGTGAGGATGAGCCCCCGTCCGGGTCCGCGCGCGACAAATCGCTAGTTGGAGCACTTATCACAGCTGTGCGTAATACCCTGAAGATTCAGGATACGGCAGATTCCTCTGTTAAAGTAGTGGTCTCTTTTGGGTCCCGTAAGCCAGCCCGTACACCTAAGGTGTTTCCGTATCTGACTTATTTCGATAAGTTCATTAACAAGGAATGGGGGCGTCCGCAACGGACCTTTTCGGTCCCAAAATATATGGTGGTGCGTTACCCCTTTTGAGGAGAGCCTTCTTAAGAAATGGTCGGCTCCTCCGGTCGTGGATCCCCCTGTATCCAGGTTAAATAAGGTAACCATGATCCCGGTAGAGGGGACTCCTGCCTTTTAAGGACCCCACGGACAGGAAGGCCAAGGCAGTGGCCCGTTCCTTATTTACGGTTGTGGGGTCAGCGATGCGACCAGTACTGGCCTCCGTGCTTGTGTCACAGACACTGACCGAGTGGGCAAAACTTTTGCACCGCGAATTTGGGGAACAGGCTTCTCCTGTCTGCGTGGAACTAGCAGACCAGTTAGTACAAGGCCTTAAGTACGTTTGTGACGCGGCCCTGGATACCCTCCCTCTGTTATCCAGGGCTTTGGTGTCAGCAGTGGTGCTGAGGCGCCTGATTTGGCTAAAATGCTGGTCTGCGGACCAGGCATCTAAAAAAGCATTGACGGATCTACCCTTCCTTGGCGAACGGCTCTTTGGCGCCTCGTTGGATGACATCATTAAGGATGCCACCGGTGGGAAGAGTACCTTACTCCCGCAGACCAGGAAGGCTAAGGAGCCATGCCGTAGGCAAGGCCCTCCTTTTTCCGCTCACAAACGACATTTTCGTCCCTCCGGGGCTTCGGCTAAACGTCCCCAGCCCGACAGGACGACCTCTGAGGGACAAAAGCGTCCCTGGAACCACAAGCCTGCGAGCAAAAGCACTACCGCATTAAGGTTTTCCCCCGCCCGCCACATGGGTGGGGGGTCGCCTTTGGGAGTTTGCAGCCTGGTGGGCCTCTCGGCTGTCCGACCGATGGGTCTGCAAACTGATTTCCTCTGGCTACAAGATAGTTCCTCTCTTGGCCACCAAACAGATTCTTCCCCTCCAGCATACCCGTGCTCCCGGCTCGCCGGGAGGTCCTCATGGGGGCGGTAAGGGACTTGCTGAGTCACGGGGTGATAGTACCTGTTCCGGAGCCGGAAAAATTCCAGTGGTTCTACTCCAATCTGTTTGGACGCACCCCTTCCTTTTTGGGAACTACAATCTTGGACCTAAAAGCCCTCAATTGCTTCGTGAAAGTACAGAGGTTCAGAATGGAATCGGTTCGCTCGGTAGTCGCTGCACTCCATGAAGGGGACTTCCTGGCGTCCTTGGACATCCAGGATGCGTACCTGCACATACCCATATGCCCTTGGCATCAGAAGTTTCTGCGATTTGCAGTTGGGGTTGCCCACTACCAGTTCGTGGCTCTCCCTTTTTGGCTTGGCATCAGCCCCCCGAGTCTTTACCAAGGTATTGGCTCCAGTTCTGGCGTTGTTGTGACAACGCGGGATCGCGATCGTAGGCTACCTAGACGATCTCCTCCTGAGAGCATCTTCCGCCTCAGAATTAAAGGAGGATGTGGGATCACCATGCAGACCCTGCGGGATTTTGGGTGGCTTTTGAACCTAAAAAAGGTCGGTACTCTTACCGACTCAGCGTTTGGAGTACCTGGGCTTACTGCTGGACTCAATGGAAGCGAGAGTGTTTCTCCCTTCGGACAAGCTACAGACTCTGAGCCGCGGTAAACCTGTTGGTGAACCGCAGGTGGTCGTCCCTACGCTTCTGCATGCGAGTCCTGGGTCTCATGGTGGCCTCCTTTCGCGGCAGTAGCGTATGCTCAGTTTCACACCTGAGTCTTGCAGAAGGAGATCTTGACAAATTGGGATAAATGTCCGTTATCCCTGGATCGGCGGATTCAGGTGAGCCGGTCGGTCAAGGACTCTCTGCTCTGGTGGCTGAGATCCCCGGCACTTCGGTCCGGAAAGTCGTTCCTACCTCTACATTGGACAGTGATCACTACGGACGCCAGCCTGTCCGGCTGGGGTGGAGTACTGGGAGTACAGTCGTCCCAGGGCCTCTGGTCAGAGGAGGAATCCAAGTTGCCGATCAATGTGCTCAAGCTACGTGCGATCAGGTTATGCCTCTCCACGTGGTCAATGAGACTTCGAGGACGTCCGATCAGGATCCAGTCCGACACCGCCACGGCAGTGGCATGTGTCAATCATCAAGGAGGAACGAGTAGCTCGGCTGCCGCACGGGAGGTCGCTCACATCCTTTAGTGGGCAGAGCGACATGTACCGGCCCTGACGGCCATTTACATCCCGGGAGTGGGGAACTGGCAGGCGCTGGACCCAGGAGAATGGACGCTGCATCCGGATGTGTTCAGGCTACTGTGCCTGCGGTGGTGCACAGCAGACGTGGATCTCTTGGCTTCCCGTCTCAATCGGAAGGTGCCGAGGTTCGTGTCCAGGACAAAAGATCCTTGGGCAGACGCGTGTGGGGTCAGTACTAACTGATCTATGCTTTTCCTCCGCTCAAGCTACTGCCACGTCTGCTCCGCAGAGTGGAGGCCGAGGGGATTCCAGTCATTATGATTGGCCTCAGCGTCCCTGGTATGCAGACCTAGTGCGCTTGGTGGCGGACGCCCCCTGGCGTCTGCCGTTACGAGAGGACCTTTTTATCTCAAGGTCCGATTCTCCATCCTGCTTTACCATCGCTGGACGTAACGGCATGGCTGTTGAGAGCCAGGTGCTAAGGAACTGGGGCCTATCGGACTCGGTGATTTCAACTATGTTGAGAGCTCGGAAATCTTCATCTCGGATGATATATCATCATACCTGGAAGGCCTACATCGCTATGTGTGAGGAGAAAGGCTGTCGTCCGCGCTCCTATTCCGTATCTAGGGTCTTGCTGTTTCTGCAGCAAATAGTTGACCAGAAATTGGCTTTAAGCACCATTTAAAGGACAAATATCGGCCTTGGCTGTCTTTTTTCAGCGACCCCTGGCATTTCACTCTCTGGTGAGCACCTTTTGTTCAGGGGGTTCGGCATGTAGTTCCTCCGGTGTGTCCACCGTTACCCCCGTGGGGTCTGAACCTGGTGTTGTCGGCGCTTCAGAAGCCGCCGTTTGAGAATATCAGAGAGATTCCCTTGTTGACTCTTTCCCAGAAAGTTGTTTTTCTTGTGGCCTTTACATCGGGCAGGAGGGTGTCGGAACTGGTGGCTTTGTCTTTCAAGTCACCTTATCTGGTTATCCATAAGGATAAGGTGGTGTTGCGTCCGCAACCTTCTTTTCTGCCGAAGGTGGTTTTGGCGTTCCACATCAATGAAGACATTGTATTACCGTCTCTGTGCCCTAGACCGACACATCCCAAGGAGGTAGCCCTCCATTCCCTGGACGTGGTCCGAGCTTTAAGGGTATATTTGTCTGCCACGGCTCCCTTTTTGGAAGTCAGACTCTGTTTGTTTCGGTAGCTGGTCCGAAAAAAGGCATGGCGGTCTCGTCGGCCACCATTTCCAGGTGGATCAGACAGATTGTGGTTCAGGCCTATGCCTTGAAGGGGCAGGTGCCCCCCTTTCCAGTCACGGCCCATTCCACCAGGGCAATTGGAACCTCTTGGGCTTTCCGACATCAAGCGTCTGTCGCTCAAGTGTGTAAAGCGGCGACTTGGTCGTCTGTTCATACTTTTACAAAATTCTACAAAGTAGATGTCAGTGCATCGGCTGATGCCTGTTTTGGCCGCAAAGTTTTGCAGGCGGCCGTGTAATTTGCAATTGCACTTGATTTTTGGCAAGAACCACAGTTACTTTTCAGTCAATGCACTGTTGCATTGTTACCGCAAGTTCTGAGGCGGTTAGATAAGGTTGTGTCTCCCCTGTTAGGGAGCACTTCTGTTTTTTGTGGGTGAAGTTTTTTTATGCTTTTTTCCCACCCCTCGTTTGACACTGCTTGGGGACGTCCCGATGGTCTAAAGTAAAGGAGCTGTGTCAGTCAGTGAACGTAAGAGAAAATAGGATTTTTGTACTCACCGTAAAATCCTTTTCTCTGTAGTTCACTGACTGACACAGCACCCACCCCTCCTATTTTTTTATGTTATACTGCTTGTTGACGTACTGAGGCTGCAAGGTGCAGGCTGGGGGGTTGTTACTGAAGGGACTGCCCCTTGGGCGGAGCTAGAAAGTTCTGTTTTTTTTGTACATGTTAACATGTTCTGCCTAGTTGGCGTAACAACCCGATGGACTAAAGTAAAGGAGCTGTGTCAGTCAGTGAACGCAAGAGAAAAGGATTTTACGGTGAGTACAAAAATCCAATTTTTTTTTTAAAGAGCAACTGTCATCTCTGTCCAGCAGCGGCTCCTCCTCTGACCTGCTGTTGACTCGACGACAGTCCCCATCGCTTTTATGGGACGGCTGGTAATGCGGCAGCAGGTGAGTGGATGCTCACTAAAAGGCGCCATGATGGATCTGAAATTATATGTGCTCTTTTAGATGTAAGAACTTATTCTTGCTGGGTTAATCTTTAAAGTGGTTGTAAACCCTCCTACATTTATTTTTTATTTTTTTTAACTAGCTGCAAGAGAAAGGCATAATGAGCTATTATGACTAGCATAATAGCTCATTATGCATCACTTACCTTAGATTGGGGCCCCCGAAGCCATCCTCGTCTCCCTCTTCAGCCGCATCCATCGCTGCGGCGATAGCCGGAAGGTTACTTCCGGGTATCGCCACTGCAGCCAATCACAGCGCCGCTCCGGCGATGTGATTGGCCGGAGCGGCAAAGACGTGACTCCGCGCATGCGCGCGTGAGCCTTCCAATTCGGCTACGTCGTCGAATGTTGCGACCTAGCCGAATTTGTGAATGGGGTTAACCCCATGCGCATGCGCGTGACGTCAGCGTCGCCGCATTTAAATGCAAATATCTCCTTAACCGTGTAGGTTAAGGAGATATTTCATGCACCTACAGGTAAGCCTTAATCTAGGCTTACCTGTAGGTGTTTGTTTATAAAGTGGGTTTACAACCACTTTAATAATTGCAAACAAAATCTTCCTATTTAGAATATCAAGCTGTCAGGTTAGTAAAACCCCGATATCCGAACTGATTCAATCATACAGTTTGTAGTGTACATAGATTTGCAAAACAATGGGATAAAGGAATATTCCTGAACTTTGTTTTATCTCATGGTTGCTGTGAAATTGCATGCAGTGCATGTTATTTCAGCTTGGATTCACTGAATGAGTTTACCAAAAATGTAAATATTGCAGAATATACAGCCTCGTGCTACATACCTAAGCCCCATTTCATGCTGAATTAACTAAATTTTTAATGTATCTTAAATAGAAAACTATCTTTTAGGTGTTTTTTTTGTTTGTTTTTTTTTTTTACTCCAAAAGCATTTTATTAAAAAATTTTTTGCTAAAAATCCGATTTCATTTATTTTTTATGATTGATTTTTATTCACTCCGGCATCTTTGGTGCGGTGTGATTTTGAGCTCCATCTAGTTTATTGGAAACTCCATGCAAAGCGCATAGCTGTTCAAACACAATGCGATTCCATTGCGATTTGCAGAAGTCAGTGCTGTTTCTGTCCTGCTTTCCAGATTGGGGGGGGGGGGGGGGGAGAATATGCAAAATGCATTGTAAACACTTCTGAGCCTGCATCACATTGCACTGGAAGTGATCCTTAAAATTGCACTTGAAAACTCATTCAAATCGCACTGCATCAGTGTGAGTATATCCAATGATGCCTTGCTGACTGCAAACTATTCCTGTACTGACTCTGCCTCCTAAATCTTCTTCTTCTTTTTGCACCTCTACAGTCCAGACACCAGGCTCTGATTTTGTGGCACAGCAGTTAATTTTTACAGGGCATAGTAATTTAGGGAAGAAAATGTGTGGGATTCCTTACGAAGTAAGGTTACAAACTTCAAGATTATCATGCTTTTACATTTTGACCATATACGTTTTGACCTCTTTCAATTCTTGTACAGCAAAGCTCAAACTTGGAGTGGGAGAAGCAGCAAAAAGAACCAGTCAGTTTTGCTGCAGTCTTATGTGTTAATAAGGAGAGAACAAAGTGACCTGTTCATCAGTTTGCTTCTCTGCTTCCCCATCCAATCACAGGCTGGGGGAGGGACAAAACCTGCAAGTGTTGCTTTACGGAGGCAGATAAATATCAGGTCTTCTCTGCCGCCAGACACCCTGGTGCTGTGTAAAACTCAGGAGCCAATAGACATATATACCAATCCTCTGTTAAGATAAACATTTCCTGTATACGTTTTTATTATATGTATATTTTTTTCTGCATTAGGCTGGGTTCTCGTCTCCATGTGTAGCAGCTCACAGCAGGGGTCTGGTGTGTCCCTGTTCACTGTTTTCAGGTCCAATTTTGCCGTCCCGGTGCTGTGTGAATCGGCTCTATTGAGAGCTGGTCACAGGCTCCTGACTTGCGAATTGGATGCAGAAAAACCCCACATCCAATTCGCAATAGTGTGAATCCAGCCTTAAGCTACTACTTGCCAACAATTTCTTTAATGTAGGTAGTTTGAAACCTAAAAATTTGTGCTATTTTTGTTTTTTAGAATTTGGGCTGATGAAGCTACCATGTGGGTTTTATTTTCTGTACAAATCATCTTGTTAGTTTATGTAGCGCCCTCCCCAAAAGGTTTGGACGCCATCTTAAATTTAGAGGGATGTCTGAGCCAGTAGCTGGGCTCAGACTGTTGAATTACATTGAGATTTGCCTCGGTTCTAGTTGTGGTTTGCCTGATAGTATTTTCCCTTATTGCCTGTAGGTGGCGTTATCACCTCAGGCACCTGTTGGAACACGGGCAAACCATGGTGCATTGGGTGAACCTTCTCGGCAGCTGTGCAGTGGGAGTGGTCGCCCCGCTTTGCCTGCTGTGAGGGGATACTTAAGGGGCTGACGCCATTGCTGGGGGTTCGTTTTCGCCTCGTGGCCCTCCGGGCGCGAGGTATGTGTGCGTGGTTCTGGTCTCGGGGCCACGTTGGCCTGAGGCAGCATCGCTGCCTAGTAGGCCCAGCTAGTCTGGCTGGGGCCTACATTCGGAGAGGGGATCCCAAGCTGTCCGTCCAAATGGGGAGGAAGCTGTCTTGGTGAAGGAGACCAGGGGAGGACCTGCCCTGGAGGAGACTGGCAAAGTGCTGACATCTTGGGTGAGGCCTGGTAACTTTGAGGAGGGATCCACTATACCACAAGCCCCACAGTTCGCCAGATTGGCTTAAAGGCCCTTTTCACTGCACGGCTGGAAGTTTGGGACTTTTGAAATCTTGTGGCAGAGGATTCCTGGACTATCCATTTGCTCAACTTTAAAAAGTCTGTGGCAGAGACCTATAAATTTGCTGCAATAGAAAATACAGTGCCTTGAAATTTTCCAAAAACGTAAATGTATTGTATTGGGATTTTATTTGATAGACCAACACAAAGTGGCACATAATTGTGAAGTGGAAGGAAAATGATAAATGGTTTTCAAAATGTTTTACAAATATGTGAAAAGTGTGGCGTGCATTAATATTCAGCCCCCCTGAGTCAATACTTTGTAGAACCAACTTACACTGCAATTACAGCTGCAAGTCTTTGGGGAGGTCTCTACCAGCTTTGCACATCTGGAGAGTGACATTTTTGCCCATTCTTCTTTGCCAAATAGCTCAAGCTCTGCCAGATTGGATGGAGAGCGTTTTGTGAACAGCAATTTTCAAGTCTTGCCACAGATTCTTATTTGGATTTAGGTCTGGACTTTGACTGGGCCATTCTAAAACATGAATATGCTTTGATCTAAACCATTCTATTGTAGATCTGGCTGTATGTTTATGGTAATTGTCCTGCTGGAAAGTGAACCTCCAACCCAGTCTCAAGCCTTTTGCAGACCCTTAGTTTTTCTTCTAAGATTCCATCTTCCCATCAACTCTGATCAGCTTCCCTGTCCCTGCTGAAGAAAAGCATCCCCCCAACATGATTCTGCCACCACCATCTTTCATGGTGGGGATGGTGTGTTCAGGGTGATGTGCGGTGTTAGTTTTCTGCCACACAGCATTTTGCTTTTAGGCCAAAAAGTTCAATTTTGATCTCATCTGACCAGAGCAATTTTCTACATGTTTGCTGTGTCCCCCACATGTCTTCTCGCAAACTAGGCGACTTATGGCTTTCTTTCAACAATGGCCACTCTTCCAGAAAGGCCAGATTTGTGGAGTGCACGACTAATCGTTGTCCTGTGGACAGATTCTCCCACCTGAGCTGTGGATCTCTGCAGCTCTACCATAGTTACCATGGGCCTCTTGGCTGCTTCTCTGATTAATGCTCTCCTTGCCCGGCCTGTCTGTTTAGGTGGACGGCATGTCTTGGTAGGTTTCCGGTTGCGCCATAATCTTTCCATTTTCGGATGATGGATTGAACAGTGCTCTGAGATGTTTAAAGCTTGGGATATTTTTCTTATAACCTAACCCTGCTTTAAACTTCTCCACAACTTTATCCCTGACCTGTCTGGTGTGTTGCTTGGCCTTCATGATGCTGTTTGTTCACTAAGGTTCTTTAACAAACCCATGAGGGCTTCACAGAATAGCTGTGTTTTTTTATACTGAGATTAAATTACACAGGTGGACTCTATTTACTAATTAGGTGATTTCTGAGGGCACTTGGTTCTACTAGATTTTAGTTAGGGACTGAATAGAAATGCACGCCACACTTTTCAGATATTATTTGTAAAAAAAAAATTAAAATCATTTTCTCTTATCGTCCATGGACTGACACAGCTGGATACTATAAACGTGTGAGTATATGTCCCTGCCCGCAGGAGAAGATCTAGGCAGAATGTTAGACGTTAGAAACATTCTAGAACAAACCAGAGCTGAACAGCCCTGCCCAGGGGGGCGGTCCCTCCGGACACCACCCCCCCACCCGCAGTCAGCAGACCCCAGTTTTTTTCTGCCTAGCAGGAGGAGAAGACGTGGCTCTCTTAGGAGCCAGTCTCCTGGAAGATATTTTACTTTTAAATTGTATTCCTTTGGGAATTTTATTTTATTTTTGAGACCTTCAATCAACTGTCGGCTGGGCAACAGGTTGGGTACACTGGTATCCTCGTAGTCTTCCCTGTCCGACCATCGAGCGTGCTGATCCTCGCCTTGTGTGTGTGAGACTCAGTTCACGACATGCCCCATGACTCCAGGGGTGGCCGGGTTGCTTTCATGCTCCCGTGGTCCTCTCAAGATTGAACAGTACCTGACTGACTGTATCTCTCGCGGTGGACCGGGCCGACGGCTACGCAGTGTTTCTTTATATGGGGGGTTTCTCCCTGTTATGCTGCTCTCTGCACCCTGTACTGGTGCTATGCTGTGGGGTGATTGGGGGTCACTCTGGCCTGGCTGGGCGCTCATGTCTGCAGTTTTTTCTGGTGTGTGAGGTGATTATTGCGTGCGCGCATTAGCGCTGTTTGGGGTGGTTATTGCGTGCGCCGTTGGCGCGCATTAGAGCTTTGAATTTCGCGCTCGGCGGCCATCTTGGCGTTCAATGGCGCAGTTATAGCTGCGGCCGGCGGCCATTTTCTTGTGGCCGCCGCGCATTTATTTTCGGTTCTAGCGGCGGCGCGAATCCCCTCACAATCTCCTCACAGACTGAGCTGTCCTTAAGGGTTGGTGAGTCCTCCGGGTATCCCCTCCTCAGCCTCAGCGTAGCCAGTGGGTGGACTGTATAGTGTATAAGGTCTCAGAGGGTGGCGTTATGGAGTCTGATACACCTGCTCTCCACACTTGCCTGGGGCAACTGGCAGTGCTGCACAGTTAAACATGTTCATATGTTTCCTGCACCTGCGGTCCTTATGAACCATTTGTCAGCAGTCCTGGAATCATTCCTTGTCAGAATGGAAGCGGTGTGTGAGCAAAAGGAGCTATAAGCCCCCTCCCCCCTACAAAAATCTTTAGTGAAGGAGTGCTCCGAGTCAGATATGGGCCTAGCTACTGTGCTCAGGACCCTAGCTCTGAATATTTAATGTTTATGAATAGGACATTCCCTTGTGAGGGAGTCTCCAGTTCTGTGTCAGTGAATGACAGGGCGCATGTAAGTGATCTCATTGATGATGTGAGGAACACTCTCAAGCTGGAATTGCTGTGACAAGCCTTTCTTTTACACAGCTTCCTCACTGTTTTCCTCACACGCTGCCTCAAGAGCAGCATGGATGATACAGTGGTACACAGTGTTTCCCTCCCCCTGGTCAGTGCAGCATGGTGGGGGGGGGGGACTTTATTAATTTATGTCTCTAGTCCCTGTGAGCCTTCTGTGTGATATCCTGAGGCAACATTTCCCGCCATTTCCTGGGGAACGCTTTGAGCTCTGACAGACACGCGGTCTGAGGATCAGAGGTTACCAGTTACCTGCATGCTGCTTCGGCAGCACAGTCAAGCAGGTTGGAATGATACAGAGAAGATTATGCGCCTCTGCGCCATAATTTTAACTCATCCTATACCTCTACACTGCATACATTCACAGTGTATGTATGTGTTATTGGTCTCTGTGTCTGCCCCCCCATGTTCCAATGCTGTGTTTCAGTGCCATACATGATATAAACGTACAAAATATGTTTATGCACGACTCCAGATACATTCACAGTATATGTATGTATTATACTCTCTGGGTCTGCGCGGGTTTCCGCCGGGGGCTCCGGTGTCCTCCCGCGCTCTCATGGTATGTGCGCTTCGGCTCTCTGCACAGTATAGACATGTTCAATATGTTTATTGCACATACTATACATGTTTACAGTATGGGTATACTGTTTGCGTGGGGTTCCTCTGGGTACTCCGGTTTCCCCCCACGCTCCAATGGAAATGCACAGCATAAACATGTGCAATATGTTGATTCACATGCTATCATTCCTACAGGCTATCTGTGTGCTGTCTGTGTGGAGTTCTTCCGGGTTTTCCGGTTTCCTCCCACGCGCTGACGGTATGTGCGCCTTTGGCCTTCTGCACAGTTAAACATGTTCAATGTTTATCACGCATGCTATAATACCTACATGGTATGTGTAGGCAGTCTGTGTGGTTTTCCTCCGGGTACTCCGGTTCCCTCCCACACTCCATTGGTATGGGCGCTTCGGCGCTATGCACAGTCTAAATTTGTGCGATTGGATATCCACATACGAACATACCTACCCGGTATGTCTGTGCAGTCTGCGTGGGTTTCCGCCCACGCTACATGTCATGCATGCCTTTGGTGCAATACACGGTGTAAACATACACATTATGTTTATACACTACACTAAATACATTCACAGTAGTAGAAGGTATTGCAATCTCTGAGTATGCGTGGGGTACTTCGGTTCCTCCCACGCGCCAACAGTGTGCGCGCCTTCGGTGCTATGCACACATGGGCTTGTGCAAAATGTTTAGCACACATACTATAATACCTACACGGCATGCGTATGCTGTCTGCATGGGTTTCATCCGGGTGCTCAGGTTTCTCCCCTGCGTTTTCAATGATGTGCGCATTCTCAGCGCTATGCACAATATAAACATGTGCAATTTGTTTATTCGCAGGCTAACATACCTATACGGTTGTGTACGCAATCTGCGTGGCTGGTTTACGTCCAAGCCCCGATGATGTGCGCACCTTCGTCGCTGGCACATTATATACGTGTTTAATAGGTTTATCCACACATACTAAACGACATACGCCGTATGTGGTGGTATTATGCTCTTTGTGGCTGGGTGGGTTTCCTCCCACACTCTATTTGCGCTTTTGACGCAATACATAGTATAAACCTATGTGTTTTGTACAATCAGCACTTATCCATGGGTAGCTGCTGGATGGAGCATTGTCACAAGGATCCCTGGTTTCAGGGGTTTCACTTTCCACCTGCTTTCAGTGGTGATCAGAAGCGCTGGCTTGGACTGTTCGCCAGGCTGAGGTTAGCGTTACGCCTGTTAGTGGCTGCGTCTCTGGTGTTTTTTGTAGCTCAATGACTGGGCAAAAGCCTCTGCTTCATCCATCAGTAGTCTGCAACTGCTTTAGCCTTTAGGGTCTCTGTGCTCAGGGTGGGTTTGCGCCACCTGTGGAGGCTGAGGTACTAGTCCTCTGACAGAGTTTCTAGGGAAGTTCCGTCAAGTTGCCTTTATTGGCCAACAGTTGAGGCACCCTGTACACCGGGGCCTCCCTTCTCCGATACATTGCGGAGTCTCTTTGGAATTTTCATACATCTCGCTGCAAGACGGTCCTGTCGGCCGTGTGCATTGCAGGGGAAGGGTCCTTGCATCCGGAGGTGTTTCCAACTCCTTTACCGGAGGTGGGGCACTGGAAGTGGACCTCATGGCCTCTCGACTCACTCGCAAGGTGGCAAGATCGTGGTCAGGTCCAGGGACCCCTGGGCGGACGCGTCAGACGCGTTTGGAAGCCCATGGGGCCAGTATCACCTGATGTATGCTTACCCTCCGCTACTGTTGTTGCCTCGCCGGCTGTGCAGAGTAGGGGCTGAGGCCATTCCAGTGATCCTCATTGCTCCAGAACGGCGACATTGGTACGCCGATCTACTTCGGCTAGTCCCAGACGTTCCTGGCGACTGCCTATTGGGGTGGACCTTCTGTCTCATGATCCCATACTTCATCCTGCTTTACAGTCCTTGGCTTTAATGACATGGCTGTTTAAAGCCAGGTGCTGAAGGACCGAGTTCTCTCGTATTCGGTCATCTCTTCTATGTTGTTGACACGGGAATCTTCCTCCAGAAAGATATCTCACCGTACCTGGAATGCTTACATCGCTATGTGTGAGGAACTTGCGTGGCGTCCTCGGATGTATCCTGTTCCCAGGATTTTGCTGTTCTTACAGCGTGGTGTGACCCAAAAGCTGGCCTTGCATACCTTTTTTGAGGGTCGGATTTCGGCCCGGGCTGTCTTTTTCAACGACCTCTACCGGGCCATTCCTTGATAGCACCTTTTGTGCAGGGGGTTCGCCATGTGATCCCCCCCCTGTCAAGCCTCCTCTCCCTACTTGGAAAACCGAGATGCATCAAATTCAGATCCCAAGAACATCCCTTTGAGAATATCAGAGAGATTCCTCTCTTGACCTTGTCCCGGAAGTTGGCCTTCTTAGTGGCCATTGCTTCGGTTAGACGGGTGTCTGAGTTGGCGGCCTTGTCCTGCAAGTCACCTTACTTGGTCTTCCATAAGGATATGGCGGTGTTGCGCCCATGACCGTCCTTTTCTAAGGATGGTCTCTGCCTTTCACCTTAAGAAGGACATTGTTCTTCCGTCCTTGTGTCCTCACCCATCGCATCCCTGAGAGTTTGCGCTTCATACATTAAGATGGGTACAAGCCTTACGAGTGTACCTGTCTGCTACTGTTTCCATTCGGAAATCTGTGTCTTGTCCAAAACAGGGCCGAGCGGTGTCGTCTGCCACGGTCTCTAGGTGGATCAGGCAGACTGTCATACAGGCCTATGCCCTTAAAGGGCGGGCGCCTCCTTTTCCGGTTGCGGTGCATTCCACCAAGGCAATTGGTGCTTCCTGGGCCTTCCGACATCAAGCATCGGTTGCACAAGTGTGCAAGGCGATGACCTGGTCGTCCGTTCATACCTTTTCAAGATTTTATAAGGTTGATGTGGCTGCATCTTCGGATGCTCCCTTCGGCCGCAAAGCATTGCAGGCCGATGTTTAATGTTGCAACTCCTCCGTTGAGGAGCTCTGCTTGTTTGGAGTGAAGTTTTTGTTGTTCCTTTACTACTGCTCCCACCCTTCTGATACTGCTTTGGGACGTCCCACACGTTTACAGTATCCAGCTGTGTCAGTCCATGGACGATAAGAGAAAATAGGATTTTCTTTTTTGTACATCACGGGACACAGAGCGGCTTAGTCATTACTAATGGGTTATATAGTTTACCTTCAGGTGCTGGCACTGGCAACTTCCAAAACCGGAAGTACCCTCCCCTATATAAGCCCCTCCCATCCGGGAGCACCTCAGTTTTTTGCCAGTGTCTAAGGTGTTGGCCAAAGAGTAACATGTGTTTTCCTGGGCTTGCGTACAGGTTCTTTTACGGGCCTTAGTAAGCTGTTCCGGATCCCACCAAAAAAGCTTCATAGCTAAACGGTCGGTACCCGGGCCTTGCAACAGAAGAGCAAGGTTTTGCCTATAATGCCTCTCTTAGGAGGGCTGGACCCTGGGATCCAGAGCTCTGGTCATACCCACGACCAAGATGTTTTCTGTGCAGGGTGCTATACAGGTCCAGGGGAGTGGAATCCTTGGGAACCCGGTCCCTGAAGGTTTAATTACAATGCCTGCCATGATAGGTGAAGTTTGGGCTTCTGTGGACCAAACAGAGTCCTGCGGCGGGGAACAGGTAAGTGGGGGCCCCCAGGAACTTGGTTCTATTGGGGGACCCCCAAGCCTAATTTGTCTTTCTGTCTGTTACCTAACGGTATTCCCGCTAATATCTGTGTATGCCTGTAACTACTGAAAAATGTAAAATTTTAATAGTAGTCAAGAAAAAAAAAAAAAAGAGGACCGCGGTACCTGTGTTAAACACTGGAGGCCGCTGTGGTCCATTTTTTCTTGTCATGTGGATCTTTGGTTTTCTCAAGTCAAAAGATCCAGGCAGTTGGTAAGTTCTCTGTGGGAATCCACTTCCTCTGCCCTGTTGCTGCGCTCATCCACCGCACAGGCCCTCCGGCAAAAAGGGCCCTGGCTCCTAGTCCCTGCTTGGTTTCGAAAAGGGCGCCAATGGCGCATGGGCATGGGCGCGGGCGCGTGCACGCGCCTCCTATGAAAAAAAAGGGGCAGGGCGGGTGGATGACGCTCGATGCGCGCCTCTGCGCATGTGCAGGCGTCCCAGCATGTATAAAAGACACAGTACAAGTGTCAGCTGGATGCAAACAGAGCTAGCAACAAACAGTGGCACACAGAGGCGGTTGATGCAGGCATCCCCATAGAAAGGCACTTTAGTGGACACCAGCTGGTATATACCGTATTTATCGGCGTATAACACGCACCGGCGTATAACACGCACCCCAAGTTTAGGAGGGAATTTTAGGGAAAAAAACTTTTAGGAGGGAAGTTTAAGGAAAAAAAAAAACTTACATTTAAATGCAGCCTTACCAGTGTCCGTTGCAGCCTTGTCAGCAGTGTCCGTTGCAGCCTTGTCAGCAGTGTCCGTTGCAGCCTTGTCAGCAGTGTCCGTTGCAGCCTTGCCCCAGTGTCCATTGCAGCCTTGCCCCAGTGTCCATTGCAGCCTTGCCCCAGTGTCCATTGCAGCCTTGCCCCAGTGTCCATTGCAGCCTTGCCCCAGTGTCCATTGCAGCCTTGCCCCAGTGTCCAGTGCAGCCTTGCCCCAGTGTCCAGTGCAGCCTTGGCCCCAGTGTCCAGTGCAGCCTTGGCCCCAGTGTCCAGTGCAGCCTTGGCCCCAGTGTCCAGTGCAGCCTTGGCCCCAGTGTCCAGTGCAGCCTTGGCCCCAGTGTCCAGTGCAGCCTTGGCCCCAGTGTCCAGTGCAGCCTTGGCCCCCAGTGTCCAGTGCAGCCTTGGCCCCCAGTGTCCAGTGCAGCCTTGGCCCCCAGTGTCCAGTGCAGCCTTGGCCCCCAGTGTCCAGTGCAGCCTTGGCCCCCAGTGTCCAGTGCAGCCTTGGGCCCCAGTGTCCAGTGCAGCCTTGGGCCCCAGTGTCCAGTGCAGCCTTGGGCCCCAGTGTCCAGTGCAGCCTTGGGCCCCAGTGTCCAGTGCAGCCTTGGGCCCCAGTGTCCAGTGCAGCCTTGGGCCCCAGTGTCCAGTGCAGCCTTGGGCCCCAGTGTCCAGTGCAGCCTTGGGCCCCAGTGTCCAGTGCAGCCTTGGGCCCCAGTGTCCAGTGCAGCCTTGGGCCCCAGTGTCCAGTGCAGCCTTGGGCCCCAGTGTCCAGTGCAGCCTTGGGCCCCAGTGTCCAGTGCAGCCTTGGGCCCCAGTGTCCAGTGCAGCCTTGGGCCCCAGTGTCCAGTGCAGCCTTGGGCCCCAGTGTCCAGTGCAGCCTTGGGCCCCAGTGTCCAGTGCAGCCTTGGGCCCCAGTGTCCAGTGCAGCCTTGGGCCCCAGTGTCCAGTGCAGCCTTGGGCCCCAGTGTCCAGTGCAGCCTTGGGCCCCAGTGTCCAGTGCAGCCTTGGGCCCCAGTGTCCAGTGCAGCCTTGGGCCCCAGTGTCCAGTGCAGCCTTGGGCCCCAGTGTCCAGTGCAGCCTTGGGCCCCAGTGTCCAGTGCAGCCTTGGGCCCCAGTGTCCAGTGCAGCCTTGGGCCCCAGTGTCCAGTGCAGCCTTGGGCCCCAGTGTCCAGTGCAGCCTTGGGCCCCAGTGTCCAGTGCAGCCTTGGGCCCCAGTGTCCAGTGCAGCCTTGGGCCCCAGTGTCCAGTGCAGCCTTGGGCCCCAGTGTCCAGTGCAGCCTTGGGCCCCAGTGTCCAGTGCAGCCTTGGGCCCCAGTGTCCAGTGCAGCCTTGGGCCCCAGTGTCCAGTGCAGCCTTGGGCCCCAGTGTCCAGTGCAGCCTTGGGCCCCAGTGTCCAGTGCAGCCTTGGGCCCCAGTGTCCAGTGCAGCCTTGGGCCCCAGTGTCCAGTGCAGCCTTGGGCCCCAGTGTCCAGTGCAGCCTTGGGCCCCAGTGTCCAGTGCAGCCTTGGGCCCCAGTGTCCAGTGCAGCCTTGGGCCCCAGTGTCCAGTGCAGCCTTGGGCCCCAGTGTCCAGTGCAGCCTTGGGCCCCAGTGTCCAGTGCAGCCTTGGGCCCCAGTGTCCAGTGCAGCCTTGGGCCCCAGTGTCCAGTGCAGCCTTGGGCCCCAGTGTCCAGTGCAGCCTTGGGCCCCAGTGTCCAGTGCAGCCTTGGGCCCCAGTGTCCAGTGCAGCCTTGGGCCCCAGTGTCCAGTGCAGCCTTGGGCCCCAGTGTCCAGTGCAGCCTTGGGCCCCAGTGTCCAGTGCAGCCTTGGGCCCCAGTGTCCAGTGCAGCCTTGGGCCCCAGTGTCCAGTGCAGCCTTGGGCCCCAGTGTCCAGTGCAGCCTTGGGCCCCAGTGTCCAGTGCAGCCTTGGGCCCCAGTGTCCAGTGCAGCCTTGGGCCCCAGTGTCCAGTGCAGCCTTGGGCCCCAGTGTCCAGTGCAGCCTTGGGCCCCAGTGTCCAGTGCAGCCTTGGGCCCCAGTGTCCAGTGCAGCCTTGGGCCCCAGTGCAGCCTTGGGCCCCAGTGCAGCCTTGGGCCCCAGTGCAGCCTTGGGCCCCAGTGCAGCCTTGGGCCCCAGTGCAGCCTTGGGCCCCAGTGCAGCCTTGGGCCCCAGTGCAGCCTTGGGCCCCAGTGCAGCCTTGGGCCCCAGTGCAGCCTTGGGCCCCAGTGCAGCCTTGGGCCCCAGTGCAGCCTTGGGCCCCAGTGCAGCCTTGGGCCCCAGTGCAGCCTTGGGCCCCAGTGCAGCCTTGGGCCCCAGTGCAGCCTTGGGCCCCAGTGTCCAGTGCAGCCTTGGGCCCCGTGCAGCCTTGGGCCCCGTGCAGCCTTGGGCCCCAGTGCAGCCTTGGGCCCCAGTGCAGCCTTGGGCCCCAGTGCAGCCTTGGGCCCCAGTGCAGCCTTGGGCCCCAGTGCAGCCTTGGGCCCCAGTGCAGCCTTGGGCCCCAGTGCAGCCTTGGGCCCCAGTGCAGCCTTGGGCCCCAGTGCAGCCTTGGGCCCCAGTGCAGCCTTGGGCCCCAGTGCAGCCTTGGGCCCCAGTGCAGCCTTGGGCCCCAGTGCAGCCTTGGGCCCCAGTGCAGCCTTGGGCCCAGTGCAGCCTTGGGCCCAGTGCAGCCTTGGGCCCAGTGCAGCCTTGGGCCCAGTGCAGCCTTGGGCCCAGTGCAGCCTTGGGCCCAGTGCAGCCTTGGGCCCCAGTGCAGCCTTGGGCCCCAGTGTCCAGTGCAGCCTTGGGCCCCAGTGTCCAGTGCAGCCTTGGGCCCGTGCAGCCTTGGGCCCGTGCAGCCTTGGGCCCGTGCAGCCTTGGGCCCGTGCAGCCTTGGGCCCGTGCAGCCTTGGGCCCCGTGCAGCCTTGGGCCCCGTGCAGCCTTGGGCCCCGTGCAGCCTTGGGCCCCGTGCAGCCTTGGGCCCAGTGCAGCCTTGGGCCCAGTGCAGCCTTGGGCCCAGTGCAGCCTTGGGCCCAGTGCAGCCTTGGGCCCCAGTGTCCAGTGCAGCCTTGGGCCCCAGTGTCCAGTGCAGCCTTGGGCCCGTGCAGCCTTGGGCCCGTGCAGCCTTGGGCCCCGTGCAGCCTTGGGCCCCGTGCAGCCTTGGCCCAGTGTCCAGTGCAGCCTTGGGCCCCGTGCAGCCTTGGGCCCAGTGCAGCCTTGGGCCCAGTGCAGCCTTGGGCCCCGTGCAGCCTTGGCCCAGTGTCCAGTGCAGCCTTGGGCCCCGTGCAGCCTTGGGCCCAGTGCAGCCTTGGCCCCGTGCAGCCTTGGCCCAGTGTCCAGTGCAGCCTTGGCCCCGTGCAGCCTTGGCCCAGTGCAGCCTTGGCCCAGTGTCCAGTGCAGCCTTGGCCCCGTGCAGCCTTGGCCCCGTGCAGCCTTGGCCCCGTGCAGCCTTGGCCCCGTGCAGCCTTGGCCCCGTGCAGCCTTGGCCCCGTGCAGCCTTGGCCCCGTGCAGCCTTGGCCCCGTGCAGCCTCGGCCCCGTGCAGCCTCGGCCCAGTGCAGCCTTGGCCCAGTGTCCAGTGCAGCCTTTGCTAAGTGCAGCCTTGGCCCAGTTTTCAAAATTGGCGCCGCCGAGATCGCCGCAGAGACTAGGCGGAGCGGGGCGAACGCCGCCGAGAACGCAGAGACGCAGGGACTGGGCGGAGCCGCCGCCGAGATACACATAGCCGAGTGTATTCGGCTATACTCGGCTTTTCTCGGCTCCGCTCACAGTCACGCCGAGTCCCGCCCTATGATGGACATATCACAGGTCCAATGGCGGGACTGGGCGTGACTGTGAGCAGAGCCGAGAAAAGCCGAGTACACTCGGCTATGTGTATCTCGGCGGCGATCGCTGCGCTCCGCTCAGTCAGCGGAGATCGCCGGGATCAGTGGGTATTGGCGTATAACACGCACCCACGATTTTCCCCTGATTTTAAGGGGAAAAAAGTGCGTGTTATACGCCGATAAATACGGTAGCAGCAACTGTGTTAGACTATTACCAGCAAAATTGGTGTATGACGACGGGAATACCTCAGCTTTGTGCTTAAAGGATATGTCGTCCAGACGCTCCGGAAATAAGTCTTCCAGGAAGCCAAAGGGGTCTCCATCGGGCTCTGAGGATATTGGGCATGCTTGTACTGCACCAATCTCCCCTGAGAATTCAGAGGTCAGTAGCCGTAGGAACCCCGCAGGAGTGCCTGGTGCTGCGGCTGTCCCCAGTCCACCTGCTCCTGTATAACAGAGGAGGTTTTATCCTCAACTCTGGGAGGATTGGAAGAGAGATTAACAGCATTGATCGCTGCTTCCCTGTCACAGGGAAAGCGCGTCCGATCTCCGTCTCCTCCTTCAGAGTGCCTGTTAGTGGAGGAACAGCCCCACACAGAGATCGACCTACCTGAAGGGGATCAGGATGAGGTTGATTCAGTTATAGAGGAATCAACAGTGGAAGAACCTTTCTCAGCATCTCAGGCTGAAAGATTATGGGTTCAGTCTCTGACTAACATGGTCCGATCAGCATTTAAAATGCCTCTGGCGGAACCATCAACCACTACGGTTTCCTCGCTGGGGTCGCTGAAAGCTCCCCAGGCTGTCTGTTCCTTCCCAATCCACCCTTTATTGGAAGGGCTTATTTACCAGGATTGGGAGCATCCTGATAAAATATTTACTCCCCCCAAGAGATTTCCGGTGATCTATCCCATGGAGGATAAGTTCATAAAAAAATGGAGGGTCCCTACAGTGGACGCAGCCATCTCTTCTGTGAATAAATCACTGACATGTCCAGTAGATAATGTTCCAATGTTCAAAGACCCAATAGATAAAAAATTGGAGTCTTTACTAAAATCTGCTTTCTCTACAGCAAGCATGGTGACACAACCTGCGGTAGCAGCGATTGGAGTCTGCCAAGCGGTGAAAGATCAGTTGAAACAAGTCTTAAGGGACTTACCAGATCAGCAGGCTCTTGCCCTAGCTGACCTACCTAGAGCCTTGTGTTGCGGTGGACGCCATAAAGGATACAATCCAACAGGCCTCCCGCTTTACGCTGTCTGTAGTACATATGCGTAGGCTTCTATGGCTCAAAAACTGGTCTGCTGAAGCTCCCTGTAAGAAATTGCTGGTTAGCTTCCCATTTCATGGAGAACGCTTATTTGGAGAAGATCTGGACAAATATATCCAGAAAATTTCTGCCGGTAAAAGTTCACTCTTACCGGTTAAGAACAAGAGTAGAAGTCCTTCTTTTTAAGAGGCCTACTTCTCCAGTCCCTGGCACATCGGCTGTGAAACAGTTCCGACGGCCTCCGCGGTCAAGTTCAGGGGGCAGAAATCAGGGACAATCACAGGGTAACAAGAAACCCTGGGTCAAGAGAGGTACAAAACCTCCCCCCAAGTCATGAAGGGTTGCCCCCACTCAATCGGGTGGGGGGGAAGACTTCAGTTGTTCAGAGACCTGGCGGGACACCATCAGAGACAGATGGGTGCTCTCCTCAGTAAGTCTGGGATACAAGCTGGAGTTAAAAGACACTCCTCCTGCCCAATTTATGAGGTCAAACGTGCCAAGCGATCCCCAGAAGAGAGGATCCCTCCTTCTGGCACTAGAACAACTATTACTCCAAGGTGTAATCATGAAGGTTCCCCTGGAAGAAAGCGGGTTCGGGTTTTACTCGAACCGTTTCACAGTCCCCAAACCAAATGGGGACGTGAGGCCCATATTAAATCTAAAAGGGCTAAACAAGTTCCTAAATATCAGGACTTTTCGGATGGAGTCGATCCGATCGGTGGCCACCGCCCTACAAGGGCAGGAATGGTTAGCCTCGATCGACATAAGGGATGCTTATCTGCATATTCCCATCTTTCCGGCCCACCAGAAATTTCTACGCTTTGCAGTAGAAGGGCGCCATTTTCAGTTCAGAGCCTTACCTTTCGGTCTGGCCACAGCACCACGAGTGTTCACAAAAATTCTGGCCCCGCTATTGGCCAATCTAAGAACACAAGGTGTAACGATAATGGCATATCTAGACGACCTGCTACTAATAGACCACTCAGTGGAAAAGCTGGAAGTAGCTATTCACAAGACAATCAAGTATCTGGAATATCACGGTTGGATTATCAACCGGGACAAGTCAGCCCTAAGACCAGTCAGAAGTCTGGAATACTTAGGGCTAAGGCTGGATTCAAATCAGAGAGAGATTTTCTTACCTCCAGAAAGGGTGTCGTCTTTAAAAGATTTGACCCACTTAGTGGGTACAAAAAGAAAACCATCCATACGCCTGTGCATGAGGCTGCTGGGAAAAATGGTGGCTTCATTCGAAGCAGTACCCTACGGTCAATTCCATTCAAGGAACTTGCAGAGGGCCATACTGTCAGCCTGGAACAAAAAAGTTCAGGCTTTAGACTTACCAATGTCCCTGTCCCCTTCCGTTCGCAAGAGCCTCCATTGGTGGTTGGTGCCCCAGAATCTGGAAAAAGGGAAACCCTTCAGTCCGGTTTCTTGGAAGGTGGTCACTACAGATGCCAGCCTCATAGGCTGGGGGGCAGTACTGGAGCAATGGTCTCTCCAGGGCAAGTGGTCAGAAGCAGAGAAGGCCCTGCCCATCAATCTCTTAGAGATACGAGCAGCCCGGTATGCCCTAGTAGCATGGACATCCAAACTCCAAGGGTCCCCTGTCAGAATTCAATCAGACAATGCCACAGCAGTGGCATATATCAATCACCAGGGTGGCACCAGGAGTCGTGCAGCCCAGAGGGAAGCAAATTGCATCCTGGAATGGGCAGAAAGATATATCCCAGCCATATCCGCGGTTTTCATCCCAGGAGTGGAAAATTGGAAAGCGGACTTTTTAAGTCGCCAGCAATTATGCCCGGGGGAATGGTCTCTTCACCCCGAGGTTTTCCAGGCAATATGCCAGCGGTGGGGAACACCGGATGTAGATCTGCTAGCATCCAGATTCAACGCAAAGGTGGACAGATTTGTGTCTCGCACAAGGGATCCCCTAACTTGCGGCTCGGATGCCCTAGTGTTCCCTTGGGATCAGTTCAAGCTGATATATGCATTCCCACCGCCACAATTGTTACCGCGATTAATCCGCAGAATCAGGGTAGAAAAGAATGAATATGAAAAAGAAAAAATTGCGCTATGGGTGAATAATTAAAGTCCAAAGATGTGAAGTCCTTTTGAAAAAATAATAATAATGATGATGGCGTCAACACAAACAACAAAGGGCACAATGCTTGTCATGAATATCTAGGCAGATCTTATCAAGGTGTATGCTTACCAGATGATAAGCCAAAATAGACAAATGGCTATAACCCAGCCCAGGCCTTTGTTTGGCACAACAGTGCCAATTCCTCCGATAAGAGAATGGCAGCAATAGGGCGATGACTCCACAGAGTGCGTTGGTGCATGTATCCAAGGAACAGATATCAATGTGGGAAAAAAAAGACCTTGTCAACAAACAACCATCATGGGAGACACATCCACCAATGTGTGAAACCGCCACCTTACATAGAGTCTGCTTACCAGAATGATCTAGACTGTATGCAATACATTCAACCGTAAGCTAGTGGATGGCTGGAGGGGTGTGAGTGTCACTCATACGGATCTGTTTCTTGCAGTGGATCAATCAATATTCCTCACTGTTATAGTAGCTCCGTGGGGCCCATACAGGGGTTATGTACCCAAGAAAAACAAATGGGGACCAATAGTGTGATATCGCCACAACATTTATTTAAAAGAATTAAAATTACACTTACGCAGTAAGCGGTAAAACTAACATATAAAAGCCGGCCGGCTAGAAGCAAACTCCCGTCCTATCGAGCGTGGTGACGTCAGCACGTACCCCCTTAGACGCGTTTCGTCATCATAGACATTGTCAATAAGGGACGGGTAGCGAGCTGAATCACCACGTTATATAGTACCTTGTCTTGTTATGAGGTCCGGACATGAGTATGCGGCCGCCATCTTGGATGATGGAAAGCCGCATCCGTGTCAATGGACTATTGTGTTGCCCTTAGTACAAAAAGTAGCAGAAAAGGATGAGAAACACGAGAACATATATTACTAACCTCGATCTGGATCCTGAACATGAGTCAACACCCACCATCTAGACTACTGGCAAACAACATATCCGTCCCTCAAACGAGCGCATGAATTAGAATTTAATCCATGCAGAAAAAAATGTATATATGTATATATAAATAAGGTTAAATGGAAAGAGGATAAAAAGAGGCACTAATTGGCTAAAAAGCAATATTATATGTCTCCAAAAATTGTTAATTAGCGAATCCCACAAAATGTATGCATATTATGTCATAAGGACCAGACAAATAGGCCTTATCGACACCCATAGTGTATATAATGTGTGTGATAAAATAAATACTATAAATGTGAATAATGAATTATAGTTGGAATCATTCCAACACAATTAATTCTATATTAATTATTTTTTTGTTTGTTTTGTTCCCCCCAAAAATTACTCTTTTTTATATAAATTCTTTATAAAAAATGTTATACACTGTATATATATATATATATATATATATATATATATATATATATATATATATTCCCTATTCCAGAAAAACATATACAAAACCTTTTATTGCAAAAAGGCCCTACATGCTTCCTGCAAATATCCAATATTACAGTGCAAATGAAAAGGCCTATAATTTATAATGAATATATGAAATATAATCCATAACGTGAATAGTGTGAATTAATCAATACTGTGTTAGGTTTATTAAAGATTACAAGGTCAGCTGTCATCAGGACACTGACCATTGTAAATCGATAAATAATAAATAACAGGACACAATTAAATCCAATCAAATAAATTGTATTGGATGGATGAATACCCATTGGTGTACCTATAGTGCTGGCCATAGGGTGCACAAAAAATCACTTACACTTTTATTTATTTATAATAAAAAAGCATAAAAATATTTAAAGAATAAATAATTAAATAAATTATTTAATTAAATAAATGAAAAAATAAAAAAAATTAAATTAAAAAAGAAGAAAATGAAGAAAAAATGAAGAAAGACCCCCTATTTCAATATAAACTCATACGCATGACCCAGATCAAGTTCACAGAGACTGAACATCTATGAATTGTCAATGAAGGCGTTGACATCAACGTCAATATTTAGTCCATGGGGTATATACGTTTTTGCCTTAAAAATCCATGACATTTCTAATCTAGAGATGTCCCTAACAAGAGAGCTACCCCTCCACTTGGGGCTGAATTTGTCAATACCCAAAAACATGGTGTTTGAGGGATCCCTCTTGTGTACTAGTCTGTAATGTTTGGATACAGAATGATTCTTAAAACCGGATTTGATGTTTGTGATATGTTCATTTAATCTGACCTGTAGGGGGCGCTTGGTCCTCCCTATATATTGTAATCCACAGGGGCATTGAAGTAAATAAACGACGCCCTCTGTGGAACAAGTTATAAACGGTTTAATATCATATCTACTCTGTGTGCTAGTGGACAAAAAACTGGTTGTCCTTCTTTGAGTGCAACTGTTAAGGGAACAAACTCTACATTTATGGCATTGATAGTATCCTGTAAAATGTCCGAAAAAACTAATTCTAGATGGAGGGTCAAGGATATTGGGTGACACCCTATTTCTTAACGAAGGGGCCCCCCTAAATACAACCTGTGGCCTCTCAGGCGGAATGTCCCTTAATATGCGATCATTATTCACTATATGCCAGTGTTTGGACAGCATCTGTTCGAGTTTTTTATGTTGCAGGGAGTAGGTAGTAATAAATGGAACACCCTGTAAGGCGTTATCCCCCTGTTGACGAGGTCTCTCCACTAGGAGATCATCTCGATTTAAAGATTTAACTGTATCCAAAGTAGTCATCAGACTTGATTCTATGTAACCCTTTTCAACAAACCTTTGAGTGAGTATTTGTGCTTGTTGTAGGAACTCATCATGACTGGAGCAATTCCTTTTGAGTCTAATATATTGACTCTTTGGGATTGACCCAAGCCAAGGCCTATGATGACAACTGGTAGTGGGTATAAACGAGTTCCTATCAGTAGATTTAAAATATGTCGAAGTAGTCAATTTATTCCCTTCGATTTTGATTTTCAAATCTAAAAAATTTATTTCAGAATAGCTCATCTCATATTTTAATTCAATACCTCTCTCGTTGACATTGAGAGAGGTCATAAAGGCATGAAGGGATGATGGATCCCCCTCCCACAGGAGGAGGATGTCATCTATGTATCTGGCCCACAAACCAAGCTGTGGCATGCGGCCAGCATAGATGACATCCTCCTCCCACCTGGCCATAAATAAATTGGCCAGGCTAGGGGCATATTTAGCCCCCATGGCCACCCCTCTATCCTGTCTGTAAAATTGGTTACAGAACCAAAAATAATTATGGGTGGCTGCAAATTCCAACAGTTCCATCAAAAACAAAATCTGGTCAGAATGGAGTCCCGAATCTCTATTGAGAAAACATAAGACTGCCTCAAATCCTAAATTATGAGGAATTATTGTGTAAAGTGATGTGACATCAGCAGTCACCAAAATTGTGCCAGGCTTAATGTCTAATTGCGACAGAATGTTAATCACATGTCGTGAGTCTTTAACATATGATGGCATCCGTCGAACCAGAGGCTGGAGAAAAAAATCAATATATCTGCCCACCCGGGACGTCAATGAGTCTATACCGCTCACAATTGGACGTCCCGGGGGGCAGACAGGATTCTTGTGGATCTTGGGTAGATAGTACATTGTCGGTGTCCTAGGTGCCCGAGGAACCAAAAATAAACCCTCTTTTTTATTTAAGATTCCCACTGATAATCCCCTAGATATGATTCTATTCAAATCCCGTAGATATATGGACTTGGGGTCAGCTGGTAAGGGGGTATACGTGTCAGCATCACTCAAAATTTTATGCATTTCGGTCATATAGTCCTTTTTGTCTAGTACTACGATCCCCCCCCCCCCCCCCTTATCGGCAGGTCTAATCACCAAGTCCTTATTTTGACATAAAGTATCAAGGCCTTCCTGCATTAATTTATTGTGTCTAGCTTTTCTTATTTCAAGAGACTCAAGATCCCTAATCATTACGTCTCTGAATATTTTAAGTGATGGTGCCAACACCCCCGGGGGGTTAAAAAGGGAGGCGTTAGCTAAGCCAGAATGCAGATATACATTGGACGCTTGATTGCTGATACTCATAATAGGATTGATAGTCATGTATCTTTTAATATTTAGTTTCCTAACGAATCTATGGATATCCATATAGGTTTCAAATTTATCTAAACTTCTGGGAGGCGCATATTTAAGTCCCTTATCCAGAACTATTTTTTCTGAATCTGTCAGCGTCTGAGAGCTAAGATTGAAAATACCCTGGCCTATCACATCCTTGGCCTTTTCTGTTGCTCGCAGGCGCCTCCCCCCTCTAACTCCTCGTTTTTTTTCTACCGGCCTTTTTAGGCCTTGGGTTGGCCGGGAAAAACCCCAATTACCCTGGTTATTGTTAGTTGGGTGTCTTTGATTAGGTGTTTCAAATCTTGGGGGTGGGGGATAGGATGAACTTATAGGTCCCTCTCTTGATTGAAACTGAGACTCATAATAGCCATAAATGTAGAGTTTGTTCCCTTAACAGTTGCACTCAAAGAAGGACAACCAGTTTTTTGTCCACTAGCACACAGAGTAGATATGATATTAAACCGTTTATAACTTGTTCCACAGAGGGTGTCGTTTATTTACTTCAATGCCCCTGTGGATTACAATATATAGGGAGGATCAAGCGCCCCCTACAGGTCAGATTAAATGAACATATCACAAACATCAAATCCGGTTTTAAGAATCATTCTGTATCCAAACATTACAGACTAGTACACAAGAGGGATCCCTCAAACACCATGTTTTTGGGTATTGACAAATTCAGCCCCAAGTGGAGGGGTAGCTCTCTTGTTAGGGACATCTCTAGATTAGAAATGTCATGGATTTTTAAGGCAAAAACGTATATACCCCATGGACTAAATATTGACGTTGATGTCAACGCCTTCATTGACAATTCATAGATGTTCAGTCTCTGTGAACTTGATCTGGGTCATGCGTATGAGTTTATATTGAAATAGGGGGTCTTTCTTCATTTTCTTCTTTTTTAATTTAAATTTTTTTATTTTTTCATTTATTTAATTAAATAATTTATTTAATTATTTATTCTTTAAATATTTTTTATGCTTTTTTATTATAAATAAATAAAAGTGTAAGTGATTTTTTGTGCACCCTATGGCCAGCACTATAGGTACACCAATGGGTATTCATCCATCCAATACAATTTATTTGATTGGATTTAATTGTGTCCTGTTATTTATTATTTATCGATTTACAATGGTCAGTGTCCTGATGACAGCTGACCTTGTAATCTTTAATAAACCTAACACAGTATTGATTAATTCACACTATTCACGTTATGGATTATATTTCATATATTCATTATAAATTTTAGGCCTTTTCATTTGCACTGTAATATTGGATATTTGCAGGAAGCATGTAGGGCCTTTTTGCAATAAAATGTTTTGTATATGTTTTTCTGGAATAGGGAATATATATACAGTGTATAACATTTTTTATAAAGAATTTATATAAAAAATAGTAATTTTTGGGGGGAACAAAACAAACAAAAAAATAATTAATATAGAATTAATTGTGTTGGAATGATTCCAACTATAATTCATTATTCACATTTATAGTATTTATTTTATCACACACATTATATACACTATGGGTGTCGATAAGGCCTATTTGTCTGGTCCTTATGACATAATATGCATACATTTTGTGGGATTCGCTAATTAACAATTTTTGGAGACATATAATATTGCTTTTTAGCCAATTAGTGCCTCTTTTTATCCTCTTTCCATTTAACCTTATTTATATATACATATATACATTTTTTTCTGCATGGATTAAATTCTAATTCATGCGCTCGTTTGAGGGACGGATATGTTGTTTGCCAGTAGTCTAGATGGTGGGTGTTGACTCATGTTCAGGATCCAGATCGAGGTTAGTAATATATGTTCTCGTGTTTCTCATCCTTTTCTGCTACTTTTTGTACTAAGGGCAACACTACAATAGTCCATTGACACGGATGCGGCTTTCCATCATCCAAGATGGCCGCATACTCATGTCCGGACCTCATAACAAGACAAGGTACTATATAACGTGGTGATTCAGCTCGCTACCCGTCCCTTATTGACAATGTCTATGATGACGAAACGCGTCTAAGGGGGTACGTGCTGACGTCACCACGCTCGATAGGACGGGAGTTTGCTTCTAGCCGGCCGGCTTTTATATGTTCGTTTTACCGCTTACTGCGTAAGTGTAATTTTAATTCTTTTAAATAAATGTTGTGGCGATATCACACTATTGGTCCCCATTTGTTTTTCTTGGGTACATAACCCCTGTATGGGCCCCACGGAGCTACTATAACAGTGAGGAATATTGATTGATCCACTGCAAGAAACAGATCCGTATGAGTGACACTCACACCCCTCCAGCCATCCACTAGCTTACGGTTGAATGTATTGCATACAGTCTAGATCATTCTGGTAAGCAGACTCTATGTAAGGTGGCGGTTTCACACATTGGTGGATGTGTCTCCCATGATGGTTGTTTGTTGACAAGGTCTTTTTTTTCCCACATTGATATCTGTTCCTTGGATACATGCACCAATTCACTCTGTGGAGTCATCACCCTATTGCTGCCATTCTCTTATCGGAGGAATTGGCACTGTTGTGCCAAACAAAGGCCTGGGCTGGGTTATAGCCATTTGTCTATTTTGGCTTATCATCTGGTAAGCATACACCTTGATAAGATCTGCCTAGATATTCATGACAAGCATTGTGCCCTTTGTTGTTTGTGTTGACTCCATCATCATTATTATTTTTTCAAAAGGACTTCACATCTTTGGACTTTAATTATTCACCCATAGCGCAATTTTTTCTTTTTCATGTTTACTTTGTGTTTATCCCACTATTATTGCTGCTGTTAAAAGGGTTCATTCATAGTTTTTCATCACTTATATGAGCTAGCGCAGTTTTTTTTTCCCTTTCCAAGGTAGAAAAGAAACCAGTGATTCTGGTGGATCCAGCGTGGACCCGAAGGGCATGGTACGCGGAGATTGTAAAAATGTCAGTGAGGAGTCCTTGGACCCTCCCACATCGTCCGGACCTGCTGTCGCAAGGACCGATATACCACCCTTCCTTACCAGCCCTAGGTTTGACGGCCTGGCTATTGAAGCCCACATTCTGAAAAAGAGAGGGCTCTCTAATCCTGTGGTATCTACCATGATCAATGCCAGGAAGCCGGTATCCAGGCAGATCTATTATAGGATCTGGAAGGCGTACATTACATGGTGTGAGGCCAAGAAATGGCATCCACGTAAGTACGTAATAGGTAGGATTTTGGACTTCCTACAGTGGGCTCTAGATAGGAAGCTGGCCTTGAGTACTATCAAGGGTCAGATTTCGGCCTTGTCAATATTTTTTCAAAGGCCCTTGGCTTCGCATTCACTAGTCAAAGCTTTCATACAAGGAGTGATGCGTATTAGCCCTCCGGTTAGTATTCCCATATGTCCATGGGACTTAAACCTGGTTCTGTCGGTTCTACAGAAACAACCGTTTGAACCATTGCAACACATTTCCTTGGTTCTTCTCACCAGGAAATTGATTTTCTTAGTAGCCATTTGTTCGGCTAAAAGAGTATCGGAATTAGCCGCCTTGTCCTGTAAGGAGCCATATCTGGTTGTCCATAAGGACAGAGTAGTATTACGTCCTCATCCAGCCTTTCTTCCTAAGGTGGTATCGAGGTTTCATTTGAACCAAGATGTGGTTCTTCCTTCTTTTTTCCCCAAACCTAGCTCGGTAGAGGAAAAGTTATTGCATTCTTTGGATGTAGTAAGAGCAGTTAAAGCTTATCTAAAAGCCACTGCTCAGATTCGCAGAACGGATACTTTGTTTATTCTGCCGGAAGGCCCCAGAAAGGGTCAGGCAGCATCAAAATCTACTTTAGCCAAGTGGATTCGACAGGTCATAATACAAGCCTATGGCTTGAGAAAGAGACCGCCTCCATTCAAAGTTAGGGCGCACTCCACAAGAGCAGTTGGAACTTCATGGGCAGTGCATCACCAGGCCTCCCTGGCTCAAGTCTGTAAGGCCGCAACATGGTCTTCAGTACACACGTTTACTAGATTCTACCAGGTAGACGTTAGAAGTCAGGAGGATGTCGCCTTTGGGCGCAGTGTGTTGCAGGCCGCAAAAGATCCTCATGCCTGATGGCGCCCAGCTTATGTATAGTGTATCCCTCCCCTCATTTGGCATTGCTTTGGGACGTCCCATTAGTAATGACTAAGTCGCTCTGTGTCCCGTGATGTACGAAAAAGAAAAAGGGATTTTTATGACAGCTTACCTGTAAAATCCTTTTCTTGGAGTACATCACGGGACACAGAGCTCCCACCCCTCTTTTTGGGACACTTATTGCTTTGCTACAAAACTGAGGTGCTCCCGGATGGGAGGGGCTTATATAGGGGAGGGTACTTCCGGTTTTGGAAGTTGCCAGTGCCAGCACCTGAAGGTATCTATATAACCCATTAGTAATGACTAAGTCGCTCTGTGTCCCGTGATGTACTCCAAGAAAAGGATTTTACAGGTAAGCTGTTATAAAAATCCCTTTTTTGTACTCGCTGTAAAATCCATTTCTCTGACGTCCATGGACTGACACGGCACCCACCCTTCCTTTTTAAGGTTTGTACTGCTTTGTTACGAACTGAGGTCTGCTGACTGCGGGTGGGGGGGGTGGTGTCCGGAGGGACCGCCCCCTGGGCGGGGCTGTTCAGCTCTGGTTTGTTCTAGAATGTTTCTAACATTCTGCCTAGATCTTCTCCTGCGGGCAGGGACATATACCCACACGTTTACAGTATCCAGCTGTGTCAGTCCATGGACGTCAGAAAAATGGATTTTACGGTGAGTACAAAAATCCTATTTTCTCTTATCGTCCATGGACTGACACAGCTGGATACTGTACACTTTACAATTTTATGTGCTCCTTTTGTGTTCTATTACATACCCCCCCCCCCCCCCCAAAAAAAATTGTATGTTTTTTTTTTTTGGTTTGTCAAATGACAAAATGTGGTAAATTTCTAAGATGATCAATTAGGGATCAACCAATATCGTTTTTTCGGTGCTGATACGATACTGATATTTCGGCCACCTCTCCTGCCGATAGCTGTTATTTTTTGCCTATATATATATAGCGAAATGTCCGCTTTAAAGAACGATAAAACCCCTTGAAGCAATATTGGTATTATCGGTCAGTTTTTTTGACTGATACCAATACTTCTAAAAAAGGTGAATATCGGCTGCACAGATACTCACTCGGTCGATCCCTATTAATACCTTTTCAAGGCACTGTAGGTTTTTATTTGTCTTGCTTGTTAGAAATGCCCCAAGTTGTTTGTTTCCTGCGGTTAGGGTTGCATCACCCTGTGCACGAGACCCGTGATAAATGTCCATACTTGTCAAGTTAGTTATTAACCAGTTTTTCTGGAACTGGCCCTAATGTTATTCAAAAGACAACATGCCTTGTGCTTTCTAACTAGTTCATTGCAGAAGACAATAGTCTATGTGTTGGCTTTTTTTTATAGGCCAATTGTAAAGGCTGTCTTGTGGAAAACTCCTGCATTGTGCCTGCGGTTATAGACTGGGTAGATCCGCTTTTACGCTGACCATACAGTGTTAGATTACTCTTGTGTAATGTGTGGGCTCAGCTAAAGAAATCTTACAGATTCTTCCAAGTTCCAACCATGCTAAACGGCTCTGATGGTGGCTGTCAGAATACCCAGACAGCAGCTGCATCTGATTGAATGCAGCTACTTGGCCAAATTTTCCAGTAGGCTCCTTTTGACAATCGACTTTTCTCAAACAGAGCAGGACCCCCTATTAAGCCAATTTTGAATGGTATATGACCAGCTTTTAGGCTGGCCATACATTATACAATTTTCTTCAGATTTATCTTCAATTATCTAGTTAGTGCAAGGGCCTGCCTGATTTCCTACAAATTTGAAAGTGTTTAGACCCCTTTCACACTGGAGCGTTTTGCAGGCGCTATAGCGTTAAAAATGGCGCCTGCAAACTGCCCTTAAACAGCTGTTACTTTCACACTGGAGTGTTGCGCTAGGATGGTAAAAAAGTCCTGCTAGCCACATCTTTGGAGCGGTGAAGGAGCAGTGTGTTTACCGCTCCTCCACCGCTCTTGCCCATTGATATCAATGGGACAGTGCGGCTATACCGCCCGCAATGCGCTGCTTCAGCAGCGCATTGTGGGCGGTTTTAACCCTTTTCTCGGCGGCTAGCAGGGGTTAAAAGCGCCCCGCTAGCGGCCGAAATTTGCTGCAAATCCGCCCATAGTGTCAGCGGTAAAAATAGCGGCGTTTTACCGCCAATGCTATGGGCGGCTCAGTGTGAAAGGGGGCTTAGGTTTGACCTGATTGTATATGGTTTTTGTAAATCTAAAGGAAAGTTTTTGTATAAGAAAATTTGTATAGTGTATGACTAGCCTTACTGCTGCTGGAACTGCACAACATTCTCTGGTGTGATGAGGGGGCTTTGGAGGTGGAGCTGCATCATGTTTTACTTTCTCATCTTGAATATTGAACAAGAAAATATAAAACTATAATACTCTTGATACAAAATATTTTTTGTTTCCTCATCAGAATGACCATGGCACAGCTGGGAGCGGTAGTAGGAGTGGTGACTGTCCTAATTGCCTTGATTTTACATTCATCTATTCATAAGGTGGAAGAAGGTCATCTGGCTGTGTATTACAGGTAATTACAAAAGTGCATTTTGCAGACCAGATGGTAAAGTAGGTTTATATGGTTTTCGATGGAATAGTTTATACCAGTGCTTGTAGTTCCAGTGCGTTCCAGAAAAAAAAAGCAGAACATGCTGCATTTTTCCTGTACTAGAACGCTGTAAAACGCATTGTAACATGCATGTCCTTTAACCACTTCAATACCATGCACTTATACAGCTTCCTGCCCAAGCCAATTTTGAGCTTTCAGCGCTGTCGCAATTTTGAATGAAAATTGCGCGGTCATGCTACACTGTACCCAAACAAATTTTTTATCATTTTGTTCCCACAAATAGAGCTCTCTTTCGGTGGTATTTGATCGCCTCTGCGATTTTTATTTTTTGCGCAACAAATAAAAAAAGAGCGAAAATTAAAAAAAAAACTGTTTTTCTTTGTTTCTGTTAATTTTTTTTGTAAATAAGTACCTTTTCTACTTCAATGACGGGCACTGATAAGGCGACACTGATGGGCACCGATGAGGTGGCACTGATAGGCGGCACTGATGGGCACTGATGGGCACTGATATGTGGCACTGATGGGCACTGATATGTGGCACTGGTATGCGGCACTGATTGGCACTGATTGGCACTCATGGGCGGCACTGATTGGCACTCATGGGCGGCACTGATTGGCACTCATGGGCGGCACTGATTGGCACTCATGGGCGGCACTGATTGGCACTCATGGGCGGCACTGATTGGCACTCATGGGCGGCACTGATTGGCACTCATGGGCGGCACTGATTGGCACTCATGGGCGGCACTGATTGGCACTCATAGGCGGCACTGATTGGCACTCATGGGTGGCACTGATTGGCACTCATGGGTGGCACTGATTGGCACTCATGGGTGGCACTTATGGGCACTGATAGGTGGGCACTTATGGGCACTGATAGGTGGCACTGATGGACACTAGTAGGTAGCACTGGTGACACTGCTGCCTAGCAATGCCAGCCACCACACATTTGTTTCTTGACATGATCGTGCCAGTCAGTGCCCATGTGTGGGCACTGATTGGCATATTTTTTTATATATATATATATTTTTTTTTTACTACATGTGGATGGCCATGGGGGCCATCAACATGCTTAGGGCTTCCCTGGTGGTCCTTGGGGGCTTCCCTGGTGGTCCAGTGTGGGTATCCGAGGGGGGGCTGCGCTGATAAACAATCAGCGCGAACCCCCCCTGTCAGGAGAGCCGCCGATCGGCTCTCCTCTACTCGCGTCTGTCAGACGCGAGTGAGGAAGAGCCGATCAACGGCTCTTCCTGTTTACTTCCTGATCAGCCGTGATTCGACACGGCTGATCACATGGTAAAAAGCCTCCGACGGAGGCTTTTTACCGAGATCAGTGTAGCGGTGGGTCAGACTGACCCACCGATCGCCGCGATGCGCGCCCCCCCGGGCGCGCGGCGGCTGTTATCCCGCAGGACGTCATATGACGTCCAGTGTGGATAACAGAACCACTTCCTGGACGTCAATTTGCTATTGACTGGGCGGGAAGTGGTTAAGGTTAAGAAAAGAGGTGGTGGGATGCACTGGGCTGCATCAAAAAAGGCATCAAAAACGTGCATGCAAAAAAGCATCTGGAATGCATCCTGACTCAGTTTCGTTGGTGTGAACTGGCCCTTAAGGCCAACAGTGGGAATTTTGTCAGAAAATGGCAAGTATACTCCAGAACAGTGAATAGGGTAGTGTTTTGCGCTACTCAAGAGTATTGGAATAATGACTAGGGTGACTATCAATGGCTGCAAAATCAATCTGTGTTCACCTAACACATAAACAGTAATGAAAAGGAAGAAGGGGGATTTTGCGCTAAAGAAAAATGGGTATCACACATAAAACACCTCTGTGTCACATATCACTTATGTATAATTCTAATGGCAATGATGTACACAGTGATAAAACTAGTGCAAATTAATAAGTGCTAATGATTCAACCACCATAATAGAGTGCAAGTGCATATAAAATGATCAAAGTTGTGCCAAAAAGTTCAATATTGCAAAAAATGCTGTTCGATAAATGTCCAAATGGGTTTTAAATCAATGGAGTTGTATTCCAAAATTGTGGATGTGATCAAATAGTATGAATGATGAACGGGTTTGGAGTATTGAACCTGTGGTGAATCCTACACCTGTCTCCCAATGCTCTCATCTCATTAACATGGGTCACTGGCATATAGTATATTCACGGACATAGACTGTGGTCTTGTCTCTCCTTTATATCTTCTCCACTCTTTGATGCTATGGTTGTATCCTCTACCAATCACGCTCTCGGGTAGAAGACAGGCGGCTGTAACAAGAAGAAAAGGGGGTCCATGTCTGCCTGGGCTTCAATACTCCAAACCTGTTCATCATTCATACTATTTGATCACATCCACAATTTTGGAATACAACTCCATGGATTTAAAACCCATTTGGACATTTATCGAACAGCATTTTTTGCAATATTGAACTTTTTGGCACAATTTTGATCATTTTATATGCACTTGCACTTTATTATGGTGGTTGAATCATTAGCACTTATTATTAATTTGCACTAGTTTTATCACCGTGTACATATTTGCCATTAGATTTATACATAAGTGATATTATGTGACACAGAGGTGTTTTATGTGTGATACCCATTTTTCTTTAGCGCAAAATCCCCCTTCTTCCTTTTCAATACTCCAGAACAGCCATTCTCAGCTATGGTTTATCCGAGGATGGCTAGAGGTTTCTTGAGCTGTTGCCAATTGACCTCCTATTTAATGGTTTCTGCATAGCTCTATGGCAAACACCACTTACTGAAGCCAGCAGCATGACACCAGTGATCTTTTTGGCTACCTGTAAGGGTGGCATGCTTCCCGCTGAATGATGTGGCTCCCCCCCCTTCTGACCACCGAATGGCGGGGGCACTCCTGCCTCTCACCTCCATTTAAATTCCTGTTAGAAAGGGCTTTCTGGACTTTTTTAATTATTTCAAGTATATCTCTAAGGCAGCCCTTTTCAACTAGGGTGCCTTGAGGTTTCTTCAAGGGTGCCTTAGCAAAATGCCTAAAAATTGCCCCGAAATTGTATACAAGCTGGTGGGTGGATGAAACCTGCCTTTTTAGGTTTTCATTGTACACCATTACAACCTCCTAACGACCAATGACATAATCAGTTGATGAGGAGGATGTCAGTTGCCTCTCTCCATCAGCTTTGGGTTCTCATTGGCTGAGTGATGTAGAAAAAATGACGGAGAAGTGAAACATTGAAATACACTTTTGCAAAATGGTAGTGACTATAGTATTTGCTTTGGAAGAATAACCTTTAAAGTGGTTGTAAACCCTTACAAACCACTTTTTGCTACAGGTAAGCCTATAATGAGGCTTGCCTGTAGCTAGCCTGGATATCTCCTAAACCCCTGAACGGTTTACGAGATATCCCCCTGTATCTGCATGTGCCAAAGTCATCGGCACATGCGCATTGAAGCAATGGCACATCGTGCCGTTACCGGCGGCGCATTCGCGGGAGTGACGTCATGCGGGTCCGGCCAATCACAGAGCATACTAGTCCATTATTCTTTTAATTTGCAGGGTTTGCTGTGAGCAAAAGAGGAAGTAAAACTCATCAGGGTTTACTTCCTCTTTAATGTTGGGTTCCTACGTGTATTGATGTTGCTGCATTATGTAAAACTGTCTGAATAGTTTTTACATTTTAGAATGGGGGTGCCTCGAGATTATTCATAATTTAAAAGGGTGCCATGACTGAAAACATGTTGAGAAACCCTTCTCTAGGGTATACAATTTGAGAAAGGCTTCTCTAAAATGTTTTCATTCAGCTATTGTTTTCTGTGGTAGATGTACAGCCATGGCCAAAAGTTTTGAGAATGACCCCAATATTAATTTTTACAAAGTCTCCTGCCTCAGTTTTCATGTTGGTAATTTGCATATACTCCAGAATTTTATGAAGAGTGATCAGATGAATTGCAATTAATTGCCCAAGTCCCTCTTTGCCATGAAAATGAACTTTTTCCCATAAACATTTCCACTGCATTTGTGAAGAATGCTTCAGTTTGGTAAGGAACAATGCCTTTTCCAGCATGATGACGCACCTTGCCATATGGCAAAAGTGATTGGAGAACAAAAAACATCATCTACATTTTGGGTCCATGGCCAGGAAACTCCCCAGACCTTAATCCCATTGGGAACTTGTGGTTAATCCTCAAGAGGTGGGTAAACAAAATAAACACATTCTGACAAACTCAAAGCATTGATTATGCAAGATGTGGCCCAGAATTTGATTGACAGCATGCCAGGGCGAATTCGGAGGTCTTGAAAAAGAAGGGTTAACACTGCAAATATTGACTCTTTGCATAAACTTAATGTAATTGTCAATAAAAGCCTTTGACACTTATGAAATGCTTGTAATACTTGTATACTTCAGTATGCCATAGTAACATCTGACAAAAAGATCAAAAAACACAGAAACAGCAGACTGAAAATGTTATTTGTCATTCTCACAACTTTTGGCCACGGCTGTATACATGCCATACATATTGCTTTTGTGTTGGAGGATAATTCACTTTACTGTCCTACAGTCATTTTTCAAACAAGATATTACAGATTCCACATCATGTATAAATTGTATAATCTTCAATGGTAACTCCACCTTTTGTAGGAAAACAAATATAGCAATTAAAAAACAATATATCATCTACAATTGCTACACAAGCCATATTGCAATTTAATATTAGGATCTCCCTTTCCTTTTTATTCTGCAGCACTGTAATTTTCCGTATAAAATTCAGTGCAATATGGCAAATTGGAGGTGCTCTATACACAGTTGGTGAACCTCCCCAGAAATGCCATTTCCTTTTGTATGATTTGGCTCACTGATTTTCCTAGAAAGAAGATACAAGTCAGATTTTAGGCATCCTCTGAAACAGAAGTTACTTTTTTGGTGAAATCCCAGAGGGATAATCATTTCTAAAAGGATGCTGATACTGCAACTTTCTTCGTTGGACACTACAAACGCATCAGCTGATTAATAATGAAAAAGTCACTCCCATTTGAGATGCATTCAGACAACTCAGAGCTATTGTTTCAGAGCAGACGCATGTAGGAATCGTCAAATTTTTTTTTTTAAATCCCTGCAATCTACATTGATCTCCCTAAGGGGATTGTATTTTGCTGGTTAAACTTTTTTTTTTTTTTCTTCTCAAAAATGGAGTTACAGTTTAACGTTTGCCACTACTCTGATTTGTTTTGGTTGTGCTATCTCTTTATTACATAAATGTACTTTTACGTATTTTTTTTTTTTTTTTTTGCCAGAGGGGGCGCTTTATTAAGTAGTCCTAGTGGACCAGGATTTCATATAATGTTCCCTTTCATCACAAGTTTTCGTTCAGTTCAGGTAAATCCTACTACAAACTTCTACGTCATTCTTGTAGTGCCAACTTTTAATGTGTAATTTTTTTTGTGTAAATAAAATAGGATTGTGTGTGTGTGTGTGTGTGTGTGGAGAATATAAAAGTGACAAACATACATTCTACTTGTAAAGTGCCGTTGTTTTACGTACCCCTCTACATATTTATTATACTTTTGCATCAGTCCCTGCCTTTAAGGAGTTTACAATCGAAGGTCAGAGGAGGAAACCCATGTAGGCACAGGGAGACCATGCAAAGTGCGGGCAGGATGTGCCATGGTTGTAATTCAAAGCGTCAACCCTAGTGCTGCTAGGCGGAAGTGCTAACCACTTGGCCACTGTGACGCACACTATTATCTTTTCATGTGACAACACTGAAGAAATTACACTGTTACAATGTAAAGTAGAGTGTACAGCTTGTATAATAGTGTACATTTTTGTCCCTTCCAAATAACTCAACAACACACAGCCAATAATGACTAAACCGCTGGCAACAAAAGTGCTGAAACACACACACACACACACACACACACACACACACACCTCTTTAGGAGCAAAGGTACCCACCATTCCCTTTTTTTGTGAAAAAGTGAAGCTGTGGGTTGTGATCAACAGTATAACCTGTGACTTGTTCTAGTATCCACACATTGGTTGCGTTCACCATCCAGCCAAATTGCGCAGACACAAGAGAAGGCAGTTTGATGTCTAAACGCCAGTTTTTCTCAGTAATTTGCCTGCATACGATTACCATTTTTAAACGGTATACAGCATAGTGGTTGAGTTCATTTTTGCATATGTCACCTGCCTGATTTACAGTGTACATGTAACAATTTACATCAATCCTGGCCTCCAAAAAAAAGTAAATCTAAAGTTCTTAGAATAATTTTTTATTTGTAGATTTGTCAAAGGAAACTTAAGCACATTCATAAAACCCACACACATAAAGAGCACCCCAACAATATGTAGATTGTAACAGTCCAGATTCATAACCGTGCTGGCTAATGATTGATCTTAAGGTTTACTTAGACTCCACAATTAACCTTTTATCCTGTTCAATACTAGTAAGGTGATTGTAACCCTTAGCTGGTAAATCAGGAAATGAAGTGTACTCTTCTTTGTATTAGCCTCTCTTTATACAATGGGTAGAGAAGCTGTTAAATGGGTGAGGTGTGACCGCATGTGATAATTAAGGAAGATGGCGATTTCATGCTTGGCACCACTCCTTTTTGTATTAACGGATGCATGCCTTTCCGATGTACTTTTGTCTGATACTAAAAATATAGATTTTTTTTAATTTTTTTTTATGAGTTTACCCAAGAATAAATTGCATAATTTGTTTTCCAGACAACGTTACAAACTGATGAGGTGAAAAATGTACCCTGTGGTACCAGGTATGTTTTATGTACCGTATGGCAGAGGAAGATTGACCATATCATAATCATGTTGTTTTTCTGGTGTTTGGAGAAGTGGACACTGGTGATGTGACAATGCCTACACCCAGTGATATCTAAATTATTAGGATACACTGGAAACCAAAAGTGTTTTTTATGTGATGAGGACACATTTCCAAATGGGGAAAACATAATCCCATTTGGACATTAAAGCAGCCATTTTATATTCTGAGAATATAGTTAACTGGTGCCCATGCACCTTAGTATATGTCCAAATTGTAAGTTCTTGTTGAAAGTAGGTTATGTTCCTGACACAAGAGTTGGGTTCAGTATTAGGGCATGTGTCAACAAGCTTTGGACTTGTCATCGGGCAAATGTAGTGTGCATTCAGCCTGCATTTGATTTGCGCTTTGAGAAGCTTCTAAAATATTTCATAGTTAATTTACAGGTATATTTGACCTGTTTCTAAGCAGTACCAATCTGCCTTTGCCTTTCTGTTGATTTTATATGGGGAGAAAAGCAGTTCTGACACAAGCAAAAGCCCAAAGGTCCCTTATACTTAAGCTACGGCTGCCCAACCTTTTACCTGCTGGTTGCAGCTCCGCCATGCGCGCGCACAGTCACAGTCTAGGACCTGTCATGTGTCCCAGAAGACTTCAGAAAAGAGGGGGAGTTGGGGGTTAGAACTTCCGATCACCTAAGGCAACCGGAACTGAAATGGGAGCTGGTACCTGTCAAAATCGGATACCTGCTCCACCCCCACCCCCCCAAGCCACAGCTTCAGGCGGTTGTATACCCTCTTTAGCACTTTTTTACCTACAGGACAGGTAAGCCTAATAATAAGGCTTACCTGTAGGTAAAATTTATGTCTCCTAAACCTGTAAGGTTTAAGAGATCTTCACCTTGCATAGAGCCGCTGACGTCAGCTGCGCATGCGTTCTGAAGGTCCGGCGGGTCCTGCCGGAAAATCAGAGCTCCTTGCCGGAAAGAAGACGTTATTGCGGACCCGGAAGAATCGCCAAGGCAAAATGTCAGCTCCCTCGGCGGTGACCGGGAGACTGTGGGGGCTTCGTTCTAAGTTAAAGGGGTTGTAAAGCTTTGTGTTTTTTCACCTTAATGCATCCTATGCATTAAGGTGAAAAAAACACCTTGCACTCTTTGGACCCCCGAGCCCCCATTTTACTTACCTGAGCCCAGAATCTCTGTGGGCGCGATCCCGCGTTGCTTTCCCCCAGGTCTTGTCGGGTCTTCATTGGATAGATTGATAGCAGTGCAGCCATTGGCTCCCGCTGCTGTCAATCAAATCCAATGATGCGGCCGCCGGGAGGCAGGGCCGAGTCATACAATTGGCGGCTATGGACGCCGATTGTATGGCACGGGAGCACGCCCGCAAGCTAACCCCCTTGGGAGAGAGCTTCCCAGAGGGGGTTGGCTCTTGCAGGGAGGAGCCACAAGAGATGCCGTGAGACCCCAGAAGAGGATGTTCGGGGCCACTCTGCAATACGAACTGCACAGTGGATGAAAGTATGATATGTATGTTTAAAAAAAAAAAAAATAGCTGAACCTTTACAACCCCTTAAGTTTTTTTCATACTGGCCCAGTAATTGAACATTTCTTTATTGTACAGGGCACAGGTTATATGGTGCACCTTTTTAGGCAATTGGACACTAGTCCTTGAAGGCCTCCCTTCATCTGAAAGATACCATTCTGATACTTATCGAGGAGGTTTGCAAATGTCCTAAGTTAGGCTCTGCAGCACCTGAGTGTCTCAGAGTGATGCACAGGCTCTAGAAAACAGAAAAAAACTCCTAATGCCTTTCCAGTTCCTGCCTTGGTCAAGGATGTCTTGTACAAGGTTCAGAAACCTCCAGAAATGGTCTATGTTCCACCTAAGTGCTATGCGCAACAATATCCCATGGATGAAGAATATTGAAAAAAATAAATTACCAGCTACCTCTTCTAAGTAAATCTCTCATGGCTCTGGCTGAGGACTTTTCAGGGATCCTGTAGATAAGCGCTGAGACTTTAAGACTTGAGCCTCGTACACACGATCAGATTTTCTGATGGTGATTTTGTGTGTTGACAGCCTGTTGGCGGAAAATCCAACCGTTTGTACGCTCCATCGGGCAATTGTCCGATTTTCCGCAGACAAATGTTGGATGGCAGGCTTTAAATTTTTCCGTGGACAGCGGTCTGTTGCCGGGTTTTCCGATCGTGTGTACACAAGTCCGTTGGACAAAAGTCCAAACACGCATGCTCGGAAGTAATGCTCACCAGACACAACATTAGCAGAAGGTGCCCAAAGGGTGGCGCTAAAGAGCTGAAAAATCACGTAGTACGTAACTACGTTCGCGTTTGTTGGCCGACAATTGTGTGCCATTTGTATGCAAGACAAGTTCCTGGCCAATGCCCTTTGTATGTATGAGGCTTTAGATCTTGCAATCTGGGACAATAGCACAACCTATTGTAGTTGTCATGACGAAGTTTTAGACACTCAAACACTTAAAATTAGCCCATGCTTCCAATACCAGTTGGAATTATTTCCAGCAGCCTTGCACTACTGTGTGAACAGCATGAGGGAAGCACTTTGTCAGTTATATGTTATGTATTATACTTCTGTCTGTACAAATGCGGAAATTTTCTGGCTAAAATGTTGGTCTGCTGAGCCAGCCTGTTTAAAATAGACTAGAAAGAATGCAATTTGAGTGTGAACACCTTTTTTGGAGAATCTTTGGATACCTATATTAAGAAAACAGGTGGAAAGAGTACACATCTTCCCAGTAAAAAGATGAGGGTCTGCTCTGGAAAACCAGGTCCCTCAACACAGAAAGTTGTCCTTTTGTTCTGCACAGGCTTTCAAAGCTACACCAGGCAATTCCTTTTGCCCTTGGTCCTCTAGACCAGGTGTGCCCAACCTTTTTGAAGAGCGAGCACCACTTAAGTGACTTAGTAACCAGTCGCGGGCCACAATGAGCAAAGCGGGCGGATGACAGGTCCGTGTCCACTCTGCCTATGAAGAGCGGATATGGGCACAACCCACTCTACTCTACGGGCCATCCTATCCAGACAGAAGGGGACAGATCCCCCTTCTGTTTTTTTTTTTTTTTTTTTTATCAGATTGGAGGTAGGTGGGTGTAAACGGACACAAGTCTTTACATCTGCCGCTGCACAGAGGTGAATGGAAGGTCCAATTGGGTTGGACCGATTGTGTGCAAGGGGCCTAAGACTGCTTTCACACTGATGTGCTGTGGTTTACCCACACTACACTACAGTGCAGTGCATCTGTGGTTATCCTGCGGGTTAGCTGCACTTTGCTATAGACCAGTGTTTCTCAACTCCAGTCCTCAAGGCGCCCCAACAGGTCATGTTTTCAGGATTTCCCTCAGATAAAACAGCTGTGGGAATTACTAAAGCAGTTAAACTGATCAAATAACCTGTGCAAAACAATGGAGAGCCTGAAAACATGACCTGTTGGGGCGCCTTGAGGACTGGAGTTGAGAAACACTGCTATAGACTACTATTATATTCTGCTAGTGTAGTGCACTTTCTGAAAGAGCACCAACTCCACAGGTAATAACAAGTCTATGGCTTAGTGCAGGTAACCCATTGTTGCACTGGACTGCATCTGTGGATCAGTTTGAAAGCAGCCTAGTAACCACTGCAAAACACGGATGCCCTTATATGCACTGTCATTTAAGTAATAAACTTACCTTTTTTAATAAGTCTTCCATTCAGGTATAGCCGGCTGTTGCTGTCCCAGGCAGAGTGCATTTGGTATCACTCCACCTGTGACAGGAGGTGGCGCTATACAGGAAGCATCAGCTTTATGCTTCCTCTACCGCCGGCTTTATTTACAACACTGATGCTCTGGGACCTCGGGTTGGCAACCCACAATCTGGGCTTGCCAACCAGCCATCTCAGAGCAGGAGGTCCTGAGGCCCCCTGACCACTGGTTTGGCACCCCAGCTCTAGACCCTCTAAACTGGGTCCAAAGTTCCCTTTTACAATGAAGGTGCTGCCCCACATTTGCTTGCCTTTTGCAAACATCTGGGGCCAGGACATCTTTGACTCTTGGGTACAGGAGGTCATATCCACCATGTACAAACTAGAATTTCAGAACTTCCCTCATTTTTTGGCTGAAAATGTACCTTTGTTGCAGTGCAGACTTGCTAAAAGCCATATCCTTAACTTCAGGCTCAGGGTTTTCTGATACAGGTCCCTGGGGAAGAGTGTATTAGGGGTTCTACTCAAATCTGTCAATAGTTTCCAAAGTAAACGGGGAGAACAGACCCATGCCTGGTTTCCACTTGCATAAGGTTATTGTTTTACTCTTTCTATGTCCTGTTTCTGGGTCAGAAGGAGGCAGCTGTACACTGTGTGAATGTGCTACTGCTTCAGTTAGATAATTGGACTTGCTCTTTGTTTACCTGATGGGGGCCAAAAAATGATCCTTGATTTGCAAAGTGGATTGCAAAATTATTTCTCAAAATTTTGCAAGCCATTGTTCAAATGATTGTAAAGTCTCGTTTGTCATTTTTATTAAAAAAATTAAAATCTTGTACTTGCCTGCTCTGTTCAGTGGATTTGCACAGGGCAGCCCCGATCCTCCTCTTATCGGGTCCCTCTTCGCTGCTCCTGGCCCCTCCCTTCTGCTCAGTGTTTTCATAGTAAGCAGCTTGCTATGGGTGCACCCGAGCCAAGCTACGGCTCTGTGTATCAATTCAGACATGGAGCTGCAGTTTGACTCCGCCCCCTCGCTCTCTCCCGGTTGGCTAACTGACTTTGACAGCCGTGGGTGCCAAAAGTGCTGCTGCTGTGTCTCAGCCAATCAGGAGGGAGAATCAGGGGCAGCCGATGGACTTGTGGACGTTATTGGACAGAGAGGGGCTCAGGTAAGTATTGGGGGTGCTGAGGGGGGCTGCTGCACACAGAAGTTTTTTTTTTTTATCTAAATTCATAGAATGCATTAAGATAAACAACTTCTGCCTTTTCAACTCCTTTTAGTCGGCCTTGGTAGGTGTGAGGTTTTTCTTAAGGGTCTGTTGGTTATAGCTTATTGTTGCCTATTAATTACCCTCCCATCTGTTACTGCTTTGGAAAATCCTTTTCTTAGAGTACAGAACCCTCCCCTTTTGTGCCCCATGGTCTGTCACTGCTTACTGCCAAACTTAGGCTCACATGGTGGGAAGGGTTATGTGAAGAAATGTCTAAAGCAGTTTGAAGCACCTGGAATGTATTTAGCTGATTAAAACTGGAACGTTAATTGGGCTTAAGCCCTGGTTCACACTGGTGCGTTTTGACATGTCAAATCGGTATTTGCCGGTAATGGCACCGTCCTAATCGGTGCAGCGCCGCACCGATTTCAAAAAGTAGATTCTGTACTCGTTTTTGCGATTTTGGCCCACGATTTACATTGTGCAGTTTCTGCACAGATGTCTCTGTAAGTGCAGCCAAATCGTGACTGACAACCGGGAGTGAAATGGTGCGGGTTCAGCTTAACTCGCACGGCTTCATTCCCACAGCCCAGTGTGAACCTGCGCTTAGCACTGGTTTACATTGGAGTGTTTTAACATACGATTTGACATGTCAAATCGGCGGCAACTGCCATCAATGCGGCGCTGCACCGATTTTCAAAAAGTAGTCTGTTCAGGAACCTGCACAGATGTCTCTGAAATCGCTGGCGAAATCGGGACTGACGTACGGGAGTGAAATGGTGCGAGTTCAGCTGAATTTGCACGGCTTCATTCCTGCAGCTCAGTGTGAACCTGGTCTTAATGTATAACCTGTGCCTGACAAGTATTTTTTACGTGTGTGTGTGTGTGTGTGTGTGTGTGTGTGTGTGTGTGTGTATTAAATGTCGATGTGACATGTTTTCTAACTCCAGTACATTTGTTCTTTCTTTATTTTAGTGGGGGTGTTATGATTTACTTTGACCGGATAGAGGTTGTAAATATGTTGACTCCTTCAGCAGGTCAGTATCCTAGTATCTGAATATTTTATTGTGTGCACAAGTTAGATAATGTGCAATAACTGATTACTAGGGATTGCTGATGTGGTAATTCTTCTATCTTGCCTAAGCCAAGTTTGACTTCTTCAGGGCCTTGTTGTGCCCCCCTTTTCTTGGCATAGAGGGATGCATTTGGAAATGTCCTCATTTTAAAAGATTAAATAAAACTTGTCACAGTATTCAAAAGGTACACCCTGATTAGACTCAGAAACTGAAAAGTGACAGAAACCTGCTTGTGCTACACGTTGCATATCTATATGTACGTCTGAATAAGACTAATAATTCTAGGTCCTATATTCAGGGTTAACACTAAATTGATTACCCGTAACTGTAGGGACTTCTAAATCATTGCCAATGGAAAATATGGTGTGAAGGTTCCTATTTATTATGGCAGACAGCAGCTGCTTTATAGACCTAATTTTGTTGTATGAAAATCAGAAATGAACCTTGCAGCATCGTCTGCTTACTGCAAAACTGCCACGTTGATGTACTTTGAAATATGTTTTCTCTTTCTTTTTATAGTGTATGATATTGTGCGGAACTACACAGCGGATTATGACAAAGCATTAATTTTTAACAAAATCCACCATGAGCTGAATCAGTTTTGCAGTGTTCACACCCTCCAAGAAGTGTATATAGAGCTGTTTGGTGAGTTAACTGCATAGGAGTAATCGGCAAGGATAACTTCTTTCTGAATACTTAGGATGACATTTTAAAAAGCTATTTTTCTGTTTTATACTGAAAATACACAATGTTGCTCTTTCTTTACCTTTCAAAGTAGTACATGTAAAGCTGAACTCCAGGCCCAAAAACTTCAGTTTTTCTAAATGGCCCCAAAGTATTTGAAATCCACTTTGTGTGCACCAAACACATTTGCAAACCCAAATCTAACCATATAAAGGTAGCAGTAACATGACTGTGCTGTGCAATATATCAGAGCTGTGAGAGGGACTCAGCAGGCCCACCCACTCACTGCTGCAGGATAACTTCAAATTACTAGAGAAACCAGACCAGTCACTCTTCACAAGGAGAGAGTACCAGTGAGTGGCCTGTATACAGGAAGCTCCTGCACAGAGGCAGCCTTTTAGATGGGTTTACTGCACAGATCTTAAAGGGGTTGTAAAGGTTTGTTTTTCTTTTTCGTACATCACGGGACACAGAGCGACATAGTCATTACTATGTGGGATTATATAGATTACCTTCAGGTGCTGGCACTGGCAACTTCCAAGACAGGAAGTACCCTCCCCTATATAAGCCCCTCCCATCCGGGAGTACCTCAGTTTTTTGCCAGTGTCTAAGGTGTTGGCCAAGAAGTAACGTGTTTTTCACTGGGCTTGCGTACAGGTTCTTTTGGACCTCAGTAAGCTATTCGGGATCCGACCAAAAAAGCTTCATAGCTAAACGGTCGGTACCCGGGCCTTGCAGAGAAGAGCAAGGTTTTGCCTGTAATGCCTCTTAGGAGGGCTGGACCCTGGGATCCAGAGCTCTGGTCATACCCACGACCAAGATGTTTTCTGTGCAGGGTGCTATACAGGTCCAGGGGAGTGGAATCCTTGGGAACCCGGTCCCTGAAGGTCTACGTACAATGCCTGCCGTGAGAGGTGAAGTTTGGGCTCCTGTGGACCAAACAGAGTCCTGCGGCGGGGAAAAGGTAAGTGGGGGCCCCTCAGGAACTTGGTTCTATTGAGGGGCCCTCAATCCTGATATGTCTTTCTGCCTGTTACCTAACGGTATTCCCGCTAATAGCTGTATATGCCTAAAAAAACTGCTAAATCCTAGAAATGTTTTTTCATAGAGGAAGTTTAAAAAAAAAAAAAAAAAAAGACAAGGTGCGGTACCTGTGTTTGTCCACTAGAGGCCGCTGTGGAAAGTCTTTTTTTTTTTTCTGGGACTATTCCTTCCATCCATGGTAAAAGTCCAGGCAGATGGTAAGCTCTCTGTAAGGGAAGCTGTATCCTTCTGTCATGTTGCCTAGAAAGTCTCTTCCATCCCCGGGTCCTGGTGGAAACAGGGACCCTGGCTCCTCTCCCTGGATAGCGCCGATAGCGCGCGCACACGCTTTCTTTTATAAAGACAGGCCGCAAAAAGGGGCGGAGCCGGGCGGATGACGCGCTCTGTGCGCCGGGCGCTTCTGCACATGTGCGAGCGTCCCAGCAAGGTAAAAGGACTCAGTCCGATGCACTAGCTGTGGAGAACAGAGCAAAAGAAGGGGCTGGTAACATGTCATAGCAGGTTTACAGCAGGCGGTTGATACAGGCATCCCCCTAGAAAGGCACATTGGTAGATACCCACTGATACACATAGCAGCAAATTGCATTAGACTATTTCAGTAAAGGGTGTACTGCGGCTGGAATACCTCAGCTTTGGACTAAGGAATATGCCGCCTAAAAAACTCCGGGACTTACCTCTCAGGAAGTGTAAGGGGTCTCCATCGGGCTCTGAGGATCTGGAGCAGGCATCTGCACCTACCTCCCCTGAGAAATCAGAGGTTAGCACCCAAAGAGAACCCCCAGGAGTGCCAGGTATTGTGTCTGTCCTCAGTCCACCTGCTCCTGTGTATATAACAGAGGAGGTTTTTGCCTCAACTCTGGGAGGATTGGAGGAAAGATTGGCAGCGTTGATCGCTTCTTCCCTATGGGACAGAAAGCGCACCAGATCTCCGTCACCTCCGTCAGAGCAACAGTCCCAAGAAGGGATTGACCTACCTGAAGGGGATCAGGATGAGGTTGACTCTGTCTTTGAGGAATCGACAGTAGAAGAACCATTCTCAGCATCACAAGCTGAAAGATTATGGGTTCAGACCCTAACTGACATGGTTCGATCAGCATTTAAAATGCCTCTTGTTGAACCATCAACTACTTCTGTCTCCTCATTGGGGTCGCTAAAAGCTCCCCAGACTAATTGTTCCTTTCCAGTTCATCCGTTACTGGAAGGACTTATATTCCAGGACTGGGAACATCCTGATAAACTATTTGTTCCACCTAAGAGATTTCAGGTGATCTATCCCATGGAGGATACGTTCACCCAAAGATGGAGTGTTCCTACGGTGGACGCAGCCATCTCTTCTGTGAACAAATCACTGACATGTCCAGTAGATAATGTTCAAATGTTCAAGGATCCAATAGATAAAAAAATGGAGTCCTTGTTAAAATCTGCTTTTTCCACAGCAGGGGCGGTTACACAGCCAGCAGTGGCAGCCATTGGGGTTTGCCAAGCTTTGAAGGATCAGATGAAACTAATCTTAAGGGATTTGCCAGACCAGCAAGCCCAGGCTCTGGCTCATCTGCCTAGAGCATTATGCTTTGCGGTTGACGCCCTTAAGGATTCTATCCATCAGGCCTCCCGCCTTGCGCTGTCTTTGGTACATATGCGTAGACTTCTGTGGCTTAAGAACTGGTCTGCTAACGCTCCCTGTAAGAAGCTCCTAGTTAGCTTCCCATTTCATGGTGAACGCCTATTTGGCGAAGACCTGGATAAGTATATCCAGAAGATTTCCAGTGGTAAAAGTACTCTCTTACCGGTTAAAAAGAGGTCTAGAGGTCCATCTTTTAAGAGGCCTACCTCTCCAATCCCTGGGACATCTGCTGCTAAGCAGTTCCGACGGCCTCCTCGGTCAAACTCCGGAGGTAAAGATCAGGGACAATCACAGGGTAACAAAAGACCCTGGATCCGAAGAGGTACTAAACCAGCCTCCAAGTCAAGCCTATGAAGGGCTGCCCTCACTCAAACGGGTGGGGGGAAGACTTTGGTTGTTCGCAGAGACCTGGCGGGAGACGATCAGAGACAGATGGGTGCTCTCCACTGTAACTCTGGGATACAAGTTGGAGTTAAAAGAATCTCCTCCTTCCCATTTTATGTGGTCAGGCATGCCAAAAGACCCTCTAAAAAGGAGGTCTCTCCTGTTGGCGTTAGAACAACTATTGCTCCAAGGAGTAATTATGGAGATTCCTATGGAATAGTGGGGGTTGGGTTTCTACTCAAACCTTTTCACAGTCCCGAAACCAAACGGGGACATAAGACCCATATTGAATCTAAAGGGTCTAAACAAATTCCTGAACATCCGATCCTTTCGGATGGAGTCGATCCGGTCGGTAGCCGCTGCCCTACAAGGGGAAGAATGGTTAGCCTCGATCGACATCAAAGATGCTTACTTGCATGTTCCCATCTTTCCAGGTCATCAAAGATTTCTACGCTTTGCGGTAGAAGGGAACCATTTTCAGTTCAGAGCCTTACCCTTCGGTCTGGCCACAGCACCACGGGTGTTCACAAAAATTATGGCCCCACTGGTGGCCGATCTAAGAACACGAGGTGTAACGATAATGGCATACCTAGACGACCTGTTGTTGATGGACCACTCAGTTGCCAAACTAGAGGTGGTAATTCTCGATACGATCGGGTATCTAGAATCTCACGGTTGGATCATCAACCTGGGCAAGTCAGCCCTACAGCCAGTCAAGAGTCTGGTGTACTTGGGGCTATGGCTGGATTCAGACCAGAGGAAGATTTTCCTACCTCAAGACAAAGTATCCTCTTTGAGGGACTTGGTCCGCCTACTTTGTGCAAAAAGACAGCCGTCCATACGCCTGTGCATGAGGCTGCTGGGAAAGATGGTAGCATCATTCGAAGCTGTGCCATACGCCCAATTCCACTCAAGGAATTTGCAGAGGGCCATACTGTCAGCCTGGAACAGAAAGGTTCAGGCTCTAGACTTCCCGATGTCCTTATCCCCTTCCGTTCGGAAGAGTCTCTGCTGGTGGTTGATCCCCCAGAATCTCCAGAAGGGAAAATCCTTCAGTCCGATTTCCTGGAAGGTGGTCACTACAGATGCCAGCCTTATAGGCTGGGGGGCAGTACTGGAGCAATGGTCTCTCCAGGGCAGATGGTCAGATACAGAAAAGACCCTGCCCATCTATCTCTTAGAGATACGAGCAGCCCGGTATGCCCTAGTAGCATGGACATCCAAACTCCTAGGGTCCCCTGTCAGAATTCAATCAGACAATGCCACGGCAGTGGCATATATCAATCATCAAGGGGGCACCAGGAGTCGTGCAGCCCAGAGGGAAGTAAGTCACATCCTGGAATGGGCAGAAAAGCATGTCCCATGCATATCAGCTGTCTTTATTCCAGGGGTGGAGAATTGGAAGGCGGACTTTCTGAGTCGCCAACAGTTATGCCCAGGGGAATGGTCCCTTCATCCCCAGGTCTTCCGAGCAATAGGTCGCTCCAGCGTGGCCCCGAAGGGCCTGGTACGCGGAGATTGTAAAAATGTCTGTGGGGAGTCCTTGGACCCTTCCACGTCATTCGGACCTGCTTTCGCAAGGACCGATATACCACCCTTCCTTACTAACTCTAGGTTTAACGGCCTGGCTATTGAAACCCACATCCTAAAAAAAGAGAGGTCTCTCTAATTCTGTGGTATCTACTATAATCAATGCCAGGAAGCCTGTATCCAGGCAGATTTACTATAGAGTCTGGAAGGCGTACATCACTTGGTGTGAGGCCAGGAAATGGCATCCACGTAAGTACGTTATAGGCAGAATTCTGGACTTCCTGCAGTGGGCTGTAGACAGGAAGTTTGTCTTAAGTACTTTCAAGGGTCAGGTTTCGGCCTTGTCAATACTATTTCAAAGGCCCCTGGCTATGCATTCACTTGTCAAATCCTTTGTACAAGGGGTGACTCGTATTGTTCCACCGGTTAAAGCTCCCATATGCCCATGGGATCTAAATTTGGTTCTATCGGTTCTACAAAAGCAGCCATTTGAACCTTTGCGACACATTTCCTTGGTTCTACTCACCAGGAAATTGATATTTTTAGTAGCCATTTGTTCGGCTAAAAGAGTGTCGGAATTAGCAGCTATGTCCTGTAAAGAGCCATATCTGGTTATCCATAAGGACAGAGTAGTGTTACGTCCTCATCCAGCCTTTCTTCCTAAGGTGGTATTGAGGTTTCATTTGAACCAAGATGTGGTTCTTCCTTCCTTTTACCCCGAACCTAGTTCGGTAGAGGATAAGTTATTACATTCTTTATTATGTATACCAGCAGTTAAAGCTTATCTAAAAGCCACTGCTCAGATTCGTAGATTGGATACTTTATTTATTCTGCCGGAAGGCCCCAGAAAGGGTCAGGCAGCGTCAAAATCTACTTTAGCCAAGTGGATTCGACAGGTCATAATGCAAGCCTATGGCTTGAAAAAGAGACCGCCTCCGTTCAAAGTTAGGGCGCACTCCACGAGAGCAGTTGGAACTTCATGGGCAGTGCATCACCAGGCCTCCCTGGCTCAAATCTGTAAGGCAGCAACATGGTCTTCAATACACATGTTTACTAGGTTCTACCAGGTGGACGTTAGAAGTCAGGAGGATATCGCCTTTGGGCGCAGTGTGTTGCAGGCCGCAAAAGATCCTCATGCCTGATGGCGCCCAGCTTATGTATGGTGTATCCCCCCCCCCCCCCCCTCATTTGGCATCAGGGATTTTTATAACAGCTTACCTGTAAAATCCTTTTCTTGGAGTACATCACGGGACACAGAGCTCCCACCCCTCTTTTTGGGGACACGTATTGCTTTGCTACAAAACTGAGGTACTCCCGGATGGGAGGGGCTTATATAGGGGAGGGTACTTCCTGTCTTGGAAGTTGCCAGTGCCAGCACCTGAAGGTAATCTATATAATCCCACATAGTAATGACTGTCGCTCTGTGTCCCGTGATGTACTCCAAGAAAAGGATTTTACAGGTAAGCTGTTATAAAAATCCCTTTTTTATTTTCTAAATAGGTTCATTTAAGCTAGTGCATTGTTGGTTCACTTACCTTTTCCTTAGCTTTTCCTTCTAAATGTTTTTTTTCTTTGTTTTCTTTGTCTGAATTTCTCACTTCCTGTTCCTCCTCAGTAAGCTGTTCAGTAAGCTGTTCTGGCTGACTCCACACCACTCGGATGATGGTGTGAAGTTTAGTGAGGAGAAACAGGAAGTGAGAAATCCAGACAAAGAAAAAAACATTTAGAAGGTAAATCAAAGGAAAAGGTAAGTGAACCAACAATGCACTAGCTTAAAGGAACCTATTTAGAAAATAAAAAACGAACCTTTACAACCCCTTTAAGATCTGTGCAGTAAACCCATCTAAAAGGCTGCCTCTGTGCAGGAGCTTCCTGTATACAGGCCACTCACTGGTACTCTCTCCTTGTGAAGACTCAGAAACTGAAAAGTGACAGAAACCTGCTTGTGCTAAACGAACCTTTACAACCCCTTTAAAGAAATACACAAAACCCAGAGTTCAGCTTTAAAGCAGTTGTAAACCGCTGAACTTTGTCTTTTGTTTTTTTTACACCCTGCAGGATAAAGGCATAATGTGCTAGTATGCATCACATACTAGCACATTATATTAAACTTGCCTTAAAACTAAGCCCTCCCGCGCTGAGATCTCAGAGCTGCAGCGGGCTCCCATCTTCACCCATCTTGTTTCTGGGTTTGCTGACTCCGGCTCTGTGACTGGCCAAAACCGCGATGACGTCACTCCTACGCGCGTGCCGATTTCCTTGAGAGTGCATGCGCAAGTGACGTCACTGGCTGCATGTAATGTAAATGTTTTTCTAAACGTTTAGGAGATATTTACACTACCTATAGGTAAGCCTTACTATAAGCATACCTATAGGTAAAAGTAATGTGTGGAACTTTACTTCCACTTTAACACAATTTGTAGTTTTACTTTTTGGAATAATTCACAAATTTTGTATAGAAACATTTCACCCTTATTTTTTTTAATTATAATTATATTAAAGTATTTGTAAAGTTATTTCCTTTTTAAAATAACAAACCTGTCATACTTATCTGCTCTGGTTTTGCACAAAACTGCCCCCTCTTCTGGGGTCCCCGCCAGCTCCTTGGGCTCCTTCTATTCTCTGTTTGACACCATGGGAGGCTGCATTCTATGGTGGCACATGTGCGTGCTCAATCCTGAGCTGCAATCTGTCCATTGACACAGTGCTGCTCGCTGCAAAAAGGTTCCTGGACTATTTTTGGCGATTTCATGTGCGACTTGCATAGACATCTGTGAATGAAGCCGCACATAGAATTGCACTGACCAGCGGCTTTGAAATCATGCTTAAGTAGCGTGATTTTCAAAGCCGCATTCAGTGTGAAGGGGGGGGGGGGATTATTTTGCTGAAAGCAGCCAACCCCACAACGTCTATTGTAGTTAGCAAATCTCCCTTATATTATAGTCTTCAAGGTATCTTATGAAGTTCAGAAGCTGAGTATTAGCTGTTCATACACCATCTGCCTCTCCCTTGTGTATGAGGCCTCTGTTTATTTCAGTGTCACCCACTCTTTCTATAATACCATTCCTCTGTTAAAAGGCTAAAGAAAATATAGTGGAGAGCACCAAGTACTCCCTGTATGCTATTTATCAAAATGTTTTACAATTGCTTTCTATTTAAGCAAGTCACAAATACTCAGTGTTTTGTTTTATTCTTGTAAACTGTTTAACATGTTTTTATTTAGGAAGGTCTCTTGACAATTTTCAACGTGTGTCTGTCTTTATAGATCAGATTGATGAGAACCTTAAACTGTCACTACAAATAGAACTTAATTCCATGGCCCCTGGACTCACAATACAGGTATTAAATGGCTTCCAAATAATAACTTTATTGAATTATTATTATTATTGTACAAGCTAATCTGTGGAATTGTCTGTAAATTTTGCTGTTTAGGGTGTACGTGTAACTAAGCCAAAGATTCCAGAAGCTATCCGCAGAAACTTCGAACTAATGTAAGTCAATTGGCTGACCTACAGAGTGTAACGTAGATATAAAAGTGTGTGTGTGTGTTGTTTTTTTTTTTTTTTTCTTCTTCTTTATGACTTCAGCAATTGGCATTCCATGTTATTTTTGCAACAGTTACACATTTTATGTTTTCTTTGAGAAAAACTGTACGTTTTTCAGCGAACAAATATAGTGCAAGCATGACAGGCATATTATATCCCTAATGTATTGCTAGTGATGGCAAGTTATTTTTGTCTATAATGCCTAAGTGAGAAAAGACTTGAGTGAAATCTAAAATACAAAGGAAAGACTATAATAAAATAGTAACTTTTATTTATCAGAAAACCATTCTCTATGTACCCTTCAGAAACTGGAAACTCACTGATCTAATAAATACGTACTTGACTTCCCTGAATTCAGGACTAAACCCAATCTACTTGCTACCCTCTGTCCAGTGAGAATATCCTATTTGCTCTCTTTGGATGGGGGGGGGGGGGGTGACAAGTGGATGGGGTTTAGTCCCAAAACAAAACCGTTCAATCCTTTATGTATTAAAGCTGAACTTTGGGCACAAAAACTTTTTAATTTACTCAATACCACAAAGGATATAAATCCACTTTGTGAGCACCAAATGTCCTTTTGCAAACTCAGTTATTACCTTTTGTAAATGTAGTGACATCATCACTGGGCTGAACATGGCAGGACAGGAGGAGTAGACAGACTGGGGAGGAAAGTGAGACAGGCGGATGCAGTAGCTGGTTAGTGGCAGCCACATCGAAGCGCATAGAGAGCTCAGGAGTATCTTGAGGTATATTGAGGTGGGGGAGAGATGTGGGCACACAGAGGACATTTAGGATCCAAGTAAAGGTAGGGACTGGGAAGGAAAGTGATGGGTGAGTGGGTGCAAAGCTGCACTAGAGGGGTTAACTCGATCGGAGCTCATGAAGAGCCTGAGGGAGATCGGAAAGGCACACTGAAGTGGGGGAAAGCAGGTTGTGGCAGCGAAAGGGTTAAAGTGTATCCTAATGCCACAGGTTTTAAATAGAGGGGTGTCCGTTTTTGAATTGCTATCTGTGTCCCTGCTAGGGGGATTACCACTCTCTATTTGTCCTGGTGACCACTGTGACTGAACACAAGGGAAAATTTTTACTAGTCACCAGAATGTGAATAGAGGGGGAATTTGTTTCGGGTAGAGCCTCCTTCCCACGGATTCTTGCCACTGGAGTCACAGGTTTGTGCGAATTGCGGTGGCCGCTGTGCCTGTGTAAACTAATGACAGGCTGATGGCAGTTACAGCTATTTACATGTAGCCGTACACCACGGGGTTACCTGCATTTCGGGACAGATGTCCAAGCTGGTATGCAACTTTGTACGTGGCTAAATGGCCATGTGAGGAAGGCCTAAGAGCGGATTTATTTCACAGAACTGCAACTTTATTTTAACCTAACAAAACAGACCCGTCCAAAATGCTTAAGACATTAATGATAGCTATCATTTATCAAAACCTGACTTGTGTATTTGCCTAACCTGTGTTTACCTTTTCCTCAGGGAAGGGGAGAAAACCAAGCTATTGATTGCTGCACAGAGGCAGAAAGTGGTTGAGAAGGAAGCAGAGACAGAAAGGAAAAAAGCTGTGATAGGTAAGTTTGCACCTAGAGTACTGCATTGAGTATGTTAGAAATAAAATTTTCTCTTATCTATGGACCGACACGGCGGCTCTTATTCACTGAACGTGTGGGGTATATGTCCCTGCTTGCAGGAGAAGACCTAGACAGAATGTTAAATGTTAAAACATTCTAGAACAAACCAGATCTGAACAGCCCCGCCCAGGGGGGCGGTCCCTCCGGACATTACCCTTTCACCTGCAGCCAGCAGACCTCAGTTTTTTTCTGCCTAGCAGAAGGACAACATGTGGCTCTCTCAGGAGCCAGTCTCCTGGAAGATTTTACTTTTTTTACATTTTATTCCTTTGGGAATTTTTATTTTATTTTTGAGACCTTCAATCAACTGTCGGCTGGGCAACAGGTTAAGTACACTGGTATCCTCTTGGTCTTCCCTGTCTGACCATCGAGCGTGTTGATCCTCGCCTTGTGTGCGTGAGACTCAGTTCACAACATACCCCATGGATCCAGGGGTGGCCGGGTTGCTTTCATGCTCCCGCGGTCCTCTCAAGATTGAACAGTACCTACTGTATCTTTCGTGGTTGACCGGGCCGACAGCTGCGCAGTACGACTCTGTGATAGGTCTGTCTGAAACAAGCCAGTGGGTCCCTCTATTGGCACCGAGGGTGTTCTCCAAGGTGCTTGCGGGACGGGTAAGTAGTCTCTCCTGCTGCAAGGTGAGTACATGCTGGCTGTGTTTGTGTGGGGGGTTCTCCCTGTCTCCCCCCTGTTATGCTGCTCTCTGCACCCTGTTCTGCTGCTGTGCTGTGTGGGGATGCTTGGGGGGTCACTCTGCCCTGGAGGGGGGCCGCTCCATGGCTGTTAATGTGTTTGGAAAGTGTTCTGGGGGAATGTGTGTTACTCTTTCGTCCATGGACCGACACAGCCTCTCTATTGACAAAGTGGGTATTATCCGTTAATTAGGAGTGACTAGGCAGAAAACTTTTAAAAAGTGTTGCATCACACCCTCTACAGTACCGCCCAGGGGGCGGACCCTCTGGGTATATCACCTCAGTCTGCATCTCGCAGATCAGTTTTTTTCTGTCTAGCAAGGAGTAGGACATGGCTCCCTTCGGGCCCATTGGTCCGGGGGAAAAATATATTTTTTTTGCTACATTTTTTTGTTTCCTGCGATCTTCGATCAACTGCCGACTGGGTGACAGGCTTGATCCTCGATCCTTGTAGTCTCCCCAGTTCGGCCATCGAGCGTGTGCCGACCCTAGCTACGCGCTGGGTTTTCCACGACATGCCCATTGCTCCACGGGTGGCTGGTGAGCCTACGCTCCAGGGCTTGCATCGGACCGCTCAGCTTCGGCTGACCTTACGGCCGAGTCGCAGCAGCCTGTCCGGTGAGTGTCACGCTCCAGGGCATACATATGATCGTCCCTTTTGGGTCCAATCACAGCATGCCTGGCCAACAGTCACCTTCCATGCCCGGACGATGATCTGTTTGGAATGTCTTCCAGCATAATACATGCAGGATAGGTAAGTAAACTCCCCTGCCTCGGCTGGGTGATTTGGCTGGACATTCCTGGAGAGACCAAGTAAGTGGTTGTGGCCCCTTTCTTCCCTCTCTCCCTGCCTTTACCCTCCTCCCTGGGCTTCTAGCTAAAGGTTGCTGGGTGCCTGGGGGTCACCTAAGGGGTTCCACTGGAGCGGGGCTGGCTGTAACTAACATTTAAAAGAAATGTCATTTCTGCTTACCTGTGTGTGCTTCCTCCTCCATGCTGTCGGCGCTCATTTTGTGGTGGTCCATGCCGAGTTCGGCCTCTAGTGACTGCCCGGCGGCCATCTTCCTGTGGTTTCGGCGCCATTTTCTTGTAGTCCACACCCACTGGCCTCTATCAACTGATCAGTGGCCATGTTTGTCCACCCTGTATGTATATATTGCCTTTCGGCGGCCATTTTTTTGTGGGCTACGGCTGCTTGGCCTCTATCTTTGGCTCGGCGGCCATTTTCTTAGAGCCCACAATATCTTCCATACAGACGTGTTTGGCGGCCATTTTGCGAGAGTCTCCGGCCTCTAGGGTGCATTACACTGGCGTGAAAATTCACACAGGAAGCGCTGATAAAAGAAGCAGACTGACACAGCAGCAGTGGGACAGCATCACAGGCGCAGCACAAGGCAGCATAGCAGTACCTATCCAGGGTGGTGAGTCCTCTGGGTAACCCAGCATCTCTGCAGCGCAGGAGGGTGGCCTATTGATATCTTGCCTGGAGCCCTGTGGGTGTCAGCGTGTGGTCAGCATGGCATCTGAGCCAGATGTCTTCTCCCCTGAAGCACCAGATTTAGCAGCTGGTGCCCCTGAGGTGTCTATGAATGCTATGTCGGGAATCCTAGAGGCGTTTGCTGCCAGGGTGGAAGCAGCACACGGGAATACAGGGGGTAGTAAACGCCCCCGTCCCCTGCAATCTTCCGGGGATAATTCTGATGCAGAACCAGGTCCACCTACGGCTCTTGGGCCAGATTCGGACGCATCAGAGACTGCAGACCGTGACCGATCGGACAGTGAGGATGACTCCAAGTCCAGGTCAGTACGCGAGACGGCTTTGGTATCTGACCTGCTTACTGCAGTGCGGGATACGCTAAAGTTGGAAAATACTGCAGAAGCAGCAGAAACTCCAGTCCCCTTTGGGTTTCGTAAACCTGCCCGCACTGCTAAGGTGTTCCCTTGTGTATCTTATTTTGACAAACTCCTATACAAGGAATGGGAGAACCCACTGAGGGTCTTTACAGCCCCAAAGAGGTTTGCGGTACGGTACCCCTTTGAGGAGAGTTTTCTGAAGAAATGGACCTCTCCCCCTATAGTGGACCCTCCGGTGTCCAGACTTAATAGAGCCACCACTATTCCAGTAGAAGGGGCTCCTGTTTTCAAGGACCCTGTGGATAAGAAGGCTGAAGCACTCGCTCGCTACCTATATTCAGTGGTAGGCTCGGCAGTACGCCCATCATTGGCGGGGGCCCTAGTGTCTCAGACACTTACTGAATGGGCAAAATTGCTACTCCAGGGGTTAAAGGAGCGAGATGCTCCTCCTAATGAGATAACTTTGGCCGACCAGTTGGTCCAGGGCCTTAAGTTTGTCTGCGAGTCAGACATGGATACTACTCCCCTGCTGTCAAAAGCTTCGGTTTATGCAGTAGCAATACGCCGCCTGATCTGGCGGACCAGACTTCCAAGAAAGCCCTGTTGGATCTGCCTTTTAAGGGCGACAGACTTTTTGGGGCTTCTCTGGATGACATCATCAAGGATGCCACAGGAGGCAAAAGCACTTTGCTTCCCCAAACTAGCAAGGGTAGGGGGCCACGCCAAGGGCAAGGGCCCTCCTTTACTGCACGCAGGCGGTTTTTTTCGTCCCCCTAGGGCGACAGGGAAAAGACCCCAGGCCGACAAGGCGCCTGCCCAAGGACAAAAGCGTCCTTGGTCCCGCAAACCCAACAAGCCTGCGGACAAATCTGCGTCCGCATGAAGGTCCGCCCCCACCCAGCTCTCGGGTGGGGGGACGTCTTCGCAAATTCGCGACTCAGTGGACAGCTCTAGTCTCCGACAGGTGGGTTTGCGAAGTAATCTCCTCAGGCTACAAGATATAATTTCTCTCTTGTCCACCAGACAGGTTCATCACCTCCAATCTCCAGCTACTACCGACACGTCGGGAGGCCCTGTATGGGGCGGTCCAGGGTCTACTGGAACGCGGGGTAGTTATTCCAGTTCCAGAACAGGAACGAGGTCAGGGTTTTTACTCAAATCTGTTCATTGTGCCGAAGAAGGAGGGGGTTCATCCAATCTTGGATCTCAGAACCCTCAATTGCTTTGTGAAAGTACAAAGATTTCGGGTGGAGTCGGTTCGATCTGTAGTCACGGCTCTCCATCTGGGGGACTTTCTGGCCTCCTTGGACATCAAGGACGCATACCTGCATGTCCCCATATACTCCAGACACCAAAGGTTTCTGCGATTTGCTATCGGGAAGAACCACTACCAGTTTGTGGCCCTCCCGTTTGGCCTTGCCTCAGCACCCAGGACGTTCACCAAGGTGCTCGCTCCGATTCTGGCACTTCTAAGACAGCGGGGTACCGCTATCATGGGCTACTTGGACGACCTTCTACTGAAGGCCCCTTCAAGCTCAGAATTAGAGGTAAGCGTGTCTATTACCTGTCAGGCTCTTCGAGACTGTGGTTGGATACTAAACACGCAAAAGTCAGTATTGGTGCCCACTCAACACCTAGTGTACCTGGGGTTGATTCTGGATTCCTCAGAGGCAAAGATATTCCCCCCTGTGGAGAAGTTGCAGACCCTCCGGGCTGCAGTACGGCAGCTGACTTCCAGGAATTGGTCGTCACTCCGTTTTTGCATGCGAGTGTTGGGCCTCATGGTAGCCTCCTTCGAGGCGGTCCCATATGCTCAATACCACACTCGAGTGTTACAGAAGGAAGTTCTGTCCAGATGGAACAGATGCCCTTCATCTCTGGATTATCAAATCCGAGTGAGCCACCTAGTCAGGAGATCCCTGGTATGGTGGCTGACAGCACCGGCTCTAATGGCCGGGAAGTAATTTCTTCCGGTTTACTGGATAGTGATCACGACAGACGCCAGCCTTACAGGTTGGGGGGGAGTCTGGGGTGTTCAGTCGGCGCAAGGTTGCTGGACCCCAGAGGAAGCCCTCCTGCCGATCAATGTCCTGGAAATCCGGGCGATCAGGCTGTGCCTCTTCAAATGGTCTCAGAGGCTGCAAGGGCATCCAGTCAGACAACGCCACAGCAGTGGCATATGTCAATCATCAAGGAGGAATAAGAAGCTCAGCTGCAGCATCGGAGGTCGCTTGCATCCTGAAGTGGGCAGAGAGGAGCGTACCGGCACTGTCGGCCGTGTACATTCTGGGTGTGGAAAACTGGCAGGCGGACTACCTGAGCCGCCAGATGCTGGACCAGGGAGAATGGTCCTTACACCCGGAGGTGTTCCAACTCCTCTGCCAAAGATGGGGCACACCAGACGTAGATCTTCTGGCTTCCCGACTCAATCGGAAGGTATTGAGGTTTGTGGCCCGGTCAAGAGACCCATGTGCAGACGCAACGGACGGCATTGTGGGGTCAGTATCGGATAATCTATGCCTTCCCTCCCTTAAGGCTTCTTCCTCTTCTGCTCCGCAGAGTGGAGGCAGAGGGGATTCCAATGATCCTAATCGCTCCAGATTGGCCTCAGCGTCCTTGGTACGCCGATCTAGTACATCTGGTAGCAGATGTCCCCTGGCGCCTACCACTACGGAAGGACCTGCTATCGCAAGGTCCCATACTTCATCCTGCTTTACAGTCCCTGGCTTTAACGGCATGGCTGTTGAGAATCAGGTACTGAGAGACCGGGGCCTATCAGATTCAGTAATCTCTACTATGAGAAGTGCTCGGAAACCGTCCTCTAGGAAGGTTTATCACTGCACTTGGAAGGCCTACATCTCCATGTGTGAGGAAATGAAATGGCATCCGCGTACTTATTTGGTTTCCAGAATCCTGCTGTTTTTACAGCATGGGGTGGACCAAAGGCTTGCCTTAAGTACGATTAAGGGACAGATATCTGCCCTGGCTGTCTGTCTTTTTTTCAGCGACCCCTGGTGACTCACTCTCTCGTGAGTACATTTGTGCAGGGGGTTTGACATGTGGCCCCTCCGGTCCGTCCCCCACTACCTCCGTGGGACTTGAACCTGGTCCTCTCGGTGCTTCAGAAGGCACCGTTTGAGAATTTGAGATATTCCCCTGTTGACACTTTCTCAGAAAGTGGTCTTTCTGGTGGCTGTTACGTCAGTTAGACGAGTCTCTGAGCTGGCAGCCTTGTCCTGCAAGGCTCTCCATTTGATTTTCCACAAGGGTAAGGTGGTGCTGCGGCCGCAGCCTTCCTTTCTTCCGAAGGTCGTTTCGGCTTTTCATCTCAACGAAGACATTGTACTTCCATCCTTGTGTCCTCACCCGTCGAATCCTGAGGAGTCGGCGTTGCATTCCTTGGATGTTGTCCGAGCTTTGACGGTATACCCATCTGCTACTTCCCTGTTCCGGAAGTCAGACTCGCTGTTTTGTTTCGGTGGCTGGTCCCAAGAAGGGCCGAGCAGTCTCGTCGGCCACCATCTCTAGGTGGATCCGACAGTAATCCAGGCTTACGCCTTAAAGGGTCAAGCGCCCCCCTTTCCGGTCACGGCGCATTCAACCAGGGCAATAGGTGCCTCTTGGGCTTTCCGACATCAAGCGTCTGTTTCCCAATTATGTAAAGCGGCGACGTGGTCGTCCGCTCACACTTTCACAAAACTCTACAAAGTTGATGTAGGTGCATTTTGGGATGCCTCTTTCGGCCGCAAGGTTTTGCAAGCGGGTGTTTAGAGTTGCAACTCCTCCGTTGGAGGAGTGCTGTTTTGTGTTTGGGGTGAAGTTTTATTTTTATGCCGTTACTACCCCTCATTTTTTTCTCTGACACTGCTTTGGGACGTCCCACTTTATCAATAGAGAGGCTGTGTCAGTCCATGGACGAAAGAGTAAAAAGGATTTTTTACTCACCGTAAAATCCTTTTCTCTGAGTCCATGGACCGACACAGCACCCACCCCTCCTTTTAAGTTTTTGTACTGCTTTTTGACAAACTGATCTGCGAGATGTAGACTGAGGTGATATACCCAGAGGGTCCGCCCCCTGGGCGGTACTGTAGAGGGTGTGATGCAACAAGTTTTCTGCCTAGTCACTCCTAATTAATGGATAATACCCACTTTGTCAATAGAGAGGCTGTGTCGGTCCATGGACTCAGAGAAAAGGATTTTCTCTTACCATCCATGGACTGACACGGTGTCTCTTTACACTTTACACGTGGGTTATGTCCCTGCTTGCAGGAGAAGACCTAGGCAGAATGTGAAATGTTATACATACATTCTAAAAGCCAGAGCTGAACAGCCCCACCCAGGGGGCCGTCCCTCCGGACATAACCCTCCCACTACAGTCAGCAGACTTCAGTTTTTTCCTGCCTAGCAGAAGGAGAAGACGTGGCTCTCTCAGGAGCCAGTCTCCTGACCTATTTTTATTCCTTTTCTGGAATTCTTTTTTATTTTATTTTTGAGAATTTTCGATCAACTGTCGGCTGGGCAACAGGTTGGGTACAAGATATCCTCGTAGTCTTCCCTGTCCGACCATCGAGCGTGCTGATCCTCGCCTTGTGTGCGTGAGACTCAGTTCACGACAGGCCCCATGACTCCAGGGGTGGCCGGGTTTGCTTTCATGCTCCCACGGTCCTCTCAAGACTGAACAGTTCCTGACTGACTGTATCTTTCACGGTGGACCGGGCCGACAGCTACTCAGTACTGCACTGTGATAGTCCTGTCAGAAACACACCAGTGGGTCCCTCAGGGGACGGGTAAGTAGTCTCTCCTGCCTGCAGGTGAGTACAAAAGGCTGTGTGTTTCTCTGTGGGGGATTTTCCCTGTCTCCCCCTGTATTTCATTGTCACTCTCTGTCACCATTGCTGGCGCTGTGCTGTGTGGGGTGCCTGGGGGTCACACTGTTCTTGGAGGGGCTAATGCTGGTCTGCAGATATGCTTGGGGCCTTTTTTTGTGTGTTTTGGGGCCTGAGCGGCGCTGTGTGTGTGCTGTTTTTTTCACTTTTGCTGAGTCATGGCGGCCATCTTGCCGCGGATCGCCTCAGTGAAGTGCGGCGGCCATTTTCTTGTAGTCCGCGCGCTCTTCAGCACTAGTTTTGGCCTCTAGCGCTGCTGTAACAGCGCGAATCTCCTCACAATCTCCTCACAGCTCACCAGCGCTGACACAGCGTGGTACAGACAGCGGAACTGAGCGGTCCCTGGTCCGGTTTGGTGAGTCCCCTGGCCGCCCCCTCCTCAGTCAGCACAGCCTGTGGGTGGACTTTTTATCTGGAGTCTCAGAGGGGGGCAATATGGAGTCTCTGTCACCAGCTTCCCCTAAATGTCAGTGGACAACAGGCAGTGCTTCAGCACCTGCGGTCCCTAGGGACCAGTTGTGGGCAGTCCTGGAATCATTTCTGACCAGGATGGGCGCTGTGTGCAAGCGCAAGGGAGCAAAAAAAGCACCCTCTCCCCACTTTACTTCATGAGGGCAGTGCGCTGATTCAGATATGGGCCTAGCCACTACCGCTCAGGACCCTAGTTCTGAATGTATTGGATGGTTTTGAACAGGACATTCCTTATGAGGAAAACTCCAGTTCTGAGTCAGTAAATGACAGGGCGCTTGTTAGTGTGCTCATGACTGCGGTGAGGGACGCTCTCAAGCTAAAATGCTGCGGATGCAGAACCTCAAGCGGATACAGTCTCCTTTGGTTCTTTTAAGGCCAGGCCTTCTAAAGAGGTTTTTCCATATGTACTTTCTTTGACCAGCTCATTGATAAGGTCTGGGTAAAGCCGCAGAAGAATTTTTTTTTTTTTATGGTCCCGCGGCGTTTGTCTATCAGATACCCCTTGAAGATGCCCTACTTAAGAAGTGGGCTTCTCCCCCAGGGTCGACCCTCCAGTCGCCCGGTTGAACAAGGCCATCACTCTCCCGATGGAGGGGACTCCTGCATTTGAGGACCCCACTGACAGGAGGTCAGAAGTGGTGAGCAGAGCCATGTTTGCCTTGTTGGGATCCGCCCTACGGCCTGTGGTAGCGGCGACCCTTGTGTCTTAAACACTTACAGGTTGGGCAAAAATGTTGCACCTAGCTGTACAGGAGCATAATCTTCCTCCAGACACAGTTGCTTTGGCCCACCAACTGGTTCAGGGCCTGGTTTATGTGTGCGACGCCACGTTGGACGCGGCCCCTTTAATATCCAGGGCCTCTGTCTCGGCGGTGGTATTGCGTCGTCTTATCTGGTTGAAGTGCTGGTCTGCTGACCTAGCCTTAGGAAGCTCCTGATGGATCTACCATTTAAAGGTGGTAGACCTTTCGGTGCTGCTCTGGATGACATCGTCATGGATGTCATGGGAGGTAAAAAGCACTCTTCTTCCTTAGACTAGCAAGGGTGAGGAGGCCCGCCGCAAACAGGGGCCTTCCTTTCCAGCAAAACGGGGTTTTTTCGTCAGTCAGTCCACGGGTAGGCCCTCTCAGACTGACGGCAGTGCGGCTGGTGGGCACAAGTGCCCCTGGGTGCGTAAGCCGAACATGCGGCTCCCAAGCCCGCCTCCGCGTGAAGTCTTGCCTCCGCCCGACTCTGGGGTGGGGGGACGACTTCGCAGGTCACGAATCGGTGGTCCTCCCGAATCTCCGACTGGTGGGTGTGCGAGGAGGTCACCTCAGGATACAGGATAGTATTCCGATCCTGGCCCCCAGACAGATTCTTTCCCTCAAATCTTCCTCTCCTTCCTACCTGTCGGGCAGCCCTCTTGGGGGCTGTACAGGATTTGATCAGGTCCGGAGTGATTGTGCCGGTTCCGTCACAGGAGAGTTTTCAGGGATTCTACTCTAATCTGTTTGTCGTCCCAAAAATAGGACGTGGTTCGACCTATCCTGGACCTCAAGGCCCTGAATGCCTTCGAGAAGGTGCAGAGATTCCGCATGGAATCCATTCGCACGGTGATCGCTACACTCCACCAAAGGGATTTTCTTCTGGCGTCCTTGGACTTCAAGGATGCCTACTTGCATGTTCCGATCTGCGCAAGTCACCAGAAGTTTCTGCGCTTTGCGATCAGCGAAGTCCACTATCGATTGTGGCTCTTCCTTTCGGCCTAGCCTCGGCACCAAGGGTGTTCACCAAGGTGCTTGCTCTGGTTCTAGCCTTCTGTTACAGCGAGGTATTGCTGTCGTGGGCTATCTGGACGATCTTCTGCTAAGAGCAGAAAGTGGATCAGACTTGGAGGAAAGGTGACTATCGTCAATTAGACCCTCAGGGACTCGGGTGGTTCCTGAACATTCAGGAGTCAGTCCTGGTCCCGACTCAGTGTCTGGAGTATCTAGTTCTGATTCTGGACTCCTTGGAGGCAAAGGTATCCTACCTCTGGAGAAGTTGCTGACACTTCAGTCTGCGGTGCGGGTGCTGACATCCCAAAAATGGTTGTCAATCCTTTTTTTGCATGAGAGTCCCGAGACTCGTGGTGGCCTCCTTCGCGGCCGTTCCGTATGCCCAATCACACACCAGGGCATTGCAGAAGGAGATCTTGTCCACCTGGGACAAATCCCCGTTGTCCTTGGATCTTCAGATCCAGGTGATTCACCTGGTCAGGGCGCCCCTGACATGGTGGTTGAGATCCTCAGCTCTTCGGTCCGGAAAGTCGTTCCCCTCCCATCCAATGGACGGTACTCACGACGGACACCAGCCTGACGGGCTGGGGTGGAGTCTGGGGAGTCCTGTCGGCTCAGGCCTTGGACTCCGGACGAGCCCGTTTACCAATCACTGTTCTGGTAATACGGGCCATCGGGACTGTGTCTCTCCTCAGGTCAGAGAGAGTACGGGGTTGCTCCATCAGGAGCCAGTCGGACACCGCCACGGCGGTGGCGTATGTAAACCATCAAGGGGGAACTCGGAGCTCAGCTGTGGCTTCCGAGGTAGTCCGTATCCTGAAGTGGGCCGGAAGAAACGTGCCGGCTCTGTAGGCCATTTTACATTCTGGGCATAGACAATGGGCAGGCGGACTATCTGAGTCGCCAATCGCCAGACACCGGACCAAGAAGAGTGGTCCTTGCATATTTCAACTGCTTTACCGACGGTGGGGCACGCCGGATGTGGACCTGATGGCCTCTCGACTCAATCGCAATGGTCGAGGTTGTGGCCAGATCCAGGGATCCTTGGGCGATGCCTCGGATGCGTTGGTGGTCCCATAGTGTCCTTATCGCCTGATATAAACTCCGGCTATCCTAATTGTTCCGGATTGGCCTCAGCATCACTGGTACGCTGATCTGGTACGTCTCGTCGCGGACGTTCCCTGGCGGTTGCCGATGAGGGAGGACCTTCAGTCTCAAGGTCCTATGTTTCATCCGGCTTACAGTCTCTGGCTTTAACGGCAGGGCTGTTAAAAGCCAGGTGTTGAGGGACCGAGGTCTCTCGGACTCGGTCATTTTGACCATGTTAAGGACACGGAAGTCTTCCTCCAGGCAGATCTATCACCGTACCTGGACAGCTTATATCGCCATGTGCGAAGCGCTGGACTGGCGTCCTCGGACGTATTCCGTCCCCAGAATCCTGCGTCCTCTGCAGTGTGGAGTGACCCAAAAGCTTGCTTTGAGTACCATCAAGGATCAGATTTCGGCCTTGGCCGTCTTCTTTCAGCGACCTCTAGCGGGTCATTTTCTTGGTTAGCACCTTGTGTTGGGGGTTCGCCATGTGCTCCCTCCTGTCAAGCCTCCTCTCCCACCGTGGGATCTGAATTTGGTGCTCTCGGTCCTCCAGGAACCTCCTTTTGGGAATATCCGGGATATTCCCCTCTTGTCTTGTCTCAGAAGGTGGCCTTTTTAGTGGCATTCACTTCTGTTTGACGAGTGTCTGAGTTGGCGGCTTTGTCCTGCAAGTCGCCATATTTAGTCATCCATAAGGATAAGGCGGTGTTGCATCCGCGACCTTCCTTTTTTGCCAAAGGTGGTGTCGCCCTTTCGCCTACATGAGGACATTGCCCTCCCGTCCTTGTGTCCTCACCCATCGCATCCCAGAGAGTTTGTGCTGCACATATTGGAGGTGGTACGAGCCTTACGGGTGTACCTGTCTGCTACTGCTTCTATTCGGAAGTCCGACTCACTATTTGTGACTGTCTCTGGTCCATAACAGGGCCAAGCGGTTTCGTCTGCCATCATTTTTAGGGGAATCAGACAAACCGTCATTCAAGCCTATGCTCTCAAAGGGCGGGCGCCTCCCTTTCCGGTTACGGCGCATTCCACCAGGACAATTGGTGCTTCCTGGGTTTCCCGACATCAAGCGTCGGTTGCACAAGTGTGCAAGGCGGCGACCTGGTCGTCTGTTCATGCCTTTTAAGTTTTATAAGGTTAATGTGGCTGCATCTTCGGATGCTTCCTTCGGCCGCAGGGTGCTGAAGGCCGCTGTTTAAAGTTGCGACTCCTCTGTTGAGGAGCTCTGCCTTATTGGAGTGAAGTTTTGGTTTTTCCATTTATACTGCTCCCATCCCTCTTGACACTGCTTTGGGACATCCCACGTGTAAAGTGTAAAGAGACACCGTGTCAGTCCATGGATGGTAAGAGAAAATAGGATTTTTTGTACTCACCGTAAAATCCTTTTCTCTGACATCCATGGACTGACACGGCACCCACCCTTCCTTTTAAGTTTGTACTGCTTTGTTACGAACTGAAGTCTGCTGACTGTAGTGGGAGGGTTATGTCCGGAGGGACCGCCCCCTGGGTGGGGCTGTTCAGCTCTGGCTTTTAGAATGTATGTATAACATTTCACATTCTGCCTAGGTCTTCTCCTGCAAGCAGGGACATAACCCACGTGTAAAGTGTAAAGAGACACCGTGTCAGTCCATGGATGTCAGAGAAAAGGATTTTACGGTGAGTACAAAAAATCCTATTTTTCCATATGTACCTTTCTTTGACCAGCTCATTGATAAGGTCTGGGGAAAAAGCCACAGAAGACTTCTATGGTCCCGCGGCGTTTGCCTATAGATACCCCTTTCAAGATGCCCTACTTAAAATGTGGGCTTCTCCCCCAGTGGTCGACCCTCCAGTCGCCCGGTTGAACAAGGCCACCATTCTCCCGGTGGAGGTGACTCCTGCATTTAAGGACCCCACTGACAGGAGGTCAGAAGTGGTGAGCAGAGCCATGTTTGCCTTGTTGGGGTCCGCCCTATGGCCTGTGGTAGTGGCGACCCTTGTGTCTCCAACCCTTACGGGATGGGCAAAAATTTTGGACCAAACTGTACAGGAGCATAATCTTCCTCCAGACACTATTGCTCTGGCCCACCAAATGGTGCAGGGCCTGGTTTATGTTGCGGCCACGTTGGATGCGGCTCCTTATACTCAGGGCCTCTGTCTTGGCGGTGGTATTGCGTTGTCTGATCTGATTGAAATGCTGGTCTGCTGACCTAGCTTCTAAAAAGCCTCTGACTGATCTACCATTTAAAGGTGGTAGGCTTTACGGTGCTGCTCTGGATGACATCATCAAGGATGTCACGGGAGGTAAAAGCACTCTTCTTCCTCAGGCTAGCAAGGGTAAGGAGGCCGCCATAAGCATGGTCCTTCCTTTTTCAGCAAAAAAGTTTTTTTTTTTTTTTTCGTCAGTCAACGGGGAGGCCCTCCCAGACTGACAGCGGTGTGGCTGGTGGACACAAGCGCCCTTGGGTGCGTAAGCCGAACAAGCCGGCTCCCAAGCCCGCCTCCGCGTGAAGTCTTGCCCCCACCCGACTCTGGGGTTGGGGGGACGACTTTGCCGGTCCACGGATCGGTGGACCTCCCGGATCTCCTACCGGTGGGTGTGCGAGGTGATCACCTCAGGTTACAGGATAGGTTCCGTTCCTGATCCCAGACAGATTCTTCCCTCAAATCTTCCTCTCCTTCCTGCCCGTCGGGCAGCCCTATGGGGCCTATTCAGGATTGCTCAGGTCCGGAGTGATTGTGCCGGTTCCGTCACAGGAGAGGTTTCAGGGATTCTACTCAAATTCGTTTGTCGTCCCAAAAAAGGGATGGGGTTCAGCCTATCTTGGACCTCAAGGTCCTGAATGCCTTCGTGAAGGTGCAAAAGCTCCTCATGGAATCAATTTGCACGGTAATCGATGCACTCCGTCAAGGGGATTTTCTGGCGACCTTGGACATCAAGGACTCCTACTTACATGTTCCGATCTGCGCAAGTCACTAGTAGTTTCTACGCTTGAGATCGGTGAAGTCCACTATCAATTTGTGGCTCTTCCTTCGGCCTAGCCTTGGCACCGAGGGTGTTCTCCTGTGCGCCGGTTCTAGCTTTGCTGAGATGGTGGGGCATCGCTGTCGTGGGCTATCTGGACGATCTTCTTCTGAGCCCTTTCCTGCTCTGAGAAGACAGTGTGACTATCGTCAGTCAGACCCTCAGAGACTTCGGGTGGCTCCTGAACATTCAGGAGTCAGTCCTGGTCCCGGCTCAACGTCTGGAGTATCTAGGTCTGTTTCTAGACTCCTTGGAGGCAAAGGTATTTCTACCTCCGGGGAAGTTACTGACACTTCAGTCTGCAGTGCGGGTGCTGACATCCCGAAAATGGTCGTCAATCTGTTTTGCATGAGAGTCCTGGGACTCAGGTGGCCTCTTTCGAGGCCGTTCCGTATGCCCAATCACACACCAGGGCATTGCAGAAGGAGATCTTGTTCACTTGGGACAAAATCCCCGGTCGTCTTTGGATCTTCCGATCCAGGTGAGTCACCTGGTCAGGGTGTCCCTGACATGGTGGTTGGGGTCCCCGGCTCTTCGGTCCGGGAAGTTGTCCCTCCCCGTCCAATGAACGGTGTTCACTACAGACGCCAGCCTGAAGGGCTGGGGTGTAGTCTGGGGAGTCCTGTTGGCCCAAGGGCTTGGACTCCGTACGAAGCCCGTTTTACTGATCAATGTTCTGGAAATACGGCCCATTAGACTGTGCCTCTCCTCGTGGTCTGAGAGATTGCAGGATCGCTCCATTAGGATCCAGTCGGACAAGTCACAGGGGTGGCGTATGTCGACCATCAGGGGGGGACTCGGAGCTCAGCTGTGGCTTCCGAGGTCCCCCGTACCCTGAAGTGGGCTTAAAGAAGCGTGCCGGGTCTGTCGGCCGTTTACATTCCGGGCATAGAACTGGCGGACTAGTTGAGTCACCAGACGCTGGACCAGGGAGAGTGGTCCTTGTACCCGGAGGTATTTCAACTCCTTTGCCACACAGACGGTGGGGCACGCCGGAGGTGGACCCGATGGCCTCTCGACTCAATCGCAAGGTGTCAAGGTTTGTGGCCAGATCCAGGAATCCTTGGGCGGATGCCTCAGAGGCGTTAGTGGCCCATGGGGTCATTATCACCTGATAAACGTTTATCCTACGCTGCAGTTGCTCCCTAGTCTGCTGCGCAGGGTGGCGACCGAGGGAATTCCGGTGATCCTCATTGCTCCGGATTGGCCTCGACTTCACTGATACGCCGATCTGGTACGTCTCGTCGCGGACGTTCCCTGGCGGTTGCCAATAAGGGAGGACTTTCTGTCTCAAAGTCCTATATTTCATCCTGCTTTACAGTCTCTGGCCTTAACGGCATGGCTGTTAAAAGCCAGGTGTTGAGAGACCGAGGTATCTCGGACTCGGTCATTTTGTCCATATTAAGGGCACGGAAGTCTTCCTCCCAGGATGATCTATCGCTGTACCTGGAAAGCTTACATCGCCATGTGCGAAGAGCTAGACTGACGTCCTTGGACGTATTCCGTCCCTAGAATCCTGCGTTTCCTGCAGCATGGAGTGGCCCAAAAGCTCGCTTTGAGTATCATTAAGGGTCAGATTTCGGCCTTGGCCGTCTTCTTTCAGTGACCACTAGCGGGTCATTCCTTGGTTAGCACCCTTGTGCAGGGGGTTCGCCATGTGCTCCCTCCTGTCAAGTCCCCTCTCCCCACGTGGGATCGGAATTGGTACTCTCGGTTCTCCAGGAACCTCCTTTTGAGAATATCAGGGTTATTCCCCTCTTGACTTTGTCTCAGAAGGTGGCCCTTTTAGTGGCAATCACTTCTGTTAGACGAGTGTCTGAGTTGGCGACCTTGTCCTGCAAGTCGCCACGTTTAGTCATCCATAAAGATAAGGCGGTGTTGCATCCGCGACTTTCTCTTTTGTCAAAGGTGATCTCGACCTTTCACCTAAATGAGGACATTGTCCTCCCGTCCTTGTGCCCTCACCCATCGCATCCCAGAGAGTGTGCGCTGCACACTTTGGATGTGGTACGAGCCTTGCGGGTGTACCTGTCTGCTACTGCTTCCATTCGGAAGTCTGACTCTCTGTTTGACTGTCTCTGGTCAAAAACAGGGCCAAGCGGCTTCGTCTGCCACCATTTTCTAGGTGGGTCGGACAAACCGTCATTCAAGCCTATGCTCTCATGGGGCGGGCACCTCCCCTTCCAGTTACGGAGCTTCCTGGGCTTTCCGACATCAAGCGTCGGTTGCACAAGTGTGCAAGGCGGCGACCTGGTCGTCTGTTCATACCCTTTCTAAGTTTTATAGGGTTGATGTGGCTGCATCTCCGGATGCTTCCTTCGGCTGCAAGGTGTTGCAGGCCGCTGTTTAAAGTTGCAACTCCTCCGTTGAGGAGCTTTGCCTTGTTTGGAGTGAATTTTTTTGGTTTTTCCGTTTATACTGCTCCCATCCCTCTTGACACTGCTTTGGGACATCCCACACGTTCAGTGAATAAGAGCCGCCGTGTCGGTCCATGGATGATAAGAGAAAATAGGATTTTTGTACTCCCGTAAAATCCTTTTCTCTGACATCCATGGACCGACACGGCACCCACCCTTCCTTTTAAGTTTGTACTGCTCTGTTAGGAACTGAGGTCTGCTGGCTGCAGGTGGGAGGGTAATGTCCGGAGGGACCGCCCCCCTGGGCGGGGCCTTTTCAGCTCTGGTTTGTTCTAGAATGTTTTAACATTCTGCCTAGGTCTTCTCCTGCAAGCAGGGATATATACCCCACACGTTCAGTGAATAAAAGCCGCTGTGTCGGTCCATGGATGTCAGAGAAAAGGATTTTACGGTGAGTACAAAAATCCTATTATTTTCTATTTATCAAGAAGGCAAAATCTAGTTTTAAAGTGGTTGTAAACTCTGTTAAACCACTTGTACCTACAGGTAAGCCTGTAATGAGGTTTGCCTGTAGGTACTGTGAATATCTCCTAAACTTGCCCAGTTTAGGAGATATTCAGAGTGCATGCAACTGATGATATCAGCGCATGCGCTCTGAAGGTCCGGCTTACAGTGCTGGACCTTCAGAGCCCATGGCAGAAATGGCAGCTCCCACGCAGATGCAAGGGAGTGACGTCATCGCACCCCCAGCCACTCCTTTAGCCAGAGGCCGCTAACCCGGAAGGGAGACCGGGGGAAGATGTCAGCCGTCTCAGCACTGACATCGCGGTGCTAAGGGGTTTGTTCTAAGGTACCACCAGCAAATTTGCAAGCACTTTAAATGTAATGCTACTTTTTAAACTGTTAAATATCTCAAGTACATGGCCAATTAGCAGCTTTTCCAGATTAAAGATTCTCCTCGTGATTAATTTAATGTACAGTATACATGACTAAAAAGAAGCATGCTTTACTTCAATATATCTGATAACATTTATATACAGTATACATGTCTAACAATATTAAATAGAAAAAAAAATAAAAAATTTGACTTTAACCACTTCGCATCTAAGGACGTCCGTAGGACGTCCTTGACTTTCAGCCGGGTTATCTGAATAATGCCTGCAGCTACAGGCATCATTCAGATATCGTTTTTTAGAGCCGGCGATTCTCTGTACCGTAAGAATGATCATAGCGGCTGTTCCGCCGCTTGATCGTTCTTACAGGCGGCGAGAGGGGACGTCCCCCCCCCTCCCGCCACCCTCCGGTGCTTCAACCGACTCACCTGAGCGATCGGTGAGTCGGTAACAGGATCCGCCGGCCCCGGCTTCTAACCATAGAGATTTCCGGCGGACCAGATGGTCGCCCGAGTCTCTATGATCGTTCGGAGGCCGGGCGCGATGTTATGACGTCACGCCCGGCCTCTGCATTCAAAAAAACGGCGCCGCTTCGGCTAGGAAGCGGTGATGGTTTTTTTTATTTTTTATTTTTTTATTTCAGGCTTCTCAGCCTAGAGGTGAGATGTGGGGTCTTATTGACCCCATATCTCACTGTAAAGAGGACCTGTCATGATTATTCCTATTACAAGGGATGTTTACATTCCTTGTAATAGGAATAAAAGTGATCTTTTTTTTTTTCTAACTGTCAAAGTAAAAAGTTAAAAGTAAAATTAACAATAAATAATTAAAAAAAATGTAAAGCGCCCCTGTCCCCGGTAGCTCGTACGCAGAAGCGAACGCATACGTAAGTCCCGCCCACATATGAAAACGGTGTTCAGAACACACATGTGAGGTATCGTAGCGAACGTTAGAGCGAGAGCAATAATTCTAGCCCTAGACCTCCTCTGTAACTCAAAACATGTGACCAGTAAAAAAAATTAAAGCGTCGCCCATGAGGATTTTTAAGTACCGAAGTTTGGCGCCATTCCACGAGCGTGTACAATTTTGAAGGGTGACATGTTGGGTATCTATTTACTCGACGTAACTTCATCTTTCACATTATGCAAAAAAATTGGGCTAACTTTAATGTTTTAATATTTTTTAATTCATGAAACCGTTTTTATTCCAAAAAAAATGCGTTTGAAAAATTATTGCGCAAATACCGTGCGAGATAAAGTTTCAATGACCGCCATTGTATTCTCTAGGGTCTTTGCTAAAAAAATATATATAGTGTTTGGGGGTTATATGTAATTTTCTAGCAAAAAATATTGGCTTTTTACATGTAGGAGCGAAGTGTCAGAATTGGCCCGGATGCGAAGTGGTTAACTTGCAATAATGGTAATTTAATTTACTAGAAATTTCTACTGTTATTTGTGTGTAGGACAACTTTGGTGAATTTCAGACAATGGCAACTTTTGTGCTTTTCTCATGTGAGTTGATAGAAAAGTTGCATGGGTCTTGTCTAGAAATGAGGCTCAATAAAAACTAACAAAAGTGAGATTTTTGAAATGTAGTTATGTTGCATCCATACTTTATTCACATACTTTAGTAGGCAAAATTAAATTCAGCTTTAACCACTTGACCTCCGGAAGGTTCACCCCCCTTTCATGACCAGGCCATTTTTGTGATGTGGCACTGCTCTTCTTTAACTGACAATTGCGCGGTCGTTCGTCGCTGCACCCAAATAAAATTTGTAATTTTTCCGCCACAAATGGAGCTTTCTTTTGGTGGTCTTTGATTGCCTCTGTTTATTTTTTTGCTATGAACAAAAAAGACTGACAATTTTGAAGAAAAAAAAATGTTTTACTTTCTGCTCTAAAACATTTCAAATAAAACAATTGAAAAAATCTTATTTCTTCATAAATTTAGGCCAAACTGTATTGTTGCATATTTTTTGTAAACAAAAATCCCAATAAGCAACACTTGACACTTTTTGGGGACCAGTGACACTAAGACCCCTTTCACACAGAGGCGCTTTGCAGACGTTGTAGCGCTAAAAATCGCGCCTCCAAAGCGCCCCTGAAAGAGCCGCTCCATTCACTCGTGTGAAAGCCCTCCAGGCTTTCACACTGAAGCGGTGCGCTGGCAGGGCGTCAAAAAAAAGTCTTGCTAGCAGCTTCTTTGCAGCGCATTAGGAGAGGTAAATACACCGCTCCTAAAGCGCCCCTGCCCATTGAAATCAATGGGCAGCGCCAGCAAAGCAGCGCTTTGCAGGTGCTTTTTAACCCTTTCGGCCGCTAGAGGCCAAAAAGCTCCAGAAAAACGACGGTAAAGCGCTGCTAAAAATAGCGGCATTTTACCGCCGATCTGCAGGGCGGCTCAGTGTGAAAGCACTCTTGTACAGCCATTAGTGCTAAAAAATATGCGCTGTCACTGTACTAATGACACTGGCTGGGAAGGGGTTAACAGAGGCGATCAAATGGTTAAATGTCTGCCTAGCTCGTATTTCTCAACTGTGGGAGGTGCTTTTACTATGGGAAGGCATGGATCCTTGTCCCTGTGTGTGTTCACACCGGGAGCGAGCTGCCGGAGCACACATGCGCGTGCCCTACTGGGAAGAGCCGGATCACACAGGTGCTGCCCTGTAGCGGTAAAACTGCTATAGGGTGGACCTGAAGTGGTTAATATTGCTGAGGTAATTGCCTCTTCTGATTTAGTTAAAAGCTTGCTTTGACGAGCACTTCTACCTATTCACACAAAATTTGAACTCCTGAACTTCATACCTGTCCTGAGTCACACAAATGGCAGAAATGAAAAATGGGGTTAAATCATGGAAACAGAACATTTTTTATATATGCAGAAACACTACGAGGCTCCCTACAAAACAGCAGATTATCCCAAGTGCTCCTTAACCTAATCTTAAGTATATGGAAGTGCGTTTTAATAAATGACTATTCTCCAAAAAAGCTATACAAGCATCAAAATGGTTAAAAATATTCTTGAAATACTTGTCTCTCGACAGATTTTCTTTAGTTAAAGTGGTTGTAAACCCTCAGGTAGAACTTTCACCTACAGGTAAGCCTAGATTAAGGCTTTCCTGTAGGTGCTTGCAATATCTCCTTAACCTACACAGTTTAGGAGATATTTTCAAAAAAGACCTGCACCGGTGTCTACAGCGCAGGTGCACTGAGCGTGCCGTTTTATGAATGGGTCATGCCGTAAGTGACGGCTCCCGTGCATGCGCGGGAGTGACGTCACGCGACTCCGGCCAGTCACAGAGCCGGAGTTAGCGGACCCCGGAAGAAGAGGGTTGCATGGCCGCTCACTACTAGCAAGGAAGACCGGGACATCGCGGGCTTCTCCTGCAGGTAAGTGACACATAATGGGCTACTATGCGATGCATAGTAGCCCATTATGCTTTACATTTGCAGGGAAATAAAGAGGAAGTAAACCCATTAGGGTTTACTTCCTCTTTAAGCAAATTCAAGGCATAGCTACAGGTTTGCTGAATGGCAAGCAATGGCAAAGAGCTTTTACCTATCTTCCAGGTGCTCTTGACCTGCCCCATTCTTTTATTGGGGCCCTGAGAAAAAAAGCTGCACATTTGATTTTCTCTCCTGCCTTCCAGTGTAGAGTTTGATGCCTTAACTTACCTTTGTTTCCAATTCTATTTACAAAATGTACTATATTATTTTTCCACATGGCACAGAAATGTGTCAAAAAACCATATCTGGAGAGGTATTTGCAAATATTTATCAATAAATAAATTATGCCGCGCTACAAAGCTCTCGAAGAGCCCATTCACACAGGGGCAACTTTGGATCCGACTTCAACTTGCTTCTAGTTGCCTCAAGTCGCGCTGGCTGAGGAAATCAATGTAAGTTAATGGAACCGTCTTAATGCACACTACTGCAGTCGCTCCGACTTCAAAAAAGGTCCCTGTACTACTTCAATCCGACTTCTAGGCGACCTGTACCCATTGATTTCAATCGGAGTTGCCTCTGAAGTCGGATCCCCTGTCTTAATAGGAGCAACTCTCCAGGAAGAGAAAATACATTTCTCAGGCAAACCTCTCCATCCCCCCTCCCTCCCACAGAGCTGATTCTTGTTTGATTGGCCACTGGAATGTCTCCTGTCCTGCAGGCAACTTGAAGTTGCCTTGTATGTACAGTGCCTTGCGAAAGTATTCGGCCCCCTTGAACTTTTCATCCTTTTGCCACATTTCAGGCTTTAAACATAAAAATATAATATTTTAATTTTTTGTGAAGAATCACCAACAAGTGGGACACAATTGTGAAGTGGAACGAAATCTATTGGATATTTTAAACTTTTTTAGCAAATAAAAAACTGAAAAGTGGTGCGTGCAAAATTATTCGGCCCCTTTACTTTCAGTGCAGCAAACTCACTCCAGAAGTTCAGCGAGGATCTCTTAATGATCCAATGTTGTCCTAAATGACTGATGGTGATAAATAGAATCCACCTGTGTGTAATCAAGTCTATGTATAAATGCACCTGCTCTGTGATAGTCTCAGGGTTCTGTTGAAAGCGCAGAGAGCATCATGAAGACCAAGGAACACACCAGGCAGGTCCGTAATACTGTTGTGGAGAAGTTTAAAGCCGGATTTGGATACAAAAAGATTTCCCAAGCTTTAAACATCCCAAGGAGCACTGTGCAAGCGATCATTTTGAAATGGAAGGATTATCAGACCACTGCAAATCTACCAAGACCTGGCTGTCCCTCTAAACTTTCAGCTCAGACAAGGAGAAGACTGATCAGAGATGCAGCCAAGAGGCCCATGATCACTCTGGATGAACTGCAGAGAACTACAGCTGAGGTGGGAGAGTCTGTCCACAGGACAACAATCAGTCGTACACTGCACAAATCTGGCCTTTATGGAAGAGTGGCAAGAAGAAAGCCATTTCTCAAAGATATCCATAAAAAGTCTCGTCTAAAGTTTGCCACAAGCCACCTGGGAGACACACCAAACATGTGGAAGAAGGTGCTCTGGTCCGATGAAACCAAAAATCGAACTTTCTTTCTCGTACATCACGGGACACAGAGCGACAGTCATTACTAATGGGTTATATAGATACCTTCAGGTGCTGGCACTGGCAACTTCCAAAACCGGAAGTACCCTCCCCTATATAAGCCCCTCCCATCCGGGAGCACCCCAGTTTTTTGCCAGTGTCTAAGGTGTTGGCCAAGAAGTAACATGTGTTTTTCACTGAGCTTGCGTACAGGTTCTTTTGGGCCTCAGTAAGCTATTCCGGATCCGACCAAAAAAGCTTCATAGCTAAACGGTCGGTACCCGGGCCTTGCAAGAGAAGAGCAAGGTTTTGCCTGTAATGCCTCTCTTAGGAGGGCTGGACCCTGGGATCCAGATCTCTGGTCATACCCACGACAAAGATGTTTTCTGTGCAGGGTGCTATACAGGTCCAGGGGAGTGGAATCCTTGGGAACCCGGTCCCTGAAGGTTTGATTACAATGCCTGCTGTGATAGGTGAAGTTTGGGCTTCTGTGGACCAAACCGAGTCCTGCGGCGAGGAAAAGGTAAGTGGGGGCCCTCGGGAACTTGGTTCTATTGAGGGACCCCCAAGCCTATTTTGTCTTTCTGCCTGTTACCTAAGGTATTCCCGCTATATTCTGTGTATGCCTGTTACTACTGAGAAAATGTAAAAATTTTAATAGTAGGCAAGAAAAAAAAAAAAAAATGTAAGACCGCGGTTACCTGTGTTAGACACTAGAGGCCGCTATGGTTCTTTTTCTTGTAATGTGGATTTTTTTCTTCCAAAATCAAATCCAGGCAGTTGGTATGTTCTCTGCTGGGAAGCTGTCTCCTCTGCCCTGTTGCTGCGCTCATCCATCCCCGGGCCCTGCGGGGGGTGGGGCGGGTGGATGACGCTCAGGTGTGCGCCGCGGCGCTACTGCGCATGTGCGGGCGTCCAGCGTGTTTTAAAGCACATCATAGCTGGCTATTGAAGTGCACAGACAGAGCTAGCAACAGTATAAAGGCACACAGAGGCGGTTGATGCAGGCATCCCCTAGAAAGGCACTTTAGTAGACACCAACTGTTATATAGCAGCAATTGTGCTAGACTATTCTCAGTAAAAGTGGTGTATTACGGCTGGAATACCTCAGCTTTAGGCTTAGGAATATGCCGTCCAGAAGCTCCGGAACTGAATCTTCCAGGAAGCGAAGGGGGTCTCATCGGGCTCTGAGGATCTTGGGCATGCTTCTGCTACACCAGTCTCCCCTGAAGTTCAGAGGTAAGTGACCGTAGAGACCCCGCAGGGGTACTTGGTACTGTGGCTGTCCTCAGTTCACCTGCTCCTGTGTATGTAATAGAGGAGGTTTTTTCCTCAGCTCTGGGAGGATTAGAGAGAGATTGTCAACATTGATCGCTGCCTCCCTGTCAGGGAAAGCACGCCTGATCTCCGTCTCCTCCTTCAGAGTGCCTGTTAGCAGAGCAACAGTCCCATACAGGGATCGACCTGCCTGAAGGGGATCAGGATGAGGTTGATTCTGTTATAGAGGAATCAACAGTGGGGGAACCTTTTCTCAGCATCTCAAGCTGAAAGATTATGGGTTCAGTCTCTGACTAACATGGTCCGATCAGCATTTAAAAATGCACCTTGCGGAACCATCAACCACTACTGTATCCTCGTTGGGGTCGCTAGAAGCCCCCAGACTCTGTTCTTTTCCACTTCACCCTTTACTGAAAGGGCTCATTTACCAGGATTGGGAACGTCCTGAGAAAATATTTATTGCCCCAAGAGATTTCCGGTGGTCTATCCCATGGAGGATAAGTTCATCAAAAAATGGAAGGTCCCTACAGTGGACGCAGCCATCTCTTGTATGTATAAATCACGGACATGTCCAGTGGATAATGTCCAAATGTTCAAGAACCCAATAGATAAAAGATTGGAGTCCTTATGAAAGTCTGCTTCTTTCTACAGCAAGCTTGGTGACACAACCAGCAGTGGGGTCTGCTAAGCAGTGAAGGATCAGTTGAAACAGGTCTTGAGGGACTTGACAGATCAGCAGGCCTTGCCCTAGCTGATCTACCTAGAGCCTTAGGCTTTGCGGTTGACGCCATAAAGGATTCAGTCCATCAGGCCTCCCGCCTTACGCTGTCTATAGTACATATGCGTAGGCTTCTATGGCTCAAAAACTGGTCTGCTGAAGCTCCCTGTAAAGAATGGCTGGTTAGCGTCCCATTTCATGGTGAACGCTTATTCAGGGAAAACCTGGACAAATATATCCAGAAAATTTCCAGCGGTAAAAATACGCTCTTGCCGGTTAAAAGCAGAGTTAGAGGTCCCTCTTTAAGAGGCCTGCTTCTCCAGTCCCTGGGGCATCGGCCGTGTAACAGTTCCGACGGCCTCCTCGGTCAATTCCCGGGGGTAAAAAACAGGGACAATAGCAGGGTAATGAGAAACCCTGGGTCAGGGGAGGTACAAAACCTCCCCCAAAGTTAAATTCATTGAAGGGTTGCCCCCACTCACTCGGGTGGGGGGAGGACTCCAGTTGTTCGCAAGAGACCTGGCGGGACACGATCAAAACAGATCGGTGCTCTCCGCAGTATGTTTGGGATACAGATTGGAGTTAAAAGACTCTCCTCCTTTCCATTTTTGAGGTCAAACGTGCCAAGGGATCCCCGGAAGAGAGAGTCCCTCCTGTTGGCACTAGAACAACTATTGCTCCAAGGAGTAATTATGGAGGTTCCCCTGGAAGAATGAGGGTTCGGGTTTTACTCAAACCTCTTTACAGTCCCGAAGCAAACGGGGACGGGAGGCCCATATTAATTCTAAAAGGGCTAAACAAATTCCTGTATATCAGGACTTTCCGATGGAGTCGATCCGATCGGTGGCCACTGCCCTACAAGGGGAGGATTGGTTAGCCGCGATCGACATCAAAGATGCTTATTTGCACATTCTCATCTTTCCAGTCCACCAAAAATTTCTACGCTTTGCAGTAGAAGGGCGCCATTTTCAGTTCAGAGCCTTACCCTTCGGTCTGGCCACAGCACCACGAGTGTTTACAAAAATTCTGGCCCTTTATTGGCCAATCTAAGAACACAAGGTGTAATGATAATGGCATATCTAGATGACTTGTTGCTGATAGACCACTCGGTGAAATAACTAGACGTGGTCGTTCACAAGACAATCAAGTATCTGAAATCTCACGGTTGGATTATCAACCGAGACAAGTCAGCCCTAAAAACCAGTCAAAAGTCTGGAATACTTGGGGCTAAGGTTGGATTCAGGCCAGAGGAAAATATTCTTGCCTCGAGGAAAGGTGTTGTCTTTGAAAGATTTGATCCACTTAGTGGGTACAAAAAAGACAGCCGTCCATACGCCTGTGCATGAGGCTGCTGGGAAAAATGGTGGCATCATTCGAAGCAGTACCCTACGGTCAATTCCATTCAAGGAATTTGCAAGGGGCCATACTGTCAGCCTGGAACAAAAAAGTTCAGGCCCTAGACTTACAATGTCCTTGTCCCCTTCCGTTCGCAAGAGCCTCCGTTGGTGGTTGGTTCCCCAGAATCTGGAAAAAGGGAAATCCTTCAGTCCGATTTCTTGGAAGGTGGTCACTACAGATGCCAGCCTTATAGGCTGGGGAGCAGTACTGGAGCAATGGTCTCTCCAGGGCAGATGGTCGGATGCAGAAAAGGCCCTGCCCATCAATCTCTTAGAGATACGAGCAGCCCGGTATGCCCTAGTAGCATGGACATCCAAACTCCAAGGGTCCCCTGTCAGAATTCAATCAGACAATGCCACAGCAGTGGCATATATCAATCATCAGGGGGGCACCAGGAGTCGTGCAGCCCAGAGGGAAGTAAATTACATCCTGAAATGGGCAGAAAGATATGTCCCAGCCATAGCTGCGGTATTCATTCCAGGAGTGGAGAATTGGAAAGCGGACTTTCTAAGTCGCCAGCAATTATGCCCAGAGGAATGGTCCCTTCACCCCGAGGTTTTCTGGACAATATGTCAGCGGTGGGGAACACCGGATGTAGATCTTCTAGCATCCAGATTCAACGCAAAGGTGGACAGGTTTGTCTCTCGGACAAGGGATCCCCTAGCTTGCGGCTCGGATGCCCTAGTGTTCCCTTGGGATCAGTTCAAGCTGATATATGCATTCCCACCGCCACAATTGTTACCTCGAGTACTCCGCAGAATCAGGGTAGAAAAGAAACCAGTGATTCTGGTGGCTCCAGCGTGGCCCCGAAGAGCATGGTACGCGGAGATTGTAAAGATGTCTGTGGGGAGTCCTTGGACCCTCCCACATCGTCCAGACCTGCTTTCGCAAGGACCGATATACCACCCTTCCTTACCAGCCCTAGGTTTGACGGCCTGGCTATTGAAGCCCACATTCTAAAAAAGAGAGGGCTCTCTAATTCTGTGGTATCTACCATGATCAATGCCAGGAAGCCGGTATCCAGGCAGATCTACTATAGAATCTGGAAGGCGTACATCGCCTGGTGTGAGGCCAAGAAATGGCATCCACGTAAATACGTAATAGGTAGGATTCTGGACTTCCTACAATGGGCTGTAGATAGGAAGCTTGCCTTGAGTACTATCAAGGGTCAGATTTCGGCCTTGTCAATATTTTTTCAAAGGCCCTTGGCTTCACATTCACTAGTCAAAGCCTTTATACAAGGAGTGATGCGTATTAGTCCTCCGGTTAATATTCCCATATGTCCATGGGATCTAAACCTGGTTCTGTCGGTTCTACAGAAACAACCATTTGAACCATTACAGCATATTTCTTTGGTTCTTCTCACCAGGAAATTGATTTTTCTAGTAGCCATTTGTTCGGCTAAAAGAGTGTCGGAATTAGCAGCTATGTCCTGTAAAGAGCCATATCTGGTTATCCATAAGGACAGAGTAGTGTTACGTCCTCATCCAGCCTTTCTTCCTAAGGTGGTATCGAGGTTTCATTTGAACCAAGATGTGGTTCTTCCTTCTTTTTTCCCCAAACCTACTTCGGTAGAGGAAAAGTTATTGCATCCTTTGGATGTAATAAGAGCAGTTAAAGCTTATCTAAAAGCCACTGCTCAGATTCGCAGAACGGATACTTTGTTTATTCTGCCGGAAGGCCCCAGAAAGGGTCAGGCAGCATCAAAATCTACTTTAGCCAAGTGGATTCGACAGGTCATAATGCAAGCCTATGGCTTGAGAAGGAGACCGCCTCCGTTCAAAGTTAGAGCGCACTCCACGAGAGCAGTTGGAACTTCATGGGCAGCGCATCACCAGGCCTCCCTGGCTCAAATCTGTAAGGCCGCAACATGGTCTTCAGTACACACGTTTACTAGGTTCTACCAGGTGGACGTTAGAAGTCAGGAGGATGTCACCTTTGGGCGCAGTGTGTTGCAGGCCGCAAAAGATCCTCATGTCTGATAGCGCTCAGCTTATGTATGGTGTATCCCCCCCCTTGTTGGGCATTGCTTTAGGACATCCCATTAGTAATGACTGTCGCTCTGTGTCCCGTGATGTACGAGAAAGAAAATAGGATTTTTATAACAGCTTACCTGTAAAATCCTTTTCTTGGAGTACATCACGGGACACAGAGCTCCCACCCCTCTTTAGGGACACTTATTGCTTTGCTACAAAACTGAGGTGCTCCCGGATGGGAGGGGCTTATATAGGGGAGGGTACTTCCGGTTTTGGAAGTTGCCAGTGCCAGCACCTGAAGGTATCTATATAACCCATTAGTAATGACTATGTCGCTCTGTGTCCCGTGATGTACTCCAAGAAAAGGATTTTACAGGTAAGCTGTTATAAAAATCCTATTTTTTGGCCACAATGCAAAACGATATGTTTGGCGTAAAAGCAACACAGCTCGTCACCCTCAACACACCATCCTCACTGTCAAACATGGTGGTGGCAGCATCATGGTTTGGGCCTGCTTTTCTTCAGCAGGGACAGGGAAGATGGTTAAAATTGAGGGGAAGATGGATGCAGCCAAATACAGGACCATTCTGGATGAAAACCTGTTGGGAGTCTGCAAAAGACCTGAGACTAGGACGGAGATTTATCTTCCAAGAAGACAATGATCCCAAACATACAGCAAAATCTACAAAGGAATGGTTCACAAATAAACGTATCCAGGTGTTAGAATGGCCAAGTCAAAGTCCAGACCTGAATCCAATCGAGAATCTGTGGAAAGAGCTGAAAACTGCTGTTCACAAACGCTCTCCATCCAACCTCACTGAGCTCGAGCTGTTTTGCAAGGAAGAATGGGCAAGAATTTCAGTCTCTCTACGTGCAAAACTGATAGAGACATACCCCAAGCGACTTGCAGCTGTAATCGCAGCAAAAGGTGGCTCTACAAAGTATTAACGCAAGGGGGCCGAATAATTTTGCACGCCCCACTTTTCATTTTTTTCTTAGTTAAAAAAGTTTCAAAAATCCAATAGATTTCGTTCCACTTCACAATTGTGTCCCACTTGTTGGTGATTCTTCACAAAAAATTAAAATTTTATATCTTTATGTTTGAAGCCTGAAATGTGGCAAAAGGATGAAAAGTTCAAGGGGGCCGAATACTTTCGCAAGGCACTGTAGCTCCAGGTCGCGCTGTAAATCATACTCACTCAAGTCGTGTCTGAGTTGCCTCATAAAATCGCGCTGGAAGTCATGTTGCCCCTGGTGTGAATGGGCTCTAAAATACAAGTATATACAAAAAGGTCAACAAATTCAAAATGTGAATATTAAAATCGTGTACCTAAACATGTTTTTAACCTGAACTTGGTGCTTTCTTAAAACCAATACATACAATAAAAATCACAAATATATACTCCCATTGCATGCAGTTCCAGTGCATAAATAATCTGTGCAGTCCTTGCAAATAATACAGTTCCGTGGTATGTTCACCATTCAAAAAAAGTGCTTCTTATCCCTTCTGCTCCTTCCTTGTGCTTGTATGGCAATTAATGTGTCGCCACAAAAGTGCTCCCCCTCCAGGAATATTCTCACCTGTTGTAATGTAACCTATACCGTGAAGTATGGTCAGCATGAGCTTTTTAGCCTCACCCGGGCTATGGAGAAGGGCAATCCAAGCTTCCTCGCTGCTATTTCCTCTTATAAAACTCCCAGAATAGGCCAATATCATCCAGTTAATATATGCAATGAAAAAAACTACTATAAGTACTTATACACCGTCCTATGCCCCTCCCCCAACGTGTGTCGACACAGGGTCACATGTCTTCCTCAAGGGTATTTGCAGGAATTTGTGACACCTTTTTTACAGTGTATACATAACATTCTTGACTTAAAAGGGAAATTTGGTGAAAAACTAGCTATATTTTGTGGGGCTTGTTTATCGGACTGTTTTTATAAAATACAGTCATCATAACCGCTTCTTCTTTCAGTATGAAGTCATTAACCATGCATTTTGCTGTGTTTTCATTGGCAGAGGCAGAAAAAGTTGCACAAGTGGCAAAAATTCATGATCAGCAAAAAGTAATGGAGAAGGAAACTGAGAAACGCATTTCTGAGATTGAAGGTCAGTGTCCTATCTCGTATCGCTGTAAAATGTGTGGGCCCTGGTAAACCAGTTAGTTGGTCTCTTGCTGGTAGAATAGGCACCTCCATCCCGTTTTGGTGTGTGTCATCATGCTGGCTGGGCTTGAAGTACACTACATCATTGTGTAATCGCTGTTAAGTTCTGGAATAATTTCTGCCCCATGCTGCCACTGGAAGAAGAAAAACCTGGTCACCGGACCAGCCAGAAGACTTCAAGAAAAGGGGAATAAATTCTTGGGGTTCTGCTTTAAGATTTTGGTTAGTATAGGGGGTGGGGGAGGGTTAGAAAAACTCTGTTAAAGTTGAAATAAACCTTGCTATTGTTTACAACCAAGGAAGCCGCCATCTTGGCCTCTGTTCAATCTGCAGTTGCCATGGTGCTACCTATGAGATCAGATATGACACCAGCCATATGAAGGCTTGTTAGTTTGCTTGAGGGAAACATTTAAATCGTTGGGTTGAGTTCCACTTTAAACAAATTTTATTTATTGCTCTGTGTCCTTGTTTGGGCAGATTCCTCTTCATTTCCTGTCTATATAACAGTTGTCAGAACAAGAATATCAAGAAAAGCTTTCTCTTCATGTGTGTGTTAAACAAAACCGGAAACAATGGTGGACTACTAGGGATGGAGGTGTCAGAGGAGTCACACCAGACCTTATTTTATTTTTCCACATGTAAGGCTAAGCCTCCAAGGTTGAAGGGACTGAAATTCAATGAATGAAAGGGGGCAGACTGGGTACAGTAGGACTGGGGAGGAAAAGACTAGGTGTCTGACTTGATGCAGCTTCTAATGCACATTATGAGAAGCTAACAGTGTTCAGTGAAATCAATGTGAGTAATTCTAGTATAAGAGAGGCGCATGTACAACTGTGCAAGATGGAATATAAGGCTGGAGGCAATTCTAGATAAAGTTTACTGATTAACACCTGTCATTTGTGTTCTCACCTCAGATTCAGCTTACCTTGCCAGGGAAAAAGCCAGAGCAGATGCTGAATTTTACACTGCTGAGAAGTTTACAGAGGCTAACAGGGTAAGAGTACAATTGCTTGGAAAATGCTGTAGTTAAAACAAATTAACCGCTTGCCGACCAGCGCACGAAGATGTACATCGTCACAATGGCACGGCTGCACAAATGGGCGTACCTGTGTGTCCTCTTTAAATCGCGGCATAGTGGGCGCACGCCTTTGCCGGGGCGAGCGCCCGGCGCATACTCCGTAAGTGTGCCCGCGAGTTGCCCGGACTCCATGCCCGCTGGGGGTCTGCGAACGTGTCACGGAGAGGCAGAACGGGGAGATGCCTATGTAAACAAGGCATTTCCCTGATCTGCCTAGCAACATGACAGATCTACTGCTCCCTGTCATTGGGAGCAGTGATCACCGTTCATGTTCTAGAGAGATCATCCCCCCTAAAGTTAGAATCACTAACTAGGACACACTTAACCCCTTGATCGCCCCCTAGTGTTTAACCCCTTCCCTGCCAGTGACATTGACACAGTAATCAGTGCATTTTTATAGCACTGATCGCTGTATAAATGACCGGTCCCAAAATAGTGTCAAAAGTGTCCGCCATAATGTCGCAGTCACAATAAAAATCGCAGATCGCCGCCATTACTAAAAAAAAAAAAAAAGTTAATAAAGCCATAAATCTATCCCCTATTTTTTTCAAAATTGTCTTTTTGTTTTATAGCGCAAAAAATAAGCTGCAGAGGTGATCAAATACCACCAAAAGAAAGCTCTATTTGTGGGAAAAATTATGTCAAATTTGTTTGGGCGCAAATTGTCAGTTAAAGCGACGCAGTGCCGTATTGCAAAAAGTGCTTTGGTCAGGAAGGGGGTAAATCCTTCCGGGGCTGAAGTGGTTAAAGAAATGCTAATCAATTTTAAGAAATGTTTTCACCTCTGTTTAAATTGCCCAGTGTGACAGGTGTACCTAAAGTGGAATCAAACCCTCCTATCTGTTTCAGCCAAGGAAGCTGCCATCTTGGCCTCTGTTTGATTTTCAACTGCCTTGATGCTGCACATGTGATCAGTTATGACACCAGCCATTGGATGTTTTGACAGTTTGGTTGAGCGCACAACCAATGTAACAGCCTTCCCGGCATACCGGGAATGTAACTGTTTTTTTAATCTGTTAAATCGATGGGTTTACCTCTGCTTTAACCACATCCCATCCGTCCACTGCATGTATACGGCCTGTTGGGCGCTTCCTTCTTCTGAGTGGACGTTCGGGAAAATCCCTCAGAAGGAGGGGGGATCGTGCCCGCGCAGCGGCGTGATCCCGATGCGCTCGTGTCACCCGGACACGGCGCGTCTCCGATCGACAGGAGTGCTCTGTGATTGGCCCTCCTGATCACATGACGCTTGTGTCCAATCACAGCCGTCATGTGATTAAAATAGAGAGCCGATTGCTAGGCGATCAACTCTCCTCTTCTCACACGGAAGTAGTCAGTGAGGAGAGCAGCTCTCTTCAGCCGGCTGGTGGTCAGCGAGTATGAGCTGTTTTTTACAGCTTTGTACACACTGTTCACCAGCCTAGTGTCCCCACACACTGTCCCTGAAACACTGTCCCCACACAGTAAAAACACCTGTCCCCCACATATGTAACAGTAAAATCACATGTCCCAATGATCACCTACGCACATCTGTACATGATCATCTGCGTACATCTGTCCGTGATCACATAAACCAATTATTATACACTTAACGGGATTTTTTATTACCAAAGACATGTAGCAGAATACATTTTGGCTTAAATTTATGACAACATTAGATTTCTTTTAAAAAAGAAAATATTGTTTTTGTGTTTTTTTTTTTCCCCAAATTTCCGTTTTTTTTTTTTTTCCGGCTTATCTCGCAAATAAAAAACGGAGTCATGAATAAATACCACAAAAAGAAAGCCCTATTTGTGTGAACAAAATGATAAAAATTTCATTTGGGTACGGCGTAGCATGACCGCGTAATTGTCATTGAAATTGCGAGAGTGCTGAAAATTGGTCTGGGAAGGAAGGGGGTGAAAGTGCCTGGTATTGATGTGATTAAGGATAATAGCAGGGAAATAAATTGCTCCTAAATATTTATTTTCTATGTACATTAACTTAACTGTACCTCCCTAAATTTTTCACATTCTCCTTTTTAGTTGAAACTGACACCCCAGTATCTGGAGCTCATAAAGTATCAAGCCATTGCTGCAAACAATAAGATCTATTTTGGAAGTGACATCCCCAGCATGTTTATGGATTCGACTTCTCTGAAACCTCCAGTAATGCAGCAATATGGTGGAGGTTTGTCAGACAGAGAGGGCAAGTCTCAAAAGAAGGCTGGGAAATTGTGAAAATGATCTGGTGAGGGAAGACTCTTTGCAGCCTCTTGGATATGAAGAAGCTATAAGGATGGAACCCGATCAAGCACAACGGCTTTCTTAAGACTGATCAAAAAACGTCAACTGCCACTTCATCTGCTCCTCATTTCTTCTCTTTTTGAATTCCATTCTTACAATAGTTAGCCTTTCTCCATCTTTTCTTTGATCTTCCAGTTGAACATCAAGCTGTATTAGAATGATACCCGGTGCTCATACTGAGCTTCGCATACAGCTGCGTTTTAAGCAGTCATGGGCTGTTGTCCCTTTTACACACTACATCTTCTAAAATGTGCCTCTCGAACCCTTAGAGGATAACTTTGAAAGGCTGGGATTACTGTTTGCAGAAGCAGAAAAGTGTTCTGTATACAGTGCCTATAATTAATTATTAAAGGAAGGCAGAGTTCAGTTGGAAAAAGGATCTCTTATGATGGCTTAAACAACTGCGCTATCTGTACTTTCTTCATTGCACTATAGTGACCTGTTGATTCCTTGAGAAATCCAGGAGATGCAAACCCATGTCTTAACTTTTGACTTACATCAGCGATTCCTCTCTGAAAGATCCCATGAGCTAACTTGCAAGAATACGATAAAGCTGGCCTTCTATCATTGAGTGGATTGTTGCAGAAAGCTGTCCTTTTTACCACTTTTGTACAAGCATTTGGAGCAGGTTCTTATTGGTAATTGTTGCTTTGACAGGTATCTGGGGCTGTCGTGAACATCCTATTTTTTATTTCCTATTGTCTTACTGTAAAAAGCGTATCCAGGCTGTGAGCTGCTCTGAGTTTTCAGAAATCCATTTTGGTGCTCGTTTCCCACAATACTGACTAGTCCTATATTAGATTCTGAAGACTGGTTAAAAAGTTTATTTTGTGCGTGTGTTTAAATTCCTTTTAGAATGACTCAGTGGAGATAAAAAAAAAAAAAAAGCACACACTGCAAAAGAAAACTACACTTGCCTGTTCATCATATCTTTACATTCTTGCCAAACAAACCCACTGTCAGAATCTTTAGCATGTGACAAACCTGGAAGTTTTTTGGTTCTACCCTCCAGCCACACTGGTAGCAGCTGTCAGATGGAGCCAAAGGCATCCAGCACACCTGGAAATGTGTGACAGATGCTGTAAGTCTGCGGCCGGTTTTGCTTGTGGGTGAACAGGCAAGTATAAATAGCCTTTTGCACAGTGGGCTTTATTTTTAAATTCAGCAAGAGAGTCACTTTAAGGACTGCTATACACCAGCACTGAGAGCACTTCATCTGACTTAGTGTTGATGCAGGACAGACATTTTATTTAACCCCTAGGTGCCGACAGTACGCAGATATGCAGCCTTTTGGTGGGAGGACCTTGGCGCTGAGCGGCTTCATATTTGCATATCAATTAGCAGACACAGCTGTGCCGAAAGCGTGCTCCCGGCATCGTTGCCAGTGGCTAACCGAAAGCTCCCGATCATGTGATCATCGTGACAGCCAATCACGGCGGTCACATAATCAAAAACCCCGCCTCCTGGCATCTGAAACCTCTTAAAGCTCCAAGGGGCGCCAGAACAAAGTGGCTAACATCTACTTTCTTTGGTGTTTTTACAGCCTTTGGTTCTAAGGTGTTCTCAGAATGTTGTGAAGCACATCGGTGCTTGTGTACAAGGTCTGAACAAAAATGGACATTAAAAGTTTAACCGATATCAGATATTGCTTATTATTTGAAGAACTTAATTAGGCTGTTATCAAGTAAAAATTTATAAATTAGGGAGGACAAACTTCTATATTGTTTAATAGAGATTATTATAACTGATTATGCCTGAGATTGCTTAGCAGGTGCAAGGAAATGCTAAAGCTACTGAATGTTTTATTAACTATCTTTTTGTATAATTTTTTTGGAATGGTAACAGATTCATTGCTGACTGGAAGATAACATGACCTAACAGTTACCTTCCTTAAATATCCTTCTTGATCCAGTAACTCGTAGAGAAAAAAGTGAAAGGACCTTTACACCTGTAAATGCTAGTTCCTTGGCTCTCATGCTGATCTGTTTTCTGACCTTTTTGAGTTATTGAGACAAAATCAGTATGAAGATCAAAAATGCTGACTTCTGCGTACTTGTTCCGTGTCAGTGGCTCAGTATTAAGGACAGAAGCAGCCAGGTGACTACCGTTTTTTGTAGAAGGTTGACAATGGCCACCCACAATTTTCTCTCAGTACGGGTTTATTTTAACCTGACCCGCCAGTGTTAGATGGTATACAAATCTATAGGATGGCATAACACTGCAGTTGTTTGTTTTGTTTTTTTTGGCCGGTATATAAAGATACTTCAAAGATAAGATCTAGATCTGTGCTTATGTATATGTGAATAATCAATTCAAATCAATTGAAAAAAATGATCAAACACTGTTTAATGCAGTACAATAACAAACTTGTGTGCAAAATTTTGTGAACAAAGTCCCATATAATCAAATTTATGTCAAAAAGGTCCAAACACACAATAGTGACTTGACCTCCATCGTACCCCACAGGATGTACTCTCACCTTTTTAGTTTGAACCCCACTACAGAGGTCAAATGAGTATGATAGGGATGATAACCAAGGTGGATGGATGGTCTCAGATGGATGTTCTCATAGGCAAAATGGTCACAGCTTCAATGGATCATCAGCATGCACAGTGAACCCAGCCATACATATACATCTATAACCTTATTTAGCTGTATACAGCTAATCCCTGGTGATGTGCATATAAAAATGTATGTTTATAATGCTTTAAAACAGAACAACAAATCATGTACACTGCATAAATATAATGCAAAGTTAGGAACAAGCAAAAGTGTTCAAAGGTGCTGTATGGACCAATAAAAACCAAACACTTCTCAGAACTAAGGGATGTATGGAAACCATAAAAACATTAAAGCCCATTTTGTGCTATAAAGCACTAATATAGCAGCTGAATAAAATTTAATTCATCCAGGAGGAGGAGTGCTGATGATCCATTGAAACTGTGACCATCAGTCTGCGTTGGTTGTTATCCTCATACTCGTTTGACCTTTGTAGAGTGGGGGACAAACTAAAAGGTTAGAGCACATCCCATGGGGTACGGTGGAGGTCACATCACTATTGCGTGTTCACAGATGGAGTTTGGACACCGACCTGATTATATGGAACTTTGTGGTCCACCAAATTTTGCACACAAGTTTTTTATTGTATCGTGCACATAGCTGTGTTTGATCATTTTTTAGATTGATTTATTGACCTATACATTAGCACAGCACTCCATCTTATCTTTAAATTTCATTACATACACTTTTTTTCTGCTAGCAGCTTGAGGGTTGGTTGTAGTGCAATTTTTTTTTTTTCATATGTGTATATAAATAAACTTGCATTTGAGTGAAAATCTTTGTACACAGCAGAAAGCCCAGATGCCAATTTTTTTCTCAGGGGAACAATTTGTCCAACATTCAGTCTGTTCATGCCAATGTAATGCTCCATGTACACTAGCAGCTTCTAGACTTTTTTCTTTTTTGGCCAAAGTTTCTAAACTCAACTCCATAAAAGCCTATGTATCCATGTACACATAGGCTTTTAGGATTGTTTAGGAGCTGCTGAGGATAGAGGTTCAACCTCCCTCTCCTGAACGGAAAATAATCGTGTTCAGGATAGGAACGTTTTGACTGCCGGACGCAAAACGCGCAAAATCACGGCTGGCAGTCAAAGTAGTTTAAGAGTACATGAAGCCTAATAGTACCGATCGGCGCCCCATTTTATTGCCATGGATTGAATTCAGGTGAAGGTCGGATAATAGTATGACCAAGAAGGTTGCGAGGTGGTCCTTCCTTCATTCAAAATTGTGTGCTTTGACACTAAAGAGCACATGTTCAAGAATGTAGATGTCATCAGCCAGTTGACTTGACTGGTTAAAATTAAACCCTTCCTCCTTTTTCTGAGCAAGATCACCCTGCTGCAGCTCTCATTAGTAGCCATTTTTTCTATATCCTTTATCTATTGGCAGGAAAATGTTCTCTCTTTGCAAAAAGCAACACTTTTTCCCATCATATATAATATCTACCCAGAAATGTTTTATTTGAAGGACAAACTCATTAGAATGTTTCATTAAATAAAAAGGTTAAGATGTTGGACTCTGTTTGAAACAATTTAATATACATCTGCTTAAAGGTAGCATTTATCTGTAGTTTACCGCTGCCAGTATTAAAGGTTTAGTCTACCCAAAATTTATATATATATATATATATATATATATATAAAACCATTTAAATTTTATAATTGCACTGTCATTTTTATTTTTCTCGGGAGATCTTTTCAGCTCTCATTCTCATCTCTATTCATATGTTTGAAAGTGCCCCCTACCCCTCAAAAACCATGTGGGTAGGCTAGCTGGCTTTTGCCTGAACTAGCTTTTATTATTTTATGTGTATGACTTTGTGAGGGGATTAGGCTGTAGACTCCTGTGTGGATGGAGAGAGCTGGGAATATCTTGCTGCGGATGTGATGCAACAAACTTCCATCCTACTAACAGAACTCATTTTGAATAGCTGTGACCTATAATCACTTAAAGTTTTTAAGTTCAAGTTCATTTTTACCATGAAGCACACTATGCTGTCCCATGCAGGTATAGCCGTATAATTTGCTAAATCTAACTTTATGCCAGGGCTCCCTTCCTGTTTAAAGAAGCCAAAACCACGTTAAAAAAAAAATCCTCCTTGAAATCATCTTCGGCCATTGACTCTGACCTGAGCTAGGGATGGGGGCAGCTGCTGGGACCAGCTCCCTCTAGTGCCACAAGAGGGAGCGCTGTCCTGTTTCTTTTTCAGGCTGCGCACTCACAGTATGTATTCTCTTCTGTCGTAGCCACTGATGGGGACAGCATATGTGATATGGGACAGCACTGTGTACTTTTTGGAAAAGGCAAACTTACTCTTTAAAGCTGAACTCCAGGCAAATGGCTAAAAAAAACACAATATAAACACGTATAAGGAGCTGCTTTTTACCAGCCAAAGTATCTGTTCCTGCCCATCCAGTTCTGTGATTTACACTGTCTTGCCAGGCATCACAGTTAGGCTAATGGACTTCACTTTCTCTTATACTGCTGTAATAAGCATACAGTGGTTTCCCTCACTCCACCACCTGTCTGCTGACTGGACAGTGAAAGAGCAGCCACGGACCAATGAGGTAATCTGTCTGCTTTCCTCCTTATATCGGCATGTTGCTTGTCTGTGCATTTGCATGCAGTACACATTTCTCCAAATCTGAGTGCTGCTCTTAGAGGGTTCTTTGCTTTAATAATGAATACAGAGCTGCATTCACTTGTTTCTATAAGGCTCTGTTCACACTTAGGTGTTTTGGGCGTTTTTCTGCTGTAAGCCTCAGCTCTAAAAATGCCCAACAAGACAAATCCCATTCATTTCAATGGCCCCAGTACACATCTGAGTGTTTTGTCATCTGAAGCAAAAACGCCTGAAACTCAAAAAAAGTACAGGAGCTTCTTTTTTGGCAGATTACAGGAGTTTTCTGCTTTTTACATTGGTGACCTTTTGACTTGTACAAAATCGCACGACTTTCTGCCTGAAAACAAAACACCTAGGTGTGAACAGGGCCTACTATTTGCCTGAGTTCAGCTTTAGGAATTCAGATATGTCATGATTTTTTTTTTTTTTTTTTCCATTCGCTACATTTTTGTTAAAAGAAGGTTCGAAAAATAACACTTGTGCTGCGCCAATAATAGTGTTTCTGACTAGCAGGTATGTGAAGAGAATTGCCTGCCTTAATATAACTACACCACTACTTTCTTCAGTTTCTGATGTGCACCACCATTTTATATTGTTCAATGACATCTCTACATTGGGAAGGATATTTATATGCAAATGATACTTTTGGACTTAAAAAAACAAAACAATTAAATAATTATTTTGGTACCAAATCCGGAGTCTTGTGTTGTAATCTAGTGTATGTTTTGAATTTTCTCATGTGTGTAACTGGTATAAAGTTTTGAAAGTGCCATTGTTTTTTTTTTGTTCAACACCTCTTGGTGCTATAGGACAGTCTGCTTTTGAATGAATTTTACCTGCCACTCCAAGTCTTTTGCAAGCTTAATAGTAGAACCTTGTCCCAAGCTAATATTTACCTTGATTGGTATTGCCGACTGCAATGATTGTATATACATTGCGGTTTGCAAGTGGTTTATTGGGGTTATTGGGTTATGGCTGAAGCTATCATCCATAACCCCCTGTTTTTGTTTTTATTTATTTTTTCAGCCGGCAGCTTGGTTTCTCATGAAAGAACTCCGACCTGCTCATAAGCCGCTGGATCGCTTTCAGAAGCTGCGGCAGGGAATGTCTGTCCCCCCGCCGTTGCTTGCCGGCTTTTCTCGCGCTTAACGTTTACACCAGCGCATCCAAGAAACTAGCCTACGGAGCGACCGGCTGGTCACAGGGGCGATAAACGATCGCCTCTATGGCCTTGGAGGACCAGAGTGACGCCATGACATCACTTCTGGTCCAGGGTGGAAGTAACCAATTTTTACCTCTTCATCTTTCAGGACAGCCACCTTAGAGATCCCGGCTCCTCCCCTCTCAGGTAACACCGCCTTCAATCAGAGATTTAAGCCTCATTCTCCCGCCAGACCCTCAGTTATGGTGTTTCCTCCGGTGGGGAGACACCGCCAAGGAACCAAGCTGAGCAGCTGGCGAGGCTGGAGCTATTTCCTGGGAGGGAGGGAGACAGTTCTCTTTTGGCTGTCCCACTCTCTCTCTCTCTCTCTCTCCTTTTTTTGAGCCGGTCGGCTGGAGCGCCAGCAACACCGGTTTTCAAATTTTGCGCGCCCCCGGCTTCCCTTAGTGAAGGAAGAAGCCGGGGAGGTCCGCTCTTCATCTCGCCTAGGGTGGCGCTGTGGAAGTCGCACTAGGTTCCCCCCCTGCCTCACGGCAGTCAGCATGGAGCCGGAAGGCTGTTCCGGATGACGGGCGATGTCAGTTCCTGGAGGGGGCGTGCACCTTCCACAGGATCCGCGTCTTCCGGTTCCGGACGCGGAATATGAAAGCGGACCAGGCGCTGGCTGGTGCGGCCTCTTGTCAGAGCTGTGGAGACAGCGATTCAGGGCCAGTTGTGACCACGTTCCTCGCGGAGATGTCGGAAGCAGAGGCTCCACGACCAACTCCGGGAGACAGCAGCACCAGCCACTCAAAGGTAAGAGGAACCCTGGGGTGGTGTTCCCTTACTGGTCCCCGTTAGCTCCACGGGTGTTTTATCCCTCCCTGGTGGTTGGGGGGGGGGTAAAGGGGTGTGTCTGGGACCCTGGTGGTGGTTGGTCCTGGGGGGTGCACCCCTGGTGGTCCTCTGTTTAGGCTGGTGGATTTTAGTTTTACACCTCTCTCTCTCTCTCTCTCTTACAGAAAGCCTCGAGTAAATCACCCCATGGGTCTAGGAAGAAGTGTCCTTCATGTAGAACCACCATGGGGGATTCCTGGGCCAAGGCACTCTGTAGGGAGTGCATTGATGGACTAGTTAGGGAGCAGGCAGCAGAGCAGGGGGCGGACCTGGCAGCATCAGTAAAGGAGCTTTCCAGCACCTTCCAGTCCTTTCAGGCACTTTTTTCCTCTTTCCAGTTGCCTCAGCCCCAGAGTAATCCTCCACCAGCGCAGCAGAGTGTTGCCCCCACCCTTGCGGTAATGCTCCCTAGTAGTGGTGAGCAACCGCAAGATTCCAGAGAGGAAATTGAAGATGAAGCAAACAATGCAGCTTCAGATTCTGAAAGTGAATCAGTACTAGAGGAATTGGACGGGGAGTCCACAAGCTCCTCACGGTATAAACTTTCTCTTGAAGAGGTGGAGGAGCTCTTAGGAGCTATCCATACCACCTTAGGTATTCAGGAAGAAAGGAAAACACTATCCTTACACGACCAGATGTACAGGGGCTTAGGGGAACAGAAAAAGAGTGTTCCCGGTCCACAAGGTCCTGGTCGATGCCAATAAAAGAGAATGGCAGGATCCAGAAAGGAAACCTTTCTTCTCAAAGACTTTGAAGAGAAGATTTCCCTTTGCTGAAGACGAGTGTCTAGTCTGGAATAAATCTCCTAGATTAGACGCTGCCTTTTCCCAGGTCTCAAGGCACACGGACCTGGCCTTTGAGGACATGGGAGTCCTTTCTGACCCCATGGATAGAAGGATGGACTCCCTTCTAAAAAAGTCATGGGATTCATCCCAAGGAAATCTCAAACCTGCCATGGCGGCCACAGTGGTGGCCCGCAACATGGAATATTGGCCTACACAGATCAAAGCTCACATTGAAGCAGGTACGGCGAAGGAGACAATTCTTGCCTCTTTCCCCATGCTACTCAAAGGAGTTGCATACCTTGCAGACGCGTCTGCGGAGTCAATACGCATGTCAGCAAGGTCTACTGCCCTGACCAATTCTGCAAGGAGGGCCTTGTGGCTTAAGACTTGGCAGGGAGATAGCGCGTCCAAAGTAAAACTCTGTGGGATTCCCCTCACAGGGGACCTGCTATTTGGACCAGGCTTGGAGGCCGTTTTGGATCGAACGGCTGATAAGAAAAAGGTCTTTCCCCTTAAAAAGAGGTTTGGGGAACAGACCAAAAGGAAGTTTCCTCCTCAGGGGAAAAAGGAAGCCCCAAAAACCAAAGAGAAGAGGGTTTGGGGACCAAAAGGAAAAGGGCGTGGGGGGGCTATTTTTCGCCCTCCTGAACAGCCCAAAAAGACCCAGTGACGGGTTCAAGGTGGGAGGAAGGTTGAGGGTCTTCCTCCCACAGTGGGAGATGATCACATCCAACCAATTTGTGTTGGGGATCATCAGGAGAGGATACAAACTGGAATTTTCCAATCCTCCCCCACTCAGACTGTTAATCACAGACCTCCCAAGATGTGCAGAAAAATCATCTGCCCTTCTGGCCTCCCTTCAGGAGTTAGAGGAACAGGAGGTGGTAGTCCAGGTCCCAACGCAAGAGTCGGGCAGAGGCTTCTACTCCCACATTTTTGTGGTCCGCAAGCCGACAGGAAAGTTCAGACTTATTCTGAACTTGAAACCCCTGAATCTTTCAGTCATATACAAAAGATTCAGGATGGATTCAATTTATTCGGTGAAAGCCCTGCTTCCTCCAAACTGTTATATGGCATCCATAGATCTGAAGGATGCGTACCTGCACATTCCCATCGCAGAGGATCATTAGAAGTTCCTCAGACTGGCAGTAAATATGGGAAAAAGGGTAGTCCATTTCCAATTCAAGGCTCTCCCCTTTGGCCTATCATCTTCCCCCCGTATTTTCACCAAAGTGATGGCGGAAGTCTTAGCGTTCATACGACTCAAGGGAGTCTCAGTGATCGCATATTTGGACGACCTGCTTCTGTTTGCCCCTTCTCCGGAACAGCTGTCTCGGGACCTTCAGGTAGCAAGAGACATTCTCGAAAATCTGGGCTGGCTCCTGAACCTGGAAAAATCCAACCTGGTTCCGTCCCAGAAAGTCATCTTTCTGGGATACTGGTTAGACTCAGTAAGTCAGAGAGTCTTCCTTCCACAGGAGAAGGTTATGAAGGTAAACAGTGCAATGTCAGTTCTACAAGGCAGCGGCCCAGTCTCGGTAAGAAGAGCTATGTCAGCCTTAGGGTTACTGACATCAACACTCCCAGCAGTTCAGTGGGCGGGATTACACTTTCGCCCCCTACAACTGTTTATCCTAAAGGTCTGGGACCACAGCCAGCAGTCTATAGACTCCATGATCACAGTACCAGGTCAGATCAAGCGGTCTCTCTGGTGGTGGCGAAGGGGGGCAAATCTGACACAGGGTCTAGATTGGGTCCTTCCAATATCCAGGACAGTTACAACCGATGCGAGTGGCACAGGTTGGGGAGCACACCTGGATTCCCAGTTAGTACAAGGGACCTGGAAAAAGGAGGACGCAAGGAGGTCCTCCAACTGGAGGGAGCTGAGGGCGGTCTCACTGGCCCTCCGGTCTTTTCAGGGGGAACTTCAGGGCCAACACGTGAGAATCCGATCAGACCATTCCTCAACGGTGGCCTACATCAACAGGCAGGGAGGTACCAGGAGTGGGTCCCTGTGGAGTCTTACAGAAGACATTCTCAGGTGGGCCGAGTCCAATGTTCTGTCCCTCTCAGCATTACATCTGAAGGGGGAACAGAATCAGTTGGTGGATTTTCTCAGCAGGAAAACCCTAAGGGAAGGCAACTGGGTCTTGAGCCAGGAGGCCTTCAACATGGTCACTTATAGTGGGGGGTGCCATGTGTGGACCTCTTCGCCTCAGGGCACAATGCCAAAGCAGACCTCTTCTTTTCCCTGAACAGACGAGATGGGGCACTAGGGGTGGATGCCCTGGCTCAGACCTGGGCATTCTCCAGGTGCTATGCTTTCCCCCCTCCTGTCCTGATTCCTGCAGTACTGAGGAAATTCCGGGAGGAGAATACAACCCTAATTCTAATTGCGCCACATTGGCCAAGGAGGCCGTGGTTCTCCATCCTGAAGAGTCTGGCGGTAGAACCACCTTGGTTTCTACCAACCCAGAAGAACCTTCTCACTCAGGGCCCAGTCTGTTGTCTCCACATAGAGAGGTGGAACCTTGCAGCCTGGCTTCTGAGGAGGAATTGCTGAGGGGCAAGGGATTCTCGGATCGCCTAGTGGCAACCCTCCTAAGCTGCAGGAAAAAAGACGCAGGTTATCTATTTGAAAGTTTGGAAGCTTTTCAATAGTTGGTGCTTGGAAAACTCCTTTGACACCCAAAGTTCAGTAGCAGTATTGGAGTTCCTGCAGTCCGGGGCTGATAAGGGCTTGGCCCTTAACACCCTCAAGGGGCAAGTGTCCGCCTTAAGCGTGTTCTTAGAGAAACAACTAGCCATGGACCCTTGGATAGCAAGGTTCTTTAAAGCACTAGCTAGACAGAGGCCAGTCAGAAGTCCTTCTTTTCCTGTATGGGACCTTTCCTTGGTCCTACAGGCTCTTACAGAAGAACCCTTTGAGCCACTAGATTCGTGCACAATTGAGCTTATCACCCTCAAGACGGTGTTTCTAGTGGCAATCACAACGGCAAGGCGAGTGAGCGAACTCTAAGCCCTCTCAATTAGGGCTCCCTTTTTTCAAGTTTTTACGGATCGTGTAGTTTTTAAGACAGATCCAGCCTTTTTGCCTAAAGTATCTTCTAGTTTTCATAGAGGTCAAGAAATTGTTTTGCCTACCTTTTGTTCAAACCCTGTGAGGGAACAGGAACAAAAATTTCATAACTTAGACGTCAGGAGGTGCGTCCTTCAGTATTTAGAAGCTACAAAACAGTTTAGAAAGTCCGATTCTTTATTTGTTTTATTTTCAGGGTCTAGACAGGGCTCTAAGGCCTCTAGACGCACGATAGCCAGATGGCTAAGGACAGCTATTAGTAAGTCTTACATATTAGGGGGATTAGAAGCCCCGGAGGGTGTTAGGGCACACTCTACCAGGGCAATGTCAACCTCTCAAGCAGAGTGGGCTGGTGCTTCTCCGGAGCAGATCTGTAGAGCAGCAATGTGGTCCAGCTTTACCACATTTGTGAAACACTATAGATTGGATTTGCTGACAGCCAAAGACCAGGCCTTTGGCCGTAAAGTACTGCAAGCAGTAGTCCCACCCTAAGGTAAGGTACTCGCTTATCCTCTCTAAGGTGGCTGTCCTGAAAGATGAAGAGGGAAAAATGGATTTACTTACCGGTAACATCCTTTTCCACGAATCTTTCAGGACAGCACCGGTACCCACCCAACTATTGGATATTTTTATGAGCTCATCGTATGAGGCCGTCAGGTAAGATGTTTATATGTGAATGACGTGTTCTTGTGTCTCCCCAGTTGACCGGAGGTACTCTCAAAGAACTGAGGGTCTGGCGGGAGAATGAGGCTTAAATCTCTGATTGAAGGCGGTGTTTCCTGAGAGGGGAGGAGCCGGGATCTCTCTAAGGTGGCTGTCCTGAAAGATTTGTGGAAAAGGATGTTACCGGTAAGTAACTCCGTTTTTTTTTTTTTTCTTTTTTTTTTTTTTTAGCAAAAGATCAAAACATTTATGGATCCTTTTTGCTTTTAATGGTAAAGGAGAGATTTGGGGTATTTAGAAATAAAAAAAAATAATTAAAGTGCCCCATCCCTCCGTGCTTGCATGCAGAAACAAACGCTTACACAAGTCGCACACACATATATGTAAACGGTGTTCGCACCACACAAGAGGTAACGCCGCGAACGTTGGACAAAGAACAATAATTCTAGTGGTAGACCTTTTTAACTCTAATTAGGTAACCTGTAAAAAAAATAATTAAATCGTCTTGCATACAGATTTTTAAGTACAGTGGAACCTTGGATTTACGAGCATAATCCGTTCCAGGAGAATGCTCGTAATCCAAAGTACTAGGATATCAAAGCGAGTTTCCCCATTGATGTCAATGGAAACGAAAATTTGTTCCGCATTGACTTCAATGGCCTGCAATACCGCATGCGGCCAGAGGCAGGGGGCCGCAGAGAGCCTCGAAAAAGGCCGGAAAGGTCCGAGGACAGTTCGGCTAACCTCAGAAAGACTCAGTTCGGCGGTTCCACTGTACTGTAGTTTGTCACCATTCCACGAGCGTGTGCAATTTTTAAAGTGTGACATGTTGGGTATCGATTTACTCGGCGTAACATCTTTCATATTTGAAAAAAAAAATTGGGGTATATATTTTTTTTAGTATATGAAAGTAAAACGGCTGCAACAAATATTGTGAGATATAAACACGACAATAAAAAAGAACATATGTTGCGCTCAAACCCTTCTGGACTATTTGTTTTTGCTTTATTCACTGAGGTTTTTGAGCCCAACATATTCTCTTATAACCACTTCCCACCTGCCATATAGCAGTATTATGGCCGGAAATTGGTTCAGTTATCCTGACTGGGGTCATATGACGTCCAACAGGATAACAAGTGGGCACGCAGTGCAGCCATCGGTGGTGTGTCACTCTGACACACTGCATCTCCGATCTTGGTAAAGGGCCACTGACGGAGGCTCTTTCCCACGTGATCAGCTGTGTCCAATCACAGCTGATCAGTGTAAATAGGAAGAGCCGTTTATCAGCTTTTCCTCCTCTCACACTGACAGATGCGAGTAGAGCCGATCGGCTGCTCTCCTGGCGGGGGGGGTCTGTGCTGATTGATTATCTATGCCAGCGTCCCCATGCCCCCCCCCCCCCAGGATGCTCACCCAGGACCACCACGGATGCCAATCAATGGCCAATAGGGATGGCAGTGCCTATCAGTGCTGCATATAACTGCCTCATCAGTGTCCATCAGTGCAACCTCATCGGTTTCAATCAGTACTGCCTCATCAGTGAAGGAGAAAAACGTACTTATCTACAAAGTCTTTTCTTCAAAATTTTCGGTCTGTTTTTATTTGTAGCGCAAAAAATAACCCCAGTGGTGATCAAATACCATACAATATGTAATATATATATATATATATATATATATATATATATATATATATATTTTTAGTGTGTGTGTGTATATATGTATATGTGTATATATATATATATATTTTTTCAGAAAAATTGCTTTTGAAAAAACATTGTGCAAATACCGTGTGACATAAATCGCAACGATCGCCATTTTATGCACTAGGGTCTTAACTAAAACAAAAAAAAAAATTATATATATATAAAAAAAATGTTTGGGGGTTATAAGTAATTTTCTAGCAAAAAAATACCAGTTTAAACTTGTAAACAAAATGTGCCATAAAAGGCTTGGTCTTCAAATTGTTATAGTGGATGTAAACCCACTACCATCATTTTGCAAGATATTAACATATGTATAATGATATACATGCCTCCTGCATGTATCGTTTTGTTTTATTACTCACCCCCACAGCTGTAATTTGCCCCTCAATATCACCGAATTGGTGGGCGTTTCTCATTCCTGGCGCTCGGTGGGCGGAGTCGTAACATCAGAGAACTCCTCCGCCCACGCTACACTCCCCTGGCCAGCCGGCCTTGCGAGCACGAGCCTCGTGCCAGGGGAGACTGAAGTGCATCTGCAGGAGTGACAGAGCGCGTTCTGTGAAGAAGCAGAACGCGCTCATGAGATTTATCTCACTGAACAATAAAAGAGGATTGCTCAGAGCTGAATTGACTGTGTGGCAAGACTGGACTCAAATGATAGGAAATCTTATACTCTACATTGTGACATCAAAAAATAAATAAAAAATTTCGGGTTTACATCCACTTTAAAGAGCAGCACAAGAGCTCATAGATTGCCTTTATATGTTTTCAGATTAATTACACTCCAGAGCAGGCAGCACTGCAAGTGAAATCTGAGACTGATTTTCAGTTTCCCCAAATAAACTGGTAGCAATGAGGACCACCTGGGGCCTCTGAATCATCAGATGAGGCTGTTGTCGTTTTAGAGGCTCATGTGCAAAATGTTAGTGTACATTGACCACCAAGCAACACTTTGCAGTCTTTTAAAACAGTTAAAGGTTTACTAGTATATGACCGTTCCCTTCTTTGCTGTCCTGTGCACAAAGGGTTACATTTCTAAAGCAGTAAATCGCTTCTACCAAACATTTTACTGCAGGTAAAAGTTCCTGTTTTATGCGTTTTTAAATGACAGTGACTGATTCACCGCCAGTGAATGTTTTTTAAAAGTCACATTGGCTGCTTTTTATACAGTATATGCATTTTTGCTGTTAAAGGGCTACAGGTAGTGTCAATTGGCTACAAGTGTGACGATCACTGTGCTTGTGTTCCATTGATCACTACAAGTGGCTTGACACGTGTTACATGTTAAAACCTAAATGTGTGTAAAATTGTAAGAAAGGTAGAGTTGGCCTATAACATACATGCATTACTGCACTGCAACAGTGTGAAACTTGCCTAAGAACCCCTATATATCCCCTCCCACTCCCAGCAATCCCCAATTCTTTTCGTGTTGCATATTTCCTCTCTGCTGAGGGTACTTTTATTATAAGTGTCACTTACCGAATTTCTTTTATCAATATTCCTTGCTGCATTGTGGCCACAGCAGCATGTTGTGCAGTTTGCAGATTGGTCCCCACGGCAATTGCTTCAGGGGGCTATACCTTCACCCCGCATAAGAAGGCGCAGGGCTGGCCTGTAAAGTTGTTTTGGGCACTGGATTCTTTGTTAGGTGCCCACCTTGGCATGTAGTGTGTTTAGTTAGCCGCAGAGTGCGGCAAAGCGAAAGGGTAGAAGAGGCATCTGCACCAGTGTGACCCTGAAGGACCACCTCAGTGGGGGGGATATCCTTTTCCGAAGTGGGTGAAGCTGGGAATGTAAGGTATTACTCCCTGTAATGTACTCATCTGCAGGATAATGAGTATTACTGACCTGCTCCCTGGTAGGTCCTTGTTTCATCCTGGCTAGCCTCTAGTCCCCCCCCCCCCCCTTCAGGTATTGGTGACAGGGTTCCGATGGATGCACGTAAATTTTATCCCAATTGATCGGGTACCGCTGTGAACAGCTCTTGGCGATCTCACTGGTCTCTGGGGTTCTGAGCAGATTGGGCTTACTTGGACATGCCTAGGGTGACACGATGCTCATTTTGGGACTTTGCCTATTTTTGTATACACGCAGAAACATTGAAAAGTGACGTCAGAAAAAGACTGAGTAGTCCATCGAGTCTGCTCCATTTTTATTTCCATTAACCTTGTGTAACGGGAGTCACTTTTGGGTACAGGGTGAGCCAAAAACGAATGGACATTGAAAATATTTCTTGGACTATTTGCTTTGATGGTTTGGGGTGTGACTATTCTATTGTGGCTGGATGCATCAACAATTATGGGATGTGGAAGTGTATTGCTGGGAGGAAAAAGGGAGGGGGGATTCCTCCAACCCCCTGCTGATAAGACTGTGTACTGAGAAGTTGGAACACACCTGACCTGTATAACAATTGTCATTGGACAGTTTAACCCACCCTGTTTCCCAAGGGTGGGGGGGGAGTGTTTTTTGAAGAGATATGTGAACATGTGCTTGAATAAACGGATTCCTGTTTGACCCTCAAGACAGCTGTGTCTCGTTTGTGGGGGGAGAATTATTCTTATGGGTCTTATTCGCCTGGTTGGAGTGTCTGGTAGCTGACTTGTGTTCAGGAATGGAATATCCTAAACGACTTTAACCCCTTTCATACACGGGGTGTCGTTACATTGTTGGCAAGCGGCGGGATGATTCCCACAGCCTAGGACAGCTACAAGAGGACATAGGCCAATGGAAGCACAGTATGAATGGCTAAAACGCTCTTCCCTCAAGGACTTGCTGGAGAACCGGGGCCGACTAGCCAACAACCGTAAGAAGAGGGACATTATCGCAGAACTAGTCTAAATGGATAGAGCCGAAAGACCCAACATAACCGAAAGGCCCAGCGTAACAGACATGACACCCGAAGAGGCAAGTTTTGTTCAGGCTGTTAACATAAGACTGGCACATTATGGTCCTAACCCTACAGCAGAGATCATAGACCGAGTTATAACGGCTGTGGATGCAAATTTGCTACAGAAAAAAGGGGCTGTGGTAGCAGAAGTCACAGCAGCACCAACTGAAAGGAGAAAGGTACATTTTGCTGCTTTTTAAAAAATTAATTGAAACTGAAGGGGAGATTGACGAGTACCTTGCCGGTTTTGAACGGCAATGTGTCCTACCCTGGGTGCCCACAGAAGAATGGGTTACCATTTTGTCTGGGAAATTGTCCAGCCGGGCCAGTGACGCGTTCAGGGCCATCCCAGACAAGGATATTATGAACTACGGGCTGGTAAAGAAGCACTTTTGGCCAGGTATGCCGTCACACCGGAGGCGGTTCTGAGAGAAGAGCAAGCAGACTGGAGACTCATATACCAAGTGGGCATGCTGCCTACACCGCACGGCATCCCACTGGGTCGCTGGATGCCAAGCAGATTCCAGGGAAGAGGTGCTGCAGCTGTTCCTGCTGGAGCACTTCTTTGACAAGCTGTCCCCGGAAGTCAGAGAGTGGGTCCGGGACCGAAAACCTTTCACCTTGCCTAAAGCAGCTCGCCTGGCGGACGAATACACAGACGCCCGCAAACTGGATAACCCTGTGGTCAAGACCAAAGCTCGGGTGGATTATCGATCAGCGGCACCCCCTCCAGCTGCCGACTACAACCACAGTCGTACCGCCCTACAGCACCACCTCCAGCGGCCACTTATCCTCAGCAGACCAGGTTCAACTCCCAGGACTACTCGCAACCCATCAGGTGTTTCGGGTGTAAACAGCTAGGGCACAAAAAGCCAGACTGTCCATTGAATCCAGCCAGGCAGTCCCAGTCGTGGAGAAAGATGGCAGGGGAGAACCCCCGCACATCCATGCCTGTGGCCCACTGCATTGAGGAGGAAGAACAGTGGGGCGTCCTGCACGAGGCTGATCCAGTACAAGCAGCTAACCGGGACAACAGGCAGCAACACAGGCAGACTGTCCAGGTTAATGGAAAGGTAGCCAATGGCCTGCGTGATACTGGCACGACCATGACCCTACTACAGAAGAACCTCATCCCAGAGAGCCAACACACCAGAGACACTGTAGCCGTTGCCCGTGTTCACCTGGATTGGGGGGTTGGTTCTGGACACGTGAATGTGGGGGTGATGAAGGAATTGCCAGCGGATGTACTACTGGGGAATGATTTGGCCCCCCTCATTTCTGCTTGCGCCCTGATGGGCCCCGATGAAGCCAACCCAGTGACTACCAGTGGCCAGACCCGTGATGCTGGAACCGGTCCGCTTGCTGCTGAGACCCAGGTAAGACTAACTTCCCCGACATGTACCATAGATCAGGCGCCCCTAGGCTGGGATACCCTGGAGGCATTCGGGAGGGAAACCTGGGAGGACCCGACCTTACAGAAGTATAGGGCTAAGGTAGATACTCTGGAAAGGGGAATAGATGGGGAGCTTTATGAATGGGTGGGGGATAGACTGTGTATAGGATCCCTAAGCCATCCCAGAGAAGTAAGGCCCCTTTGCAGAAACGACAGCTGGTGGTACCTAAGAAATACCAGCTGGAGATTCTGCTAATTGGGCATGATGTACCACTAGCAGGACATCTAGGGTCCCGTCGCACAGCCCATAGGATTACACAGAATTTCTTCTGGCCCAATTTTAACCAGGATGTGCGACAATACTGCAAAACGTGTGACACATGTCAACAGGTAGGTATGCGGGGGGGACCACCCTAAGGCTAGAATTATGTCTATGCCTATTATTGGGGAGCCCTTTTACCACATAGCCGTTGACATTGTGGGTCCCTTGGCCAGGCCTAGTCCATCCGGGAAGAAGTATATTCTCACTGTGGTGGACTACGCCACCCATTACCCAGAGGCAGTAGCTATGTCCAACATTGAAGCAGAGACCGTAGCTGATGCCCTGGTTAAGATATTTGCCAGAGTGGGGTTCCCCAAGGAGATTCTCTCTGACCAGGGAACCCAGTTTACCGCAGTGCTCACCCAGCAGTTGTGGAAGGTGTGCAATATTAAGCCCTTGCTGATCTCACCTTACCACCCCCAAACTAATGGTCTCTGTGAGCGCTTTAAAAGGACCCTCAAGCAAATGCTGAGGACCTTTTCGGACACTTGCAGAGACTGGGAGAGATTCCTGCCTCACCTGTTTGCGTACAGAGAGGTACCCCAGGAATCTACTGACTTCTCTCCCTTCGAGTTACTATATGGGATTAGGGTCCGCAGACCCCACGATCTCAGAGGACACTGGGAGGGAGAGACCGAGAAGGAAGGGACCCCCCCATAGTGCCCTATGTTCTGGAACTCAGGGACCGCATGGAGCAACTGTCTCTGATGGTAAGGGAGAATCTCCAGGTGGCCCTGGGGAGACAGAAGAGATATTACGATCGGGGGGCCCGACGGCATATCTTCCAGGTTGGGCAGAAGGTCTTAGTGCTCAAGCCTGTGAAGACCGACAAGATGCAGGCATCTTGGCAGGGCCTGTATAAAGTAGTAGCCCAGGTATGTGATACTACCTATGTTATTGCCAACTGTGCAGATGAAAGAATCCAGCAAACCTTTCATGTGAACCTGCTGAAGGAGTATCAGGAGCGTCAGGAGGATGTTGCTGCAGTATGTGCCCCTGCTGCAGACGACTCAGAAAGTTTACCTCTCCCTGACTTACTAGAGAGAGAGCACCAGACTGACCTCATTAGCCTTGTACAGCTAGGGGACCGGTTGAGCCCCACAAAGAAGGAACAGGCTAAGCGGCTTCTGTGGGAGAAACAGGCGACTTTCTCCCAAAAACCGGGCTACACGACCCTGGCTGTGCATAGGGTAGAGACCCCTGGACAAGCACCCCTTCGACAACCCCCCTACCGTATCCCTGAAGCAGTATGAGAAGGAATGCGGAAGGAGATACAGGAGATGATTCAGTTAGGAGTCATTGAGCCCTCTGACAGCCCTTGGGCCTTGCCTGTAGTCCTGGTGCCTAAGAAAGATGGAACTACCCAGTTCTGCGTGGACTACAGGCGACTCAATGAGAAGACCACCACCGACGCCTACCCGATGCCCATTGTGGACGAACTGCTAGATCGCATAGCCAGGGGACGTTATTTAACTACAATAGACCTGTGTAAAGGTTATTGGCAGATTCCCCTGGCCGAGGATGCTATCCCCCAAGTCAGCATTTGTTACCCCAAGTCGGCATTTGTATGGTCATGCCATTCGGGATGAAAAATGCCCCGGCTACCTTCCAACGTATGGTGGATAGGCTCCTCAATGGCTTCCAGGATTTTGCATGTGCATACCTAGATGACATTGTGATCTACAGTGGGTCTTGGGAGGAGCACCTGGTTCACGTAGGGGTGGTTCTGGACAAGATTCGGCCTGCAGCCCTGACCTTGAAACCGGACAAGTGCTATCTAGGTATGGCGGAGGGTGCAGTACCTGGGACACCGAGTAGGGTGTGGGAGCCAGAGACCAGAGCCAGCCAAGGTAGAGGCAGTAGCTAACTGGTCCACACCCCGTACTAAGACCCAGGTATTAGCCTTCTTTGGGACTGCAGGGTACTACCAACGTTTTGTCCCTGATTATAGTGCGATCGCCAAGCCCCTGACTGACCTGTCGAAAAAGATTTTACCTAGGCAGGTCCTGTGGTATCCAGCTTGTGAAGCCGCATTTCTAGCCCTCAAGCAAGCACTTGTAAATGCCCCTGTCTTGGCTGCCCCAGTACCTAACCAACGTTTCCTTTTCCACACAGATGCTTCCATGTTTGGACTGGGGTCTGTGCTGAGCCAAGTCAGGGAGGATGGAGGAGAACACCCTGTCGCATACCTGAGCAGAAAGCTATTAGCCTGGGAAGTGAGCTATGCGGCAGTGGAGGAGTGTTTGGCCCTGGTCTGGGCCCTTAAAAAGTTGAACCCTTACTTGTACGGACAAGAATTTTCATTAGTCACCGACCACAACCCATTGGTCTGGCTTAACCGGGTCTCAGGAGACAATGGCAAGTTGCTGCCGTGGAGCTTAGCCCTGCAACCTTACAACTTCACAGACGTCATCCCAGCCTCCTAGTTCTGGACATCCCCAAGTTGACCTGAGAAGGATCAAGCCGGGTCTGCCGGAGTGTCCCACAAGGAGGGAGCCATGTAACGGGAGTCCCTTTTGGGTACAGGGTACAGCCAGAAACTAATGGACATTGAAGATATATCTTGGACTATTTGCTGTGATGGTTTGGGGTGTGACTATTCTATTGTGGCTGGATGCATCAACTATTATGGGATGTGGAAGTGTCTTGCTGGGAGGAAAAAGGGAGGGGGGATTCCTCCAACCCCCCCTGCTGATCAGATTGTGTACTGAGAAGTTGGAACACACCTGACCTGTATAACAATTGTCATTGGACAGTTTAACCCGCCCTGTTTCCCATGGGTGGGGGGGTGGGGAGGAGTGTTTTTGAAGAGTTATCTGTGAACTGAATAAACGGTTTCCTGTTTGATCCTCAAGACAGAGCTGTGTCTCGTTTGTGGGGGGAGAATTATTCTTATGGGTCTTATTCGCCTGGTTGAAGTGTCTGGTATTCGCCTTGTGTTCGGGAATGGAATATCCATAACGACTTTAACCCCTTTCATTCAGAGGGTGTCGTTACACCTTGTTTGACTATAGATTTATGTTAAAATATTTACAATTTTCCCAAGCATGTTTGAGCCTAGGTTCACACTTGTGCGATGCAGAACCCACACTATTACAGCGCCGGTTCCCGCAATTGCATCTCTACTGCGGGCAGTTCACTGCCTTCTGTGAATCTGTGAATCGCTGCGGGTGTCAATACAATGTTAATGACACCCCCAAATCGGTTCACAGATTGCAGTGCAAACTGTGAACTCGCACAGGAATCTGATTGCATGGGTGAGAACACCCATGCTATCCGATTCCAACGCGGGGGAAAAAAAGGTCTGAATTTTTTTTTTTTTTATGTGCAAATCCAATTCGAGTTCAGCCATACAAATGTATGGCTGAACTTGCATCGCGCAGACATTGCATGTTATCGGCACCTGCGGTGCGGGCGTGAATCACATGCGATGTCGGAGATCACATATGTGTGAACTTGGGCTGAAGCCGTTTACTGTCTCACTACCTCTGTTGGTAATTTTATTTCAATCATCAACCACCCTTTCAGTAAAATAATACTTTCTAAGATTAGTTTTGAACTTTCCTCCCAGTTAGTTTGAGGTCCTGTCCCTGTGTCCTTAATTTTGGTTTCATATTGAAAAGACCTCTTTCCTGAACCTTATTCATCCCCTTGATGTATTTAAAGGTTTCAGTCATGTCTCCCCTTTCCCTTCTTTCCTCCCGACTGTACATATTAAGTTTCTGAAGCTGCTCTTGATTAGGGATGAGCTTCGTGTTCGAGTCGAACAAACGTTCGACTCGAACATCGGCTGTTCGATCGTTCGACGAAGATCGAACGATTTGGGCCGTTCGCGCCAAATTCGAGTGACGCGAACGGCCCACAATGCACTACGCCATCGCAGTGTCATCCAGGCGCGGTGATTGGCCAAGCATGCACTGTGACCCCGCATGCTTGGCCAATCACAGCGCCGGCAGCGAGGAGAGCAATGATTGGCCACAGGCAGGATGCCTGTGGCCAATTATTGCTGAGGGTGTTTAGTACACGCCCCACACTATAAAAGGCCGCCAGCACGGCGGCCTAGTGTAGTGTGTTCCGGAGCAGGGAAAGAGAAGCATAGGCAGGGACAGTGACATTTATTTCTTTCTTGCTTAACCTGGATTCCTTTAGTTTAGGGAAAGAGAAGGATAGGTAGGGAGAGTGTCAGTGTGTTTTACTGTGCGAATCCTTGTTTCTAGGGACAGGGAAGGACAGTGAGGGAATTCTCCTTGTGCTATAGTGTGCTTTAAAAAAACATTTTTTCTAGGGACAGAAAACTATAGGTAGGAAGAGTGTCAGTTTCTTTCACTGTGATAATCCTTGTTTCTAGGGACAGGGAAGGAAAGTGAGGGAAATTCTCCTTGTGCTATAGTGTACTAAAGCATTCCTCATCAACCATCTTTGAAATCCTTGTTTTTTTGGACAGTCAGGGAAATTGTCGTTGTGCTATTCTGTGCAAAAGCAATCATCCTCAACCATATTTAGAAATCCTTAAGTAAAGGGACAGAGAAGGACACCTGAAGGTAGCCCTTATTGCTTTTTTCCCCATCTCCCTGCAGGCCATCTATTAGAATGTCTGGAAGGCAAACAAGGAGAGGCAGACAGTCAGGAGGCAATAAAAGAGGGCAAGCAGGCTCTGTGTCTGGGGGCAACAGTGCTGGTCGTGGACGCGGTGCATTGTCATCAGCACATGGCCATGGGACACGCTTGTCCTTCTTTTCGGCAGCTGGACATGTTGAGCCACATCATGCCGAAGATTTGGTAGAGTGGATGACCAAGCCCTCCTCCTCCTCATCCTCTCTCACCCAGGCTCAGGGTACTGGAAAAGCAGCTGCCAAAGCGTCCTCTTCCCTGGTATCAATGTCAGACTCATCATCAGTCACACCTTCCCTAGACCCACCATGTCCTCCTCCTGAGGAGTCCCCCGAACTGTTTGAGCACAGTGTTGGGTACATGCTCCAGGAGGATGCCCAGCGTTTCGAAGGGTCTGATGATGAAACCCAGCTACAGGAAGGCAGTAGCGTGAGAGCAGACAGAGGGGATGCTCAAGAAGGACACCAATCTGGCAGTCATGTTCCAGCAGCTGCAGCATACTGCCAGATTGGCTCCAGTGATGAGGAGGGAGGGGATGATGAGGTCACTGACTCCACGTGGGTGCCTAATAGGAGAGAGGAGGATGATGAGGAGGAGGCACATCTCCAACGAGGCAGGATGCCCTTTGGTGGCCAGCGTAAGGGCAGTACACCGACGGAATCACACCGCAGAGCTCCGCCTGTGCAGGGCGCTGCCTCTGCCCGTCATTCAAAAAGTTCTTTGTGTGGGCCTTTTTTGAGGCTAGTGCATCAGATCGCACAGCTGCTGTTTGCAACATATGTCTCAAGCGTATATCGCGTGGCCAAAACATCAGCCGCTTGGGTACCACATGCCTGACCAGACATATGTTGACCTGCCATGCAGCTCGTTGGCAAGCCTACCTCAAAGACCCACACCAAAGAACAAAGCGGACCTCTCCTTGCACCGCATCAGCTGGGATCTCCAACCCCACTATAACTTCAGTCCTCTCTGAAACATGCACTGAGAGGAATGAAGGTGTAGAATTAGGTGTCACAGCCAAGTACTTGCGGCCACTCTGCTAGCAGTACACCGACGTCCGATTCTAGCAGGCAAATTTCCCTGCCCCAGCTGCTGGAGCGTCGAAAGAAGTTCACTCCCAGCCATCCACATGCCCAGCGGTTGAATGCTAGCTTGGCTAAATTGCTAGCGCTTCAACTGCTGCCTTTTCAGTTGGTAGACTCGGCCCCCTTCCGTGAGTTTGTGCAATGTGCGGTTCCTCAGTGGCAGGTTCCCAAACGCCACTTTTTCTCACGGAAGGCTATTCCGGCTCTCTACCGGCATGTGGAAGGCAATGTCTTGGCCTCGCTGGACAGGGCGGTCAGCGGTAAGGTGCATATTACCGCTGACTCATGGTCCAGCAGGCATGGACAGGGACGTTACCTTTCTTTCACGGCCCATTGGGTCACTCTTTTGGCAGCTGGGAAGGATGCAGGACAAGGTGCAGTAGTGTTGGAGGTTGTTCCACCGCCACGCCTCCAAAATGCTACTACTGGTTGTGACACACCTCTCTCCTCCACCCCCTCTTCTTCTTCCTCCATGGCCTCTTCCTGTGCTTTGTCCTCTGAACCAGCGGTGCTCCGTAGGCGTTCAAGGGGCTACGCAAGTACGCAGGCAAAAAGATGCCATGCCGTGCTTGCGCTGGTGTGTTTGGGGGACAGAAGCCACACTGGGGCAGAGGTCCTGTCTGCTCTGCAGGGCCAGGCCGAGAGGTGGTTGACGCCACGCCAGCTTAAGCCAGGAATGGTGGTTTGCGACAATGGCACCAACCTCCTCTCCGCCCTCCGACAGGGACAACTGACCCATGTGCCCTGTGTGGCTCATGTCCTTAACCTGGTGGTGCAGCGGTTCTTGGGCAGGTACCCGGGCTTACAGGATGTCCTGAGGCAGGCCAGGAAAGTCTGTGTGCATTTCTGCAGATCTTATAATGCCAGTGCTCGCCTGGCTGAGCTACAAAAGGAGTTGAACCTGCCCAAGAACCGCCTTATATGTGACATGCCCACCAGGTGGAACTCAACGTTGGCCATGCTGCAGCGGCTGCACACGCAGCAGAGGGCCATCAATGAGTACCTGTGCGACTACGGCACCAGGACAGGGTCAGGGGAGCTTGGTTTTTTTTCTCCACGCCAGTGGGGCATGATCAGGGATGCATGCACTGTCCTGGCACCATTTGAGGAGGCCACGAGGATGGTGAGCAGTGACAGTGCATGCATCAGTGACACTGTACCTCTTGTCCACCTGTTGGAGCACACGCTGCGTGGAATAATGGACAGAGCACTTGAGGCAGAACAGAGGCAGGAAGAGGAGGACTTCCTTGCCTCTCAAGGCCCCCTTTACCCAGACAGTGTTCCTTCTGTCCCACCCATCGCACAGGAAGAGGAGGAGGAGGAGGATTGTGTCAGCATGGAGGTGGAGGCTGGCACTCAGCATCATCAGCAGCAGTCTTTTAGGGATGATTTACAGTCCCAAGAAACCAGTGGACTTGTACGTGGCTGGGAGGAGGTGGCTGCGGATCATGTCGTCCTTAGTGACCCAGAGGACTCCGGAGCGAATGCCTCAGCAAACCTACGCTGCATGGCCTCCCTGATCCTGCAAAGTCTGCGGAAGGATCCTCGTATTCTTCGGATCAAGGAGAGGGACCATTACTGGCTGGCCACTCTCCTTGATCCACGGTACAAGGGTAAGGTTGCGGACCTTATGTTACCGTCGCAGAGGGAGCAGAGGATGAGACAACTCCGGGAGGCCTTGCAGAAAGGTCTGTGCAACGCGTTCCCAGAGACTGGGAGGTTACAAACTCCTGGTCCTGGACAACGAGTTGCTGAGGCTTCGGCCAGTCAAAGAAGGAGCGGTGGGGAAGGTGGCCGTCTGACCGATGCGTTCAGACAATTCTTTAGTCCGCAGCCCCAAAGTATGATCGGTTCCAGCAACCATCGCCAGCGTCTGATAAACATGGTGCAGGAATATCTAGGGGCAAGGTCAGACTTGGACACCTTCCCCACCGAAAATCCTCTGGCTTACTGGGTCTTGAGGATGGATCACTGGCCAGAGCTTGCACAGTATGCAATTGAGCTACTGGCCTGTCCTGCATCCAGCGTTCTTTCGGAACGCACATTCAGTGCTGCTGGAGGATTTGTCACGGATCACAGGGTGCGCCTGTCCACCGACTCGGTTGATCGACTGACTTTCATCAAGATGAACCAGTCTTGGATCACCACCAGCTACCACACACCTGATGCTGATATAACAGACTAATTGATTTTAACATGTCACATCCCTTCAAGGCTGATGCTGATGCTGAGTGCCTGTGCTGTTATGTTGACTGGCTATCCTCCTCCTCCGAGTCCTCAATGATACGATTGATGATGATAGCTTGGAAGATCATTTTTGTTTATGGGTGCCGCCACCAGTTGCTATGGCCCAATTTTTCAGCCCCTGTTTTACAGGGGCGTGTAATTACAATTTTTTTAGCAATAATTTGCCATAGGGCTCATTGCTGTGCTCCAAGTACACTATCTGTGAGGGGTTGGAGTGTTGTGGCACCAGTGCCTAAGGCCCAATTTTTCAGCCCCTGTTCAACAGGGGCATGCAATTACAATTCTTGATCTAATAATTCACAGCAGGGCCCATTGCTGCACCCACCAAGAGTAACTCTGAGGGCTTACAGTGTTGTGGCAACGCCACCACCACCACGAAAGGCCCAATTTTTCAGCCCCTGTTCAAAAGGGGCATGTAATTACAATTCTTGATCTAATAATTCACAGCAGGGCCCATTCCTGCACCCACCAAGAGTAACTCTAAGGGCTTACAGTGTTGTGGCAACGCCGCCACCACCACCACGAAAGGCCCAATTTTTCAGCCCCTGTTCAAAAGGGGCATGTAATTACAATTCTTGATCTAATAATTCACAGCAGGGCCCATTCCTGCACCCACCAAGAGTAACTCTGAGGGCTTACAGTGTTGTGGCAACGCCACCACCACCACGAAAGGCCCAATTTTTCAGCCCCTGTTCAAAAGGGGCATGTAATTACAATTCTTGATCTAATAATTCACAGCAGGGCCCATTCCTGCACCCACCAAGAGTAACTCTGAGGGCTTACAGTGTTGTGGCACCACGACCACCACCACCACCACCACGACCACCACGACCACGAAAGGCCCAATTTTTCAGCCCCTGTTCATCAGGGGCATGCAATTACAATTCTTGATCTAATAATTCACAGCAGGGCCCATTGCTGCACCCACCAAGAGTAACTCTGAGGGCTTACAGTGTTGTGGCAACACCACCACGAAAGGCCCAATTTTTCAGCCCCCTGTTCAACAGGGGCATGCAATTACAATTCTTGATCTAATAATTCACAGCAGGGCCCATTGCTGCACCCACCAAGAGTAACTGTCAGGGCTTACAGTGTTGTGGCACCAGCACCACCATCAAAGGCCCAATTTTTACTACCACTGTTCAACAATTATATGTAATTAAAATTCCTGATATAATAGTTGACAGCAGGGCGTTCCAGCACCAACCAAGAGTAACTGTGAGTGCTTACAGTGTTGTGCCAACACCAACAACTAAGGGGCCTATTTCTGCAGAGTATATACGGCAGGTCCCTACTTTCAAACATCCAACTTACAAACGACTCCTACTTGCAAACGCAAGAAGACAACAGGAAGTGAGAGGAAATCTACCACTAGGAAGGAAAATTCTCTCCTGTAAGAATAAATATGGGAGAAAGGTGTCTCCTCTGTACTGATGCTTTATCAGCAATCCTTGTTTCAAGAAAAACACCACATTTCAAAAACAGTTGTCATTGGGACGGAAAGTGAGGTGAAATGTTCTGAACAGGGGCACAGACAGCAAAACAAATGTTACAGGGGTGATAACCCTTACCTATGTTTTCCAAAAAGTTTAAAAATAGATTTTTGGGCTGGAGCTACACTTCAACAATGTACCTGTTCAAAATTACAAACAGATTCTACATAAGAACAAACCTACAGTCCCTGTCTTGTATGCACCGCCTGTATACGGCTGTTCAGAGTATATAGGGCCTTTTTTTTATTTTATGTGCGGGGTTCCCCTTAATATCCATACAAGACCCAAAGGGGCTGGTAATGGGCTGTGGTAGGGGGGGGGGGGGGTCATGGGGTAGCTATGCCATTTTTCTTAAAGATTTTCATCCATATTACCGGGACCAGACATTACATTAAAGCCGCAAGCAGTTTTAAATGGCTTTTTTTTCCTTTAGAAGTGTCATTTTGTGCAGGGACAGTTCTAAACACGGGAAACACGTGGCACTTCACAGGCATACTTTAGACACCCCCCAGGTACGATATTTAAAGGAATATTTGACTTTTTTTTTTTTCACTTTATGCATCATTAAAATGACTGCTCCCGAAAAACGACCGTTTTTAAAACTTATTTTTGCATTGATACATGTCCCCTGGTGCACAACCCGGGTTCCCAAACCCTTTTTAGGACAATAACATGCATAATAGTTGTTATAATTAGCACTTTAGAATTCGAACGTTCGCATCCATTGTATTTAATAGGGTTCTAATGTTCGTACGAACTTTCGGTCCGTTCGCGGGTTCTGGTGCGAACCGAACCCGGGGGTGTTCGGCTCATCACTACTCTTGATATGTTTTATCCCCCAAACCTTTCACCATTTTTGTTACCTATCTCTAAACTCGTTCTAACTTAACCGATTGCCAACCGCCTAACGCAGATATTCTGCAGCAGAATGGCACGGCTGCGCAAAACCCCGTACGGGTACGTTGTCCCTTTTTAAGAGAAAGGGAAGCCGCTCAGGTGTTGATGTCTTCAAGGTAATCACTTCTCCCAGAACCACGGGTGCAGGCAATGCACGTATGAGGCAAAAGAATAAATTCTTCTGGACAGCCGCACTCCAAATAAAAATTGCCTTTATTGTAAAATCCAAAACCACACTACAGGTCACAGCACACTGGTCAAGCTGACGTGTTTCACACTATACTAGTGTTTAATCATAGCTGTCCAGAAGAATTTGTTCTTTTGTTTTGTCCCTTTTTAAGAGCCGCCAAACACGCAAATCCCTATCAGACCTATCCCCCATACAGTTAGAACACACATTTAAACCCTTGATAGCCCCCTAGTGTTAACCTCTTCCATACCACCAGTAACAATTACACAGTAATCGGTGCATTTTTATAGCACTGATCGCTGTATGTCATTCAGCAGATTGCTCACCTGTTGCTAGCCTTCAGTTGGATGCTCAGTATCAATTTGTCTTGACTTTGACTCATTGCTTGGAGTACCTAGGCCTTGTCTTGGACAAGGCCCTATGTCTGATCTTTCCCCCACCAGCAAAAATTTAATCGCTGAGATCTCAGGCAAGGACTCTACTGTCCTGTTGTTGACCCTTGGTGTGGTTTTGCATGCGGGTCCTTGGTCAGATGGTGACCCCCATGCAAGGCGGTATCATATGCCTGATTTCACTCCAAGCAGATACAGCACAGAATTCTGACTTTGTGGGAAATTAAAGCTGGTCAGGATCGCCCAGTCAACATCCTGGAATTCGAAACAGCCTACGAGGACTGCCGATGTGGGTTCAGTAGACGTGGCTGTGTCTTTTATATCAACCACGAGGGTGGGACTGGTGGTAGCAGAGCAGTTTTTAAGTAAGCAGACTTAATTCTGCTTAGGGGGAACATCACGTTCTGGAGTTCTCAGCCGTTCACGTTCTGAGTGTAGAACATTGGCAAGCAAACTTTCTCAGCTGCCAGGAGCTGAACTTGGGAGAGTGGTCCCTTCACCCAGAAGTGGATGTGGATTTCCTTGTGTCAAGATTCAACCACAAGGGGGAAAAGGTTCATGTGTCGGCCTTGAGATCCAAGGGCCTTTGTGCTAGAGGCCACTGGTGATCCTGTGGGATCAGTTCTCCCTAATGTCTTTCCACCTCTAATGATCCTCCCTCATCTGCTCCATCAGATCAAGCCTGAAGCATTTCTAATGATCCTTAGTAGCCCCAAGAAGGACTTGGTATGCGGATGTACTCCAGATTCTGTCAGGTGCCTCTGGCTATTACCAGATGGTTGAGATCTACTTTCTCAGGGTTCAGTGTTAACATCCTGCTCCTCAGTCGCTGGCCTTGACAGCCTGGCTGTTGAAGCCCAAGCCCTGAGAAATGAGGGACTGGCTGATATATTATCTCTAAATATATATATTTATCATCATAAAACCTGCTGATATAGGGGGTAACCTCGTGATAATGAATGTTGCACAATATGAAATTATATGTAATGACATTCTAGTAAATAAAACATGGTATCGCCCTATTTCCCAAACAGTAATTGAGAATTTCTGTACGGAATATCGTTGCGGTGAAGCGGCGACCCGGTTTGTCAGTGCGGGTGATCGCCGCGCTCCAGGTCAGCGGGACCGGGGGGATGAGGAGAGGGTCCTGTGTAAGTTCACCTTACAGATGTAGCGGGCCTCCCATATTTGGGGTCGCTATGCCTGAAATTTAGAGGGTAGCCTGAGCATTAGTTTGGCTCAGGCTGTTTGATTTCTTAAATTGGTCTCTGCTTTATTGTGATGTTGCCTGGTTGTATAGTTCCCTTTGACCTGTGGGAGGCGCTGTTGCCCAGGTCTCAGGTTGAACCGCAGGTGGCATTGCAGCGCTATTGGGTGTCCTCTCTCGGCGGCTGTGCGGTGGGTGTGGTCTGCCCGCTGTGCATGCCGGGAGAGGGTACTTAAGGGGCAGACGCCATTGACGAAGGGTCTTCATCCTCGACACGTACCCCACCTTCGGTGGCCCTCATGGCCAGGGGTACGTGTTGGGTCCCGGGCACCTTTAGCCCGAGGATATGAAAAAAATGAGGGGTGTAGTGGTGGCGCTGCTCTTACGTGAAACCAATCTGCTGGGAGCCAGATATTGGTAATAATAGGTCTACAAATGAGAAACACAAAGGGGGTTCTCTCTGATATAATCAGAACCCAAGTGGGACCACACATAGAATGTAAAAATCAAATAAATAAATGAAATAAGTAAATAAAGTGGGGTGTCTCTGCCAGGTGTTTACTTGGCCTTAGCAATAGCCTTCAGAAGGTGATAGTGATAATGGACGTAAAGTGAGTGAAGGATTTAGTAGGAATACATTAATTAGTTGAAATAAATAAGTAATATGAATTTTCCAATTCCGGCTCGGCCGGGTGTTTACTAGCAGAGGATTAGCTATTGGAAGTGCTGTGAAGTAAATTGATGCTACCAATGTGGTGCTGTAAGAGATGCAGTGTAAACAAAATAAAAAACAATGAATTACAATGGATTGGGATGTTGTCTCGGCCGGGTGTTTACTAAACCCAACTGGAATTATACTCGGTCCCAAACAGTTAGAAAAAAGTGTTTACGTGATCCGTAATACACTCTGACAATGTACATCAAATGTTCAGCATAAAAATTGAAGTTGATAAAATGAAGTGAAGGTCAATGGTGACAATCCAGAATATAGTGACAGAATAAATTGGTGACTTTGCTGCAGTGCTTGTTCTAGTAGCCTGTGCCGTAAATGTGATTATCTGTGATTGTTTATGATGTTGCACTCACCAGATTCTTCATACCCTCAGGGGGTATGGTGCAGTCACAGTATATGCCACTGTGTAGCAATCTCAGGAATCCAGGGTGGCTCCTTTGGTCCCTTGTGGTTCTCCGAGAAGGTGAGGGTTATGGAAAGGAAAAAAGGATACCCATAGTGTGAACCCGTAAAAAAAAAAAAATTGGTTTATTGATATATCGGGAAAAAGGGTACTCACATAGTATTAGACAATAAAAAGCATTAAAATGGCGCTTGGCCAGTGAAGAGCGATCCAAGGTTCAGGAAGTGATGAAGCGATGTGACTCCGCCCTACGTGTTTCGTCAGATTGACGTCATCAGGAGCGTAACGTCGTGCTTCACTTCCTGATGCAATTTATAGCCCCTCCGGTCACATGTGAGCATGTGAGAATTAGCATAGCGGCCATTTTGGGTATGATTTTGGGGACCGGAGTCTGGCGGCCATGTTTGATAGGTTTTGCAGACCGGAGCTCAAAGTCTATGCAGTACTATATTAAATTGGTCTCGCGGCCATATTTGGTTCGACTTGCAGACTAGAGACCGCAGATTAGCTACAGCTGGAACATGAAACCGTGGGGCTATACGTTAAAAATATATAAATGTAAATTTCCAAACGCACCTTACTCAAAATTAAAACAAAATACAAAGAATATATAAAATATGTAAATGCAATTAACATAAATGACATATATATGTATGTACATAAAAACAAACAAGTAAATTTGCTGCTTAGATAGAGGATATATGGTATGTGAAGATGCCTTTTTTATACATGCATATTAAGAACGCATGTTGGACGCATATAAAACCGCATGTAAGACGCATACAAGACGCGTATATCTAAAATATGGATAAATATATAAAGGACATGTATATGTACATAAACCTGCTGCATCGGTAGAGGATATATGGTATGTGAATGGGGATTAAGGAGACATAAAATGGATGAATTAATGTAAAAATGCCTGTTTTGTACATGCATGGGAAAACGCATGTGTGACGCCTATAAAAATGCATATAGAAACATATATAAAAAAACGCATATAAAACGTGCTTTAAAAGGGCTAATCATAGGTGGATTCATACGAGACCACTTTTGAAAGAACACCCAGAACCACACAGAATGAAACAACCACACACACACCAAGAAGGGAAGAAAGAAGCCCCATACGTAGAAACCACAGACAACAAGAGCTAAACGATAACAGAACTCAAGAACACCACACAGCACCGATCACACCAAGAATACCTAGGCACCAAAATAGATACTCACCTTTAAGTTACATGCCACAGCACACCCCCTATGGCAGGCCACAACAGGGAGGGGATTTTACCAGAGGAAACAGATGGAGACCCCCTGCATACAGAGGATGGAATGGCCCACCACAACCATACCGAGCACAAGGAGGATGGAGACCTTTCAGATACCCAGACAGAAACAATCAACAATATCAGGGAGACCCCCTGGAACCACAGAGGACAACAAGGGTGGAACCCCAGAGGATCACGCCCATATGGGAGACAACAGAACAACTGGGAACCCGAGGACTACCAATACGAGGGGAGGAGAGACTATACCCACAGACCCCAATACTGGGCAGGAGAAAACGGACAAGAGGCAAACGGGGGGGCATCAAGAAAAAGAAGACGCGTATAATAGGAGAAGGTATTTTTAATCTAAGTGACATTATTTTTAATGAGGATGAACTCAAAATTTTAGATCTAGGCTTAAAGTATGCACCCGTTAAAAATCTGGACAAATTTGAAACATACATAGACCTACAAAAATTTGCAAGAAAGATGAATATTAAAAAATTCTTTGCCTTAAAGGAACCCAAAACAAAAGAAAAAAACACAGATACCTACTACAAACATTCTAGACTAAAGAATAATTCGATCTTCAACCCCAAAATGCAACAAAATGAAAGCATTCTGGTTTTTAAAAAGATGGTTGAAGAAGATATTAGAAAGCTGAAGATTAGTAAAACAAAAAGTGATAAGGTCTGGAAAACCATCAAAGAAATAGAAAAGAAAAAGGACATCGTGATTCGACCGGCAGACAAAGGAGGAGGCCTAGTCATCATTAAGAAAAAAGACTATGAGACAGAAATGGATAACCTACTAAGCGTGCAGGACACATACAAGAAAATAAGGGGCAACCCAAAAATAGAATATGAAAAGAAGTTGAAAACCCTTGTCCAAAAAGGGGAAGACAAGGGGATCCTAACCAAAAAAGAAGCCACTTTTCTGACACCAGAAACAGCAAAAACACCAGTGATCTATTACGTTCCTAAAATGCGTAAAAATCAAACTACACCACCCGGCAGACCCATCATAACTGGAATTGATTCCCTATTCTCAAGATTGGGTTCCTACATAGACGGATTTTTACAACCCCTGGTGGCAGAAGGCAAATCATACCTAAAAAGACAGCAGACAACTTATTTTGGAAATAAAGGACCTTAGAGTTAAAGACCTCACTCTACACAAACATCATACAAAAAGATGGGATCAGTAGTGTGGAATGGGCTCTGTATAAACAAACAGATATGAAAGAAGAACAAATCAAATTTTTATTGGAAGGACTGGGACTGGCCATGAGCCACAATTACTTCTGGTACAAGGGCGAGTACTATACCCAAACCAAAGGGGTAGCGATGGGAGCTAAATATGCTCCAAGTGTAGCCAACCTCTTCCTGAACAGATGGGAGGAAGAACAGGTCTTTAGTGTACACAGAGAACATCTAACCCTCTACAGAAGATATATAGATGACATTGTCATCATATGGGGGGTACAGAGGAGCAACTACAGGATTTTTTTGATGAGATCAATCAGAACATCTATGGGATCACATTCACAGGTACCTGGAGCAAGCAAAGTATAGACTACTTGGATCTGCAAATATGCAAACACGACGGAAATCTGAACACCAGAACTTATTTTAAAGACTGACAGGAATGGATACATTCCAACAAAAAGCTGCCACCACCCTAAATGGATTGGAAATATACCTAAAGGCCAACTAATGCGCATTTTCCGGAATTGCAGCAACCTACATGAATATGAACAACAAGCAAACACAATTATTAGCAGATTCATAGATAAAGGCTATAAAGAAAAGGATTTACTCACCCTAAAGCAACAAGTCAAAAATATGGACAGAAACACTATGATAGCAGGTACCACTGCCAATAAAAATAATAAGAAGAACTTGGATATGGCTTTCCTTACTGGTTTTAATAGACAACACAAATACGTAGAAAAGATTATCAGAAAACACTGGCCCATCCTACAATCTGATAAGGTCCTCAGAAACATACTACCGCAGAAACCATCATTCATTTATAGAAAAGCACCTAACCTAAGAAATAGACTGGTACATAATGCACTGGACCCACCTAAACAAATCAAAATCTTTAAAAACCTAAAAGGCTTTTTTAAATGCGGCCAATGCCTTCCTTGCAGAACCAGCAAAAAGACTGATAAGAAAACATCTAAATTTATCTCGACCTCCAACGGATCTGAGCACAACATCAGAGAATTAATCACTTGCCACAGCACACATGTGACATATGTGCTAGAATGTCCTTGCCACAAACAATATGTAGGCAGAACCACTAGAGAACTACATGTCAGAGTAAGAGAACATATCAATAACATCAAGAATGGCTTCCCCAAACACAGTGTGTCTAGACATTTCAGGGATTATCACAAGAAAGACCCCTCCTGCATGGTCTTCTATGGCATAGACAAAATTAAGGGACATTGGAGAGGTGAAAATAAGAAAATTAAAATTTCACAAAATGAAACGAAGTGGATATACCAGCTCGATACTCTCCAACCAGCAGGAATGAACATTGATCTAGATCTGAACTGTTTTCTTACCAACTATTAATTTTAATTAACACTCTCCCCAAAACCTTAAAGCCCTTCCCCAATGCCTCAAACAATACTCAGTAATATCTCATATGATTCCACCTATGATTAGCCCTTTTAAAGCACGTTTTATATGCGTTTTATGTGTTTTTTTATATATGTTTCTATATGCATTTTTATATGCATTTTTATAGGCGTCACACATGCGTTTTCCCATGCATGTACAAAACAGGCATTTTTACATTAATTCATCCATTTTATGTCTCCTTAATCCCCATTCACATACCATATATCCTCTACCGACGCAGCAGGTTTATGTACATATACATGTCCTTTATATATTTATCCATATTTTAGATATACGCGTCTTGTATGCGTTCTTACATGCGGTTTTATATGCGTCCAACATGCGTTCTTAATATGCATGTATAAAAAGGCATCTTCACATACCATATATCCTCTATCTAAGCAGCAAATTTACTTGTTTGTTTTTATGTACATACATATATATGTCATTTATGTTAATTGCATTTACATATTTTATATATTCTTTGTATTTTGTATTTTGTTTTAATTTTGAGTAAGGTGCGTTTGGAAATTTACATTTATATATTTTTAACGTATAGCCCCACGGTTTCATGTTCCAGCTGTAGCTAATCTGCGGTCTCTAGTCTGCAAGTCGAACCAAATATGGCCGCGAGACCAATTTAATATAGTACTGCATAGACTTTGAGCTCCGGTCTGCAAAACCTATCAAACATGGCCGCCGGACTCCGGTCCCCAAAATCATACCCAAAATGGCCGCTATGCTAATTCTCACATGCTCACATGTGACTGGAGGGGCTATAAATTGCATCAGGAAGTGAAGCACGACGTTACGCTCCTGATGACGTCAATCTGACGAAATGCGTAGGGCGGAGTCACGTCGCTTCATCACTTCCTGAACCTTGGATCGCTCTTCACTGGCCAAGCGCCATTTTAATGCTTTTTATTGTCTAATACTATGTGAGTACCCTTTTTCCCGATATATCAATAAACCAATTTTTTTTTTTTTTTCACGGGTTCACACTATGGGTATCCTTTTTTCCTTTCCATAACCCTCACCTTCTCGGAGAACCACAAGGGACCAAAGGAGCCACCCTGGATTCCTGAGATTGCTACACAGTGGCATATACTGTGACTGCACCATACCCCCTGAGGGTATGAAGAATCTGGTGAGTGCAACATCATAAACAATCACGGATAATCACATTTACGGCACAGGCTACTAGAACAAGCACTGCAGCAAAGTCACCAATTTATTCTGTCACTATATTCTGGATTGTCACCATTGACCTTCACTTCATTTTATCAACTTCAATTTTTATGCTGAACATTTGATGTACATTGTCAGAGTGTATTACGGATCACGTAAACACTTTTTTTCTAACTGTTTGGGACCGAGTATAATTCCAGTTGGGTTTAGTAAACACCCGGCCGAGACAACATCCCAATCCATTGTAATTCATTGTTTTTTATTTTGTTTACACTGCATCTCTTACAGCACCACATTGGTAGCATCAATTTACTTCACAGCACTTCCAATAGCTAATCCTCTGCTAGTAAACACCCGGCCGAGCCGGAATTGGAAAATTCATATTACTTATTTATTTCAACTAATTAATGTATTCCTACTAAATCCTTCACTCACTTTACGTCCATTATCACTATCACCTTCTGAAGGCTATTGCTAAGGCCAAGTAAACACCTGGCAGAGACACCCCACTTTATTTACTTATTTCATTTATTTATTTGATTTTTACATTCTATGTGTGGTCCCACTTAGGTTCTGATTATATCAGAGAGAACCCCCTTTGTGTTTCTCATTTGTAGACCTATTATTACCAATATCTGGCTCCCAGCAGATTGGTTTCACGTAAGAGCAGCGCCACCACTACACCCCTCATTTTTTTCATATCCTTGCTCCACCTAATTAGGAGGCAGCAATAAGTAGAGGCAGCAGCTCTGACTACTACGTTGTGTTTGAAGTCCTTTTGCGCGGAGTCACCTACCTTCCTTCACCTTTAGCCCGAGGCCACATTGTTCCAGGTAAGCCCAGTACCTTTAACTGAGGCCTAAAACCAACCTGCGGAATCCCAGGGTGCCCGTGGGAGGGTGACCCGCTCTGAAGGAGAGGCAACCAGGGGAGGACCTAAGGGGATCGGTGAAGGATGTCACTGTCTCGGGAGAGGCCTGGTTACCTGTCAGAGGGAAGGATTCTGTGATCCGCCAAAAGCTCTTGTAACGTGCCCCATTGGCACCTACGGTCTCTAAAGTTACAAGTGTTGAGGAGTTCAGGACTTAGAAGCTAGAAGATCCTGTGGCAGAGGATCTCCTGAACGTGTCTCTAGGAGAAACAAATCTAAAGTAAATGTTTTGTGCTCCACTCCGGCTGCTAGGACTGTGAGAGGGAACTATCCGGGTGAGCAAAACCCACTCAGGCCTAAGTGGCGACAAGTGGTAATTGAGTGCCGCGTGCCTGAACCTATATTCCTGTTCAACTCTCTCTCTTTCCAAATTTCCTATTGAGTTGCAAGCAAAAGAAAAATAAACTCTTTTATTGGGTTTAACATTGGCTTTCCCCAAGAGAGAAAGGTGAACTTACCATTTAACCACTTAAGCCCCGGACCATTTGGTAGCTAAAGGACCAGAGGTGAATTCAGAATTTTGCACTGAGCTGCTTTAACTGTAAATTGTGCGGACATGCAATGTTGTACCCAAACGAAATTTGCGTCCTTTTCTTCCCACAAATAGAGCTTTCTTTTAATGGTATTTGATTGCCTCTGCGATTTTTATTTTTTGCGATATAAACAGAAAAAGACCGAAAATTTTGAAAAAAAAATGATATTTTCTACTTTTTGTTATAAGAAAAATCGAATAAACTCAATTTTAGTCATACATTTAGGCCAAAATGTATTCAGCCACATGTCTTTAGTAAAAAAAATGTCAATAAGCGTATATTTATTGGTTTGTGCAAAAGTTATAGCGTCTACAAACTAGGGTACATTTTCTGGAATTTACACAGCTTTTAATTTATGACTGCCTATCTCATTTCTTGAGGTGCTAAAATGGCAGGGCAGTAAAAAACCCCCCCAAATGACCCCATTTTAGAAAGTAGATACCCCAAGGAAATTGCTGAGAGGCATGTTGAGCCCATTGAATATTTTTTTTTTTTGTCCCAAGTGATTGAATAATGACAAAAAAAAAAAAAAATTACAAAAAGTTGTCACTAAATGATATATTTCTCACACATGCCATGGTTATATGTGGAATTGCACCCCAAAATACATTCTGCTGCTTCTCCTGAGTACGGGGATACCACATGTGTGGGACTTTTTAGGAGCCTAGCCGCGTACGGGACCCCGGAAACCAAGCACCGCCTTTGGGATTTCTAAGGGCGCAAATTTTTGATTTCACTCCTCACTACCTATCACAGTTTTGAAGGCCATAAAATGCCAAAATAGCACAAAACCCCCCCAAATGACCCCATTTTGGAAAGTAGACACCCCAAGCTGTTTGCTGAGAGGCATGGTGAGTATTTTACAGCTCTCATTTGTTTTTGAAAATGAAGAAAGAACATTTTTTTTTTTTCTTTTTTTTTTTTAATTTTCAAAACTGTGACAAAAAGCGAGATCTGCAAAATACTCACAATACCTCTCAGCAAATAGCTTGGGGTGTCTACTTTCCAAAATGGGGTCATTTGGGGGGGTTTGTGCCATCTGGGCATTCCATGGCCTCCGAAACTGTGATAGGCAGTGAGAGGTGAAATCAAAAATTGACACCCTTAGAAAGCCTGAAGGCGGTGCTTGGTTTTTGGGGTCCCGTACGCGGCTAGGCTCCCAAAAAGTCTCACACATGTGGTATCCCCGTACTCAGGAGAAGCAACAGAATTTATTTTGGGGTGTAATTCCACATATGCCCATGGCATGTTTGAGCAATATATCATTTAGTGACAACTTTGTGCAAAAAAAAAAAAAAAATTGTCTTTTTTCCGCAACTTGTGTCAACATATAAAATATTCCATGGACTCGACATGCCTCCCAGTATATAGCTTGGGGTGTCTACTTTCCAAAATGGGGTCATTTGGGGGGGTTTTGAACTGTTCTGGCATTTTATACACAACATTAGGAAGCTTACATCCACTCTTCTAACCACTTGAAGACAAAGCCCTTTTTGACACTTTTCGTTTACATGAAAACATATTTTTTTTTGCAAGAAAATTATGTTGAACCCCCAAACATATATATTTTTAAAGCAAAGGCCCTACAGAATAAAATGGTGGGTGCTGCATTTTTTTTTCTACACAGTTTTTGCGCAGCGATTTTTCAAACGCATTTTTTGGGGAAAAAATACACTTTTTTTAATTTTAGCGCACTAAAACACACTATATTGCCCAAATGTTTGATGAAATAAAAAAGATGATCTTAGGCCGAGTACATAGATACCAAACACGACATGCTTTAAAATTTCGCACAAACGCGCATTGGCGACAAACTACATACATTTTTAAAAGCCTTTAAAAGCCTTTACAGGTTACCCCGTTAGATTTACAGAGGAGGTCTACTGCTAAAATTACTGCCCTCGATCTGACCTTCGCGGTGATACCTCACATGCATGGTGCAATTGCTGTTTACATATGATGCCAGACCGATGCTTGCGTTCGCCATTGGGCAAGAGCAGGGCAGGACAGGGGTGCTTTTTTTTTTTTTTATTATTATTAATTTTGCTTTTTTATTTTATTTTTAAACTGTTGCTTCCATATTTATTTATTTTTATCATTTTTATTGTTATCTCAGGGAATGTAAATATCCCCTATGATAGCAATAGGTAATGACAGGTACTCTTTTTTGAAAAAACTGGGGTCTATTGGACCCTAGATCTTTCCTCTGCCCTCAAAGCATCTGACCACACCAAGATCAGTGTGATAAAATGCTTTCCCAATTTCCCAATGGCGCTTTTTATATCCGGGGGGGGGGGCATTCCCTCCCACTGCTTGTAAAAGCAGTCCAGAGGCTAATTAGCCACTAGGATTGCTTTTACATGAAAGCCGGCTGCTGGCTGAAAAGAATGATACCAAGATGATACCTAAACCCGCAGGCATCATTCTGGTATAAACATTCAAAGTCCAGCAACATACCAGTACGTTGCTGGTCCTTGTTGGACATGTATTGTAATCTTTTTTTTCATGCAGCCTGTTGGCTGAACGAAAAAAAAAGATTGATCGGTGGGTATGCCCACCATTAGAATACCGCCCTTCATCCACCCACTTCTAATGATGGGCATACATGCACCATTTATATATGCCGAAGCATGGGGGCATCTTCCCGCAAAAGTTATGCCGCGTACACATGGTCAGACTTTTCCACGGGCAAGCCTCCGTCGGAATTTTGACCGTATGTACGCGGCATTAGGAGCAAAATCGCTCCTCCGCCCCTGCTGCCCCAATGCTTCGGCATATATGCTTTTTTTTTTTAACTGTGGTGGTGAAATCACCTCCTACAGCACTGGAGTCGCAGGGATCAGGCCTGTCTCTGCGAACGCTGCAGTTATGTGTGTTGTGTTTTGCAAGTGACAGTGATCGATCGATACTGCACTTGGGTGGCCTGGGCTGGACGGAGGGGTAAAACGCAGGTGCTAGCAGGTATCTGGGCTGATCCCGCTAACACTGCGTTTTTGGGAACCCTAAACTGCTGGGGACGCTAGTATACATCTGATCAGATCAGATATTGATCTGTTCAGATACTATACCACTAAGGGGGGTGTATGCTTAACGTGTGGGTGTTAGCGCTACTGGCACTAACCTGACGCTGCCTGGGGTGTGACGCAGACCCTCTCTGACGCTAAAACCTAATTGATATCACCCGCCGGGCGATCAGGGGGTTAAACCTTTATTGGGTTATATACGGCGGGTGCCCTGACACTATAAAAAGCAAACTAACTAACCAGCGTCACCCGTAACAATTATATGATGATCACTGGTGAAAGGGTTAACTAGGGGCAATTAGGGGGTTAAAACCTTTATTAGGTAATATATGGGGGTACCTGACGCTATATAAAAACCTGACGGTGAACCTAAAAAAAAATTACTGGCTACCTATCGGCATCACCGACACTAAGACAACGATCATAAAAACGATCGCTTAGCGACAGTGGTGATAGGGGGTGAAAGGGTTACCTGGGGGGCGATCAGGGGGTTAAACCGTTATTAGATAACATATGGGGGTACCTGATGCTATAAAAACCTGCGGCGAACCTAAAAAAAATTACTGGCTACCGATCAGCATCGCCGACGCTAAGACATCGATCAGAAAAATTATCGCTTAGTGACAGTAGTGATAGGGGGTGAAAGGGTTACCTGGGGGGCGATCAGGGGGTTAAACCTTTATTAGGTAATATATGGGGGTACCCGACGCTATAAAAACCTGCGGCGAACCTAAAAAAAATTACTGGCTACCGATCAGCATCACCGACGCTAAGACATTGATCAGAAAAATGATCGCATAGCGACGGCGGTGCTAGGGGGTGAAAGGGTTATCTGGGGGGTGATCAGGGGGTTAAACCTTTATTAGGGGGGGGTTAGGGGGCTACACTGGACCTAAAACTAAATGTAGTGACACTTTTACAGTCACAAATGTCACTGATTGCAGTGATCACTAAATAAATGGTCACTGCAATCAGTGACACTGTGACTGGGGGCTGGGGGGTGATCTGGGGGTGTCTGGGGGGGCGATTTATGTGCCTATGTGTCCTGGTGTCAGTGTAGTGTTGTGTGCACTAACCTGCATCTTCTCCTGTACGGCGCTCGGTATATGTGAGCGCCGCAGGAGAGATGACATCACTTCCTCCTGCCTGGCAGGCAGGGGAAGCTCTCTCATTCGCCGGGAGCGATCGAGAGGGGGGGCCGGAATCGAACGGCCGTCCCCTCATGCCAGATCGCTCCCGAAGGTAAAACGACCACCCACTGTAAAGAAGGGGGGCCCGATCGGACCCCCCAACTATACAAAGGCAATCACGTATATGTACGTGATTCTGCTTGTCGGTGCCATTCTGCCGACGTATATTTACAGTGGGCGGTCGTTAAGTACCACATCTGGTTGCTGTCCCTTATTTTATGTTAAGGGACGCTCTGATGGGTACATTTTATGTTAACATAAAATAAGGGGCATGTTGATGAGCACATTGTATGTTAAAGTGCAAATACTGCAGCTGCTGACTTTTAAAGGGGTTGTAAAGGTTTGTTTTTTATTTTCTAAATAGGTTCCTTTAAGCTAGTGCATTGTTGGTTCACTTACCTTTTCCTTTGATTTCCCTTCTAAATATTTTTTTTCTTTGTCTGAATTTCTCACTTCCTGTTCCTCCTCAGTAAGCTGTTCTGGCTGACTCCACACCACTCGGATGATGGTGTGAAGTTCAGTGAGGAGAAACAGGAAGTGAGAAATTCAGACAAAGAAAAAAAACATTTAGAAGGTAAATCAAAGGAAAAGGTAAGTGAACCAACAATGCACTAGCTTAAAGGAACCTATTTAGAAAATAAAAAACGAACCTTTACAACCCCTTTAATATTGGGACGCTTGCCTGTCCAGGGCGCCCGCAATGTCCTCACTCGAAGCCGATCTGTCCATCTGCCTCCGGGTACAGGCGCCGGCATCTTCAGTAAGGGAATCAGGAAGTGAAGCCTTGCGACTTCACAGCCTGGCTCGCGCATGCGTGAGTCTATAAGGGGATACCCTGACAGTGGCAACTAATTTATGTGCACCCAATGTAATGAATTACTCTGGTGGGGGCACCTGATGTAAGTGGGAACACAATTGGGGACAGTCACAGTTACAGAGAATTACCAGAGTGTGTGATGGAAACGGTAGTAAAAGCGTCAAAGAGCGTGGCTGCGCCAAAAAAAAGGAAAGTAGATTACAATCGTTCATGGCACAGACTTGTGATTCAGACCTCGGCTGGAGGAAAATTTTAGTAATCGGACCTCCTTGAATTTTAATTCCCCTGCTCTACACTACATTTTTAAAGCTCGGTTCCTACACACAGGCCCCTCTCTCTCATGAGTATGAGAGAAATCGCCTCCTTTTTTCCCCCCATTAGATGGCAGCATTGCACCTCCATAATGAAATAATGATTCCAAGGGGTCCTTCTGATAGGCTTCTACCATGCATAGATGACTAATAAAGCATAATGGTTCCAGTGTTTTGCCACGTATTTTTACATGTTGCTACCAGCATGCTTCAGAATTTGTCTTTGACTCTGATATACTGTACTTTCAATACAGACACCAGTGTGATCAGTACATACTTGTCTGCTGTTTTTTTTCAAAGCACAAAATCAAACTATTGTATGCCACCAATAGCTCCCTTGCCTACCTATTTATAATGTAAATATAGACCTTGGATACAGATTTGATGTGTATTGCACCCTGGTCAGCACTAGAATTGACCTAAGTTTAAGAAGAACCGAGCGAGAGTCTTTGCTACAGTGCACTTACATTAACACACAGCAATAGAGGGTAATAGGATGTGTGGCAAAGCACTTATGATCCTTAGTGAACAAACAGCATCATGAAGGCCACGGAACACACCAGACAGGTCAGGGATAAAGTTGTGGAGAAGTTTTAAAGCAGGCTAAGGTTATAAAAACAAATATCCCATTATTTGAACACTGTTCAATCCAGGGCCGCTGTTAGAAATCATGGGGCCCCGTACAGCCTACAAGACGGAGCCCCCTTCAACCACACCTTGCCCCCACCCCTGGCCCTGCCCCCGGCTTCAAACGAAATGCAGGTTTGTTGCCATTTACATATGCATGCAGAGCCAATGCACGCATTTGCAATTAATAAGCACAAGGGGGGGCAGTTTAAATTTATTTTAAAATGTATTTTATTACAAATAAAAAAAATAAAGCAGCCAAGAGGCCCATGGTAACTCTGGAGAATCTGCCAAAATCCCCAGCTCAGGTGGTAGAATCTGTTCACAGTCGTGTAGTCCACAAATCTGGCAAAGAAGAAAGCCATTGTTGTAAGAAAGCCATAAGAAGTCCCGTTTGCAGTTTGCAAGAAGCCATGCGGGGGACACCGCAAACGTGTGGAAGAAGGTGCCCTAGTCAGATGAGAGCAAAATTGAACTTTTTGGCCTAAAAGCAAACTGCAATGTGTGCTGGAAAACTAACACTGCACATCACCCTGAACATACCACCACCATGAAACACGGTGGTGGCAGCATTATGTGGAGGGTGCTTTTCTTCAGCAGGGACAGAGAAGCTGGTCAGAGTTGATGGGAAGATGGATGGAGCCAAATACAGAGCAATCTTAGAAGAAAACATGTTAGTCTGCAAAAGACTTGAGACTGGGGCGGAGGTTCACCTTCCAGTAGGACAACAACCCTAAACATACAGCCGGAGCTACAATAGAATGGTTTAGATCAAAGCAAATTCATGTGTTAGAATGGCCCAGTCAAAGTTCAGACCTAAATCCAATTCAGAATCTGTGGCAAGACTTGAAAATTGCTGTTCACAGACGCTCTCCATCCAATCTGACAGAGCTTGAGCTATTGTCAGAACTATTGAGGTTAAAAATAATTAATTTATAAGGCATATACATATTATTTTATATATGTTTTCATGGGCATTTTGGAAGCCATCTTGTCTATCTGTTAGAAGTTGAATACAAGTTCATTGCTTTTGGACTTTTACAGAAGATTTTAAGAGCCTTATCGCGTATTCTTTCAGGTTGTAAATTGTAAGATAAGGACTGGCCATGGTGCCAGAATGTGTATAATGAGATCGATGACTTATTTCTCAACTAAAACAATGAATAGAGATGTTAAAAAAAAAAAAATTACTAGAAGAAAAGAAAAAAGGGGCTTATTTAAGTTACCTTATGAACAAGTATTATTAATTGCAAGTAATTATATTAGCAATAATTTCTATTGTATTACTATTACATTATATGGAGCATTTATATGCCTACTTAATTGAATAATTAAAAAAAATGTTTTATGTACTTTTACAATATTTAACATATATTAATTTATATATGTGTAGCGGGGTGCTAAATTTAGGGCAAGTGTTTGAGTGGTAGTTTGCTCAAACACCCTAATTTGTCAGGGTTTTTGCAACCATTTTATTCACAGGGAGAGTATCGGTGTACAGTTCCCTGTGGCCTACAGGTGGCACTGCCATAGTAAGCTAGGGTTGAACCGCTGATACAGTGCTGTGCCTTGTGTGTCCCCACTCAGCAGCCATACGGTGGGCATGGTCTACCTGCTGGGCATGCTGGAAGAGGATATAAAAGGGGCAGACGCTGCCTGTTTAGGGTTCGTTCGGTCATCGGGAGTCCTACTCCCAGGGAGTGTGTGTTCCTGTCCGCCCTGGGCACCTTAGGCCCAGGGGCGGGTGTTCCTGTTTCATCCTGGGCACCTTTAGCCCAGGGTGAGGTACTACCATGCTGTTCTTGTCCGCCCTGGGTATGTAAGCCCAGGGGCCGCAGCGGAGGCCTGGAGCCCAGCACCTTCGGCTGGGGTCCACCGAGGATCGAGGACTCTCAGGGTGCTGCCTTGCAAGGGGACCTGTATCTAGGATGAGGAGGCTGGAAAAGGAACTCTCAGAAGACCCAGTGCAGTGTCATGGTGATGGTAGGGTCCCGGTAACTCTCCGGAGGGATGTCTTCTCCTAAAAAGGGGCCATAGCTAAAGAAGGGGATCAGCTTCACCAGGTCTGTGGCAGAGACCAACTTCACAGTCTGTGGCAGAGACTGTGCGTCTAGTTAAACTTGCTTGAGAATCTTAGCAAACATCTGTAACATTTGTGCCTGGACCTCCTCCATACCTTGTACTGTTCTGTTTCTTGCTCCAACCTTTTCCTATCAGAGACTGTGTTATTGGCTAAGAGAAAATAAACTCTTGAGTTGGAGTTTCAGCTGGTGTGGACATTCACTTTACTGGGAAGTCAAAGACTTGTCTCTACCTCAACGTGGAGGTGAGAATCAGGCTCTGGAGCTTTTCATGTTCTGACCGTGGAAGACCCAACAACAACACCGCTTAACCTCCTCACACAGGAGGGTACGGTCTTGTGGTGCGGTGTGCCTCTCTCTTCCTGCGAGGAGACAAAGTTAATGCAGGTAGGAGTGAGGTGTGTGCGCTACATATGGTTTGAATTTTACTCATTGAAATATTAGTATATATATTATTGTTATGAGGCGTACATGTTAAAAGTACTATGAATGAGTGGAATGTACAAAATTTCTATCATGTGAATAACCATTGTGTTTTTAGCTCAAATTACCTCATTCTCAAAGGTATTTGGAGGAAAAAGGAATTGCCATTGTTCAGACCTTCTTAAAGCTATATATTTTAGGAAGAGACAATAGATCGGACAGATGCTGCCATAAAAGACTACCCCATTTTATTTGTTTTGTTCAAGGCTTAGGTCAAAGGTTATTTGTAGAGAAATCGTGGTAGTTTAAGGAAAATAAACAAAAACACAAAAATACAGACAAAACCCAAGCTCAACTTACCAACCATTCAGCAACCAACCGAAATCACCTGTCTAACAGTGCGTTTAAAAACGGGTTTAGTTGCACGCATTTGCAAATACATGCTTAAGCTGCAGGCCTCGTCAAGGCTCCCTGTGTACTGCAGTCCTAACTCCGGGAATCGATCGATCTGATGGTTGCGGCAGCGGGCTAAAGAGATTAGCAAAGGAAAGATGGTCTCCGCTCATCTTTATGACCTAGGAGGCCCGGAGTGACGTCACTTAACCACTTATGGACCGCCTGCCACAGGAATACGTCGAATTGAAGAGGAATACCGTTGTTATGGTAGCAGTTAGCTACCATATAAAAGGGGGGTACTAATGCGCAAACCACAAGGATTAAGGAGTAGCTAAAACTAACACAGCAGCTGCCAACATAAAAAAGTGTTCTCACACAATAACATAAATGATAAATATAGGGAATGTGGTGCTTGCTAAAACTAATAATAATTAAATAATTAAGTAATTCATAAGCTGAAATCCTAATAAAGAATGGAATCCATGTGCAAAAAAAGCAATTCAAACTGTGCAAAATGCAACAATGTTACGAAAAAATGCAGCAATAAATATAACAAATAATTGTACAAAAATTGCAAAAATGTGCAGAAAACGATTGTGCAAAAATAGCAAATAAGGTGCAAGAAAAATATTAATCCAAAAAGTGCAAAAATATGATCCAAGGCTATCATCAGATGAAGTATTGTGCAAAAGAATCAATGTGCCAGAATGAATAAATAATGAATAAAATTATAAAGTAATTCAATGTAAAGCTAGAAAAAAGTCCCATACACGGTGCAATAACAATCAAATTGTGACAGTCACTTTAAATGTGTAATGAAATTCATCAGATATAAAGTTGAAGTGCCACCGTCCAGCCAATCTCCAATGTGCGTGGTAATATTTACCCCAGACTCTCACCTCATGTATGCGAGCAATAAGCCTCATTGACAAGTCCACACTGGCCGATTCGTTCCCAGAGTCATCAGGTATAATCAGGCTCCCCAGATAATATCGCTCCTATGACAGATCCCTTTTCTTTCTGACAGGTCTATCCCCCGGTTGTTCAGAATCTCAAGCCAATGTCATTCAGTATCATGAAAAGGAAAGGGAGGACTCCATGGTGCAGTAATACAGGGGGGTCGGCTTCCTGTTATTCGGATGAGGAGGAGGCGGAGGCCTCAGAGCAGAGCTCTCTGGAGGACGGAGAAGACTCTGACCAGGATAGTCAGTTTGAGACTAGGCCTGGGGGCCATCTCTTCTCAACCGAAGATATGGAGGGTCTCACCAAAGCAATCTATGCGTCTGATGCCGCGTACACACGATCATTTTTCCCGTCGGGAAAAATTACATTTTTTTTTTCGCCGAGAAAAACGATCGTCTGTGGGCTTTATGCCGTTTTTCTCGTTGAGAAAAACGGCAGGAAAAACGACGAGAAAAATTAGAACATGTTCTAAATTTTCTCATCGTTTTTTCCATCATTTTTTTCCGCGGCAGTTTTCCCATAGGGAGACACTGCCGCGGAGCCCACAGACGGTCGTTTTTCTCGACAAAGAAAAAAATGACGGGAAAAACGGTCGTGTGTGGGGGAAAATGCCGTTCCCTCGTTTTTCATTTCATTGCATGTCGTGATTCACGGCGGTGTTTTCACCGCCGTGAATCACGATCGTGTGTACGCGGCATGAGGATATCCAGATGCCATCCACTTAGGTCTTGGCTCAGGATAAAGTTTATAGGGGACTGGGCAGACCTCAAGCTAAGTCCTTTCCAGTACACCAATCTCTCAGGGACATAATTCTGAGAGAATGGAAGGAGCCTGGGCGTAAGATATTAAAACTTAAGACCTTGAAGCGTAGATGCCCCTTTAAAAATGATGAGGAGGAAAAATTATTTAAAGTACCTTGTTGTTTGGATGCTTCCCTAGCTCAAGTATCCAAACATTCGGACCTCTTCTTTGAGGATTCCAGCAACTTACGGGATCAGATGTATAGGAGGTCAGAGACCCTGCTACGCAGGGTCTGGGATGCCAATGCTGCAGCTATGGGTCCAGCATTGGCCTCCGCCTGTGTTGCCAAAAACGCATGGGTCAGCAGGTTGACGGACCATGTCTCATGGGGGACCAAATCCAAAGAGGTGTTGGATTATCTGGAGGTAATTGGTAGCCTATCTGGCAGATGCTGCGGTGGAAACCGTTAGAACAACTGCTAAGTCGGAAGCTCTTCTAAATTCCGCCAGAAGAGCCGTTTGGCTTAAAACGTGGGATGGAGATTTTACCTCTAAGTCACGTCTGTGTGGTATACCCTTTGAGGGCTCACTGCTCTTTGGGTCAGGCCTGGAAAAAGTCCTGTCCCGATCGACAGAGAAGGGCAAGAAATTCCCGACTAAACCCAAGAGGGATAAAAGGGAAGAAGTTTTTTCAAGGCCCCTGTCAAAGACCGGTTTAAAGGTAAAAAGGAGCCAAGGAGAAAGTGGGGGTTTGGAAAGGGCAAGGAAAAAGGTGGAATCCTTTTTTAGGGGGCCCGGACCTTCCAACAAGGAAGCCAAATGACGCCAACCTAAAGGTTGGTGGGAGGCTTTCGTGGTTCCTCCCCCAGTGGGAAAAGATCACTCAGAGCCCTTATAATTCTAAATCTCATAAAGGAGGGTTACAGTTTGGAATTCCTGTCCACCCCCCCCTCTCCGAATTTTATCCTTGCCTATCTCCCCAAAGATCCACAGAAGGCAGAGGGCCTTGTGGAGAGTGTCCGGGAGCTGGCAGAACTGGAGGTCATCATCCCTGTTCCTGTAGGTCAGATCGGCCAGGGGTTTTACTCCCACATCTTTGTTGTTCTGAAACCCTCGGGCAAATTCCGACTGATCATAAACTTACGGAAACTGAACAGGTACTTACTTTCCATACGGAACTTCTTGTATAATATCTACACGTTCAGAAGACACCTCCAAGGGGGAGTCTTCATGATCACGTTAGAATTGAAAGATGCTAGTCTGCATATCCCCATTGCCCCGAAAAATCATCAAAAATTCCTGCGATTCGCAGTTCAGACAGGGCAAGGTGTCCAACACTGGCAGTTTAATGCGCTCCCGTTCGGCCTAGCGGCCAGTCCGAGAATCTTTACAAAAGTTCTCGTCGAGGTGGTGTCTTTTTTACACCTCCAGGGGGTAGCCTTGATCCAATATTTGGACTAGGTTGGATAGTCAGTCGGGAGAGATCCAATCCCTGGATCCCTCACAGTGCAAGGTGTACCTAGGTTACCTGGTAGACTCAGTGGCCCAAACAGTTTCCCTTCCCCAGGAAAAGATCACCAAGGTGCGGAGGGCTGTGTCCGCTATCAACGCACCTGAGGGGGCCTCTCTGAGGACCATTATGAGAGAGCTGGGCCTCATGACATGCATTCCAGCGGTACCCTGGGCCCAGTTCCACTCTCGGGGGCTCCAGGGATTCCTTCTCTCCTCCTGGGATGGGATAAGGGAATCCCTGGACATAAGAGTATCTCTCTCAGGAGAGGTAAGAAGTTCCCTAGACTGGTGGCTCAGTCTGAGCCACCTGTCGGGGTGTCGGGCCTGGACCCAACTAGATCCGTTGAATGTGACAACGGACGCGAGTGTCTGGGGCTGGGGAGCTCACTTGGGAGATCCCTACGCCCAGGGGCAGTGGGATCAGGAGCAGAGCAGGGCTTCCTCCAATTTCAGGGAGCTCCTGTCAGTCGGAAAAGCGTTAGACTTTTTCAAGAACCAGGTCCGGGGGGGGGGGGGAAGTGCAGATCTTCTCGGTCAAAGCAGTGGCTGTGTCCTACCTAAACTACCAGGGAGGAACAAGGTCCCACAAACTAATGAAGCTGACCCAGGAAATCCTGGGGGAAGCAGAAAAGATAATCCCCTCAGTATCGGCAGTCTGTATAAGAGGGTCCCTCAATACTCAGGCAGACTTTCTCAGTAGGCAGCCCATTCATCATGGAGAGTGGGAGCTGAACAACAAAGTTTTCTCTCTGTTAAGCCAACACTTTGGCAAACCAGAAATAGATTTGTTTGCTTGCAGGAAGAACAGAAAAGTTCAGAAGATCTTTTCTCTCACCAGGGAGCAGAGCTCCCAGGGGGTAGATGCCTTTGCCCAGAGCTGGGATTTTGGCTTGGCTTACACGTTCCCTCCCCTGGTGCTCTTCCCCGGTTGCTACAGAAACTGTACCAGTCAAACGGGTGCCTCATTCAAATTGCACCCTGGTGGCCGAAGCGGGCATGGTTCCCCACCCTGAAGAGGTGGTTGGTCGCTCCTCTGTTGCATCTCCCGTCCTGATGCGATCTCCTCTACCAGGGACCAGTTTTACATCCCGACCTGGGGTTCCTTTCCCTGACGGGCTGGTGTTTGAGAGGGAGATAATCAGGAGTAGGGGATGTTTGGAGAAAGTGATTGATACGCTTTTGCTAAGTAGGAAACCAATCACTAGACGGATTTATACGAAAGTTTGGAAAGGCTTCTCTCGCTGGGCTCAGACTAGGGAGAGCACTCTCCAAATAGTCCCTACGGTCCTGGACTTCCTCCAGGAGCGGGTCGACCAGGGTCTAGCAGTCAATACCCTCAGGGTTCAGGTCGCAGCCTTATCTGTATTTTTTGATATTAGACTTGCCCTGAACCCCCTCATAAAAAGATTCTTGTCAGCCAGGGAGAGGGTAACCCCGGTGAGAACAAACAGATTCCCACCGTGGGACTTGGCCCAGGTATTAGATGCCCTAACTAAAGGGCCCTTTGAGCCGGTGGCTCAGGTTTCAGTTAAATTTCTCTCCCTTAAAATGGCCTTCCTTCTAGCGATCGCGACTGCCAGAAGGGTTGGCGACCTTCAGGCTCTGACAATTAAAGAGCCTTTTCTGTTGCTCCTAGAGGATAGGGTAATCAGGCAGGATCCTTTGTATCAGGGCCGATCCTAGGGTCACAGGCGCCTGGGTGCAAAAATATTTCTGCGCCCTCGCATGGGTGTGTTCATTATACTAACTCCTCCCCTTTACAAATGTTTCTATGGCAACGAATTAAACACAGAGATGCTCCCCTAAGAAGTCTTTGATACCCTGGGATCCTCATATGATCTCTTAACAATAAACAAAATACAGGAAGAGAGTGCTCTAATGGGAACTGGAAGGGGGGTCTCTCTAACGGACACAGAGAGGGCTGTTAGAAAGAGCCCCCAGACATACTGCAGACATAGTACAGGAGATGGTGAGAGACTGCAGACATGATACAAGACATGGCCAGAGACTGCAGATATGATACAAGAGATCAATACCTCAATTGCAGCCTAGCAGTGCCCAGCAAATTAAGTCTGCCAGTGCCCCTGGATCACGCAGAGCGGCGCCATGCTTCTCAGGCTCCTTCTGTTCTGTCAGAGCAACCTGCTGTGCTGGGACCTGTAGTGCCCTAGAGGGGACTGAAGAATGCATTCCCACTATGCTGGGACCTGTAGTGCACTAGAGGGGACTGAAGAATGCATTCCCACTATGCTGGGACCTGTAGTGCACTAGAGAGGACTGAAGAATGCATTCCCACTATGCTGGGACCTGTAGTGCACTAGAATAGAGGGGACTGAAGAATGCATTCCCACTATGCTGGGACTTGTAGTGCCCTAGAGGGGACTGAAGAATGCATTCCCACTATGCTGGGACCTGTGGTGCACTAGAGGGGACTGAAGAATGCATTCCCATTATGCTGGGACTTGTAGTGCCCTAGAGGGGACTGAAGAATGCATTTCACTATGCTGGGACCTGTAGTGCACTAGAGGGGACTGAAGAATGCATTCCCACTATGCTGGGACCTGTAGTGCACTAGAATAGAGGGGAGTGAAGAATGCATTCCCATTATGCTGGGACCTGTAGTGCACTAGAGGGGACTGAAGAATGCATTCCCATTATGCTGGGACCTGTAGTGCACTAGAATAGAGGGGACTGAAGAATGCATTCCCATTATGCTGGGACTTGTAGTGCCCTAGAGGGGACTGAAGAATGCATTTCACTATGCTGGGACCTGTAGTGCACTAGAGGGGACTGAAGAATGCATTCCCACTATGCTGGGACCTGTAGTGCACTAGAGGGGACTGAAGAATGCATTCCCATTATGCTGGGACCTGTAGTGCACTAGAATAGAGGGGACTGAAGAATGCATTCCCATTATGCTGGGACTTGTAGTGCCCTAGAGGGGACTGAAGAATGCATTCCCACTATGCTGGGACCTGTAGTGCACTAGAGGGGACTGAAGAATGCATTCCCATTATGCTGGGACCTGTAGTGCACTAGAATAGAGGGGACTGAAGAATGCATTCCCATTATGCTGGGACTTGTAGTGCCCTAGAGGGGACTGAAGAATGCATTTCACTATGCTGGGACCTGTAGTGCCCTTTGTGGGGAACTGAAGATTCCTCAGTCCGCCCACAGAGGGCACTACAAGTCCCAGCATAGTGGGCTGCCACCAGTCCTCCACACAGCATGAGGAGATTGCAGTCTTCCACCCCTCCCATACACTCACTCCCTGGGGAGAGCCCAGTAGTAATGTAGAACTCACTTACTCCAGGGCTGGTCTCTGCAGGCTCTGACAGTGACAATCATACACTCAGGTGGATCTGTCTCCTCCATTGCTTAAAATTTCCCGCCACACCCCTTTCTCGTGCACAGTACTAAGCCAGGGATTGGAGTGTGGGCGGGGCAGACACAGAGGAGAGGGGCGGGAGGAGGATGAGCAAATCAATATCTCTCTCCTCTCCTGTCCCGTCTCTGCAGAAAGGGGGAGTGTGCTGGCATGGCTTTGGGGGAAAATCAACACACACAGGTGCAGCCAGCCTGTCCATCCCGCCCCGCCATGCCATGCCCGGAGACAGCTTCTTCTCACTGAAGTTTAGCAACACTGCCCAGGCACAATCTACATCCTGGTAGTTGTTGCCTGGGAGGCGGGCACACAGCACACCTCCCTAGATTCCGCCATGAACTGTCCATGCTGTTCCAAAGCTGGGACAGTTCGGAAGTAGTTTTATTTATGCTAGGGTGACCACATTTCCAAACTGCCATTCAGGGACACCCCCCCAAAAAAGATGATTTTTGACATATTTTTTTGCATATTTTTGGGGCAGGGGCGTATGAAATCAGCGGGCCTGTGTGCAAGATCAAAAGTGGGCTCTAGGCATCAAGAAGAACAACAGAGTGGTCAGGGGGGCCGCAGAGTAGTCAGAGGGGCAGTGGGATGGACAAGGGGACCGTGGGATGGACAGGGGGACTGATGGACAGGGGGACCGTGGGATGGACAGGGGGACCGTGGGATGGATAGAAGCATACCTCCCAACTTTCTGAGATGGGAATGAGGCACACCTATTAGCAAAAATATGTAGACATAGGACACACCCCCTTTAAGGGAGAATTATACAAAAAAAACTGGTTAAACCCACAGGTGCTTTTTACCACTATTATTCTTTTATATTGGCTTCTGGGATTTACAAATGCAGCAATTTGGAATATGGGTTAAAGGTTTTGCTCTGTAAAATGCTTTTTAATAGATAATTAGTGCATTTTTAATACAACTATATAGATCAGACCAAAATGAGGGACAAACAAGGAGGAAAGAGGGACAGAGGGACATTGCTCCAAATGAGGGTGAAGGAGGAGGGGGGGGGGGCTGCTGCAGTGAGAGGCAAACAAGTATTGGGAGAGAAGAGACAGTGAGCAGCTGGACAGAAGGGCCGAGTGGGAGGAGTTGTGTGCAGGGATGCAGGAAACATCTTCAGCTCTGAGGGGTTCATGCTGGGACCTGTAGTTCTTCACTTTTGGGGGGGGGGGAGTCACATCCCCCAAAAGTGAAGGGTTACAAGTCCCAGCATGAACCCTGCCCTGATATCTAAGGATGTGTCCTCCTTCCATCCAGGGTGTAATCTGTCAGTGTCCTCTCCTGCCCAGTGCCAACCCCTTATCTGACCCTTATCTCCTTATTCTGCACACTACACCAAGAGGCTCCTCCAGGCTCCAGGCTCCAGGCTGACACACACACACTCGAGTTTCTGAGAAGTGCTGAACTGTGGCTGCTGGGGGGAGAGATGACAGGATTTTAACCCCGATGGATGTGTAATGTTGGTCAATCAGTGCTTTGCATGTCACTTGCCTTTCACCATCTCTTCGTTTCATCTGTGCACTGCAGTCTGTCTCAGAGGTTTCTTCTGCATGCCGCTGCCAGGCTGGAGTCCCGAACATACAGGGAGGATGTGGGTGGAGCTAAACAGAAGGTGCGGAGGAGGAAGTTAAATCTCCTCCGCTCTGATAGGTCTCTGCCTCTCTCCTGCTCTGACGTCACTGGTTGCTACACGCCAAGCGGGCGTCAAGTAGCAACCAGTTTGGGCACTGAGCCAGTGGCGTAGTAAATAAAGTAAAAATGGGTCTCTGGCTCTCTGCCAGCTAGGCGTTCACCACAGCCTGAGACATTGACAATAAGGGGGAGGCGGGAGGGGAGCACTCTGGCACTTCAGCGCCCCCCCTCTGCAGGCGCCTGGGTGCGGTGCACGCGGCGCACCCGCCTAGGACCGGCCCTGCTTTGTATTTGCCGAAAGTGACCTTGAATTTCCACAGGTCACAGGAAATTATACTTCCCTCATTTTGTCAGAATCCCAAAAATGATAAAGAGGAAAAATTTCATTTATTAGACGTTAGACGTTGTCTACTGGTCTATCTGGAGAAAGTGAAATGTTTTAGGAGATCAAACCATCTATTGGTTAGTTTCTGTGGCCAGAGAAAGTGTCTTCAGGCCTCCAAGCCGACGATGGCCAGGTGAATTAAACAGACTATCTCTATAGCCTATGAGCACTCAGGTAGACCTATCCCAGCTCACCTTAATGCTCATTCAACTAGATCACTGGCGACCTCCTGGACAGAGAGGGCAGGTGCTTCGATCGACCAAATCTGCAGGGCAGCAACATGGACGAGCCAAAATACCTTCCTGAGGCAATACAGAGTGGAACTTGCCGTTTAGCAGGAAGGTCCTACAGGCGGTGGTCCCACCCTAAGGTAGGCCTGAACCTCTTGCTCATCATCTCAGGTGTGCCGTCCTGGAAGATGACGGGAGAAAATTACCAGTTACACTTACCGGTAACGGGTTTTCTAGGAAATCTTCCAGGACGGCAGGCCTACTTCCCTACCCTTAATTGTCGGTGATGTCTCAATTCTCACAGAATGTACCCACTGGCACCGGTGTGGGCTTATACTCTGTCATACCTGAGGGACAGGGGGAAGGGTGGGGCCTTTTAAACTCTGTTGTTGATTGTGTTTCCTGTTGGGTGAGACCCGTCATCTCAGGTGTGCCGTCCTGTAAGATTTCCTAGAATACCCGTTACCGGTAAGTGTAACTGGCAATTTTCTATTACAAGGGATGTTTACCTTAACTTTACTGTTGTCTTATTTTTTTAATTCAAAGAAAGTTTATTTTTTCCAAAAAAATGCGCTTGTAAGACCGCTACGCTGTCACAAAAACCGCCATTTTATTCTCTAGGGTATGAGAAAAAAAATATACATATAATGTTTGGGGGTTCTAAGTAATTTTCTACAAAAAAAATGTTTTTAACTCGTAAACACCAAATCTCAGAAAGAGGCTCGGCCCTCTTTCCATTTTTTTTTGGAAAGCATTTTTTAATTGATGCTTTCCACCCTAGGGGAGAGATGTGGGGTCTTATTGACCCCACATCTCTCCATTAAGAGGAGCTGCCATGCTTTATTGATATCACAAGTTTACATTTCTTGTGATAGCAATAAAAGTAAAAAAAGGAATAATATAAACATTTAAAGCGCCCCCACCCCCCTCGGCTCACCTGCAGTAGTGGAGTCACGCCCATATATGTAAACAAAACATCACTCAACATAAACTGGTAACCTGTAAAAAAAAAATTAAAGCATCACCCTTGGAGATTTTTAAGTACTGTAGTTAGGCGCCATTCTACGAGCGTGTGCAATTTTAAAAGCATGACATGTTAGGTTACTGTTTACATCATCTTTCATGTTTTACAAAAAAAGTGGGTTATATATTGTGTTTTTTTTTTTTTCAAATTCATTAAAGTGTGTTATTTCTAAAAAAATTGCCTTTGAAAAACTGCTATGCAAATACTGTGTGACATAACAAATTGCGAGAACCGCCATTTTATTTTCTAGTGCCTCTGCTAAAAAAATGTTTGGGGGGTTCTAAGTAATTTTCTAGCAAAAAAAAATACAGATTTTTACAACAAAAAGTGTCAGAATAGGCCTGGTCCTTAAGTGGTTAAGAAGAAGCAGCAGGCGAGGTGGAAGAAGCACAGACCCACAGAATGATTGAAGCAGAAGCACGGAGATGCTTCCACTGCAGATCTTTGGATACAGTTTTCTCTCCAGCAAGGAGAACAGTGAATAACACAATAGTAATATCACCAAATTTTACTCTAATGCCCTGTACACACGATCGGATTTCCTATGGAATAAAATCCGATGGATTTTTCCATCGGAAATCCGATGAAGCTGACTTCCATCAGTCTTGCCTACACACCATCAGTCAAAAATCCGACCGTCCCAAACGCCGTGACGTAAAACACTCCGAAGAGCTGAGAAAAACAAAGTTCAATGCTTCTGAGCATGCGTTGACTTGATTCTGAGCATGCATGGGTTTTTTCTCAGATGGAGTTCCCCACAGACGATCGGAATTTGCTATTGTTTTTTTTTTCATCGGTATAATTTAAAACATGTTCGATTTTTTTATACCGATGGAAAAAAGACTGATGGGGCCCACACACGATCGGTTTGTCACATGAAACAAGTCCATCGGTCTTTTTTCATCAGAAAAAACGATTGTGTGTACGCGGCATAAGTCTTGTGAGGCTAGAAATGGCTTAAGGCATAAGGGTGCCACTTAACCACTTAAGCCCGGGACCATTTTGTAGCTAAAGGACCAGAGCTGTTTTCAGAATTTTGCACTTCGCTGCTTTCACTGTAAATTGTGCAGACATGCAATGTTGTACCGAAACGAAATTTGCGTTCTTTTCTTCCCACAAATAGAGCTTTCTTTTAATGGTATTTGATTGCCTCTGCGATTTGTATTTTTTTGCGATATAAACGGAAAAAGACCGAAAATTTTGAAAAAAAAATGATATTTTCTACTTTTTGTTATAAGAAAAATCGAATAAACTCAATTTTAGTCATACATTTAGGCCAAAATGTATTCAGCCACATGTCTTTAGTAAAAAAAATGTCAATAAGCGTATATTTATTGGTTTGCGCAAAAGTTATAGCGTCTACAAACTAGGGTACATTTTCTGGAATTTACACAGCTTTTAATTTAAGACTGCCTATCTCATTTCTTGAGGTGCTAAAATGGCAGGGCAGTACAAAACCCCAAATGACCCAATTTTGGAAAGTAGACACCCCAAGGAAATTGCTGAGAGGCATGTTGAGCCCATTGAAAATTTTTTTTTTTTGTCTCAAGTGATTGAATAATGACTAAAAAAAAAAAAAAAAAAAAAAAATACAAAAAGTTGTCACTAAATGATATATTGCTCACACATGCCATGGTTATATGTGGAATTACACCCCAAAATACATTCTGTTGCTTCTCCTGAGTACGGGGATACCACATGTGTGGGACTTTTTGGGAGCCTAGCCGCGTACGGGCCCCCGAAAACCAAGCACCGCCTTCAGGATTTCTAAGGGCGCAAATTTTTGATTTCACTCCTCACTACCTATCACAGTTTCGAAGGCCATAAAATGCCAAAATAGCACAAAACCCCCCCAAATGACCCCATTTTGGAAAGTAGACACCCCAAGCTATTTGCTGAGAGGCATGGTGAGTATTTTACAGCTCTCATTTGTTTTTGAAAATGAAGAAAGAAAATATATATATATATATATATATATATATATATATATATATATATATATATTTTTTCAATTTTCAAAACTTTGTGACAAAAAGCAAGATCTGAAAAATACTCGCCATACCTCTCAGCAAATAGCTTGGGGTGTCTACTTTCCAAAATGGGGTCATTTGGGGGGGTTTTGTGCCATCTGGGCATTCCATGGCCTCCGAAACTGTGATAGGCAGTGAGAAGTGAAATCAAAAATTTACACCCTTAGAAAGCCTGAAGGCGGTGCTTGGTTTTGGGGTCCCGTACGCGGCTAGGCTCCCAAAAAGTCTCACACATGTGGTATCCCCGTACTCAGGAGAAGCAACAGAATGTATTTTGGGGTGTAATTCCACATACGCCCATGACATGTTTGAGCAATATATCATTTAGTGACAACTTTGTGCAAAAAATAAATAAATAAATAGTCTTTTTTCCACAACTTGTGTCAACATATAAAATATTCCATGGACTAGACATGCCTCTCAGTATATAGCTTGGGGTGTCTACTTTCCAAAATGGGGTCATTTGGGGGGGGGGTTTGAACTGTTCTGGCATTTTATACACAACATTAGGAAGCTTACATCCACTCTTCTAACCACTTGAAGACAAAGCCCTTTTTTGACACTTTTTGTTTACATGAAAACATATTTTTTTTTTGCAAGAAAATTATGTTGAACCCCCAAATATTATATATATTTTTAAAGCAAAGGCCCTACAGATTAAAATGGTGGGTGTTGCATATTTTTTTTCTACACAGTATTTGCGCAGCGATTTTTCAAACGCATTTTTTGGGGAAAAAATACACTTTTTTTAATTTTAATGCACTAAAACACACTATATTGCCCAAATGTTTGATGAAATAAAAAAGATGATCTTAGGCCGAGTACATAGATACCAAACACGACAAGCTTTAAAATTTTGCACAAACGTGCATTGGCGACAAACTACATACATTTTTAAAAGCCTTTAAAAGCCTTTACAGGTTACGCCGTTAGATTTACAGAGGAGGTCTACTGCTAAAATTACTGCCCTCGATCTGACCTTTGCGGTGATACCTCACATGCATGGTGCAATTGCTGTTTACATATGACGCCAGACCGACGCTTGCGTTTGCCATTGGGCAAGAGCAGGGCAGGGCAGGGGTTCTTTTATTATTTTATTTTATTTTATTTTTTTATTATTAATTTTGCTTTTTTATTTTATTTTTAAACTGTTGCTTCCATATTTATTTATTTTTTATCATTTTTATTGTTATCTCAGGGAATGTAAATATCCCCTATGATAGCAATAGGTAGTGCCAGGTACTCTTTTTTGAAAAAAATGGGGTCTATTGGACCCTAGATCTTTCCTCTGCCCTCAAAGCATCTGACCACACCAAGATTGGTGTGATAAAATGCTTTCCCAATTTCCCAATGGCGCTTTTTATACCCGGGGGGGGGGGAACATTCCCTCCCACTGCTTGTAAAAGCAGTCCAGAGGCTAATTAGCCATTAGGATTGCTTTTACATGAAAGCCGGCCGCTGGCTAAAAAGAATGATACCAAAATGATACATAAAAGCGCAGGCATCATTCTGGTATAAACATTCAAAGTCCAGCAACATACCAGTACGTTGCTGGTCCTTGTTGGACATGTATTGTAATCTTTTTTTTCATGCAGCCTGTTGGCTGAACGAAAAAAAAAATTGATCGGTGGGTATGCCCACCATTAGAATACCGCCCTTCATCCACCCACTTCTAATGATGGGCATACATGCACCATTTATATATGCCGAAGCATGGGGGCATCTTCCCGCAAAAGTTATGCCGCGTACACATGGTCAGACTTTTCCACGGGCAAGCCTCCGTCGGAATTTTGACCGTATGTACGTGGCATTAGAAGCAAAATCGCTCCTCCGCCCCTGCTGCCCCAATGCTTCGGCATATATGCTTTTTTTTTTTAACTGTGGTGGTGAAATCACCTCCTACAGCACTGGAGTCGCAGGGATCAGGCCTGTCTCTGCGAACGCTGCAGTTATGTGTGTTGTGTTTTGCAAGTGACAGTGATCGATCGATACTGCACTTGGGTGGCCTGGGCTGGACGGAGGGGCAAAACGCAGGTGCTAGCAGGTATCTGGGCTGATCCTGCTAACACTGCGTTTTTGGGAACCCTAAACTGCTGGGGACGCTAGTATACATCTGATCAGATCAGATATTGATCTGTTCAGATACTATACCACTAAGGGGGGTGTATGCTTAACGTGTGGGTGTTAGCGCTACTGGCACTAACCTGACGCTGCCTGGGGTGTGACGCAGACCCTCTCTGACGCTAAAACCTAATTGATATCACCCGCCGGGCGATCAGGGGGTTAAACCTTTATTGGGTTATATACGACGGGTGCCCTGACACTATAAAAAGCAAACTAACTAACCAGCGTCACCCGTAACACTTATATGGTGATTACTGGTGAAAGGGTTAACTAGGGGCAATTAGGGGGTTAAAACCTTTATTAGGTAATATATGGGGGTACCCGACGCTATAAAAACCTGCGGCGAACCTAAAAAAAATAACTGGCTACCGATTGGCATCACCGACGCTAAGACAGCGATCAGAAAAATGATCGCTTAGCGACAGTGGTGATAGGGGGTGAAAGGGTTATCTGGGGGGTGATCAAGGGGGTTAAACCTTTATTAGGTAATATATGGGGGTACCTGACGCTATAAAAACCTGCGGCGAACCTAAAAAAAATAACTGGCTACCGATCGGCATCACCGACGCTAAGACAGCGATCAGAAAAATGATCGCTTAGCAACGGCGGTGCTAGGGGGTGAAAGGGTTATCTGGGGGGCGATCAGGGGGTTAAACCTTTATTAGGGGGGGTTAGGGGGCTACACTGGACCTAAAACTAACTTTAGTGACACTTTTACAGTCACAAATGTCACTGATTGCAGTGATCAGTAAATAAATGGTCACTGCAATCAGTGACACTGTGACTGAGGGCTGGGGGGTGATCTGGGGTGTCTGGGGGGGGCCTGGGGGGGCGATTTATGTGCCTATGTGTCCTGGTGTCAGTGTAGTGTTTTGTGCACTAACCTGCATCTTCTCCTGTGCGGCGCTCGGTATATGTGAGCGCCGCAGGAGAGATGACATCACTTCCTCTGCCTGTGTAAACATTACACAGGCAGGGAAGCTCTCTCATTCGCCGGGAGCGATCGAGAGGGGGTGGCCGGAATCGAACGGCTGTCCCCTCATCCCTGATCACTCCCAAACGAATAACGGCCGCTCACTGTAAAGAAGGGGGGTCCGATAGGACCCCCCAACTATACAAAGGCAGTCACGTAGATATACGTGATTCTGCCTGTCGGTGCCATTCTGCCGACGTATATTTACAGTGGGCGGTCGTTAAGTGGTTAAAGTGGATGTAAACCATCCATACTCCCAGTGAAGTGAACAGCCTCAGATGATACATCAGCTGGCGTCGCGGCCGGGTGACGTCATAGATCCGGAGGAACGCAGTGAGGGATTCCCCCTGTCCCAGCCACGCTGCGAACCTGTTTCTGTACCCCTCGTTGGAGGGTCCTCTACACACCGCTCTGTCAGTTCACATCATCCAAGGTACTGTACCTATAGAGTGATCGGATTGCAGGCTTTGTGCTGACTTTCTTTTAACCCCTCCTTGCTCCACGGATTTTTGCAAGCTTAACAAGGGGCATATCAATGGCGGCTAGAGAGTGAAGATTCACCTGCTTTCTGTACATTTGGAAGTGGACTCCCTCTTTTTATTGCAACTAATAAATAGTATAAGTTTTTTTCATTATTATTTCCATAGTCTTCATTAGTTATTGGGACTTTCCATGAGCGCTGGACAATTGTGTGTGTATGGTGTGCGTTTTGTACTTCCGGGTACGAATTTTTTCTTGCTGCTCTGGATTTTGGTCCTCCCCTTTTGTTTATATTTTCCTGAATATTTGGGACTTTTTGTGATTATTCATTCATAAAAACCTTTTTTACCCTTTCTCCACCTATTTTAGCGCTTGTGATCTTTGTTGTTTTATCTCAGATGATACACTGAGATGAAACAAATCTCCATACATAAGTTTTACATCTATATCTGCTGTCTTCACATTTATATACTGTTTAGAAAGTTCAGATCGTGTTGGGAAATTTTCTCTTCCTGTTTAACACAGAGTGTGATGCCTGGGCATACAGCCAAGATAGCTAAAATTTCTGATTGGAGAAAAAGGTACACACCCCCTCTCTTCATAGGCAGAGACTCTCAGTGGTGTTTTGTAACAGGGCCAGCTGCCTGCTAATCTATTTATAGCAACCTCCCCAGACAGAAATTTCAGGCTACTTTTATCTGATGTGTCCGAGAATTTGTCAGGAGTTATCTGGCTGATAACTCAGGAACGGGTCAGGAGAGAGCTCTTTAAAGAGAGATAACAAAACACTGTAGATATATGTGCCCAGCTCAAATTTAATGTATTGGGTTTACATCCACTTTAAATTTGGAACTTCTGCTAAATCCACTCCTCTTCCCCCTTACATGCCAAATTTGGCATGTATTTTTTTTTGGGGGGGAGTGGGGGCTTCAGTAGGAGTGGGACTTCCTGTCCCACTTCCTCCTTCCGCCCTGGGGTCGCCTAGGCAATACACCATATCGCCTTCTGGCGGCCCCTATCTGTAGGCGATCACCTGGGACGTGACAGGTCCCAGGCGATCACCTGTCCACTCAGAGAGCGCTGCACTGTTCGCGCATGCGCAGTGAGTGCCCGGTCGTGAAGCCGAAAGCTGTCACGGCCGGGTGCCCACACTATGAATGGAGGAGGTGTAAGATGGGAAGCAGCTCTCATTGTCTGAACACTGTTTGTTTACAATAAAATATTTAACTGTCATTCTGCTGTTTGGCCACAAGATGCCGCTGGTTTTTCCTGACACAGATAACGGGCTGTAGCCATGGAGACGCTGTGCACAAATCAGTGCTGTGACACAGGAAAGAAAGTGAGAGGAGAACTGTAGTATAACGGGCTGTTTTGGACAGAGATTTAAGAAAGAGAGAGAAAGTGTGTAGCGAGCAGGCAGCCATTTTGAGAAGGAGTTTGTTCTGAGGACTGTGTGCAGAGAATCCTACAACATCCAGGTGTGGAAACAGAACTGCAGCTGAGTGAAGTTACTTGTGTCTAAGATCCTGATCCTGTCCAGGGGAACGAGGAATTGCTTGCAGGAAGACGGATGAGACCTGAGGAACAAAACAATATACACTGCAGGACCATATACTTGTTAGAGAGACATTTTGTTCCGATCAGAGTCACCAGCGGATGCAGAGCAGACCCGGGTCGGTAAGATCGTGCACGCACCCCATTACTTTGTTGGCGCCTAGAGACTGAGACCAGGCCTGTAGATAGTTAGTAGGGTCTCTGTTTGTGTCAGGCCACAAGTGTTGCTACTGTTCACTACAGGGACTCCATAACCTAAAGTGACACTTCACAATTGGAGAGCTGATGAACTTTCTACAAACTCAAGATAGACTGGCGTTGTGCTCAGGAGGAACACGCAGACGCATGATACAACATCAGTTAAGGGGGGGGGGGAAATACGGTAGAGCTTTGTAAGTTTGTAAACTGTTGTGCTGCACCGCATACAGTTATTCTTGTGTTGTTTTTAGGGTATTAACAGGTAAGGTGTGGCGGTTTGGTTGTGCCCACCAGTAGGCAAATTACTCCTGCATCCTACGTAGGGCGCCGCGCTGTGCAGCATAAGGGTCTCAGCCTTCGGGCTGGGTGTCTGTAAATATATTGTATGTTCCCAGAATTGGCGGTTGGGTTCAATACCCCGTCTAAGTAAAATTCAGTTTTAACAAGAGCTGGTGGTGGAGTGGTTTTCCTTGTTCGCGACTTCGCTGTATCCTGGGGAGCCCACCCCGGTACACGTTCTACAGAGGCGCCGGCGGAGAGGAGCGGAGCTCCGGGCGTTGCGACGCTGGACAGTGGAGCAGGTAAGTGTATGTTTATTAAAAGCCAGCAGCTACACTTTTTGTAGCTGCTGACTTTTAATAAACATAAAAAAAGACTGGAACTCCCCTTTAAGGCCCTTGTAGGTCCTAATCTGCTGTCAGTCGCTAGGGTTGGGAAAGCATGGAAAGAGATCATCTCAGTGAATGTCAGTGAAGCAAAGAAGAAAATCCCAAATGCTGCACATCGCACAAATCCCATGTATCAGAGGTAAGAGCAGCCTCAATCTAGATCGGGAAGCCCGGGAACCGAGCGAGAATTTTCTTAACTTTAGTAACCTCTTAATTTTCAATATGGAGACTACCATGCAACAAAAAAAAAAACAGACGATCATTCGTCCGATAACCTCATCGTGTGTAACAGGCTTTCGTTTCTATATGGGTTCAGTAGAAGTCAAAGGCACAGATGCTTTCACACTGCAGATATACACTGCTATTTTTTAGGAGGAATTTGAAAAAGCAGCTAACGTGTTCATGTTAAAGCTTAGGCACTATTAACTCCATAATTAATTCCAGATGTTCCCTATAAGAACTTTGAGTTCAGACTTACTGTAATAGTGATGCCTGATGCCGCGTACACACGATCATTTTTCCCGTCGGGAAAAATTAAATTATTTTTTTCGCCGAGAAAAACGATCGTCTGTGGGCTTTATGCCGTTTTTCTCGTTGAGAAAAACGGCAGGAAAAACGACGAGAAAAATTAGAACATGTTCTAAATTTTCTCATCGTTTTTTCCATCATTTTTTTCCGCGGCAGTTTTCCCATAGGGAGACACTGCCGCGGAGCCCACAGACGGTCGTTTTTCTCGTCAAAGAAAAAAATGACGGGAAAAACGGTCGTGTGTGGGGGAACATGCCGTTCCCTCGTTTTTCATTTTTTTTCATGCCGTGATTCACGGCGGTGTTTTCACCGCCGTGAATCACGATCGTGTGTACGCGGCATTAGGCTTTATGTACATGGGACTTTTTTACAACCTCTTCTGAACGATTTAACTTGACAGATTGTAACCCACGTTTAAAACGTTTTTTTTTAATGGCCAAAAAACGCCTATAAACGAAACATGGCTAAACGCGGGTTGCCGTGTTTGGCGTCTGAAACGTCGGAAACTTTGGCGTATGAACTAATTTTTTTGCCTTCAAAAAAAGGCCTATAAACGCAACTGCTTAAAAACGACAATAAACGAATCTGTGCACATGTACACATAAGATAACATTGAATGAGTTCAGGGGCAGTTGAAAAAAGTGTCCAACTGCCTCTGAACGTCCGTTTAAAGTTTGTTCTTTTGAAAACTCCCTGGGGTTTACACAATGGCTTTGCAATCAATACATGGAGGTTTCCCTGGTATTCTCTATTTAGGAAAAGACTTCTAAAGGCATTTCGAAAGAATTTTCTTTCGAAAATCGTATCAAAGAATTTTCGGACGAATTTCACACCGTTAGTGGGCTGCAGCAATAGCCGATTTTCGTGCGACAATCAAATTTGAGGAATCCGACATGTTGGAAATTTTTTGAAAAACGAACGATTTCCTAACTGACTCCATGGCAGCCTACCCATAAAAGTAAGCTCACCGCTCAGCACTGTGTTCCTTTTTTGTCCTCCAATGGACCTGAAGCATGCACGTCTGTGCAGATTCCCGGATGGATGGATGGATGGCACACCTTTAGCGGTGCAGCTCGGAACCCAGCCATGGGCGGGTGGAGAGCTTACAACAACCACAAACGACTGGATGGGAGTTGCTGCGGTGTGCCCAAGATCCCTCGGCTGGCAAGGTCTGCTCCTTTATTTCCTTCCATGGCAGTCGCATCTGTGTAATATTTCTGTGTCTTTGTCCCATGCCCCTGCTCTCCCTAATGGCTGTGCGTTCCAGCCTACAGCGGTGACCCGAATCTCGGGCGCTGCCGCTGTTCGCGCATGCGCAGTGCCCGCTCCCAGAGCGAGGCTTGATTCGCGCATGCGCAGTCCAGCAGGACTCTCGACGGCCGCGCAGGCGCAGATGGGAGATCCTCCTCCACGCAGGTGCATTGGATGGACAGCGGTGACGTCACAGGCAGGCGGGAAATTTAAAAGCTGATGCTCGTCTGTGTCATTTGGGATTTCCCCTGACAGGCGAGCAGAGGCTCCTGGATTTCCCTGCTGAGGCTCTTGTCTTCTCACTCAGGTCAGTGCACTCTTGGATATGATTTGTCTGTTCCAAATATAGTCCATAGGTGTATATGTGCATGCAATGTGTCTTTTCACCATATATTGCTTATCACCATATGGTGCATTTTTTCTTAAAGGGCAAGTTACCTATTTATTTATTTTGTATAATACTGTAGGTTTTTTGGTCGAACTGTCTCTATTGTGACTCTTTGGTCCAGAATTTATGGACAATTCACCGCTTACATGTGGCCAGCCCTCACGCACAAGGTATATGCGGGAGAGGGGAGGGCTTGGGGTTCAGTCGCAAGTAGTGTTGCTTGACGGCTTGTATTTCTCCCCCCAATTCCCCTTTTTTCCTTTAGCCCTTCCGCAGATCTTCAAATTGACACAGACCTTGCCACGCCGCAGCATGCGTCAACATCAAAATCAAGACACAGACGTGATTCCCCGTCTGCATCTCACCACCAGAGGAGAAGTTCCCATTCCTCCTCCAGACACCGCTCCCACCGCCAGGACAGTTATTCTGATCGGAGAGCCTGCTGGGGATGCGGCTCACGAGTCCCAGGAGGGCAAATCGTTATGCAGCTATTGCTATGCCCATGCGGTTGGGGAAAAAGAGACAGAAGATCAACGGATCGAGTCTCTAGTAAAACGGGTGGTGCAACGTTCTCTAAAGGAGATGGATGCTTCCCATGCACAAAGCCAGTCCAGCACTATTCGATCTGGCTCCCCGGCTGATGTGGTCCGTGAAGTCCCAGGTCCTTCCCAGCCCTACGAATCTTCGCCTCTTCCCTCGGAAGGAGAATTAGAGAGTGATGAAGAGAGTGTAGAGTTTGATTTCTCTCAAGTAACTCTGCTCATTAAAGCGGTCAAAGAGGCCCTTATGTGGGAAGACCCATCTACTCCCCCAGCTAAACAGAATTTTTTTTTCAAGCGTCTGGGGAAAGAGCGCCCAAGTTTTCCGCTTTTAGCCGAACTAAAGGGCATATTTGATGAAGAGTGGAGCAAAGTGGACAGGAAGTCCTCGATGACAAATAAAGCCTCCAGAATGTATCCCTTCAAGGCAGATGAGGTAAAATACCTGGAGAATATTCCTCCTGTGGACGCAGCGGTAATGCGTCTGGCTAAGCACGTCACGCTCCCTCTAGAAGACGCAGTCTCCTTTAAAGACAGGTCTTGATAGAAGAATGGTTTAGGACCTTAAAAGAATTTACGGTCTTGCTGGGACAGCTTGTAAACCCGCCCTAGCCTTGGCAGCCGTGTCTAAGGCTATGGAGGCATGGACGGAGAACTTAGATTCCTTTCTCAAAGGCGTTTTTTCAAGAACTGCCCAGTAACTCAGCAGCAGCAGAGCTAAAACTAGCAGTGGCTTTCTTGGGAGAAGCATCGGTTGATCTGATCCGTCTACTGTCCAGGATTATGCTATCCTCAGTTACAGCTAAACGAGCCCTATGGCTACGCCCTTGGCAGGCTGATCCGTCTTCTAAGCAAACATGGTGCAAGATTCCTTTCGAAGGATCATCACTGTTTGGTAACAAACTAGATGACGCCATAGCTAAGGCCACAGGTGGAAAATCTGGCTTTCTTCCACAGGACAAGCGTCCACAGGGTCGAAGGAAGCCCCAGTTCAGAAGACGCAGCCCGGAGCGTTCAAGGGAAGCACGCTTCTATAGACCTGGCCGGGACTTCAGAAGAAACTGGAGCTGAGGCCAAGCGTCCTTCCGCAAGCCAGCAAAAACAACCAAGCGTCCAGTGGTCGCTATCAGGCTAAATTCTTTTGAAATTTTGCCCGCCCAGGCGGGTCGGGTAGGGGCACGCCTGCTCCTCTTTCGGCACGTGTGGGTGCCCCAGATTTATCTCAACCCTACTTCCAAGCACGGAAGAGCAAAAACAGGCCTTACTGTCCTACGTAGATCTGCTGAAAACCCAGGGAGCAGTAGTGTGTGTCCCAGAGGAAGAACAGTTCCAAGGAGTATACTCCCCCCTTTTCTTAGTCCAAAAGAAAAGCGGTGCCTGGCGCCCGGTAATAGATCTGACGTACCTGAACAAGTTCATAAGGCACGGAAAATTCAAAATAGAGACTCTGTCAATAAGCCATTCAACCAGGCGACTGGATGATTTTGATAGACCTGAAAGATGCCTATTTCCACGTGCCAGTGGCAAAGGACTTTTTAAAGTACCTCCGGTTCCATATCGGGCAAGAACATCTTCAATTCATCTGCCTACCGTTCGGTTTGACAACTTCTCCTCGAGTTTTCACCAAGGTCCTCTTGGCCGTAGTGGCCCTCATCAGGCTACAAGGTGTGCGTCTTTACCATTATTTAGACGATCTCCTAGTTCTGTCTCAAAACAGAGAACAGCTGCTGGTGCACAAAGAACAAGTGATCTCAACCCTTTCCAGCTTTGGATGGCTTCTAAACTTGGAAAAAAGCCACCTGGTTCCAGCCCAACATTTATTTACTTAGGGGCTCTGTTCAACACAGTGGAGAACACCATCTCCCTGCCGGCAGAGAAGATTCCGGTGATTCGGAAGAGGATTTCTCGTGCTCTGGATGCTCCTCATCTGAAAGCATCACAATGCCTAAGAATTATCGGCACAATGGTCTCCATGACCCCCATGGTCAAATGGGCTCTATGGAGGTTACGCCCTTTTCAGTCAGGGTTCCTCCGGCAGTAGAAGTCAGGGGACAAGAGTCAACTCATCCACATATCCGCAAAAATGAGAAACAGCCTCTTCTGGTGGCTCCAACTCAAGAATTTGCAAAACTGTCACTCCATTGCCCCCATCTCCTGGGTTACAGTCACGACCGACGCCAGCGGCTCAGGCTGGGGGGCTCTCTGTGGTCGGAACCTAGCTCAGGGCAGATGGGACGCTCGTCTTCACAACCCAGGCTCAAACGTCCTGGAGCTCAGGGCGGCCTGGTGCGCCCTCCAATCTTTCTCCCAGTTCCTGAAAGGAGAGTCGGTATTGTTAAGGATGGACAACACAACAGCAGTGTCGTATGTGAAGAGGCAAGGAGGGACCCGGAGTTCTACTCTCCTTCTAGAGGTCGAGCCCATAATAACATGGGCCCAGAAAAACCTGGCCAATATTTCGACAATTTTCATTCCGGGAGTCCAGAACTCCCAGGCATACTTCCTCTCACGCACTCGCCTAGACAACGAGTGGTCCCTCCATGTACACTCATTCAGCTGGATTCTGTCTCTAGGGGTCAATCCCGAGGTGGACCTATTCGCTTCCCCCTACAATCACAAGGTAGTGAAGTTCTACACTCGGGGACGTTGCAGCCAGGCATGTGGAACGGATGCCCTGATGGACAGATGGAGGTTCAAGAGGGCATACGCCTTTCCCCCGATCCTGATAATTCTCAAGTTCCTGAGGAGACTTCAAGCGGAATCAGCCGAAGTAACAGTAGTGGCTCCCTACTGGCCAAACAGGCCTTGGTTTCCCCTCCTGATCCAACTGAGCTACCGGGACCCGGTACCTCTTCCTCTCAGGCCGGACCTTCTCTCTCAAGGGTCACTTCTACACCCTTGTCTGGCACTGATGAGACTGACGGTCTGGTTCTTGAGAGGGAGAGGCTGGAATCCCTCGGTTGCGCCTCTAGAGTGATGTCTACACTGTTGAGCTCAAGAAGAGCAAGTACCAACAAGGTTTATAGAAGAATTTGGGCCAAATTTGTCGAATTCTCCTCTGCCTCTGGGAGGTCCTTTCAAAAATCCAGGAGTTCAGGATGTTCTTAGTTTTCTGCAAACCGGACTAGACTTACCCTTATCTGTTAGCTCTCTAAGAGTACAAGTTTCGGCCTTGTCGGCCTTCTCTGGAGTCTCATGGGCAGTCCATCCCTTAGTCAGACAATTCTTTCGGGGGGCATCAAGAATCAAGCCCCAAAGGAAACCAAGATTTGCCAAGTGGGATCTTCCACTCGTTCTAGACTCTCCAAGACGGGACTCAGTATGTTGGGGCCCTCCCCGTCCTCCATCAAGGACTTTTCAGCGAAAGTAGCCTTCTTAGTAGCCATCACCTCGGCTAAGAGGGTCTCTGAGATCGGGTCTCTAGGTCATGAAGAACCTTTTCTAAAAATTTTCCGGGATCGAGTAGTCCTTATACCCATGTTGGGTTCAAATCCAAAAGTGTCTTCGGTATTTCACGAAAATCAAGAAATTGTTCTACCTACATTTAAGACTCCAGATTCCAGTGAAACTCATCCCCTGGATATGGGTGAAATCCTAAAGGAGTATCTACAAATTACTTCTTCCTTCAGACGATCTGATCATCTGTTTGTTCTACATTCTGGAAACAACAGAGGGAAGAAAGCATCAACCAGAACAATTGCATCATGGATCGTTCAAACAATCCAGCAAGCATACAGGGCTAAGGGCTTGGCTCCTCCACAGGCGGTGATGGCACACTCCACCAGAGGGATGGCAGCATCCTGGGCGGCAGCCCAACATGTGGCTCCAGATGTCATTTGTAAAGCGGCCTCGTGGGCCTCTATCAATACATTTATGGCCCATTACTGCATTGAACCGGCATCACTGTCGTCTGTTTATTTTGGGTTAAGAATCCTGTCGGTTGACAGGACAAATTAAAGCTTTTTGTTCAACATACCCACCCGTGTGGTCTGGCTAGTTATTTCCCACACGTAGGCTGCCATGGAGTCAGTCAGGAAAACGGAAAATTTATTGCCAAATACTTACCGTAATTTTCCTTTCCTGATGGACTCCATGGCAGATGGAGTTCCCACCCTGAAAGTAAATAGTAATGAAAGAAAGTAAGTGTCCAAGAGTCGGCTAGTTACGGAACACAGTGCTGAGAGGTGAGCTTACTTTTATGGGTATGGGGTCCCATAGCATTGGAGAGGAGGCAGGGTTAACCCACACGTAGGCTGCCATGGAGTCCATCAGGAAAGGAAAATTACGGTAAGTATTTGGTAATAAATTTTCAGTTTTTCTGATCAATCATGGGAGAATCGTGCGAGAAATGTAATAGAAAAAAAAATGCGCATGTGCAAGAAAATAATATTCCCGGCAACATGAAGGTTTGGTCGGCCGAATTTCGAAAATCAATGGTGGCATCATCAGATCACAAAAAAAAACGAACTTTCTGATTTTAAAAAGAAAATTCGTTCAAAATTCGACCGTGTATGGCCTGCTTAAGGGGCCATGTACATGGGACGTTTTTACAACTGCTCCTGAACGATTTAACTTGACAGATAGTAACCCACGTTTAAAACTTCCATTTTGCCGCGTTTACATGCCGCGTTTGGCAGCGTTTTAGAAGAGTTTAAAAAAAAATTATTATTATTTTATTTTTAAATGGCCAAAACGAAAAACGTCTATAAACGAAACGCTGCTTAACGCGGGTTACCGTGTTTAGTCGCAATTGTCATCTGAAACGTGGAAATCTTCGGCGTCTGGACCCATTTTTTTGCTTTCAAAGAAACGCTGTTAAACGCAACTGCCTAAAAACGGAAATAAACAAGACTGTGTACATGGTCACATAGGATAACATTGAATGAGTTCAGGGGCAGTTGAAAGAAGCATCCAACTGCCTCTGAACGTACGTTTAGCAGCGTCCCGTGTACATGGGGCCTTTAATATTGTTTGCTCTATATAAATCAATATGCATGTCCTATATTTTGGTTTGTTCAGAACAAAAACAAGATGGGCAGCATATACAACATCTTTGCACTTATTTAACAGACTGAACAAGGTTTCCAGAGTCTCTTCTTGTCTACAAAATCTCCAGATAATCTTTATTTATGTAGCGGGTTCCCCAAAATTCAACCCCGCTATACCCAAATTTAGGGAAAGGTTTGAGCTGTAGTTTGGCTCAGACCACCTTAATTGTTAGGGCATTCTATTTTACACCGCAGGTAGTATACTGGTGTGTAGTTCCCTGTGGCCTGTAGGTGGTGCTGCCATAATGGGCCAGGGTTGAACCGCTGGTATAGTGCTGTGCCTTGGATGTCCTCTCTCGGCGGTTGTACGGTGGATGTGGTCGGCCTGCTGTGCACGCCGGGAGAGGATATAATAGGGGCAGGCGCTGCTTGCATAGGGCTCGGGGTCTTTGGTGGTTGGTTCCGGTACGAGCCCAGGGGGCCATCCTGGAGTGTGGTACCTGTTCCTCCTGGCCAGGGGCCCATGTACACATCAGTCCCAGGCACCTTTAGCCCTGGGGCTACAGCAGCAACCTTGGGCCCAGCACCTTTAGCTGGGGCCCGTGTCCTGGAAGGAGAAATCCCAGGGTGCCTCTGGCATGGGGACCCGTTCTGAGATGAGGAGGCTGGGGGAGGACCCTTCTGAAGGACCGGTGAAAAGTTCACGGAGAACGAAGGGCCTGGCAAATTCCCTGGAGGGATTAGATCCATCCAACACTAGAGTATTGGGATTAACGGTTCTGTGGCAGAGAATCTCCTAGTCGCATCTAAAAAAGACAAAACTAAAGAAACGTCCGAGCATCACTTCGGCTGCTAGGATCCGCTTTCATGGGTAACTATCCGGGTGAGCTAAGCCTACTTGAGGAACAAGTAGTGAATTCATAATTTGTCTTGTGCCTGGACTCATATCCAAACTCTTACTGTTCTGTCTTCTATCCACCCTTTTCTATCCATTGACTTTGCATATAAAGAAATAAACTCTACTTTGGAGTTTACTACTGGTGTGGACCTTGGAGTTACTTGGGGATATAAAGACTTGTCCTTACATTCTAAGAGACGGGAACCAACTAAAGGGAGAACCTTGCTGCAGGACCCTAGTTTGTGACACCGCTCAACCTCTTCACACAAGAGGGTACGGGCAGGTAGCATAGTGTGCCTTTCCTGTAAGTGAGCCAAAGGCAGGTAAAAAAGAGCACCCGTGTGCTACATTTACATTTACAGACTCTAAAACATAGAATATAGCCTTGGCACCCAACCTGTGGCCATTTGGTATTTGCTGTGTGACCCATTGCACATACAAGAAGTGGAACAACAGATTTGCAAATGGACTGTGATAGCAGTGATCTCTAGCAGAGCAGTCCTATTTATTATGCCCTCAGCTTCCTGCAGCAGGATTCCAGTCTCCAACAATTCTTGTAGCACGTATGCAGTCTATGAGTACCTGAGGCCCAGAGAAGTTGATGGTAATGCATGCATGACGTGTTTTACATGAGTTTTCATGTGTATTCAGCCTCTCGTAACAAGCCTAAATAGTATATAATTTGCAAACATGATGCATAAAAACGCATAAAAAAAAAATCTGCATTAACACGTGTGCAAAATATGCATCAACATGCATTAATAAATGCATTAAATGCATGCAACATGAAAAGCAAAGGTGTGAACCTAGCCTAATGCCCCATACACACGATCGTTTTTAATGTCATTTTTTAAACCGACGTTTTTCTCCTCGTTTTTTTTCATGTTTCCTCTCAAGCCTGCCTTGCGTACACACCATCATTAAAAAAAACGATCAAGCAAAGCGCAGTGACGTTCAACACGTACGACGGCACTATAAAGGGGAAGTTCCGTTCGAATGGCGCCACCCTTCATGTTAGTAAAGTTTGTTGAGCGACGATTCGCGCTTTTCAGTCCGTTACTGTGTAATGAATGTGCTATCTCCATTACGAACGCTAGTTTTACCAGAACGAGCGCTCCCGTCTCATACTTGATTCTGAGCATGCGCGTTTTTTTTCACGTCGTGAAAGCATACACACTATCGTTTTTCACGTCGTTAAAAAAAGACGACATGAAAAACGACGTGAAAAAAGAGAGCATGTCCGGAATTTTTAATGGCCGTTTTTCACGTCGTTAAAAATGCTCTGGAGCCTACACACGATCATTTTTAAAAATGGCATTTTTAACGGCATGAAAAACGATCGTGTGTACGGGGCATAATAGTTCTGCTCTGATGGCAGGATGGTAAAGGGGAGCAACAGGACATATACCTACCTATTCCTGTGAGTTTTTTTCTATTTATTCATTAATGATTTTGTGGATGTGAAACATATCATAGACTGATCTAGAAAAAAATGACAAACATGCCCAGTTCCTGTTGAAAATGTATAGTTATGCACCCATTAAGAACACCATGGCAAGTTAAATGAAATATGTTTTGAGCAAAAGGAAGCTAGAAAAGGCATTGGAAATACTGATTAACAGGCTTAGCAAGCACCAGGTTAGTTTAGTTTAAAAACAAGTGTTGGAAGTGATTACATTTTGAAATATAATTAAACCTGTATAATCTTACAAATTAACTTTTTTTTTAATTCAAACAAAGACTTTTCAAAGAGCAAGCAGCATCAGAAATCAAATTTTCCCATTCGTTTAGGAAGGGGTTCTTTACAGTAAAAGGAGTTATGGAAAACACAGTACTGGAATGTAAAAAAATTATTTTCTTGCATCTAATAAAATCCAAAGAATATGCACATAATCATAAACATGCCAGTGGTCCCTTAACGGTTTATATACAAAGCACAGATCCAGCTATATACAATATCTGATATCCTTGATGTTCTATGAATAAGACTTCTGTGTCTGAGGATCGACATAGCCGATATGTGTATGTAGCACACAAACCCTTTTTCCTGCCTACCTTCACTTGCAGGGGTAAAGGCACACCGTGCCACATGCCCATATCCTCCTGGTATAAGAGGTTGAGCAGTGTTCTTACAATTTTGGGTCCTGCAGCGAGTTACCTCCCTCCGTTGGTTCTCGTCCCTAGAATGTAGGGAAAAGTCTATTCTCCACTCAAGCCTGAGTGGGTATTGCTCACCCGGATAGATCCCTCTCACAGTTCTAGCAGCCGGAGTGAAGCACGAACATGGCACTTCAGTTTTAGTCCCCTTCACGGACAAGTTCAGGAGATCCTCTGCCACAGAATCCTTTAGTTCCTGAATTTAGAACTTCCTAACGCCTGTAGATTATTAGAGACCATAGGTGCCAATGGGACACGCTACAGGAGCTATCTTGCAACTAGTGATGAGCCGAACACCCCCGGGTTCGGTTCGCACCAGAACCCGCGAACGGACCGAAAGTTCGTACGAACATTAGAACCCTATTAAATACAATGGATGCGAACGTTCGAATTCTAAAGTGCTAATTATAACGACTATAATGCATGTTATTGTCCTAAAAAGGGTTTGGGAACCCGGGTTCTGCACCAGGGGACATGTATCAATGCAAAAAGAAGGTTTTAAAAACGGTCGTTTTTCGGGAGCAGTCATTTTAATGATGCATAAAGTGAAAAAAGAAAAGTCAAATATTCCTTTAAATATCGTACCTGGGGGGTGTCTAAAGTATGCCTGTGAAGTGCCACGTGTTTCCCGTGTTTAGAACTGTCCCTGCACAAAATGACACTTCTAAAGGAAAAAAAAGCCATTTAAAACTGCTTGCGGCTTTAATGTAATGTCTGGTCCCGGTAATATGGATGAAAATCTTTAAGAAAAATGGCATAGCTACCCCATGACCCCCCCCCCTACCCCAGCCCATTACCAGCCCCTTTGGGTCTTGTATGGATATTAAGGGGAACCCCGCACATAAAATAAAAAAGGCCCTATATACTCTGAACAGCCGTATACAGGCGGTGCATACAAGACAGGGACTGTAGGTTTGTTCTTATGTAGAATCTGTTTGTAATTTGAACAGGTACATTGTTGAAGTGTAGCTCCAGCCCAAAAATCTATTTTTAAACTTTTTGGAAAACATAGGTAAGGGTTATCACCCCTGTAACATTTGTTTTGCTGTCTGTGCCCCTGTTCAGAACATTTCACCTCACTTTCCGTCCCAATGACAACTGTTTTTGAAATGTGGTGTTTTTCTTGAAACAAGGATTGCTGATAAAGCATCAGTACAGAGGAGACACCTTTCTCCCATATTTATTCTTACAGGAGAGAATTTTCCTTCCTAGTGGTAGATTTCCTCTCACTTCCTGTTGTCTTCTTGCGTTTGCAAGTAGGAGTCGTTTGTAAGTTGGATGTTTGAAAGTAGGGACCTGCCGTATATACTCTGCAGAAATAGGCCCCTTAGTTGTTGGTGTTGGCACAACACTGTAAGCACTCACAGTTACTCTTGGTTGGTGCTGGAACGCCCTGCTGTCAACTATTATATCAGGAATTTTAATTACATATAATTGTTGAACAGTGGTAGTAAAAATTGGGCCTTTGATGGTGGTGCTGGTGCCACAACACTGTAAGCCCTGACAGTTACTCTTGGTGGGTGCAGCAATGGGCCCTGCTGTGAATTATTAGATCAAGAATTGTAATTGCATGCCCCTGTTGAACAGGGGCTGAAAAATTGGGCCTTTCGTGGTGGTGGTGGTGGTGGTGGCGTTGCCACAACACTGTAAGCCCTCAGAGTTACTCTTGGTGGGTGCAGCAATGGGCCCTGCTGTGAATTATTACATCAAGAATTGTAATTACATGCCCCTTTTGAACAGGGGCTGAAAAATTGGGCCTTTCGTGGTGGTGGTGGTGGTGGTGGCGTTGCCACAACACTGTAAGCCCTCAGAGTTACTCTTGGTGGGTGCAGCAATGGGCCCTGCTGTGAATTATTACATCAAGAATTGTAATTGCATGCCCCTGTTGAACAGGGGCTGAAAAATTGGGCCTTAGGCACTGGTGGCACAACACTACAACCCCTCACAGATACTGTACTTGGAGCACAGCAATGAGCCCTGTTGCAAAGTATTGCTTCAAAAATTGTAATTACACGCCCCTGTAAAACAGGGGCTGAAAAATTGGGCCTTAGCCACTGGTGGCGGCACCCATAAACAAAAATGATCTTCCAAGCTATCATCATCAATCGTATCATTGAGGACTCGGAGGAGGAGGATAGCCAGTCAACATAACAGCACAGGCACTCAGCATCAGCATCAGTCTTGAAGGGATGTGACATGTTAAAATCAATTAGTCTGTTATATCAGCATCAGGTGTGTGGTAGCTGGTGGTGATCCAAGACTGGTTCATCTTGATGAAAGTCAGTCGATCAACCGAGTCGGTGGACAGGCGCACCCTGTGATCCGTGACAAATCCTCCAGCAGCACTGAATGTGCGTTCCGAAAGAACGCTGGATGCAGGACAGGCCAGTAGCTCAATTGCATACTGTGCAAGCTCTGGCCAGTGATCCATCCTCAAGACCCAGTAAGCCAGAGGATTTTCGGTGGGGAAGGTGTCCAAGTCTGACCTTGCCCCTAGATATTCCTGCACCATGTTTATCAGACGCTGGCGATGGTTGCTGGAACCGATCATACTTTGGGGCTGCGGACTAAAGAATTGTCTGAACGCATCGGTCAGACGGCCACCTTCCCCACCGCTCCTTCTTTGACTGGCCGAAGCCTCAGCAACTCGTTGTCCAGGACCAGGAGTTTGTAACCTCCCAGTCTCTGGGAACGCGTTGCACAGACCTTTCTGCAAGGCCTCCCGGAGTTGTCTCATCCTCTGCTCCCTCTGCGACGGTAACATAAGGTCCGCAACCTTACCCTTGTACCGTGGATCAAGGAGAGTGGCCAGCCAGTAATGGTCCCTCTCCTTGATCCGAAGAATACGAGGATCCTTCCGCAGACTTTGCAGGATCAGGGAGGCCATGCAGCGTAGGTTTGCTGAGGCATTCGCTCCGGAGTCCTCTGGGTCACTAAGGACGACATGATCCGCAGTCACCTCCTCCCAGCCACGTACAAGTCCACTGGTTTCTTGGGACTGTAAATCATCCCTAAAAGACTGCTGCTGATGATGCTGAGTGCCAGCCTCCACCTCCATGCTGACACAATCCTCCTCCTCCTCCTCCTCCTCCTCCTCCTCTTCCTGTGCGATGGGTGGGACAGAAGGAACACTGTCTGGGTAAAGGGGGCCTTGAGAGGCAAGGAAGTCCTCCTCTTCCTGCCTCTGTTCTGCCTCAAGTGCCCTGTCCATTATTCCACGCAGCGTGTGCTCCAACAGGTGGACAAGAGGTACAGTGTCACTGATGCATGCACTGTCACTGCTCACCATCCTCGTGGCCTCCTCAAATGGTGCCAGGACAGTGCATGCATCCCTGATCATGCCCCACTGGCGTGGAGAAAAAAAACCAAGCTCCCCTGACCCTGTCCTGGTGCCGTAGTTGCACAGGTACTCATTGATGGCCCTCTGCTGCGTGTGCAGCCGCTGCAGCATGGCCAACGTTAAGTTCCACCTGGTGGGCATGTCACATATAAGGCGGTTCTTGGGCAGGTTCAACTCCTTTTGCAGCTCAGCCAGGCGAGCACTGGCATTATAAGATCTGCGGAAATGCACACAGACTTTCCTGGCCTGCCTCAGGACATCCTGTAAGCCCGGGTACCTGCCCAAGAACCGCTGCACCACCAGGTTAAGGACGTGAGCCACACAGGGCACATGGGTCAGTTGTCCCTGTCGAAGGGCGGAGAGGAGGTTGGTGCCATTGTCGCAAACCACCATTCCTGGCTTAAGCTGGCGTGGCGTCAACCACCTCTCGGCCTGGCCCTGCAGAGCAGACAGGACCTCTGCCCCAGTGTGGCTTCTGTCCCCCAAACACACCAGCGCAAGCACGGCATGGCATCTTTTTGCCTGCGTACTTGCGTAGCCCCGTGAACGGCTACGGAGCACCGCTGGTTCATAGGACAAACCACAGGAAGAGGCCATGGAGGAAGAAGAAGAGGAGGGGGTGGAGGAGAGAGGTGTGTCACAACCAGTAGTAGCATTTTGGAGGCGTGGCGGTGGGACAACCTCCAACACTACTGCACCTTGTCCTGCATCCTTCCCAGCTGCCAAAAGAGTGACCCAATGGGCCGTGAAAGAAAGGTAACGTCCCTGTCCATGCCTGCTGGACCATGAGTCAGCGGTAATATGCAACTTACCGCTGACCGCCCTGTCCAGCGAGGCCAAGACATTGCCTTCCACATGCCCGTAGAGAGCCGGAATAGCCTTCCGTGAGAAAAAGTGGCGTTTGGGAACCTGCCACTGAGGAACCGCACATTGCACAAACTCACGGAAGGGGGCCGAGTCTACCAACTGAAAAGGCAGCAGTTGAAGCGCTAGCAATTTAGCCAAGCTAGCATTCAACCGCTGGGCATGTGGATGGCTGGGAGTGAACTTCTTTCGACGGTCCAGCAGCTGGGGCAGGGAAATTTGCCTGCTAGAATCGGACGTCGGTGTACTGCTAGCAGAGTGGCCGCAAGTACTTGGCTGTGACACACCTAATTCTACACCTTCATTCCTCTCAGTGCATGTTTCAGAGAGGACTGAAGTTATAGTGGGGTTGGAGATCCCAGCTGATGCGGTGCAAGGAGAGGTCCGCTTTGTTCTTTGGTGTGGGTCTTTGAGGTAGGCTTGCCAACGAGCTTCATGGCAGGTCAACATATGTCTGGTCAGGCATGTGGTACCCAAGCGGCTGATGTTTTGGCCACGCGATATACGCTTGAGACATATGTTGCAAACAGCAGCTGTGCAATCTGATGCACTAGCCTCAAAAAAGGCCCACACCAAGGAACTTTTTGAATGACGGGCAGAGGCAGCGCCCTGCACAGGCGGAGCTCTGCGGTGTGATTCCGTCGGTGTACTGCCCTTACGCTGGCCACCAAAGGGCATCCTGCCTCGTTGGAGATGTGCCTCCTCCTCATCCTCCTCCTCCTCCTCCTCCTCTCTCCTATTAGGCACCCACGTGGAGTCAGTGACCTCATCATCCCCTCCCTCCTCATCACTGGAGCCAATCTGGCAGTATGCTGCAGCTGCTGGAACATGACTGCCAGATTGGTGTCCTTCTTGAGCATCCCCTCTGTCTGCTCTCACCCTACTGCCTTCCTGTAGCTGGGTTTCATCATCAGACCCTTCGAAACGCTGGGCATCCTCCTGGAGCATGTACCCAACACTGTGCTCAAACAGTTCGGGGGACTCCTCAGGAGGAGGACATGGTGGGTCTAGGGAAGGAGTGACTGATGAGTCTGACATTGATACCAGGGAAGAGGACGCTTTGGCAGCTGCTTTGCCAGTACCCTGAGCCTGGGTAAGAGAGGATGAGGATGAGGAGGAGGAGGAGGAGGGCTTGGTCATCCACTCTACCAAGTCTTCAGCATGATGTGGCTCAACATGTCCAGCTGCCGAAAAGAAGGACAAGCGTGTCCCATGGCCATGTGCTGATGACAATGCACCGCGTCCACGACCAGCACTGTTGCCCCCAGACACAGAGCCTGCTTGCCCTCTTTTATTGCCTCCTGACTGTCTGCCTCTCCTTGTTTGCCTTCCAGACATTCTAATAGATGGCCTGCAGGGAGATGGGAAAAAAGCAATAAGGGCTACCTTCAGGTGTCCTTCTCTGTCCCTTTACTTAAGGATTTCTAAATATGGTTGAGGATGATTGCTTTTGCACAGAATAGCACAACGACAATTTCCCTGACTGTCCAAAAAACAAGGATTTCAAAGATGGTTGATGAGGAATGCTTTAGCACACTATAGCACAAGGAGAATTCCCCTCACTTTCCTTCTTTGTCCCTAGAAACAAGGACTTGCACAGTGAAAGAAACTGACACTCTCCCTACCTAGAGTTTTCTGTCCCTAGAAAAAATGTTTTTTTAAAGCACACTATAGCACAAGGAGAATTCACTCACTGTCCTTCCCTGTCCCTAGAAACAAGGACTCGAACAGTAAAACACACTGACACTCTCCCTACCTATCCTTCTCTTTCCCTAAACTAAAGGAATCCAGGTTAAGCAAGAAAGAAATAAATGTCACTGTCCCTGCCTATGCTGCTCTTTCCCTGCTCCGGAACACACTACACTAGGCCGCCGTGCTGGCGGCCTTTTATAGTGTGGGGCGTGTACTAAACACCCTCAGCAATAATTGGCCACAGGCATCCTGCCTGTGGCCAATCATTGCTCTCCTCGCTGCCGGCGCTGTGATTGGCCAAGCATGCGGGGTCACAGTGCATGCTTGGCCAATCACAGCGCCTGGATGACACTGCAATGGCGTAGTGCATTGTGGGCCGTTCGCGTCACTCGAATTTGGCGCGAACGGCCCAAATCGTTCGATCTTCGTCGAACGATCGAACAGCCGATGTTCGAGTCGAACGTATGTTCGACTCGAACACGAAGCTCATCCCTACTTGCAACTCACGAATCCTTCCCTCTGATAGGCAACCAGGCCTCCCCGAGACCATGACTTCCTTCACCGATCCATCGGACAGGTCCTCTCCCGGTTTCCTCTCCTTCAGAGTGGGCCACCCTCACCTGGGCTCCCTGGGACTCCAGTGGTTGGTTGTAGACCTAGTTGAAGGTACTGGGCCTACCTGGAACTCTGCAGCCTCGGGCTAAAAGGTGCCCGAGACTCCTCGACCAGTTCACGCACCCCCCGACCAGCAGGGCCAAAGGGCACGACTTCGCCACCAGGGGTCATCCTTGGAATCCCCCCGGCACACCACCCCAGATCATGGTGTCTGCCCTTTATGTACCCTCTCCCAGCATGCACAGCAGGCAAAACCCGCCCACCGCACGGTAGCCGAGAGAGGACACCCAATCACACCGCAACGCCACCTGTGGTTCTCCTTAAGACCTGGGCAACAGCGCCACCCACAGGTCAAAGGGAACTATACTCCAGGCAACATTACAGCAGAGCAGAGTCCAAACTAAACAGAATTGGAGGACCTGAGCTAAACTATTGCTCAGGCTGCCCTTAAATTTAGAGCATAGCAACCCCAATTTTGGTGGTCTGCTACATGTATAACATAAGAACTAAACAAAAATCACACCATTAGGGCCAATAGCAACATAATATACAGTAGGTAAAAGATAACTTACAATAAAAAAAAAACTCAACTCCTAATGTGTTTCGACGTCCACATAGAAGCAAATGCAAAAAAGAAAACATATTAGAACAGGCAGACTCCAACAATAAGGGGACCTGCATGGATGTGGTCTAAATGTTGTAATTACACCTTTTACATTGCCCTTGCCACTTTCTTCTGGAGGACACTGTGTAGTAAGTGTTTGAATAGAGAAGAAACACTCCTACCCCCCTTCTCCCCACCTCCATATGTGAAATATCAATGTGTTCCATGAAGCAACAGTAGCCCCAGCAATCTGCCACTGGGTCTCCAGTGCAAGTCCAAATCGTGCCTTTTTTTAATTTTTTTATTAAAACAGGTTTTTATTGGTACAAAAAAACACAGCTTACAAATGATGCATTAGTACAGGAAAAGTTGGGTATAGGTGACAATATGAGCAACATAAACCGGGTTATAGACATCCCATATGCAAAGCAAGTGTGGTTGGATACATTACAAAGGAACAAAGAGGTGGTGGGGAAAGTAAACCGTAAAAACATTTCACCCATGGTACAGAGTAATGCGCTTGGCCTCAGACTACCGTTTGCGCAGGGTGTCAGAAAGGAGGGCGACTGTAAACGTCCATGGACGCACATGTAGGAAGACATCAACCCAGGGTCTCCGGAACTTGGAGCCACCTATCCCAGATTTTACCATATTTCGCAGGACAGCCTCGATGGGAATAGATAGGCTTTTTGTATTTCAGACTATTGTTCACTTCTACCAGCCACATACCATATTCGGGTGGAGTAGGCCTCATCCACTGTTTTGCTATGACTTTCCAAGCAGAGAACAATGTTTCATTGAGAAATGTTTTGGTAAACTTTTTAATAGCATCGGCTCTGGTTATATACCAAGCAGGCATGGTTTAGGGTGTAGAGTGATAGGAGAGCCCATGGTGTCATGAAGGAACTGTACGATCTGTGTCTAGAAGCCCTGGATACTAGGGCAATTCCAGACCAGGTGATAGAACATGCCCGACGCCTGGCCACACATGGCGCAGTGGGCGGTTTGGTCATGCTTATACCTCGACACCCTAAGATATGCTCGGTGCATAATATATATCTGTGCGAGGCGGTACGAAAGCTTGGGGGATACCTGTTTGCAGTGTTCAAGAGCCTTGCTCCATTCCTCATCCTTTATCTCCCCAATGTCCTCCTCCCACCTAGCCTTCTGGAGGGCACTGTGCATAAGCTGATTTAGTCACTGAGGGCGTGAGCAGCATACTGTAGAATTCGGATATAAGTTTCTTGGCGTCCAGACTACATATTACGGCCATGAGGGGATTCACTTCTAGTGGAGGGGGGCCAGTCGGGAATTGTGTTCTAAAAGCATGTTGGAGTTGAAGGCACCTGAAAAAAATTCGAGCAGAAAGGTCATATTCAGCTCTCAGTATGTCAAATTTCTTCAGATTACCATTGGAAACTAGAGGGACAGGTGGTACACTCCCCCAGCTCTCCATAATTCTGTCAGGCATGGAGCAGAACTCCGGGAGATCTAGGTTATGCCATAGTGGAGTATGGTCATGTAAGGGCGCTAACTGTATTTTGGCTGTCGCTATGGCCCATATGAGTTGGTAGTGGTGGAGCAGGGAAGTCCTATCTCTTGCCAGGTGTGACACTTGCAACCGGCCTATTATGGCTGTAAGAGGGTCTCCAGTCGAGTGCGACCACATGGGGCATAAGAAAGTCAAAAATCTGACCCTATTCGTTTTCCCTATGTGGAACAGTTGCGATATCTGTGCTGCTATGTAATAGAGGTTAAGATCAGGTAGTGCCACCCCCCTAGATCTGTGGGATTCTTCAGCTTGCTCCATGGTAGTTTATGCCTACTTTTACCCCATATAAAGGTTTTAAGTATGACTTCCATCGCCTTGAAGTGCCGAAGCACACGATACACCGGGGAGTGCCAAAGCACATATAGGATCTTTGGCAGGAGCACCATCTTGACAAGATTGACACGCCCCATTACACCCAGCGGTAACCTGGCCCAAATCTGAGTCTTGTGCTTGAGCATATCAAAGAGGGGTTGTACATTAAGTCGGACATAATCCACGAGCGACCGAGTAATGTGTACACCCAAATATTTAATGCAGTCCACTCTTTGCAGAGGGAGTTGAAACTGCACCTGCGTCTTTGGGAAGCTATCTAAGGGAAGTATTTGCGACTTGTCCCAATTGATTTTAAGTCCAGAGAAAGAACCAAAACGCTCTATCTCGGCTAAAGCCTTGTGTAGTGCATCCGTAGAACCATCAATATACAAAAGTGTGTCATCAGCATAGGTACTAACCATCTCCATGATGGGCCCCACGCGCACTCCCACTATCTGGGTTGGAGCGCAGGGACACCCCTGATGTGTGCCTCTAGTGAGGGGAAACTGATCAGACGCCCAGCCATTGGCTACAACTCTAGCCACCGGGTCCTGATACAGCAGCTGGACCCACCTTATGAACCTGGGCCCAATGCCAAACCGCTCCAGGCAAGTCCACAAGCAGGGCCATTCGACAGAGTCGAACGCATCAGCAGTGTCCAACGCAATGATCATTCTGGCACCTGTATTGTCGCGATGTGTTTGCAAATAAATAAATAGCCTCCTTAAATTAAAGGAGGTGTTCCGTCCAGGCATGAAGCCCGCTTGATCGGTATGTATGAGGGAAAGGACAACTGCATTGAGTTGAGTGGCAAGGACCTTAGCCAAGATCTTGACATCGACTTGCTGTAGGGAGATGGGGCGGTAGGAATCAGGGCGATGCGGGTCTTTACCTGGCTTGGGTATCAACACTATCGTGGCCTCATGCATGGAAGCTGGCATTGAGGAAGTCTTAAAAATGTGGTTGTATAGCTTGTGAAGCCTAGGGACAAGGAACTCAGAGTACAACTCCACCGGGAGTCCATCGGAGCCCGGTGACTTGGAGCGAGGGAAAGCCGCTATAGCCTCAGCAATTTCCTCTGTGGATATGGGACCATCCAGGTCTGCCACTGTCATGAACCTTTGAATACTGAAGTATTTCTCCTTTGAATCTATGACACAGTGGGGGGGGGTCTTCTGCCCTGTCTTAAGGCTAACCCCCCCTCCAGACGGCTCCATGGTCTAGAAGAAAATAATTGTTCTGTGTTTGACTGTTTGTTTATGTACTTTAATTACCCCCTGGGGCTTCTGTGTCAATACACGTCTCAGTTCTCCTATTCAAGCGTTCAGACCAATAGGAAAGTGGTTGTTGGGGGCAGGGTGTTCAAACTGCTGTATAAGAGTGTTTGTGTGTGTGCTTCCAATAAAAGAAGTCTCCTGTTGAACTTACATACAGCCTGCCTGGTGTTTGTTCTGAACTCCCACAAATGGATTAGAATTTCACATAGCTGTAGTTTGAATCCTGGAGCATCGGATGACCAAACCATCAGACGTTGCGATCTGTAGTATGATCCGATAGAAGCAGAGGAGTGTCGGGAGAGTGGAACCGAGCGAGCAAAGGGGCTCATTACATTGGTTGGCAGTGGTGGGATTTGCTCTCCAGTTACTGGGACACTCCAAACCACCACAGTGAATGACCAGCTATGCAGCCTGCAGGAAAGCCACGCTGAAAGACTTACTTGAGAGCCGTGGAGGGACCAGTGGGACAAAGAACAAGGCCACCTTGATCAGGGAGCTAGCCGAGATGGACCAGAGGGATGATGATGCAGGACCCCGGTCAGTTGAAGACCTGTTTCAGCAACGAGTCCTAGAGCGGTTGGCATTATATGGTGCTAACCCATCAGAGACCGCCATACAGAATGACATTAGAGACATCAAGCTGCAGGATGAGCGACAAGAGAGAGAACTAGGGCGACAAGAGAGAGCACTAGAGCGGCAACATGAGCAGAGAATGGCGGAAATACGGCAATCGGAGACAACACCTAAAGATGCAGCGCCTTTCCGTAAGTTGCCCTTTCGGGCGTTCAAACTATTTAAGGAAGGAGAGGAGGAAATTGAAGCGTTCCTGCAGGACTTTGAGAGACTATGCCAGATACATGAAGTACTGCCCCAAGATTGGGTCGCCTTACTGGCGAGTAATTTAACTGGCAGAGTGGCGGATGCGTATCGGGCCCTGGAGGACGAGGACGCTAAAGACTATGACCGGGTAAAAGAAGCTCTGCTAGCCCGATTTGCCATTACACCCGAAGCCAGCCGGATTAAGTTTCGAGAATCCCGGAAACAAACCAACATAACATACGTGGAGTGGGCACATCGTCTGCAGCAAAACCTTAAGGGCTGGATCCAGGGAAGCCATGCTCATACCATAGAGGACATCACCCAGCTAGTACTCTTAGAACAGTTCTTTAACCACACCCCTCTGGTAGTACGGGATTGGGTGCGAGATAAGCAACCACGGACTGTACAGCAAGCGGCTACTTTGGCCGATGAATATCTGGACTCTCGAAGGTCAGGCGAAAGCGAGCGCTATCCACTATCTCGGCCCAGTTTACCAGCCTCTAACCCAACTTCAGTACCTCAGTGGTCTGCCTCTAGACCCCTAGCCCGACCCAACCCTCCTACCGGGCCTAAGTGCTATACCTGTAACCAAACCGGTCATCTGCACCGATATTGCCCTACCCGATCCACGAGGTACCGAGAGACTAATCATCCATCCAGACCAGCGGCTCATTGCTTCCAGAATGAGCCCAACCATCGAGATGTTCAGGAAGAGTGCGGGGAACTTTTCGAGGCTGATCCCGTCCAAGCTGCTGCCAGAGATAATTGGCAGCACCATCGCCAGGCAGTATGGGTTAATGGGCAGCCGGCCCAGGGACTCCGCGATTCCGGGGCTACGATTACCCTCATCCAGCCTCACATGATTCCCCAGTCGGCCCGGACCGGCCAGACTGTTGCAGTCAGGGTAGCAGGGGGCAAGGTACTATGTTTATCCACCGCCTAATGCCGCGTACACACGATCATTTCTTTCTCGTACATCACGGGACACAGAGCGACATAGTCATTACTAATGGGTTATATAGATACCGTCAGGTGCTGGCACTGGCAACTTCCAAAACCAGAAGTACCCTCCCCTATATAAGCCCCTCCCATCCGGGAGCACCTCAGTTTTTTGCCAGTGTCTAAGGTGTTGGCCAAGAAGAAACATGTGTTTTTCACTGAGCTTGCGTACAGGTTCTTTTGGGCCTCAGTAAGCTATTCCGGATCCGACCAAAAAAGCTTCATAGCTAAACGGTCGGTACCCGGGCCTTGCAGAGAAGAGCAAGGTTTTGCCTGTAATGCTTCTCTTAGGAGAGCTGGACCCTGGGATCCAGAGCTCTGGTCATACCCACGACCAAGATGTTTTCTGTGCAGGGTGCTATACAGGTCCAGGGGAGTGGAATCCTTGGGAACCCGGTCCCTGAAGGTTTGATTACAATGCCTGCCGTGATAGGTGAAGTTTGGGCTTTTGTGGACCAAACAAAGTCCTGCGGCGGGGAACAGGTAAGTGGGGGCCCCCAGGAACTTGGTTCTATTGGGGGACCCCCAAGCCTAATTTGTCTTTCTGTCTGTTACCTAATGGTATTCCCGCAAAATTCTGTGCATGCCTGTAACTACTAAAAAAATGTAATAATTTTTAATGGTGGTCAAGAAAAAAAAAAAAAAATGTTTTATATATATATATATATTTAATATATATATATTTAATATATTAGACTGCGGTACCTGTGTTTGTCCACTAGAGGCCGCTGTGGAACGTTTCTTGTCATGTGGACTAGTTTCTTCTCATCAGAGCGAGTCCAGGCAGATGGTGAGTTCTCTTATGGGAAACTGCTTCCTCTGCCATGTTGCAATGCTCGTCCATCCCCCGGCCTGCGGCAAAGGGGCCCTGGCTCTTGTCCCTGGTTTCCATTTTCGAAATTAGCGCCGAAGGCGCACGTGGCCGCGTGCACGCGCCTCTATATATAGAGGTGAGCCGGGAAAGGGGGCGGAGCCTGGGGGATGACGCTCTGTGCGCGCCGCAGCGCTTCTGCGCATGTGCGGGCGTCCCAGCATGTTAGAAACCACAATTTTGTGTGGTGAGCTGGCTATGAAGTACAGAGACAGAGCTGGCAACATTTAAAGAAGGCATACAGCAAGCGGTTGATACAGGCATCCCCTAGAAAGGCACATTAGTAGACACCAACTGTTTCTTATAGCAGCATTTATGCTAGACTATTGTCAGTAACTGGTGTATTTCGGCTGGAATACCTCAGCTTTGTGGCTTAGGAATATGCCGTCTAAAAACTCCGGGACTAGAAATTCCAGGAGGAATAGGGGGTCTCCATCGGGCTCTGAGGATCTTGGGCATGCTTTGGCTGCACCAGTCTCCCCTGAAGAATCAGAGGTTAGTGACCGTAGAGCACCCTCAGGAGTACCTGGTACTGTGGCTGTCCTCAGTTCACCTGCTCCTGTGTATGTAACAGAGGAGGTTTTTTCCTCAGCTCTGGGAGGGCTGGAAGAGAGATTGTCAGCATTGATCGCGGCTTCCCTGTCACAGGAGAAAAGCGCCCGATCTCCGTCTCCTCCCTCAGAGTGCCTGTTAACAGAGCAACAGTCCCATACAGGGATCGACCTACCTGAAGGGGATCAGGATGAGGTCGATTCGGTTGTAGAGGAATCAACAGTGGAAGAGCCATTCTCAGCATCACATGCTGAAAGGTTATGGGTTCAGTCCCTGACTAATATGGTCCGATCAGCATTTAAAATGCCACTTGCGGAGCCATCATCCACTTCTGTCTCCTCGTTGGGGTCGCTAAAAGCTCCCCAGACTGTTTGTTCCTTTCCGATCCATCCTTTACTGGAAGGGCTCATTTACCAGGATTGGGAGCATCCTGACAAAATATTTACTCCCCCCAAGAGATTTCCGGTGGTCTATCCCATGGAGGATAAGTTCATCAGAAAATGGAGGGTCCCTACAGTGGACGCAGCCATCTCTTGTGTGAATAAATCACTGACATGTCCGGTGGATAATGTCCAAATGTTCAAGGACCCAATAGATAAAAAATTGGAGTCCTTATTAAAATCTGCTTTTTCTACAGCAGGACTGGTGACACAACCAGCAGTGGCAGCTATTGGGGTCTGCCAAGCAGTGAAGGATCAGTTGAAACAGGTCTTAAGGGACTTGCCAGATCAGCAGGCTCTTGCCCTAGCTGATCTACCTAGAGCCTTATGCTTTGCGGTGGACGCTATAAAGGATTCAATCCATCAGGCCTCCCGCCTTACGCTGTCTGTAGTACATATGCGCAGGCTTCTATGGCTCAAAAACTGGTCTGCTGAAGCTCCCTGTAAAAAATTGCTGGTCAGCTTCCCATTTCATGGTGAACGCTTATTCGGGGAAGACCTGGACAAATATATCCAGAGAATTTCCAGCGGTAAAAGTACACTTTTGCCGGTTAAAAATAGAGTTAGAGGTCCCTCTTTTAAGAGGCCTGCTTCTCCAGTCCCTAGGACATCGGCTGTGAAACAGTTCCGACGGCCTCCTCGGTCAAATCCCGGAGGTAAAAATCAGGGACAATTGCAGGGTAACAAGAAGCCCTGGAGCAGGAGAGGTACAAAACCTCCCCCAAAGTCAAATGCATGAAGGGTTGCCCCCACCCAATCGGGTGGGGGGAAGACTTCAGTTGTTCACAGAGACCTGGCGGGACACGATCAGAGACAGATGGGTGCTCTCCGCAGTAAATCTGGGATACAAATTGGAGTTAAAAAACTCCCCTCCTTCCCGCTTTATAAGATCAAACGTGCCAAGGGATCCCCAGAAGAGAGGATCCCTCCTGTTGGCACTAGAACAATTATTGCTCCAAGCAGTAATTATAGAGGTTCCCCTGGAAGAATGGGGGTTCGGGTTTTACTCAAACCTCTTTACAGTCCCGAAGCCAAACGGGGACGTGAGGCCCATATTAAATCTAAAAGGGCTAAACAAATTCCTACATATCAGGACTTTCCGGATGGAGTCGATCCGATCGGTAGCCACTGCCCTACAAGGGGAGGAATGGTTAGCCTCGATCGACATCAAAGATGCTTATTTGCACATTCCCATCTTTCCAGCCCACCAAAAATTTCTACGCTTTGCGGTAGAAGGGCGCCATTTTCAGTTCAGAGCCTTACCCTTCGGTCTGGCCACCAGGAGTGTTCACAAAAATTCTGGCCCCATTATTGGCCAATCTAAGAACACGAGGTGTAAAGATAATGGCATATCTAGACGACTTGTTGCTGATAGACCACTCAGTGGAAAAACTAGAAGTGGTTGTTCACGAGACAATCAAGTATCTGGAATATCACGGTTGGATTATCAACCGAGACAAGTCAGCCCTAAAACCAGTCAAAAGTCTGGAATACTTGGGGCTAAGGCTGGATTCAGACCAGAGAAAAATTTTCTTGCCTCAAGAAAAGGGGTCGTCTTTGAGAGATTTGATCCACTTAGTGGGTTCAAAAAGACAGCCATCCATACGCCTGTGCATGAGGCTGCTGGGAAAAATGGTGGCATCATTCGAAGCAGTACCCTACGGTCAATTCCATTAAAGGAAGTTGCAAAGGGCCATACTGTCAGCCTGGAACAAAAAAGTTCAGGCTCTGGACTTACCAATGTCCTTGTCCCCTTCCGTTCGCAAGAGCCTCCGCTGGTGGTTGGTTCCCCAGAATCTGGAAAGAGGGAAATCCTTCAGTCCGATTTCCTGGAAGGTGGTCACTACAGATGCCAGCCTTATAGGCTGGGGAGCAGTACTGGAGCAATGGTCTCTCCAGGGCAGATGGTCGGATGCGGAAAAGGCCCTGCCCATCAATCTCTTAGAGATACGAGCAGCCCGGTATGCCCTAGTAGCATGGACATCCAAACTCCAAGGGTCCCCTGTCAGAATTCAATCAGATCAGACAATGCCACAGCAGTGGCATATATCAATCGTCAGGGGGGCACCAGGAGTCGTGCAGCCCAAAGGGAAGTAAATTACATCCTGAAATGGGCAGAAAGATATGTCCCAGCCATATCTGCGGTATTCATTCCAGGAGTGGAGAATTGGAAGGCGGACTTTCTAAGTCGCCAAAAATTATGCCCAGGGGAATGGTCCCTTCATCCCGAGGTTTTCCGGACAATATGTCAGCGGTGGGGAACACCGGATGTAGATCTGCTAGCATCCAGATTCAACACAAAAGTGGACAGGTTTGTCTCTTGGACAAGGGATCCCCTAGCTTGCGGCTCGGATGCCCTAGTGTTCCCTTGGGATCAGTTCAAGCTGATATATGCATTCCCACCGCCACAATTGTTACCTCGATTACTCCGCAGAATCAGGGTAGAAAAGAAACCAGTGATTCTGGTGGCTCCAGCGTGGCCCCGAAGAGCATGGTACGCGGAGATTGTAAAAATGTCTGTGGGGAGTCCTTGGACCCTCCCACATCGTCCGGACCTGCTTTCGCAGGGACCGATATACCACCCTTCCTTACCAGCCCTAGGTTTGACGGCCTGGCTATTGAAGCCCACATTCTAAAAAAGAGAGGGCTCTCTAATGCTGTGGTATCTACCATGATCAATGCCAGGAAGCCGGTATCCAGGCAGATCTATTATAGAATCTGGAAGGCGTACATCGCCTGGTGTGAGGCCAAGAAATGGCATCCACGTAAATACGTAATAGGTAGGATTCTGGACTTCCTACAATGGGCTGTAGATAGGAAGCTTGCCTTGAGTACTATCAAGGGTCAGATTTCGGCCTTGTCAATATTTTTTCAAAGGCCCTTGGCTTCGCATTCACTAGTCAAAGCCTTTATACAAGGAGTGATGCGTATTAGTCCTCCGGTTAATATTCCCATATGTCCATGGGACTTAAACCTGGTTCTGTCGGTTCTACAGGAACAACCATTTGAACCATTACAGCATATTTCCTTGGTGCTTCTCACCAGGAAATTGATTTTTCTAGTAGCCATTTGTTCGGCTAAAAGAGTGTCGGAATTAGCAGCTATGTCCTGTAAAGAGCCATATCTGGTTATCCATAAGGACAGAGTAGTATTACGTCCTCAGCCAGCCTTTCTTCCTAAGGTGGTATCGAGGTTTCATTTGAACCAAGATGTGGTTCTTCCTTCTTTTTTCCCCAAACCTACTTCGGTAGAGGAAAAGTTATTGCATTCTTTGGATGTAGTAAGAGCAGTTAAAGCTTATCTAAAAGCCACTGCTCAGATTCGCAGAACGGATACTTTGTTTATTCTGCCGGAAGGCCCCAGAAAGGGTCAGGCAGCGTCAAAATCTACTTTAGCCAAGTGGATTCGGCAGGTCATAATGCAAGCCTATGGCTTGAGAAGGAGACCGCCTCCGTTCAAAGTTAGAGTGCACTCCACGAGAGCAGTTGGAACTTCATGGGCAGTGCATCACCAGGCCTCCCTGGCTCAAATCTGTAAGGCCGCAACATGGTCTTCAGTTCACACGTTTACTAGGTTCTACCAGGTGGACGTTAGAAGTCAGGAGGATGTCGCCTTTGGGCGCAGTGTGTTGCAGGCCGCAAAAGATCCTCATGTCTGATAGCGCTCAGCTTATATATGGTGTATCCCCCCCCTCATTTGGCATTGCTTTAGGACATCCCATTAGTAATGACTATGTCGCTCTGTGTCCCGTGATGTACGAGAAAGAAAATAGGATTTTTATAACAGCTTACCTGTAAAATCCTTTTCTTGGAGTACATCACGGGACACAGAGCTCCCGCCCCTCTTTGGGGACACTTATTGCTTTGCTACAAAACTGAGGTGCTCCCGGATGGGAGGGGCTTATATAGGGGAGGGTACTTCTGGTTTTGGAAGTTGCCAGTGCCAGCACCTGACGGTATCTATATAACCCATTAGTAATGACTATGTCGCTCTGTGTCCCGTGATGTACTCCAAGAAAAGGATTTTACAGGTAAGCTGTTATAAAAATCCTATTTTTTCCCGTCGGGAAAAATTAAATTTTTTTTTTCGCCGAGAAAAACGATCGTCTGTGGGCTTTATGCGGTTTTTCTCGTTGAGAAAAACGGCAGGAAAAACGACGAGAAAAATTAGAACATGTTCTAAATTTTCTCATCGTTTTTTCCATCATTTTTTTCCGCGGCAGTTTTCCCATAGGGAGACACTGCCGCGGAGCCCACAGACGGTCGTTTTTCTCGTCAAAGAAAAAAAGGACGGGAAAAACGGTCGTGTGTGGGGGAACATGCCGTTCCTCGTTTTTCATTTTTTTTCATGCCGTGATTCACGGCGGTGTTTTCACCGCCGTGAATCACGATCGTGTGTACGCGGCATTAGTCCTCTTGGATTGGGGCTCAGGGGAGCGACAAGTGCGAGTGGGATTACTACGCGAGTAACCCGCAGAAGTACTTTTGGGAAACGATTTGGGACATTTAACTTCCTCATATGCCCCAGAGGACGCTATGGCCGTGACCACCAGACGTCAGAGCCAACGTCAAGGCAACTCCACTCCTATGGGGACCCAGGTAAGACCAAATCCTCCTACGTTACCCAGACTTGATAACCCCTGGTCCTGGGATTCTCCCTCCGACGTTAGGCAAGAGACTCAGAGTGACCCAACTTTAGCTGGTTATCGGGACAGGGCGGGCAAGGATCCAGGGGGGTTGGGGGAAGACAGAATAGAGTGGGAGGGGGGGTTTCTTTATCGTTACACTGAGGGAATGGGCACTGGGAAGCGACAGGGTCCCCACAAACAGCTAGTTGTACCCCAGAAATACAGACGGGAGCTATTGCGCCTGGCGCACGACATCCCCTTGGCCGGACATTTAGGGATAGCCAAGACCCGGAGTCGGTTGTCTCATGCTTTCTTCTGGCCCAGGTTACATGCTGAGGTGCGAGAATACTGCCGGACCTGTGAGACTTGTCAGAAAGTAGGGAAGACAGGGGATCACCCAAAAGCCTCGCTGCAACCCCTGCCGATTATTAGAGAACCCTTTAGCCGCATAGCGGTAGATATTATAGGCCCACTGGCCCGCCCCAGTGCCACCGGGAAGAAGTATATTCTTACGGTGGTGGATTACGCCACCCGCTACCCGGAGGCCATTCCCTTATCCAATATCCAGGCTGATACAGTAGCAGATGCCTTGCTGCGGTTATTTACTAGGGTAGGGCTTCCCCAGGAGATATTGTCCGATCAGGGTACCCAGTTCACAGCTGAGCTGACGCAGCAGCTCTGGCGTCTCTGTGGGATTAAACCCCTCCAGAGCGCCCCCTACCATCCTCAGACTAATGGGCTGTGTGAGAGATTTAACGGGACCCTGAAGCAGCTGCTTCGGGCCTTTGTGGAGAGTAGGAAGGATTGGGAGAAATATCTTCCCCATCTACTGTTTGCCTATAGAGAGGTACCCCAGGAGTCCACTGGGTTTTCCCCATTTGAGCTGTTATATGGGCGAAGGGTTAGGGGACCCTTAGACTTAGTGAGGGCCCAGTGGGAGGGGGTAGAGGATCCGGAAGGCCTCCCCATCCTTAGTTATGTCTTGGAACTCAGGGAGCGACTGCGGGAACTTACCGATCTAGTCCATGAGAATATGCAATCGGCCCAGAGTCAGCAGAAGGTTTGGTATGATCGGTCTGCGAGGAATCGCACCTTTTATATCGGACAGAAAGTCCTGGTACTAAAACCCCTGAAGCAAAATAAATTACAAGCCTCCTGGCAGGGCCCCTATCAGGTGGTAAAACAGCTGTGCGATACAACCTACGTGGTTGCCAGCTGTGCAGACACAAAAATTAAGAGGACGTTCCACATTAATATGATGAAGGCCTATCATGAGAGGGCTGAGGCAGTAGCCGCCATATGCGCTCCTGCCACCGGGGACTCTGAATATCTACCGATGCTGGAGCTCCCCGAAATCAGTAACTGTTCCGGGGGTGTGGAGGATATACGGCTAGGAGATAGATTAGGATCCCAAGAAAGAGAACAGGCCAGAGAATTACTCCAAGACCGTCAGGAGATGTTCTCGGCACTCCCTGGGTACACTCACATAGCTGTGCACAAGGTAGAGACCCCCGGGCAGAAGCCCCTGAGACAACCAGCCTATAGGATTCCTGGAGCAGTGCAAGAAGGGATGAAAGCGGAGATTAGGGAGATGCTGGAGTTAGGGGTGATCAAGCCATCAGCAAGCCCCTGGGCTTCCCCTGTAGTATTAGTCCCAAAACGGGATGGCACGACCAGATTTTGCGTGGACTATAGGCGACTGAATGACTGTACTGTGACAGATGCCTACCCTATGCCCCGAGTGGACGAATTGCTGGACAAAATAGCTTAGGGACATTATCTGACGACTATTGACTTGTGTAAGGGCTACTGGCAGATTCCCTTGGAAGCGGAAGCAATTCCAAAGTCGGCCTTCATCATCCCGTTCGACCTTTACCAGTTTCGGGTAATGCCATTCGGGATGAAGAATGCGCCGGCTACCTTCCAGCGGATGATAGATGAACTCCTTGATGGTCTGCAAGATTTTGCATGCGCATATCTTGACGACATCGCAATCTATAGCCAGACCTGGGAGGAACATCTTAGACACCTGGGAATAGTGCTAGATAGGATCCGAGCCGCAGACCTGACCCTGAAGCCAGACAAATGTAATATCGGGATGTCTGAGGTACAGTATCTGGGACATAGAGTAGGATGTGGGAAGCAGAGGCCAGAACCTGCAAAAATAGAGGCCGTCCTAAACTGGCCGGTTCCCAGAACCAAGACCCAGGTACTTGCATTTTTAGGGACAGCAGGGTACTACAGGAAGTTTGTACCCCACTATAGTGACATAGCCAAACCCCTGACGGACCTGACCAAAAAGACTCTCCCTAGACAGGTCCTGTGGTCCCCGGAGTGCGAGATAGCATTTCATCAGTTAAAAACCGCCCTAACGCAAGCTCCCATACTGGCGGCCCCTGATCCTAACAAACGCTTTGTCATTCATACAGATGCCTCCATGTTCGGACTGGGAGCCGTACTAAGCCAAGTTGGCGATGACGGGAAAGAGCACCCCGTGGCATATCTCAGCCGCAAATTGTTACCCCGTGAAGTTGGATATGCTGCCGTGGAAAAAGAGTGTTTGGCCTTAGTCTGGGCTTTAAAGAAATTGCAGCCCTACGTGTATGGACGCTCTTTTACCGTCATGACTGACCACAATCCCTTGATATGGCTTAACCGGGTGGCGGGAGAGAACGGGCGATTACTAAGGTGGAGCCTGGCTTTGCAACCGTACAATTTTACCATACAATATCGGCCAGGGCCTCAAAACGGGAATGCGGATGGGTTATCCCGGCAGACAGACCTGGAACCTTAAGACTACTTTTCCAACATCCTCGAGTTGACCCGTTTGGGGTCCCACTGTGGCTGTTGGACTGTTTCCCAGGGGGAAGTATTGTCATGAACCTTTGAATACTGAAGTATTTCTCCTTTGAATCTATTACACAGTGGGGGGGGGGTCTTCTGCCCTGTCTTAAGGCTAACCCCCCCTCCAGACGGCTCCATGGTCTAGAAGAAAAGCATTGTTCTGTGTTTGACTGTTTGTTTATGTATTTTAATTACCCCCTGGGGCTTCTGTGTCAATACACGTCTCAGTTCTCCTATTCAAGCGTTCAGACCAATAGGAAAGTGGTTGTTGGGGGCAGGGTGTTCAAACTGCTGTATAAGAGTGTGTGTGTGCTTCCAATAAAAGAAGTCTCCTGTTGAACTTACATACAGCCTTCCTGGTGTTTGTTCTGAACTCCCACAAATGGATTAGAATGTCACATAGCTGTAGTTTGAATCCTGGAGCATCGGATGACCAAACCATCAGACGTTGCGATCTGTAGTATGATCCGATAGAAGAAGAGAAGTGTCGGGAGAGTGGAACCGAGCGAGCAAAGGGGCTTGTTACAGCCACCTGTTGCTGCGTATGTTGAGGGAGCTGCACTCCACCCAGGAAAGAGCTGATGGCAGGGTCAGCATCCCCCACCGTTGAGGTATACAGGGAAGCATAAAAGTCCCTGAAAATCTCAGTGATTCTACTGGGTTCTAGTATCATTGTACCCTCGCTAGATCTCAGTGAAATTACCACCGCCGGGCGATCCTCGCAATGCAATAGGTAAGCTAGCAATTTACCAGCTCGTTTGCCGTGCTCAAACAGGTTTTATTTACTGATTTTTTTTTTACGTTTGGATTGTTTATACTGCATCTGCGTGACCACCCTGGAGTGCATCCTAAGTGTAGTGGCCCTCTCCAACGAGGGATCGTTGAGAAAGTCCCGCTCCGCCCCCTTGCTAGGTCGGCCAACACTCTCTCAAGGTCAGCTCCCGAGGCCCGTTTCAAACTATTTATTTGTGTAACAAGGGTAGATTTGACATGCAATTTGAAGGTGTCCCAGACCACATGAGGCGGAGCAGAGTCATCATTATTTGCTAGGTATTGTCCCCAAGCTGTCAGGACGTCGCCATCCTCTGGCAATAATGTAAGTCAAAAGCGGTTCAGATGCCAAGCAGCTGGAGGTCGGTTGTACGGCAATGCCAGTGTGGACCAACATGGGCTGTGGTCCAAGAGTGATCTCGGTGAGATACCCGCATCCTGTAGCCTGGGTCGTAGGGAGTGCGAAATAAGTATCAGGTTTATTCTGGACACAGAGTGATGTGAGGAGGAAAAAAAACACGAGTAGGCCCACGCATAGGGTGCACGGACCTCCACGTGTCCATAAGTTTGAAACTGCCTATGAGTTTCGCGAATCTAGTGGACGTGGGCGGGTCTGGTGAGGGTGACAAAACCTGGAGTCTATCAAGGCTAGGGTTAAGAGTCATGTTAAAGTCTCCCAGCCAAATGGCCGGGACAGCAGGAAGTGAGGCCATGTAGCTCATGTCCTCCGAAATAAGTGTAGAACTAAACGGAGGGGGTACATACACCGCCAGAATTAGCACTGGTTCTCCATACACCATAGCATGTAGAAAGACAAACCTACCCAATGGATTAATCCTAGAACCCTGGAGCTCAAAGTGGACAGATTTTGCTATAAGTATGCTGACTCCCCTAGAATATGACGTAAAGGTGGAATGATATGCCCATCCAACCCAGGGGCGTCTAAGCGCCATCTGCAACCGGCCTTCTATATGGGTTTCGGTCAGAACAATTATATCAGCACGGTGCTTTTTAAGGGATACGGCTGATCTTTTAATTTTGTCATTAAGGCCCCTAACATTCCAGGTAAGTACTTTCAGGGAGGCCATAGATCATGTAAAGAGCTCTGTGATGCACTAGGGTTCTTGGTAACACCATTACACACTTCCCCCACACATAAAATGCGTACAAGAAACACACAAAGTATCTTACATTGTTTGCTGTACCATTTGGCAATAACCCATGTAATACTTAAAAACTCTACTGTAAGCAACAGGCTTAACCCCTCCCCGCCCTACACTGTCCCCAACTTGTGCGGGCCCAAATCGTGCCTTTTAAAACGGAATGGAATAATCTAAAAGTAAAATGCTATGCTTGTTATAATGCAGGGGAGTCTTCTGTATAACATAAGATTAAATCTGATAGTACTCATGTTCTGTACAATATCCCAGGGCATATTGGCATCAACAGACAAACACAAGTAAACTATTGAAAACATGCACTGCTATCTCTTTGGCATAACATTTAAATATGCAGTAAATCACTATAATAATAGGTAACTTACAAACGACAGGGTTATTGAGTTTGTCATTAATTAGTGTCTTGAAAAATGCCTGTTTCACTATTGCCAAATAAGAAATTATCAGTGACAATTTCAAATGAGATTCACAAACTAGCTTTTATAGTACATTTACAGCTATGGTAATTAACTTAAAGGGTGTGTGTATTTTCGCATATAACATACATATACTTCTTACAACTCTCCCAACCTTACACAGTACATATATATATAGCACCTCCTCTGACCCTAGAGGCTGTTGGAGACCCCCAGCAATCTGACATTTTCACTTCAGGGTGGGATTCTTCACTATTTGTGGAGTGTGAAGCATTAGGTGGCAGTCACTTTTCAATGGGTTAACAGAGTTTGTTTAATCTTAAAAACCATGGAAGTGAGGGATCAGGGTGCAAGATATTCATAAAGAACTACACCATTACAGTCAAAACAGAAAAGAACCTTTAAGCCAGACAGGCACTCTGTATTCTTCTAACTGTAGAGAAGTTGGATAAGCCACTAGACTTCCTGCCATGTCCTACCAACTTCTCTGGACACATTTCCAGCAGATGGAGTTCCTGCTTGGTGCTTTATTCCAAGTTGCAGCTTCACTCATCTGGGGTAGTCCCTCCAGGAAGGTGTATAACTCCAGGTAGTCCCTCCAGGAAGGCAGTGCAAGCTTACAGGCCCTGCATTCAGGCCTTCCTTCTTGAAACATATGTCCTCCTCAGGCAGCAAGCCTGAGAGGTTAAAAAGACATCTTAACACACCTCCTCCTTAGGCAAAGCCTGGAAGGCAAGAGTATCTGGGAAGATTGCCCCAAATATGTATACCTATCTCCCAGCATGCACAATTGGCAATAAACGTCTTAGTGGTTGGCTAGGGAGATATAAATATTCATAACTCTAGCTATTGGATCTTCTTACCCTATTGCCACTCCCCAACGTCAGGCAGAAGCAAACAATAACCTACGATAGGGGAAACTCCACAGATGTCAGAATTAGCAGTTCAGGCCTAGCATGGCTACAGCCCAACAGTGCTAAATTTAGAATAGGGAACTCCTGCTTAGGGCAGGGTCCCTACACACTTTTGAACAAAGTATACTTATGCTCTTTTTCCCTCTGACCTTAACTAATACCCATTCTACAGGTTCATACTTACTGAGTTCTTGAAGCCTTGACCTACTGTTTACATTCTGCTGGCCTGGATCCTTTTCCCATGGTTGGCCTTTGTACAGTAGAACTACACTGACTTCTATAGGGCTGTCTCCTGCGTTGGAAGAAAAAATATTGCAGTGGCTTGCAACTGGAAGAACTTGGTAGCTATACAGTATAGCTGTAGAGGGGAAAGCTGGGCTTGTTAAGGTTGAGGTGTGCCAAAGAGGATAAGTATAATTTGTTTTAACGTATTCTTTCCCTTAAACTAGCTCACCCTTCTATGCCCCTGCTGCATACTCACCGAATTCTAGCAGCCATGGCTTGCTGCACTGTTTACATCCTGCTAGCTTGGATCTTCTTTCTGCTATCCTTGCCTGCACATTAGCTCCCCATTGACTTCAATGGGGTTATTTTCGAGGTAGGATCTGCTCCGGGAATTGTCATCACATTTTTGATATGTCAGGGATTTATTATCGTAGATTTGTCAAGTTACTGAGCGGTCTATTTCGTACATTTAACTTACTCCAAAACATGTTTGCACATAAATATTCCTTCTATTAAGCTAATCGCCATCAGGCTTCTTTTCTATAATTTTGTGTAGCGGGGTGTTCAATTTAGGGGGAGTGTCTGAGTGGTAATTAGGCTCAGACACACTAACTGTAAGGGTTATTGGACCATTTCTGTTCACGGGAGATAGTATTGGTTTACAGTTCCCTGTGGCCTACAGGTGGCGCTGTCGCCATGGGCCAGGGTTGAACCACCAATAGAGGGCTGTGCCTTTTGTGTCCCCTCTCGGCAGTAGTACGGCAGGTCGGGGAACATGCTGTGCCTGTCGGGAGAGGGTATAAAAGAGGCGGACATCTTCCGTTCGAGGTCCACACCCAGGCACCTTTGGCCTGGGGGTGAGTGAGGGTCATCTCCGGGTGCCTTAGGCCCAGAGGTGGAGTTCCTGTTCCATCCCGGACACCTTCAGTCTGGGGTGAGGTACTATTTTGAAGGCCCGGGGCCCAGCAACCTTCGGCTGGGGTCCGCTAGGGATCGAGGACTCCCAGGGTGCCGCCTTGCGAGGGGACCCGTATCTAGGACGAGGAGGCCAGGGAGGTAACCCTTTTCCGAAGACCCAGCGCAGAGTCGTGGTGACGGTGGGGGCCTCTGGTAACTCTCCGGAGGGATGTTTTCTCCTGGTGTGTGCGCTACATTTGTAATCCCACATTTGCTTTCAGGAGTCTGCCAACAATCATGTATGCCTTGATAAACATAGTACTTGTATTTGTACAACATCATCTGTTTCTACTTAACAGTTTCAGAGGATGTAAAGTAGGCAGAATTAACAACCAGCTTGAGGCCTCTTCTTAATGAATGTCACATAAGTGTAAGTAAGCTATTAATGTAGAAGTGACAAGCCAGTGATATGCATGGCCAGCCAATCCTACGTAGATTCAACTATGCTGAATGAGGTATGTGAAATAATTCCTAGCAGAATTCAAATTATGTTTTTTTTACAAAAAGAAAAAATAAGTTTAATGAAATTGATGTAGCCAGGGCTGGCTATAATGCCTATAATCTAGAAACATTTTCTGTGTTGTTAATGTAGGGTTGGCTCCCTTTAGTGTTTGCTGGACTCTATGTGTTAATTTCCTTTTTCCTGTGGGAGGATGTAGAGCAAAGCATCATGGGATGTGTAGTTCGGAATGCTGAAGGGACTGTGCCAGCAGGACTGATCTGAACTACAAAGAACAGAATGCTGAGTGAACAAAACAGACTGCTGGGAAAGGATAAAAAAGGGACTGGTGCGGCCTAGATCAGCCTCTTTGGACGCCATTTTGACTCTGCCAGCAGGAGGTCTGTGTGACAGTGAGTGGCTTATGATTTGTGGCCTACACATCAGGGAGCCAGACAGCTATACCCAGAGGGATCTCTGCGGACAGAATCACTTCTTCAGTGCAGTGGATCGGAGGGTGTTCCAGGTCATCTAGAGGCGCCTGCAATTCAGATTCCCGTGGGCTGCAGTGCGGCGCGGCTGATGCCATTATCCAGAGTCAAGATACAGAGAGAGAGAGTTCCGGCTAGAGTCTTCTCATCTGTATCGTTGCCAAATCCATCTGAGTTCCAGAGTGGTGAGCGGGCATAACCCATGTTATAGTAAAGGACACTGCTGTTAAACATCACTCACACAGTTTTGCTGGTGGTACTTGTAGTCCCACAGAAGTTAAATCCTATGCTATAATGGACACAGCAAGCAGATACCTATGCTCAGTCCACATTATTGATGCCATAAGGAAGGAAGTTATGATACTACCAGGATAAATCAAAGCTTTGCCAAATTTGCTACACTTTGCCATCTTGGATTACTTTATTTACAACAAAAAGAGGCTAGCTGGAGATATCTGGATTTCAAGGAATACCCTTAATTGCACTGAACTGCTAAAGGGAGCCATCCTATTGAATGTAATATTGTTTATACAGTTTTTTTCACATTGTGCAGGATTTACTGGCCTGTGAGTTGAGGAGGCAGAAGGGAGAAATCTGACACATTAGATATAGTGGCAGGTGTCTACTCTCCTGTTAACCTGTTTACATAGGTTTCTGTGATTGGGTTAATATTTGTGTTCATTTATAATCCAGTACATCCTTCATGAGGACTGGTGCCCAGAACTGGACGGCATACTCAAGATGCGGCCAGACCACAGCCTTGCGCATGCACAGTGGGCCGCCTGCTGTAAAGCTGCAAGGAGTCACAGCCCGTTGCCCACAGTTAAAATGCTGGCACCTGGACCTGAAGACATGCAAAAAAACTGGTCGGGTGAGCACATCACTGGATCCTGGGATAGGTGTGTTTTTTAAAAGTCAGCAGCTGCAGTATTTGTAGCTGCTGTCTTTTAAATGTTTGTTTACAGGGTGAAGATCCTATTTACTGTAACTGCTTCCCACCCAGCCTATTGTAATATGACGGCCGAGCAGGAGCCCTGTCATCCTGGGATGACTTCCAATAATGTCCTCCCAGGATTGCACCTTGTGTGCTCCCCATGGGCCACGCTCTGGCGCAAGGTGTCACCTGCTGTCTCCACCGGACAAGGCCGATGACAGATAAGGGCTTCCAGTGCTATGTGATTGATGTGATCGTTTTTTCTTGCTTACTTAGTAAAAAACACAACAGTGATTAAATACTACCAAAAGAAAGCTCTACTTGTGTAATTTTTTTTTTTATAAAAATGTCATTTGGGCACAGTGTTAAATGACCGTGCAATTGTCATTCAAAGTGTGACAGCACTGAAAGCTAAAAATTGGCCAGGGCAGGAAGGGGGTAAAAGTGTCCGGTATTGAAGTAGTTAACCAAAACATAGATATTAATTTACTAGCCTAAGAATTTTGAATTTTGCATTTTTTTTTTTATGTATTTGACTATTGATGGGTATGATAGGATAGTAAGTATGTCTTTAGTTCAAGGGTAACCTGGAACCCTGAACCATGTCTTCATGCAGAAAGTTGTTTAATAAAGTTTTTTATTTTTACTTCTATTTTCAACACAATTTACTGCAATTTAGTTTAGGACATGGCCTTCTTTATGATTGTGTTCTGGCAATGTAAGTGTATTATACACTATCTGGGAGGTGTTCATTCTACCATGAATGGTGTTTGAGCATCAAAATGGCTAACCTGTCCCAAGGAAGCCAACTCCCTAAATACATGCCTCGTCTTGGTATGAATTGGCATTTCCCATTACACACCCACTGATCAGCTAATGCAGCTGAATCAAGTAAACCTCCCTGAAAAGACACACACCAGTTAAAGATTTCTGAATCTGTCTATACTGTGCCAGAAATCATTAAAACAGTATTTCACAAAGAAACCAGGGTAAGTGTAGGGTGAGAGGGAGAACGTCCTCTAGGCTTTTGTGCACCCTCTTCAACCAGGAATTTTCAACTCTTTTCAATGTATTTTTGTAAGTATTTTGTGGCCTATTGTGAAAAAAAAATATTGCTTTTGTTGCAGCCTGTACAGGTTGTGCAAAATTTCTAAACAACCCTCCAAAGACAGCACCTACCAATGCCAGTTCCCGAATGTAATAAATTGTTCCAAACACAGTGCACAGAGTATGACTTTTTAAAAAAATTTTCTGGCAGTGCCACCTCTTGCCAAAGGTATCTTTTAGGAAAATGTTAATCTCCGTGGCCTTCCACCACACATGGGGGGTGTATGTAGTTAATTTTTCTCTTTTGCAAACATTGGGCACAATTCACTAAGCAATATTTTACTGAATGCAGTAAAATAACACACAATGTTCCGAAATAAAAAAAAACTGTGCAATTCGGGAATAAACTCTCCCTAAAATCTTGCATGCGTTATCTTTCCGAAGTAAGCCTTAAATACTGCATGAAACTGTGCAGTAAGTTATCGCAAGCATCTGGTATGTTGCCTTTCCACAAAAGTGTAAGGCAGCCAGCAATTTAGTCATGGCTGTTATGCAGGGCCGGCCCTACCATGGGACCAGATGGTACCATTGTACCAGGCGGCACTTTTAGGGGGGCGGCAAATTGCCGCCTGCCCGCCATCCCATTCCGCCCGTTCCTCTCCCCCACTCCACCTTTCACTGTGAAACAGCAGCAGCGGCATTGTAAAGAATACACTGTGCCTGCGGCTGCGGTGTGTGTTCTGGATTTAAAAAACTCCTTTCTGTCTCTTCCCCCTCCCTCCAGTCTCGTGCAGTGCGGGGTCCCTGTTATCTCCGACTCAACCTCCCCTCCCTCCAATCACCAGTGCGGAGTGTTGTGAGAACTGGGGGGCGGAGCTCACTGTCTCCTGTCAGGCTGGCCAGAGGAAGGGAGGAGGTGAGCTGATTTTTTCTGGGAGAAGTTTTCTAGGGTGGATAGTAGTTGCTTTCAAGGTTTTTTTTTCTTCAGGAGATGCAGTGAAGGGTTAACAGAAGTTGACAGAAGAATCGGAGGAGATAGTGAGTTTGAGTGTGGGGGGGGGGGGGGGGAGGGGGGGGTCTGCAGCAGCCCGATCACATTTGACAGATCACTTCTAAGCATGAACAGTCTGTGCAAACATCCTCCAATCCAATTGTTCAGACTAGATAATGTGAAGTCATTTATAACCATTCATGTAACCTGTATATATGTGGTGAGTTCACCCCTCTGATTGTACACTCAGAGCCTGGATACCACAGGGTTATATGAATGGTCATACATTACCTTCACATTATCTGGGTATACAGAGTGCTGGGAGCTCCATTACATAGATCTGTAGTACTGTTGTATGATTTATTGTTGTATGTTTTTAGTGGATGAGTTTTTTTTTTATTATATACATCGCTATCTGACCACTTCTCAGCCCCCAACTCCCCCCAGCTTGCATCACCCCCCCAGACCACTTCATACAGACGTCACTCAGAGCTGCTTCCTACCCCCCCCCCCCCCATCATTTCATGGTCACTTTCCTTCCCCTATCTTCCCAACATCACTCCCTGGTCACCCCATAGACACAGCAAGAAATCCCTCCCCATTCTGCCACCGCCATACCCTCCGAAGTCCTCTCCTGTACCAACTGCACCCATCATACCCTCCGAACTCCTCCCCTGTACTAACTGCACCCATCATACCCTCCGAAGTCCTCTCCTGTACCAACTGCACCCATCATACCCTCCGAACTCCTCTCCTGTACTAACTGCACCCATCATACCCTCCGAACTCCTCCCCTGTACTAACTGCACCCATCATACCCTCCGAACTCCTCCCCTGTACTAACTGCACCCATCATACCCTCCGAACTCCTCTCCTGTACTGTACTAACTGCACCCATCATGCCCTCCGAACTCCTCTCCTGTACTAACTGCACCTATCATACCCTTCACACTCCTCTCCTGTACATACTGCCCCCCTCATACCCTCCAAACTCCTCTCCTGTACATACCGCCCCATCATACCCTCCACACTCCTCTCCTGTACAAACCGCCCCCCTCATACCCTCTCAACTCCTCTTCTATACATACTGCTCCATCATACCCTCCACACTTCTCTCTTATACATACTGCCCCCATTATACCCTCTGCACTCCTCTCCTGTACATACTGCCCCCATCTTACCCTCTGCACTCCTCTTCTGCAGAACCCTGTGCATTCAGATGTAAAGGGGAACTCTGCAGATTCAGATCTAAAGGAGAACTCTGTTGACTCTGATATAAAGGGGGACTCTTGTGATTAACTCCATATGATTAGAAATTTTATTTAATCACAAAAATATATGTACAGGGTATACTAAATAAAAAAAAAAAATAGCTGTGCATTGCTTTGTACAGATGTAATGAATTTAATGTACTACAAAAAAATATATATATTAACGTGTGCTGCTAATGTGTTCGGGTTTGGCTTGACGAAAAGGTGGCAACCCTACTCTGCACTGTGAGGCAAATTGTCGCTAACCCGTTCCGCCCGCTCCACTGTGAGGCAAATTGACGCCCGCCCGCCAGCCAGCCCGCTCCGCTCCCCGCGCGCTCCATTCACCTGGGCGTTGGGCCCAGGTGAATGGAGCATGCGGGCAGAACAGAGGAACAGTCAGCGGGCGGGACAGTCAGCAAGTGAGCGGGCTTGCTGGCCAAACAGCGGGCGGGGGAGCAGAGAGATGACATCATCTCTCACTGCCCGCCCTGCATCACTGCAGTTCCGCCCCCACTGTGCGGGCAGCAGAGAGATTACATTAGCTCTCTGCTGCCTGCCTTTACTCTGGGACACAGCAAGTGACAATCTGCAACGTGTGGCAGGTGACGTTGTGGCAAGTGACAATCTGCAACGTGTGGCAGGTGACGTTGTGACAAGTGACAATCCACTATGTGTGGCCGGTGACATCGCGGCCGCCGGCTACGCACAGGTCCTTTTATACTCCTATATACATGTATAGAGCCATGACAGGTCCTCTTTATACTTCTATATACATGTATATAGCCATGACAGGTCCTCTTTATACTCCTACATACATGTATAGAGCCATGACAGGTCCTCTTTATACTCCTACATACATGTATAGAGCCATGACAGGTCCTCTTTATACTCCTACATACATGTATAGAGCAATGGCAGGTCCTCTTTATACTTCTATATACATGTATATAGCCATGACAGGTCCTCTTTATACTCCTACATACATGTATAGAGCCATGACAGGTCCTCTTTATATTTCTATAAACCGTATTTTTCCGTGGATAAGACGCTATTTTTTCCTAAAATAATAGCCTGTAAATCGAACAGCGTCTTATACACGGTTGGTCAGCCTGGGAGACATCCGCGCAGGTGCGTCGCGGCCCATAGCTTGTCAAGTGGCTTTCTCCAATCACGAGCCGTATGTTACTGACGTCAGCTAAAGCTGGGGGTGGAGGTGGAGAGTGAGCAGATGCGATCCTGTTGGAAGTGGAGATGCACAGATGCAACAGGGACCGGAGTGTTCTGGGACCAAGATGTCAGAAAATAATAAAAGTAAGTGATTGTCTTACTCTGCCAAATCAAACCAAATGTAGCCAGCTATGCAAAAAAGAGCATGGGAATAGAGCTGCAGAGAAACAGTTTGGACTTGCCTCCGCAGAGTGTATGATAGACAGTGGAGAAAACAGGAAGAACAACCCCTGCATAATATACTAGTATTTAAACGTTACCTGCGGTAATTACTAAATAAAAATGTGTTCTGTTTTACCTATGTGTAAAATATTGATTTCTTAATTTTGGGTTGGAAAAGTGGGGGGCGTCTTGTACATGGGGGCGTCTTATAGACGGGGAAAATACGGTACATGTATAGAGCCATGACAGGTCCTCATTATACTTCTATATACATGTATAGAGCCATGGCAGGTCCTCTTTATACTCCTATATACATGAATAGAGCCATAACAGGTCCTTTTTATAGAGCCATGACAGGTCCACTTTAGTTATCATGATATAAAATGATGGATGTGGGGGCATTTTGGTGGGCGTGATTTTTTTTTTTTTTGTGGGGGCAGCATTTCATTCTTGGTACCAGGCAGCACAATGTCTTCGGCCGGCACTGCTGTTATGGCATGGCTTCTCTGGGTTGAGAGTTCAAGGTACCCTATGAGTGGGGGTATAAAGCTCCATGATAGGTTTCTAGGATAACCTGAACTTTTGTAGGGTATCAGCATCCTTAAACTGATCCAGAAGTGTGTGCTCCTTAACCACTTCAACACCGGGCTTTTTTTACCACATCAATACCGGGCCTATTCTGGCACTTCGCTCCTACATGTACAAATCATCATTCTTTTGCTAGAAAATTACTCAGAACCCCCAAACATTATATATGTTTTTTTGGCAGACACCCTAGGGAATAAAATGACGGTCATTGCAACTTTTTTTCTTGCACGGTATTTGCGCAATAATTTTTCAAACGCCTTTTTTGGGGAAAAAAATGGTTTCATGAATTAAAAAATAACAAAACAGTAAAGTTAGCCCAATTTTTTGGGAAAATATGAAAGATGATGTTACGCCGAGTAAATAGATACCTAACATGTCACGCTTTAAAATTGCCCACACTCATGGAATGGCGCCAAACTTCGGTACTTAAAAATCTCCATAGGCGACGCTTTAATTTTTTTTACAGGTTACCAGGTTAGAGTTACAGAGGAGGTCTAGTGCTAGAATTGTTGCACGCGCTCTAACGCACGCGGCGATACCTCACATATGTGGTTTGAACGGCGTTTACATATGCGGGCGGGACTTACGTGTGCGTTCGCTTCTGATCGCGAGCTACCGGGGACAGGGGCGTTTTAATTTTTTTTTTTTTTTTTTACTATTTATTTTGTTATTTTACTTATTTTATTTATTTTTTTACACTTATTTTACTTTTTTTTTTTTATCACTTTTATTCCTATTACAAGGAATGTAAACATCCCTTGTAATAGGAATGTGTGTGACAGGTCCTCTTTATTGAGAGATGCGGGGTCAATAAGACCCCACATCTCTCCTCCAGGCTGAAAAGCATGAGATCGTGAATTTTTTTCACTGATCTCATACTTACTAGCCGCAATGGCGGCTTTGTTTACATATGAGGACCCGGGCGTGACGTCATCACATCGCGCCCGGGCCTCCGATGATCATAGAGATGACTGGTGACCATCTGGTCACCAGTCATCTCTATGCTCGTCACGTGACCCACCACCGGGGCGCCGGACAATTCTCTCCGGGTCCCCGATCGCACGGGAGAGCCCGGAGAAGCACCGGATGGCGGCGGGAGGGGGGGGATGTCCCCTCCCGCCGCCTATAAGAAGGATCAAGCGGTGGAACCGCCGCTATAATCATTCTTATGGTGCGCAGAATCGCCGGCCCAAGAAAAGGATATCTGAATGATGCCTCTAGCTGCAGGCATCATTCAGATATCCCCACTCAAAGCCGAGGACGTCATATGACGTGCACCCAGGATGGGAGATCCCATCTGTGGACGTCATATGACTATGGGCGGTAGGGAAGTGGTTAAAGCTTCTTTCCTTTAAAATAACCACTTGAGATCTTCTCCTCTTCCTCCTCCTCTTCTGCATGGCTTTAAATTCCAGAAGACTGGATTCAAAGGGCTCCATCCTCTTTGCTATGCCATCTGCCTGCGTCCAGAGACAATTCCTGAGTAAAATCTATCTGACACCTGCTACAGCTTGCACTTTCCAGCCTATTTTTTTAAACTAACCACTGCGGAGATAGAGCTCCCACAAATAGAGCTTTCTTTTGGTTGTATGTGATCATCTCTGCAGGTTTTATTTTTCGCGCTATAAACAAAAAAACACTGACAATTTTGAAAAAACTTTAAAAAAACAAAAACAATTTTTTTCTCAGTTTAGGCCGATACGTATTCTTCTACATATTTTTGGTAAAAAAACGCAATAAGCGTTTATTGATTGGTTTGCGCAAAAGTTATAGCGCATACAAAATAGGGGATAGATTTATGAAATTTTATTTTTTATTTTTAATTTCTACTATTAATGGCGGCGATCTGTGATTTTTGTCAGGACTGCGATATTGCGGTGGACAGATCGGACACATTTGACACTATTTTGGGACTGATTACTGTATAAATGTGACTGGCAGGGAAGGGGTTAACACTAGGGGGTGATCAAGGGGTTAATGTGTTCCCTAGGGAGTGATTCTTACTGTGGGGGGAGGGGACTGACTGGGGGAGGTGACCGATGGTGTGTCCCTATGTACAAGGGACACACCATCGGTCTCCTCTCCCTGACAGGACGTGGATCTCTGTGTTTACACACAGAGATCCACGTCCCTGGCTCTGTGACGAGCAATCGCGGGTGCCCGGCAGACATCGCGGCCGCCGGGCACGCGCATCGGGTCCCCAGTGATGCGGCGCACGCCTTCCACATTGAGGGAATCCCAGGACGTCATATGACGGCCGCCCAGAGGGGCGAAAGGTTCCTGCGGCCGTCATTTGACTATGGGCCGGGCGGGAAGCGGTTAATAAAGGCTTCTTTATGACAGTCTAAACAAGTACAAAATCCAGTTACTATGGTAATGCACAAGCCTCATAAGGCAAACAAAAAACGTCCTTTACCTATACTTTGTCCCACCCACCCCCATCTCTAAACACTTACCTTGCTCCTGGAACTGCTCCAGCACTGTCTCCAGCTCCAGCACCACCCCTGACCTCCCGCTTCTAAAGGATAAAACGAGTGCAGCAGGGCCATAGACTCCTGCTGTTGTCAGTCAAACTCTGGTGGTGTGGGGGGTGGGGCTTCCCGGCGCTGTGTGCATGTCTATAGATGCACACTAGCTGACTCAGGAGTGCACATGCATGGGTGCCTCCTCAGCTATCTAAGGAGGCACCCAGAGTAGGGAAGAACTGACTGCACCAGTGGGGAACTGCCAGAAGTGTAGATGAGGGACTGTTCTATTCAATATCATTGCACAGTGGTAGTAAGTATTACCTCTTTTTAATGTAAACCAAAAAAAAAAAAAACAAGACAGATGCTTCATAATGCCTCAAAGACAAAACAGGTGTTGTGGAGATTTTTATGGAAATGTATTAATGTATGTTGTCAGATGTCCCCCCAGTGTCAGTTTTGCTGTAATGCGCTCATCTGAGCGTATTTGCACATACAGACGTTGGTGGAAGATCGGTGGCGGGAAAATCTTCCTATGGAAACAGCGATGTTTGCTGCATTTAGAGATGTTGCTTTGCGCCCCGTTGGGGGAACTGGCCAGCCCCTGGTGGGGGGCGTTGAATGACTCAGAGCGCACATATCTGTGTCCACAGGAACAGTAGCATAACTATAAAATAATTGTGGTCCATTTGAGGCATAATTGTTATGTAGTTTCCGTCATTTGGTAACAGTGTATGTCACTGTTAGTCAATTTGAATGAACATTGTATCTGTTTGGAAGGATGTCCTTGTATGGTCATTCTCCTGTGGAAGGAACATCCGGTGATGTCCCCGCCCATGGGGGGAGGTGACTGGTTGCTGCAACCAATCACCTCCTGTCTTGAGATCTTTTGAGTTTAATAAAAGCCTATGAGTAGGCTTTGGCTGGACAGTCTATGCTGGAATGGCCTGATGAGAAGATAAGCTGTGTTGGTGCTGCCTTTCTTGGATGAATGATGGGATGACCGGTGAGTGGATTTTAGCAAACTTAAAGATAGCATTATTACAAAAAGATGAATCTAAAGTGTGTGCTTATAGAGCACAGGAATTATGGGCTGTGTGCTCTGCAAACAGCCCATATTTCCACGACAGTTAAATGGCGACTCACAGTTGGGACCAATTGCGGCCTCTTTGAGCATCAGATCAGCAGAGGAGGAGAGTGGACCTGCGATGTGATTGATGCGTGAAGAGGCTGTACTTTGAAACGAACAAAAAAAAATTGTCTTTTTGAAATGGTGCTTTAAGTTTGCAGCGTGTGTATGTGTGTGTGTGTGTGTGTGTGTGATTTTGTCATGGATCGTATGCCTGTGAATTTGATTGTGTGTGGGTATGCCTGCATGTGCCTGTGTGATTAGATTGTTTGTGTGATGTAGGACATGTGTACCCATGAGTGCGATTGAAATTGTGTAAGAGATGGCTGTTTGTGCGATGTATTGAGCAGTTGGCTGCCAGCCATGGCTGCTGCATTGTTCTGGTCCTTGTGAGCCATGAGGTTTAGTGGGGAGGGGCAGGCAGCATCTCAGTTACAAGGGTGAAAGTTGGTGACTTTCTGTAAATAGCATGCAGGAGTTTTGTAGTGGGAGGGCCCTGAGAGATGATCGGATGGAAACTGTATATTGTGTATGAAAGGAAGGTATAGCTGTGGTATTTAGTGCACTGAGAAGTTTGTAAGTAGATTGTTTGGCTGCCATGTGCTTGAATGGGGGAAGGGCTTGCCCACTGCTTTGTGTTGCAGGGGTTGTGCCCTAAGGGAAGGACAATGGTGCTGGAAGGGAAACGCCCTGAGAGATAATCTGATGTACAAGCAACAATATACTGTATGTGTGTGGTGTTTGTGATTTCTATGAAAAATAGAAATGGTTAGATTGTGATTTTTGCCTTTATAGGGGACAAAGACACATGTCCCCATAAGTGTAAAAATATTTTAAAGTAAAGAGTTTGGTTTTTGAGTTGAAAGTTCCCGCCGCATATCCAAGTGGCAAGGCATTGCTAGAAGGCAGACAATAGTATGTCTCTGCAATGGCTTGTTATGGAAGCTGAGGCCACTGTGTGTGTGTGAACTTTAGGTAGAGAAAAGTGGTGAATATCTCAGAGTATATTAACTTAGAGAAATGAATATGTTTTTAATATTGTCATGTAACTAACATTTATTGAATGTGCCATTTAGTTGGCCAAAGGGTTTATTGTAAGTGTACATGTGGTCCTTGTAGAGTGTAGCTGACACCTTTTTCAGTGGATTTTGTTGATCATTTAGAAAAATCTCAATTGTGTAGTCTGTCTTTGTGGAGAAAAACATTTTTGATTTTCTTTTAAAGAGATGCTGGTTTTGGCAGGAAAAAGTAATGGCGCCATTCTTGGTTTTTGTTAGCCTTGCAGGTTTGTCTGCCATTTTTAAGGCACAGTTTTGTCTTAGCCTGTGGGTATCCTATAAGGGAAGGTACAGCCACCTTTCCTTTGGGTGTGATGATATGTGACCATACTGTGGCATTCGTCAGCTATGTTGCTGATGGAATTTCTCAGTTTTTGATGTTTAGTGCGAATTGGGTAGTGCGGCCTTTTCTGCTTTGGAACCTGCTGGAGGCCATTTGTGTTTGTCTTTGTGTGGGGGAACCCATGTGGTGTTCATTGTGACGTCCCATGCTGGTTTTGGCGGGAAAAATTGCATGCGTCAATGGCGCAATTTTTGTTGTCCATGAGGTGGGGGTGGTGGTCATCCACCATTTTGTTATCCTGGCTTGTCGGCCATTTTGAGACGTTTACAGTTTGAGATAGGAAGTTCCAGTTTAGCAAACACGGCTCCTGAATATGCTGTATTGGCATTTGTTGATTGGCGCAGTTTTCTTCTGTTTTATGCGTTTACAGTTTGACCTGTGCACTGCTGGGGAGAGTGGTGGGACACCGGAGTGACATACTGAGAGGATGGTTTTGTCTCTGGTTTAAATTGCTTTTCTAAGCATCACCTTTTGAGGTGAGTTGAGAGGTATCTTGAAATAGCGCAGTCTTACCCCGAGGGGCCACAACGCGCTTGCGGACACGCGCACATGCTGGGGCCTATTTATGGATGGGATCTGGCTGACCTACCAGCAGTTGGAGTGTGGGAGGAGGCCAACGCAGAGACAGGGACAACATGCAAACTCCATGCAGATGGTGTTAGGAGGAAGGTTTCTCTGTTTTCATTTAAGTGAATGTAAGCTATTGCAGGGTCAGCTGACTTTGCAGTATATGCGCGGCGGTTTTTTTTTGCATTGGATTTTGGTTTTAAGAAAAACTTCACTTTACACTGAATTTTGATAGATTGTAAGACTAACAGAGTTTTTGTACAATGATGTGTTTTTATGTTTGGATATTTGGGAGTTTTCCAGAGAGCAATTCATTTTTTGGAACTTGTACTGTATAGCCATCTTTTGGCAGGAGTTTGTATTTTGGGTCCCAACTTATGGTTTGACTTCCAGGGAATGTGGGTCAGGGGGGATTCCCTCCCATTTGCAAAGGGGGGTTTACTCCATCATTTCATTGACAAGGTTTTAAATGGTTGAAATATATAATGTGTAGCCATGGATTTTTTGGAGTCTTGATAGACAAGGCGATTAAGGCCTCCCCTCCCCCTCACTCTTCCTGAACAATTGATATGTAAATAAACCAGTTTTTTTTTTTAAGTAGCTGAGCATAACCGGAAGTTTCTTGTCAGCATTTATATATCAGCAGAAAGTTGGTGGGAGGAGCTTGGGGTTGTCTGAATGAGATTTGTGCTTGGAAGGAAAATGGAAAGCATTTTGGCGTTTAAAAGTGTTTTATATTTTGTTCCAGTTTTGTAAAGTTTTTTTATACTGAAATACAGTTTTGGGTAGAGAGCAAACAGGGGGTATCACCATTATTGTAACATCTAGATACAGAGAGAAGCCACATTGTTCTGCAGGTGGTAAACTGGCGTAAGTGTTCTGTGTGGTTTAGTCTGACAACGCAGTGTATGGGTGTATAGCGGAAAATGCTTGTGTATGCATGCACTGTGAGGGGTAGAGGCCTAATTTGGGGGTTGATCTGTGGTTGTTCTGTAGTTCCAAAAGTGTTGGGACAACAAGCCATAGAGTTGACGCCTCGGTTAGGGTTTCTAGTTGGAGGACTTGACCATATAGTGGTTGTAGTTCTGCAATTCACCGTATAAGAAGACACCGGGTGGTGATCTCCGAAAGGGTGCAACAGTTTAACCTGGACGCAGGTTTAAGACGATAAGCCGATTCGAATCGCCATGGACACAAGGAGGTCTGTGCAAAGGGAAGGAATGGAGGCTTCCCATAGTCAGACGGTCACACAGTGCACGAAGCCTAGTTTTGGGGCAAAGGCCTTTGAACCCCAAAAAGATTAACATAGGTGGTCCAAGGATACTATTTTGGGTATCCCTCTGGAATGGATGTAGTTGAGCTGCGGCTTCAGAAATCTGTAATGATAAGTGTTGATGGAGGTGTAGTCTCATGCCCGTTTGTTTGAACTTTGTATGGCTGGTCCATGCAAGCTTCTCGAGCTGCTCTCATATTCCCATTGTATTTTTTCCTATTGCTGAAAGAGTGAAGGTAGAATTCTGGCTGTTTTTGTTTTTTTCATTTGTGGTTTTGGAAACTGGGAAGTATTTCCCCCACGTTTGTATCGGAATGTTTGTATGTAGTAACGTGAATATGTTCGAACTTACCGCAGCGATCCTTCGATGCGTCGCGGCTGTTGTATTTTTGTAGGAACGGGAAAAGTAAGGGTTACAGAGGGTTTTGTTTGAATCAGTTTTGAAGGAATGTCATTGACAATTTACCAATGTACAGGAATGTCATTATTGTTTTCCATTCTTTGCAGGTTAAATATGAAGAATAGAGTAATGATTTTGCTTATAAGTATTTTTCAGGTCCAAGGAGTTTGTACACGGAGAACAGGTGTATGTAGACAGCGGTACATATGGATAAATATGAGTCTAAGGGAGGTAAAAGTATCACAGGCTATTTCATTGTTTCTTTTTTCCTGCACCACGCATTTCTTCCTTCAGTCTGTAATGAGGAAGAAAAGGGGGGAGAAGTGATAACTGTAAGAGTGACAGTTTTTTTTTTTTCAAACTAATAATAACCTCTGTAATTCTAACCAAGTTTGTGCCAAGACTGTCTTTCTTTGATAGAATTTGAATCGGCAAGCAGCAGTCTGGTGAAGTAGGTTCCCATCCCAGAGGCTAAGAACCTTTTGTCAATGGTTCCAGGTATTGTAAGCCACGCACAGGTTATACAGTGACCACAGTCCCGATGTCTGGGTTATTGTCATATGAGGGTTGTTTGGAGGTCAATCAAAATCAGGGTCGTACTCTCCTCATTAGCTGTCACTTATATTCTCGGCTGATGGGGTGGGTGCGATCGTTGTGACATGAACTTCAAAATGTCCACCAAAAGGTTTTCACGAGTCCCTCCTGGACCCTGACTTAATAATCAGTTTACATTCTTTCCAACCAGGTGACTGGGTCATTGTAAAGAAGCTTGAGGGATGAGACCACGCCAGCCACTGCAAGAAGCGGCTCAACCACACCAAAGAATGATGAGTATCTTTGTTTATTTATATTTTTGTTGTTTAGTGAATTTTAGCAAGGGTAACGGTGAAAAGCATCCCAAGTTATTATTTAAAGTGTATGTCCTGACTAGCTCAGAAAGCGAACAGGACCGATGGTCTGTTCTGAGTCTTCACCGAGTTTTAGTCCCCAGCGATGACAGCGGTACATGCCATTTATGATGTTATTATGGGTATGAGGAGTTTTGACAAACTAGTGAAGACTCCAAACAGACACTTGTCAATGGGATCTAACGATGCATTTTTGGAGGGTAAAATTGGTTTTAGTTTTAATGGCTCTGCCTCTTGTCGGTTTGGGTATCTAGGCAGCCCACAAGTGTGTTTGAACTTTAGTTTGGTGTTTATGCGGATCTGCAGCTTATAAGGTTATTCCCCCAAAGCAAGAGGTTCATGCGTGATGGTGAAGCTGTCCCAACATTTTAGGTCGCGGCCGATCGCGAGGATCTGATGGCGCAGGAAATTAAGAATGGCAGGGACAGCTAGAAGGGATTTGTTCACCAAACCCGACCAGGTCTGGGCATGGTGTCCTGCATGTGGGGGGGACTCGGGCTTGGGATACGATTGAACAATTCTCATCCGTTAAGGATAGGGTTCTTCGTGTAATTGTTGAAGCCAGAGCTGTAGCTAAGTGAAGGTTGGGAGTCTATTTTAAGGGTCTGGGAATCTTTGGGGATCTAATTTTTATTTTACAGCGGATCGTGGTTAAAGGAAGTGGGAATATATATACTCATGTCGTTTTTATTTCTATTCTTTCTATGTCGTGACGAGAGGCTCCTGTTGCCTGATTTGACGCGTGACCAGAGTTTCCTTGATGAGACGCCCCGAAACCGGACCCACATACAAGACACAGAGGATCACAGACGGATCAGCGATTACTATAGCTCACCATGTCGTGTCCTCCTTTATAAGTCATGCCCCTGAAGAGTAGAGTCTACATGTCAAGCCGTGTTTTCCTTTTTATGGACTAAGGACTGATTCATTTCCAGGTGTAAGAAGCAGATCAACTCTCATCGATGGACACATGGGGTGCATATGACAAAAAAGGGAGGACTGTTGTGGAGATTTTTATGGAAATGTATTAATGTATGTTGTCAGATGTCCCCCCAGTGTCAGTTTTGCTGTAATGCGCTCATCTGAGCGTATTTGCACATACAGACGTTGGTGGAAGATCGGTGGCGGGAAAATCTTCCTATGGAAACAGCGATGTTTGCTGCATTTAGAGATGTTGTTTTGCGCCCCGTTGGGGGAACTGGCCAGCCCCTGGTGGGGGGCGTTGAATGACTCCGAGCGCACATATCTGTGTCCACAGGAACAGTAGCATAACTATAAAATAATTGTGGTCCATTTGAGGCATAATTGTTATGTAGTTTCCGTCATTTGGTAACAGTGTATGTCACTGTTAGTCAATTTGAATGAACATTGTATCTGTTTGGAAGGATGTCCTTGTATGGTCATTCTCCTGTGGAAGGAACATCCGGTGATGTCCCCGCCCATGGGGGGAGGTGACTGGTTGCTGCAACCAATCACCTCCTGTCTTGAGATCTTTTGAGTTTAATAAAAGCCTATGAGTAGGCTTTGGCTGGACAGTCTATGCTGGAATGGCCTGATGAGAAGATAAGCTGTGTTGGTGCTGCCTTTCTTGGATGAATGATGGGATGACCGGTGAGTGGATTTTAGCAAACTTAAAGATAGCATTATTGCAAAAAGATGAATCTAAAGTGTGTGCTTATAGAGCACAGGAATTATGGGCTGTGTGCTCTGCAAACAGCCCATATTTCCACGACACAGGTGCTCCATAAGTGCTTTACTGTATAAAACTGTCAACTTATGAGCTAAAGGGGGTCTCAAATTTGGCCCCTGACAACACTAAAGGGCCACACATGATGTTGAATATATGTACTGCTTGAAAGGACTTTCAGATACTGCAGACCTAATAGAGGAAATGAGGTTCAGAGGTTATGGACATGCTACATTTGTTGCCTGAGGATTGCTGCAGAAGACAATATAAAATTGGGGACATGTTACATGAGGCTAGTAGAGATTAATGCTAATACCCCAATCAATGTTCCCACTAAAAACTGCTGCGATCCGAGGGCTGAACAGCATATACAGTACCAAAGGGCCGCATGTGGTCCCCGGGCCACAAGTTGGGTACCAGGGGTATTAAACTTTTTTTTAACCACTTAAGCCCCGGACCATTTGGTAGCTAGAGGACCAGAGGTGAATTCAGAATTTTGCACTGCGCTGCTTTAACTGTAAATTGTGCGGACATGCAATGTTGTACCCAAACGAAATTTGTGTCCTTTTCTTCCCACAAATAGAGCTTTCTTTTAATGGTATTTGATTGCCTCTGCGATTTTTATTTTTTGCGATATAAACGGAAAAAGACCGAAAATTTTGAAAAAAAATGATATTTTCTACTTTTTGTTATAAGAAAAATCAAATAAACTCAATTGTAGTCATACATTTAGGCCAAAATGTATTCAGCCACATGTTTTTAGTAAAAAAAAAATGTCAATAAGCGTATATTTATTGGTTTGCGCAAAAGTTATAGAGTTTACAAACTAGGGTACATTTTCTGAAATTTACACAGCTTTAAATTCATGACTGCATTTCTTGAGGTGCTAAAATGACAGGGCAGTACAAAACCCCCCAAATGACCCCATTTTGGAAAGTAGACACCCCAAGGAAATTGCTGAGAGGCCTGTTGAGCCCATTGAATATAATTTTTTTTTGTCCCAAGTGATTGAATAATGACAAAAAAAAAAAAAATTACAAAAAGTTGTCACTAAATGATATATTGCTCACACATGCCATGGTTATATGTGGAATTACACCCCAAAATACATTTTTCTGCTTCTCCTGAGTACGGGGATACCACATGTGTGGGACTTTTTAGGAGCCTAGCCGCGTACGGGACCCCGAAAACCAAGCACCGCCTTCAGGATTTCTAGGCACAAATTTTTGATTTCACTCCTCACTACCTATCACAGTTTCGAAGGCCATAAAATGCCAAAATCGCACAAAACCCCCCCAAATGACCCCATTTTGGAATATAGACACCCCAAGCTATTTGCTGAGAGGAATGGCGAGTATTTTACAGCTCTCATTTGTTTTTGAAAATGAAGAAAGAAAAAATATATATATATTGTGAGGGGGTTAGCTCGGCAGCGGGTGTGTGTGACCCCCGGGATGGGCTCCCCACACAAAAACAGGCCCAGCAGACGGAGCTTGTGGTTTTCAAAATCAAAAAGGTGCGGTTTATTTTCTATTTACAGTGACAAAAACACAGCAAAGCAAAAGAAACATAAACAAAATAAATCCTGGTCAAGTTGACCTCTGACTAAACATACAGGTTTCCTAACTAACAACTGGGATCAGCCTAGTGCTGTCCTAGTCCCTAAGTCCCTGGGTTTAAATGTCCAAGCAAATAGCCACACAGGCTTTGTCTCACCGCACAAGGGTTCACTCTCTCCAGGAAGTCCACACAGGTCTGCTTCCAGGCATGAGCTAACATCTAATGAAGCTGGGAGTTCTTATAGAGGCCTAAATGAGCTGACAAGGTTCAGCTGGTCTCCTCATCTCTGTCTGTACGATGCCCCACACTCTCCCTAGAGGTATGAGTCATCCATGAGCCCACTAGCCTTATCTGGGCTTATACAACTCTCCACCTAGTTGTATAAGTCGGCGTAAAGCCTGAATCTGGGCGAAATATATCTACCCCCCTGGATGCAACCAGGTGACTTTACCTTCCTGCTGTCACAATATATATATATATATATATTTTTTTTTTCAATTTTCAAAACTTTGTGACAAAAAGCGAGATCTGCAAAATACTCACAATACCTCTCAGCAAATAGCTTGGGGTGTCTACTTTCCAAAATGGGGTCATTTGGGGGGGTTTTGTGCTATCTGGGCATTCCATGGCCTTTGAAACTGTGATAGGCAGTGAGAAGTGAAATCAAAAATTTACACCCTTAGAAAGCCTGAAGGCGGTGCTTGGTTTTTGGGGTCCCGTACATGGCTAGGCTCCCAAAAAGTCTCACACATGTGGTATCCCCGTACTCAGGAGAAGCAACAGAATGTATTTTGGGGTGTAATGCCACATATGCCCATGGCATGTTTAAGCAATATATCATTTAGTGACAACTTTGTGCAAAAAAAAAAAAAAAATTGTCGTTTTTCCGCAACTTGTGTCAACATATAAAATATTCCATGGACTCGACATGCCTCTCAGTATATAGCTTGGGGTGTCTACTTTCCAAAATGGGGTCATTTGGGGGGGGGGTTTGAACTGTTCTGGCATTTTATACACAACATTAGGAAGCTTACATCCACTCTTCTAACCACTTGAAGACAAAGCCCTTTGACACTTTTTGTTTACATGAAAACATTTTTTTTTTGCAAGAAAATTATGTTGAACCCCCAAACATTATATATATATTTTTAAAGCAAAGGCCCTACAGATTAAAATGGTGGGTGTTGCATTTTTTTTTTCTACACAGTATTTGCGCAGCGATTTTTCAAACGCATTTTTTGGGTTAAAAAATACACTTTTTTTAATTTTAATGCACTAAAACACACTATATTGCCCAAATGTTTGATGAAGTAAAAAAGATGATCTTAGGCCGAGTACATAGATACCAAACACGACATGCTTTAAAATTTCGCACAAACGCGCATTGGCGACAAACTACATACATTTTTAAAAGCCTTTAAAAGCCTTTACAGGTTACCCCAGTAGATTTACAGAGGAGGTCTACTGCTAAAATGATTGCCCTCGATCTGACCTTCGCGGTGATACCTCACATGCATGGTGCAATTGCTGTTTACATATGACGCCAGACCGACGCTTGCGTTCGCCATTGGGCAAGAGCAGGGCAGGACAGGGGTGCTTTTTTTTTTTTTTTATTATTAATTTTGCTTTTATATTTTATTTTTAAATTGTTCCTTCCAAGTATTTTTTTTTTTAATCATTTTTATTGTTATCTTAGGGAATGTAAATATCCCCTATGATAGCAATAGGTAGTGACAGGTACTCTTTTTTTGAAAAAACTGGGGTCTTCTAGACCCTAGATTTTTCCTCTGCCCTCAAAGCATCTGACCACACCAAGATCGGTGTGATAAAATGCTTTCCCAATTTCCCAATGGCGCTTTTTATATCCGGGGGGGCATTCCCTCCCACTGCTTGTAAAAGCAGTCCAGAGGCTAATTAGCCGCTAGGATTGATTTTACATGAAAGCCGGCCGCAGGCTGAAAAGAATGATACCAAGATGATACCTAAACCCGCAGGCATCATTCTGATATAAACATTCAAAGTCCAGCAACATACCAGTACGTTGCTGGTCCTTGTTGGACATGTATTGTAATCTTTTTATTTCATGCAGCCAGTTGGCTGAACGAAAAAAGAGATTGATCGGTGGGTATGCCCACCACTAGAATACCGCCCTTCATCCACCCACTTCCAATGATGGGCATACACGCACCATTTATATATGCCGAAGTATGGGGGCATCCTCCCGCAAAAAAGTTATGCCGCACACACATGGTCGGACTTTTCCACGGGCAAGCCTCCGTCGGAATTTCGACCGTATGTACGCGGCATTAGGAGCAAAATCACTCCTCCGCCCCAATGCTTCGGCATATTTGCTTTTTTTTTTTAACTGTGGTGGTGAAATCACCTCCTACAGCACTGGAGTCGCAGGGATCAGGCCTGTCTCTGCGAACGCTGCAGTTATGTGTGTTTTTGTTTTGTAAGTGACAGTGATCGATCGATACTGCACTTGGGTGGCCTGGGCTGGACGGAGGGGCAAAACGCAGGTGCCAGCAGGTATCTGGGCTGATCCCGCTAACACTGCGTTTTTGGGAACCCTAAACTGCTGGGGACGCTAGTATAGATCTGATCAGATCAGATATTGATCTGTTCAGATACTATACCACTAAGGGGGGTGTATGCTTCACGCGTGGGTGTTAGCGTTACTGGCACTAACCTGACGCTGCCTGGGGTGTGACTCAGACCCTCTCTGACGCTAAAACCTAATTGATATCACCCGCCGGGCGATCAGGGGGTTAAACCTTTATTGGGTTATATACACGGCGGGTGCCCTGACACTATAAAAAGCAAACTAACTAACCAGCGTCACCCGTAACACTTATATGGTGATCACTGGTGAAAGGGTTAACTAGGGGCAATCAGGGGGTTAAAACCTTTATTAGATAATATATGGGGGTACCTGACGCTATAAAAACCTGCGGCGAACCTAAAAAAAAAATACTGGCTACGATCTGCATCACCGACACTAAGACAGCGTTTAGAAAAACAATTGCTTAGCGACAGTGGTGATAGGGGGTGAAAGGGTTACCTGGGGGGCGATCAAGGGGGTTAAACCTTTATTAGATAATATATTGGGGTACCTGACGCTATAAAAACCTGCGGCGAACCAAAAAAAATTACCGGCTACCGATCTGCATCACAGACACTAAGACAGCGTTTAGAAAAACGATCGCTTAGTGACAGTGGTGATAGGGGGTGAAAGGGTTACCTGGGGGGCGATCAAGGGGGTTAAACCTTTATTAGATAATATATTGGGGTACCTGACGCTATAAAAACATGCGGCGAACCTAAAAAAAATTACTGGCTACGATCTGCATCACCGACACTAAGACAGCGTTTAGAAAAACAATTGCTTAGCGACAGTGGTGATAGGGGGTGAAAGGGTTACCTGGGGGGCGATCAAGGGGGTTAAACCTTTATTAGATAATATATTGGGGTACCTGACGCTATAAAAACCTGCGGCGAACCTAAAAAAAATTACTGGCTGCCGATCGGCATCACTGACGCTAAGACAGCGATCAGAAAAATTATCGCTAAGCGACAGTGGTGATAGGGGGTGAAAGGGTTATCTGGGGGGTGATCAGGGGGTTAAACCTTTATTAGGGGGGGTTAGGGGGCTACACTGGACCTAAGACTAAACTTTGGTGACACTTTTACAGTCACAAATGTCACTGATTGAAGTGATCACTAAATAAATGGTCACTGCAATCAGTGACACTGTGACTGGGGGCTGGGGGGGTGATCTGGGGGGTGATCTGGGGTGTCTGGGGGGGCCTGGGGGGCGATTTATGTGTCTATGTGTCCTGGTGTCAGTGTAGTGTTGTGTGCACTGACCTGATATCTTCTCTTGTACGGCGCTCGGTATATGTGAGCGCCGCACCAGAGATGACATCACTTCCTCCTGCTCCCTCTGTCTGACACAGACAGAGGGGGCATTTCTATTCGCCGGGAGCGATCGCGAGGGGGTGGCCAGAAACGAATGGCTGCCCCCTCATCCCGGAACGCTCCCGGACACTTGGCCACCGCTCACTGTATAGAAGGGGGTCCGATTGGACCCCCCAACTGTACAAAGGCAATCACGTACACTCTACGTGATTGTGCCTGTCGGTGCCATTCTGCCGACGTATATATACAGTGAGCGGTCGTTAAGTGGTTAACGTACTCTTTAAAAGTCAAATTTACATTTAATCGTGCAAGCAAAGCACACCCATATATAACAGCATTGAAAATTAATATGTCCTGGTATTCCCGCCAGCATTACAAAAACTGCACTTCCTGGAATGGTAAACTGCACAACAACATTATTCAAAGCCCAGACCGATGCATTTCGTCACCAGTACATGTGACTTCCTCAGGGGTATATAATGATTGGATGATGGCATTCTCCCTCTCTTAGCCCCAGCTTTTGGCACCATTTTGTTGAAGATCATGAATTTCTATGCCCACCTGCGCCATTTTGCAGAAGACTCCCCAGTCTTGTAACCTCAGCACCATCTTGTTATAGACCAATGCTAATGTAGTCTTCCTGACCATGTCTAACAGCACCGCTGTAGCATCATTGACACCCTATGACAGGAAGCTGCATTAGGTGGACACAGGGCTGGACTGGGACAAAAATTTGGCCCTGGACTTCACCCAGACAGGCCCACTTCAATTTTGCAACATGCACAAAAACAGTATATAAAACTATGCACTTGCGCGATATGGATACTTATTGAGTTTGGGAAGGATCTGAGGGAAGCGGTGCAGCCTTTGAATGGGGCATCAGAGCGGCCCGGGGGAAAGTTGGCACCTTGCCCCCCCGGTAGGGTGACCACATTTCCAGACTGCCATTCAGGGACAATTTTGCCATGGACCAGGGGGGAATGTAGTCTCAGGGTTGACGGGGAATTCATCGGTGGGGGTGATTTGTCGGGTGAATGGTTGGTGCTAGCACTGAAAACATCCCTACACCATACTTAATATGGTGTCAAGATGATCAAATCACATTATTTCTATTAGTACATTGTAATATATAATAAAATAGTTCAACTCACCAGAATGCAGAATCAGTGGGAACCCTGAGATTGTCACGTTCCACCAGATGCAGCGTGTCACCATTGCCTGCGACCAGATGCAGCATGTCATTTGCCACCGCCACCTGCCACTAGATGCAGCGTGTCACTTGCCATTTTTGCTTGCCACCAGATGCAGCGTGTCACTTGCCACCGTCGCTTGCCACCAGATGCAGTGTGTCACATGCCACCATCACCTGCCACCAGATGCAGTGTGTCACTTGCCACCAGATGCAGCGTATCACTTGCCACAGTCGCTTGCCACCAGATGCAGCGTGTCACATGCCACTGTCAACTGCCACCAGATGCAGCGTGTCACTTGCCACCATCGCTTGCCACCAGATGCAGCGTGTCACTTGCCACCGTCGCCTGTTGCCAGAGAGGGGGCAGGGAGAGAGAGGGGGCAGGGAGAGAGAGAGAGGGAGAGAGAGAGGCGAGAGAAAGAGGGGGAGAGAGAGATAGAGAAAAGGAGGGGGAGAGGGAGAGTGGGGAGAGAGAGAGGGGGAGGACAGGAGGGGGGCAGAGAGAGGGGTCCGGTCAGTGACAGTGCTTAGCTCACTCACTTGAATGGTCCGGGGGGCCTTTTAGTGTTGCTGTCGGCTGCTTGTTTAATCTATCCGCCTCTTGCTCTTCATAGATGCAACGCATGGGCAGGGAAAGAGGGGCGGGAGAAGCAGTGTATGTCACAAGCTGGCTCAGGCATGCTGAATGGAGCAGTGTGCGGATCCCCTCTTCTAGGGCAGCTGCACAGAGCCGGCTGTCACCCACTGCCCACACCCTGATAACAGGGATGATCCAGGGGATGGAGCGGCAGTGGCCGTCGGAGGACTTTTGTCCCCGCCCACCAGCGTGACCTTTCAAACAACCTATCACAGCGGATAGGAAGTGCTCCAAAAGCCTGTCAGCTCTGTGCTACAGGTGGTGGGCAGGCTGGCAACAATAAGAAGCAGTGAAATACTGAAGCAAGCTCCCACCATCCCGGCCCAGTCCACCCCTGAATCACAGCCGCTGTCCCATGGTAGGGCCGGCCCCGGGCAGTACAGCAGTGCTCACAATAATGGCTGTGCGGGCCATGCATCCATTATTTTGACAGGATGTCTGTCACTGAAAACGGCCCACTGAGACATCGGCCCACCGGGAAACTCCCGGTAGTCCCGATGACCAGTACATGCCTGGGTGGACTTCACTGGCAGGCTCAACAAGTATTTGTTGGACTTTGCAGGGGGACTAAGAGAAAACTAGAAGTGAAGATGCACTTATGATTAAATGCTGTGGCACTTCGTTTTTAATGGGAGGCCAAAGTCCCACTTTAACTACACATCAGGATGACCGAGCTTGTGCTTAACATGGAAGTTCATCCAAAAGAGGATGTTTTGCTTGTTTGCATCCTTCCCCACTCCTCTTTAACAATTGACACTTTTGGGGGGGGGGGGGCAGGCACCTGGTTTTGAGAGGTACCTGCTCCCTCTTCAGGTTGGGTCGCCGCGGCTATCCGAGTGGAAGTTTCCCCCTTCCCCTGCAGCTTTCTCGGGCACATCACAGGTCCCAGAAGACTGTGGGACCATTCAGAAAGCTCAGCGCCACAAGGCTTCACTGCCCAGTTTCCCTTAGTTAAGATGCCTGGACCCAAAGCCGATTGTAAAAAACGGCTCGGGTGAGGACATCGCTGGATCCCTGGACAGGTAAGGGCCCTTATAATAAAAGTTAGCAGCTACAGTATGACAAACCCCCTTTTTTTAATCAACCTGTGGATTTTTTTGCCCTCAGATTGCTCTTTGAACAATATAATAGTATCATCACCACTGTCCAATGACCAGGTCACCCAGAAAGCAAAAAAGCTAAATCGGGACTGTGGAATGGTCTTTCTGACTGTACAGTATGGCAGAAGTATATGAGCCTCAAGACTTAAGCCGTGTACACACGATAGATTTTACAGATGAAAACAGTCCGATGGACTTTTTTCATCGGACAAACTGATGGTGTATGGGCCCCATCGGTATTTTTTCCATTGGCGTTTAAAAATAGAACATGTTTTAAATTTATCCGATGGTTACAAAACCGATTGCAAATTACTATCGTCTGTGGGGAACTCCATCGGATAAAAAACCCACGCATGCTCAGAATCAAGTCGACGTATCTCCAGAAGCATTGAACTTAATTTTTCTCGGCTCATCGGAGTGTTTTACGTCACCGCGTTTGGAACGGTCGGTTTTTCGACTGATGGTGTGTAGGCAAGACTGATGGAAGTCAGCTTCATCGGTTTTCCGATGGAAAAATCCATTGGTTTAAAAACCATAGGAAATCCGATCGTGTGTACAGGGCTTAACTCAACAGAATTAGAACTAGAAGATAAAGCATATCAAAGCGTTGTACAGTATTTTAACTCTAAATTTAGCAGTTCGCCTGGAGTAACATTTCAATACTTTAGTTAATATGCTGCACTTGTACCAACAAAAAGATTTGTTTTACCTCATAGAACCTGGAAATATTTAGCACACTGACCTCTGAAAGCAATTGTGACTTTACCTTGGGTTCTCATTGTGACATCTATCTCTGGGTCATGTTAAGTAACCTAATGTACGTGTTCACACTGTCACATGTCTGTGTTTGGATAGCCAGGACACAAAATACATTGATTAGTTTTTGTAGATTTTTTATTTAATATTCACTTAAAATGTAGGTCCAGCCCACCTTTTTTTTTTTTTTTGGGGGGGGGGGGGGGGGTTTGGATTGAGTGTGGTAGGAAAAGAGCTCCTGTTGAATTTTTACTGCTATCCAGGCCTGCAATAGAAAGATTTTCCCTCACTTCCTGACACATCAACAATATTTTTTTATAGGGTCTGAAGATCAGAACCAAAAAAGAAACAACTGGGGAAGAAATAGGAACAGAGAGATAGTATTCCAAAAGAGGATCAATCCGTACAATTGAGACGCAGTTGGGAACCATGTGATGTGTTGCTTTTAGTTATCAATGAGATTCAAGTTTACTTATCCGCAAAGCTGACTATAGCATGAAAACTAAGGCCAGCATTAGTTGGAGCAAATTTCTTGCAGGAAAGAAATTTGCTTGATTCCTTCATCAACACAGACAGTGTTGATGGGGGAATCCCTCCTGCAGAGCCATTCTGTTCTCCTGGCGGGAGAAGCCATCCCTGCCGGAAGAACACATTAATTATTGCTAGTGGCTATAACAGCCTCTAGCAATAATTGCATGTAAAATCCAGCAGGCTGGTTGTACCTAAGTTGATCAATCAATGAACTTGGGTACATTTAGCCTGCCCATACATGGTTTCGAATCGCCTATGGCCAGCTTTAGCTGACTGTTGTCTTGCTGTAGTTGTTACAAACTGGCCAGATACGATTTATTAATGAAAAAGTATAGAATTTGGAACTGAACAAAAATAGTCAAATATTTATTTTCCCCTTTTTTATCAAAAAGAAAAAATATAACGGACAATGCCTTCACTTTTTCCTATACATTCAGATTTACAGTCATGTACATGCATATGTGTGACCTTTTAAAGGGGTTGTAAAGCCTCAAAATTTTTTTTTAAATAACAAACGTTATACTTACCTCCACTGTGCAGCTCGTTTTGCACAGAGTGGCCCCGATCCACGTCTTCTGGGGTCCCTCGGCGGCTGTCATAGGATGCATTAAAGTGAAAAAACATGAAGGTTTACAACCCCTTTTAAGCTATCTGGGGGAAAAAAAGATCAAACAAACATAACATGCTTCCATATGTACATGAACACATGTCTTTAAATGAGAACCAGTTGAATAGCTAAGACCTTTAAAAACAAATACAACCTTAAGAGTGCTTTGAGAAATGTAATGAAACAGTACAATTATGATCTATCCTAGGTTCATTATAAACATCAGATATTAAATATGTACATAGTTATTCATTTGGGAAGAATAAAGACTTTGATTTCAGATCTGGGCGGGTTACTCTGTACTTGTCAGCTCACTGTTGTTTTTCATGCAGCCTTAGTGAATGTGCCCAATAGGGTATCACACTTTTATCTCAGTCTTCCGTCGTGAGCAGAAACAAAATATTGCTCAACCAGCAAACTGGTCATGTCTGTTGACGTACAGAGAGGATGACTTAAAGTGATAGCTCGGTTGTTGCTCTCATGTGTCCTGACTTTTTCAGGTCAGACCTAGCAACAGAATGCTTATTTTCCCAGAATTACAAATTAACAGAACAGCTGACACTAGCCAGATACATGTTATTTTTGGCAAATCTATTTTTTATTCCAAATCCCAATCGGATTTGCAAATTCATCCATTAAAATATGTTTTACTGTTAGATTAAAAACGAGTAAATCCACTGGCTAGATGCAAAGTGGGAAACAAGTACACGCAATGAACTTGCCCTTCTTTCTCTGATTCCATTTCCACTTACAGCTTACAGACTTTTCCTGCAGTACCCACCAGTGCCCTAGTGCCCAGGATTATCTTTGTGCCTGTGTGCCCCGCACTCCAGGACACCATACACTGTACAAATCTCCAGAGGAACCAGCCAAAATTCACAAAGCGGGTGACCCTGTCAGGTGCCCCTCACCCAACAACACTTGGCTGAAAATTGTCAAATAAAAAGCGTCTGCATCCGATACAGCTGCTGTTTGGGGGCACTATTATAAAATACAATAGACACAGAAGGAGATTGTAACGGGTGGGCCCGTGGAACCCAGAAGTTCTTAGAAAGTATGAGCCAGAAAATAATGGACATTGAGAATATGTCTTGGATTGCTTTAAAATGGGTCTGTAATAATAATCCAAAATATTCCCCAGGATATCTGTAAAGAACTATTTACTGGTTGTTGATTCTGAACACAACAGGTTAATTGAAAGATGTTAATGTCATCACCTCCAACCACCTGGCTGCCTGTGTAATGTAAATGAGTCCAGGCTAACTTCTAAAGATCTTTTCATTGTGGATTGTGATAATTAACTCTGTAATTGTATAAAGGGATTAGTTAATGAACTCACCTGTTGTCTGCTAAGGGATGTCAGAATAATGTGTATTGGGGGCTCGTTATGTAACCATTGTGTGATGTTGTGGGTGGAGTTGGGTCATTGTTCATTTGGGCTACAGTATTCTTTTAGTGTATATAAGAGCCTGCTTTCTCAATAAAGATTGTCAGACCTGCTGGAAACCTAACAACAGAGCTGTGTCTCGTTATTAGGGGGGAATTACCATTATGGGTCTCGTTCGCTAGACTGTGGAGTGTCAGTAGCTGCCTTGGTGTTCGGTAATGGCAAATAATAAATGGCTTTAACCCCTTTCATACTTGGGGTGTCGTTACAGAGATTGTATACTTTATGTATAGTGTGGATGGAGGAATCTAATTATTTTTCATTCAGCCTGCAAGCATCAGTGCATGGTCAGCTTAAATTCTCATAGATAGAAACAAATTATGGCAAAATGGGACCCAAGGCAAGGTAGCAGCCCCCATTTTTTGATTGACATTGTTAAGGATTGCATTGCTTACCCCGGGCCGTGAGACACTAACTGCCTAAAAGTACAGATTTCATTGTGAAGTGACAGGCAGGTGAGCAACCTTGTGATGATGAAAAGCCGGTACTTTGGTAAAATCCATAAAGAAATCTTTTTTATTTCTAAGGAACAATGTATTAAATCCATTGAAAATGCCAATGCGTTTTGGCCATAAAGAATTAATCGTGGCTAACAATACAGGCATACCCCGCTTTAAGTGCACTCACTTTACATACACTCGCGAGTAAGGACATACCCGTGAGTGTAATGTAAAGTGGCTCTCAAGCTAAAGCTGCAGCTGAGTAATCCGTGCACGGATAGTTCAGATTCCCCGCTGCTTGCAAACACACCCCCTGACACCCCCACTACACCCCCTGACACCCCCACTACACCCCCTGACACCCCCACTACAGCCCCTGACACCCCAGAAGTGAAAAAAGGTATTGCTTCACTTTAGGTACATTTTCGTTTTACATACATGCTCTGGTCCCATTGTGTACTTAAAAGTGGGGTATGCCTGTAAACAACTTTAAACTATCAGCTCTGGTTGGAGCCACTGTACTAACCAGGATGCCGTGGCGAGGCTCTGTGTCTTACACATGTATTTGCAAATGTGTGCAGACTAATCCCCCTGTTTTAACGCATACTGTTAGATAGGTTAATTCGGTTGTCAGCGGGCTGATCGGTAAGTAAAGCTTGGATCTTCCCTTGGATTTATCCTTGGCCTTGTTTATATCATATGTTGCCTTCCTATGCTACTCAATGCAAAGGCCAGTTATAGGTGGGGGTGGTGGACACCGTTTTTTGTTGTAATGTTACTGTACTAACCATGCAAGGTTAGTTCAGCGATCTCCCCCACTAAGCTATTGTGCTCTGACAGGGGGACGCCCCCACCCACCAGAACCTTTTCGATCAGCGCTCTCTGCCCTTGGCCGAGAACGCTGACCGGGAGTCGGTCGGATGCTGGTTTCCCAGCATGCTCGTCTGACAGACCGACATACACGCAGACCAAATGTCAGTCGTTTTTTTTTTAACCGGCTGTTGTCTCCCGACATTCGGCTGGATGTACCCGGCTTAAGTATATCTTTGTTTTGATGAAAAGGGTGAGAGACTTTACTTTAAAGAACAGCTAAACTCTGAAAGCTGTACCCAAAAATGTCAAGCAGAAGATAAAGAAAGGAGTAGCCACCGTTATTGCCTTTGATCTCTGTGAAACTGATATTTTTCCCCCCTTACTGACTCCACTTTATATTTATCTACCACCCAACTCCTCCGAGATTTAAACTACATGCTATTTCTAGTACGCTTATTCTTATGCATGTTTGCTACTTCGATGCAATCCATTCACATGGAATTTGTTGGCAAAAGTCACTCATTTCGTTCTAAAAACAATAGTGATTTCAGACATTATCTTAAAGTAAAAATGAAGTCAAACATACAACTGTTTATTGCTATTGTAACTTGGTTTAATATGAAAACAAGTAGTAAAATAAGGAAAATCTGATGAATCATTGACACTTTATTTCAATGTGCTCTAAGATAACAGATTTAACGTAGGTTCACATTGAAGTCCAGTGTTTGCCTGCTAGTCTTAACTCTTGCAGTAGAAATCTGTTTTTTCCAGTCTAGTCGGGTTGGTTTTTACATCCAAAGCAAACTGCAGTAATTACATTGGGCAGAGAGTTCAAGTACTTGTTTTTGTCTGAGTGTGCACGCAATGAGATAAATCGATATTCAATAAATTATATCATCCAAAATGTTTATATCTGTTTCAGTAATTTTCTCGACACATCATCCAAGCCTGGTATTTCATCAGTTCACTGGGTACATCAGAAGAGACTCAATAACCAAGTTTTAGCTCAATGCCATATAATTTGATCATAATAATAATTTATTTAAGTTTACTATGTAATTGCTGTAGGCATCAAGGCATTCTCAGTAATAAGAAGCATGTTACCTTCAACCAGTGTTTCCGTCCACCTCCAGTTAATTCAAGCCATCCAAATGCAGACCAGATACCCACCTCATGCAAGGGAGTTGCTGCTCTCTTTTAAACATGTTATTGAAGCCATATGATAGATTTGAGTTTCTTGCTTTCAAAATGAATGTACAGTCAGTACATGGATAAAATTTCACATGAGGTTGCAATAAGCATAATTTACGATACAGGCAAGAGGTTCAAGGTTAAAAAATACTAAATATCTCTACAATTGCTGCTAATGAAAACAGCAAGTTAAGAAAAAAAAACTCTAGCATACTGGCTTTAGGGGACAGTGGACACCATTCAGACATCAAGGATTGCTTTTTTCTTGACTATATTAGAGGGAAATTGGATTTTAAAAGACAGAAAAACAGGCCTTTTCTCCTCCAACACTATTTAAAGTGTGCACATTTGAATCCTGCTAGCAGCAATGCCTATTGTTCATATGTGATGCAGAGACAACATGGTACCATATTGCACAAAACAATGGTTAAATGTATTGTGAGGGTGCGACCTTCAAGAGTGTTGGTTTACGCCAGATTTGGTAAAGAAAGACACACTGATGGAACAGCTGTGTCTTGGGCTATTTAGTTCAGAGGTGATTATGGATCAGGGCTCCACCCAACAGAGAGGAAGTCTGTGTGCATGAGAGTCAAGTGGGCTCTCATCCTCTGAAGTGGAGTCAAAGGCAGTGCATGTCTGCAGGAGGCAGACACCATTAGTGATACAGCAACAAAGGTGCTGACCAGGAGAAGCCAGGAGAAAGCTGAAACTCTTGGACACTGTTTGGGTCTGAGGAACAGACCATCAGGCCTAGGCTAAAGGCCTGGATCGCTAGAAGGTAAAGCTATGAGGCTACTGTTAGTATGAAAGATACAGGAATGGTGGAACCCCCCTGTGAATACTACAGATGTGTTTGTGAACTTTCGTGCTTTTAAATAAAAATGGGCTACCATGCCCTTAAACAGAGTTGCTGACTGGCTTGCATCACTGGAAATACGCATCCACCACAAGAGCTAACAACCCCCAATCTTACAGTATGAAGATTATCAAAGGTTCTCTGGGGGTCTGATCCAGCCTTTCTAAAACTTTTTTTTTTCCTAAAACTTTTTACTCCAGAGGAACCCCGAAAATAATGTTATGGTCTCGAGGAACCGTTACTGAAATAAATTAATCTGCAGGCGTTGGGAATAAATGCCTTATACAGTAAGATGAATAAAATCCTTACAGTGGTGGTCAGAATGTCACCATTGCAGAAAATAAAAGGATCACTGGTGTCATGTTGCTGGATTTGCCAAGTAGTGTCGGGCCAGGCATCATCAAATGTGAAGTCAATCGGCTATGGGTCATAGATCCCCTAGCACCCTCTGGAGCAACCCTAGGGTTCAATTGAACCCTGGTTGAGAATTCCTGGTCTGAACACTTGGAATGGAACATTCAGAAGCTCTCATAAATGTCACCTTATTACATTATGTGAAAGCAACTTATGGATATGCTGAGACATCAGCATACTTTTGAGGTTCATCAAATGTATTCTTGCTTAAACCACTGTATTTTGACAGTGTTTCAAAATGTTTAAACATTATGTCCGATGTGTGTTACATGTGATTTGGGTGATTCCAGCAGGGGAGCATAATTCCTTGCGTACCCTTGACCAAAGATTGGTGTTTCTTTACCAGGTAAGGCCATCCTTTTTGACTGAACTTGGAGTTTGGGAGAAACACACATGGAGTTGTGAGGGAGGAAGGTGGACACCCGTTTTGCCAGCCAGATAAGTTGAATGAACACTAGCGATCAATGGTGTGATAGATGTCACTGCCAGATTGACCTCATGTCTGAGTGCTTTCTTATTTGCTTTGTTAATAAACTACAAATAGGGGTGATCTGGGCTGGAGGATATTTACCCTATGGGCCAGTACAAATAAATGTGTTGGGCTGCAACAGATACTTCCCCATTTAGACCTCAAACAGAGTTTAGCACTTCCTTTGTTTTTTTAAGATGTAAGAATAATAAGGATTATTTGTTGGGATAGAATTATATATACTGTGTATATATATTGTGGTAGTGTGGTACCCCACCAGTGTATGAATACAGGATTCTCAACCAGGCAGGTTGAGGGGCTCCAGGGTATTTGCTTGTTTGGGAGGAAACTGGCTTTTCAGTTTTCTCATGATTTACTAAAATCCACTTTGGGACCCAGAGCTTGGGGATTTCTTAGAGATCCGGGTGGGATGAAATCCCCAGTCCTGGATCCGGGTTTTGAGACTCAACTGCACACTGATTGTTCAGGTGTGTGTGGGCCTGATAGTAGAATCAGGACCAGCATTCTGGGCCCCACCCTCCCGACGAGTGCAGGTGTGCACTGGGGAAGCCATAGAGTGCAAGTGTGCACTGGAGAAGTCAGAGAGTGCTTGTGTGCACAGTGGAAGCCAGAGACCCAGGTCTGAGGGTCAGAGCAGCAAGGGGCTGCTATCCAAATGGATGGTGTTGCAGATGGAATAGTCTATAGGAGACAGACAAGAGCCTGAAGTGGAAGGCCTGAGCAGCACTGCTGTATGTATAAGCCAGGAGGCTGAATGTCATTTTGTTGTTGAAAAGGAGTGCTGAAACCCCTGCGAGGGAAACCTTTTGATTTTGTTTTGAACTTCTTTTAATAAAAATGGGCAAACAACCCTTAAAAAGAAGAACCAGCGAGTGGCGGTGTCCTTCAAAATTATATATATATATATATATATATATATATATATATATATATATATATATATTTTATCTATCTATATGAAGCATAGGGTTGCCACCTTTTCTTTAAGTGTCAAACCCGAACACTTTAGCGGCGCACGGTAATTTTTTTTATAGTGTAAACTATACATATATTTTGCTATAAAATAAAAATTTTAATCATATGAAGTTAATAACAAGAGTCCCCCTTTACACAACGCTGTATCCTGGCCTAGGCCAACAAGGCCCAGGCCTAGGGCAGCACTTTGCAGGGGGGGCAGCACAGAAAGAGTCCCCGCCGGCTTGCACTAGACTGTTAATGTAGCGCCAGTCATATGGGGCGGACTGGGCTGAGAGGCAAATTAGTCTAGCGCCCCCATAAAGCGGCCGCACTGCTTCTAGTATGCGGGCGGCCCGCATTCTGCAACTGTGTGTGGGGGGGGGGGGGCGCTGCTTATAATTTTGACTGTCCTATCATCCTGGATCACAAACCTTCCTCACTGTGCTATATATTTTCTGCTGCACCATTGGCATGGTTATATCTTCTTAGTCCTTTTCATAAAATTATCAGAAATTTGTGCTTAAAACCAAAACTATACGCAACACTTTTTTTTCCATTTTGGATAGAGTAAGGGAGGGTCATAGCCCCTATCAGTTTATTTTTTTACCATCCCTGTCCCATTGCAGAGATTTCCCTTCACTTCCTGCCCCATAGCCAAAGAGGAAGTGAGAGGAAATCTATGCAAATTAAGGGAATCCATCCCCCCCCCCCAGGCCCTCAGAACTAGTGTCCCCACTGGAAAATTTCAGGGCGGGTCTTAACCACCTCTCTACTGTGCACGAAAACCCCCTTCCTGCCCAAGCCATTTTTCAGCTTTCAGCGCTGTCACACTTTGAATGACAATTGTGCGGTCGTGCGACGTGGCTCCCAAACGAAATTTGCGTCCTTTTTTTCCCACAAATAGAGCTTTCTTTTGGTGGTATTTGATCACCTCTGCGGTTTTTATTTTTTGCGCTATAAACAAAAGAAGAGCGTCCAGTTCGGAAAAAAAACACTATTTTTTACTTTTTGCTATAATAAATACCCATTTTTTTTTTTTAAATAAAATTTTCCTCAGTTTAGGCCGATACGTATTCTTCTACATATTTTTGGTAAAAAAAAAAAAAAAAAAAAAAAAAAAAAAAAAAAATCGCAATAAGCGCGTATTGATTGGTTTGCGCAAAAGTTATAGCGTGTACAAAATAGGGGATAGATTTATAGCATTTTTATTTTTTTATTTTTTTATTAGTAATGGCGGCGATCTGCGATTTTTTATTGTAACTGCGATATTGCGGACACATCAGACACTTTTGACACATTTTTGGGACCATTCACGTTTATACAGCGATCCCTGCTATAAAAATGCATTGATTACTGTATAAATGTGATTGGCAGGGAAGGGGTTAACCACTAGGGGGCGGGAAGGGTTTAAATATGTTCCCTCAATGTGTTCTTACTGTGGGGGGAGGGGACTGACTGGGGGAGGTGACCGATGGTTGTCCCTATGTACAAGGGACACACCATCGGTCCCCTCTCCCTCACAGGACGTGGATCTCTGTGTTTACACACAGAGACCCACTTTCCTGCTCGTTTCCCGGGCAATCGCGGTTTGCCCGGCGGCAATCGCGGCCGCCGGGCACGCGCACCGGGGCCTTGTGAACGCGGCGGGCGCGCGCGCCGCTGGCGGCGAGCGCGCGCCTTCTAGCTCGTTTTAAAGGGAGGACGTCATATGACGTCCTCCCAGAACGAGAGTATCCTCCGCCCGCCGTCAATTGACAGTGGGCGGTGGACAAGTGGTTAAACAGAAAGGGGTGTGGCCTTGACAGGAAGGGGTGCACGATTTTAGTCAGGCCTAGGGCAGCACAAAACCTAAATACACCACTGCCTTTATATCAGAGTCCACAGAGTTCCCCTTTTACATCTGTACTTGCAGAGTTCCCTTTCACTCTAAGGGGGGACTCTGCAGACTCTGATGTAAGGGAGAACTCTGGGGACTCTAACATAAGGGATGCTCTGGGAACCCTGATTTAAAGGGGAACACTGAGAACTCTGATGTACAGAGAAGACTCTGATGTAAGGGGAAACACTGTAACCTCTGGTGTAAAGGGGAACTATGATGTAAGGGGTGCTCTGAGAACCCTGATTTGCCTTAGTGTACTCACTCAGAGGCAGGAGAGAGAAGGAAGAGACTTCAGCCACAGACAGGGATGGATGGTGAGCTCACTCACCACTTGGCAGTCAGCACCTCACATCCAGAAACACTGTAACCTCTGGTGTAAAGGGGAACTATGATGTAAGGGGTGCTCTGAGAACCCTGATTTGCCTTAGTGTACTCACTCAGAGGCAGGAGAGAGAAGGAAGAGACTTCAGCCACAGACAGGGATGGATGGTGAGCTCACTCACCACTTGGCAGTCAGCACCTCACATCCAGAAACACTGTAACCTCTGGTGTAAAGGGGAACTATGATGTAAGGGGTGCTCTGAGAACCCTGATTTGCCTTAGTGTACTCACTCAGAGGCAGGAGAGAGAAGGAAGAGACTTCAGCCACAGACAGGGATGGATGGTGAGCTCACTCACCACTTGGCAGTCAGTATCTCACATCCAGAAACACTGTAACCTCTGGTGTAAAGGGGAACTATGATGTAAGGGGTGCTCTGAGAACCCTGATTTGCCTTAGTGTACTCACTCAGAGGCAGGAGAGAGAAGGAAGAGACTTCAGCCACAGACAGGGATGGATGGTGAGCTCACTCACCACTTGGCAGTCAGCACCTCACATCCAGAAACACTGTAACCTCTGGTGTAAAGGGGAACTATGATGTAAGGGGTGCTCTGAGAACCCTGATTTGCCTTAGTGTACTCACTCAGAGGCAGGAGAGAGAAGGAAGAGACTTCAGCCACAGACAGGGATGGATGGTGAGCTCACTCACCACTTGGCAGTCAGTACCTCACATCCAGAAACACTGTAACCTCTGGTGTAAAGGGGAACTATGATGTAAGGGGTGCTCTGAGAACCCTGATTTGCCTTAGTGTACTCACTCAGAGGCAGGAGAGAGAAGGAAGAGACTTCAGCCACAGACAGGGATGGATGGTGAGCTCACTCACCACTTGGCAGTCAGCACCTCACATCCAGAAACACTGTGGCCTTTGGTGTAAAGGGGAACTATGATGTAAGGGGTGCTCTGAGAACCCTGATTTGCCTTAGTGTACTCACTCAGAGGCAGGAGAGAGAAGGAAGAGACTTCAGCCACAGACAGGGATGGGTGGTGAGCTCACTCACCACTTGGCAGTCAGCACCTCACATCCAGATGTATCTGAGGCTGCTGGACTTTAAATTTCCGGCCCCAACTTTCCTTTTCTGAGGCACAGTGTCAGGGATTGGAGTGTGGGCAGACACAGAGGGGTAGGGGTGGTGGGGGGGGGGGTTGTTAGTGCTGGCTTTGGGCAGTGTGGAAGAGTGCAACAGACACTCTCAGCTTAGACAATTGCAGCCAGCAACTCTGGTGGGAAGCCATAGTCCAGTCTAAATAATGTGTCCGGGTTTTAGGCAATCTGAAACCCGGACGCATGATTCCAAACCCGAACTGTCCGGGTGAATCCTGGACAAGTGGCAACCCTAATGTAGCACTACCCCCGTAGGAGCTGCTGGTTTAAAGTTTGGGCCTACCGTTACCTTTTTCTGTTCACCGCATTCGTGTCTTGCCTGCGGGAAGAAGCGGAACAATTGGGCACTCAATTGAAGGACGCATCCTGGCCAGTTTGTCTCACGGTGCTGCTGGATGGCTGAAAGATTCTGGCACCGTGAGCTGCGTACTTTTGAAGGAACTTTTTGCAAAGTGTCAGTGTGGTTACACGATCTTGTGGCGGAAGGTTGTGGAACGACGCAACGGCACTCATCAAATCTGTGGCAAAGACTTTGAACGAGCTTTGCACCGGTTGCTAGGTCAGTGAGAGTAGGCCTGTCCAGTGGTTGCTGAATCCAGTGTGGAACTGATTTGTCCTCTGGATCTGAGATTGTGCCCGTGATTGTGCCCGCAGGCAAGGCACTCGTGTCTTGCCTGCGGGAAGAAGCGGAACAATTGGGCACTCAATTGAAGGACGCATCCCTTTTATCCCTCTTGAAGAGCTTTTATGAACGTTCACACCAACACTTGGTTACTTTTTCTTCAAAAGCTTTATTTTACCAGTTCCAACAGAGGGGTAGAGGGATAGGGGAGGTTGAGGTACCTTGCTTTGCGGATCACGGGCACAATCTCAGATCCAGGGGACAAATCAGATCCACACTGGATTCAGCAACCACCGGACAGGCCTACTCTCACTGGCCTAGCAACCGGTGCGAAGCTCGTTCAAAGTCTTTGCCACAGATTTGATGAGTGCCGTTGCGTCGTTCCACAACCTTCCACCACAAGATCGTGTAACCACACTGACACTTTGCAAAAAGTTCCTTCAAAAGTATGCAGCTCATGGTGCCAGAATCTTTCAGCCATCCGGCAGCACCGTGAGACAAACTGGCCAGGATGCGTCCTTCAATCGAGTGCCCAATTGTTCCGCTTCTTCCAGCAGGCAAGACCGCGTAGGACCATCCCTGGACTAGTAGGCCCCAGCAACTCCTGGGCCTACTTTTCAGTTGCAGAGCCTCGGGCCAGCAGGCCCCGAGGCCGAAAATGGCTCGCACATCCCTGAGGCCAGGAGGGCCCTCAGGTCAGGATCTGGCAACGGACCCCCGACAGAGCAGTCTCTGCCACTTAAGTACCCCCTCCCAGAATGCACAGCAGGTTGACCATGCCCCCTGAGCCATTTCTGAGAAAGGAATACTCAATACACCTAGCCTGCTGCATTTCCAGCCCTGACCCATGGTGACAGTGACAACTTCTGTCAGGTGGAAAACACGCAGCCCTGCTAGACTGAAACAGAGCCAACAATTTAGCATAATTCTTTCTGAGCTGAACTACAGCTCAGATAACTAAATTTAATACATAGCGCCTACCCAACAGGAGCAGGGCGCTACATACACACATACATATATATATATATATATATATATATATATATATATATATATATATATATTATATATTATATATATATACACACACACACACACACACATATACACACACACACACACACATATATATACACACATATATATATACACATAAATATAAAATAAGTGTCCAACACTCATCTTTCAATATGACATTTTAGTTGAACACTGCCACTTTTTCCCCCAATTGGAATGGAAATCTCATTTGAAGTCTGCATCAAACAAAAATGTTGGCAATCAGTTTATTGCAAAACTGAAATGTAATTCAGGTAAGAGGTGAAGTTAACGCTGGTTTAGAATATTAACTGATAATAAATAATTGCTTCATTATTTCAACAAACATAAAAGGAATGGTTCATATCTGGATGGGACTTGTTCAACTGAACACGTTTCATATAAACAGATCTAGGCTGAGATTAGCAGAAAGAATGAAGGTCACATGGAACTAAATTTAAACAAATGCAGCCTTTAAGGGGTTGTAAAGGTTCAAATATAAAAAAATAAAAAATACCAAACATGTCATATTTACCTCCACTGTGCAGCTCCTTCATGTGAAGCGCTCTCCCAAGGGGGCCAGCTTGCGGGCGCGCTCCCGTGACACAGCCGGCGGCTATAGCCGCCTACTGTATCACTAGGCCCCGCCCCCTGGCACGCTGCGTCATTGGTTTGATTGACAGCAGCAGGAGCCAATGGCTGCGCTGCTATCAATCATCCAATGGATGAGCCAAGAAGAGCCGAAAAGCCCTGTCAAGAAGCCTGCTCGTTCACAACGCGGGACTTTTGAGGGCTCAGGTAAGTAAACCGGGGGGCCGGAAAACATCAGATGTTTTTTCACCTTAATGCATAGAATGCATTAAGGTGAAAAAAACATGAACCCCTTTAATGGAAAAGCCCACTCAAGGGCTGATGGGCAGGTATAGGCATCATGTATGAAAGCTTCTCAAAGAACAAAAGCCTGTGCTCTTCATATTAACAAGTCAGATCGTTTCTTTCAGTTTTTTTTTTACTTGCATTAAAGAGGAAGTAAACCCTGTCAATTTATTTGTTGCCATTTGTGTCCCACTGGGAAATTTGTCCTTTCAGTTCCTGTCCAAGATATGCAATAGGAGGTTAAAGGAAATCTCCTAAAGTTAGGGGAATTTTCTTTAAAGACAGTTGTCCCCAGGACCAATGTCCATGTTAGAAGATTTACCCTCACCTCTTGTTCTGGGGACAACTCCAAAACTTTGGATTTCCACTCACACTCTTGGTGAAAATGGTCACTGGTACAATTATACAAACAAGGGGTGAATCTCCCTGATGGGGACATAGACAGCAAGAAAAAAGTGACAGAAAGTCTAGCCCCTCATCATTCAAAAACTAAAAGAAGGTTTGGCCTAGAGATAAACTGTACTCCAAATGTAAACCATTAGGCAATTCAAATAGGGCTGTTACTGATAAAAAAAAACGATTAATCGAACACGAAAATTTTAATCGATTAATCGACTAATTTCGATTAATTATAACGCACATACAGATCCAACTACTTTTAGCTGATCTCCTTGCAGGCTGATTCCCAGTGCAGCTCCCAACCACTGGAAAAATGGATAGCAGGATATAAAAAACACACAAAAGGCAGCGCTCGATGGAATAGCATTAAAACTTTTATAGCCTTCAAGTAGGTAACAAAATAAATATTGCACTGGCGATAAAATCAATGTAGCTACATAAGCTGTAAAAATAGTGCGAGTAATACCAAACGGTAGCAAAAGCAGTCATAAAAACATGTAGCTAAGTATGATACTGGTATAAAAATGTGTACAACGATACCACTGCTGAATCCAGATGAGGGGGGGCTAACATCAGTCCGTTGGCATGTAGATGTCCAGTGAAGGGAACTATCACAACTCCCAGTGGATGGCTGTAGAATCCCAGGTTGATAGAGGGAGTGTAACAGCCCTTGCGTGTGGCAGATAGTAAGGTCCCGCCGGCATGCCGATATGAAGGCACAGCAAAGGAGCCCTTCAGATGGACACGGCAAGCCCAAAGAATTTTGATCGATCAAAAGAATTTTGATCGATCAAAACAATTAATCGATTAATCGAGGAATTAATAGTTAATTTCCACAGCCCTAAATTCAATAAATAGGATAACATTTGATAGATGGAAAAAAAAAAAATGATAATGATAATCTCCTGGTTACATATATTTAAAAAAATCTGTCACCAGCATAAAAAGTCATACAAAAGACATTATTGTGATTCCTTTAACCTACAAAAATTAGTAAATGTACATATGTTTTTGTAGTTGCATTTTGACGCATTTATATGCATTGCACGTCTATGTTTTTTTTACAAGTTATGTTGAATAAATATTGGCTGCATCAAGTTATTTTCAACTATTAAATAGAGTTTTAAATAGAAAGCAAACATCTGTAATCCATGATGGAACCACAAATATAGATAAAACACATTGTACGTGAATATTTTATGAGGCATGCAGCTCCATTGGTGCACTTAATGGCCTATTTTTTTACTTTGAAACATTGCAGGGATATTTGCCAAACTCTGAAAGCTGTTTTCAAAAGATTTTGAATATACTCAGTATGTGTTATTCAGCAATTATTGTTCATTCAAATTCAAATGATTCTCTTAATAATGTTTTAAAGTGCACCTACAGGTCAGAAATAAGGTCAGTTGGGAAAATGTTGGTATTATCCAAAAACATTCCAATTCTGCTAAACTTTTAGTTTAAATATTAATTTGAATATTATTTATTACAATCATATTTGGCTATCTTTTTACATACTTCTGTCATGATTCTGAGCTGTACAACCTCTCGCTCTGAGAATATAGGGAATCCTGCTCACAGTAATGCCGCGTACACACGATCGTTTTTCACGTCATTAAAAATTGCATTTTTTAAATTGGGCATTAAAAACGATCGTGTGTAGGCTCCAGAGCATTTTTAACGACGTGAAAAATGGCCTAAAAAAAAATGAGAACCTGCTCCATTTTTTCACAACGTTTTTTTTAAACGACGTGAAAAACGGTAGTGTGTATGCTTTTACGAGGGGAAAAAAAAACGCGCATGCTCGGAATCAAGTATGAGACGGGAGCGCTCGTTCTGGTAAAACTAGCATTCGTAATGGAGATAGCACATTCGTCATGCTGTAACGGACTGAAAAGCACGAGGCTGAAAAGCGCGAATCGTCGCTCAACAAACTTTACTAACATGAAGGGTGGCGCCATTCGAACGGAACTTCCCCTTTATAGTGCCGTCGTACGTGTTGTACGTCACTGCGCTTTGCTCGAGCGTTTTTTTTAATGAACGTGTGTATGCAAGATAGGCTTGAGAGGAAACAAGAAAAATCACGTTGAGAAAAACGTTTTTGAAAATGACATTAAAAACGATCGTGTGTACGCGGCATAAGTCCTTGTTCACATGGGCATACTTTAGCATACACCTGTGTGAGGGCCATTTTTGCCCACAGAGGATGTATGGGTTTTCAATGTATGCGGGTTCAGGTAGTCTCATTAATGTCAATTAAGAGGCACCACTTACCAAACACTGCCATGAAGACCAAGTAAAGCCCTGTACACACGATCGGATTTCCTATGGTTTTTTAACCGATGGATTTTTCCATCAGAAAACCGATGAAGCTGACTTTCATCAGTCTTGCCTACACACCATCAGTCAAAAAACCGACCGTTCCAAACGCGGTGACGTAAAACACTCCGATGAGCCGAGAAAAATTAAGTTCTATGCTTCTGAGCATGCGTCGACTTGATTCTGAGCATGCGTGGGTTTTTTATCCGATAAAGTTCCCCACAGACGATAGTAATTTGCTATCGTTTTTTTAACCATCGGATAAATTTAAAACATGTCCTATTTTTAAACACCGATGGAAAAAAGACAGATGGGGCCCATACACGATCGGTTTGTCCGATAAAAAAAGTCCATCGGACGGTTTTCATCGGTAAAACCTATCGTGTACACAGGGCTTCACTCTCCAAACAAGTAAGGGACAATGTTGTTCAGAAGTACAAGTCAGGGTTAGGTTAAAAAAAAAAAATATCCAAATCTTTGATGATTTAGGAGCACCATCAATTCTATCATAACCAAATGGAAAGAACATGGCACAACAGCAAACCTGCCAAGAGACGGCCGCACACCAAAACTCATGGACCGGGCAAGGAGAGCATTAATCAGAGAGGCAGCACAGAGACCTAAGGTAACCATGGAGGAGCTGCAGAGTTCCACAGCAGAGACTGGAGTATCTGTACATAGGACGACAATAAGCCGTACGCTCCATAGAGTTGGGCTTTATGGCAGAGTGGCCAGAGGAAAGCCATTACTTTCAGCAAAAAACAAAATGAGTTTGCGAAAAGGCATGTGGGAGGCTCCCAAAATGTATGGAGGAAGGTACTCTGGTCTGATGAGACAAAAATTTAACTGCAAATTGTAAGCATTAAGATGACATCATCAGAAGACGAGAAGAAGAAAAAGAGGGCGCACCAGCCTAGTGCATTATCCTTAAACCAGATTTTATTAAAAAAGATAAAATGAAACTACTCACAAACAAAGGTGAAAGGTTCCTACTTACTGCTGCTACCTGTGGAAACTGTACATTGTGTACATTGTGCGCCTTTCACCTTTGTGAGTAGTTTCATTTTATCTTCTTCTTGTTTACTGTTAGGATACCCCTATCCTTGAGGGCAGCAAAGCCAAGTGACATGTACCATCACGATATTCAGACTGTCTGGTAATCCACTCATGCGCAGGAGTGTTGTTTTCTGTTATCATGACTGTCAGGTCTGCCAGGAAACTACAACCGTCCCTCCGCTTTCCTGACCGGTAGTCTTGTTATCCCGGTGTCAGGTGGAGGGACGGCTGAGATCTCCCACAGACAGGAAATAAGGAACCACAAAGGAAGGTGCAGATAGCCTAACCACAACCCCCAGCAACAACTCACGGTTAGTAGGCAGAAGACAGGATCCCAGGAGGGAAAAGGACAATCCAGGTAACGTAGTCAGAACAAGCCAGGGAGGGTCGGCAGCAAGGTTAACCAGGTTCAAGGGATAATCCAGGAATCGTAGTCAAGACGAGCCAAGTAGGTAACCAAAAAGCAAGAGCATCCATAAACAGGAACCTATCCTAAGGCACGGACAGGAAGGGGAAGTGGGAATATATAGGCACACTAATGAGAAGACTGCTGACAGCTGGTCCCAGGGTGGAGCAAACATCCCCACTAGTGAAAAAGAACATAACTACGATGCTAACATAAAACCAGTTCACTGGTGGTTCAGGACATAGGAAAAACAGTCTATGAACACCAGGCCCTGGGATCAAATCCCAGACACGGCGTGACAGTACCCCCCACACAAAGATGCCCCCAAACCTATTTGGGTTTGGATGGGTGCCTGTCGTGGAAGGACTTGACCAGCCGTGGGGCATGAACATCACGAGCAGGCACCCAAGTCCTCTCTGCAATGGAGTAGCCCTTCCAGTCCACCAGATATTGTAATTGTCTACCCCTATGTCGGGAATCCAGAATTTTTCTAACTTCATACTCTTGATGGTCATCCACAGAGACTGGAGAGGGACGTCTAGAGGGGAGAGAGAATCTATTCTTGACAAAGGGCTTAAGCAAAGATACATGAAATGTATTGGGAATACGAAGATGAAGGGGCAAGCGTAGTTTATAAGCCACAGGGTTGACCTGACAGAGAATGCGAAAAGGTCCTATAAATCTAGGACCTAACTTGGAGGAAGGTTGTCGCAGTTTCATGTTCTTGGTGGACAACCAAACCAGCTGATTAAGACGATAGCGGGGTGCAGGTTTTCTGTGACGATCTGCATACCCCTTGTATCTATGTACAGACTGAAGCAGAACCTTTCTTATGTTTCTCCAGTGCGTAGTCAATCTTGATACCATGTTGGCTGCCGCAGGTACCTCCACCAAGGAAGACTGGAAGGGGAGAACCCTGGGTTGATACCCAAAGGCAGCTTGGAAAGGGGAACATCTAAGGGAAGAGTGCCACTGCGAATTGTGTGCTAGTTCTGCTAGAGGTAACATCTCGCTCCAGTTGTCATGTTCAGCATTGATATAAGCTCGTAGGTAGATCTCCAAATCTTGATTGACCCTCTCTGTCTGGCCATTAGATTGAGGATGGTATCCAGAGGACAGGGAATTCTTGATCCCCAGATGTTTGCAAATGGCCCTCCAGAACGAGGATATGAATTGAGGGCCTCTATCGCTAACAATATCAACAGGGATGCCGTGTAAGCGGATGACATTCTCAATAAAGGATAAAGCCAGGCTTGGGGCAGAAGGTAGTGCGGGCATGGGAATGAAGTGGGCCAACTTTGAAAATCGGTCCACTATCACCCAAATTACGGTATTTCCACTGGAGGTGGGCAAGTCCACGATAAAATCCATGCTGATATGAGTCCAGGGAGCACGAGGAACAGGTAACGGTTGAAGTAGACCTTGAGGAACAGAACGATGCATTTTGATGGCAGCACAAACCGAACAGGCTCCAACAAAGGCTATAACATCCTTTTTTAGAGTAGGCCACCAAACCAGGGACTTCAAACGTAGGAAGGTTTGGTTGATACCAGGGTGTCCGGATACCATCTGGCCAAGGGCCCACTGTAACACTTCTTTTCGTAATTCTAGGGGAACAAACAAGGTATTGGGTGGAACTGAGAGATTAGAAGGTGCCCGAGACTGTGCGGCCAACAAGTTCCTTTGTAAAGCAGTATCCAGTTGTGCAATAATTCGTTCCGGAGGAACAATATGATCAGGAGGTATTTGCAGATTCTCACAAGGGAATTGCCGAGACAGGGCATCAGCCTTGGTGTTCTTGGTGCCAGGAATGTACATCACTACAAAGTTGAATCGGGTGAAGAATAACGCCCAGCGGGCTTGTCTGGGATTCAGTCTTTGGGCCTTCTCTAAGTAGATTAGGTTCTTATGGTCAGTTTGAACCACAACAGGAAGTTCCGTACCTTCTAAAAGATGTCTCCATTCGGAAAATGCTAATTTTATAGCTAAAAGTTCTCTATTCCCTATGTCATATTTTTGTTCTGCAGCAGAGAACTTCTTGGAGAAAAAGGCAACCGGATGCAACTTGTTAGAAGTGGGTTCTCGTTGGGATAATACTGCTCCGGCCCCTACTTCGGAGGCATCAACTTCCAAGAAATATTGAGCCGAAGGCTGAGGATGGCGAAGAACAGGAGCAGAGCAAAAAGCAGATTTTAGAAGGTCGAAAGCCTCCAGAGCTTCAGGAGGCCACTGAGAGCATTTGGTCCCTTTTTTTGTGAGGACGGTGATGGGAGCCAAAATTTTGGAGAAATTCTTGATGAATTTGCGGTAGTAGTTACAAAATCCAATAAAACGCTGTATTTCCTTTAAGGTAGAAGGTCTAGGCCATTGTAAGATAGCATCGAGTTTCTTGGAGTCCATCTGGAATCCATTAGAAGAAATTATATAACCTAAGAAAGGTATTTCCGTTTGTTCAAAAGAGCACTTGGAAGGTTTGGCGTACAGCTTATGATCTCTTAAACGTTGGAGAACAGTGCAAACATGGCCACGGTGAAGCTTTAAGTCTTTAGAGTGAATGAGTATATCATCTAAATAGACAACAAAAGAGTCAAGTAGATCCCTGAAAATATCATTCACAAACTCTTGAAATACCGCGGGAGCATTGCAAAGCCCAAAAGACATCACAAGACACTCATAATGCCCCCTTCTGGTATTAAAAGCTGTCTTCCATTCATCTCCTGCTTTAATTCTAATGAGGTTATATGCAGACCGAAGATCCAATTTGGTAAAGATCTTTGACCCCTGGACACGGTCAAACAGCTCAGTAATTAAGGGCAACGGATACCGATTTTTTACAGTAATACGGTTGAGAGATCTGTAGTCAACGCAGGGTCTAAGTCCTCCATCCTTTTTCTCCACGAAAAAAAAGCCTGCTCCCACAGGAGAGGAGGAAGGCCGGATGAAACCCTTTTTTAGACTGTCTTCAATGTATTCCTCCATAGCCTTGGTTTCCGCAAGGTTAAGAGGATAGGTTCTCCCCTTAGGAAGAGGAGAACCGGGAAGCAAGTCAATAGCACAGTCATACGGGCGGTGTGGAGGAGGCCCTCTGCTTCTTTTTCAGAAAATACGTCAGCAAACCCGGCATAAGCCTCCGGTAGTTCAGGGACAGTAGAGACCCCAAGAATGGACACTTTATTACGTATAAACTTTTGGATACAGTGAACATGACAAAAGGTGCTCCAGGCAGAAATTTGACCAGAGGACCAGTCAATAGATGGGTTATGTTTACATAACCAAGGGAACCCAAGAATTACAGGATACTTAGGAGACGGAATGACATTAAATGATAGCTCTTCAGAATGCAGAGCCCCCACTAGAACGGAAAGGGGCTTGGTCTCTAGAGAGATAAGTCCATCACCAAGAGGTTCTCCGCCAAGAGTAGTTACACACAGAGGTGGATCTTTCGGAACCGTCGGAATCTGAAGACTCTTAACCAGCGTTGCATCGAGAAATACCCCACTTGCACCGGAATCAACAAAGGCAACGGTGGAGTAGCTCTTATTGTTCCAAGATAATAATACGGGTACTACTAATCTCTCTAGAGGAGGTTTCAAAACAGTGTGGCCTAATGGGGCTCCTTGATCTCCCATTAAGCCCGGGAGTTTTTTCAGTCGCATCGGAAAAGAATGCAGGAAGTGACCCGGCTTACCACAAAATAGACAGAGGCCTAGAGTTCTGCGTTTGGTACGTTCATCATCAGACAAACGCACAGCCCCTACATCCATGGGTTCTTCCTCAAACCCGGCGGTTGGAGGAAAAAATTGTCTCTGACGCTCCCTCTCAGACTGGCGTTCAGAGAAGAGAGTATCCACGAGGATACACAAATTGATGAAATCCTCCAATGCCTGTACATGATTAGCCTGCTCACCCAACATCTGACCCTGTAGAGAGACTGCCTGCACCAGCTCGCTGAGGTCCATCTGGCCTTAGGATAATGTCAGGTCTGCCAGGAAACTACAACCGTCCCTCCGCTTTCCTGACCGGTAGTCTTGTTATCCCGGTGTCAGGTGGAGGGACGGCTGAGATCTCCCACAGACAGGAAATAAGGAACCACAAAGGAAGGTGCAGATAGCCTAACCACAACCCCCAGCAACAACTCACGGTTAGTAGGCAGAAGACAGGATCCCAGGAGGGAAAAGGACAATCCAGATAACGTAGTCAGAACAAGCCAGGGTGGGTCGGCAGCAAGGTTAACCAGGTTCAAGGGATAATCCAGGAATCGTAGTCAAGACAAGCCAAGTAGGTAACCAAAAAGCAAGCGCATCCATAAACAGGAACCTATCCTAAGGCACGGACAGGAAGGGGAAGTGGGAATATATAGGCACACTAATGAGAAGACTGCTGACAGCTGGTCCCAGGGTGGAGCAAACATCCCCACTAGTGAAAAAGAACATAACTACGATGCTAACATAAAACCAGTTCACTGGTGGTTCAGGACATAGGAAAACAGTCTATGAACACCAGGCCCTGGGATCAAATCCCAGACACGGCGTGACAATGACATCATCAGAAGTCCTGAGATATAGAGAAACTGTTTTCACCTTTCAGCTTGTGGCTAAATATCATTATTAAAGCGCCTGTAGCGATACCCCCAGCTAAGAGGGCCGCTGGTATCATTTTTGGGCCCTGTAGTGCACCGGTGTCAACCCCAGGCAATTTGTTCTAACCTCCCTTGGCACAGTTAGTAGGGGATAGTAGGATTGCGTGGCCTGTAACTCCCTGGGACACAATCCTATAATAGCACACACACACACACAGCAATAAAGTACAGCTATTCCTCCCCGTCTCCTCTGCAAAGTAAATGAAACAAACACCAATATACTGAACCTTGGCACTTTTACTTAGATTTGTTAAGTGAGCAGGTAATCAACAGTGTACATATATGTGCAGAGCCCTGCAATAACAACAAACAAATAGATATACAGTACTGTGCATAACACTAACGGTCCCCACTGCAGCTATTCTCCCTCGTGGGCAAAAATGGCGCCCAGCAATGTCTACGCTAAGTCAGGCCTGACTGTACTGTGTAGAAGTTCTGTAGGGGAAGATCTTCGCTAGCAAAACGGTGGTGCACTTTTGAAGAAAACAACTGTAATCCACAGGGTAAAAGGGGTTTGAATAACTTGGTGAATTTAAGGCAATCTCTAAAGTTGCTCTGATGCACTGTCTCTCCGGTGCGCAGCGCAACACTAGTGATAACTCCGATAACAGTTATTGGGCCTAGAGATCCTATATAGTTCTCTGAGCAGGTGCTCTCTCACCCAACCGGACCAGTCTGTGTCCGTATCTTCCGCTGCTGTGTCTCGGTACACAGGTCTCACGACATCCAAGTCTTCGGTCCTCCTGGCATTGATGCAGCAACAGTATGGAGAGAAGTCCCTCAGGTTCCTCGGTGAGAGCGGAAGGCTTTTTGGAGAAAGGCCCAGGCTTCAGGCCTTGTATCTCAGCAGGCTTGGAAAGGAGTTCCACTTGCTGGGCGAGCGATGTCCAAAGAGACCCAATTCAGCCCCGCCCTTTGGTTAAATAACCTGCCCTAGCAGTCTCTGCGTGGGGCAATGCACCCTGGGTGTCCCGTTGCGCACTGGGTACTGTAGTCTCTGGGGGTTTAAAAGGCAATATCCCGCTACACACCTAAAAAAAATTATATTAAAAGCCAGCAGCTACAAATACTACAGCTGCTGACTTTTAATAAATGGACACTTACCTGTCCAGGGTGCCCGCGATGTCGGCACTCGAAAGCCGATCAATCGCTCTGCTCTCGGCTGCCACCGCCGCCATCCTCGGTGAGGGAATCAGGAAGTAAAGCGCTGCGGCTTCACTTCCCGGTTCCCTACTCCGCTGTCTTCTGGGACCTGTGTGTTTCTTAGAAGACAGCAGGGGGGGGGGGAAGGGGCGTGACCCCCGCGGGGGTCTATGCCCAGAAGTGGGTGCAAATACCTGTATTATACAGGTTTCTGCACCCCCCTCCCCCTGAAAGGTGCCAAATGTGACACCGGAGGGGGGAGGGTTCCGAAAAGCAGAGGTTCACTTCTTATGTGGACCTCCACTTTAAGTTGACCAACATTTTAAAGGAGATCTATGGTCATACCATACAATTTTTTAACATCAGCATTGTAATAGCAATATAAACAATAGTTATTCTAGCAGCTTCCTTGAAAATCTCTTTTCATATTGTAAGTGTTGCTTGTCTGCCGGCCATCTCTTTCTACAACTTCCTGGATTCCCCGTATGCTTTGAAGCTTTGCCTCTGCTGTTTACTTTCAATTTCTAAGGACTACATATCCTAACCTAATCCTGTGTTACACCCCCCCCCCCCCTCCCATTGTGCTCCCTCATCAGGGAGCCATATACACATTTTAAAGCAGTTAATAGTTGGGAAAGGACTGCTCTGTTGCCACCGTAAGAAAGTAAATGTGCTCATACATTTTAATCTATGGGCAACAGCAGACAAGCTGGCTAAGACTTTTCAAGGGTTGTGGATACTGAATGGATTGGAATGCTTCCTTTTATTGATATTGTTTTCTTCCTGATAAACCAATGATGGGGATTTCTGAAACATACTTACCACACCTCTCTATGTAGTGCCCCCCTAGTTAGCCTGCTAAATAAGTTAGAAGGCTAGCCATTGGCTAGCCTGAATTTGTAGGAGGAGGGTGGGGCGTTATATTCTCCTCATCCTCCCCCTGGCTTGCGTCAGCTGTGTTTCCGGGTTACAGGTCAGGGTCCGGCAGGTGACGTCATTTCCGGTTCCGGGATCGCAAGCGGTGGCGGTTTGCAGGCAGCGTACGGAGCGGTGTCCCTTCCTATAGGGTCGGTGCACTTTACTGACGGTCGGTCAGTGGGGGGTCAGTACATGTATCTTACCCTCTTCTTCCCCGCTACAGGGAGCAGCTGGCGGGGTTGCAGCGGTCCCGGCGTCTGGCGGCAGGTTGGGCCTTTTTTCTCCTCTCAGTGCTGGCGCAGCATTGGCAAGTTTCATTGCCGGGACCTCTCGTGGCAGCTGTCATTCTTTTTCCTCTGTGATCGGTACAGGTAGGTCTCGGCTGGTTGGGGGGGGGGGTGGGCTGTCGCTTGCCTTTTTCATTACTAGTACTATTATGTACCTGTCGATGTGCCTGTTGTTTTTTCTGCTGGGATTTTCATTGTTCTATGCCATCCCACGCCCAGGGTGCGTTTCTCTTTGCAGGTCATCCAGGGGTTCCAATTCTTGGTACAGGTAGGTGCACTGTCATCTAGCGGGGGAGGGGCGGTGGCACTGGTATCTGGTAGGTGGGATGCAGTGTCACCTTTCTTACTCTGCCAGCCTCGCCTTTCCACCCCTTGCTGGGTCGGCTTCCCCCCGCTTCAGGTCCTTATGGGGGGTGGGGCCCGGGTTACTGGGGTAGGGGTCTGGGCTTGAGGTGTCCTCTACTCCAGGTTCCCCCGGTTCACTTCACCTGCTACCCCTGGTCCACTTCCCACTTAGGTTAGCTTGCACTAGCCGTTGTTTGCAGGTTGCCGGGACGTCAGTCCAACCGGTTGGCCACGGGGCTGCTTTCCATACGTTGTCAGCACTCGTTCACGCCTTGTCACTGGGTCCCGCTAGGGTTCGTTGTAGCTTCGGGTTAGGTCACGTTCAGGGTTGCTTCTTCATTTCTCCCGTTGTCATTCCCGCCACAGTACATGTACACTCTGTTGTGCTCTAAGTCACCACGAATTTGGTTAGGGAGGCACAGCTCGCTCTGGGTGTCATTTGTTCAGTGCATACATCTAAATGTTGTTACAGGTGGAGTTCTCTGTTCATTCGGACGCTTCAGGTGCGTACTGTGGCCTTTTTTACCCAGGGGTAGTTAGGGGGTTACATTCCAGGATCTGTCACGTCTTCAGATCCGTACAGGCTGAGGTTTTCGTTTTTAATTGATTTGATGCAATCTTCTCGCCTGTACATTCATACGTCATACGTGCACGTCACTTACATGCCTATATCTGCCTACCACGGTCTGTAGGTACTAAGCCCTGAGTGTTCGTTTTTAATTGCCTGTCCTGTGCCACAGGTTGCTCGGGCTCGCGCTACACTCACGCAGGGGGTCACGGTCATTAGCTTCTTCAGGTTTGGCATCAACTGCACACATCATTACGTTAGGGCAGGTGGGCTTGGGTTAGGTCGGTAGGTGGTGTTGACTGGTGGATTATTTATGTTTCGTTCACAGATTGGGAGTATGTCGCATATCTCTGAAAGCGTGGAGTTTGCGTTCATCCCTTCCACGCCAGCCGGCCCTTCCACACCAGCGGGTCCTTCCACACCAGCAAGAGGCTCGGAGCTCGGCAGTACGCCTTCTTTAAGGAGCTGGACCATACCCAAACTCATTGCCGAACTTCGTTCCAGGGGCATTCCTTTCTCGGCGTCGGCCAGGAAGGCGGAGTTGTTCAGGCTCCTTTTTCCAAACCCATCCCAGCCTCTTCCTTCCACCAGTGCGGAGCATGCGTCCCTCCTCACCGCTTTGACGCAAATCCACACGGTGTTAAATACTCTGTCATCTTCGGTCCAGCTTTTACAAGATAGGATGGATGTGCTGGAGGCCCGTCCGGACAATGTGGTGGTTCCGGGAGCTTCCTCAGCTCCTGGTCCATCTGGAACTCCTACAGGTATCACTGGTGGGCCGCTACCGCTGGCTGATCCTTCTGTGGCTGTTGTTTTTCCTTCTGTTTCCCCTGCCCATTTTGTCCCGGCCAATCTGAGGAAGGACATCCTGGAAGGGAAGGACATTAACCTGGCATCCCTGCTCATTGCCTCGCAGGACATTGTGGAGAACAAGGCATATGCTTGCGGGGAGGTCTCGGTGGTCCTCAGGACCCGGGATCCCAGGCTGAACCGTAAGCCCAACATTGCTGAGTTTGTCCTTGCGTTTGGAATTTTCAGGGATGTCATTTGTGGTGTTAGTCCCGGCAGGAGGGAGGAGTTGGACCTGTATCTACATAAGGTAGTCTATTTGGCCCACAAGTATGGGGGCAGCACCTTTTATGACTATCATAGGTCTTTTTCATCTAAGGTAGCTGCCATGTGGGCTCAGTTTCAGGTGGTTTCGTGTTGGAGTGTCATTGACACAGAATTGTTTTGCAGACATTTCGCTAGTCAGAGATCTCCAACATGTGCTACCTGTCAGTCTGCTGCTCACACCACCAACTGGTGTCCCAATGTTGATCATCCAGGGATAGCTGGGACCAGTAGGTCAGTATCTGGCAGTCCTTCCGTAGGGTCCTCAGGGCTGGTGGACAAGCTTGGCAGGCCCATCCATATGCTGGGCAGGTCACAGCTGTGTAATAATTATAATTACACCTCATGTAATTACAACCAGTGCAGACTGCTGCATGTCTGTGCAAACTGTTTTAGGGCCCATCCCAAAACCGCCTGTCCAGTCAAGCCATCCAGTGTATCTTGACTGAGCCGGGTCAATGTCTCCAGGCTGGGGTTCTGGCTGGATCATCACCCATCCCCGGCTCTCAAGCAGTTTTTGATGGATGGTTTTGTGGAGGGTTTCCATACGGGCCTGATTACCCTTCCGTGTCACTCACACGAGTGTGATAATCTGGTGTCGGCTGTCACTAATCCTGAGTTGGTGGATGACTTGTTAAGGGTGGAATTGTCCAAGGGATTTGTCATTGGGCCTTTTTCTTCCCCGCTTTTTGATGTATGGAGAGTGAGCCCCATCGGGGTGGTTAAAGGAAAATTTTCTAATAAATACCGTTTAGTTTATGATCTGTCGGCTCCTCATTTGTCACCAGTACCTAGTCTAAATTCGCTCATTCCTTCGGAAGAGTTCTCCTTGAAGTACGCTTCAGTGGATTCCGCTGTTCAGCATATCCTGCGGTTAGGGAGAGGGGCATGGTTGTCAAAGGCGGACATTGCGGATGCCTTTAAACTCCTCCCGATCATGCCATCTCTCTGGCAATGGTACGGCGTCAGATGGCGGGAGCAGTTTTACTTCGCCACCAAGCTGACGTTCGGGTCCAAGAGCCCTTGGCTTTTTGATACGTTTGCCACTGCGCTGGAGTGGATCCTTTCTGCACAGCTGGGGTGTGGCAAGGTCATTCATTATTTGGATGATTTCCTGCTGCTGGAAAGCCCAGCACGGCCACCCAAGGATCTCGCCACTCTCGCTGAGTTGTTCAGGGATCTGAACGTCCCCTTGGCTGTCCACAAGATCGATGGGCCGTCCACCGTGATCACGTTTCTGGGGATCACCTTGGACACCGTCCGCATGGTCGCTTGTCTACCTCAGGACAAGCTGATTAGGATTCGGGGGGTCATTCATGATTTAGTTAGGTCCCCGGTATGTTCTAAGAGAGAGCTGCAGTCTCTCTTGGGCATGCTTAATTTTGCTATGAGAATTATCCCACAAGGCAGGTCCTTTGTCTCCCGCCTGTTGGCTCTCCTTCCGCTCTACCGAGACTCGGGCTCGGTGGTGCGTTTGGGGGCCGGCGCCAAGGCTGATCTGCTGATGTGGGATCAGTTCTTATGCAGCTGGAATGGGGTTGCCTTATTCATCCGTCCACCCACGGCGGCCTCCCCGAGGGTGCACTCGGATGCCGCGGCCTCGGTGGGGTTTTCGGCCATTTTCGGGGGTCAGTGGCTTGCAGGCCCCTGGCCTTCGGAAGTGGCTGATATTCCAGGGTTTGCCAGGACATCAGCGCTTTTCGAGATTTTCCCCATTGTGGCTGCTGCCTGCACCTGGGGTCCCTCGTGGTCCGGGCAGACCGTCATCTTTTTCACCGACAACAGCGCCACTGCTGAGATCATCAACAGGGGGAGATCTGCTTCTCTGTTGATCATGTCATTCATGCGCAGGTTGACTTGGTTAGGCCTCAAGTTTAACTTTCATTTTCAGGGGCAATTTGTGAGGGGGTCGATAACGGGGCGGCAGATGCTTTGTCCAGAGCTGACCTTCCTCGTTTCTTTCTACAGCATCCGGAGGCGGATCGGAAAGGCTTGCCTGTCCCATCGTTTGCCCAGCTGCCGTTGGACTAGTCGCTCTCGGGACTCAAGCAGCCTGCCTTATCAATGCTTCCTTGTCCGCTAACACTCTCAAGGCATACAGAACTGGGTGGAGGTGTTTTGGTGGTTTCTTGTCCCGTTACGCTGGCACCAGGGTGGTTGATGTCAAGTTCCTCTTGGCGTTTATGGCCCATTGTCATGGTAGTCTGTCTTTGTCCCACAGCACCATTAAATCGTACCTGGCTGGCATTCAACATTTCCTTTCCCTACTCCATCCTGGGTCATCATCAGTTTTTGCAGCTCATCCTATCAGGGCCATGCTCAAGGGTATACAGAAGACGCAAGGTAGACCTGTGGTCAGACGTTTACCTATCTCGGGGGCGATCTTCCGGGGGCTGTCAGATTTGTTGTCCCGCTCTCCCTTCGGGTTGGGTCCCAGCTTGGTCCTGAAAGTTGCGGTATACCTTAGCTTCTTTGGGTTCCTCAGGCCGGGGGAAGTGTCCAGGGCGGGGCCCCACGCTCCAGTCCTCCTCAGAGGCGATCTCATCAGGTTGGCGGATCGTTTTGTACTACAGCTCCCCAGGTGCAAGAACTCTCAGGTAGGGCTAGGTTTTGTCATCCATTATTACAAGACCGGCACGGCCTGGTGTCCGGTGGTGGTACTGGATCAGCTCATGGGCTTGTTCGCTGCCACCCCGCTTGATAGGCCTTAGCTCCCCTTTCCTACGCGGGCCCTAACTTCCAGTCTCTTCACTTCCCATGTCAGGCTTTTGATTGGCAGACTGGGTTATGACCCGGGTCAGTACTCAGGGCACTCGTTCAGGATTGGGGCGGCATCTGCGGCTTCCAAGCAGGGGGTACCGTCGCATGTCATTCAGTATATGGTGCTTTGGCGGTCATCGTGTTATAAGAGGTACATACCGAATCCCCATGTAGAGGTGAAGCGGGCTTTCAATGTTTTGTTGGATTCACTGTCATGTTTGCTTTTCATTAAATTCTCTTGCTAACCTAGTCAGTGTCATTTTTGCCCTCTTTTAGGCGTACTCTCACGGGCGACCATGGCACAACTCAGGTCGCCAGGGTTGGGGGGTAGGCGGTCACGGCTTCTTTTCAGTATCCTGTATCCAGACTCTGACTACAAGTTAGAAGGCTAGCCATTGGCTAGCCTGAATTTGTAGGAGGAGGGTGGGGCGTTATATTCTCCTCATCCTCCCCCTGGCTTGCGTCGGCTGTGTTTCCGGGTTCCCGCCCACCCGGGCCCCCTTATTTTCACTCTTTTACTTATTCATACTCTGGGTATGCCCTCTTTTAGGTGTACTCTCACGGGCGACCATGGCACAACTCAGGTCGCCAGGGTTGGGGGGTAGGCGGTCACGGCTTCTTTTCAGTATCCTGTATCCAGACTCTGACTACAAATAAATGTTTTAGCTTTCTCTGTAATCAGAGGAGCAGTAAGCTGGGAGTTTGATTGTTTCCCCCTAGAAGACATTTCTAGAGCTTAGAGAAGAAGGAATCAGATAATCAGCCTGAATATTTAACATGGCTTGGCTAATTCCTAGGATGGTGTGCCCAGATGGTGGCTGGGCTGCTGTTAAATAGTCTGGAGTCCTAAGGAGATTGTCTTGTTTCTACCTGCAGGAATGGATATATGGGCAAAGAGGGAACTGATCCGCAAGTTTCAAGGGAATGTCTGCCCCTGGAATACCTCTGGACTGGCTGCTGGACTACTCTCCTATGGGCCGAGCCCTTGGACTTGTTCTCTACCCCCAGGATCTGTTAATAGAGTTTAATTCCTGTACTGCAGTTTATCCTTGGTCTCCAGCTGGGGATGCTTGAACTGTTCCAGCCTGCCTATTTGTGCTGCCAACTGTCTTTTGGTCCTCAGCTCTGCACCCATAGACTGTCCTAGTCTACAACTACCCATGCTATATGTTTCTGCATGCTCTTCAGCTGTGCACCCATAGACTGTACTTGTGCTATACTGTATGTTTCTGCATGGTCTTGAGCTGTGCACCCATAAACTGTCCTTGTCTATATCTACTTGTGCTATATGTTTCTGCATGGTCTTCAGCTGTGCACTCATAGATTGTCCTAGTCTACAACTACTTGTGCTATATGTTTCTGCATGGTCTTGAGCTGTGTACCCTTAGACTGTCCTAGTCTACAACTACTCGTGCTATATGTTTCTGCATGGTCTTCAGCTGTGCACCCATAGATTGTCCTAGTCTACAACTACTTGTGCAATATGTTTCTGCATGGTCTTCCGCTGTGCACTCATAGACTGTCCTTGTCTATAACTACTTGTGCTATATGTTTCTGCATGGTCTTGAGCTGTGCACCCATAGACTGTCCTAGTCTACAACTACTCGTGCTATATGTTTCTGCATGGTCTTCAGCTGTGCACCCATAGATTGTCCTAGTCTACAACTACTTGTGCTATATGTTTCTGCATGGTCTTCAGCTGTGCACGCATAGACTGTCCTAGTCTACAACTACTTGTGCTATATGTTTCTGCATGGTCTTCAGCTGTGCACTCATAGGCTGTCCTTGTCTATAACTACTTATGCTATATGTTTCTGCATGGTCTTGAGCTGTGCACCCATAGACTGTCCTAGTCTACAACTACTTGTGCTATATGTTTCTGCATGGTCTTCAGCTGTGCACCCATAGATTGCCCTAGTCTACAACTACTCGTGCTATATGTTTCTGCATGGTCTTCAGCTGTGCACCCATAGACTGTCCTAGTCTACAACTACTCGTGCTATATGTTTCTGCATGGTCTTCAGCTGTGCACCCATAGATTGTCCTAGTCTACAACTACTTGTGCTATATGTTTCTGCATGGTCTTCAGCTGTGCACCCATAGACTGTCCTAGTCTACAACTACTTGTGCTATATGTTTCTGCATGGTCTTCAGCTGTGCACCCATAGACTGTCCTAGTCTACAACGACTTTTGCTATATGTTTCTGCATGGTCTTCAGCTGTGCACTCATAGGCTGTCCTAGTCTACAACTACTTGTGCTATATGTTTCTGCATGGTCTTCAGCTGTGCACCCATAGACTGTCCTAGTCTACAACTACTTGTGCTATATGTTTCTGCATGGTCTTCAGCTGTGCACTCATAGACTGTCCTTGTCTATAACTATTCGTGCTATATGTTTCTGCATGGTCTTCAGCTGTGCACCCATAGATTGTCCTAGTCTACAACTACTTGTGCTATATATTTCTGCATGGTCTTCAGCTGTGCACCCATAGACTGTCCTAGTCTACAACTACTCATGCTATATGTTTCTGCATGGTCTTCAGCTGTGCACCCATAGATTGTCCTAGTCTACAACTACTTGTGCTATATGTTTCTGCATGGTCTTCAGCTGTGCACCAATAGACTGTCCTAGTCTACAACTACTCGTGCTATATGTTTCTGCATGGTCTTCAGCTGTGCACCCATAGACTGTCCTAGTCTATCACTACTTGTGCTGTATGTTTCTGCATGGTCTTTAGCTGTGCACCCATAGACTGTCCTAGTCTACAACTACTTGTGCTATATGTTTCTGCATGGTCTTCAGCTGTGCACCCATAGACTGTTCTAGTCTATAACTACTTGTGCTATATGTTTCTGCATGGTCTTCAGCTGTGCACTTACAGATTGCACTAGTCAAACTGTCTTTGTGCTACTGACAAGTTGTGCTTGGCGCTTTGGGGTATCACAAATCCATCTACCCTGTTCTGTTACAAGTAACAACAAAGCCTGGGGAATGCCCAGGAAAAACCAAGCCTACTTACCGACCAGCTCGCAGACAACCAAATAACCTGTCTAACAGTATGCGTTAAAAACAGGGGTTTGTTCGCACCCATTTGTAAACGCATGCGTGAGCCACAGAGCCACGCCAAGGCCCCCTGGAATCTGTGGTCCTACACTAAACAATGAGTGTCCCCACAATGGAGGCACATGCATTCTGATGGTTAGATGAGGGCAGGTGGACTGAAGGAGAGCCACCCCTCCTTAAAGGTACAGGTGCACACCAAACACCCAGCATGTAGCACAATGGCTGCAAAGGTGTTGGTGCACTGCTGGACCAATGCAAGCACCATAGGTGAAAACAAAACTTGTCCACCACCCCCATCTATAGCTGGCTATTGCAGTAAGCAGCATTGGAAGGCTAAAACAGGTAACAACAAAGCCTGGGGGATGGCCAGGAAAAACCAAGCCTACTTACCGACCAGCTCGCAGACAACCAAATAACCTGTCTAACATTATGCGTTAAAAACAGGGGTTTGTCCGCACGCATTTGCAAACGCATGCGTGATCCACAGAGCCACGTTAAGGCCCCCTCGAATCTGTGGTCCTACACTAACTATGAGTGTCCCCACAATGGAGGCACATGCATTCTGATGGTTAGATGAGGGCAGGTGGACTGAAGGGGAGCCACCCCTCCTTAAAGGTACAGGTGCACACCAAACACCCAGCATGTAGCACAATGGCTGCAAAGGTGTTGGTGCGCTGCTGGACCAATGCAAGCACCATAGGTGAAAACAAAACTTGTCCACCGCCCCCATCTATAGCTGGCTATCGCAGTACAAGTTTCTGTTACAAGTTTCTTCAGCAATAAATTACAAAAATTCATCCCCTAGACTGATTTCTGAGCCGGAGTGAATGGACTGTTGCTGTGTGTCTGGCTGCCTTTGCACTGTTTTGGGAAAGAACTTGTCTAATCTACAGCAGCTCCTGATAGGGAAAGTTTTGGTATGGAGCCAGAGGAGATATCAATAGTCTACAAGCGTGGTGTCAGTACCACACTTGTGCTTCATTGAGAACAACTAGTCACTCCGCTATGAGGGAAGATGGGACTTGTAGTCTTTCATTCACAGATCCCTGAAAATAAATTCAAATACAACAGGAGCCAGCAGGGAGCAGAAGCCTTTGATTCTGTAAGGAGGAGGGTTTAAGGTGGGGGCTGTGCACTCTGTCCATGTCTCTTGTTATACCCTAAATATGGGTGTGCCATGAAACATGGTCAGAAATATGAACCTAGTATTTAAAGTGTATGTGTTGTTAAAATATGAGTATATAGTCGCATGGGCGTTCGCTCCATAGGGCAAGGGGGATCAATTGCCCCACCCCTGGAATCGTAAGAGACTAAGTGTTGAAGTCAGAGTGAAGAAGACACTTGCCCCCTGTGTTGCAATGGCCGCCGTGGCCGCTGACTTTTTTGTCTAAGTCTGCTGCTGGCCTGGGGGCTGAGGCTGCTCAGCTCTCAGTCTTTTCCAACTACACATCCAATCTCCCTCCTCACCTTCGGCCCGAGCATCGGATTGGCTCTGCTGACTGCCGCTCTGGCCTCTGCTTAACATCACCTGTTCCGTAATTGGCTGCTGCCTTAGCCTGTGTAATGAACTTGTGCCTAAGCCGATCCAGCCAGCGCAGCGCCGGCTCCTCCCACAGGTCACGTGAGTGGCGTGCAGTGGCCGAGACAAGAGAGAATATGCTGCCTGGCCAGTGCCTGCCCTGGGTAACTACAGGTAAGGACTGTTCTGCAATTGACCTCATGCAATGTCAAAGAGATATACTGGGAAGCCAGCCTGTTTCCTTCCTCCTCTCTGTTTCTTGCACCAGTTTACATCTAGTTAAATTTCCTTTATTTGTTTAAAATGCAGCAATAGGCCCCCCCCCCTGCTCATTTGTACCGATGATATGGAGATAGGACTGCATGACAAACAACGCAAAAAAAATGAAAGTTCAGGGGTTCTTGGGAGCCTAGAGCAAAAAAATAAAATAAATAAATAAAAGTAAATAGATTGTTAATTCAGGGTTTTAGAAATGTGTGACTTAAGTGTTTTTATACCATATATAAAAAAAAAAATACTTATATATAAACTTAACAAAAAGGTTCATTAGGGTCAAGAATGTAATCATTAGTGGCTGTTACAGGTGTAAATATAAATGTAGCGATACCTCCAACTAAGGAGGCCGCAGAATTAGATTTGGGCCCTGAGTGCAGCTCCGCCAACCCCCGGCAATAGGCTCTACCCCCTTCTGGCACAGCTAGTACTAACAATCAATGATATGTCCTATGCAATAGAATAACTAAGCAAGGACACAGTAATGAATTGTAATAGGTAAAGTGTTTTACTCATTAATTCTCAATATGGATAAAGGGGTAACAGTAATCACAGTTCAAGATAATCACTCCTAAGGGCAGCGTCCTGCCACTCTAACACACTATATAGTAACACACGCTACAGGTGCGCCATACGGGCGACCGTTAACTAAGTGCCCTATGGCGTAGTAATCAAACACGCTAGAATCCCCACCAGGCCTGGTTCTAATATTTAAACTTAGTCCTTCTTTCTTCACCGGCAGGTCTGTAATGGTGGTGCACTTTAAACAGAGTATAACTTTGTAATCCAAGGGGTATGAAAATAACTTGTAGGCCACGGCAGTCTATAGGCCTATATACAGCAACAGTATCTTAGCTGGGCTTACGCCCTCTCACCCGCCGGACTACGGATCCAGTCCGGGAAACCTCCACCGGTCGTGTCACACACACTCGATCTCTCCAACGATCGGGCCCCCGATCCGACAAGGCTGTAGCTCACAAAGTCAGATGCCACCCAGGCTCGCAGAGGGGAGGGTGGAAGGCTCTTTGGTGCAGAGCAAGGCCTCAGGCTTCAGGCCTTGCACTCCGACACATCCGCACAGGAGGATCCGTCTGCGAAGTCTCGTGTCCCCAAAGAGGCCGAGCCCGGCCTCGCCTCCTCCTTTTATAACCCCTCCCATGAGTCTCTGCGGTGGAACATCACAAGAATGGGGTTATGGGTAATGTAGTTTCTTCCCAATATAGGGGAATACCCCACTACACACTCCCCCCACTTAAACTCTTTGGTCCCCAAAGATAAATTTTAGCAACAACTATATACAACATTGGACAATTCTGAAAACGATGTTGGGATAGGGGATTCCCACCATAACTGAGGGGTTGAATTCCCTTGCCCACAGGTCACATTATCATGGGTGGCCTGCCTAACTGTGCCAGAGAGTGAGCTGGGGTTGCCCTCCACCAAATGGACAGTGGAGGGATCCGGAATCTCAGCATTTCTCCTAGCAGTGACCACAGAGTCTTCCGAACTGTTCCCCATCTGGGGGTAGGCCAGCTTCTTAGGAGGTCGAATGACTCTTCGAGCTCTTTGCTCTCCTGGAATCTCTGGCTCTGGCGCCACAGGCTCCTCTTCCTCGGAGCAACTATCATGGGCATCTTCCCAGTAATCTGCTGAAGGACTGAAAGGGATGAATTCTGTAGCCTCTGGGTTCAATGTTTCATCTGTGGTATCTTGGGTGACTGGAAGATCTATGATAGAAGTTCCTGGAGTTGGGGAAGGCCACAGCCAATCAAGCTCTCCTTCTTCATCTCCACTAAGTTGGGAGGCTTCTCCATTTCCAGCTCGGGAGGTCTGTGACCGAGTGTGCGGCCTAGGAGTATCCAAGATAGAGGCCGGTGCAGGGGAGTCTCCCACGGAAGGTATTCTAACTGCCTCCGCAAGTGGGAGCAGGTGGTTTCGATGCCATGTCTTCAGTGGGCCTACCTTTCCCTCTGGCTTCACCTTGTAGACAGGTAGGCCCGGCAACTTCCTGCAGATGACATAGGGTTCAGATCTCCATCTGTCTGCAAGTTTGTGCTTTCCGGGGACTCCCAGATTGCGCAACAGTACTCGATCCCCGGGCTGTAGGTCTTGTACCCGGACCTTCAAGTCGTAATTTCTTTTATTCCGAGCTCCCCTTTGATCTGAGGCCGCTTGAGCTTGTTCATATGCTACTTTCAGGCTGTGTCTGAGCCTGTCCACATATCCTTTGTGGGAGGTGACTGAGGAATGGTCCAGTGAGGTGCCAAAAGCCAGGTCCACCGGTAGTCTCGCTTCTCTCCCAAACATGAGTCGATATGGGGAGTAGCCTGTAGCATCACTGATGGTGCAGTTGTAAGCATGTACTATGGCTGCTATGTGTTTGCTCCAATGTTGCTTTTTCTCGCTTTCCAGAGTCCCCAACATGTTGAGCAAGGTTCGGTTGAACCTTTCCGGCTGAGCATCTCCCTGAGGATGGTAAGGTGTAGTTCGAGTCTTCTTAATCCCCAACGAATCCAAGAGCTTCCGGATCAGCTTACTCTCGAAGTCCCTCCCTTGGTCTGAATGGAGTCTCTGTGGCAGCCCATAATGGACAAAATACTTCTCCATAAGTACCTTGGCCACGGTGGAGGCCTTCTGATCTTTGGTGGGGAAGGCCTGGGCATATCGGGTGAAATGGTCGGTTATCACCAGAACATTTCCTAGTCCACTCAGGTCGGGTTCGAGGCAGAGAAAATCAATGCACACCAGGTCCATGGGCCCTTGGCTCTGTAGATGGCCCATTGGGGCAGCTTGATGAGGCAAAGTCTTCCTCTGGATGCATCGCGCACATGAGTGGCAGTACTCCTCTACCTCTGCCCTCATGCAGGGCCAATAGAACCGACTTCTGACAAGTTGAAAGGTCCTTTCAGCCCCTAGGTGGCCATGATTGTCATGCAAGGCCATCAGAACAGTCTCCCGATGTTTCTCTGGGAGGAACATCTGCCACTTATCTTCTGAGTCATCAGAGGGGCCCCTTCGGTAGACCACTCCCTGATGTAACTGCAACCTAACCCACTCCTTCCTCAGTAGGCGAGCTTCTTTTGAAGGTTGACGCAGGAGTATGCTTGGATCCTGATTTTTCAAGGCCTCCAGGACCAATCTCCCCATGGGGTCTTCCAATTGGTCACACCTCAATTCCTTCTTGGACAGTCTTGGTAGGTTGTCCTCTTCCAATTGAGCTACTCCACAGTAGTGTTTGGGGACTCCCACCGTGGTAACTCCTATTTCCTCTGCTCTGGAGCATCCTCGGGCTTGGAATGCAGCTCCTTGACAAAGGGCCTGCACCCCGTCCGGTGCCACTTGGGTCCAATCTTCTATTTCAATGGTCGGGGAATGAGATCTTCTGGACAGGGCGTCTGCGTCTCGATTCCCCACTCCTGGTCTATACTTAAGGCTGAAGTTGAATCCAGACAGTGCGGCCAGCCACCTGTGTCCAGTGGCATCCAGCTTGGCCGTGGTGAACAGGTAGGTAAGGGGGTTGTTGTCGGTCTTCACAGTGAACTCTGCTCCATACAGGTAGTCTTTGAGCTTGTCTACTACCGCCCACTTGAGGGCCAGGAACTCCAGCTTGTGAGTGGGGTAGTTCTTCTCAGAGGGGGTCAGGCTCCTACTCACATAGGCAACAGGCCGCAATTGCCCCTCATGTTCTTGGTAGAGTACTCCTCCCAGACCGTCATGACTAGCATCCACGTGCAGTTCATAGGGTTTGGTTGGGTCTGCATAGGCCAAGACTGGTGCAGTGGTCAGGCTCCTCTTCAATTCCTGGAAAGCCTCTTCACACTTCTGATTCCACTGATCTCTGATGGACTCTCCTGGCCTCCTGGGCCCCGATCCATCCTCCTCTCCTTCAGTCTTGAGCAACTCATTCAATGGTCTAGCAATTCGGGCAAATCCCTCCACAAACCTCCTGTAGTAGGAGCAGAAGCCCAAGAAGGATCTGAGTTCTGTTACTGTGGTGGGTTGTGGCCAGGAGGTAACTGCCTCCAATTTCTCAGGGTCTGTGGCCACCCCTTCTTCAGATACTATGTGCCCCAGATAGTTCACAGAAGACTGGTAGAACCGACACTTCTCAGGCGAAAGCTTAAGTCCTTCCTCACTGAGTCTTCTCAACACTTTCTCCAGCCTCTCTTCATGTTCCTCCAAGGTTCTCCCAAAGACAATGACATCGTCTAGGTATACAAGGACTTCGATCAAGTTCATGTCCCCTACTGTCTTCTCCATGAGGCGTTGGAAAGTAGCTGGGGCTCCAGACAGACCTTGGGGCATCCGGTCGAATTCAAAGAACCCCACTGGGGTTATGAAAGCTGTCTTCTCCTTGTCTGCTGGGTGCATCGGAATCTGATAGTACCCACTCTTGAGATCCATAACGCTGAACCATTTGGCTCCAGACAAGCTCTGTAGGGCATCCTCTATCCTCGGAGTGGTGTATTGGTCAGGTATGGTTCTCCTGTTGAGAGTCCTGTAGTCTATACAGAGCCTCAATGATCCATTCTTCTTTCGGACCACCACTATGGGAGAGGCATAGGGGCTTCTGGACTCCCGTATCACACCAGTCCTCTTGAGTTCTGCAAGTTGTTCCCTCAGATCCTCCAGATCTGCTAGCGGGACCCGCCTGACCCTCTCTCGGAAGGGCTTATCTTCCTGGAGGCGGATCCGATGGGTGGCACTCCTTGCACACCCCACATCAAACTCATCCTTAGAGAAGATCTTCTCCCATCTATTCAACTGGGCCTTGGCTCTCTCTTTCCAAGCCCTGGACAGATTCGGGTTTTCCATGGCCAGCTTCTCCCAAACATCCCCTTCTTCACCTGTCCTCTTCACTTCTGACAGGGTAACAGGGGCCGCCGGGCTCACCTGGCCTAGCAACATTCTGGCTGGGATGTCCATGGGGTCTTTGGTAGTATTCCTAACACTCACTGGAACTCTATAATGGGCCTTCTTCAGGACCTTCAGCGGAATCACTTCCAGTATCACCTCCAGGCCTGAGGACTCACCCCTTGGGTCTGACTCCAGCATGACAAAGGGACCAGGCTGCTCCCAAGTAAGCTTCACAGTGGCCCTGAGACAGGTTACTTCACCGGGCTGCAACACTACCCCTTCTCTTCCAAGTCTCCACACCTTCCCTATCTCCTCTCCAGGGGTCTCCCGCTCTTGGACCAGCCGTTGGTAGGCTGTCTTCAGCATGGGATGGATCTTGGTAGCTGCTTGTCTTTCTTCTGTCACGAGAGGGGTCAGGAGTCTTCGGACCAGGTCCGTGTTTGTCCCTATTATAAGGGAATTCTTGTTGGCTCCAGACGGCCTAGGACACACAACTGCCAGGGTGTCAAACACTTCGGCCTTCCCAGCCACGGATGGGTCAAAGGTCATTTGGATGGGAAGGTAGCCGTCGTAAGGGAAACTCTGGGTTCCAATTCCCCATATTTCCAGCTCCTCTATCTTCTGGATAGGCAGATGACTCAGGTGCCTGTCGTAGAAGTCCCGGTATAGTAGGGTCACTTGTGCCCCGGTATCCAGGAGGCCCCTGGTGTAGACTCCCTCCACTTGAATGGGCACTATAGGGGATGGGCCTACCAGCTTCTCTGGATATGGTCCGGCAGGAGCCGCCTTCTTCAGACCTTTTCCCTTTGGACTCTCTCTTGTCCTATTCCCTTTGGACTTGAACCTTTCTTGAGCCTGGTATGCACTGACTTCCCCCCTTTTAATGGGTGTAGGAACCCGCTGAGGCGTACTATTATTTTTCTTGGGTGGGCACCCCCTGTGGGGGGTGCCGTGCCTCTCCTGAGGGGTCTCCCCCCTTCTTCTTGGAGTATAGCTTTGTTGAGGGGTATTGCGTTTCCCCTTTGGTGTTCTATCTTTCTTTTTGTTTTTCTTCGCATTCAGCTTGGAGTTTACTGAAGATGGTGGGCACCCGGTTGACTCCTTCACCGGGGCCCTCTGGAGTTTCCCGCCGGCTTGCGGTTGTCTGGTCTCTTCTTCTTTGGACTAGAACATGTGGCTGCAATGTGGCCAACTCCCCCACAGTTGAAGCAGACTATATCTCCCCATTCTTGTAAAGGTTCGGGTGCTGAGGCAATCGGGAACAATTCCTTCCTTGGACTTTCCTTCTTCTTGGGACACTCTGTGTCTTTTGCTATCAGAGAGGTCAATATCTCTAACACCTTGGACATCTGAGTTTTTAGGGTGTCTATCTCCGCCTCTCTTTCAGGGGTCATTACTGGATTGACCAGCACCTGTGCGGGTACAACAATTGTCTTATCCTTCTGCTGGTCCTGTTGCAGCGCCTCCTCATCTCTGATAATTTTTATTAAATCAGCATAAGTCAGCAACATTCCTCCTCCCAAGGTTTTCAGGTGCAGCCAGACTGGATCGGAGCGTAGCGCTCCCTTTAAGACTTGCTTCATTCTTGCCGCATCGGCATCTTGGGGCTTCATCCCTTTCTTTAACACAATCTTGCACAGCAGCCTGTTTAGCCTTCTGACATACTCGGAAAGTTTCTCCTCCGGTTTTTGGAAAGTGTGTTCAAACTGGTAGACCATCTCTGTCACCTTGTCTAATTGACCAAACTCTTCCTGCAGCATAGCTAGACAATCCTGCGCCGTGCACCCTGCATTCCCAAACCGGAAACTTTTCACTGCTTCTGCTGCTGCACCTTTAAGGCTTTCTAACACTCGCTGCCTCTTCTGTGCTTCAGGCACCTCCCATGCCTCCACCGCCTGTAATGCCTGTTCCACCCAAGTATCAAAATCTTCTTCCCCTGCCGGGACAGGGAGCTTCCCTGAGAATATTTTTAGTCTCCGGTAGCTAGTTTCCACATGCACCGTACTTGTCTTCTGACATTTGGCTAGCAAATCCCCTATTGCATTTATCAGTTCTGGTGATATAGCAGTGGCCGATGCAGGTGCCACCGGGGGTGTCGCCCTGTCTTCTCTTTCAGGTGTAGTTCGGGCCGCAGCCTGTGGCGATCCCGTAGGGGATGGTTCCCTTTCTACAGTTATTGCGTGCGCCAGCCTAAATGTTCTGTTGTCTGGCGTCCGCAGACACTTGTGCTTACAGGCCTCTGGCATCCCGTCCCAATATTCCACTAATGCGTATTGATATGAGATGTTTGGGTCTGTCTTCATGTCTATCACCCATGGTGTGTGATCTGGGGACACTGAACTCATCAGTTCCTCTACCGTCTCACTTGACCATTTCTCGCCAGGGAGACTAATGGCTATCGACTGTTTTGGCTCTGTATTAGCGGCTTTGCACCACTCTTCTACCGCTCTTGGATCCATGGGGTCCATGCCGGCACTTCTGGCGTTCGCTTGCTGCATCAGGATCCCGGACGAGAACCCCCACGTGTAGCGATACCTCCAACTAAGGAGGCCGCAGAATTAGATTTGGGCCCTGAGTGCAGCTCCGCCAACCCCCGGCAATAGGCTCTACCCCCTTCTGGCACAGCTAGTACTAACAATCAATGATATGTCCTATGCAATAGAATAACTAGGCAAGGACACAGTAATGAATTGTAATAGGTAAAGTGTTTTACTCATTAATTCTCAATATGGATAAAGGGGTAACAGTAATCACAGTTCAAGATAATCACTCCTAAGGGCAGCGTCCTGCCACTCTAACACACTATATAGTAACACACGCTACAGGTGCGCCATACGGGCGACCGTTAACTAAGTGCCCTATGGCGCAGTAATCAAACACGCTAGAATCCCCACCAGGCCTGGTTCTAATATTTAAACTTAGTCCTTCTTTCTTCACCGGCAGGTCTGTAATGGTGGTGCACTTTAAACAGAGTATAACTTTGTAATCCAAGGGGTATGAAAATAACTTGTAGGCCACGGCAGTCTATAGGCCTATATACAGCAACAGTATCTTAGCTGGGCTTACGCCCTCTCACCCGCCGGACTACGGATCCAGTCCGGGAAACCTCCACCGGTCGTGTCACACACACTCGATCTCTCCAACGATCGGGCCCCCGATCCGACAAGGCTGTAGCTCACAAAGTCAGATGCCACCCAGGCTCGCAGAGGGGAGGGTGGAAGGCTCTTTGGTGCAGAGCAAGGCCTCAGGCTTCAGGCCTTGCACTACGACACATCCGCACAGGAGGATCCGTCTGCAAAGTCTCGTGTCCCCAAAGAGGCCGAGCCCGGCCTCGCCTCCTCCTTTTATAACCCCTCCCATGAGTCTCTGTGGTGGAACATCACAAGAATGGGGTTATGGGTAATGTAGTTTCTTCCCAATATAGGGGAATACCCCGCTACATAAAGAAAAAACACGTACATTTCCCATACAGGCTAACAAGGTACATGCACAGGGCACCATGATAAATTGGGCACAATTATTTCACCTACTTGTTTTTTTTATTATTAAAGCAGGCCTGTTTTTTTACCAGCCCCCCCCCCCCCCCCAACGCAAATATGACTAAGCCCCTCCCCTTCATGACATTATCAAAAAGGGACCAAGCATGGATGACCTTAAAATGATGCCCCCCCCCCCTGGAAAAATTTCAGCGGACACCCATGTATAGTCGTAGTATAGTCAAAGTTTTTAATTTTTAATTGGTATGGAAGGATTAGAACTCCTGTCAAGTTTTCATTTCTGCTTGTGTTCCCACTGTGTTTTTAGGCATTGTGTTTTGATGAATTCAATTTGATTCATATAGTTGCTTCATCATAGGAGTGAGTTAAAATATAATTCCTTTCCGGAAGCCATATATTGTTCATTGCCTTCACTACTCTTCACAAGATATACTGTCTATACCCAGCATTTTTACTAATGGACTAAAAGTGTTAGTTATTTGTTCATTCAAACTTAAAGCAGAGTTCTGCCGAAAAAAAATAATTAAAAGTCAGCAGCTACAAAAAGCGTAGGACACTCACCTGTCCTACGGTCCAGCAATGCAGGCGTACGAAGCCCCGCTCCTCTTCACCTCCTCTCCACAGCGCCAGCATCACTACTGTGGGTGCCCTGCTGTGGCTTCACATTATACTGTTGTTTTACAACTATCAAAGCTTTTAACGATTATTATTTGCAGGGTTGCTTTAAATTCTGAATTCATTAGCCATAGAAAATAGAAAATCAATTGTTTCAAAAATCTTCATATTTTGTGGTGATATGATAGTATGAAGCCAGGTTGCTTCACAGCACTAAGAGAGAGAGCAAGCGGACAATACAATCTTATGTGGAAAGATCCAATCCATTGCCATCCGCCTTGTCGATTGCAGATGGGGACTTTTTAAAGCAATATATGTGCATGTCTGGTCTTCTTGTGTGAGTGGCTTGCTATTTTTATGTTTTTTTTAAAATAAAATAACAGTGAGCATTATATAGGTTCTTACTGTCTTTTAACATGTGTAGCACTACCCCCACTTTAACTTGTAAACCCACTTTTTCAACTTGCACCTACAGGTAAGCCTAGATTAAGGCTTACCTGTAGGTGCAAGAAATATCTCCTAAACCTACACGGTTTAGGAGATATTTAGTTAAATGACAGTCGCCATAGACAACGGCGTATTCATGGGGTTAATCCCATTCACAAATTTGGCTACTTCCCAGCAATCGCTGGGCGTAGCCGAATGTGACGGCTCCCGCGCGCATGCGTAGAGTGACGTCTCCGACGCTCTGGCCAATCACAGCGCCGGAGCGGCGCTGTGATTGGCTGGAGCGGCGATACCCGGAACTAACCTTCCGGCTATCGCCGCAGAGATGGCTGTGGCTGAAGAGGGAGACGAGGACGGCTTCGGGGGCCCCGATCTAAGGTAAGTGACGCATAATGAGCTATTATGCTAGTCATATTAGCTCATTATGCCTTTCTCTTACATGTAGTTTAAAAAAAAAAATTTTTTATAAGGGTTTACAACCACTTTAAGAGAGCAGCTGGGTTTTGTTTCGGGCCCTGTATACAGCACCGCCAACCCCCGGCAATCTACTCAACCCACACTGGCACAGTTAGTCTAGGGATTGTTACCTCCTAATGGTCTATACCTGATATATACAATCTGGCAGTATTGATAGATAGCTACTATCTGCAAAGATGACACTAATACCAATGTAATAAAATATAACTGGATTTACTTTGGTATAAAGGTTCAAGGTTAAACACATCAGATAGCATACATGCAGAGCCCTGCAGCAATAAACATATTCCTCAGTGATAGTGCAGAATGATCACCCGCCACGTGCAACTATCTTTTTTCCCCATGCGCAATATGGCGCAGCAACAACGTTTTAACCTCCACCCTGGTCAGGTCTGACTCAGATTCAAAACTCAGTCCCTTATGAGAACAATTCTTCGCATGCAACTTGAACGGTGGTGCACTTGCAGGAAACAATATTTGTAATCCAAGGGTAGTAAATAACGGGGTGGGCCAAGGCAGTCACTAGGCCCAACAAAGAAGAGAAAGGTAATGAAGTGAGCAAGTGCTCGCTCACCACTCCGGACGCAATCCCAGTCCGGGCTTCCACCACTGTGTATCCGCACACAGTGTCTCCAACGGCCGGGTCTCCGGTCCAGCTGATGTCAGCAAACTCGAGCAGGAACAGGTGCCACCCAGGCTCCGCAGTGGGGTGGAAGGCTCTTTGGTCGGTATGCAAGGCCCAGGCTTCAGACCTTACACAGCAGCGGATCCGCACAGGGAGTCCTATTGCTTGCAGCGTGGTTTCCAAAGAGGCCGAGCTTAGCCTCACCTTCTTCTTTCATAGCCCCACCCATGAGTCTCTGCGGCGGCCCAATGCACCCTGGGTGCCAAACGGGGTTCTGGGTAACGTAGTCCAAGGGCCTTAAAGGAGACCCCGCTACACATGTAAATATCATCTATCCAGCCACCCGAGCTGCTGAGGTTCTCCAAGAGTCAGAGTCCTTGCTGATTCAGAAGGAAAGGAGTCAATCTGGTGCTGAAGTGCATATTGACCTTTGTTCTTGGGGTCAATATAGAGAGGTGAGACTTTGCCCATAAGGGATTCACAGTGGTGAAAGTGTTTTTACTTGCACATCTTTGCAGCACCTACTCAGGAGTGATATATATCACTAAGTTATTTGGGACTGTTATATTCACCATTAGGGTTGCCACCTGTCCTGGATTCACCCGCAAAGTCCGGGTTTTAATTTATGAAGTCAGCCTGAAATCCAAGCACAATATTCAGACAGGAATGTGATTCGGAGCAGGGCCTGACAGGAGGGTGAGGGGGCACTATGATCACATGACTTGAAGAGTGGCAAGCCTATTCACGATTATATGGACTTTTGCTTTTTTATTGTGTAGCGGGCATGTACTATTTAGGGGAAGCATCTGGGTGGTAGCATGACCCAGATGCACTGATTGGAAGAATAGGGCTGTATTCTGTTCGGGTGAGGACATCAGTGGTGCACAGTTCCCTGCAGCTCAGTAGGTGGCGCTGTCGCTCTGAGCCAGGGTTGAACCACTACTGCAGTGCCGTACCCTTTGTGACCTCTCGCGGCAGCTGTACTGCGGGGCGGGGAACCTGCTGTGCATGCTGGGAGAGGGTATAAAGGGGGCGGACATCTTCGCCATGAGGTCGGAGTCCCAGGCACCTTCAGCCTGAGGGCTGTTGTCCGTATTCGGTGTTCAGGCGCCCTTGGCCTGTACACGAGGAGTTTGTGTTCCATCCCAGACACCTTCAGTCTGGGGTGAGGTACTCAGCCGTAGGCCTAGGGCCCAGTATCTTCCGCTGGGTCCAGCGAGGGAGGGATCGTCCTAAGGTGCCCCGGGTGTTGGGCACCTGAATCCAGAGCATAAGGGACCGGAGAGGGGACCCTTTGTGAAGCTGGTGCAGCATATTGCCAGTGTCGGGTGGACCTCCGGAGACCGCTCGGATGGATATCTTTCTCCAACAAGGGCCTATTCATAAAGGAAGGTAATTCATGTTCTGTGACCGGTGGCAGCGGTACATCTAGTCATTTCAGGTCGGTGGCAGAGACCTGCTATAGGCCTGTGGCAGGGGCCTCAACAGTTCACCCGGACGGTGGCAACGACCAAACTCACGGTCGGTGGCAGCGACTGTGCGCCAAGCCTATTCGCCAAAGAAGGAATAGGAGAGTTCATTGTGCCTGGGCCTACTCGTATCCACACCCAGTTTGTTCGTTTAAAAGTTCAACTGATACTGTTCATATTTGAAGAAGAATAAAGGAGTGTTGGACTTTTTATGGTGTGGGGCTCTATTACTGACAGTCAAACTTGCCCTCTGCAGGAGGGCCAGAGGCTCCATCCAGAACACAGGACTCGGAGGTAAAATACTGTTGGCCTTCACCTCTACACCTTAGAGGACAGAGGCCGTAGTGTACCTCATCCTCTTCCCGCATACCCCTAGACAAGCAAGCCATTTTATTTACAAAAAGTGGACGGAGGGTAAAGCCGCTACAATTGGTTATGATTGGTTTGATCGTTTTTTTTTGAAGATTGCTGTATATATTTTTTTCACTTTTATGCTTGCAGCTTTGATCATATTCATGTACACAATAAATAAATGCTCTGCCTGGGGAACACTTGTCCCAATCATGCTGTGCACTGTCCACCTCTGTCTTTGAGAAGTAATGTAGAGGCATGATCACAGAAAAAGCAATGTGCAATTTGAGGTTTACTGAATGAATGCAGGATAAATTGACAATGCAAACAAGATTGTAACGGGAGTATGCAATATTCACAGAACAAATAATAACAGACAATAAAGCTACTGCAAAAACAGGAGCTGCCTATCAGCAGTTTCCCGAAGAGGGCACAAGACACTAGCAGAGTACATACAAATAGGAACTCAGAAAAACTCTATAAAAAACAGTAAATTACAAATGGCTACTTGGTTTTCCCTTGTGGCAACACTTCTCTCACAAGGGGGTAGACTGTTTTAATTGTCTAGATGGCTGACCAGAGGGTTCTCTGGACCTATTCCACAAGCAAATGACATTAAGAGACTCTGGTCTGGACACCTGAATGACTGCATGTACAGTAGGAGCAGGATCACCCCATTGGAAACTCAATACCCACAGTTGAAGCCACAGTTGTCATTTAAAGTGATCAGGTCCTCTTCTGAAGTTGAGTGCTATTGTTACCCTAAACCGGTTGCCTACATGCTAGATAAAACAGTAGGGGACCAGACACCTGGCAATAGATCTCATGCCCAGTCATCTCTGTCTGATTGGGCACGGTCTCTCTGGGCTCACAAGGGAGGGAATCAGAAAAATGTATATTCCATGGTAATGTCCAAAAGCTTAAGGGCTTGTGGAACCCGACTGGATAAGGACTTATGGAAGCCTGCACCCACTGCTGAGCAAGCTGGGTTAAAAGGGACTCCATTACAGGTAGGCCACAAATGTTCCCCTATGGTCAAAAGTGAGACCCAACTTAAGGTGCTTTTACTAAGGAGACCCTTAAAAAGGAACTTCAGCCTTTACCTCCCCCTTAATATTTTTTTCCCCCTTCTTAGCTGATGCTGTGTTCAGCACAGTAAGGATAATCACCTAGCCAGTGGATCCAGCATTGTCCTGCAGCTGCTGCATGGGTCAGGCACTGCCATGTTTGCTTGTGACAGCTGCTGGTTTTCCCAGGTGCAGGCACCGCTAGGCCCGCACCCTCCTTCTTTACTGCATAGAACTAATACAGTGCTCCCGGTGCGTCCTGGGATATGCATGTGAAGAGGCGATGGGGGCACTGATGCCATTCGCCTAGGCCAGGGCTCAAAATTTCAAGTCCTGAGCTACTAGCCAGGCCTCAAGGGTTACTCGCTACCAGTTGCCCCACCCAGCACCCCCCGCCCTGCCCCTAATTCCGCGCCCTCATAAATTATCTCATGAAATGACACTTAAATGTTTTATGCAGAATTAAGTTATAAAAATAAATATTAACAACTGTATCCGTGCCCATCAATGCAGGCTGCCTGTGCCCACCAATGCAGCCTTGTGTCCACCAAATGCAGCCTTGTGTCCACCAAATGCAGCCTGTGTCCACCAAATGCAGCCCTGTGTCCACCAAATGCAGCCCTGTGTCCACCAAATGCAGCCCTGTGTCCACCAAATGCAGCCCTGTGTCCCCCAAATGCAGCCCATGTCCCCCAAATGCAGCCCGTGTCCCCCATGCAGCCCTGTGTCCCCCATGCAGCCCTGTGTCCACCAAATGAAGCCCGTGTCCACCAAATGCAGCCCGTGTCCACCAAATGCAGCCCGTGTCCACCATGCAGCCCGTGTGCACCATGCAGCCCTGTGTCCACCATGCAGCCCGTGTCCACCATGCAGCCCTGTGTCCACCAGGCAGCCCGTGTCCACCATGCAGCCCTGTGTCCACCATGCAGCCCTGTGTCCACCTTTCAGCCCTGTGTCCACCATGCAGCCCGTTTACCATTCAGCCTACCTGTGCAGGGGAGGAAAGGACCAGAAGAGCCGTCCAGGTGATCGGAGCGCAGAGCGGGGAACACAGGATAACAGTTTTCATTTTAATTGCCATGTTCCCGCCTCTCAACGTCATATTCAGCCCCGCCCCCTGGCCGGGAACTTTGATTGACAGATCACCGTCACCAGGATTGGACGGGTGATCTGTCTATCAAAGTCCTGGGAGGCGGGACTGTATCTGACAGCGAGCAGCGGGGAACACAGCAATTAAAAAAGAAAACTTATCACTGTGACTGTTCCCCGCGCTGCGCTGTAAACATCCGGGCGGCTCTCTCTCTCTTCCCCTCCACAATCACTGGGAGAAGGACTCCCATTCCACACAGGCTGCCGGCGGTGCTCGCCCCCCCGGCTCCCAGCCAGCCCTTCTTTGCCAGCCCTCAAAATTCACTCGCAAAATGCGAGCAGGCGAGTGCAATTTTGAGGGCTGGCCTAGGCGAATGTCGGAGAATGAGGGGTGGGCAAAGACCTTTTATAGAAAAAAAGTAAGTTAAAAAAAAAAAAATACTGACATTTGCGTTGCAGAGGGTGGGCAGAATGGACAGGAGGAGAGTCTTCTGGAAGGGTGAAGATCTCCTTTAAACTGTGTAAAAATTCCCAAATGTTCAAATGTGTCTAGTCTTCTTAAACAGATGTTCCTAATAAGGAGACTGTTGACCCTAAAAAATGAAACAGTTGTAATTCCCTATGCTGTATCATGTAGTGATGGTGACAGTGACCTTGATACCAGTGGAAATTGTTTTTAACATCATCCTGCCTTGCGGGAGAATGGGAGGTAGAGGAGACCATAGGGCAGACCCAACAACTTCAAGATAAAACTTCAGCCGTGTCTCACATGTGTTGGTGACAAGATAATGAATTAAAAAAGCTTTGCACTTAGAGAGAAGAATGTCATACCTTCCAGGTAATGCGCCTTGGCAGCTATGGCATCTATAACAGGTTTCACAACCGGAGTACAGAAATTTTTAGGAGAAAGGAAAATGAGTCTCATCCAAACAAAAAAATAAATAGACGAGGAGTCGGTGGGCGGCCCCTTGCAGGGTGGATGTTTCTATAATTTATCTGTACCAGTATCTTACCATTGGACCTTCCTATAGCCTGATTTTTGGTGGTCCCCTTTGTTGAACATTGGCACCTTTTTTTACCTTCAATCTGTGGAGAAATGAAATGTGGTTCTCAGGGGACGGACCTTGGTGTGTGTTAGGCAGTTAAATGGGCTTGAATTATCTGAACTAAGCAGATCTACTGTGAGGGCCCATTTTGCACCTACAGTATGTATAGACAAAGATTACTTATTTGATACTATATGGACCCTGGGTTTTGTGACTTTGTGTAGTATGAAATGTCTGGGATAATGTCTCTGGCTGACGCCATTGTAGCATTTCTATGTTGGCACCTGTGCACCTGAAGAAGTGCAATACGCAAAACATGTTGAGCCTTATGTAAAATGGTGGTAGAGCCCTCTACTATTGTTGATGCATAGTCTGATTTCAATAAGCTTAGTATACTTTTTTGTGTACCACACTCTTCAACCTGGTCCACCACCCACAGTGACTTATAGTGCATAATGCTACTATGTTTTTAACCTGACTGGTTTTAATCCCCTTTTTGTGTGCTTTAATAAAGTTTTGTATTTTATTTTACTTGGTGTGGTTGTGCCTACAAGGTTCATGAACTACGGTTCAGCTTTCCTATTTATACATTTAGAGTCTCTTCCACTAACAATATTACCTCTTAGCATTTTAGCTCAAATTTACTGCTACCTAAATCACACATTTATTTCCTATAGTAAATTAGCCTAACTGTACTTATTTTAAAGACTTTGCCTCATAAGTAGGTAACTTCTGCAGTTCTGGGGAAATACCATACTTACAGTGCCTTGAAAAAGTATTCATACCCCTTGAAATTTTCCACATTTTGCCATGTTACAACAAAAAACGTAAATGTATTTTATTGGGATTTTATGTGATAGACCAATACAAAGTGTTGTGAAGTAGAAGGAAAATGATAAATGGTTTTCCAAATTTTTTACAAATACATTTTTGAAAAGTGTGGCATGCATTTATATTCAGCCCCCTTAACTCCGATACCTCTAACTAAAATCTAATAGAACCAATTGCCTGCAGAAGTCACCTAATTAGTAAAGAGTTCATCTTTGTGTAATTTAATCTCAGTATAAATACAGCTGTTCTGTGAACCCCTTTAGAGGTTTGTTAGAGAACCTTAATGAACAAACAGCATTATGAAGGCTAAGGAACACACCAGACAGGTCAGGGATACAGTTGTCTAGAACTTTAAAGCATGGTTAGGTTATTAAAAAACATCCCAAGCTTTGAACATCTCACGGAGCACTGTTTAATCCATCATACGAAAAGGGAGAGTATGGCATAACTGCAAACCTACCAAGACATGGCGGTCCACCTAAACTGACAGGTCAGGCAAGGAGAGCATTAATCAGAGAAGCAATAGGCCCATAGTAACTCTGGAGGAGCAGCAGAGATCCAAAGCTCAGGTGGAAGAATATTTTCACAGGACAACTAATAGTCGTGCACGCCAAAAATCTGGCCTTTATGGAAGAGTGGCAAGAAGAAAGCCATTGCTGAAAGAAAGCCGTAAGAAGTCCCGTTTGAAGTTTGCGAGAAACCATGTGGGGGACATAGCAAACATGTGGAAGAAGGTGCTCTGGTCAGATGAGACCAAAATCAAACTTTTTGGGCTAAAGGAAAATGCTATGTGTGGGGGAAAACTAACACTGCACATCACCCTGAACACACCATCCCCACCGTGAAACATGGTGGTGACAGCATCATTTTGGGGGGATGCTTTTCTTCAGCAGGGACAGGGAAGCTGGTCAGAGATGATTGGAAGATGGATGGACCCAAATACAGGGCAATCTGAGAAGAAAACCTGTTAGAGTCTTCAAAAGACTTAAGACTGGGGCGGAGGTTTATCTTCCAGCAGGTCAACGACCCAAAACATACAGCCAGAGCTACAATGGAATGGTTTGGATCAAAGCATATTCATGTGTTAGAATGGCCCAGTCAAAATCCAAACCTAAATCCCATTGAGAATCTTCACAGACGCTCTCCATCCAATCTGACAGAGCTTGTGCTGTTTTGCAAAGAAGAATGGGCAAAAATTTCACTCTCTAGATGTACAAAGCTGGTAGCAGGGGTGGATCCAGAGGGGGAGGGCAACAGGGCAATTGCCCCCCCCCCCGAGACCATCTGTCACACTCACTTGCTTGCTCTGTTTTTTTTTTTTTGCGCCTGATTTCCCGAACTTTGGGGACCCGTTACCGGCAGGCCGTAGGTCCCCTGGACCCCAAACTTGGCACACATGTAGCCCCATGTCTCATCTACAAGTGTGAAAAGATTGGTGTCTGGGGGACCTACGGCCAGGGAGCACTGATTTTTTAAAGCCGGGCACCCCTTCCATAGACTCCAATGTTAAACAGTCATTTCTCCAGTGACTTTGCGGACCCGATCTCCTTCCATAGACTCCCATGTTAAACCTCAGTCTAGTCATGGGCACAGTGAAGCATGGGCACAGTGAGGCATGGGCACAGTGAGGCAAAGTGAGGCATGCAGATGGACACCCTAGGCTTATACTCGAGTCAATACGTTTTCCCAGTTTTTTGGGGTAAAATTAGGTGCCTCGGCTTATATTCGGGTCGGCTTATACTCGAGTATATACAGTACTTGTTCTGCGGCTGCCGCTGCCTCTCTGAGTCTCTCTCTCAGTTTCTCACATTAGCCGATCAGCGGCGCAGAGGGAGAGACTTGTCTAATGTAGTTACGCGGCGCAATGACACGATACCAGGAGCGGAGGAGGAGGTGGGTGGAGCCTCTTTCCTGCACTCGTTGCTAACGCCTGGGCCGCTTGGCGTCTAGCAACGAGTGACGTCAGTGAGTCACGTCGGGCCGCTCTGCGGGCAGGTGCGATAGCGTGCGGCTCCACAGACGGGTAAGAAAGCGGGCGGCTCCGCTTGCGGCGCGGTTTGTGGGCGGGTGGCGCGGTTCGTGGGCAGACCGTGCTGCTCAGTGTGTTGGCAGCACAGGTGAGAGTGAGAGAGCAGGCTCAGTGTGGCAGCTGGCCAATCAGCTAGCTGGGAGCGGGGGAGCAGAGAGATGAGATCATCTCTCACCGGCCGTGCCTGCCCTGCATTCCTGCAGTGACTTCCGCCCTCACTGTGCAGGCAGCAGAGAGATTACATTACCTCTCTGCTGCCTGACTCTGGGAGTCTGGGACACAGCAAGAGACAACCAAAACTACACCTTAGTAGGCAAGTTAGTGACAATCCGCAAGGTGTGGCAGGCGATGTGGCAAGTGACAATCCGCAAATTGTGTCAGGTGAAGTGGCAAATGACAATCTGCATCTGGTGGCAGGCAAGTGACAATCAGCAAGGTGTGGCAGGTGACGTGGCAAGTGACAATCCGCAAGGTGTGGCTAGAGACAATCCACAAGGTGTGGCAGGTGATGTGGCAAGTGACAATCCACAAGGTGTGGCAAGTGACAATCCACAAGGTGTGGCAAGTGACAATCCACAAGATGTGGCAGGTGACGTGGAAAGTGACAATCCGCAATGTGTGGCAAGTGACATGCTCAGGGCTCCCACTAATTGCAGGCGACGGTGGCAAGTGACACACTCGGGGCTCCCACTGATTCTGCATTGAACTATTTAATTTTATATTACAATATAATAATAGAAATAATGCGCTTCAATCATCCTGACACCAAAACAACCATGGTGCCGGGATGATTGAAGCGCCGACACCAGCCATTTCCCTGATAAATTTCTCACAAAAAAAAATCTTTTTTGGCAGTGCCCCTCTCGAGAAAAGACTCTGGATCCGCCCCTGGCTGGTAGAGACATCCCCAAAAAGACTTGCAGCTGTAATTGTGGCAAAAGGCGGTTCTACAAAGTATTGACTCAGGGGGCTGAATACAAATGCACGCCACACTTTTCAGATATTTATTTGTACAAAAAATTGAAAACCATTTATCATTTTCCTTCCACTTCACAACTATGTGCCATTTTGTGTTGGTCTATCACATAAAATCCCAATACAATGCATTTACGTTTCTATTGTAACATGACAAAATGTGGAAAATTTCAAGGGGTATGAATACTTTTTCAAGGCAATCTACATCATATTTTTATCTCCCTTTTTCAAACGCCAAGATTTTTATTTGCTTTTCCAGCTTTTGCTCCACATTAAGTGCTGGAGATTGGTTAACTGTTAACCAGAATCCCTGGTACCTTCTCCAGATCTGTTTTCTCCAAGCTGAATTCAGCAGATATGTTGTTGGAGGAATTTAGGAAATGCTAATTAAGGCTTGATTCCTGTTGTGTCAGACTTCCTCCCCATATGTAAATAGCATGTATCCAAGATAGTTTTATAGAGTTGGAAGAGTGTGCCATACACAGTTAAAGACTACCACTATTGTTGGGGAAAAGTGGCTGTGGTTTGTGTACCTCTAGAAAATGTTCTGTCATCACATTTCTCCCTTTTTCCCATTTTCACCCCTTCCTGCTCAGGCCAATTTTCAGCTTTCAGCGCTGTAACAATTTGAATAACAATTGCGCAGTAATGCACCACTGTACCCAAATGGAGCTTTCTTTTAGTGGTATTTGATCACCTCTGTGGTTTTTATTTTTTGCGCTATAAACAAAAAAAGAGCGACAATTTTGACAAAAGCACAATATTTACTTTTTGCTATAATAAATATCCCAAGTAAAAAAACAAAAAACGAATTTCTTCCTCATATATGTATATATGTATTCTACATATTTTTGCTATAAGCGTATATTGATTGGTTTGCGCAAAAGTTATAGCGCCTACAAAATAGGGGATGGATTTATGGCATTTTTATTTTTATTATTTTTTTACTAGTAATGGCGGCAATCTGCGATTCTTGTCAGGACTGTGACATTGCGGCGGACAGATCGGACACTTTTGACACTATTTTGGGACCATTGACAAGCATACAGTGATCAGTGCTATAAATATGCACTTATTACTGTATAAATGTCACTGCCAGGGAAGGGGTTAACACTAGGAGGCGATCAAGGGGTTAAATGTGTTACCTAGGGAGTGATTCTAACTGTGGGGGGAGGGGACTGACTGGGGGAGGTGACCGATCGGTGTTCCTATATACAAGGAATACACGATCTGTCTCCTCTCCCCTAATAGGACGTGGATCTGTGTGTTCTGTGACCAGCAATCGCGGGTGCCCGAAAGACATTGTGGCCGCCAGGCACGCGCATTGGCACCCGAGTGATGCGGTGGGTGCACGCCCCCCTAGACCGCCGAGGACGTCATATGACGGCCGCCCGGGTTAGCAGAGCCACCTTGCGGCCGTCATATTACTATACGCGGGATTGGAAGTGGTTAAGTACCTCCTCAAAGCTTCCTCATTTCAGTAGTCCCCTAGCTGCGTTGTTGTATTCCCTTTTCTCTTTGTGCCCACAGTGCCGCCAGGACCAATAGAGTTCTGCATGAGACTCTGCAATGTGCATGCTCCCACTCTGTACTTCAACTCTACATGCAGTTGTTTAGAGCTCTAAACAGTTGCATGTACACTTGTACTACAGAGCAGGAATGCACACATTGCGGAGACTCACGCAGCACTCCATAGGTTTAGGAAGCACAGGGGGCACAAAAAGAGTAAAATATAGCACAGGACAATTGAAAAAGGGGGCTCGGAAGAGGAAATAAAAAAATAAAAAATGCAAGTCATATTATTTTTATATGATTTGGGAAAAAAATTATTTAATACAACTTTAAATGCTAATTTTTGTCTAGGATTCCATTAAAATAATGCTTTACCCTCCATGTTTGCCCAGTTGCTGGCACTTTCCTCTTACCTCCAATGCTCCAGGTTGTCGTGGGCCCTTTGGCATTCTCATTTACAATGCAGAACTTTTGAAAGTTAGGGCTTGTCTTCACTTGCGGTTGGGGGTAAAAACATGTAGTTGAGCAGTGTTTTTACCCCCCCGAACTGCTCATCCTTAAGTTACAAAGATGGTGGATGGGGGAATACACATTCTGCAGGCATCAGCAAAACTTTGCTTCATGGCAAGAATTATCCCTACCGTCGCATTCAGTGGGACGGCATGTTGCTTTTAGCAAACTGTACATGACTCATTTAAGTCAATAGGCTCAGGCCACAATCGTGTGCAATGCACGCAGTGTTGGCAAAGTGGCACAGGTTTGTTGGGGCGACAACAGGCAGTGAGGTTATAGGCCTACTTGGGATGAATACTTGGCTATGTGTTATTTCATTTTGTTGTCTCTGTACAGTTAGGAAGAGGTTAATGTTGTTGGCTCCTGGGCATTCATAGCACTGCCCCTTGTGGTGGGCTATGAATTCAAGGGGAGGCAACCTTGCTGGCTTCTTGGATGGGGAATTGCATGGAGGATTGCTGCATCATGCAGCACTGTTCTTGCTACTGGGCTCCACCTTGGTGGGTACCCAGTCGGGGTATTGAAGTCAGATTCACCAGAGATGGACTTTATTCTATGGACTTTGCACTAATTTATAAGGTATGATGCTGGGCAGCCTAACCCAATATCAACTAAAGAGTGATGTATGGAAAGAATTTTTGAGAGACTGTTTGGGGCAATCATGTACTTGAAATTTTCTAGCATAAGTTCTGAATTTCCAATATGGTGCCTGGTCTGAAGATCCCTAAAAGGGGTGCATGCATGGAGTATCAAACAACTAGGGCTTGAAACAGGGAACGAGAAGATTGGAGGAAGAAGCTGTATTCATGTTTAATAGGGTGGAATCTATTCAAGGGAAGCTACAGAACCATTGGTAATGACAACCAAAACAGCGCATAAGCAACCAGCCAGGCAGGAAGCGTATTACATAGCCACTGGGTCTGATATCATGGCACAGTGCGCCCTAGTGACCTGGCCTGAAAGTCACCGATTGAGTAAGAAGTGAGGCCTCAGGGGTTAACAGAAGCTTGTATGTAAAGTAAGAACAGCTTCCTGGTTTTCACAATACTGGTCACTGGGAGGGAGGTGAGTGGAACCTGTGCTGGTGGGGTTTGGTGCAAGCTCTGAGGCACCAACCCAAAAATACTGCATAAATCAAGGGAGAATCTGTGCGGAAGTTTATAGCATAGGAAGGACATAGTAACTGTGTTGTGTTAGCATCTTGAGAGTTAAATAGACACATGGAATAGAGCTGCTTCTAAGTTGAAGTGCTGCGTTAGGACGGTATCAGTGTGACCGGTGGCCTCAACCTGTACTTTAGCATTAGTGCTTGCTACATCCAGGTTCCCCAATTGGGCATGTTAAGCCCCGCCCAAAACTAGGCAACATAACACCTCCTCACTGTCTGTCAAATGCACTCTGAAGAGCGATCCACCATGGATCTCTCTTCAGAGAGCAAACTCTAGAGTATGCAAGCCCTTAGAGCAGGGATAAGCAATTAGCGGACCTCCAGCTGTTGCAAAACTACAAGTCCCATCATGCCTCTGCCTCTGGGTGTCATGATTGTGGCTGTCAGAGTCTTGCAATGCGTCATGGGACTTGTAGTTCTGCAACAGCTGGAGGTCCACTAATTGCATATCCCTGCCTTAGAGCATAGGTGTGCGCAGCCTATTGCATTAGGGTGTGCACCCCAAAGCCCAAACACACACTATCGATCACTCACGATGTTCATTCAGAAAGGGAAGGGGCAGGTAAATTACATATTTACTGGCCCCTTCCCGACTCCTAAAACATCCCAGCAGCAACAGCTGATAGGAGAGGAGGGAAGCTGGCAGCGCTGTGGGGGGGGGGGGAGATGGGAGCCAGGGCAGTAGGGGGAATATGTGCTGCACAGAGTGATTAGGGTGTGCCTGGGCACACCTGGCACACCCTGTGCGCACGCCTATGCCTTATGCCGCGTACACACAACCATTTTTCTCGTTGGGAAAAATTTCATTTTTTCTCTTTGACGAGAAAAACGATCGTGTGTGGGCTTTCCATCATTTTTCCCGACGAGAAAAATGGCAAGAATCACGACGAGAAAAATTAGAACATGCTTTAATTTTTCTCGTCGTGATTCACGGCATTTTTTTCCGCAGCAGTTTTCCCATAGGGAAACACTGCCAGGGAGCCTGCACACGGCCGTTTTTCCCAACCAAGAGAAAAAATGTCAGGAAAACCGGCCATGTGTAGGGGAACAAGCCGGTCCTCGTTTTTCCCGTTGATTTTCTCGACAGTGTTTTCACCGTCGAGAAAATCGATCGTGTGTACACGGCATTTGAGGAAAATTGACATTAGCTAATATATTTTCATACGGACTACTTTTTTTATCAGAAAACAAAATTATTTATTTTTAAATATATTGCTTTGTTCTCCAGTTGTAACCACTACTTTTTATTGCCATTAGGGTCCAACAAAGGACATCTCTAAAAAATAAAGAAAACCATGAAAACAGCATAACCATCAAAACAGTTAAAAAAAGTTAGTTGAAAAGCTGCCAGTAGGATTTTCACCAACTGATCTGTAAACGTGAACATTTCTGTGTGTGAGGTGAGGCAGAAAAAGAGGAAGAAAAATCAAAAAATAGTATTTAAGCAAGGAAAAGGCTGTGCTTGGAAACCAGTAAGATCCAGTTCGAATCAGCCTGGAGACATGCTCCCTCATCATAAATTCAGGAAGGAAAGATAAGCAAAGTCTACTCTGAGTTTTAAGGAAGTGAAATTCTACAGCTAAACAGTTTGACCAAAGTGTTGAGCAAACATCAAACGAATAGAATGTAAAACATGTATGTTATACTGTATGTATCATATAGTAATATTAGTACATTATACATTAAAAATAGACACAAATAGTGTTCACATTTTACTTATAAAAAGGGTAAGACTGAGCTTACATACAGTATCTGAGTACACCTCTCACATTTATGTAAATATTTTATTCTATCTTTTCATGTGACAACACTGAAGAAATTACACTTTGTTACAATGTAAAGTAGTGAGTGTACATCTTATATAACCGTGTAAATTTGCTGTCCCCTCAAAATAACTACTAATAATAACAAATAATAATAATAATAACAAAATTACTCACAGAGACAAAATGTCCAAAATTGGGCCCAAAGTGTCAATATTTTGTGTGGCCACCATTATTTTCCAGCGTGGCTTTAAAGTTATTGTAAACCCACTTAGACAACTTGCACCTACAGGTAAGCCTAGATTAAGGCTTACCTGTAGGTGCAAGAAATATCTCCTTAATCTACATGGTTAAGGAGATATTTACTATAAACCGATGCGCCGATGATGTCACATGCATGCGCACTAGCGGGCCGGCTTCATTGCCGGTTTTCTGAATGGGTTCTTGCCGGCCCGAGCGCACATGCGTGTGACGTCATCGCCACTCCGGCCAGTCACAGCTCCGGAGCGGCGATGCACTGATGGCAGTGACGGAACATCGAGGCAAGATGACGGCGGCGACGGAGGTGACCGAGGACTGCTGCGGGGGCTTCGATCTCAGGTAAATCATTCATATCGAGCTAGTATGCTATGCATACTAGCTCATTATGCCTTTCTTTTGCAGGGTTTTTTTTTATTTATTTTTTTAAATAGGCTTTACTTCCTCTTTAACCCTCTTGGGCATGGAGTTCACCAGAGCTTTACAGGTTGCCACTGGAGTCCTCTTCCACTCCTCCATGACGACATCACGGAGCTGGTGGATGTTAGAGACCTTGCACTCCTCCACCTTCCATTTTTAAGGATGCCCCACAGATGCTCGTGTAGCGGCTTCACCCCATCTCTTTCTTCTAGGGGTATCACACACGACAGGGTGAGATGCGCTACGGCCCATGTCCTCCCCATAACTGTGGGTGAGGTGAAGGCCAGTATCAGATATTTTCCTCGGGCCTGTGTGTCTTAGTCAAGGATCAAGTCCTGCCATGCCAGCACTTCCCTTTGCTCCCATTAACCAGAGTTCCACACACCGATCACAGTCCAACTCTCGTTTTATTGCATAACTTACAATAAACAGTGCTTCAGTAGCCAACTGGTTGAGACCCAATAACAGTTTGATACGGTGGGATGAGCAGGTCGAGGCACTATCCTGATTGTCAGTTAAACCACTGTGGTTTCACCAGCGGTTACTTTAGCCTTGGCTAGTGAGAACTTAGAACTTGAGAGTCTCTACCAGCGACTCAGGAGAACGTAGATAGGAGTACCTTCGCTGCGTTGTGGCCCCTGTCAGGGGAAGATGTCCCTCCAAGAAAGTTACCAGAGGCCCATCCGTCACTGGGTTGATGCTGCTCCAGACTCTTCGAATGGGTAACCTCCCCGGCCTCCTTGCCTCAGACATGGGCCCCATTCACTTCAGGGACCCTCGGACTTCTCCATCCTCGCGGGACCCAGTCGAAGTCACTGGGCCCCAGGCCTCCTGGTTTAGTACCTCACCCCAGGCTGAAGGTGCCTGGGATGGACTCCAACTCCATTCCGGTCAGGCCTAGGGCACCCGAGCTGGAATTCAGAACCGCCCGCACCCAGGCCTAAGGTGCCTGGGCGCGTGATGAAGGACCTCCAAAAGAGCAAGACCTCGTGACCAGGGCGTCTCCCTCTTTTATCCCCTCCATTGACATCACGGCAGGTTCCCCGCCCTCGCCGTACCATCTCCGAGAAGGGACAAAAAGGACAGTACTATGGCGGCAAATCTACCTCGAGCCTGCGAGCACCTGACACCCACAGGCTAAGGAGATTATTACACCGCCCAATCCTCCACGAATACAAATGGTCCAATTACTCCCATACTTTACACACCTGGATCATACTACCATCCAGGTGTACCCCACCTAAATTTAGAGACCCCGCTACATACTCCCCCCTGTGATTTGACGCTGGTCCCAAGCATCTGGTGCAAACCCATGTCTCCCAAAGAGTGGTGACCTAAGCCTGACCACAGAGGCTATCCCTAAAAATTTGAACCTTACCCATGCCAAGACCTGCTCAGAGGGGAGGGGAACATAAAACAATAAACTTTTTCATAAAACCCTCTAAGCATGTACACATATACAATCCCTCCCTTTACTGTCTAAGAACCACCCCATACTCAGTAGTCTTGACAGACGAATCTCCTGGAGAAGGGAAAAAAAAACAACACACACAAGAAAAATCACATCCCGACATTCTGTGTTAATTTGGAATGAATGGGTCTATCAGCCGAGAGACCCATTCGCTCCAATGAGTAAGGTGATGCAGATGTACAAACAACAGCCGTTGCGCAACACCGTCACCTAGTGACGGTGCCACGGTAATGACACTTGGTGAAATCTTCAGTCTTCCTGCTTCCCTACTCTGATTCTACCCCCAAAGTCTCTGTCTTTGATGTGTGAAGAAAGAGAGAACAAACAAAACAGCTCTCATTTCTCCGAGGAGTAGAAAAGCCCAAACACAAAAAAACGAGGGCACAGTTCTGATGTTCCGGCAAGGATACTTCCAGAAAGTTCAACAGAAAAAAAACACAAGTGAGTCTTTTCTCACAAGTAAAACTTTGGGTCAGGCAAGAACAAGGGCTTCAGATGTTTATCGAAAACCTCAATCGAATAGTCAGCGTCCTCTCCGTCTTTCCTGCAGATGCGCACCTTGTCTGCGTGGATATGGTGGCCCCACATCCAGTCTGCTCTGCAGTCTCTAAACTTTTTCGACACAGGTGGTGAACAGGACAAGTATCGCCGGGCATGAGGCACTTTAAGTTTCTCCCAAACAAACTCATCATACCACCGCTGTCGCAGAACTTCAACCTCAAACAGCAAGTCCCTGGGCAAGTAAGGATATTCCCATCCGTACTCGTGAGCGACCCTCTGAGAAAAGAGTCGTTGCAATCGGGCCAAGGGAGGCATTGTGGCCCTCTCACCTTCTCCTGGCTGAACAATGGCCTCTGGATGCCGAGGTACTTTCACTACCTCGGATGGCTTTTCTCTCGGTGCCCGTAGTGATGCTCGTTGTTTCCCCGCCAACAAAACGGGTGATGCTGTGGACTGTGGAAGAGCAATTGGAGGACTAGGCTTCCTCGTAGACTCTGGGGCCTCCGCCCGGGGCGTGCTATCTCCTATGGACATAGGCGAATCTTCGGGTGCACGTAACATAGGTAATGGGCGTTTGTCCCAGCCCTTCTGGTGAAACAGCTCATCGATCTCACCGTCATCTCCACAATCTGACAGTGACTCTAGGTCGGAGGTGTCATACATCTCCGCGGGAAGGTAGTCTCTAGTAGACGTGGAACTACCCTCCCTAGCGGGCTCCACCGACTGTGGACCCCCGACACCTCCAACCACCACCACAGTCCCAGCCCCTGGCTCACCTTGACCTTTTGTAGAACTGGGATGTCCAGGACTCTTCCAACCGGATCCATCCAGGCCAGGCAAGCGACGGGGTGAAGCTCTTCCACGACCATAGGAGGCCTGCACCAGGCCGACTTTCCTCTTCGGAGGTGGGAGCAGAGAATCTGTGGTGACCGAAGCAGCATCCTCGGATTTTTCTTTCTCAGTCTCTGATTGGGCAGTCACATCGCCCTGGTCAGTGCGTACGGGAACCTCCGCAAAGGCCTGGATCGCCCCTTCCGGAGTAGCGGTACCTGTGAGGCTGTTGAGGCGAAGGGCCTGGGGCCTTACTGTGGATGGCTCCACCTCGAACAAGAACTCTTTGCATGCCTCGCAACGCCCGAATGGCTTCAGGTAGACCACCAGTCCCGAACATCCGGGACAGATCACGCCGAGGGCCTCCGTGTCTCTGCAGGTGTACAGAGCCAACTGTCCTCGGGGCCTGAGTCTTATCCCCGTGTCTGTAAGGGGAGCAGCAAAGGTAGTCATCTTCGTGGGGTAGGGAACCGGAATCCACGGGGAGCTTGAGGCCATCCCGACTGTCTGCTGCTCCATCACGCACTGACCACGCGCCGAAGTCTCCACGTGAGTTCCTCCACATGGCCAGACTCCTCCTACGACTTGCACGTTTTCGCGGGCTTCCATCAAACTCCGCCCACGAACTGTGTAGTCACGGGGTGCCTCATGGCGCAGTGCAGTAAAAGCCCCCACATGTAGTACGTCACACGGCTGGACTTCTCCCTCTTCTCGCTCCTCCACATGGGCCTTTCCCGTCTTAGGGTCATTTCCACGACTTTGAGCAGGGATGCACTTTGGCCGATCACATGGCCGACCTGCTCGGAACTCTTCCGGGCAGCAAAGTCCAGACACAGCCATTCTTACTTCCAAAGTCAAAACACACATCATCCCGGACTCACGAGCCCCCACGTGTAGCGGCTTCACCCCATCTCTTTCTTCTAGGGGTATCACACACGACAGGGTGAGATGCGCTACGGCCCATGTCCTCCCCATAACTGTGGGTGAGGTGAAGGCCAGTATCAGATATTTTCCTCGGGTCTGTGTGTCTTAGTCAAGGATCAAGTCCTGCCATGCCAGCACTTCCCTTTGCTCCCATTAACCAGAGTTCCACACACCGATCACAGTCCAACTCTTGTTTTATTGCATAACTTACAATAAACAGTGTTTCAGTAGCCAACTGGTTGAGACCCAATAACAGTTTGATACGGTGGGATGAGCAGGTCGAGGCACTATCCTGATTGTCAGTTAAACCACTGTGGTTTCACCAGCGGTTACTATAGCCTTGGCTAGAGAGAACTTGAGAGTCTCTACCAGCGACTCAGGAAAACGTAGATAGGAGTACCTTCGCTGCGTTGTGGCCCCTGTCAGGGGAAGATGTCCCTCCAAGGAAGTTACCAGAGGCCCATCCGTCACTGGGTTGATGCTGCTCCAGACTCTCCGAATGGGTAACCTCCCCGGCCTCCTTGCCTCAGACATGGGCCCCATCCACTTCAGGGACCCTCGGACTTCTCCACCCTCGCGGGACCCAGTCAAAGTCACTGGGCCCCAGGCCTCCTGGTTTAGTACCTCACCCCAGGCTGAAGGTGCCTGGGATGGACTCCAACTCCATTCCGGTCAGGCCTAGGGCACCCGAGATGGAATTCAGAACCGCCCGCACCCAGGCCTAAGGTGCCTGGGCGCGTGATAAAGGACCTCCAAAAGAGCAAGACCTCGTGACCAGGGCGTCTCCCTATTTTATCCCCTCCATTGACGTCACGGCAGGTTCCCCGCCCTCACCGTACCATCTCCGAGAAGGGACAAATAGGACAGCACTATGGCGGAAAATCTACCTCGAGCCTGCGGGCACCTGCCACCCACAGGCTAAGGAGATTATTACACCGCCCAATCCTCCACGAATACAAATGGTCCAATTACTCCCATACTTTACACACCTGGATCATACTACCACCCAGGTGTACCCCACCTAAATTTAGAGACCCCGCTACACTCAATAGGATTTAGGTCTGGAGAGATGCTTGGCCAGTCCATCACCTTTACCCTCAGCTTCTTTAGCATAGCAGTGGTTGTCCTGGAGGTGTGTTGGGGTCGGTATCATGTTGGAATAGTGCCCTGCGGCCCAGTCTCCGAAGAGAGGGGATCATGCTCTGCTTCAGTATGTCACAGTACATGTTGGCCATCATTGTTCTCTCAATAAACTGTAGCTCCCCAGTGCTGGCAGCACTCCTGCAGCCCCAGACCAGGACACTCCCACCACCATGCTTGACTGTGGGCAAGACACACTTGTCTTTGTACTCCTCACCTGGTTGCCGCCACATACACTTGACACCATCTGAAAAAAATAAGTTTATCTTGGTCTCATTAGACAACAGGACATGGTTCCAGTAATTCATGTCCTTCGTCTGCTTGTCTTCAGCAAACTGTTTGTGGGCTTTCTTGTGCATCATCTTTAGAAGAATCTTCCTTCTGGGATGACAGCCATGCAGACCAATTTGATGCAGTGTGCGGCGTATCGTCTGAGCACTGACAGGCTGACCCCCCACCCCTTCAATCTCTGCAGAAATGCTGGCAGCACTCATGCGTCTATTTCCCAAAGACAACCTCTGGTATGACGCTGAGCACGAGCACTCAGCTTCTTTGGTCGACCATGGCGAGGTCTGTTCTGAGTGGAACCTGTCCTGTTAAACCGCTGTATGGTAATGGCCCCCGTGCTACAGCTCAGTTTCAGAGTCTTGGCAATCTTCTTATAGCCTAGGCCATCTTTATGTAGAGCAACAATTCTGTTTTTCAGATCCTTAGAGAGTTCTTTGCCATGAGGTGCCATGTTGAACTTCCAGTGACCAGTATGAGAGAGTGAGAGCGATAACACCAAATTTAACACACCTGCTCCTCACCTTGTAACACTAATGAGTTACATGACATTGGTGAGGGGAAAATGGGTAATTGGGTCCAATTTGGACATTTTCACTTAGTCCGGGTTCACACTTGTCCGACAAATGCTCCGACATTGGGAGCTCATGTTGCATGACGTGTGAAAATCAATGTTTCCCTATGGGAGCCGTCTTAACTGGTCCGACTTTGAAGATGCTCCCTGTACTACTTGGGGTCCGACTTTTATCCTACTTCAGCCCATTGACTATCATTGAAGTCGGATCAAAGTCGGACCGCGGTCTTGCATGATCCGACTTTGGCATGCGACTTGTGCTCTGCTGATCTTGAGGGGGAACTCCACGCCAAATTTTAAATAAAAAAAAACGCATGGGTTCCCCTCCAGGAGCATACCAGGCCCTTCGGTCTGGTATGGATTTTAAGGGAAACCCCCTAAGCCGAAAAAAACGGTGTGGGGGTCCCCCTCAAAATCCAAACCAGACCCTTATCCGAGCACGCAACCTGGCAGGCCGCAGGAAAAGAAGGGGGGACGAGAGAGCGGTCCCCCCATCCCTCCTGCACCGTACCAGGCCGCATGCCCTCAACATGGGGGGTTTGGTGCTTTGGGGCAGGGGGGCAACCTGCGGCCCCCCCCACCCCAAAGCACCCCACCCCATGTTGATGGGGACAAGGGCCTCTTCCCGACAACCCTAGCCAATGGTTGTCGGGGTCTGTGGGCGGGGGGCTTATCGGAATCTGGGAGCCCCCTTTAATAAGCTGACCAGCTGACATTCAATCTACAGTATGGGCAGGCTGATTGTGCCCATTGATTGACTAAGGTACAACCAGCATGTTGGATTTTTATGTTGCAAATATTGCCAGCGGCTATAGCTGCTAGCAGTTATCACTGTGCTCTCCAGGCAGGGATGGCTCCCCCTGGCTGAGCATGCGCAATGAGAGTGGAAACGCAACAACCAGAGGATCAGCTGCTGTAGCATTGCCACGGGCAATAGGTAAGTGCCCTGAATTGGCAGGATCAAACAGGTAATTACTAATACTGAAAATATTCCTATTTGAAAGTCTAGGTGCCCAGATAGGGAGCACACTTTTAAGGATAATGACACAAAAATGGGTTTAGTGACCCAAATGTTTGAGAATTCTGAGGAAAAGTCTACCGCCGGAGTGTAGGGGAGCACCCTTTGCTGGGGGAGTGGAGGGTAAGGTAAGTAAAAGTGCTAGGCAGAAAGGAGCAGTCAATCCTTGCAGCATGGGCACAGCCCCACTGCAAGAGAGGATTTTTATTTTTCCCTGTGTTGGGCTTTAAACCTAGATTTGTTCCTTATTATCTAAATGCAACAGTCATGGGGATTTGAATCCTGGTGTGCTTTTGTGTAGTTCTTCCAGATATGTGCAGTAATCCAGTGTAAACTTTGTCTCTGTGCAGGAGCTTAAAGACCGGCCACTGCTGCTCTCTCTCCTTGTGCAGGGTGACTGGTCATGTCCTTACCCCTCCTGTAATTTTCTATAGGCAGGCAGCCTCTAGTGGGTGGAGCCTGCTGGGCCCCTCCCACAGCTCTGCTCTCTGCACAGGCAACATATAGCACAGCGATGGCGTCACTGCTAGGAAAGAGCGCAGCAGCGACTGGTCATTATTACAAGATGCTCCTCTACAGAGATAAAGTTACACACAGTAATATCTGGGTTTGCATAGTAATTTGGTGCACACAAAGTACACAATATTGTCAAAAGTATTGGCACGCCTGCCTTAACTGTACACACACATGAACTTTAATGGCATTCCAATCTTAATCCGTAGGGTTCAATATTGAGTTGGCCCACCCTTTGCAGCTATTACAGCTTCAACTCTTCTAGGAAGGCTGTCCACAAGGTTTAGGAGTGTGTCTTTGGAAATGTTTCACCATTCTTCCAGAAGCACATTTGTGAGGTCAGGCACTGATGTTGGATGAGAAGGCCTGGCTTGCAGTCTCCGCTCTAATTCATCCTAAAGGTGTTCTATCAGGTTGAGGTCAGGACTCTGTGCTGGCCAGTCAGGATCCTCCTCCCCAAACTCACTCATCCATGTGTTTATGAACCTTGCTTTGTGCACTGGTGCGCAGTCATGTTGGAACAGGAAGGGACCATTCCCAAACTGTTCCCACAAAGTTGGGAGCATGAAATTGTCCAGAATGTCTTGGTATGCTGACGCTGGAACTAAGAGGCCAAGCCCAACCCCTGAAGAACAACCCCACACCATAACCCCCCTCCACAAAATGATTTAGACCAGTGCACAAAGCAAGGTCCATAAAGACATGGATGAGCAAGTTTGGGGTGAGGGAACTTGACTGACCTGCACAGAGTTCTGACCTCAACCCCTTTGGGATAAATTAGAGCGAAGACTGCCAGCCAGGCCTTCTCATCCAACATCAGTGCCTGACCTCACAAATGCGCTTCTGGAAGAACGGTCAAACATTCCCATAGACACCCTCCTAAACCATGTGGACAGCCTTCCCAGACGAGTTGAAGCTGTTATAGCTGCAAAGGGTGGGCCAACTCAATATTAAACCCTATGGACTTAGGCCCCTTTTACACAGGCTTTCCGATCAGGTCCGCCTGTCAGTTTTTCGGATGGACCTGATCGGACGCTCCATTCACCTGTATGGAGCAGCAGATGTCAGCGCTGACATGTCCGCTGACATGCAATCCAATCCTGTCTCTGAAACCCAGACAGATGGAGACCCTAATTTTCCTAAATGGGATAGGATGAAAATGGACAGGCGGATCCGTTTTTATCCGATCTCCCCATAGAGAACAGCAGGGCTCTGACAGGTCCATCGCAGCACAGTGAGTGGAGACGGACCTGTCATCTGCCTGCTCAGCGGGCATCAGTGGATCGATCCCCCGCTAAGCAAAGCGGAGTCCGCCGAGTGGATCACCCTTGTAAAAATACCCTAAGACTGGGATGGCATTAAAGTTCATGTGCGTGTAAAGGCATGTGTCCCAATACTTTTGACAATATAGTGTATGTTTATATCCTTTGTAGTTATTAAGGAATATATTCATTTTACAATTTTATGCCTGGATTTTAGCTTTAGGTTAAAGAAATGTGTATTGTATTATCCAATCAATTAATCAAATAGTCAGACCTTCCCTTCCAATTGATTTTCGATAAAACTGAGTCGATCAGCCAGGGCACAAAATTAGTATTGTACATTGATTGTCAGAACTGAAATACATTGTTCACAAATACTATCGTATTTTGACCAATAGGATTATAATCTTATTGGTAAAAAGGCAGCACAGTGGTGTAGTGGTTAGCACTTTCATCCTAGCAGCAAAAAGGGTCACTGGTTCAAATCCTGACCACGACACCATCTGCCTGGAGTTTGCATGTTCTCCCTGTGTCTGCGTGGGTTTCCTCCGGGTAATCTGATTTCCTCCCACACTCCAAAGACATGCTGGTAGGTTAATTGGATCTTGTCCAAATTGGCCCAGTATATATGTGTACGAATGTGTGTCCCAAGCGTGTTGAGATCCTACAGGGTAAATGACCGCACCAGCCAAGCAGACACTGGCTGCAAAAAGCGCCTTGAGTAGGGTGACCAGACATCCCCGGAGTGTTTTACGTCACGGCGTTTGGAACGGTCGGATTTTTGACTGATGGTGTGTAGGCAAGACTGATGGAAGTCAGCTTCATTGGTTTTCCGATGGAAAAATCCATTGGTTTAAAAACCATAGGAAATCCGATCATGTGTGTAGGAAAGACTTCCATCAGTCTTGCCTACACACCATCAGTCAAAAAACCGACCGTTCCAAATGCGGTGACGTAAAACACTCCGATGAGCTGAGAAAAATGAAGTTCTATGCTTCTGAGCATGCGTCGACTTGATTCTGAGCATGCGTGGGTTTTTTATCCGATGGAGTTCCCCACAGACGATAGTAATTTACTATCGGTTTTTTAACCATCGGATAAATTTAAAACATGTTCTATCTTTTCTCATTGATGGAAAAAAGACCGATGGGGCCCAAACACGATTGGTTTGTCCCATGAAAAAAGTCCATCGGACTGTTTTCATTGGTAAAACCTATTGTATGTACAGGGCTTAAGACTTGACAGGCTGTGAGGTGGGCGGCGACGGGCAGAGAGTCGCTGATTGCCGCCATTACTAGTAAAAAAAAAAAAAATATGTCCCTGGATTTCATTTGAAAAATCTGGTCACCTTAGCCTTGAGGCGATTCAGTTTGCATTAGTAGCGCTATACAAGTCATTCATTCATAATATTGCATGGTGGGAAACAGAAATCTGATCGATAACAACTTACAATCGTATTCTAATCTTATCGCAATCAACTTCCACATGTGTGGCCTAGCGATTGAATGGGTTGTTGACTATGGATCTTTGTGGAGATCGATCAGAAAATAAATCATTTATTGGATTGTGTATGGCCACCATAAGATCCTGCACGGTAATCATTTCCTAAAACAACTGAGCATGGAATCCTAACTGACCGTACGCAGCGACCAAGCTTATAGAATAAACAACCGTTACCATCACAAGGCCATATTTACTGATAATGAATCATTTTGTTGAAAGAAACGCAGTGCAGTATAGTTTTTGTGTAAGGCTGGACACGTATTTCTGTGTCAGCTAAACGACAACTATCAGACATCCTGTGTGTGTTTTTTTACTGACATGTATTTCAACTTTGCACTGTGGGTGTTGGTTGCTGCCAGCCAATCCTGGCCAAGGCTAAGGTCCTCTCCTTCTGGTGCTCAAAGATGGCCTATCACTGTAAAGTAGGTGTGTAAGAGAAGATGAGAAGTTGTCACGAGAGAAATTAGCAGTGTATGCAGGATAGATTCTTTATGGAGTTTACTGTCTGTACTGCAACCACGGGTCAAGGGTTACAAGAATAAACGCTCCCTAGGAGGTTTGCCAGAAATTTGGCGGTCTAAAGATGAGAATGTAACCTCCGCTTCTTTATTCTGTATAGTATAGAACATATGATCATTGCATTTTCTTATAATAATGACATAATAATATAATAATAAAAATGAAATAATAATAATACTGTATGAACTGCAAATAATAATACTGCTAAATCCTTTTTTTTTTTTTAATAATAATACATGTATTGGAAATATTAGTACTGCCAAAAAAAAAAAGAAAAAAAAAAAGGTCAATATTAATAATAAGACATATTCAGTTTTGTGTTTTGTAACCCTTTGCTAAAGTTAATAAAAATGATTTAAAAACAAAATAATAATAATAATTAAAAAAACAACATAAAATGAATACTGCATGTATCGGAAATAATATTAGTGGTAACAGTGCTACTGAGCTATATATATATATATATATATATATATATATATATTTATTATTATTATTATATGGGGTTTATATAGCGCCAACAGTTTACGCAGCGTTTTTTACATATATATATATATATATATATATATATATATATATATATATGATGTATATATATGTATTTAGCACTGTATTTGGTATTTTAGTGTGGTGAAATCACTAATTAGTGTACAGCAGCAACTGGTAAAATAAGTTGGGTTATGGAGTGACCGTACTAATATTTATTTTAATCTTTAAAAACACGCAGTAATATTTTTATTATATTATTATACTTTGGGGTTGATTTACTAAAGGGAAATCCACTCTGCACTGCAAGTGCACTTGGAAGTATACTTGGAAGTGCAATCGCTGTAGAACGCTGTAGATCTGAGGGGAAGCTCTGAAATGAGGGGAAGCTCTGCTGATTTTATCATCCAATCATGTGCAAGCAAAAATGCTTTTTTTTTTATTTTCCTTACATGTCCTCCTCGGATCTACAGCGTCTGCACTTGAAAGTGCACTTGTAGTGCAAAGTGGCTTTACCTTTCGTAAATAACCCCCTGTGTGTACAATTAGCACTACCTGTGTGTTTCTATTCAAATATATATATATATAATTTTGAATAGAAACACACAGGTAGCGCTGATTGTACACATAGTATAATAATACTAACAAGTCTCTTTTAATATAATAAAAATATTACTGTTTTTCAAAATATTAAAATACATATTAATACTGGTAAATCTCCTTTAACATAATAATAATCATAATAACTGCATATTAATAATAATACTGTATGCATTGAAGATATTAACATAAATAGTAATTCTGGTAAATCTCTTGAATTCCAGCATAACAAATATCTATAAATATATCTGTAAAATTTCAGGTTTACATACAGTATATTGCCTTGCATAGCTTGTAGTATTACAGGTTTTTTTTTTTTTCACCCACACATGCAGTTATTCAAGGCTCTAACCTTCACCACATTCCATCTGCCTAAAGCATAATAGTATACACAGACAGGGGTTAAAAGGCAACACAGCGACGTGCTGAAACAAGTGCTTTCCCTACTACAGTCAAATATCAACAACACAACCAAAAAAATAAGACGTGTCAGATTTGAGGCACATACATTAGGTGCAGTGACAACTTTTGCTTTAGCATTGTAAATTTTTATACGGTCATATAATACATCTAGTTTAGATTAATGAATGCACAAATGTATAGGTTGAAACTAGGATGCCCACGTGTCCCGGATTGCCCGGGATTGTCCCATAATTCTCATTTGTGTCCTGTGTCCCGGGCACCTTCATTCCGGGACAATACAGTGTACCGGAATGAAATGAGGACACATAGACACCATAATAGACAATTGCCAAACTGGTTGCTATGGCCGCAACCAGTGATGTCACGTTCGCAGAGTCTCAGAGCGAGGCAGAGAGGAGAAAAGCCTTTACCCAGTGCTGCCCTGCGCTCCGTGTCCACCCACCTCCTCTCCTTCTCTGGTTGCGGCAGCAGCACCCAGAGAGAGCAGCCAGAGTGTCTCCTCCTGACTCCTACTGACTCCTCCAGTCTTCAGTGACCTCCCGGTGGGCGGCGGCATTCTGCAGTGCTGGCTAGCTTAGATCCATGGCTCAGCTATCCGTCCCGACTCCCGCAGCGCATTGCCCGACTTCTCCTCCTCCCGCCCGTGGCTCGAGCCGACCAACTGCCTGAGGGGGGCCCCCCAGCCTTGACCAGGGAACAAAGACCGGCGCTCAACCACTCACCACACCAGACCAGTCCAGATTAGAAGGTGAGCAAATGGAACCTGATTGGAGCAGGTCAGGTGACAAGTCGGGGCACTGGGGCTGGGGACAGCACAGTAATAAATGAGGCTGACAAAGTGAGGTCCTGCCCTGGGGGGCAATAAACAATGAGGCTGACAAGTGGGGGGCAATAAAAAAATGAGGCTGACAAGTGGGGGCAATAAAAAATGAAGCTGACTAGTGGGGGAAATAAAACATGAAGCTGATGAGTGGGGGCAATAAAACATGAAGCTGACAAGTGGGGGCAATAAAAAATATATATGTAGATGTAGCGGGGTCTCCTTTAAGGCCCCGGGACTACGTTACCCAGAACCCCGTTCGGCACCCAGAGTGCAGTTGGCCACCGCAGAGACTCATGGGAGGGGTTATTTAAGAAGGAGGCGAGGCGGAGCTCGGCCTCTTTGGACACCGCGCTGCAAGCAACAGCTTCTCCCTGTGCGGATCTGCTGCAGTGCAAAGCCTGAAGCCTGGGGCCTTGCGCAACTTCCGAAGAGCCTTCCACCCCGCTGCGGAGCCTGTGTGGCACCAGACTGGTCGAGTGAGGACATCAGTTGGATCGGGGACCCGATCGTTGCAGACGCTGTGTGCGGAGACACAGCAGGTGGAAGTCCCGGACTGGGATCACGTCCGGAGTGGTGAGCGAGCATTTGCTCAATCAAATAGACTTTACCGTTTTTAGGCCTATAGACTGCCTTGGCTCACCGATTGTTTGCTTGTTGTTCCACTGGGGGACCGGTAGCAGGACAGAGTTGAAGTGTCCCCCCAGCATAGTGTTCTTAGTGATTGCCAATTTGTGGATTACAAATACTATTCATCAAGTGCACCACCGAAAGTTTGCATGCGAAGAAATCCCTATAGGAAGGACTGAGATTTATTCTAGGTCAGGCCTGGCCAGGGTGGGGAGATAGGATATTGTTTAGTGCGCCACAGGGCGTGTATACCATAATAGCTACGCGTGGTGGATTACCGCGCAGCGCCATTATTGTGTGCTATATTGATTGCTGCAGGGTTCTGCAAGCCAGTTGTGTGTATTATATTCTGCTTAAGCCTTTTTACAACCAAAGTAAAACTGTTATATTTAATCTTTAACATTTGTGTGTTGTCTTACTGTAAAGAGGGTGCCCTTACAATACCAATTGATTATGATAAAAATACAACCCCTAGACTAGCTGTGCCAGGGTGGGTCGAGCAGATTGCCGGAGGTTGGCGGTGCTGTACTCAGGGCCCGAGAACAAATCCAGCGGCTCTCTTAACTGGGGGTAGCGCTACATAGAAAATGTATACCACCTGTCTAAACTGGTGACCACTGTTTGCTTTTGTTTTTCCAAAAATTGGCAAAAAAAAGTATAAATAAATATATATTTTTTGCGCTGGCGCGAGGGCGTATGCGCGTTTGTCCCTGAATGGCAGTTTGGAAATGTGGTCACCCTAATAGGGTAACCACGTGTCCCGGATTGCCCGGGATTGTCCCTTTATTCATATTTGTGTCCCGTGGAACTTCATTCCGGGACAATACAGTGTCCCGGAATGAAATAAGGACACACAAACACAAGCCGCCTCCCCCAGTCATCTCTATGGAGGGCTCCGTGTTCCACGCTGCACGCTGGGAAGTGTAGTTTCCAGCGCAGCCCCGCAGATTCTCTTCTCTCTCACTGACATGGCAGACAGGAGGCGCGGAGGGGACGCTCATCCCAGGACAGCGAGGAGGAAGAAGAGTCCGGTAGGGAGAGCGCAGGCTTCAGGGAACAGCCTACTAGGAAGAAGTGAGAACGAGAGGTCGGGGAGACAGTGAGAGACAAGTCTGTATGTGTAAGTGTGCAGATGTACACTGCTGGCAGTGTACAGGGACGGTGAGCAGAGCACAGGCTGCCCATTTACTGACTCGCCTTACCCGCACGTCCCTGTCAACGCAGCGCTCTTGCAGGATCCCAGCAGAAGGAGCAGCCAGTGTACAGGGAGCAAGTGCAACCCACAGCTTACAGAATGGGACAGCAGGAAAGAGGTATGTACAGTCCATCACTGAGCACCGCGGTCCCCCTATCCATCCCACTGTCCCCCTGTCTCTCTGTCCATCCCACTGTCCCCCTATCCACCCCACTGTCCCCCCATCCATCCCACTGTCCCCCTATCCATCCCACTGTCCCCCTGTCCATCCCACTGTCTCTCTGTCCATCCCACTGTCTCTCTGTCCATCCCATGGTCTCTCTGTCCACCCCACTGTCCCCCTATCCACCCCACTGTCCCCCTGCCCATCCCACTGTCTCTCTGTCCATCCCACTGTCCCCCTGTCCATCCCACTGTCCCCCTGTCCATCCCACTGTCCCCCTATCCACCCCACTGTCCCACTGTCCATCCCACGGTCCCCCTGTCCATCCAACTGTCTATCCCACTGTCTCTCTGTCCATTCCACTGTCCCTCTGTCCTGTCCCCCCTGTGGTATTGCACTCCTCTTCCTCCTCTCTCCACTAACTACCCCCCACCATACACTCCACATTCCTCTCCTGTGCATATTACCCCCCACCATACACTCCGCACTCCTCTCCTGTACATATTACCCACCGCCATACATTCCACACTCCTCTCCTGTACATACTACTCACCACCATACACTCTGAATTCACTATTTAACATTACCACATTCTGCACTATATAAGTAATCTCAGACTCTCTTTAAAGTGGTTGTAAACCCAGTTTTCGAAAAAAATATAAAAAATGACACCTGCAAGGAAAAGACATAATGAGCTAGTATGCTATGCATACTAGCTCATTATGTGGCAATTACCTCAGATCGAAGCCTCCGAAGCGCTCCTCGTCCCCCTCCGCCGCCGCCATGTCTGCTCCGACCGTCTTCCTGTTATCGCCGCTCTGGCGCTGTGATTGGCCGGAGCGGCGATGACGTCACACGCATGCGCGCGGGGCCGGCTTTCTCCATTGAGAAAACCGGCAGTCTTCATTGAGAAAACCAGCAACGCTCAGTGCGCCTGCGCCGTTGTCTACGGCGCGCATGCGCCGTACACATCGGTGCAGGGTTTTCTGAAAATATCTCCCTAACTGTGTAGGTTAAGAAGATATTTCTTGCACCTACAGGTAAGCCTTAATCTAGGCTTATCTGTAGGTGCAAGTTGTGTGGTTTAACCTCCCTGGCGGTATGATTCTGTCAGATTTTAGGTGCTGAAAGCGGTACAATTATTTTGCATGGAAATTTGGCGTTTTATATTGTAGGCCTGTAATTCTTAGGAATAACTCACTTAAATCTGTCCAAACCAGAGTCTAGTAGACATCCCGGGTATAATAAAGTTTGAAACACAAAATCATATGTAGCGGGTATTTGAATTATGTGAGGACTCTGGTGGTGTGAGGTTCCTTGGGGTCCCTGGGTGGCGCTGTTGCCTTGGGCCAAAGCTGAACTCACACTGCAAACCGTGCCTTTTTGTCCTCCCCTGGAGCTGGTACAGCGGGGCAGGGAACCCGCTGTGACGCAAAGGGAGAGGTCATAAAAGGGGCGGACGCCCTGACCTTGGGGAGAGAGTCGGAGGACGCGGCAACACCCAGGCACCTTCAGCTTGGGTGCTGGCGTTCCGGTGTTCCAGGCCTAGGCGCCCTTGGCCTAGCTGGAGCGGGGATGGAGTCCATCTCAGGCACCTTTAGCCTGGGGTGAGGTACTATGGCGGATGCCTGGAGCTCAGTACCTTCAACTGAGTTCCGCGAGGGTGGAGGAATCCGAGGGCGCCCTAACTCCTTGGGTGCCCGTGTCTGAGTTCGTTAGGACTGGTGCGCAGTAACTTCTCCAAAGAGTCCGGCGCAGCATCGCTGGTGACGGAGAGGCCTCCATTTCTCCCTTGGACGGATTTCTTCCTCTGACAAGGGCAAAGTGAGCGAAGGTAATTCACGTTCTATATCACCTAGTCAGTGGCAGTGACTATTCACCACTGGTGACACCACAGTGGGCAGCAGCGAGAAGGGAAAGGATTGTTCCTCGATCTGTCCCCCATGTTTCCAAAGGAGAAAGATTGTTTTATTGCTTGGCGAGAAGAATAAAACTGAGTTGTACCTATTCACTGTGTGGAACTTGGGTTACTAAGCAAAGGAGTCAGGGACGAAGGACTATGTGTATGGTGTCTGAATTTGAACTTTGCTGCCCGGAGGAGTTCCGAGTAGGTCGGCCATATTGGCCAACGCGCCACAAGGCAACCCACAACTGCGTAGTTCGTGGGCGGGGCAAGGGAAAAGCCTGCGAACAAGTGCAGAAGGTGGGAGGAGTCCGGCCACGTGGACATACGCACGTGGAGATTCCGGCGCGGGTAGGTCAGTGCGCAATGGAGCAGCAAAGAGAGAGGATGGCTTCAAGTGCTCCGTGGATTTCCGTTCCTTCCTTCGCGGATATGTCTTCTCTAGCTGCTCCGATTATGGATACGGGGATAAGACTAAGGCCCCGGGGGCGATTGGCTCTCTTTACCTGTAGAGACATGGAAGCCCTCGGTGTGATCTGTCCTGGCTGTTCGGGACTGGTGGTGGTCCAGCTGAAGCCGTTTGGGCGCTGTGAGGTCTGCAAAGAATTTCTCTTTGAGGTGGAACCATTCACAGAAAAGCCTCAGGCTTTCCACCTCAACTACCTCACAGGGACTGCCACTCCGGAGGGAGAGATCGATGCTGGTGCGTCCCCGTGCGCACTGATCCGGGCAAAGTGACTGCCCAAACAGAGGTGAAAAGAGAAAAATCAGAGGATGCTGCCTCGGTCACCAGCAGCTCCCTGCTCTGTCCGCCGAAGAGAAAAGTCGGCCTAGTGATGGCCTTGTGTGGTCGTGGAAGAGCTTCGCCCCACTGCTTGCCTGGCCTGGATGGCTCCGGTAGGAAAAGTCCTGGACATCCCTGTTCTTCGAAAGGCCCAGGTGAGCCAGGGGTTGGGACTGTCTGTGTGGTTGAAAGTGGCGGTAGTCCACAGTCGGTAGAGGCCGTCAAAGGGGATAGTTCCGTGACTGGGAATTATCTGCCCGCTGAGTGCTACGACACCTCTGACCTGGATTCATTGTCTGACAATGGCGATGATGGGGAGATAGATGAAATCTTCCATCGGAAGGGATGGGACAAGATGAAGCTGCCCTCGTCCTGTGTTACAAGGGACCTGCCCATGTCTACTGGAGATAGTACACCTCGGGTAGAGGCCTTGGCGCCAAGGGAAGAAGCTGGTCCTCTGTCTGAAGTTCCCTTTCTGCATTCATCATCCATTTCACCTGTTCCTGTTGCGGGAGTGCAACGTCAATCACTGCGGGCTCCTAGGCCCAGGTTTACTGAGGTGGTGAATGCACCTCGTCATCCAGAAGCGATTGTTCCACCCGGAGAAGGAGACCGAGCTACTATGCCACCTTTGTCAAGGCTGCAGCGTCTCTTTGGCCAGAAGGTTGCTCAGGAATATGGGTGGGAATACCCGTATCTGCCTCGGGAACTGCTCTATGAGGTGGAGGTCTTTTGGCAAAGATGGTATGATGCCTTTGTGTGGGACAAACTGAAAGTACAGCAAGCACGGCGGTACCTTTCCTGTTCACCAACGGTCACCAAGAAGTTTCAGGACTGTAAAGCTAAATGGATGCTGGGAAGACAGATTCATGCGGAAAAAATGGTGATCTGTCGCAAGGAAGGAAAGAGTGTTGAGTACCATGTGGAGGCTTTTGATGATCGTTTGAAGCCTATATCATTGCCTCATCCAAGGTTTTACCTGTAAGAGAAGAAGAGAGGGAAAAAGACTCCCGTGTGCTTTCTTTTTTGTTCCTGGCTGAACTTTCCAGAAGTGCCTTTTCCAGAACACAGGGACTGTGCCCTAGTTTTTTTTGTATTTGGGCAATTCTACTCGTTGGAGATATGGGAGCTGTTTTTTTTTTGGTTGTTCTCCCTCCTTCTCCTGGCACTCAAAAGAAATCAGTGACTTTGGGTTTTAGATAGTGTAGGGTCACACAGAAAATGTTCAAGAGGAAAGTTCATCTGGAAGTAATGAGTGTCTTGACCGCGGCACTGTCACCAGGTGGCAGTGTTGCGCAACGATAGTTCGTTTTTTTGACATTATGCAGCACTTATTGGAGTGAATGGGTTTCTTCTAGGATAGACTCATTCATTCCAAGCAAACACACATGTTGATAGGATGTATGTTTCTTTTCTTTCCCTCTGCAGGAGACTCGTCTGTCAAGACTACTGAGAATGGGTGGTCTTTAGATAGTCAGAGGGAGGGAAGAATGTAAATGTGTGAGATATTTCAAGTGTTTTATTGAAAAGTTTTATAGTTATATTGTTTTAAGTTTCCCTTTCCCATTCAGGTCGTGGCACAATTCAGGGTTAAATTGTGTAGTTTGGTTTCTGGGCTGAACTCATGTCACCACCCTTGTGGGGTATGGGCTTGTACCAGACACTGGGGACCAGTGTCAAATCACCAGGGGGAGAGTGTAGCGGGTATTTGAATTATGTGGGGACTCTGGTGGTGTGAGGTTACTTGGGGTACCTGGGTGGCGCTGTTGCCTTGGGCCGAAGCTGAACTCACACTGCAAACCGTGCCTTTTTGTCCTCCCCTGGAGCTGGTACAGCGGGGCGGGGAACCCGCTGTGACGCAAAGGGAGAGGTTATAAAAGGGGCGGACGCCCTGACCTTGGGGAGAGAGTCGGAGGACGCGGCCGCACCCAGGCACCTTCAGCTTGGGTGCTGGCGTTCCGGTGTTCCAGGCCTAGGCGCCCTTGGCCTAGCTGGAGCGGGGATGGTGTCCATCTCAGGCACCTTTAGCCTGGGGTGAGGTACTATGGCGGATGCCTGGAGCTCAGTACCTTCAACTGAGTTCCGCGAGGGTGGAGGAATCCGAGGGGGCCCTAACTCCTTGGGTGCCCGTGTCTGAGTTTGTGAGGATTGGTGCGCAATAACTTCTCCGAAGAGTCCGGCGCAGCATCGCTGGTGACGGAGAGGCCTCCATTTCTCCCTTGGACGGATTTCTTCCTCTGACAAGGGCAAAGTGAGCGAAGGTAATTCACGTTCTATATCACCTAGTCAGTGGCAGTGACTATTCACCACTGGTGACACCACAGTGGGCAGCAGCAAGAAGGGAAAGTATTGTGCCTCGATCTGTCACCCATGTTTCCAAAGGAGAAAGATTGTTTTATTGCTTGGCGAGAAGAATAAAACTGAGTTGTACCTATTCACTGTGTGGAACTTGGGTTACTAAGCAAAGGAGTCAGGGACGAAAGACTGGACCTGACTCTAGGACAGTGTTTCTCAACTCCAGTCCTCAAGGCGCACCAACAGGTCATGTTTTTGGGATTTCCATTGATTTTCACAGGTGATTTGAGCAGTTTCACTGCCTTAGTAATTATCACAGCTGTTTTATCCGCAGGAAATCCCAAAAACATGACCTGTTGGTGCGCCTTGAGGACTGGAGTTGAGAAACACTGCTCTAGGACACCTACACAAAAGCCCTTTCTTTTTCATACATCACGGGACACAGAGCGACTTAGTCATTACTAATGGGTTATATAGTTTACCTTCAGGTGCTGGCACTGGCAACTTCCAAACCGGAAGTACCCTCCCCTATATAAGCCCCTCCCATCCGGGAGCACCTCAGTTTTTTGCCAGTGTCTAAGGTGTTGGCCAAAGAGTAACATGTGTTTTCCTGGGCTTGCGTACAGGTTCTTTTACGGGCCTTAGTAAGCTGTTCCAGATCCCACCAAAAAAGCTTCATAGCTAAACGGTCGGTACCCGGGCCTTGCAACAGAAGAGCAAGGTTTTGCCTGTAATGCCTCTCTTAGGAAGGCTGGACCCTGGGATCCAGAGCTCTGGTCATACCCACGACCAAGATGTTTTCTGTGCAGGGTGCTATACAGGTCCAGGGGAGTGGAATCCTTGGGAACCCGGTCCCTGAAGGTTTAATTACAATGCCTGCCGTGATAGGTGAAGTTTGGGCTTCTGTGGACCAAACAGAGTCCTGCGGCGGGGAACAGGTAAGTGGGGGCCCCAGGAACTTGGTTCTATTGGGGGACCCCCAAGCCTAATTTGTCTTTCTGTCTATTACCTAACGGTATTCCCGCTAATATCTGTGTATGCCTGTAACTACTGAAAAATGTAAAATTTTAATAGTAGTCAAGAAAAAAAAAAAAAAAAAAGAGGACCGCGGTACCTGTGTTAAACCACTAGAGGCCGCTGTGGTCCATTTTTTCTTGTCATGTGGATCTTTGGTTTTCTCAAGTCAAAAGATCCAGGCAGTTGGTAAGTTCTCTGTGGGAATCCACTTCCTCTGCCCTGTTGCTGCGCTCATCCACCGCACAGGCCCTCCGGCAAAAAGGGCCCTGGCTCCTAGACCCTGTTTGGTTTTCGAAAACGCGCGCGCGGGCGCGTGCACGCGCCTCCTATGAAAAAAAAGGGGCGGGGCGGGTGGATGACGCTCGATGCGCGCCGCGGCGCTTCTGCGCATGTGCAGGCGTCCCAGCTTGTATAAAAGACACAGTACAAGTGTCAGCTGGATGCAAACAGAGCTAGCAACAAACAGTGGCACACAGAGGCGGTTGATGCAGGCATCCCCATAGAAAGGCACTTTAGTGGACACCAGCTGGTATATAGCAGCAACTGTGTTAGACTATTACCAGCAAAATTGGTGTATGACGACGGGAATACCTCAGCTTTGTGCTTAAAGGATATGTCGTCCAGACGCTCCGGAAATAAGTCTTCCAGGAAGCCAAAGGGGTCTCCATCGGGCTCTGAGGATATTGGGCATGCTTGTACTGCACCAATCTCCCCTGAGAATTCAGAGGTCAGTAGCCGTAGGAACCCCGCAGGAGTGCCTGGTGCTGCGGCTGTCCCCAGTCCACCTGCTCCTGTATATATAACAGAGGAGGTTTTATCCTCAACTCTGGGAGGATTGGAAGAGAGATTAACAGCATTGATCGCTGCTTCCCTGTCACAGGGAAAGCGCGTCCGATCTCCGTCTCCTCCTTCAGAGTGCCTGTTAGTGGAGGAACAGCCCCACACAGAGATCGACCTACCTGAAGGGGATCAGGATGAGGTTGATTCAGTTATGGAGGAATCAACAGTGGAAGAACCTTTCTCAGCATCTCAGGCTGAAAGATTATGGGTTCAGTCTCTGACTAACATGGTCCGATCAGCATTTAAAATGCCTCTGGCGGAACCATCAACCACTACGGTTTCCTCGCTGGGGTCGCTAAAAGCTCCCCAGGCTGTCTGTTCCTTCCCAATCCACCCTTTATTAGAAGGGCTTATTTACCAGGATTGGGAGCATCCTGATAAAATATTTGCTCCCCCCAAGAGATTTCCGGTGATCTATCCCATGGAGGATAAGTTCATAAAAAAATGGAGGGTCCCTACAGTGGACGCAGCCATCTCTTCTGTGAACAAATCACTGACATGTCCAGTAGATAATGTTCCAATGTTCAAAGACCCAATAGATAAAAAATTGGAGTCTTTACTAAAATCTGCTTTCTCTACAGCAAGCATGGTGACACAACCTGCGGTAGCAGCGATTGGAGTCTGCCAAGCGGTGAAAGATCAGTTGAAACAAGTCTTAAGGGACTTACCAGATCAGCAGGCTCTTGCCCTAGCTGACCTGCCTAGAGCCTTGTGTTTTGCGGTGGACGCCATAAAGGATACAATCCAACAGGCCTCCCGCTTTACGCTGTCTGTAGTACATATGCGTAGGCTTCTATGGCTCAAAAACTGGTCTGCTGAAGCTCCCTGTAAGAAATTGCTGGTTAGCTTCCCATTTCATGGAGAACGCTTATTTGGAGAAGATCTGGACAAATATATCCAGAAAATTTCTGCCGGTAAAAGTTCACTCTTACCGGTTAAGAACAAAAGTAGAAGTCCTTCTTTTAAGAGGCCTACTTCTCCAGTCCCTGGCACATCGGCTGTGAAACAGTTCCGACGGCCTCCGCGGTCAAATTCAGGGGGCAGAAATCAGGGACAATCACAGGGTAACAAGAAACCCTGGATCAAGAGGTACAAAACCTCCCCCCAAGTCATGAAGCGTTGCCCCCACTCAATCGGGTGGGGGGAAGACTTCAGTTGTTCACAGAGACCTGGCGGGACACCATCAGAGACAGATGGGTGCTCTCCGCAGTAAGTCTGGGATACAAGCTGGAGTTAAAAGACACTCCTCCTGCCCAATTTATGAGGTCAAACGTGCCAAGAGATCCCCAGAAGAGAGGATCCCTCCTTCTGGCACTAGAACAACTATTGCTCCAAGGTGTAATCATGAAGGTTCCCCTGGAAGAAAGCGGATTCGGGTTTTACTCGAACCTTTTCACAGTCCCCAAACCAAATGGAGACGTGAGGCCCATATTAAATCTAAAAGGGCTAAACAAGTTCCTAAATATCAGGACTTTTCGGATGGAGTCGATCCGATCGGTGGCCACCGCCCTACAAGGGCAGGAATGGTTAGCCTCGATCGACATAAGGGATGCTTATCTGCATATTCCCAACTTTCCGGCCCACCAGAAATTTCTACGCTTTGCAGTAGAAGGGCGCCATTTTCAGTTCAGAGCCTTACCTTTCGGTCTGGCCACAGCACCACGAGTGTTCACAAAAATTTTGGCCCCACTATTGGCCAATCTAAGAACACAAGGTGTAACGATAATGGCATATCTAGACGACCTGCTACTAATAGACCACTCAGTGGAAAAGCTGGAAGTAGCTATTCACAAGACAATCAAGTATCTGGAATATCACGGTTGGATTATCAACCGGGACAAGTCAGCTCTAAGACCAGTCAAAAGTCTGGAATACTTAGGGCTAAGGCTGGATTCAAATCAGAGAAAGATTTTCTTACCTCCAGAGAAGGTGTCGTCTTTAAAAGATTTGACCCACTTAGTGGGTACAAAAAGAAAACCATCCATACGCCTGTGCATGAGGCTGCTGGGAAAAATGGTGGCTTCATTCGAAGCAGTACCCTACGGTCAATTCCATTCAAGGAATTTGCAAAGGGCCATACTGTCAGCCTGGAACAAAAAAGTTCAGGCTTTAGACTTACCAATGTCCCTGTCCCCTTCCGTTCGCAAGAGCCTCCATTGGGGGTTGGTGCCCCAGAATCTGGAAAAAGGGAAACCCTTCAGTCCGGTTTCTTGGAAGGTGGTCACTACAGATGCCAGCCTCATAGGCTGGGGGGCAGTACTGGAGCAATGGTCTCTCCAGGGCAAGTGGTCAGAAGCAGAGAAGGCCCTGCCCATCAATCTCTTAGAGATACGAGCAGCCCGGTATGCCCTAGTAGCATGGACATCCAAACTCCAAGGGTCCCCTGTCAGAATTCAATCAGACAATGCCACAGCAGTGGCATATATCAATCACCAGGGTGGCACCAGGAGTCGTGCAGCCCAGAGGGAAGCGAATTGCATCCTGGAATGGGCAGAAAGATATGTCCCAGCCATATCCGCGGTTTTCATCCCAGGAGTGGAAAATTGGAAAGCGGACTTTTTAAGTCGCCAGCAATTATGCCCAGGGGAATGGTCTCTTCACCCCGAGGTTTTCCAGGCAATATGCCAGCGGTGGGGAACACCGGATGTAGATCTGCTAGCATCCAGATTCAACGCAAAGGTGGACAGATTTGTGTCTCGCACAAGGGATCCCCTAGCTTGCGGCTCGGATGCCCTAGTGTTCCCTTGGGATCAGTTCAAGCTGATATATGCATTCCCACCGCCACAATTGTTACCTCGATTAATCCGCAGAATCAGGGTAGAAAAGAAACCAGTGATTCTGGTGGCTCCAGCGTGGCCCCGAAGGGCATGGTACGCGGAGATTGTAAAAATGTCAGTGAGGAGTCCTTGGACCCTCCCACATCGTCCGGACCTGCTGTCGCAAGGACCGATATACCACCCTTCCTTACCAGCCCTAGGTTTGACGGCCTGGCTATTGAAGCCCACATTCTGAAAAAGAGAGGGCTCTCTAATCCTGTGGTATCTACCATGATCAATGCCAGGAAGCCGGTATCCAGGCAGATCTATTATAGGATCTGGAAGGCGTACATTACATGGTGTGAGGCCAAGAAATGGCATCCACGTAAGTACGTAATAGGTAGGATTTTGGACTTCCTACAGTGGGCTGTAGATAGGAAGCTGGCCTTGAGTACTATCAAGGGTCAGATTTCGGCCTTGTCAATATTTTTTCAAAGGCCCTTGGCTTCGCATTCACTAGTCAAAGCTTTCATACAAGGAGTGATGCGTATTAGCTCTCCGGTTAGTATTCCCATATGTCCATGGGACTTAAACCTGGTTCTGTCGGTTCTACAGAAACAACCGTTTGAACCATTGCAACACATTTCCTTGGTTCTTCTCACCAGGAAATTGATTTTCTTAGTAGCCATTTGTTCGGCTAAAAGAGTATCGGAATTAGCCGCCTTGTCCTGTAAGGAGCCATATCTGGTTGTCCATAAGGACAGAGTAGTATTACGTCCTCATCCAGCCTTTCTTCCTAAGGTGGTATCGAGGTTTCATTTGAACCAAGATGTGGTTCTTCCTTCTTTTTTCCCCAAACCTAGCTCGGTAGAGGAAAAGTTATTGCATTCTTTGGATGTAGTAAGAGCAGTTAAAGCTTATCTAAAAGCCACTGCTCAGATTCGCAGAACGGATACTTTGTTTATTCTGCCGGAAGGCCCCAGAAAGGGTCAGGCAGCATCAAAATCTACTTTAGCCAAGTGGATTCGACAGGTCATAATACAAGCCTATGGCTTGAGAAAGAGACCGCCTCCATTCAAAGTTAGGGCGCACACCACAAGAGCAGTTGGAACTTCATGGGCAGTGCATCACCAGGCCTCCCTTGCTCAAGTCTGTAAGGCCGCAACATGGTCTTCAGTACACACGTTTACTAGATTCTACCAGGTAGACGTTAGAAGTCAGGAGGATGTCACCTTTGGGCGCAGTGTGTTGCAGGCCGCAAAAGATCCTCATGCCTGATGGCGACCCAGCTTATGTATCCCTCCCCTCATTTGGCATTGCTTTGGGACGTCCCATTAGTAATGACTAAGTCGCTCTGTGTCCCGTGATGTACGAAAAAGAAAAAGGGATTTTTATAACAGCTTACCTGTAAAATCCTTTTCTTGGAGTACATCATGGGACACAGAGCTCCCACCCCTCTTTTTGGGACACTTATTGCTTTGCTACAAAACTGAGGTGCTCCCGGATGGGAGGGGCTTATATAGGGGAGGGTACTTCCGGTTTGGAAGTTGCCAGTGCCAGCACCTGAAGGTAAACTATATAACCCATTAGTAATGACTAAGTCGCTCTGTGTCCCGTGATGTACTCCAAGAAAAGGATTTTACAGGTAAGCTGTTATAAAAATCCCTTTATCTTCTGGCCTTCACCTCTTAGTTACGGGAGGACATGGGCCGTGGTGTGTATCATCTCTCTCTCCCAGGTACCCCTAGACAACAGCCATATAACCGATAAAGCAAGGGAGAGGGGTGAGGCCGCTACACATAAATTATAATATAATAAATAACTAAAAATAATTATAACAAATAATAATATAATAATAAAAATTATTCAATAATGTAATCAAATCAAAAACACTTAAATTTGGTCAGTTGCAGAATTGTCGCTGTCATTAGATTTAGTGTTTGATGACGAATTTTCCCACAAATCACTATCGCTTAATTCTGCAAGTGATTCTAATTTATTATCGCTGTTTTCTAGCTGGTCTAAAACCACATAAAGGGACACCTTTTGATTGCTGTGGACAATCTCCAAATTCCAGGCAGAAAAAACTGTATTTATAATATAAAAGTGCATGCAGGGCACTGGACAGACCACTAGGGACAAAGAGGATGTGTAATTATTTTATACAGTACTGTAATCTGTAAGATTACAGTGTACTGTATGTATACTGTGTTTTTACTTTTTTGAATTTGGCGTCGATCTCCCCCTCTGTGCGCCGAAACGTCGCAGGGAACGGAGCTTGGCGGCACTGTGTGTGAATCGAGCGAGGAGACAGATCGCACACACTGACATTGCAAGATCCAGGGAACAAGGTAAGTAACTCTCCCTGTATCCTGCGATGCAGCCCGAGTCTGGCTCGGGGTTACCGCTTATGGTACTGAAATTCCACCCCGAGCCAGACTTCGGGAATACCGCCAGGGAGGTTAACAACACCCCCTTTAAGCCAATATTTAGCGCAATTTAAGACATGTCCATTATTCACCACGACGCGCTTTGCGCGCCATATTGTTGTTCTTCTTGATGCCTAGGGCCCACTTTTGATCTTGCACACGGGCCCGCTGATTTCAATAGACCCTGCCCCAAAAATTTGGCAAAGGAATATGCTAAAAAAAAACGGTCCCAGGGTTATGGCTGATATCTTCAGCCATAATCCTGTTAAACCACTTGCAGACTGCACGTATTGTGGTCAGCAGGTTGTTAACCACTTCAATAACCGACACTTATACACCTTCCTGCCCAAACCAATTTTCAGCTTTCAGCTCTGTCGCAATTTGAATGACAATTGCGCGGTCATACTACACTGTACCCAAACTATTTTTTTATCATTTTGTTCCCACAAATAGAGCTTTCTTTTGGTGGTATTTGATCACCTCTGTCGTTTTTATTTTTTGCGCAAAAAATAAAAAAAGACCAAAAATGTTGAAAAAAAAAAGGTTTTCTTTGTTTCTGTTATTTTTTTTATAAATAAGTAAGTTTTCTTCTTCAATGATGGGCACTGATATTGCTGCGCTGATGGGCACTGAAATGGCTGCACTGATGGGCACTGATAAGGCGGCACCGATGGGCACCAATGAGGTGGCACTGATGATGGGCACTGATAGGTGGCACTGATGGGTACTGATAGGTGGCACTGGTATGCGGCACTGATGGGCACTCAGAGGTGGCACTGATGGGCACTCAGAGGTGGCACTGAAGGGCACCCATAGGCGGCACTGATGGGCACCAATAGGCGGCACTGATGGGTACTTATGGGTGACACTGATAGGTGGCATGGATGGGCACTGATGGTCACTGATAGGTGGGCACAGATGGGCACAGATGGGCACTGATAGGTGGCACTGATGGACACTGATGGGTGGCACTGATGACACTGATGGCTGGCATTGCTGGGCTTTACAGATTTAATGTGTCTCAGAATGGTGCCAATCAATGCCCATTTGTGGGCACTGATTGGCACATATTTGGCATATATTTGCATATATGGATGGCCAGGGGGGATGTACCTGGCCATCCACATGCTTGGGGCTTCCCTGGTGGTCCTGGTGGCTTCCCTGGTGGTCCAGTGTGGGCATCCGTGGGGGGGGCTGTGCTGATAAACAATCAGCGCAGACCCCCTCTGTCAGGAGAGCCGCCGATCAACGGCTCTTCCTGTTTACATCGTGATCAGCCGTGATTGGACACGGCTGATCACGTGGTAAAGAGCCTCGACCGGAGGCTCTTTACCGAGATCGGAGATGCGGGGTATCAGACTGACACGCCGAACTCACGATCACCGTGATGCGCGCCCCCACGGGATAACAGTCAGGATAACAGAACCACTTCCTGGACATCATTCTAAATATGTGGGGCGAGAAGTGGTTAAAGGTAATTTTTTTTCCTAAATAACAAACATGTCATACTTACCTACTCTAAACAATGGTTTTGCACAGAGCAGCACCGATCCCCCTCTTCTTGGGTCCCCTGCTGGCGCTCCTGGCTCCCTCTGCTGAATGCCCTCATAGCAAGCCACTTGCTATGGTGGCACTCATGTATGCTCGTTCCCAAGTCCGCTTTGTGTGTCCATAAGATACACAGAATGGGGCTCGGACCCGCCCCCTGCTCCCTCCTCACTGGCTGTAATTGAGAGCAGCGGGAGCCAATGTTTCCCGCTGCTGTGTATGAGCCAATAAGGAGGCAGAGAGTCTGGAAAGCAGCTGCTCTTATGCACATTACTGGATCGAGGTTGGGCTCAGATAACCTGCAGTGTGCTGGATAGAGCGTCAATGACTGTAGCAAACCCAAGTACACTTCTCCTGACTCTCTATGAAGAAATGCCTGGGGGGACCAGGTGGCTATGTATGCAGCATAGTCTCTGAAGTATTTGAAATTGTGCCAATAAAACCATGTTTTACAAAACTTCTCCTCTTTGCATTTCCGGTCTGCTATTAATTGTTCAATATCGCCAATCTCATTTACCATGACTATCCATTAACCAAACAACAGTGGGTCAGAACTCCACCATTTTGTGAGGTTGGTTTACTAAAGGCAAATAGGTTGTTCACACATTGCAAGGGAATTTCCCTTAGCTTAGTAAATGTGGTGAAGATTCACTTTTCAATTAATACCCAATCTCGAGCAAGGAAAAGAAAAAAAAAAAGCGGCATTTTTGCTTGCACGTGATTAGATGATGGTCAACTTCCCCTCATTCAAGCTAAAGGAAAATTCCCTTACAAAGTAGAAAGCCTATTTATCTTTAGTAAATCAACCATATTGTGTGACTGTTTTGAGTGCTGTCAACAGGGCCGCCATCAGGGGGGTACAGGCAGTACACCTGTAAGGGGCCCGGAAGTCCCCAGGGGCCCGGATGGCCCCCCCTTTTTTTTTGTAAGGGCCCAGAGGTCCCCAGGGGCCCGGAGTTCCCCAGGGCCCGAATGTCAACCCCCCTTTTTTTTTATGATAATTTTTTTTTTATTATCCATTTTTTTATTTAATTAGTTTTTTATTTTTTTTATTTTATTTAATTTATTTATTTATTTATTTTGTAAGGGGCCCAGAGGTCCCCAGAGGCCCGGAGGTCCCCAGGGCCCTGGATGGAAACCTCCCTTTTTTTATTTATTTTTTATTAAAAAAAATATTATACATTTTTTTATAAATTTTTTTTTTTTTTTATTTAATTTTATTTATTTATTTTATTTTTATTTTTGTAAGGGGCCCAGAGGTCCCCAGAGGCCCGGAGGTCCCCAGGGCCCTGGATGGCAACCCCCCCCCCTTTTTTTTGTTTTTTTGTTCTTCTGTTTTTTTTTTTTGTGTTCGTTCAGGACCCAAACCCCCTGCTTCTCAATTCGTGGCACCCCCCCCCCCCCCGCTTCTGAATGAATTTGCGGCACCCCCCCCCCTGGTTCTCCTCGGCTCCAGGGGGGCCCATGCCTGCAGCTGTGTAAGGGGCCCCAAAATTCCTGATGGCTGCCCTGGCTGTCAATCATTATTTGTGGTCCGATCTAGTAGAGAGCATTTGGACAGGTTAAAATATTTTTCATTTGTTAGGCTTGTATACTGTGGCATATTTATAAATATATATTTTATAGCATTAAAACAAATATGATTAAAACCTGTCAAAATTTCCACTAAAATATGTGTGTGAAAAAGAAGAATGAAATTTCATTATGAATTCAAGTATGAATCAAAAAAATAAAAAGAAGAATGCAAAAAAATAAGACAAAATTGGCTTTTATTGTGTGGAATTCTTCATTCGTTTTAAATCTGAACTCCAGGTATGATCTGTATTGTTTACTTACCTTGGTCCAGCTTAGAACAATGTAAGTGTAGCGCACCAACCCCAGACTTTACCTGCTTTTCTTCTGCTTGGCTCCTCCGCAGGAAAAGAATGAGGCACACCGCACCACAAGCCCGTACCCTCCTGAATAGGGAGGTTGAGCGGTGTTAGTTTCTCGGGCCTGCTTGCGACTGGTGTAAAAAAGCCTCCAGTGCTGACCTCGTTTCTGCAGTAATCAGAACAAGTCTTTAACTTTCCCCAGTAAGCAACTGTCCACACCAACTGAAAGGTCCAACACTTGTTTATTCCTTCTTGCACAATTAACAGTCTCTTTTAGAGCAGACGGGTTGAGACAAACACGGGTCAGATAAGGTGGGAGGAGGTCCAGGCACAAACTTAAATTTGTGTTTCTCCTGTTCTGAATAGCACTAACAGGCTTGGCGCACGGTCGCTACCACCGACCATGAGGGGTCTCTGCCACAGACCAGGTGAATAGGGCCTCTGCCACAGGCCCGGTTGTTGGGTCTCTGCCACCGACCAGATTCACGATGTGTCTCTGCCACAGACCATGAGAACGTGGATTACCTTCTAAAAGTATTGACCCCTGTCAGGGAAAGGACATCCATCCGGAGAGTTACCAGAGGCCCCACCGTCACCAGCGATACCGCGCCGGGTCTTCGGGAAGGGTCACCTCCCTGGCCTCCTCATCCTAGATTCGGGCACCCACTTCCAGGGGGCACCCTAGGAGCCCTTGATCCCTTGTGGGACCCAGTCGAAGGTACTGGGCCCCGGGCCTCTCTCGAAGTACCTCACCCCAGACTGAAGGTGTCTGAGATGGAACAGCAGCTCTGTCTCTGGGCCTAGAGCACCCAGAGACCACCCAACAGGCCTCCGGGGTTAAGGCACCCGGAGGCGACACACCCACACCCAGGCTTAAGGTGCGTGTGCGCGGAACCAACGAAGAAGATGGCCGCCCCTTTTATATTTTTATATCCTCTCCCGACAGGCACAGAAAGTTCCCCGCACCGCTGCCGAGAGGGGACAAAAAGGACACAACCTCGTACTGCAGTTCAACCCGGGACCCACAGCAACAGCGCCACCTATAGGCCCCAGTGAACTTAACCACTAGTACTATCTCCCAGGGATAGAAATGGTCAATGAGACCTAACAATTGGCACATCTGAGCCTGGCTACCACTCAGTTGCTTCCCCCTAAATGTAACCACTCGCTACACAAGTATGTATTATTCATACTTGTGGGGCCGTTTGGGAAGAATCATCATGGTAATGGATATTAGTACAGTGATTACATCAAAATAAAAATCTGCACTACTCACTTATTTTCCCTTCTAAATATTAAAGATGCCAGTACCTTTAGTTATATAAACCAAAATTATTTAGTTAAACCTCATTTATTGCAGCGCTCAACCCCTTTACCAATTAAATTCACATATCAGATAAAACATAACATATCACTCTTATCTCACTACCCAAACAGAAATCTCATCAATGTGCTTTTATTCCACCCAAATTCCACCCAAAGTTTGGCCAGAGGGTGGGAGCTGTTTTCAGTCCCCCTATTACTGTCCTGAGCCCCCTCCCCCCCCTTACCTGTCCTCAGTCCTCCCATTACTGTCCTGAACCCCCCTTAACTGCCATGAGCTCATCCTTAACTGTCCTGAGCCCCCCATAACTGTCCTCCGTCCCCTCCATGACTGTCCTTAGTCCCCTTCATAACTTTTCTCAGGCCACCATTATTGTCTTCAGTCCCCTCCATTACTGTTCTGAGCCCCCATTACTTTCCCCAGCCCCCCCTAACTGTCCTAACCCCCTTTATTACTGTCCTCCTCCCCCCATTACTGTCCTGAGCCTTTCCCATTACTGTCCTTAACTGTCTTGAGTTTCCCTCTTAACTGTACTCAGCCCCTCCATTACTGTTTTCAGTGACCCCATTAATGTCCTCAGCCCCTCATTACTGTTCTAAGCCCCACCATTACTGTCCTGAGCCCCACCATTACTGTCCTGAGCTCCCCCATTACTTTCTTTAGTCCCCCATTACTATTCTCAGTCCCCCCATTACTGTCCTGAGCTCTCCCCCATTACTGTCCTGATCCCCCATTACTGTCCTGAGCCCCCATTACTGTCCTGAGCTCCCCCCATTACTATCCTCAGTCCCCCATTACTATCCTCAGTCCCCCATTACTATCCTCAGTCCCCCCATTACTGTCCTGAGCTCCCCCCATTACTATCCTCAGTCCCCCATTATTATCCTCAGTCCCTCCATTACTGTCCTGAGCTCTCCTCCATTACTATCCTTATCCCCCATTACTGTCCTCAGTCCCCCCATTACTGTCTTCAGCCCCTCCATTACAGCTTCCTGTCCTAGCTTACACAGACAGGTAGGACGACGGGAGGCACAGCAAGTTTGGCTAGAGGCTGGGAGCTGCAAGCTGGTGATTAGCTGCATCCTAGCAACTAATCACCTGCTTGTTAACTCAGGAAGCCCCCGCCCTCCATCCAGAGCTGTCGCACCTCCCACTGTCGGCTCTGTGAGAATGACAGTGGCGGTGACAACTCTGGGCAGAACTGCTCCTAAATGGCGGTACAGCAGTGTTCCAGATAGGACATTGACTGGGTCTGGACCCGGGCCGCAGTCTGCCATTTAGTGATGCCTAATATAGAAAAACCATTAAATCTATCTGGCATCAGGCCCAAATTGCTTATATTTATGGCTAGCGGTAGGATTGTTACTGGAACTAATGAAGCATAAAGTAATACTGACATATAATCGCACACATAGGTTGGACTTGATGGACTTGTGTCTTTTTTCAACCTCAACTACTATGTAACATTACATTAAAAAAAAATGTAAATCAATTGATTGAACTTGAGGTCACTCGAAGAAGGAGCATTAGATAAGCAAAAAACAGGAGGGCGCACCGACCTAGTGTATTACCAGATAAAATCTTTATTAAAATGTATAAAAACAGCAATGGTCCTACTCACAAGCAGAGCGTTAAAATGAGCTTTTTCTAGTGACCAGCCTGAATCATAGGACGACTGAAGTCAAAACTCGATGACCAGAGAGATAGATGGTACCTCAAATGTGCTGGATGGCTGACGCGTTTCCGGGGCGCACCCCTTTCTTCAGAGCCTACACAGCTTGTGGTATCCTATTCTCATGGATAACCCCACACATATAGATATACACACACTCATGTCCACCAAGGAGGCCCCGACCCGTCTTCCCCACCCCAATAGGCCCCGCCCCTACAAACTCCACCCCCAAAGGTGTGTCTCATGATTAACCCATAGGGGTGAATCAGAAATTAGATATAATTAGACATGCTATGTGACACCAAATGTGCACTAGAGTAAACCAAATCATTTCACATCATAGAAACATATAGGATAGTGGTGGATAAAAGTTCAAATTCAAAGGACCAGTATGCCACTAATGATCAAAATACTCCTAGCAAACTTGCACCCAAACCCCCACTGATCCCGCATCACAGGGTGACCAGGTAAGCTAGTAGTATACAACAGATATGTAACCAGCATCTAATTGTGCCCGAACAAACCGCTTACCGTATGCAGCAGGGGCCAACAGTAGATGCAAAGGTGTCCAATGATCTGCCAGTGGGAGAGATGCATCCAGGATTCCACTCACTGCATCCTATATCTAACATTCTATTAAGGGAGAGAGGCGCATTCGGAGCTTTGGACTAGAAGTGCGGGTGTTACAAACTTTTCCAACCCGCACTTCCTGTTTATCAATGGTACGGCCTGATTGGGCGAATGCCAGGCCTCGATCTGGATGCCGAGCCGGAAGTGCGGGTGTGTTTGCGTTCCACCCGCAACTTCCGGTAGCACTGCAGTGAATGTGCTCGCCCCTCCTATCACTCCTAGGGGCGGGGTGCAGAGGAGGCTTGTCCAAAGCATGGAATGGGTCGCAATTGCCTAGAGGTGTGGGTGTCACTAGCGTGTCTACCCACACTTCCGATCGCGTCCCCGTTTGTCTATGGCACAGCCTGATTAGGCAAATACCAGGCCTCGATCTGGATGCTAAACTGGAAGTGCGGGTGTGTTTGCGTTCCACCCGCAATTTCCGGTAAAACCACAGTATACACACCCGCTCCTCCTATCACTCTTTGGGGCGGAGTGCAAAGGAGGCTTGTCAAAAAAAAAAAAAAAAAAGGGGGGGGGGAGAGGAGCCTCCTCCATGCACACACGCACATGCACACCCATACAATGGATCCACAGATACGTACAGTGGGTCTAGTACATAGGAAAACTCCTACCTGGTTTCTTTGCCAAAACATTCCCCCATCACCAAAGTGAATTGTGGGAAACAACATTGATGGACTATCTCCATGGATAAAATAACTTCGTGGGACAAAGGTCCCATTTATCCCCACTGCCCCACAATTATTTGCCGTGAGGGAAAGGGATCAAATAAAATCCAAATGACAGTGGGGAGGGTCAGTCGAACACCCCGCACTCGCTATGTTGGACCCTCATACCAATATGCGGAGAAAAGGTCGACTGGAGAGTACAAATATGACCATATAATAAATGGTGCCACATACACACCCATACACACTCCACAAAAGCACACATGTATGTAAACACACATGCAAATAGGCCACATATATGTACACATCCACACACATACCTGCATATACACACACAACATACATGTATGTGTCCACATGTATACACCCATATCTCTCCCCACATGTACTTATGCAAAACACTCCCACAGATAATACGATGGTAAGGACCCACTGTACGCTGGACCTACCAAATGAACCACGCCGTATAAATATTATTACTGGAGTTGGACAAGCAACCCTTGAACTACAATCTACCAAAAAGCACCCACATAGTGTAGGGTGCCAGTGGCGTGGAACCTAGTAGGTCCAGAAGATATCACATAAAACTTGAATAAACCAGCTGTAAATATGATGTACATTATAGCATTGCAAAAATGATAAACAGAAAAGAATAAAATGAAAAGAATAAAAATTATTATTATTATTAATAATAATCATGTTCCCAATATTAAATATAAACCCCAAAGGGCCCAAAAAAGCCTTAAAACTCTCTCTTCTAAATCCTAAGCCTACTAAAAATATTCTCTTTATGTACCCTGGCATGCACGACCAATCAACTTGTACTAATGGTATGAAGTTCAATTCCCTCGTTGAGGCCCTGCGGGGCCAAAGTCCCCAAGGTGAAGATCCAGAAAGCTTCTCTCTTACATAAAATCTGATATTTCTTGCCACTATCTAAATTGCTAGGTATAGCTTCTATGCCAAAAACCTTCAGACCATCTATGCTACTGTCATGTAGTTCCTTGAAATGTCTCGGAACTGAACACTTGTCCTTTTCCGTAGTGATGCTACTCCTGTGTTCGTTCATCCTGGTTCTCATTGGTCGACATGTACGGCCAATGTACATAAGGCCACAAGGGCAGATTAGACCATAGATGATAAATGGGGTACCACAGTTAATAAACTGTCTGATCTTATGACTTCTCCCGTCTACTCCAATCACCTCTTTCTTCCTGTGGCACATATGTGTACAATTGCCGCAAATGCCACTTCCACATCTATAGGAACCTTTCTGGTCAAAGATAGTGGTCCAGGTGTTATTCAGTCCTTTGTTCTTGTTGTTCTTTTTGACCCAACTTCGACCTTTGGGGATGTATCTGAGGACACAGGCATGTTGGAGATCCTAGAGGAATTATATGAAGAAGGTGGCTTGGAACCTCTAAATGAGTCGTTTGCATTGCCGAGTGAGGAAGCTACTAGACATACAGACTTTAGACCAAAATCTAGCTTTCATCCACATTGGAGTAAGGGGAACTTCATTTCCACCTTCTATGAAGTTGTCATGCGTGAATTCAGAAAAATGTGTGGTGACAGAAGCCGCAAATACAATAAGGGCTATGAGGTTGGTATCGAAGCCCCCCTGAGTAGCCTGAAGAATAATCTTGAGATCATAATCAGGAAGGCAGACAAGGGAGGTGGCCTGGTTATACAGGATAGAGATCAATACCTAGAAGAAGCCTTTAGGTTGTTAGGGGATACTGACACCTATGAGAGACTACGTTGGGATCCAACAGTAGAGTACAATGGAGATTTGAAAAAACTTCTGGATAGGGCGCTATCGAGCAAGATTTTAACAAAGAATGAGTATGAATTTTTATACTCAAAACATCCGGTCGTCCCCCATTTCTACCATATTCCCAAGATTCACAAAGATATAGAAAAACCTCCAGGCAGACCCATTGTTGCGGGCATTGACAGTCTAACCAGTAATCTGGGGAGCTACATTGATCACTTCCTACAAAATATAGTGATTAACTTACCATCATTCATCAAAGATTCAGGCCATGCTCTGGAGATACTAGCTAATTATAAGTGGGAGAAGGGCTATAGATGGCTATCATTGGATGTAGCATCTTTATATACATCTATCCAGCATCTATTTGGCCTTCGAGCCACCGAATACTATCTAGCGAAAGCCCACACGTTTAACCCACAACAGGCACAATTTATTTTTGAGTGCATTGAATTCACCTTGACTCATAATTACTTTACGTTCATGGACTGCTTCTACAGACAGGTGAGGGGTACGGCGATGGGGGCAAGGTTTGCACCAAGCTACGCAAATCTCTTTATGGGGTATTGGGAACTCCAATACATTTGGGCGAACAACCCCTTTGGGAAAAATTTAGTTTTGTACTCTCGGTATATAGATGATATCCTTATTATCTGGAATGGGAGTGATGAAGAACTCGATGGATTTCTGACACATTGTGCCAATAACCTTTTCGGAATTTCATTCACCCATGTAGTAGACGAAGAACTCCTAGTTTTCTTGGATCTGGAATTGAGGGCCGACGAATATGGTGTCATCTATTCAAGAACGCACTTTAAACCTAGCGCAGGCAATTCATACCTACATGCTCAGAGTCACCATCACCCAAGATGGATCCGGAATATTCCATTCGGTCAGTTCTGTCGGCTTAGGCGCACCTGTACTCGAAAAAAGGACTATGAAGATCAAAGTCTGATTTTGAAGAATAAATTCAAAGAGAAGGGCTATGAGGAAGGACATATAGAGGAAGCCTTCCAAAAATTTCTATACTTGTATGGAGATATTGATGAAATAAAAACGAAACGGGAGAAAAATGAACCACCGCAAACAAGGTTCTGCACGAGGTACAATAATAAAGTACCGACGATCCAAAAGATCTTCAAGAAGAACTGGAAAATTCTGGAATCAGATCCCTTTCTGAGCCTTCCGCCCCATCCCAACTTGGTATTTAGGAGACCGAGAGATTTGCGAAATACGATTGCCCCAAGTAGGGTCAAAAAGAACAACAAGAACAAAGGACTGAATAACACCTGGACCACTATCTTTGACCAGAAAGGTTCCTATAGATGTGGAAGTGGCATTTGCGGCAATTGTACACATATGTGCCACAGGAAGAAAGAGGTGATTGGAGTAGACGGGAGAAGTCATAAGATCAGACAGTTTATTAACTGTGGTACCCCATTTATCATCTATGGTCTAATCTGCCCTTGTGGCCTTATGTACATTGGCCGTACATGTCGACCAATGAGAACCAGGATGAACGAACACAGGAGTAGCATCACTACGGAAAAGGACAAGTGTTCAGTTCCGAGACATTTCAAGGAACTACATGACAGTAGCATAGATGGTCTGAAGGTTTTTGGCATAGAAGCTATACCTAGCAATGTAGATAGTGGCAAGAAATATCAGATTTTATGTAAGAGAGAAGCTTTCTGGATCTTCACCTTGGGGACTTTGGCCCCGCAGGGCCTCAACGAGGGAATTGAACTTCATACCATTAGTACAAGTTGATTGGTCGTGCATGCCAGGGTACATAAAGAGAATATTTTTAGTAGGCTTAGGATTTAGAAGAGAGAGTTTTAAGGCTTTTTTGGGCCCTTTGGGGTTTATATTTAATATTGGGAACATGATTATTATTAATAATAATAATAATTTTTATTCTTTTCATTTTATTCTTTTCTGTTTATCATTTTTGCAATGCTATAATGTACATCATATTTACAGCTGGTTTATTCAAGTTTTATGTGATATCTTCTGGACCTACTAGGTTCCACGCCACTGGCACCCTACACTATGTGGGTGCTTTTTGGTAGATTGTAGTTCAAGGGTTGCTTGTCCAACTCCAGTAATAATATTTATACGGCGTGGTTCATTTGGTAGGTCCAGCGTACAGTGGGTCCTTACCATCGTATTATCTGTGGGAGTGTTTTGCATAAGTACATGTGGGGAGAGATATGGGTGTATACATGTGGACACATACATGTATGTTGTGTGTGTATATGCAGGTATGTGTGTGGATGTGTACATATATGTGGCCTATTTGCATGTGTGTTTACATACATGTGTGCTTTTGTGGAGTGTGTATGGGTGTGTATGTGGCACCATTTATTATATGGTCATATTTGTACTCTCCAGTCGACCTTTTCTCCGCATATTGGTATGAGGGTCCAACATAGCGAGTGCGGGGTGTTCGACTGACCCTCCCCACTGTCATTTGGATTTTATTTGATCCCTTTCCCTCACGGCAAATAATTGTGGGGCAGTGGGGATAAATGGGACCTTTGTCCCACGAAGTTATTTTATCCATGGAGATAGTCCATCAATGTTGTTTCCCACAATTCACTTTGGTGATGGGGGAATGTTTTGGCAAAGAAACCAGGTAGGAGTTTTCCTATGTACTAGACCCACTGTACGTATCTGTGGATCCATTGTATGGGTGTGCATGTGCGTGTGTGCATGGAGGAGGCTCCTCTCCCCCCCCCCTTTTTTTTTTTTTTTTTTGACAAGCCTCCTTTGCACTCCGCCCCAAAGAGTGATAGGAGGAGCGGGTGTGTATACTGTGGTTTTACCGGAAATTGCGGGTGGAACGCAAACACACCCGCACTTCCAGTTTAGCATCCAGATCGAGGCCTGGTATTTGCCTAATCAGGCTGTGCCATAGACAAACGGGGACGCGATCGGAAGTGTGGGTAGACACGCTAGTGACACCCACACCTCTAGGCAATTGCGACCCATTCCATGCTTTGGACAAGCCTCCTCTGCACCCCGCCCCTAGGAGTGATAGGAGGGGCGAGCACATTCACTGCAGTGCTACCGGAAGTTGCGGGTGGAACGCAAACACACCCGCACTTCCGGCTCGGCATCCAGATCGAGGCCTGGCATTCGCCCAATCAGGCCGTACCATTGATAAACAGGAAGTGCGGGTTGGAAAAGTTTGTAACACCCGCACTTCTAGTCCAAAGCTCCGAATGCGCCTCTCTCCCTTAATAGAATGTTAGATATAGGATGCAGTGAGTGGAATCCTGGATGCATCTCTCCCACTGGCAGATCATTGGACACCTTTGCATCTACTGTTGGCCCCTGCTGCATACGGTAAGCGGTTTGTTCGGGCACAATTAGATGCTGGTTACATATCTGTTGTATACTACTAGCTTACCTGGTCACCCTGTGATGCGGGATAAGTGGGGGTTTGGGTGCAAGTTTGCTAGGAGTATTTTGATCATTAGTGGCATACTGGTCCTTTGAATTTGAACTTTTATCCACCACTATCCTATATGTTTCTATGATGTGAAATGATTTGGTTTACTCTAGTGCACATTTGGTGTCACATAGCATGTCTAATTATATCTAATTTCTGATTCACCCCTATGGGTTAATCATGAGACACACCTTTGGGGGTGGAGTTTGTAGGGGCGGGGCCTATTGGGGTGGGGAAGACGGGTCGGGGCCTCCTTGGTGGACATGAGTGTGTGTATATCTATATGTGTGGGGTTATCCATGAGAATAGGATACCACAAGCTGTGTAGGCTCTGAAGAAAGGGGTGCGCCCCGGAAACGCGTCAGCCATCCAGCACATTTGAGGTACCATCTATCTCTCTGGTCATCGAGTTTTGACTTCAGTCGTCCTATGATTCAGGCTGGTCACTAGAAAAAGCTCATTTTAACGCTCTGCTTGTGAGTAGGACCATTGCTGTTTTTATACATTTTAATAAAGATTTTATCTGGTAATACACTAGGTCGGTGCGCCCTCCTGTTTTTTGCTTTTTTACAGTTGTATGAACACCCATAGTTCTGAGGAGGGCTGCAAGATTCCTAAAGTGTTGCCTGTTTACTGAGGAATGATCGACACGCCCCGCATACACCAAAACATCAGAGCGCAGGAGTATTGTTTTGGAGCATTAGATAAACATGTTACTGATTAGTTTAAAAGTCAAGTTTACAAATGAAAATCATGAGTGCAAAGTTTATCAATTTAGAAAGCACACAGATTCTATAAAAGCTTTTCCAAAGTAAATTGCCTATCAGAACTAGATTGCTCCATCTATTCTATCTACCACAAGGCACAGTCAAAGAGATAACATGTAGATAACAGCTACTTGCTAAGCACAATATAGCCACAGCTCACAGACATTGGACAATTACGACCGTGTTTAGAATATTAGAGCTTTTTCTTAATATTTAAAGTGCAGTAACCCACATCAAAAATCAGAGTTTGCTCTGCTGTCGTCGGACCAGTACAAGATAGATTAACATTGGTTGCTAAAGGATAAACCATTTAAAGAAAATTGCAAGTAATAATAATGTCAATAATTACTTTAAACACAAATCCTCAAAAAGGGCAAAGAGAGCCGCTCGCCATAAAAACCAATGTACGTTTTTTTTAAATCAAAAAGATGCAGTTACAAAGTTTACCTGGTGCAATAGTTACTAATGCATTTCATTTGCCCAAAGGAGCCTAATCATAGAGTTTCTATATGTAGCACCCTGCAGTGTACTAGTGGTAGAGTACTAGTGGTAGAGTAGGTAAACCATATTCTGGCTTATGTTTAAACCCTGTGAGTCTTAGCCATACATGGTCGAATTTCGAAAGAATTTTAGAATTTCGAAAGAATTTTCTTTCGAAAATCTGATGCCATCATTGATTTCAAAATTCAAACAACAAAGCCTTCAATTTCACCTTGCTACAGAAAATAATTTTCGTAGCTGGGAATCTTCTTTTCTTTCCAGGAATTTTCTTTTCTTGCACATGCGCATTTCTTTTTCGATTACATTTCTCGCACGATTCTCCCATCATTGATTAGAAAATTGTTTGTTTTTCAAAAAATTTCCAACATGTCCGATTACTGAAATTTGATGGCCGCACAAAAATCGGCTGTTGCTGCAGCCCACTAATGGTGCGAAATACCAACGAAAATTCTTAGATAAGATTTTCGAAAGAAAATTATTTCGAAATTCGACCCATATGGCCTGCCTTAAACTGGGTCAGGGTTATTAAAGTTTAGGGCAGCATGACTGATGCTGGGGCTATGGCAAGAGTAGCTGTGGACAAAGATGCAGAATAAGCTGCTCTGGCAGCTGCGGTGGACTACGCACTCGTTTTTACATGGGTGACAGAGGATGAGAAGGATGAGGATTGTTTAGTAAGCCAGTCCACCACCTCCTCTGTATGTTGTGGCTGGATGGCATGGGCAACATTACTAAACAGAGGAAATGGTGCCCTGCCCGAGGACAGACCAAATCCACCTTTGCCTGTGGACACAGACGCTGCTGGCCCCCTCATAGTGCCATGGGAACGTCTGCCTCTCCTTGTTGGCCTCCCAGACATAATGGGGGGGGGGGGCTTATTACCAAAATGTAATAGAGAAGGGGAAATGTGTACTTGGATGCACTTTAGTCAATGGAAAGTGGAGTTTGGTGCATTTTAACTAGAGTATTTACTACACAGACACCCTCCACTGACACACTTCAATATACTGCCATAAAAGTACACTAAGGTAGTTCAATATACTGCCATAAATGTGCACTATTGTGTGTAGGTGAAGGGAAGCGCTGACAATTCAATTAATTAAAGGGGTTGTAAAGGTTCATGTTTTTTCACCTTAATGCATTCTATGCATTAAGGTGAAAAAACGCCTGGCAATGACGGCCCCCCCAGCCCCTCCATTTACTTACCTGAGCCCGTTCACCTGCTGTGCGCGTCCCCCGGCATCCTCTTCTCCACTGAGTCTGGCCGTTGTTTGGATAGATAGGATAGATTGATAGCAGCGCAGCCATTGCAGCCACTGCTGTCAATCACATCAAATGACGCGGCCGCCAGGGGGCGGGACCGAGTTATACACTCGGTGTCTATGGACGCAGCATGTATGACCAGGAGCGTGCCTGCAAGCTAACCCCCTCGGGATAGAGCTTCCCAGAGGGGGGTTAGCTATTGCGTGGAGGAGCCGAGACAGCCGCCGAGGGACCCCAGAACAGGAGGATCGGGGCCACTCTGTGCAAAACGAACTGCACAGTGGAGGTAAGTATAACATGTTTGTTATTTTAAAAAAAACAAAGAAGAACCTATACAACCCCTTTAAGTCTGCTGCACCTGAAAAACCCTGAATGCCAGAAATGAAAAGTGACTGATAGTGTAAAGGTGCGTTGATTCTATGTAAAGGGTGGGAAAACCCACAGTGATATAAAATCTAATGCACATGTAGCGCCCTGCTCCCAATGAGTGGGCGCTATGTAATAAAATTATAGTTGGCTGAGCAATAGTTTGGCTCAGAAGGATTGTGTTCAAATTACACCTCTGTTTCAGTTCAGCTGGTTGCATGATTTTTCCCCCTGACAGTGGGTGTCGCTGTCACCACTGGTCAGGGTTGGAAAGGCAACAGGCTGGATGCATTGGGTATCTCTTTCCCAGAAGCAGCCCAGGGGGCGTGGTCAACCCGCTGTGCATTCTGGGAGAGGGTACTTCAGAGACAGACACCATTTTGTGGGGTTCGTTCGTGGGTGGTGGGCACCACCCGTATCCCAACCTGAGGGCCCTTCTGGCCTCAGGGATGTGTTGACAGTTCCCGCCTCGGGGCCACGTTGGCCGGAGGCTCCGTTACTGAGATGTAGGCCCAGGAGTCGCTGGGGCCTACTGATCCAGGGATGATCTTGTGTCGCCTGTGGGAAGAGACCGAGCAATTAAGGACTCAATTGGAGGATGTATCCGGATCAAAATCTACCTCACAGTGCTGCCGGAACGGCTGAAGGATCCTGGCACTGAGAGCTGTGTTCTTTTTCATCAGAAGGTAACCCAGTAAGTGGTTGCACAAGTCTGTGGCAGAGACTATTGAACAAATTCTACTTTCACAAGTCTGTGGCAGAGACTATCTGTGATCGAGCTACGCACCAGTTGATAGGCCCGAGAGGGTGGGCCTATCCGGTAGTTGCTGAGTCCAGCGTGGAGACAGTTGTTCCTCTGGACCTAAGAAAATACCTGTGATCTGCAATTAAGGTACCTGAGTCCTCCCCATCCCTTCACCCCCCTCTGTTGGAAACTTTAATCAATAAAACCCCTTGAAAGAGACTTTGTGTTGGTGCAAACTTTCTTCTGGACAACTCTTCAAGGAAAACCCCTGAGACGAGCGTATGGAACAGTAAGGTAACGGCAGGCCCAAATCTAAACCAGCAGCTCCTACGGGGGTATCGCTACACACAATAATGTTTCCCAATGTGAACACAATGGGTAAATTGGAAACAAGTGTGTGGTCTAGATTGACCTATAATGCTGCATACACATGCTCGGATTTTCCGACAACAAATGTTCGATGGGAGCTTTTGGTCAGAAATTCCGACCATGCTTAGGCTCCATCGGACATTTGCTGTCGGAATTTCCGACAACAAAAATTTGAGAGCTGGTTCTCAAATTTTCCAATAACAAAAGTTCTTGTCTGAAATTCCGATCGTCTGTATGCAATTCTGACACGCAAGAAAACACGCATGCTCAGAACAAGCAGAAGAGCCAAACTGCCTATTGAGCTTCATTGATCTTGGCTCGTCGTACGTCTTGTACATCACCGCGTTCTTGACATTCGGAATTTCCAAAAAGATTTGTGTGACCGTGTGTTTGCAAAACAAGTTTGAGCCAACATTCCGTTGGAAAAAAATCCACGGTTTTCTTGTCGGAATTTCTGATCGTGTGTATGCGGCATAAGAGAGCTAAGACTAACCATAGTGTGGTCAAACACCTCTGTTGAGGTACAGTTGACATGGGTGAAGGGGATCACTGAGATGGGGAAACATAGCTGTGCATGATCTGTTACTACTACTGGTGTTACAATTGCTGCTACTAGAGCATGGAATGGAGTGTGTGTACTGGTCCATTTTTTGTATATATCCTGCAACTTACATCTTTTTCAACACTGTACATGCACACTCATCGCTGATAGACTTTTATTGGGCTATGTCCTAAGACACTCATTGATTACAGAGATTTTCAAATTAGTTGAACCTGGCTAAATCTTCTCAATGAAAAGAACAAGTGTGCACCACTTTTAACCAGATGAGAAGTCTCAAGCGTCTGTGGTAGTGAGCCCTTGTAGATCACCAACTCAGGGTTCTTAAGGGTGCGGAGTCTAAGCCCCAGCCTGCTTCTTCACCAAAGCCCCTGATGGTGGGGATGGACTTGCAGCAAGCTGGAACCAGGTGGCGGCTCCCAGGTACGCCCAGCTGAGGATGTGGAGACCACTCGCATGTTCAGCATACAAGCAGAAGCCAAACGCCAATCCAGGCGACAAGCCGAGGTCAGAGCAGGTAGAAAACAAGCACAGACAGTAAACGAAGCCAGGGTCAGAACACTGCAGTTGCTCAGGCAATGTGAGTTACACTGAGCATGTCTTATATAGACAAGCAAACTAGGAGGTGGGCCAGGAAGTGATGGAAGGGAAGGAAATAAATGCCCACAGAATACCAGGTGACACCCATAGGTGAGCACAGCCAAACCATACATGTGAAAGGAATCAGGGTAGAGAAGCACTGCAGCAAAGAGATAAGAGTACACAAGCAGGAAACTGCAGACTAACTTGTGACAAGAAGTAGTGGTGGATCTCAGACCTGCAGAGGATGTTCAGCTGCCCCCCAAGGTTGTTCTTTAAAGCAGAGTCCCACCCGCAATTTTTATTTTTTTAAAGTCAGCAGCTACTAACACTGTAGCTGCTGACTTTTAATAAGGACACTTACCTGTCCTAGGCGCCTGCGATGATGGGACCCCGTCAGCGATCGCTCGGTCCTGGCACCTCCATCCTGACTAAGGGAAACGGGCAGTGAAGCCTTGCGGCTTCACTGCCCGTTTCCTACTGCGCATGTGCGACTCTCACGGCGCTTTGTGAATGGGCGGCTGCCTCCTGGGATACACACAGTCAGAGGCGTACCAAGAGCATTTGGCACCCGGGGCGGATCCTATATCTGGCACCCTCCCCCCCACATTAAAATGTAAAAACACCCCACTGTGCCCCCGGCATACCTCTGTATCCTTCAATATTTCTGTCACTACTGTGTACCCCCTCTCCACAACTGCACCCCTGGACCCCTTTACATTACACAGCACCCTACACCACTGGACCCCTTTACATTACACAGCACCCTGCACCTCTGGACCCCTTTACATTACACAGCACCCTGCACCTCTGGACCCCTTTACATTACACAGTACCCTGCACCTCTGGGCCCCTTTACATTACACAGTCCCCTGCACCTCTGGGCCCCTTTACATTACACAGCCCCTGCATCTCTGGATCTCTTTACATTACACAGCACCCTGCCCTTCTGGACCCCTTTACATTACACAGCACCCTGCATCTCTGGACCCCTTTACATTACACAGCACCCTGCCCCTCTGGACCCCTTTACATTACACAGCCCCTGCACCTCTGGGCCCCTTTACATTACACAGTCAACTGCACCTCTGGGACCCTTTACATTACACAGTCCCCTGCACCTCTGGATCTCTTTACATTACACAGCACCCTGCCCTTCTGGACCCCTTTACATTACATAGCACCCTGCACCTCTGGACCCCTTTACATTACACAGCCCCTGCACCCCTTTACATTACACAGCACCCTGCATCTCTGGACCCCTTTACATTACACAGCACCCTGCGCCTCTGGGCCCCTTTACATTACACAGCACCCTGCCCTTCTGGACCCCTTTACATTACATAGCACCCTGCACCTCTGGGCCCCTTTACATTACACAGCACCCTGCCCTTCTGGACCCCTTTACATTACATAGCACCCTGCACCTCTGGACCCCTTTACATTACACAGTCCCCTGCACCTCTGGGCCCTTTTACATTACACATCCCTCTGCGCCTCTGGGCCCCTTTACATTACACAGTCCCCTGCGCCTCTGGGCCCCTTTACATTACACAGCACCCTGCCCTTCTGGACCCCTTTACATTACATAGCACCCTGCACCTCTGGGCCCCTTTACATTACACAGCACCCTGCCCTTCTGGACCCCTTTACATTACATAGCACCCTGCACCTCTGGACCCCTTTACATTACACAGTCCCCTGCACCTCTGGGCCCTTTTACATTACACATCCCTCTGCGCCTCTGGGCCCCTTTACATTACACAGTCCCCTGCACCTCTGGATCTCTTTACATTACACAGCACCCTGCCCTTCTGGACCCCTTTACATTACATAGCACCCTGCACCCCTGCACCCCTTTACATTACACAGCAGCCTGCATCTCTGGACCCCTTTACATTACACAGCACCCTGCGCCTCTGGGCCCCTTTACATTACACAGCACCTTGACCTTCTGGACCCTTTTACATTACATAGCACCCTGCACCTCTGGACCCCTTTACATTACACAGTCCTCTGCACCTCTGGGCCCCTTTACATTACACATCCCCCTGCGCCTCTGGGCCCCTTTACATTACACAGTCCCCTGCACCTCTGGGACCCTTTACATTACACAGTCCCCTGCACCCCTGGATCTCTTTACATTACACAGCACCCTGCCCTTCTGGACCCCTTTACATTACATAGCACCCTGCACCTCTGGACCCCTTTACATTACACAGCCCCCTGCACCCCTTTACATTACACAGCACCCTGCATCTCTGGACCCCTTTACATTACACAGCACCCTGCGCCCCTTTACATTACACAGCACCCTGCCCTTCTGGACCCCTTTACATTACATAGCACCCTGCACCTCTGGGCCCCTTTACATTACACAGCACCCTGCCCTTCTGGACCCCTTTACATTACACAGTCCCCTGCACCTCTGGACCCCTTTACATTACACAGTCCCCTGCACCTCTGGGCCCCTTTGCATTACACATCCCCCTGCGCCTCTGGGCCCCTTTACATTACACAGTCCCCTGCACCTCTGGGACCCTTTACATTACACAGTCCCCTGCACCTCTGGATCTCTTTACATTACACAGCACCCTGCCCTTCTGGACCCCTTTACATTACATAGCACCCTGCACCTCTGGACCCCTTTACATTATACAGCCCCCTGAACCCCTTTACATTACACAACACCCTGCACCTCTGGGCCCCTTTACATTACACACCCCCCTGCACCTCTGGACCCCTTTACATTACACAACACCCTGTGCCTCTGGGCCCCTTTACATTACACAGCACCCTACACCACTGGACCCCTTTACATTACACAGCACCCTGCACCTCTGGACCCCTTTACATTACACAGCACCCTGCACCTCTGGACCCCTTTACATTACACAGCACCCTGCCCTTCTGGACTCCTTTACATTACACAGCCCCCTGCACCTCTGGGCCCCTTTACATTACACAGTCCCCTGTACCTCTGGGCCCCTTTACATTACACATCCCCTTGCGCCTCTGGGCCCCTTTACATTACACAGTCCCCTGCAGCTCTGGACCCCCTGCATGTTACACAGACCCCCCTTCAGCACAGGCCCCCCTTCAGTGTATCCACCCCTTCAATGCAGACCCCCCATTCAGTGCAGATGCCCCCCCGTTCAGTGCAGCCCCCCTCATTCAGTGCAGACACCCCCCATTCAGTGCAGACGCCCCCCGTTCAGTGCAGTCCCCCCCCCTTGTTTAGTGCAGACGCCCCCCGTTTAGTGCAGACGCCCCCCGTTCAGTGCAGACGCCCCCCTTTCAGTGCAGACGCCCCCTCGTTCAGTGCAGACGCCCCCTTGTTCAGTGTAGCCCCCCCACTCAGTGTAGCCCCCCTCGTTCAGTGCAGATGCCCCCTTGTTCAGTGTAGCCCCCCCGCTCAGTGTAGCCCCCCTCGTTCAGTTTAGCCCCCCTCGTTCAGTGCAGACGCCCACTCGTTCAGTGTAGCCCCCCGCTCAGTGTAGCCCCTCTTGTTCAGTGTAGCACCCCTCGCTCAGTGTAGCCCCCCCTCGTTCAGTGTAGCCCCCTCGTTCAGTGTAGCCCCCCCGCTCAGTGTAGCCCCCCGCTCAGTGTAGCCCCCTCGTTCAGTGTACCCCCCCTCGTTCAGTGTACCCCCCCTCGTTCAGTGTACCCCCCCTCGTTCAGTGAAGCCCCCCCTTCAGTACCTCAGATCAGCCCTGCGGCACATGCACGCAGGTCCCCTCCCCCTGTTTACACATAAACAGAGAGGAGGGGGAGGCGGCTTCACTCTGCTACTCTGTGCCTGTGTGACATCCGGAATCACACAGACAGGCAGCCCGCGGCCGCGAGAGGAGAGGAGGGGATGGTAGGTGCAGCGGTGTCACTCTGCACCCCCTCCCCCTCGCCACTGTAGCTAGCTCGCAGCGGCCTCTCCCTGCCTGTCAGTGTGCCGCTGCGGCACTGCCACCGTGGGTGTAGTAATCGCGGAGGGGGGTGCCGGTCTGACACCCCCCCAGTGTGTGGTACCCGGGGCACCCCGTCCCCCTCCCCCCCCTTAGTACGCCTCTGCACACAGTTCCCAGAAGGCAGCGCGCCCCATTCACCAGAAGACACTGCGATGGAGGACGAGGAAGAAGACCACCACGGTGGATGAAGAGGCAGAAGAGCTACTTCCGCATAGCAACCGCCCTTTCCGGTGAGTATAAATTATTTTATTTTTTTCAATTATTTTTTTTTCAATTTTTTTTATGATTTGTAGTAAAAATAAATAAATCAGGGTGGATCTCCACTTTAAAGTAGAAACTATAAGCAAGACTTTTTTTTCATTTTTCAGGTTTTGTTTCGCCATCCGTGTCCCATTGTGGAGATTTCCCTCAACATTTCCTGCCCCATAGCCAAACATGAAGGGAGCGGATAGCCCTGCAAATTAAGAGAATTCCTTGGGGGTCACCAGACCTAGTGTCCCCGTTGGAAAATTTCTTGGGACCACCCAAAATGTGGGCATTTCGTTTAACTTTCAACAATAATGGTAAACAGGACAAATAGAGAGGGTGAATCTCCTTAAAGTGGTTGTAAACCCACTTTTTAAACAAAGACCTACAGGTAAGCCTAGATTAAGGCTTACCTGTAGGTGCATGAAATATCTCCTTAACCTACACGGTTAAGGAGATATTTGCATTTAAATGCGGCGACGCTGACGTCACCCCATTCACAAATTCGGCCAGGTCGCAACATTCGACGACGTAGCCAAATTCGACAGCTCACGCGCGCATGCGCGGAGTCACGTCTTCGCCGCTCGGGCCAATCACAGCGCCAGAGCGGCGCTGTGATTGGCTGCAGCGGCGATACCCGGAAGTAATATTCCGGCTATCGCCGCAGCGACGGATGCGGCTAGAGGAGGGACACGGACGACTTCGGGGGCCCCGATCGAAGGTAAGTGGTACATAATGAGCTAGTATGCTAGTCATACTAGCTCATTATAGCTTTGTCTTGCAGGTTAGTAAAAAATAAAAAAAAATCGATAAAAGGGTTTACAACCACTTTAACAGGGGCACAGACAGCAATAAAAATGGACAGGTGTTCTAATTACTTTTCACTCTATCCAAAACAAAAAAAAAAGTTTTGCCTTTAGTTACATTTTAAGAAGACTCTCTTTCTCAGACAGTTTAAACCGTATGTACATCATAACAGTGAACATCTCTAATTTGTTCCCTTTTTGTCTAGGGGAAGCCCTGCTTGTTCGTACAACCCCCCCTCCTCCTCCACTGCCACAATTGGCACTTTTTGAGGGGGAGCGCGGGTACCTGGTTTTAACAGGTACCCGATCCCACTTCTGGGTAATATTGCCAATTGGCGATCTATGACATTTCCAGCCTCTCCTCCCCCCCCGCTGTCTTCTGGGACACACACCGGTCCCAGAAAACGGCTAGACCATTTTGAAAGCGCAGCGCGACTCACGCATACGCAGTAGGAAACAGGCTGTGAAACCTGAAGGCTTCACTGCTGGTTTCCCTTACTTACAATGCCGCGCCTGCACCCAAAACCGATTGACGCTCCTCCACCGCTCCTTCTCATTGGAAGCAATGGGAAACCACGGCTATACTGCCGGCAATGCGCCTCTGCAGAGGCGCATTGCCGGCGGTATTAACCCTTTTTCGGCTGCTAGCGAGGGGTAAAACCGCACCGCTAGCAGCCGAATACTGCCGCAATTCCGACGGCATAGCACCGCTAAAAATAGCGGCGCTATAGTGCCAGCGCACCTCCCGCCCCAGTTTGAAAGGGATCTTATAGTAAGTAGAGGAGAGAAGACATTTATTGTCCTCTCCTATGGTGACAACTCTCCAGTTCCATAGATACAGTAAGGTGACTGAGCATTGTCAACCTAGGAGCGAAAGGAGCATGTGAAATTAAAAGACTAAAAAAGGCCTGTAAAAAAATAAATAATAAAAATAAATGTTTCTTGTTGTATTGCCTCGTGCTTGAATTGATATCTTCAAAATATTGTGGAAACAGGTGGTTGAAGTTAAACCTGTAAACCCATAAGGTAAGCTTTTAGCAATATCAGGCTTCTGTTGTTGCAGGTCCTCTACATATAAAGCCTCGTACACACGGCCGAGAATCTCGTCAGGAAAAACACGTTGTTTTTCTTGACGAGATTCTTGGACAAGAAACTTGTCCCGGCCGAGTGTAAACACGCTCCATTCAAAGAACCCGCGGTTCTTTGAATGGAGCGAACGCAGCGACGTCATCGACTACGACAACCGTGCGCTCGTCACATTCGATGCCGTCGCCGCCATCTTGCTACACCCTACCTATGCCTGGGAAGCTACCGTGCATGCGTCAAAGTCAATTCGAGCATGCGCGGGGTTCCATGGCGACAGGTAAGTGTACACACACACACTTTACTCGTCGAGAAACAGGCCGTTGAGAATCTCGACGAGAAAATAGAGAGCAGGTTCTCTATTTTTCTCGTCGAGATTCTGGTCAGTTTTCTTGACGAGAAACCATACACACAAACGATTTTCTCGGCAAGAAAGCTCTCTCGGCAGTTTTCTTGTCGTTTCTTGCCGAGAAACTCGTTCGTGTGTACGAGGCTTAAGAGTGTAAAATGGTATGCCCAGCAAGGATTCTCTTTGACCACTGAGAGATATCCATGGACTTGGACAAAAGACTCAAAACACATAAGCACTTAGCTAAGTGGGAAGCTCAAATGAACTGAACTATCAGCATCTGCTTTGTATTAACACAATGGTACTTGGTCAAGCACCTTTCCCGCCACTCAAGAATGTGATGACAATCGAGGAGGCCCAGAGGATCCAAAACAGGTGCGAAGCATAGAGCATACCCAAGATCTATCCCAAGACAACTCATGTGAGCAATGAGATCAGTGCATCATCTATATTGAGAGACATAAAACAGAAAAAAAAAATTTAGTTTATCGATGTTCCTTGTTTAAGTACTTGTTCAAATAAACAGCTGCCCCAAGCACCTTCCCCACCACTTAAGAGTGTGATGACAGGGGCAGAGGCGCAAAGGTACTAAGCATAGAACATACCTAAGGTCCATGTCTAAGACATAATACAGTAAATAATAAAACAGAATCGAGTATAATGTTCCTTCAAACTGAAACACCTAGCAGAGATTGTTTGTTGTAGGGAACCTGTTAAAGCTGTACAAGGATTCAAGGATTGCACAACTGTGGAGGTACTCTGCAGAATTCCCCCCAAAAATCTGAAGGGAATATTTCTTAGTCACACACAGTGGCGGCTGGTGGTCGGGTCACAGGTTCCCCCCACGGTCAGTCACCCACCAGCCCCGAACATAGCCCATCTAGGTCGCAGGCAACGCTTCCTCCGGGGTGCCGTCTCCTTCTCCTGGTGCTTCACGGTGGCTTCCCCTGTGTCTCCTCCATCCTTCTCCTTGGCAGCCAATAGGATCGCTTCTCCTCAAAGCCAATCGGGTGACGGGTCTCAAGACCCACTTCCTGATTGGCTGGGGGAGAATCAAGAAGACAATAGCGAATATTCATTTGCTATTGTCACACAACTGGGTGGGCTAGGGGCGCAATGCTCTGCGCCCCGATCCCACCCTTTTTCGAAGCCTATTAGAGCCTCTGTCTCTAATCACATGCTAAAAAAAAACACCATTGGAATCCATGCGTCTGGCGCCCCGCATGTAGATTACGGGGCCGGTCGCATGGATTAGGGGGGCCCCTGCACGCTGCATTGCGGGCTGCCACTGGTCACGCAGCTAATTCCTTGAAATCTCTGATCAGAGGCTGAATAAAACAGAACAGGGTCCTAAGCAAAAGTAGCAGCTTTGCCCCATCCTGTGTTTGACATTGACAGAGAATTTGCCCTGTTTGCATTGTCTGTACTGGCATGACCCAGCCAATCCGATATCAACTGCCTACAAGTATGTAGCGGGGTCTCCTTTAAGACTCTCAGGACTACCTTACCCAGAACCCCATTTGGTACCCAGGATGCAATGTTTCTACCCCAGAGACTCATGGGTGGGGTTATATAAGGAGGAGGCGAGGCTGCGCTCGGCCTCTTTGGGACACAAGACTTCAGTGGAGAGATCTTCCTGTGCGGATCCGCTGTGGTGCAAGGCCTGAAGCCTGGGGCCTTGCGCTGCTACCCAAAAGAGCCTTCCACCCCCATCGCGAGCCTGGGTGACATCTGACTTGGTCATCCTCAACCGCTGCTGAGCCGGAGACCGGACCGCTGCAGACGCTGTGTGTGGAGACACCGCAGGTGGAAGTTCCCGGACTGGGATTGCGTCCGGAGGGGTGAGCGAGCACATGCTCAATCCACATACTGTATACTATTGTTAGGCCTACAGACTGCCGTGGCCCACCAGTTCTATTCAAACCCCACTGGAGATCCATAGCAGAACTGAGCCGAACGGATCTCTAGTGGAGTGTTCTGTGTTGGTACTTTTAACCCTTTGGATTACAAATTGTGTTCCTGAAATGTGCACCACCGTTTAAAGACTTGCATGCGAATAATTCATCCCCTAGAGACTGAGTTATATGGTCAGGCCTGGCCATCTAGATAGATTATTTAGTTGCTGCGCCATAGGGCGCATAGTGAAGTACTGTTACACGTGGCGCGTGTGCGCCAAATCTTACTAGTTGTAGTGTATCTATTGCTGCAGGGCTCTGCAGAGATATTCCTGTGATTTTTTATAACTGTTGATTTTATTGCCAGAAGAAAGTAAACTCGTTATTCTTCTATCACTGCATTGGTGTCTGAATTTGACCATAGAGCATAAGATATATATATATTACCCTAGACTAACTGTGCCAGAAGGGGGTCGAGTAAATTGCCGGGGGTTGGCGGAGCTGTCTTCAGGGCCCAAACTAAATCTGCGGCCCTCTTAGCTGAAGGTATCGCTACAAGTATATTCTCCAATGTAAAGTGTCTGGCAGGCAATTGAGTATCTCCTCGGTTTATTGCAAAAAGGTTGTAGCTAGCTGCCCCCCCCCCCCTTTGTGCACTTGCGGGGCCCTAGTCTCCTGCATAGGTTGCTTTGTGGATGATCAGGCTCTGTCATCAATGAAGGGATTTCTTTGGTGGCCAGTTATTGACTGGCCTTGCTTACCTTATGTCTATTGCACTCCTTTGAAACTTATATTTGGATACCAGCTGAACAAGAGTTAATGGGAAGGTAAGATAATCTATCCTCTGGATGACCTGAAATTCTGTCATTACCTGTACAATGCCATCATTTTAGTTAATGATTGCTATGATACTCATTTACAAAATAGTTTTTTCCTACTGGAGACCAATACTACTGTTGTTTTTTTATCTGAAAGCGGTCAGAGTCTAAATATGTCAAAGGTTTGTTAAAACGCAAAGCACACCATCAGCAATTTACTCTTTCATATTTTTAATTACTGTCATGGTTTATTAAATAAGCCATTATCGAGTATTTCCAAAACAGAAGCGTTGCTTCTTCCAACTTATCTTCTGAGGTCTAAATCTCGCTTTGAGAAAAAGCGCAAGGTAGACAACGACATTATGGTTTTGGCTTGTAACAAGGAATTTCCAAAAGTAATAGACTGACCCAGTTCTCAAGGAGAATTTCAATGGACGAACAAACAGCTCTTTCTACATAGACAGGCAAAGTTCTGGGAGGCTTGGACAGAAACTTGAAGAGCAGGAAAAACACATTCACTGTGAAAATTCTCAATGAGGCAAAAGCTGTTCAAAGCAATGTATTTAGTTGTGAAGAAAATCTTTGTTTTGAGCCAAGTTCTCAGCACAAAACTTTTATTTTTGTATCTGAGACAGAGCCAGGTCTTACAGGCTTAAATCTGGATGTATAGGGTAGTTTTTTTTTTTTTTTTCATTAGTCACTTATGATAGAATAGTTGGCACTGGCAGTGGGATCCTATTAGTGCACCACAGAATTTCAATTACCCTTTTATGTAATGCTGTTATTTCATTAAGAACAAAAGTGCATGTTCTGTAGTCAGATAAAGGAGAGTGAATGTGACAGTTGTCACGATGGTGATAGCTCTGCATTTAGATACATCCTTTAGGGCATTTAATTTGAGAAGCCAGTTTCCAGTGCCTATTTAAAGGAAATGTACTGACATCATAATACGCCACTTCCGATCCTAACATACACATTCGGAAAAAAATACCCACAGCAACAAAAATTAGAAGCATGTGTACACGATAGCAATAATATACCATATAGAGGAAAAGAAGGCCGTTCAAATAGTATACGAGCCCATTCACACAGGGGCAACTTTGTATCCGACTTCAAGTCGCCCCAAGTCGCCCCTAGTCGCCTCAAGTCGCGCTGCATGAGAAAATCAATGTACGTGAATGGAGCTGTCTTAATGCACACTACTGCAGTCGCTCCGACTTCAAAAAAGGTTCCTGTACTACTTCAATCCGACTTATAGGCGACTGCTAGGCGACCTGTACCCATTGATTTCAATGTAAGTCACCTCAGAAGTCGGATCCCCTGTCTTAACAGAAGCAACTTTCCAGGAAGAAAACATACATTTCTCAGGCAAACCCCTCCCTCCCCCCTCCCTCCCTCCCTCCCACAGAGCTGATTCTTGTTTGATTGGCCACTGGAATGTCTCCTGTCCTGGTGGCAACTTGAATTTGCCTTGTAAGTAGCTTCATGTCGCGCTGTGATTCATACTCAAGTCGTGTCCAAGTTGCCTCCCAAAGTCGCGCTGGAAGTCGTGTTGCCCCTGTGTGAATGGAGTCTAACTCAGTATGATCTTCTGTGTGTCCTAAACACATTTTTGTTGCAAAAATAAGTCATCCCTTGCAGTGGGGCTGCAGAAAAAGGATAGAAAAGCAGTTTTACTACATCAGGGGTAGGCAACCTAAAATAGGTGGAGATCTACCTGAACAACATGGGAGAAGTCAAAGATCAGTGTTGCCTCCTAGCACTTGACTTAAACCTCTAATTGCCGTACTACCGCGTTGAAATCACGTGCATTGCATGGCAATCATAGGTTTAAATCAAGTGGTGAGGAGGCCACCACCTGTTAAACACACTCTCATCGCTTTTCAGGGGAGCAGCAGTGCCTGCTTCACTTGTGAATGAGCTCTTAGTTGAATTCGGTAGTGGCACCCTTAGGGCTCACCCCCAAATCCCTACCCCCTTTAGCTGCTGGGGCAGCAGCCAAAGGTGTACACATGCAGCAGCAGGAATTCAACCCCCTGTTGCTTTTGGTGTGTGTTCCACCGGCTGACAATCGTGACCCATTCAAGTAAATAGGACCACTCTGCAAGAGCCCCACAACTTCATGCTTCTGCGGGTTCTAAGTGGTTAAAGTAGGTGGTGTTTGCTGTACTGCACAAGGTTGTAGGGCACCCACCCTATTAGATTGTAAGCTCTTCTGAGCAGGGCCCTCTTAACCCTCTTAAATTTTATTTTATTGTAACTGTAATGTCTCCCTTTTATATTGCAAAGCGCTGCATAAACTGTTGGCGCTATATAAATCCTGTATAATAATAATAACTTGTAGAGTGGCCTCATTCAATTGAATGGGTCCTGCTTGGCAGGTGCTACACCAACCAACCATGACAGGACATATAACTACTGGCTGCGACATGTGTACACCCTGGCCACTGCAGCGAAAGGGCGTGCAGTTAGGGCGGGGATGATAAAAACACGCATTAACTATGGGGTTTACCACCCTCAAACTGCAATTGTAAATGAACACCTACTGTTCTGAGCTCCCTATAAAGCTGCTTTCACACTGATGTGGTGCGGTTTACCTTGCACCACAGGCGCGGAGCAGTGCATCTGCAACTTTCCTGAGTTAGTTGTGCTTTGCCATAGACTTCTATTATATCTGCACTTGTCGTGCACTTTCTGAAAGCGCACCAAAACTCCTGCATTTAGGAGTTTTGGTGTGCTTTCAGAAAGTGCAAAAAACCTGCAGGATTTAATAGACATCTACGGCTAAGCGCATCAAACCCGCAGGAAAGCTGCAGGTACACTGTACTTCACCCTCGATGTGGGTAGACTGCAGTGCATCAGTGTGAAAGCAGCCTTATACTATTATGCCCAGTGTATTGCTTCACACTGAGCTATAGATCTCTTCTTTCCTTCTGCTGACACCACTCTGGAGACCACTAGATGGGATAAGAGGTGGAGTGCAGTTGGTATCACTCTGCATGGGAAAGGAGCCAGCACTACAGAGGAGGCATCAGCACACGCGGCTCTTGCTCCCTACTACAGTTCCAACCTTACAAGTAGTCCCTCTGCATTGCATTCTGTTTGATCATCTGGAATGGTGGGTCAACAAGCCCAGACTGCGATCTACCAGTCACCTGTCCGCAACCCTGCCCTACATCGATCTTGATGACATCAGGGGGCCTTAGACTGCCGAAGTGCAGGGGAGAAGAGGCTGCAGAGACCAGTCTAGCAGTGCAGGAGAGCCTGCTAGAGCAGAGATTTGGGTAAGTAAATGTGATTTTCCAAGTACCCTAGACCAGTGGTTCTCAACATTGAGACCGGGGCCCATAAATTCTTTCAAAATCTTTCATGCCCCAACAGTAAAAAAAAGAAAGTTTATATTCACACAATAAAAGTATGGGCTGGGTATCACTGCAAGGGATGGTGGTTGTGGATGGGGTCTCTAGAGAAGTCTGAGGGTCTCTCTACTAGGTCGTTGACTTTGCAGGGGCACGTTTGGAGACTGGAGGGCACTGAGGGGACTAATGTGCATTGTGGGATACTGTTGGGGGGGCTGGAGGCTCTGCAGCAAGCTTGGAGGGCACTGCAATGGGTGGGGGGCACTATGGGAAATTGGGCAGCACTGTGGGGGCTGAGAGCTTTCAGGGGGCCTGGAGGCACTGTGAGAAATTGAGGAACACTACGGCCCACTGTGGGAGACTCTGCGGCAATGTGGTAACTGGGAAGCACTGTGGCATGTTAGGGGATCTGTAGCTGGCTTGAGGCCCGGAAGGAGGGAGGCTGTGGCCTGGCAGTGGACCACGGCCTGGTAGTTGAGAAACACTACCTTAGATTGCAGTGCAGGCACAGCCCCACTGCAAGGGAGCACTTTTACTTTGACTTGAGCTTAGCTATAACCGAGTTTGTGTGTACTGTATGTCTACAACTTGCTATATATAGAAAGGTCAAGCTGTTAAACTCACTTTGCTTTGGATTTTAGTAGATAACCATTGACTGATGTAACGTACTGTAATGTACACCAGGTGGCACCAAAATGGGGCTTTAAACTTTTAGTGAACTTGTCCTTTAAAAAGACCCTGTCACCAGACTATTCATTTCAACATTAATCTTCCTATAAGGTGATATGTGAATTTATTGTGCTTTATGCATGTTATTCACCTTCTTTATTAGTCTACCTCAGTATTTCTCAAACATTTTTCAGACAAGGCACACTTTAGGACACCCAACATTTGAGGTAATTTTTACAAGGCATAATACCTTTGCTCACTGGTACTGATTAGTATTCTAGAGTTTCTCAACCTCAATTTCTCTACCTCATTCAGCTAATGTGACCCCAGCGCTGATGAAAAGGGGCAGGGGAGAGTCAAACAAGAATGCTGTACAGGCGCTCATTGTCCCCCTTATCAACCTATGATGACATTAGTTGTTATAAAGCTGGCTCGCGTGGTGCCCAAGGTTGTAACACTGCTCAATAAAGACCTATGGCTTTGTGTAACAAAAAAGGAAGGCTTGATCCACCCACTGGCTTATTGACAATTTTTGGATAATTTTCAAATAATTTTGCTAAGGAACCCCTGAAGAACCTAGAAGGCGCCCCAGCGTTCCACAGCACCCTGGTTGAAAAAAGCTGGTCTACCTTACATACTGTATACAGTACATCCAAAAGTGTAACTCAAAACATAACCTCCTGCGTTAAGGTGTGGTGCTTAAGGGCAAGATGGACTCTCCTCTCAGCTGGTCTTGCAAGTATAGCGCACAAGGATATTGATGCCCTCTCAGAACTGTTGGTATCGGGCCCATACTGGGACAAAAAATAGGCCTGGGCATTTTAGACTGAGCAGCCTGGGGGGGGGGGGGGAATTGGGGGGGGGGGTGAAGCAGGCATTCGCTGGGGCTGTTTGTGATGGGATGGGGTTCCAGGATGTGTGGACTTGGTTACGGTACTTTTTTTAGTTTAATGTGACAGATTGGGGCCAAAGCCAGGAACAATGGAGTACTCACAAAGCCAGTCATCTAACAATACTCCTTTATAACTGGCTCTGTGAGTAATACTTTAAAACTGGCTTTGTCAGTACTGCAACACCAGTTATAAAGCATCACTCACAAAGCCAGTTATAAAGGAGTATTGCTTTATAACTGGCTTTTTGAGTATTACTTTTAATAGTGCTTACAAAGCATGTTATATATCTCATCCACAGTCAACTTTTCTGGGTAGAATGGTCTCCCCTTCAGCCTGAGCCAGGCACGCCACTGCTGAGTAGAAATTAAAAACAAAAGTGTGGCGCTAAGTGAGCAAGTGAATAGCGCGGTAACCTGGAAGGGTAAAATAGGCAATGCAAAATTGAATGTTAACAAAACCAAAACATAAAAGTCCAAAGTGAATATTAAACATCTATGGAAGGTCCATTAGAGTTCAGAATAAAGTGAAAGGTCTTTCTTGGATAATCCGGAATGAATCTTGAAAATACATTCAAAATGGTAAAGTGTTCACGCTTACCAGGTTTGATGGACACACGTACCGTATAGCACGTGGGTCGAACAGGCACTCTTGAGGGAATGACCTCAAACAGGAGCTCCCGCCACTGGAAAAACGGTAAGAAGGGTTCCACCCAAAGTTGAATGAAGACTGTCAGATATCCATGACCATGATGGACTCCAAAACATGCGATGAATCATATCAAATGGTGTGTATGAAAAACAAATGATCTGCACATAGTGTGATACTGTTTGACATTTAATGGTAAAAAAGGGGGTTTGCACTTACAGCAAATCCGATAAAACAAGCTTGTAATTAAAATGGAGTATAGGCAACGATTTCAAGACCATCACTCTGTTGCTGAGGAAGAGGAGTGCCCAGGTATAGTGGCGTAGTGGGGGTTGTCAGCGCCCAGGGCAAGGCAGGTAACTTGCACCCCCTAATCCGTGGACTTTTCTATTCTCAGGAAAGTCTGGTGACATGATCCACTGTGTTAGTCAGACTGCTGCAGGTGAGAGGAGAGAGCGCTTGACAATGGCCGGTAAAGCCTGGAGCAGCGACATTACCTATAGGTTCCTATGCCCTACCTGTTGTTGGCGCTCCCTCCTCTCCCCTGTATACACCACTGGCTCAGACAGGAGATAATGTGCCTGAAAAATAGGTATATAAATCTTTTCTACACAGGTTAACCATCATAGGCATTAGGAGGGGGGATGGGAGAATTTTTAAGGCTACTTTGGTTTAAACAGGAAATTCTATTCTAATCCCTCCTCGTTGGTGGGTGTTGGTGGAGTTAATTAAACCCTTTGTGCTGCATTGGTGGCCACCGGCAGTGTTTTTTAACCCCTTTATAAAGGGGTTAATAAACACTGACACTGGTGTCACTAATGCTCGCTTTCCTTTGAACTGGATTGGTTAACTCCTGTAGGGGGTGAAAGGGTTAATTCATTAACAATGTCAATAGTAGGGATGAGCTTCGTGCTTGAGTCGAACGTACGTTCGACTCGAACATCGGCTGTTCGATCGTTCGACGAAGATCGAACGATTTGGGCCGTTCGCGCCAAATTCGAGTGACGCGAACGGCCCACAATGCACTACGCCATCGCAGTGTCATCCAGGCGCTGTGATTGGCCAAGCATGCACTGTGACCCCGCATGCTTGGCCAATCACAGCGCCGGCAGCGAGGAGAGCAATGATTGGCCACAGGCAGGATGCCTGTGGTCAATTATTGCTGAGGGGGTTTAGTACATGCCCCACACTATAGAAGGCTGCCAGCGCGGCGGCCTTGTGTAGTGTGTTCCGGAGCAGGGAAAGAGAAGCATAGGCAGGGACAGTGTAATTTTTTTCCTTTACTAATCCTGGATTCCTTGTGTTTAGGGACAGAGAAGGATAGGTAGGGAGAGTGTCAGTGTGTCATTCTGTGCTAAACCTTGTTTGTAGGGACAGAGAAGGACAGTGAGGGAAAGTGTCAGTGTGCTATTCTGTGCTAAACCTTGTTTGTAGGGACAGAGAAGGACAGTGAGGGAAAGTGTCAGTGTGCTATTCTGTGCTAATCCTTGTTTGTAGGGACAGAGAAGGACAGTGAGGGAAACTGTCAGTGTGCTATTCTGTTCTAAACCAATCTTGCTGAACCGTATTTGAAATCCTTGAGTTTAGGGACAGAGAAGGACACTCGTGGAAACTATCAGTGTGCTATTCTGTGCTAAATCTTGTTTGTAGGGACAGAGAAGGACAGTGAGGGAAAGTGTCAGTGTGCTATTCTGTCCTAAACCAATCTTGCTGAACCATATTTGAAATCCTTGAGTTTAGGGACAGAGAAGCACACTCGGGGAAACTGTCAGTGTGCTATTCTGTGCTAAATCTTGTTTGTAGGGACAGAGAAGGACAGTGAGGGAAAGTGTCAGTGTGCTATTCTGTCCTAAACCAATCTTGCTGAACCATATTTGAAATCCTTGAGTTTAGGGACAGAGAAGGACACTCGGGGAAACTGTCAGTGTGCTATTCTGTGCTAAATCTTGTTTGTAGGGACAGAGAAGGACAGTGAGGGAAACTATCAGTGTGCTATTCTGTGCTAAACCAATCTTGCTGAACCATATTTGAAATCCTTGAGTTTAGGGACAGAGAAGGACACTCAGGAAAACTATCAGTGTGCTATTCTGTGCTAAATCTTGTTTGTAGGGACAGAGAAGGACAGTGAGGGAAAGTGTCAGTGTGCTATTCTGTCCTAAACCAATCTTGCTGAACCATATTTGAAATCCTTGAGTTTAGGGACAGAGAAGGACACTCGGGGAAACTGTCAGTGTGCTATTCTGTGCTAAATCTTGTTTGTAGGGACAGAGAAGGACAGTGAGGGAAAGTGTCAGTGTGATATTCTGTGCTAAACCAATCTTGCTGAACCATATTTGAAATCCTTGAGTTTAGGGACAGAGAAGGACACTCGGGGAAACTGTCAGTGTGCTATTCTGTTCTAAACCAATCTTGCTGAACCATATTTGAAATCCTTGAGTTTAGGGACAGAGAAGGACACTCGGGGAAACTATCAGTGTGCTATTCTGTGCTAAATCTTGTTTGTAGGGACAGAGAAGGACAGTGAGGGAAAGTGTCAGTGTGCTATTCTGTCCTAAACCAATCTTGCTGAACCATATTTGAAATCCTTGAGTTTAGGGACAGAGAAGGACACTCGGGGAAACTGTCAGTGTGCTATTCTGTTCTAAACCAATCTTGCTGAACCATATTTGAAATCCTTGAGTTTAGGGACAGAGAAGGACACTCGTGGAAACTATCAGTGTGCTATTCTGTGCTAAATCTTGTTTGTAGGGACAGAGAAGGACAGTGAGGGAAACTATCAGTGTGCTATTCTGTGCTAAACCAATCTTGCTGAACCATATTTGAAATCCTTGAGTTTAGGGACAGAGAAGGACACTCGTGGAAACTATCAGTGTGCTATTCTGTGCTAAATCTCGTTTGTAGGGACAGAGAAGGACAGTGAGGGAAACTATCAGTGTGCTATTCTGTGCTAAACCAATCTTGCTGAACCATATTTGAAATCCTTGAGTTTAGGGACAGAGAAGGACACTCGGGGAAACTGTCAGTGTGCTATTCTGTTCTAAACCAATCTTGCTGAACCATATTTGAAATCCTTGAGTTTAGGGACAGAGAAGGACACTTGGGGAAACTATCAGTGTGCTATTATGTGCTAAATCTTGTTTGTAGGGACAGAGAAAAACAGTGAGGGAAAGTGTCAGTGTGCTATTCTGTCCTAAACCAATCTTGCTGAACCATATTTGAAATCCTTGAGTTTAGGGACAGAGAAGGACACTCGGGGAAACTGTCAGTGTGCTATTCTGTTCTAAACCAATCTTGCTGAACCATATTTGAAATCCTTGAGTTTAGGGACAGAGAAGGACACTCGTGGAAACTATCAGTGTGCTATTCTGTGCTAAATCTTGTTTGTAGGGACAGAGAAGGACAGTGAGGGAAACTATCAGTGTGCTATTCTGTGCTAAACCAATCTTGCTGAACCATATTTGAAATCCTTGAGTTTAGGGACAGAGAAGGACACTCGTGGAAACTATCAGTGTGCTATTCTGTGCTAAATCTTGTTTGTAGGGACAGAGAAGGACAGTAAGGGAAACTATCAGTGTGCTATTCTGTGCTAAACCAATCTTGCTGAACCATATTTGAAATCCTTGAGTTTAGGGACAGAGAAGGACACTCAGGGAAACTGTCAGTGTGCTATTCTGTTCTAAACCAAACTTGCTGAACCATATTTGAAATCCTTGAGTTTAGGGACAGAGAAGGACACTTGGGGAAACTATCAGTGTGCTATTCTGTGCTAAATCTTGTTTGTAGGGACAGAGAAGGACAGTGAGGGAAAGTGTCAGTGTGCTATTCTGTCCTAAACCAATCTTGCTGAACCATATTTGAAATCCTTGAGTTTAGGGACAGAGAAGGACACTCGGGGAAACTGTCAGTGTGCTATTCTGTTCTAAACCAATCTTGCTGAACCATATTTGAAATCCTTGAGTTTAGGGACAGAGAAGGACACTCGTGGAAACTATCAGTGTGCTATTCTGTGCTAAATCTTGTTTGTAGGGACAGAGAAGGACAGTGAGGGAAACTATCAGTGTGCTATTCTGTGCTAAACCAATCTTGCTGAACCATATTTGAAATCCTTGAGTTTAGGGACAGAGAAGGACACTCGGGGAAACTGTCAGTGTGCTATTCTGTTCTAAACCAATCTTGCTGAACCATATTTGAAATCCTTGAGTTTAGGGACAGAGAAGGACACTCGTGGAAACTATCAGTGTGCTATTCTGTGCTAAATCTTGTTTGTAGGGACAGAGAAGGACAGTGAGGGAAACTATCAGTGTGCTATTCTGTGCTAAACCAATCTTGCTGAACCATATTTGAAATCCTTGAGTTTAGGGACAGAGAAGGACACTCGTGGAAACTATCAGTGTGCTATTCTGTGCTAAATCTTGTTTGTAGGGACAGAGAAGGACAGTGAGGGAAACTATCAGTGTGCTATTCTGTGCTAAACCAATCTTGCTGAACCATATTTGAAATCCTTGAGTTTAGGGACAGAGAAGGACACTCAGGGAAACTGTCAGTGTGCTATTCTGTTCTAAACCAATCTTGCTGAACCATATTTGAAATCCTTGAGTTTAGGGACAGAGAAGGACACTTGGGGAAACTATCAGTGTGCTATTCTGTGCTAAATCTTGTTTGTAGGGACAGAGAAGGACAGTGAGGGAAAGTGTCAGTGTGCTATTCTGTCCTAAACCAATCTTGCTGAACCATATTTGAAATCCTTGAGTTTAGGGACAGAGAAGGACACTCGGGGAAACTGTCAGTGTGCTATTCTGTTCTAAACCAATCTTGCTGAACCATATTTGAAATCCTTGAGTTTAGGGACAGAGAAGGACACTCGTGGAAACTATCAGTGTGCTATTCTGTGCTAAATCTTGTTTGTAGGGACAGAGAAGGACAGTGAGGGAAACTATCAGTGTGCTATTCTGTGCTAAACCAATCTTGCTGAACCATATTTGAAATCCTTGAGTTTAGGGACAGAGAAGGACACTCGGGGAAACTGTCAGTGTGCTATTCTGTTCTAAACCAATCTTGCTGAACCATATTTGAAATCCTTGAGTTTAGGGACAGAGAAGGACACTCGTGGAAACTATCAGTGTGCTATTCTGTGCTAAATCTTGTTTGTAGGGACAGAGAAGGACAGTGAGGGAAACTATCAGTGTGCTATTCTGTGCTAAACCAATCTTGCTGAACCATATTTGAAATCCTTGAGTTTAGGGACAGAGAAGGACACTCGTGGAAACTATCAGTGTGCTATTCTGTGCTAAATCTTGTTTGTAGGGACAGAGAAGGACAGTGAGGGAAACTATCAGTGTGCTATTCTGTGCTAAACCAATCTTGCTGAACCATATTTGAAATCCTTGAGTTTAGGGACAGAGAAGGACACTCAGGGAAACTGTCAGTGTGCTATTCTGTTCTAAACCAATCTTGCTGAACCATATTTGAAATCCTTGAGTTTAGGGACAGAGAAGGACACTTGGGGAAACTATCAGTGTGCTATTCTGTGCTAAATCTTGTTTGTAGGGACAGAGAAGGACAGTGAGGGAAAGTGTCAGTGTGCTATTCTGTCCTAAACCAATCTTGCTGAACCATATTTGAAATCCTTGAGTTTAGGGACAGAGAAGGACACTCGGGGAAACTGTCAGTGTGCTATTCTGTTCTAAACCAATCTTGCTGAACCATATTTGAAATCCTTGAGTTTAGGGACAGAGAAGGACACTCGTGGAAACTATCAGTGTGCTATTCTGTGCTAAATCTTGTTTGTAGGGACAGAGAAGGACAGTGAGGGAAACTATCAGTGTGCTATTCTGTGCTAAACCAATCTTGCTGAACCATATTTGAAATCCTTGAGTTTAGGGACAGAGAAGGACACTCGGGGAAACTGTCAGTGTGCTATTCTGTTCTAAACCAATCTTGCTGAACCATATTTGAAATCCTTGAGTTTAGGGACAGAGAAGGACACTCGTGGAAACTATCAGTGTGCTATTCTGTGCTAAATCTTGTTTGTAGGGACAGAGAAGGACAGTGAGGGAAACTATCAGTGTGCTATTCTGTGCTAAACCAATCTTGCTGAACCATATTTGAAATCCTTGAGTTTAGGGACAGAGAAGGACACTCGGGGAAACTGTCAGTGTGCTATTCTGTTCTAAACCAATCTTGCTGAACCATATTTGAAATCCTTGAGTTTAGGGACAGAGAAGGACACTCGTGGAAACTATCAGTGTGCTATTCTGTGCTAAATCTTGTTTGTAGGGACAGAGAAGGACAGTGAGGGAAACTATCAGTGTGCTATTCTGTGCTAAACCAATCTTGCTGAAGCATATTGCAAATCCTTGTGTTTAGGGACAGAGAAGGATAGGCAGGGGACAGTGTCATTGTTGCTAAGCCTCCTGCACAGTATACACCTGAAGGTAGCCCTTATTGCTGTTTTTCCCATCTCCCTGCAGGCCATCCATTAAAATGTCTGGAAGGCAAACATGGAGAGGCAGACAGTCAGGAGGCAAAAAAAGAGGGTAAGCAGGCTCTGTGTCTGGGGGCAACAGTGCTGGTCGTGGACGCGGTGCATTGTCATCAGCACATGGCCATGGGACACGCTTGTCCTTCTTTTCGGCAGCTGGACATGTTGAGCCACATCATGCCGAAGACTTGGTAGAGTGGATGACCAAGCCCACCTCATCCTCCTTATCCTCTCTCACCCAGGCTCAGGGTACTGGCAAAGCAGCTGCCAAAGCGTCCTCTTCTCTGGTATCAATGTCATCATTAGTCACTCCTTCCCTAGACCCACCATGTCCTCCTCCTGAGGAGTCCCCGGAACTGTTTGAGCACAGTGTTGGGTACATGCTCCAGGAGGATGCCCAGCGTTTCGAAGGATCTGATGATGATACCCAGCTAGAGGAAGGCAGTAGCGTGAGAGCAGAGAGAGGGGATGCTCAAGAAGGACACCAATCTGGCAGTCATGCTCCAGCAGCTGCAGCATACTGCCAGATTGGCTCCAGTGATGAGGAGGGAGGGGATGATGAGGTCACTGACTCCACGTGGGTGCCTAATAGGAGAGAAGAGGAGGAGGAGGATGAGGAGGAGGCACATCTCCAAGGAGGCAGGATGCCCTTGGGTGGCCAGTGTATGGGCAGCACACCGACGGAATCACACCGCAGAGCTCCGCCTGTGCAGGGCGCTGCCTCTGCCCGTCATTCAAAAAGTTCTTTGGTGTGGGCCTTTTTTGAGGCGAGTGCATCAGATCGCACAGCTGCTGTTTGCAACATATGTCTCAAGCGTATATCGCGTGGCCAAAACATCAGCCGCTTGGGCACCACATGCTTGATCAGACATATGTTGACCTGCCATGCAGCTCGTTGGCAAGCCTACCTTAAAGACCCACACCAAAGAACAAAGCGGACCTCTCCTTGCACCACATCAGCTGGGATCTCCAACCCCACTATACCTTCAGTCCTCTCTGAAACCTGCACTGAGAGGAATGAAGGTGTAGAATTAGGTGTGTCACAGCCAAGTACTTGCGGGCACTCTGCTAGCAGTACACCGACGTCCGATTCTAGCAGGCAAATTTCCCTGCCCCAGCTGCTGGACCGTCGAAAGAAGTTCACTCCCAGCCATCCACATGCCCAGCGGTTGAATGCTAGCTTGGCTAAATTGCTAGCGCTTCAACTGCTGCCTTTTCAGTTGGTAGACTCGGCCCCCTTCCGTGAGTTTGTGCAATGTGCGGTTCCTCAGTGGCAGGTTCCCAAACGCCACTTTTTCTCACGGAAGGCGATTCCAGGTCTCTACAGGCATGTGGAAGGCAATGTCTTGGCCTCGCTGGACAGGGCGGTCAGCGGTAAGGTGCATATTACCGCTGACTCATGGTCCAGCAGGCATGGACAGGGACGTTACCTTTCTTTCACGGCCCATTGGGTCACTCTTTTGGCAGCTGGGAAGGATGCAGGACAAGGTGCAGTAGTGTTGGAGGTTGTTCCACCGCCACGCCTCCAAAATGCTACTACTGGTTGTGACACACCTCTCTCCTCCACCCCCTCCTCTTCTTCTTCCTCCATGGCCTCTTCCTGTGGTTTGTCCTCGGAACCAGCGGTGCTCCGTAGGCGTTCAAGGGGCTACGCAAGTACGCAGGCAAAAAGATGCCATGCCGTGCTTGCGCTGGTGTGTTTGGGGGACAGGAGCCACACTGGGGCAGAGGTCCTGTCTGCTCTGCAGGGGCAGGCCGAGAGGTGGTTGACGCCACGCCAGCTTAAGCTAGGAATGGTGGTTTGCGACAATGGCACCAACCTCCTCTCCGCCCTCCGACAGGGACAACTGTCCCATGTGCCCTGTGTGGCTCACGTCCTTAACCTGGTGGTGCAGCGGTTCTTGGGCAGGTACCCGGGCTTACAGGATGTCCTGAGGCAGGCCAGGAAAGTCTGTGTGCATTTCCGCAGATCTTATAATGCCAGTGCTCGCCTGGCTGAGCTGCAAAAGGAGTTGAACCTGCCCAAGAACCGCCTTATATGTGACATGCCCACCAGGTGGAACTCAACGTTGGCCATGCTGCAGCGGCTGCACACGCAGCAGAGGGCCATCAATGAGTACCTGTGCGACTACGGCACCAGGACAGGGTCAGGGGAGCTCGGGTTTTTTTCACCACGCCAGTGGGGCATGATCAGGGATGCATGCACTGTCCTGGCACCATTTGAGGAGGCCACGAGGATGGTGAGCAGTGACAGTGCATGCATCAGTGACACTGTACCTCTTGTCCACCTGTTGGAGCACACGCTGCGTGGAATAATGGACAGGGCACTTGAGGCAGAACAGAGGCAGGAAGAGGAGGACTTCCTTGCCTCTCAAGGCCCCCTTTACCCAGACAGTGTTCCTTCTGTCCCACCCATCGCACAGGAAGAGGAGGAGGAGGAGGAGGAGGAGGAGGAGGAGGATTGTGTCAGCATGGAGGTGGAGGCTGGCACTCAGCATCATCAGCAGCAGTCTTTTAGGGATGATTTACAGTCCCAAGAAACCAGTGGACTTGTACGTGGCTGGGAGGAGGTGGCTGCGGATCATGTCGTCCTTAGTGACCCAGAGGACTCCGGACTGAATGCCTCAGCTAACCTACGCTGCATGGCCTCCCTGATCCTGCAAAGTCTGCGGAAGGATCCTCGTATTCTTCGGATCAAGGAGAGGGAACATTACTGGCTGGCCACTCTCCTTGATCCACGGTACAAGGGTAAGGTTGCGGACCTTATGTTACCGTCGCAGAGGGAGCAGAGGATGAGACAACTCCGGGAGGCCTTGCAGAAAGGTCTGTGAAACGCGTTCCCAGAGACTGGGAGGTTACAAACTCCTGGTCCTGGACAACGAGTTGCTGAGGCTTCGGGCAGTCAAAGAAGGAGCGGTGGGGAAGGTGGCCGTCTGACCGATGCATTCAGACAATTCTTTAGTCCGCAGCCCCAAAGTATGATCGGTTCCAGCAACCATCGCCAGCGTCTGATATACATGGTGCAGGAATACCTAGGTGCAAGGTCAGACTTGGACACCTTCCCCACCGAAAATCCTCTGGCTTACTGGGTCTTGAGGATGGATCACTGGCCAGAGCTTGCACAGTATGCAATTGAGCTACTGGCCTGTCCTGCATCCAGCGTTCTTTCGGAACGCACATTCAGTGCTGCTGGAGGATTTGTCACGGATCACAGGGTGCGCCTGTCCACCGACTCGGTTGATCGACTGACTTTCATCAAGATGAACCAGTCTTGGATCACCACCAGCTACCACACACCTGATGCTGATATAACAGACTAATTGATTTTAAAATGTCACATCCCTTCAAGACTGATGCTGATGCTGAGTGCCTGTGCTGTTATGTTGACTGGCTATCCTCCTCCTCCTCCTCCTCAATGATCCGATTAATGATGATAGCTTGGAAGATCATTTTGGTTTATGGGTGCCGCCACCAGTGGCTAAGGCCCAATTTTTCAGCCCCTGTTTAACAGGGGCGTGTAATTACAATTTTTGATGCAATACTTTGCAACAGGCCTCATTGCTGTGCTCCAAGTACAGTATCTGTGAGGGGTTGCAGTGTTGTGCCACCAGTGCCTAAGGCCCAATTTTTCAGCCCCTGTTCAACAGGGGCATGCAATTATAATTATTGATCTAATAATTCACAGCAGGGCCCATTGCTGCACCCACCAAGAGTAACTGTCAGGCCTTACAGTGTTGTGTCAACACCACCACCAAAGGCCCAATTTTCTCCCTCACCGTGATGAACCCTCTCAAATTGGTGTACAGGGGCGGAGGCTATAGCCGCATGTAAAAACGAAAGTAAAATACGAGATTTCGAATCGTTACAAATAACCGCTATGTATTTAGAAAAGTACAAATCCATTCGAAGCACATTAGGCATAATAGGCAGCGTCGTCGTGAGAGAGACACAGAAAATTACGAATCAACGAACCCAAAAAAAGTTACGAAAGTAGGAGTTGTGTCCAGAATCAACGAAAAACAATGTACTCTACCGAAAGTACGAATTATAAATCAACTAAAAATTCAACGAAAAATGTCGCTTGCGAAAATACGAATTAGTCCGAACACGAAAAATCCCGTCTAGCAAAATTACGAATGATTACGAATCAACAGGACCGAAAAGAAACGAACCGAAAATAACCGAATTTTTCCGTTGTGCACAAGCCTACCCCTAGGTATTTAAAGGAATCCACCCACAGGAGGAGGCAATCAGGAGGTGATGTGGACCTGGCCGCTGGATCGATCGGGAATAGGAGGGACTTAGACCAATTTACCCTAAGACCGGTGACCTCAGCAAAGGTGTTCAGAATACTGAGCGCTCCTTGCAAGGACGGGCCGGCATCATTCAGGAAGAGCAGCATGTCATCCGCGTACAGGGCAACCCTCTCCTCCAGCAACCCGAGTCGGAGACCTTTAATGTGCGGTGAGGTGCGAAGTGCCTCCGCCACCGGTTCAATAGCAAGGGCAAACAAAGCTGGAGAGAGAGGGCAGCCCTGCCTCGTTCCCCTGGCAAGCCAGAAGGGGACAGACAGTCCACCCCCCAGGCGCACCGAGGAAGTGGGGCATTTGTAGATCACCCGGAGCCACCTGATGAACAGCAAAGGAAAACCCATCCTACGTAATGTTTCCCACAAAAAGGGCCACTCGACCGTGTCGAAGGCCTTTTCCACGTCTAGAGATGCCACTGCCCGGGAACCCATATTGAGGTGTTGAGCGTGTATGTTTGTGAACAGCCTTCTGAGATTAACATCTGTGGACCTACGGGGCATGAAACCTGTCTGGTCTGGGTCTATTACTGAGGGTAGCATGGGATATAACCGAAGGGCCAGAAGCTTGGTCAGAATTTTAAAGTCAGAGTTAAGCAAGGCAATAGGGCGGTAGGAAGCACAGGAAGTGGGGTCTTTGGGAGCCTTATATATCAGGGGCAAGTAGGCATGGTACATAGAGCCAGGCAGACCACTGTTTGCTAGGCATACAGTATACAATTGTGCCAACAGGGGCGCCAAGAGTTCCACATGAGCCCTATAAAAGTCCATCGGAAGCCCGTCCGGCCCCGGCGCCTTGCCAGGGGGGAAGGACCGGATAGCCTTTATGACCTCCAGAGCCGTAAATGGTTGGACCAATGTCTCTCTGTCATGGTCAGAGAGCCAGCCAAGCGCCAATGGATCTAGTAGGCCGTTCAGCGATTCTGGCTGAAAATCTGACGGTAGACCAGACGAATATAAAGCGCTATAGAAGGAGTTAAAGGTCTGCAAGACTTCAGAAGGGGAGGACACAGTCCCGCCCCCCGATGTCTGCAGGGTAGACACTAGGGTAAGGGGTCGGTCATGTTGTGTCATCATGGCCAGCAGTCGGCCATTTCTATCACCTTGTTCAAAGGCCCTCTGCTTACCCCTATAGGAGTCGAGTCGCGTGACCTCAGCCAGGTGTAACTGAAGTTCCCTCCGAGCCGCCATCAGCAGATCAAAGTGAACTGGGGTGGGGTCACCACCATATGTAGCAGTGTGGTCATCAACAGTCTTCTGCAGCGCCAGAGTCGCAGCTGACTGCTGTTTTTTAATGCTGGCAATAGCAGAGATATACTGTCCCCTTGTAAAAGCTTTAAAGGCATCCCAGACAATGTCGGGAGAAGAGGATTCCTTATTGTTTTCCCAGAATTCAGACAGCAGGGGCGGCAGTTTGTCAGTAAGGTCAGGATGAGAGACCCATTGTGTACCCAACCTCCAGAGCGCAGCATTCCGGGAAGCCGGGGAGCGGAGCACCACCACCAGGGGACTATGATTAGACAGGCCGCTGGGTAGATAGGACGTCTCCAATACGTCCGCTAACAGTGCGGGGTTGGAGAAGGCCAGATCTATCCGCGAGGCAGTCTTATAGGATGCCGAAAAACATGAGTAAGTCCTTGTGGTAGGGTGCTTCCACCTCCAGACCTCCACCAGCCCCACCGCCTGAGCCCAGGCAGAGAGGTCTATGCATTGTTTCCTAGGCGGGGTCGGTCTATCTAGGTCGGGCGACAAAATGGCATTGAAGTCTCCCATAATCAGAACTTTCCCCGGGCAGAAGGGCGAAATCTTTTCTAGGACCTCATACAATATTGCAGATGAAAACGGGGGAGGGATTTACAGATTTATAATGATATATCTTACGGACCATAACGTAAAAACCACTATCACAAATTTACCCTGGGGATCCGTCCGGACCTCCTCAATAACACAGGGGAAACTCTTGTGGATAAGGATCGACACACCCCTGGCGTATGTGGAATACGTGGCATGTATCGCTCGCTGTATCCAAGGCTTCTTAAGAGTCAAAATCTTACTGCCCATGAGGTGAGTCTCCTGAAGGAGAATAAGCTGGGGGGAGTGAGATTTTAAGTATCGAAATAAAAGGGCTCGCTTGAATTTTGAGTTAAGACCTCTGACATTCCAGGAAAGGACGGTAAAGGAGTCTGCTAGTTGACTAGCCATCGGGAAATGGGGAGAAATAGATAAAGAGATACACTAGAGGGCATGTACCAGTGCACCCCATGAGCAGCAAGATCTCGGTCACAGTGCAAAAAATACTGACAGTACTTAAGCAAACCACAAAACAAAACAAAACAGAGAAAAAAAAAACACAAAGAAAAACAACATAAGAGCAAGGAACAACTAGATCCTTAATCAAACTTCCCAGGCACGAGTGCCTATCCTACTATATCCCAGCCTTCCTCCTAACAGGGGGGAAGGTCTGGGAATAGTTTTTACCCAGAAAAGAACTTTAACTACAGGTGCCAGTGAACCCCTCAACTGGGGGCACTTCACTACCGGTGCCAGTCCACCCATTCTGTTGACAGGTACTGTCTCTTCCGTCTTGTAAGAACAGGGAGCAGAGGGACGGGGGATATTGATCCCAAAAATCAGTGGCACCAAAGTCAGCGACTTGATAGAGCAGTGGGCAAGGGTGAGGGATGTGAATCCCAATACAGCGAGCAGGGCCGAGCAATCCAGAGGGGGGGGGGGGGGTTGTCGTTCCTCCCGCTATTTGGTATCTCCAAGAGAGTGGAGGGCACCAGGCCTATCTGAACTCTCACAACACAAAACCGTGAGGGTCAAGTGCAGGTCACGTGTAAAAGTGCGTTCGTGTTTGCTCCGGTAATTGCCGAATGTTCGTAGGATGAATCAAGCAAGGATATGGAAGATCCGTGCATCAGGCAAGTATGTACTCACAGGACAGTTTAGTAGGATATCAGGGCGCAGGAAGTCCACGCAGTAGATCAGGGAATGGGTCTTCAGCGTAGGGTGGTCAGCCAGTCATCAGCATCCGCTGGGTTGTCAAAGAATCGGATTGTTCCATCGTGTTGGACTCGCAGGCGACTGGGGTAAAGCATGCCATATTTTATGTTCTTCTCCCTGAGCCGTCTACGGACATCGTTGAAAGTCTTCCTTTTCCGCTGCAGCTCAGCCGAAAAATCGGGGAAAAGAAAAACAGAGTGTCATGGATATGCATTAATGTCTGTCTGCCATCTTACCTTCCTCCTCATGTGTTCATCTAGAGACCAGACCTCCTTCACCTGGCTTCCTTTATAGTCTCCTCCCAGCCTGACTCCACCCCAGGCCCTATCACTGAACACTATATTAACCTGTGCACTGCAAGCCTGCTTTGCTGATCAACGTGTTTGTTAGGCATTGTGTGTTTGGGTTCCTGCCTGCCGTGTGCTACGTCTGTCTCTCTGTTACGTTATTGGCTTGTCCCCGACCATCCCTGTCTGCTCGTGACCCTTGACCTTCGGCTCGTTCTTCGTTATCCTTGTCTGCTTGTGGCCCCTGACCTTCGGCTTGTTATTCGGTTCTCTCTATCGTGTGCTGCTGCTTCCCCTTATCCTACGGGGCGTGAGCTAGGAAACTCCAGGGGCCGCGACCTGGTCCCAGCCTGCAGCGTAACATCCTCACCACTAGAGGCCCTGGAGAAGACCAGCTGGGTCTTAGACTCCGCGCCCTGGGGAATCTTGGCTCTCGCTTCCGTTGGGATCCCGGTTGTGCTCCTCTGGTCCCGCTTTCCACAACCACCCAGTTTCCTATCCACAGAAGCCAGCCATAGGGTTCACTACCTCGCGGTGCACTCCTGTCCCCCTACGGTGTGCATCTGTCACCTGGCCACAGGTGACCCTGACAGTTTGATCAGCCATGAACCCGGCTGACATCCCGCTTCCCGCGGATGATCCATTGCAGGGCATAGTTCGCAGACTTGAGACCCAGGAATCAAATCAGACCCAGGTGATGCGATTCCTCCAGGATCTGGCTTCTCGATTCGAGCAGCTTCAGGTCTCCTTGGGAACCCCGAATCCGCAACCCCAAGTACAACCAGCGGCTGTACCTATCGCACCAGTCGCAGCCTCACACTCACTAAGATTGCCAGCTCCGTTCCGTTTCTCTGGGGACTCCAAGGCCTGCAGGGGGTTTCTCAGCCAATGCACTATTCATTTTGAGCTTCAGCCTCAAAGCTTCCTATCTGACCGGGCTAAGGTAGCCTATATCATTTCCCTCCTCTCCGGTGAAGCTTTGGCCTGGGCTGCCCCCCTGTGGGAGAGGAACGATCCGGTGGTTTCCAGTCTGTCCGAATTCTTGAAGCTCTTTCGTAATATCTTCGAAGAGCCGGCTCGGGCTTCTTCAGCGGCTAGTGCTGTCTTACGTCTTCGCCAAGAATCTAGTTCAGTGGGGCAATATGCTCTTCAGTTCCGTATCCACACAGCTGAATTGAGCTGGAATAATGAGGCCCTGGTCGCTACCTTTTTACATGGCCTCTCTGACCGAGTGAAAGACGAATTAGCGGGAAGAGCCATTCCCGTCGGTCTGGACGATGTAATTTCATTATGCAACCAGATCGACATTCGTTTTCAAGAGAGGTCCTTAGAAAAAAGACGCCAGCACTCTCTGGGTCCTAGCCAGTCTGAGCTCCCCTCCCTTCATTCCGTGGAGCATCCTCTTCCTGCTGAAGAACCTATGCAGCTGGGCCGGACCAGACTAACCCCCGAAGAACGTGCTAGGCGCAGAACTCTGGGCTTGTGCCTCTATTGTGGGGGCAAGGGTCATTTTCGTGACTCCTGCTCGCTTCGTCCGGGAAACGCTCGGGTCTAATACATTTGGAAGGTGGAGTATTGGACCCAGAAACATCACCTTCTCGCCTGCTCTTGCCGGTGTCCCTTCATGTAGGCACTTCTCCTCAGTCAACCCTTGCATACCTGGATTCCGGGGCTGCCGGCAATTTCATGGATTGGAGAACTGCTTCTTCTATGAAGCTTACCCTTTCACCTCTCACTACCCCATTGGTAGTCTCGGCAATTGATGGCACTGTTCTCCCAGGGGGCCCTATTCGCTTCCAGACGCTACCCATTAGGATGTCGGTAGGGATTCTCCACCAGGAGTGGATATCCTTTCTTATTCTACCCAAGGCCTCTACCCCAGTTGTATTGGGCCTCCCTTGGCTACAGCTCCACTCTCCACATGTGGACTGGGTCTCTGGGCAGATCCTGGCCTGGGGTTCCTCATGTTTCTCGTCGTGTCTTCTCAAGGTGACCCCCAAGGAGAGTCTTCCGGTTGCTGCCACTTCTGTTTCTTCTGATCTTCCCGCCGCATACAGCGATTACCGGGATGTGTTCTGTAAAAAATCAGCTGAGGTGCTTCCTCCCCACAGGTCTTTTGACTGTGCTATTGATCTTGTCCCCGGAGCAACTCTACCCAGGGGTCGTACCTACCCTCTGTCCATCCCAGAGACCCAGGCCATGTCGGAGTATGTAGCAGAGAATCTGGAGAGAGGGTTCATCCGGAAATCCTCATCGCCTGCAGGGGCAGGGTTCTTTTTTGTTGCCAAAAAGGATGGTACCTTAAGACCCTGCATCGATTATCGGGGTTTAAATGCGGTTACTATTAAAAATCGATACCCCTTACCCTTAATATCTGAGCTATTCGATAGGTTGAAGGGTGCCTCCATTTTCACCAAGTTGGATCTCAGAGGCGCGTACAATCTCATTCGAATACGGGAGGGTGACGAATGGAAGACTGCATTTAACACTAGAGACGGGCATTACGAATATCTGGTGATGCCTTTTGGTCTGTGTAATGCTCCAGCCGTGTTTCAAAACTTTGTCAATGAAATCTTCAGAGATCTGCTGTACCAGTTTGTTGTCATCTATCTGGATGACATTCTGATCTTTTCTGAAAATCTGCTCGTCCACAGAAACCATGTCCGCACTGTACTTCAACGTCTTAGAGAGAACAATCTCTATGCCAAGCTGGAGAAATGTTCCTTTGAATGTTCTGAGGTCCTGTTTTTGGGGTGCTTTGTCTCATGTTCGGGGCTTCGTATGGACCCTGGGAAGGTCTTGGCTATCACCAACTGGCCTCTTCCTGCTAGCCTCAAGGCCACACAGCGCTTTCTTGGCTTCACTAATTATTATAGGAAGTTCATAAGGAATTACTCTTCCATTGCCGCGCCTATTATCGCTTTGACCAAGAAGGGTGTGAATGCCAGAGACTGGCCTCCCGAAGCTGTCTCTGCATTTCACAACCTGAAACAGGCCTTTGTTTCTGGCCCCCTCTTGAGGAGACCAAATCCTGGGAATGCATTTTTTATTGAAGTGGACGCTTCCTCAATGGGGGTGGGAGCTGTGCTTCTTCAAATCTTTGAGAAGAGACGCCAACCATGTGCGTTCTTCTCCAAAAAAAATTCTCAGGCAGAGAGGAATTATGCCATCGGTGATCGGGAACTTCTCGCAATTAAATTGGCGTTAGAGGAGTGGCGTCATCTCTTGGAGGGTTCCCCTCACTCCATAACGATCTTTACCGATCACAAGAATTTACAGTATCTACAGAATGCTAAACGTCTGAATCCTAGACAGGCCAGGTGGAGTCTCTTCTTTGCCCGTTTTAATTTCACGATTACCTACAAACCTGGTTCCTGCAACGGTCGGGCTGATGCACTCTCTAGGTCATTTGACACTTTGGACGAGGAGTCCGCCCCTGAACCTGAGCCGATCATTCCCACCTCATGCATTGTTGCCCACTCTACCACCCTGAAGTCTAAAATTCCGCCTGGTAAGACCTTTGTCCCCACTGGGCTAAGAGCTAAGATCCTTCGTTGGGGACATGATTCCAAGGTGGCAGGGCATTCTGGATTCCTCCGATCCTTCCTACTCATCAGTCGTCACTACTGGTGGCCTAATCTCCGCTCAGACGTCAAAGACTACGTTAAAGCTTGTCATGTCTGTGCTCAGTCCAAATCCTCCACACAAGCTCCTGCTGGTCTCCTCATGCCCTTGCCTATTCCTAAGGAACCCTGGGCCCATATTGCCATGGATTTTATCACCGATCTCCCACTGTCTGAGAATAATACAGTCATTTGGGTGGTAATCGATCGATTCTCCAAGATGGCTCATTTTGTTCCTCTTCCTGGTCTTCCTTCTGCCCCTGCCTTGGTTCCCATTTTCATTCGAGAAATTCTCCGCCTACATGGGGTCCCTTCTCATATTGTTTCCGACAGGGGAGTCCAATTCACGTCTCGTTTTTGGAGAGCCTTTTGCAAATCCCTCAATATTGTCTTGGATTTTTCTTCTTCTTACCATCCCCAATCCAATGGACAGACTGAGAGGGTTAATCAGGAGTTAGAGGTCTTTCTTCGCACCTTTGTGTCTTCTCACCATGACGATTGGTCCTCTCTACTCCCGTGGGCAGAATTCTCCCATAACAATCATGTGAATACCAGTTCGCAGAAGACACCCTTTTTCACAGTTTATGGAAAACACCCTCAACTTCCTCTTCCTATGATCTGTTCTCCAGACATTCCAGCTTTGGCTTCGGTTCAGGAGTCTCTCAATTCCGTTTGGGGTCACGTTCATGATTCCCTCCGGGCAGCTGCTGAAAAATTCAAAGGCTTTGCCGACCGCCGCAGGCGTAAACCGCCTTCTCTTCAGCCAGGGGACAAAGTCTGGCTCTCTACCAGGAACATCAAGCTCCGAGTTCCTTCTCTGAAGTTTGCTCCACGATTCATCGGTCCATACACGGTAACTGCTAAACTGAATCCGGTTTGTTTCAAACTCCAGATTCCTAAGAGCCTTAAAATCACTAACTCCTTTCATGTTGCTCTTCTAAAGCCTTTAGTCCTCAATAAATTCTCTCGTCCTCTTCCTACCGTGGCGCCTGTCTCTGAGGATAATCAGGAGTACGAGATCAGTCAAATTCTGGACTCCCGACTCTGTAAAGGCGTTCTTCAGTACCTCGTTCATTGGAAAGGGTTTGGTCCTGAGGAGAGGTCTTGGATCACTGCATCTGAGGTCTTTGCACCTCGTCTGTTAAAGGAGTTTCATCTGAAGTTTCCCTCTAAACCTGGGCCCAGGCGGGGAAGGGGGAGGCCTCGTAAGAGGGAGGGTACTGTCATGGATATGCATTAATGTCTGTCTGCCATCTTACCTTCCTCCTCATGTGTTCATCTAGAGACCAGACCTCCTTCACCTGGCTTCCTTTATAGTCTCCTCCCAGCCTGACTCCACCCCAGGCCCTATCACTGAACACTATATTAACCTGTGCACTGCAAGCCTGCTTTGCTGATCAACGTGTTTGTTAGGCATTGTGTGTTTGGGTTCCTGCCTGCCGTGTGCTACGTCTGTCTCTCTGTTACGTTATTGGCTTGTCCCCGACCATCCCTGTCTGCTCGTGACCCTTGACCTTCGGCTCGTTCTTCGTTATCCTTGTCTGCTTGTGGCCCCTGACCTTCGGCTTGTTATTCGGTTCTCTCTATCGTGTGCTGCTGCTTCCCCTTATCCTACGGGGCGTGAGCTAGGAAACTCCAGGGGCCGCGACCTGGTCCCAGCCTGCAGCGTAACATCCTCACCACTAGAGGCCCTGGAGAAGACCAGCTGGGTCTTAGACTCCGCGCCCTGGGGAATCTTGGCTCTCGCTTCCGTTGGGATCCCGGTTGTGCTCCTCTGGTCCCGCTTTCCACAACCACCCAGTTTCCTATCCACAGAAGCCAGCCATAGGGTTCACTACCTCGCGGTGCACTCCTGTCCCCCTACGGTGTGCATCTGTCACCTGGCCACAGGTGACCCTGACACAGAGGCGTTGCCGTATTTTAGAGTGGGATGTTTGCGGGCCTCAGAGAGAATCCTGTCTCTGTCCCGATAATTAAGGAAGCGTACCAAGAAGGGCCGGGGGAGATTTCCCGGGATGGCGCGGCCGGTGGGCACCCGATGAGCTCTTTCAACCACATAGGTAGGAGAAACATCTGTAAAGCCCAGTAGATCCTTAAAGAACCCCTCTGCGAATTCCGCCAGGCGGTCCCCCTCCTCCCCCTCAGGTAGCCCCAGGACTCTGACATTGTTGCGTCTGAGTCTGTTCTCGGCGTCATCAGATTTTGCGACAAGGGACTGTACCGTGCACTGCAGTTCAGCAATGGACGAAGCATGAGTGGCAGTAAGATCTTCGGTAGCGGAAATCCTGGTCTCAGTTTCAGTTATCCTCCCCCTAATTTTGTCGAGATCATTTCTGATGAGATTGCACTCCTCAGCAAGGTGGTCGATGCGCACAAGCAGTGAGGTCTTGCTCTGCTCGATCGCGGCAAGGATTGTGGCCGTACTATCCTGCAATGGCGGGGTCCGCTCCGCCGCCGGATCCCCACCGGGACCCATCTCCAAGTCAGCCAACAGAGCCCGGAGTTGTCCAAGCAGTTCTGGGTCAGGCTGCAGTGAGAGGGGATGAGGCTGCCGGGGGGACAAGCCCACCCCAACTGCCCCGGAGGATTTTTTCCCCTTCTTGGAAGAGGGGGACATCTGGTGGGTCACTACAGGGGGGGCCCCAACAGGGGAGCAGCACACTCCTAGATCAAAGTCCCGTAGGCAGCAGAGGGTGGCAGGGATGGGCAACGGGAGAGTGTCCCGGGAGGGCCCAGGCCAGACCGACAATCAGTAAGAGCAAACAGCCCCCCAGCACTCAGTCATCAGCAAGGTTTAATTAGTCCAGGAGGTTGGCAGGCAGAGAGTGTATTTAAGGATGGTAAGAACAGGGGGACACAGGCAGAATGGCAGAGTCACTAGGCCCCCGGGCTCCTCCAGCAGCCCACACAGACCGGTCCCCACAGAACAGCACAGCAGGTCTCAACAGGGAGTAGGATGAGTCTCAGGGCCGCGGGATCCGCGTCCGCGATTTGCGGTCCGGTCGGCGCACTACCGCGGGGTAGCCGCTCAGGAAACAGCGGTGTCTGGCAGGCTTCACTAGGCCGCACTAGGCCGCAGCCGCCGCGAGCGCTCCCGGTGGCTCAGCAGGCCATCAGAGCACGCCAGGCAGTGGAGGGGGTAGGCAGGAGAAGGGAGAACAGTCCAGGGGATGCAGGATGATTTCTTACCCCACTGTTAGGCAAGGATCGGCTCCCACAGGTCGGACACAGGCCAGCAAGATGGCGGCGGCAGCAGGCAGAGTGCCGGATGGCTTCCCGGGCGTCCACGACTGGATCCCCACTCGATACCTGGTCAGGGCCCAACAGGGAACAAGGAGGAACAGGTATGCAAGGCGGCTTGAGCTGTGCAGGCCAGTGGATGCATGGATGGCAAAGGATTATGTTAAGGATACCCGGAGCTCCTCTCAAACACGTCCGCCGCCACTCACATCCGGATACGCCCCCCTTAGTGGCCAGTGTTTAACGGTCACTGGCCACTAATGCATCAGTGATCATTGGCAGAACATTAATCCCTTCTTGCTGCACTTTACTAACTATTGACATTGTTAATGAATTAACCCTTTCACCCCCTCCAGGAATTAACCAACCCAGTTCACAGGAAAGCGAGATGGGGGGGGGGGTTGGGAGAGAAAGAGGGAGGTGGGTGAGAGTGAGAGGAGGGGAGAGAGGGAGGGGGAGAGAAAGGAGAGAGAGAGAGGGGAGGCTGAGAGAGAGGGGGTGAGGGGGAAATGAGAGAGACCGACCCCTGGACCTGTCCCTATATGCAGTCCCTCCTCTGCTCCCCTATCCCAGTCCATGTCTGCAGGTAGGTCTGTATATCAGTGTATGATGCCAGCACCTTCAATGCCAGTCTCCTTGATCCGGGTGTGCTCTGCTCCTTTCAGCGGCTCCCTGGCAGCCTGTGCCTTACGCCCATCCTCGTCCTCATTGCTGAGGTTGGAGAGGAGAGGAGGTTGAAGGAGAGGGAGTTCAGACTTTGGGAGGTGCCAGGGATGTTGCACGCCTCTTCGGGGGTTAAGGAGGCTGTGAAGCTCTTCTCTCTATTGGGCTTCCAGGACCAGTGTTCACCTTGTACGTGGCCTCTGTCTGTGGGCCTGCCCACTCACTGTGTGGAGATAGATGCTCACACCCAGAGGACGCCGCTGCGCCGTGCTCCTAACGCCACAGAACCTGACATGACATCAAGTGGCAGCACACTCGGGATGGCGCCCCTCCTAATTTTGCACCTGGGGCCATAGTCCTGGCTGCCCCCCCATGCTACGCCACTGCGACAGCAGGTGCACACTTATGCAAATGCCCTGGGTGCCTATGGCCAGTCCAGGCCTGGTTCTTATCCTTGCACAAACTACGAAACAACAAAAGGGAGGGCGCACTGACCTAGTGCATTATCATAACAATTTTTATTCAAAAGATAAAAAAAGAGTGGGTACTCAGAAACCCGTGTTGTACATGAGCATATCTAAAGATACACACGAGATCGCCTCCAAATCCACTGTACTCGGCTGATGGCCTCTAAACGTTCATAAATGGCCAATGCATTTTAGGGGTCAAGCCCTCTTTTTTAGAGCAGGCCTGACACGGCTGCTGGGTGCCACCATCTTCATGTCAGAAGCCTCAGCAGACTCAAAATTGTCACACAAATAACACTTCCCCTTCACTCCTCTCCAGCAGGAACATAAGAGGTTATACAGAGAGGTGAGGTGAAGGTGGAGGAGTATAGCCAGAACAGACAGTAATTAAATACATCCAGAAGAGTAGAGGGCTATGAGGTCATGCTGGACCAATGTAACCATGCAAAAAAACATACCTTGAGTTCAGCTTTAAAGTGGTTCTAAAGTAAAAACATTTTTTATCTCAAATAATAAACATATTGTACTTACCTGTTCTGTGCAATGGTGGTGCACAGAGTGGTCTCTTTCCTCCTACTCTGGGTTCCCCCTCTGACACTCTCCGCAAGCTGTGTGCTATGGGGGCACATGTGCGGGCACGCTACCAAACCAGACCTACGGAGTGGCTCGGCCCTGCCCCCCCCCCCGCTCTTTGCTCACAGGATTTAACTGAGAGCAGCAGGAGCCAATGATTCCCGCTGCTGCTTCTGTGTCTTGTGAGAGCAGGAAGAGAGGAGAGAGCTGCTGTAGATGGGCAGTTGGGCACAGTGCTGGATCAAGTGAGGACTTGAGTAAGCATTTAGGGGTTGAAGGGGCAATACAACTAGTGGGACATTTTTTACCTTAATACAGGGAATGCATTAAGGTAAAACTGTTATACCTTTAAAACATTAAAGGAGAAGTACAGCCAAAACTTGTTTGGCTGTACTTCTCCTGTAGATCACAGGAGTGCAGTTCGTTCTGCACTCCTGTGACCCGTTTTCAGCAGACAGCAGGCTAAAGCTGACATGACAGAGCTGACGTCACAGAGCCAGTCCAGGCTGGGGCAAGATCGGGACAATGTAGTCGGGATCTGCCCAAATGCCTGGAGCGGCACCCGACTCAGCCTCTCAGCAAGCTGCTGAGAGCCTGAGCCCTCCGCACCCCCCCCACCACAGCTCAGCGCTCTAGTGAACGCAGGGGGCAGAGCAGAGAGCAGTGACTGACAGTCACCAGCTCTCAGCTCACGGAGCCCTGAGAACCGAGCGATCAAGGGTGTTTGATTGATCGGTTCTCAGTGTTAGATCCAGCAGGGGACAGATGCACCATTGGACCGATGCTGCACCCACCTATGCAAGTATGAATCTGAAAAGAAAACAAAAAAACATACTTCTCTTTTAATGTAGGGAATGCAATAAGGTAAAACAAATTGCCTTTAGAACCACTTTAAAGTCACTGCTAATTGCAAGACCAGTGTCAACAGGTCTCTGTTCATCTACTATGGTTGGAAAAAGAATAGCCGCACATCCAAGGCCAAAACAAAGTGCCTTTATTAAAAATCACCAGGATACACCAAGGACACCAGATTAGTAGTCACGTAGTCAGACGCGTTTCACACATACAACCTGTCCTTAATCATTACGATAGGTAATGATTAAGCACAGGTTGGATGTGTGAAACGCGTCTATGTGACTAAAAATCTGGTGTCCTTGGTGTATTCTGGGGAGTTTTAATATAGGGACTTTGTTTTGGAACCCTTGGATGTGTAGCTATTCTTCTTTTTCCAAGTATCCCACGAAGGCGGGCCAGAGCTAGCACTCCTACTTGGTTCCATTTGGGTCATTGCACACACCTGGAGCAGCGGATTTCTTCTTCCATCTACTATGGTTACCAGGTTCTGTATTGCAGTCTATTGTCCTATAGGTCTTGCAGAGGTCAAAAGCTTTCTCCTGGAGATCTTTACATGAGTCAGAGTTTTTAAAGTATAACCAGCTTGCCCATATTTTATAGTATGTGTCATAATGTTATTTGAAGACATTTTATTTCTTCCATCAGATGTATCTTATTCACTCCGCATACCCACTCTGCTATTGATGGTGGTTTAGAGATTTTCAAATAATTTGGAACTGAATTCTTGGCTGTGTTTAGGAGGTGTGGAGGAGCAGAAGGAGAAAAGGGTGTGTTGTCGAACAGGAGAACCCCGGGGTCTTTAACCTTTTTTTTAAGTCTATTTTTTTGTAAGACTTTTTCTTTACCACAAACATGTCAATCATTTATCCTGTGCAAGGCAGCCTCCATGTAGTGTGGCTGGTTTTATAGAAGGCATAGGTGTGCACCTCAAAGCTCAAACACACATGTGTGTTTGCATGTGTATATACTGACAATATCAGTAGAGAAGAGGATAGTGTCAGTAGGGCAGTGGATTGTGTCAGTAGTTTTTATTTGTATTTTTTTAAATTTTTTACAAATTTATTTTTACATGTTTTAGGAGCCATTTTAGGGGGCTTTGGTGAAATATCAGGGGTTTAAACACAGGGAATCTACACCACATAGGGAGATTAGGGTGTGCTCAGGCACATCCGGCACACCCTGTTCGCACACCTATGACAGAAGAGTGCCGGTGTGCTTATGTTATGTTTTCATCTGTGGGTGGATACGATACGATCTGAACAGCCCCTGGTCGTGACAAAGGGCTCCATTCATTAAAGCATAGTGCATGAGGGATTTAGGTGATCTGACACATTTTTCTCAAACACGAGATAATGAAAATGTAAATTCACTATCCCTTTATGCGGTAGTTACCTCAAAAGGCAGGGGGTTGTCAGCAGCTCGATCTCTGTTGGCGGCCGCTTGTCTTGTCTGGTCTGGCCACCCAGGCTCCGCCTTTTGTCTGGTCAGCAGTGAGGGATCTGTATGTGTTTGTTGTGCCCCAGGGCGTCAGAAGGAGAGCAGCCACCACTTATTGACAAGGGGCCGAGCTTCACTCGCTCGTCGTTCACTCCCTGCAGTGTGGCAATTGAATATAATAGCCCTGCATTGTAGCCACAGGGGATGAGCGGCGGGCG